>CM035165.1:0-1490318 GCA_020205615.1 Panax quinquefolius
ATCATTCATCCTTGTAAAAGCTTCTACCCAGTGAATCATCTACATGTCCAGACAAGCATTATATGCTTGCATGCCAGTTTTTCAGGCAGCAGCTCACTCTTCGTGTATAAGGAAGAAGTCATTGGCTCCTCCGTAAAGCTCCTACGATCTATGATTAGATGGTACGACCTTGTCCTAAGCTAACAAATCATTGAAGAGAGAAACCTACGCCGAAGAGAATGAAACAATAAGAATTACGCGATGCGTGTTGAATTACAAAGTGCTTTCTTTTTACATGCTGATGAACAATAATCCATGCAGCTATGAAGTTAATACCACCCAGATGGTTTCTGGCCTGAGGCCATGCTGAATTAGTGAGTTTATCAAACTGCACTTTGCAGAGTTCACTAACAACACACCTTTACTTTTGTAATTGATGTTGAGATTCTGCGGAATTTTTGATAAACTTCCTCTTCATCAAACTCCCCTGGGTTCCAAAGGAAAATCTCATCAATAGCTTTCTTGAAGAGGCTCTCGCGTAAGCATCCAATGATGTCATGTTGTCTAAATCAATTCAGGTTCTTAAGTTCCTCTTATCTCCTTTGTCTTTAAGCCTCCCTTGACCAACAACACTTTACAAGGCTGGTGAACATTTTGTAGTTGTTATACTCTTTATTATCTTTTGAGAATCACGAAATGAAACCCACTTGGCACACTGACTCATTCAAATTTGCTCAATCCCGCTTTTGTTAGTTGTCCATCCGCCGAGATCAACTTCATTTGTTCTAAAACTTTCGCTCATTTAAGCCTTTGTGTAGCCCTTTCACAATTTCTTGTCTGGTCCAAACCCGTGATTCCTCCATTTGGTTTAGCGGAACATATTGAGAATCATCCTTCTTTGTAGTGATTTATGCACCAAAAGGGATCCCCGAATTTACCTCTAGGGTTAGACGAAATAAGCAAGTATGCTCTTGTAAAGATCGGTTATCCCTTTAAAGGAGGTCGTTCTTGAAGTAATAATATCAGGTTGGCTTCCTCCGAGTTACCTTGCTTGGTCTTACTTTTGAAGTATTTGCGAGTTCGCATTCCTCATCCTCTTCTAATTGTCCTTCCTCCTTAACAAGATATTCAATGTAGTATCGGATGATTCTCCTTTAATCCTCATTATCAACTCAACTCGCAAACCAAGTTATTGAATGCTATCATCCTTTTAAGTTCTTTTCATGACCTCCGTATGACTCCCGGATGCCATGTGATGCGTTGAATGTGGTGATGAAAATCTTGCGAACTGCGATCCATAATCAAGTCGTTTGGATCAAAGAAGAATGTTGATTTGAGGAAAAATAATCGCGGTATACACATGACCCGAACATTAATTTTGATGTCGCCAGGTGACGTGTTATGACACTCTTCTCCCTCACCTGACACTTCCAAGTAAATCGATGGAAAAGTAAAAGCAAGTTGAAGTTGAATATAGATACTACAAAACCTTCAGCAATGACACGGCGACCTCCACAGTTAAGCGTAAACCATAAGCGAGCCTTCTCAAGGATTGCCGACATCCCAGCATCATACCCATTGACTCGCAATGAATTGCATCCTTCATGAACACGGAAAACCATTTTATTTAGAAACTTATGAACAAATAACCTTGTATGATTTAGAAATAAATTAAGGTATCGACACCTTTTACTTAAGAGGAGTAGATGATCTTGATAAGCGGTGAAGCGAAACCTATCTAGCCTTGATTGAGGAGATTCGAGAGAGTAAATAAAGCACGTAAATGAGTTTAAGCTTTCGAGGAATCAACTTCAACTATAAATCTTGAACTAATATTGTGTTAATCGATCCATAAGTTGTTACTTGAAGAGAGTGTGTATCATGAGAATGACAATATTGTGTTAATCGATTCTTAAGTTTATTCTTTATGATCCTTAATATTGTGTTAATCAGTCCATTTTTTTCGGAATGCGAATAATGCAGACGAATACAAAATTTTCGATTACCATTTACAATCCTAATAATAATAATAATAATAATAATAATAATAATAATAATAATAATAGTCGTTTTAGAAAAACAAATATTTTAATTTATTAGTTGTTTATTCTCGATTTTGTATTATAGTTAATTGAATTTGTGATGGAATTACTTAATTCACGTATATGAACTAAAACAACTATTATTATTATGGAATGAAAAATACTACCCATCTCCATGTAATCACAACAATAGCATTCAATCCTACATCAAATGATTCGTATCAATATCCAAACTTTAAAATGAAATGTTGGGTTGCATGTACATCCGCCATCGTTCCTTTTAATGCCAATTAAGGAAATTAGAAAGCGTAAGCGAATAAGCAATTATGATATAAAATTAAAAATTACTTTAGTGAATAGAAAGGCTATAATTATAAGACCATATACGAGTGATTGGATTAACTATCTCTAAATAGTGTCTTATTACATTTATTCAACAAAGAGATAAGCGTCGGCGTAATTTGTGAAAAAGAAAAGAAACTCCAATTAAGCTCTAGCTTAAAATATCCTGAAATTTAATTCTTTCATCCACACATTGAGGAAATCAGAAACTTAATCATTCTCAGATATATATTTTATTTAAAATCCTAATAAAAAACAACGACATGCTTTCAAAAGCTACCAAAGTATAGACATCTACAAGGAATTCAAGCGATTGATCTTTTTAAATTGAAAAGGTGAAATGCATACGCCAACCAACACAATCTTGGAATTTGTACTCAAAAGCTGGTATTTGAGTTCAAAACAAAAGCGAAAAGTGCCCGACCGTATGCGAAATTTCCAACCCAACTTCTCTTTTCAATACTTTGATGCCTTGCAAAACCCAGAGGAAAACTCCCTAGATTTTTTCAACATATTTATATTCTGTAAGAAAGTTCGAACCCGAACTCCTAAGCGAAAAGAAAAGAACAGTCCGTCCTCGAAGTCGTAGAAATTTGAAGATAATGCGTAGAGGTTTGAAAATGCCCGATCATCACGCTTTTCTCACATTATCGCTCGACTTATCAAACCTTTATGCAATTTTTATGATGGTTTGACCTTGAAGACCTCAACTAGTGAATGTATTGCTTTTACATATTACCTCTTTCTTTTGGTTCGTGGAGGAATTATGTTTCTGCCTCACGGTCTACTACTTGCCTCCTCCTCGAGAGATGAAGTATGCACCTTAAGTCACTCCTCAAGAAATGAAGATTTCTATATATAAATTAAAACAATAATAAGTATACAAACAAAAGACAAAATGTTTTAAAATGTAAATTCGAGAATGCAGGGATGTGCTAAATTATCGAGTTCAAAATCGATATACATGTTTTTAGATTTTTTTGGTCATCGTGAGAGAGAAAAAAATAGGAGTGTTAACCATTTGAATGAAGACTTACGAAGCAAAAAATTAGTAGCATTAGCATCAAAGCTGTAATTTGTCTAACATAAATTATAAGCAAATGTCCATAAAAGATAATTTAGCTACATTCTTCACGATATAACTATCAGTGTTTACTTGACGAGAAATTCATGTATAGGTTTAGTCGATTACTTGAAGTGAGGCCCAAGTAAATGCAGCATTGTAATTGAGGTTAATATAACAAACAAATATAAAAATTCAAAAGTGAATCGAATAATAAAAATGAAAGCAAAACAAAATTTGTGTTTTCTTTCGCTTTTTTTCTTACTTGATAAAAAAAAATGACAAAAGTAATGAAAAGAAAACAAGACCAGTTCATCAGAAAATGATTTCTAAAATTCATATAAATCTGAACCAAAAAAAGCTGTTACATTTTATTTTATATTTCTGGATTTTCATGGCCAGAAAGTTCAATAAGTCGAGAATCTCACAACTTATGGTTTAAACTTAAACCTTACAAATCATAGATCCAAATACATGCTAAATTTTCAAGTGAAATTACAAACTCTCATCCTTCCATCAATGTCTTGTTGTGCTTTTTGGGTTGACAAAATAGAACATATTCAAAATGAAATCTAAAGTACTTGGTTCCACAAATGCGTCACCTCAAAAATCTCTATCATCCCAACACTCTGACATCTTTCCTTTTAGTTTCAAAGACCCCACACGCACTAGCGAGTAATTTACGAATTGAACTTTATATAAGTAAGTATGTCTCATCACAAATGACAAAGATGTAATTAGAGGGACCGTCTTCGCATATGAATTGTCAAACTATACAAGTGAAGTCTGCATTACATGCATTTCAAGTATAACGTGGTTTAGAGCCATCGAGTAGATATAATTATAATTAGAAACTTTACGATAATAAATGACAAAACGAACTTGATATGCAAATAAATGAAGGGTATAGAGAAGAAATAACGATATTATAACACCTAAAAAGGTGTAGCCCAACATATGAAGTATATAACCTTTTGTTAGGAGTCTGAAACTCTTTGAAGAATTTGAATAATTTTGTTAAACCCAACTTGATCCAAAGCTTCAACCAATATATTTTAAGCCCCACTTATATATTAAGCGTTCAACTTCACACTTTCAAGAGCGAGATGTGAATGGAAAGTTAACAAATATCCACCTTCACCAAATCTCCACCATTACATGTGAAGTTTAACATTGTTGAAGCGCTTCTCCTTAAATGTGAACATATACTCCCAATAAAGGTGACGGAGGTTTCTAACATATACAAAGTTGAACACAAGATCTATCATCTTAACCTTTGGGTTAGGTTAGGTCCAACAGGTGTATTAGGCTTTTGTTCGTGGACTCCCAAACTCCCTAACACTTCTCCATTTGGTGCATAGATTGGCTGAGAAATCTTGTAAGACTCAATCCCATACTCACAGGCTTGGAAACTAGACTCTTTTTCCAGAATAAGACCCAATATCAATGTCTGACATTAAGAAAGAACTGAAACAAAAAGCACTAAAAAGCACATATGTTCATAGCAGTAGAAGTTGGATTTATATTTGACCCTACTAATTATACAACAGAATACTAATGGTAGAGCAAACTAAAATAAAAAAACACTACGGAATCAGTAAATATTTCATATAGAAATTAGAAAATCAATAAGTTATGAACAAACTAACATCAAACTTCACCATATAAACACGATGAAATTTTATACATTTTATAGATATACATATATGTTCCTAATCATAACTTCATAAGCAACTCTTCAACTTCAAAGTTTATGTTCAACTAAAATATTAGCAAATATCGTAATGTATGAGGAAGTATTACTAGAGTGGAGACAGTGGTGTGTGTGTAAGGGTCCGACGATGCCCTCGATCTTGATATCGCCAAAATCCAATAAGTGTCACTGCTTGGAGGAACCATGTACAATTGCAGTAAAGACTTGAGAGAACATATGCATCAATGGACTCAAAAGAAATTTGTTCAATAGGGTCGCCGAAAAATAAAACAAGCAATTCAAATATAAACTAAAAAGGCACCCATTCTTAGTGTTCCGCATATAATCTTTATTTCATTTTATCCATCTAGTGGGACACAAACTTATTGTTTACATAATTCAGACTGAAGCCATTGCAACACCAGAAACCTAGTGCAACACCATAATTCAAACTTATGGGTCTTCAGCCTTCTGACCTTCTTATGGTCCTAGTGCATTACCAGAAACCTCACCTTATCTGAATGTGTTTGGGTCAATTTCAGTGTCGCCTTCTTCCTCTCCTATAGTCAGCATTCTTGTCTTCTTGTCTGCAGCTACAGGATTTTTGATATGTGCACTTCTCACTAGCACCATTTGAATTTCAATGTCCTACAAACAAAAAAAAATACATTTCAACATCCAGTTCTCATATTGATTGTTTTGATATATTTACCTCAAATTTTGTTACCTTTCTCGCTCAAGCCATCTCTGAATAGAAGTCATTTGCAGAAGATTCTTCATCATGGAACGCTTTCCAGCCAGTAGTAACATGTTTCTAGCAAGGTAAAGAAGTATTTCACTAGGGTCAAAATATTATTTGTGAAACTTCACTTCTAAATATTCACAATTGTATGAAAATATTTCTAATCTTCGCATGATGAAAATATATCAAAATAGAATAAAAATTATGTTTTTTTCTCCGGTCAATGCCTTACTAACATGAATAGAATTCATATTCATATCAGCAAAAGATAACCAATTCTGCATAATAATCTGACATAACTTGTAGAGGAGAAACTTCTGCTATGAGATAATATCATAGGGATAGTATTACAAATAAGGGGATTCCTCAGCAAAAGAGCCACCACTACAGTACCATATATCCAGTAACACCAGTAACTATTACATGGATAATCTCTATAATATGCCTTTTATTACTCAGGGACATGTACAACCCTATCCACTGTCACAACAGACAACATAAAAAACAGGCACAAGAATGTAATCACCCTCAATACTACCATAATTCATGCAAAATGCAGTCAATGAGATGATCAACCTTGTATCAAAAAGAGAAATTGAAAATAATTAACCAAAGCATTTTTAGCTACATTACAGAATTCTTAGCTTGTTATCTTTATATCAAGATTCACTGGTTTCTTATATAGGCTGTACCTGAAGCTCCAACATCGGATGACCTAGGCCAAAGACTATGAAAATCAGTATTTAGCTTGTCATCTCCACATCAAGATTCATTGGTTTCTCTTCAGATACATAGGCTGCCTCTGGATCTCTGACATCTGCAAACTTTGCTGATGCAGACTTTGATTCACCTCCTGTGAGCGGACTCCTCAACTGAGCCACACTGGGTCCACTTCCATAGTAGAAGCCCTCGGCTGGGACTGAGGCTGCACCTCAACTTCTGGATAAGCAGCTTAAACCTTGCTTGTAGCCCTTCATCCACCAATTGTACTCCATTCAACTGATTACCTAGTGACATCCACCTGATTTACTAACAGAACAGGTCAAGTCAAAAGCCCAGATTATGTTAGGAATTTATTATAAGGGGACGAAAAATCACAATCAACTAGAGTAGGAAATCAGAGCAAAGTTTGCAAGTTAATTCCTATATGTAAAATGAGAAAACTCAAATAAACAAAAACAAGCATTGACATAAAGTTATTTGATAGTAACACTCTAGAGCATATGAATGTATCATATTTACGCCAAACCAAGAAATATATCACAAACAGTAAAGCCAATACCAAAATCCAAATTTTGAGATGGACGTAATAACAATTGCTCCAATAGAACCAAGATATAAAAATATCAAAAAATATTGCTGTGTTCAGTATGTTGATCAATCAATTATGACATAAAAGTTATATTGAATCAAAAACTGTTCCTAAAAAGTCTGGTATTTTAGGAATACTAGCATGCATTTTTGATTCTTGGGGAACGACTCTTCACCTCTAAAAGAAATTCAGATGTGTAGATTTTGAAAAAGAACTTACTAAAACAAAACAAAATGGAATGTACAAGGGTAGAAATATCTTGAATTAAGACTGCCAAGAAACTGAAAAATGATGAAATAAATAGGCAAGATCTGATATAGTCCTCCATCTCATTATAGTTGCTTCCTTTATCGGGTGCAGGAGGTGTGAATTTAGGATGTGCCCAAAAAAATTGTTTTAATGCATGCCGCATATGTTATGCATTGAAAATCATCATAAGTACATGAACGCTATTCTATTAAGAATGCATATCCCACATGTGTGCTATGCATGTGAGCAAACAACTCCAGCTTTCTTGTCCTTGGACTTGTCCTCTCCAGCATGGCATACAGCTGCGAAGCAATGCGCTTATTATACTAGTGCAACTTTAAAGATCATACTCAATAGAAACATGAGTACAAAATATAGAAACAATAAATATAGTGAAATAATCTGGCTGAAGGAACCAAATTTAGTAGTCATCTGCTAAAGCAACAGGGAGGAATGTATCCCAGGAATCACGGAAACCCAACACCTCCTAGGTTGGGGGACATTTCAGTAACTAAAACTCCGTGAAACCGTTGTCGAAAAAGTGAATGAGTTTCCAAAAATAGTTTTAGAAAAAAGTAATATTGAAAACTTTGGGGAAACACACCAATTAGCAATAGGGACATAACTTGTATAATTGATGAATGAAGTGTATTGTGATGCGGAGCGGAAGAATAAATTTAAAAATTTATTATTAATTTTGTATTGTTATTTAGAGATAAATGTTGAGTTATTAATGAAATTATTTAGTAGGATATTATAGTAGTAGATTTTTATTAAGAGATTTTAATTGTAGTAGTAGATTTCAATTAGGAGAGTTTATTATAGTAGTAGATTTTAGTTAGGAGATTGTTTCCTTAGAATTTTACTTGATCTCTAAGTATTGGGGTTTTCTATTTAATACTTCATTATTTTTAGATTATTGAATATATTAATTTGAGATTAAAGTTGTGCTTTTGTATGTGTTTCTTTACCAATTCTTTGTGGAGATAGGTATTCTTATTTCTTTTATCTACTATCGTTTGATTTCACCCAATTCCTTTCTACCTGCTTTTTCCTCGACCTCCATCAAATTGTCGAAGTTCGCAAGAGAATCGACAACAATTCCTCAAACGAAGCACGATGCTCGCAGCAGGAATCGTCGTTGTCATAATCTAAATCAACTCAAAAAAAAATTTGTGTTACTGTTCATTGCTACAGTGTGCAACACTGTTCATCAAATTTCTGATGTTCTGCCAAATTACAGTTTGGTACCCCCAAGTTTTGAAACTTTCCATTCAGACCCATAAGTTTCTGAAATTTTCAATTATGCCCCAAAATTTCTTAAACTTTCAATTCAACCCCTAAAGTTTTCAAATATTTAATTTAATCCCCACAGTTTTTTAGTTTTCAATTTATCCCCAAAGTTTTGAAATTTTCAATTTATCCCTCTACATATATATAATGTCTTCCGGGTTTAACAATCCGGACTTTCTTACGGCTAAGATAAAGCAACTTGAGCATCAAACTTTGGTCATATCTGACGACTTAAATGGTATCATGTCCCGTATAGTGACCAGTATTGAAATTATACGATGAGCTTGCACTTTTGAAACAACTCTTAAATTTAAAGGCACATTAAGAGTACATAACCACGTCTTTATGTTTGTCCATATTTTGTTCAGTTAAAAAATATTCATCCTAATCGTGTTTGTTCAACTAAAGCGACGCGTTCACAAGAGGAGACCCCCAAGTAAATTTTACAAGACAATTGATGAAGTATCAAGAACCAAAAGAAATTGGTGATGATAAAAGAAGAGCAAGTGCTCTCACATATTGATGTTTGTGAGAAACATGAAGCGTGGTTAAGTGTGTTGGACAACTTGCGATTCAGAGAGATGGTTTCTGGTGAGGAAATTGAAGTTATGCTTTCGACTCCAAATGGGAAAACATCAAGGAAAATAAAGTTAAGGTCAACCATGTTAATTTTCTTTTTCGGTTCATACATTTGAGTCCCCACTACTTCAAATTTCTATATTATGTCATTGTTATTCGAAAATTGTGCTCATGACATTAAAACATAGAATGCGAATGTTTTGTTCAGACATTTCTCGGACCGTGGTTTATTATTCTCGGAATATTCGTACAATGGCTCAATCATTGGTGGACCCTACAATGTAATTATTATTCGGATTGAGAAAACGACAAAAATATTTTATAAAAATAACTACGGAGGTGGTGTTAAAAGCTGTTGAACTACCGGTGGTAAAAGTACAAAGAATACGCGTGGTCGTTGATAAGAAGACACTCAGATTGATTATCGATGCTTACGTGAGAAGTCACCAAACTATGCTCAATTATCGCTACAGAATCTTTGCGATCATATCTCTTATATTATTGATTCAATTATTGTCACAAGATCATCCGTATAATATGTTATAGTATTAAATCAATAATTGAGACGACAAGTTATAAATGATTAATAATTGTTGAAGATTAAATATGTGTTGATGAAAAAAATGATTTGTGGTAAGTTTGATTATTTTATGGGGGCTCATATATGTCATCATCTAAGAGTCTCTTCAATAATAGTATTTACCTTCGTCAATAGTAATTACCTTCGTCGATAGTAATTACCCTTGTGAATAAGTATTTTACTCCCATCAATAGTAATTACCTTCGTCGATAGTAATTACCCTTGTGAATAGTATTTTACCGTCGATAGTATTTACCTTCGTTAATAGTAATTACCTTTACCAGACGTCGAACCACTTGTCGTTTCACATTAAAAGCGTCAAACCACTTTTCTTTTCACATCATTAGTCGTCGAGCCACTTGCCTTTTCACACTAAGCAAAAGTAAAGTAGAAATCTTCTATAAATAGAGGGCTGAGGGCTTCATTATTTTCACTTAATTCATTCAAGCTATAGAGAGAGAAAGTATAGAGAGAATAAGAGAGAAAGAAGAAGAGTATTTTATTTACTACACCTGCCGCAGATTCAATCTCCTACCAAATGTAAGGGTGTTATTCTTTCTTATTCAGCGAAGAGAAACTGTTGTTATTCCATTGCTTATTATTCATTGGAATAACTTTGTATCGTGGTTTACCTATACTTGGTGACATTCTTCTATTATTCTGGTTGGAACATCCATGCCTCGTTCCGTCTTTATTATTTTTTGGACACAGGACGTGTGGTTCACCGGACCGGTTCATTTATTATTCATTGGAACATCCATGCATGTGTTTTACACCGACTGGTTCCGTCTTTATCATTCTCGTTGGAATATCCTATGTCTGTGTGTTTTACACCGGATCCAGTTCCATCTTTATTATTCATTGGAACATCCGTCGATTGTGAATTTCACTTGAATTCGGGTTCCGTTATTTATTATTACATTGGAATAAATAACCCCGCTGCTGCGCGGCATCGCATGCATGGTGATTTCTTTTGTTATTCCATTCTTTATTATACCCGGTTGGTTAAAACTTTGACTTATACTCCATGAAATTAGTGGAATATCCTTGATATTTTGCGTTTCATCCAAATATCTTTTCATGAAAATATTCTTACGATCATTCTTGAATTTTACTCTACAAAACAAAGATCGTATTGTTGATAATTTGGACGTTAATAATTCTCGGATAAAATAATTCTTGAACTTGTTTTATTGAATTCTTATATCATTGTCATCATCCTCATGTTTATATTTTTTAAAGTCATCCGTGTCAGTAGTGCATAGATGGACTTGGTATGATTATGACGAGAGACTATTCCGGTGTAATCACGTAATCGTAATGTTACAAATGATGTGGTAAAAATCCTCGATGGGTCAGAAGTGCATTGATGGGACGATTGTTGGGTATGATCATGACTTTATTAATGAATACACAAATATTCTCGGCCGCGTAGTGCATGAATAATTGTGGTCGTGATACTAAAGAATATCCTCGGCGTAGTAAAGCAGTGATTCGATGATGTGGAATATTTATTAAAGTGAGTCTCAAATTTATAACGTTGATGAAAACCTTTTAAAACCTAAAAGATAGTAGACTTTATTTTCTACTGACTCTTTTAATGGATTGCATATTCACCGCAGCTTAAAGCCGGTTGCCTATTGTATTTTATCGGTTTAACATTGTCAAGACTATTGATAATTATTCGCATTATCTTAGTCATAATATTTCTTCTTGGGCTAGTTGAGTTCACCCTTTCTTTCTTTGTTCTCTTCGTGAAATGAGAATATAGCCGGGGACGAGTTGGGGAAAAGCAGTGATGGTCTGAAGATAGCATTAGTAGTCCTCACTATATTCGTGAAATAGTGTGATAATAATTGTAATGAGGACTCCTTATTGAGTTTGTATAATATCTAGTAGAGCGATATTTGTATTTAAACTCACGATTTATGTCGTATTGTACAATGAGTTATGTTAGTAAGTCAGTATTTAAATTACGTACCATGTAAGTGGCGACCCAAGATGGGTGATGTATACCTAATTTTGGGGCGTCACATTTTCTCTAAAATCAATGAAAATTCCTAGATATAACAAATAGATGCGAATCCCCAACAACAACAGATGAAGTAAATGGTGTTGTAGTAGGTTTCTCCCTTTACATCCGACTCTAAGCGACCTTTGTCTACGAACTCCTCTCATTCACTCTCGATCGCCTCCACAAGGTCCACTCCTTCTCAAGATCTCTCTCTATATATGTATATATACACACACATATGGTAGTAATATTTGGTTAAATTGATTTTGCTGGGATTGTATTCATGATTTTATATGAACCTGAGTTTTTACGGATGAATGCGGAGATAATTTAGAGGCAGATGCAAGAGGTGGCTATTGTCAATTATCGCATTTTCATTTCTGTTGTTGATACATTACTTTTCATTCGTGAGGAAGTTTCTTCTATTGATAAACGTTTGAGATCGAGTACCAAAATATTTTGATTTTTTTGCTTTCATTTTCAAGTTTTTTATTTTTTTTGTCACAAATAATATTTTTGATTTTTGAATTTTTTTTCTAAAGCCACGTAGATAAAAAAGTAATGCCTGCTTAATTTTTTTAGCCAAATGACCTAATTTCAAAATAATAATTATTTTACTGGGGTAATTTGAAAAATTAAAAGTTTAATAGTGCAATCAGTAAAACATGTCAACTACAGTAGATAATTCAATAGTTTTGTCGATAAAAAATTAACACCCGGTTAATTTTTTTAACGGAATGACCCAATTTCAAAATAATAATTAGTTTACTGGGGTAATTTGAAAAATTAAAAGTTCAATGGTGTAATCAGTAAAACGTGTCAACTACAGTGGGTAATTCATTAGTTTTGCCAAAAATTAAATATAGCAAATTTTAGTACATTCTAAAGCAATTTTTAAAGTAGACAACAAAAAAGTCCGTCAAAAATGATCTCATTCACGCCTTTTTTGTAAGCCCTACGTCGTCAATCTGTCGTCGTAGCAAAAGTGCTACCGTTGAGAATGAGTTAAAGAGAAACGGACTCGTAGGCGACGGACTATCTGTCGAGAATGAGTTTGGCACTAATGAAAAAAATTATAGCATTTATTTTTTAAACCTATGTGTGTGTATACAAAGCCCAAACATACGTAAGATGGTTGCAAAAATATCTAATATTAATTTTCTCCCAAATAATTATATTACAAAAACTGTTTAATGAAATAATTGTAGGAAATTGTTTTGTTAAGAGTACCAACAACAAAATTAAAGATCTTCCTCTAAAACAAATAATACACAAAATTAGATATTGCGTCTAGGCAATGAATCAGTGTGCAAATGATGGTGAAACATGACAGAAAGAGTGAGAGAGTACCACTACAGCAAGCAATCTTACAGGAAGATCTTCCTATGGAAAAATAGCCTCAACTTCCCAATATCTCATACTTCTAAGTTTATAATCACCTGAAAAGAACATTTTTATTAAAAAAAAGTAATAAATACTTGAGCACATGCAAAGCTATATTATACATATTAGTAATATTCTCAGCCGTATGGATACAGGTAAAAGTCATCCGGAGATACAAAGATTTGTCAAATATCAGAATATGAGGATTCAGATGCAGGGGGATTCGGCACATATTGTTCTAAAAATCCCCACCGATCATTAATCCCACCCATACATTCTGCTCACATAACTCTGAACAGTAACAACTTATCACTAAATTCAAAATTTAAAATAAAACTTGGAATACAAACCTTAGAATATATGATATTACAAGACCAAGTGATAATAATTACACCAAAAGGCAGAATCATCACTTGGCTAAGTGAACTAACATAATATAAGAAATGCAGGAGCAGGTTCACTATACCTCATTCCCAGCAGGATGGAAACCGCCATCCAGTGGCGGAACTAGAACGATTTTGTAAGGGGATCAAAAATTTTAAATCAAGCGACCGGAGCACCGCCGGCTGCTCCCCACAGCCCCCGCCCCCTGTTCCGCCTGGACTGGCCTCCCCACCGGGGTCAGATGCGACGACCGGAACACCGCCGACTATCCCCCATAAGACACTATTCCAAAGCAACATAGTGTCTGAAGGGCTAAAGTGAACGAGGGAATATACATTTTCCCAACCCGATGGACTTGAGGACGTGTCCGTAAGCTTAAAATTCAAATTGCATGTCTGTATATCATACAACAGAATTTATGTGAGTTAACTCCAGTGATAACGCTGCAAATCTGCCCCTAGAATTACTCAACCTTGCAGCTTTGCACCCTTCAAATGAATGCCTAGGTCCAGCTGAAACTGAAGGTGCATCCCACAATCGTACATCATGGGAGCTTGAAGAGAGAATCAATTGGGTGTCTCCATGGAAATATGACTAAACAATAGTCAAAGGATATTGGTGGCTAGTACAGCTCTCCAACATGTTGCTGTTGTCAGAGTCAAAAACCTTAAGCTCCCCAGAATGACAATCAGCAACAATCCGAGAGGAATCTCCAAGAAAAGTCATGCACATCAAAAGGGCACCACCATCATCCCGACAAATACGCCATGGTCTAAATCTATTATACACAAATTGACGATCCCTGTGACTTCCATGGATTCCACCATAAGTACTTCTATGCTCCCGTGTAGTAAGCCGGGCAGTCACATTTGATAGTGCATCAACGCTTTGCCTTGATTCAGGACAGACATGTGGGTGCAGAAGAGAGAGGTGGTAATGTGGTAATAGGAGCCGGGCATTGGCGATGTTGGTTCTTCAGATACTGAATAACAAGAGAGTCCAAAGTTAACATTTCTGTGTTGGTGGGTTGTGGATCATTTAAAAGACCATGTTGAAGTGAAGGGGTCGAATTTCTGGGATATACAGTTTTAGTTATTAGAGCTTTAGTTAAATTTGTTCAAGTTTTTTTGGGTCCAAAATGTAGAGGGAAGGTTTAGGTATACATAAACATTATAATAAATAATTTTATATTAATATATAATTATACATAATTAACTATATAATATAAGATTTACATCTAAAATTTATACCTATTCATGTATATATAAATAAATATATTAAATAATATTTTTTTACCAAACACTCGTTAACAAATAAATATATTAAATAATAATCTACCTCATCAAACTATTTGCCAAAAACTCATTAACAAATTTTGGAGAATCAGAATCGATTACAAACACTAGTTAACAACTTATAAAGAATCAAAATCAACTCCAACTTGTAGTTGTGATAGAGAACCAAAACTAGATTAACAAAAAAAATTGTCGGACATTCTGACAACCATGTCTCAAGCATGAAAATCAATTTTAAAGCTAGTCAACAGATAATATTACTCCTTCGCCAGTATAAACTTGATTTTAGCCCAACTCTTAAATTTTAATAGCCTAATGCACTTGCAAAAAGGATGCACACTTTATGTACCATACAAAAAATATTCCTAATTCATCCTTAAGCAAATGTGAAGTGCTAACATCAAATGGTCATTTAAGTGAGGCAGGCCATCACCATCAAACTTTATCAAAGATATCAATGATTGATATGAGAATATTATGGATCATCTAATCTAGCCATTATTCCTCAATTGAATGTGCTTCTACATGATGATGGACCCCAAATAAGTTTTACCGTTAATCTTAATACTCATACAAAAGATAATTCGGTACTTCAAAGAACAATGTCAAATGACTAGATAAGCATGTAAGAGATAGTTGCTTGTGAACAAGTGTTGGCAAGTACCTCATAAATGGACCTCGATCTCAAGAAGTCAGTACAAAGACCACATACATCTATTATTGTGAAGTAGATGTACATATTAGAACTACCTATATCTTTGTTGGATGCTTCAAAGATATTGAAGCGGACACCAAGTCACCTTTCTTCCCAAATTGAAGAATTGTGCTCATTAAATTACCACCGAGAATCCCCATTAAATCAACAAGTTCCTCCACTTCACCGCGTTCAACAATCAGGTAACATTCTCTCCGAAAAACCTCTTTTGTAGCCCCACCAAACAACTCCAAAGGACCAATCCGTACCTTTTGAGCACCACTCAACACATCCACCAGCCTCCTAATCTCCCCTTTTTCTACCATTTCAACAACTCCTATCGAAACAAGCACGGAGTTGAGCAAAGCCACGAATTGAGAGGGTTTTAAGATTCTCCCAGAAGAAATAGAGAAGAAACCACGTGAAAAAGGGCGAAGAATAGCAGGAAACAGTCATTTACCGGACGGAACCCAAATAACCCGAGGTAACACGAAAACTCCGTCCTTAATCTGGGGCTCACCGTAATGCATTTAACTGTAAAATCACCAAACCATAATCAGACAAGACTGTACACTGTTCCGGAAACAGAGAGGAGGAATAACCGCAGGGAACGAAGAGCGGCGCGTGAAGTACCAGCCTTTGACTTTCGCATAAGTCCTCAAGGACCTAGAATCGTTCCTAGATTGGCCTCCTAATGCATATAAGGAGAATATTTATACATGAGTCCAGTGCATAAACATCTAGACTAGCCAACATAAAGAAACCTCACATTCAATACAGACAAACATAAACATTTAACAATCCCAAATCAAACTCATCCACTCCTGGACAACCCAGAACAAGGAAAATGGAATAACATATCAACCAAAACGAAATTGTGCAAGAAGAGGTAAAAAGGTATGTGTGTGAGAAGGGGGGGATATAGAAAATATCAATAATTGCAGAATTTTGTTATGCATATGAATTCTTATTTAACCCGAGTAAAAGATCATAACAAAAGGGAAAATATGTATATATTGGTTTACACTTCTTGTATCCACCCTAATATCTTCCACCAAAGACTTGCAAATATAAGGCTTATGATAATGTTTAGTTATTTACAGATGTTTAACAATAGGCGACGCTAACAACTGATTTAATTTGCTAGCTAATAAATAGTAACAGAAGGCATATAAACTATGAAGTGACTGAAGTAAGCATTACATACAGCCCTATGTCACTTCCACACCGATTATCCGAATCGGAGAAATCATTCGGAAAAGCCTCATCATATACCGAAGAGCACTGATTTGAATTGACACATTGCTGTTGTTCAGGTCTTTCAGGAGAGTTTTCAAGAGCTTGCAAGACATTAATCATATATAAATGTACAACTAATATAAGATATTTCAAACAAGATTTGAGAACACGGAATGAAATGGTAGATAAAGCATCTTGCTTTGCGAGGTTAACTTTATCAATCAAGAGTTCAACACGATCAAAATGTACTCTTATGCTTGCACTATATTCTGGTGCAAATACTCTGAAGGAGGGATCTGGAATTTTCCCTTACCATTAGTAGATCTCATTGGGCTACTCCGGAAATTAGGGACGGAAAGTCCATGGATACCGACAAGAAACCCAATGCACAATGAATAACCATTACAACATTCAAATATGCAACCACAAGGTCGGGGTTGAAAGCAGCAGTGCAGGATAACCCGGACCACAGAATGGAGTCGCATCATCCATTCAAAGACATTCATGTGCAATTAGCAACAACAATAGGAGTAATACTAGCCAAGGAAACCAAGGAAATTAGAAACTATAGAAAGCAGTGTTTGGCTAGAGCATCTAAGCCTAGCCTTGATAAAGCCATCAATCACAAAGCTTCAAGGTGGCTTAGGGGATCGCCCAGCCTTGATTGTTGTCTGCCCGTCGGAGGAATTCCAAGAAATTTGACTACGTAAAATAGGGCAAAAAGGCGAATCTCATTCATCCGGTTGCAAGAGTGGATTCTGGAGCAACACTCACATGAGGACCACTTATTCCACTAAATTCGATGCGAGATAACCAAGCAAGGAGATGGTTTGTAATGTTTTACCAAGCCCGTGGGCGACAACAATTATATTAACCGGTAAACAATTAGATTAAGCTGGTTAAAGTAGATATGCTTGTGAATTACGTGCAAAGGTAGTTGACCTATTGGTAGGACAAGGATATTAGAAGCCCAAATTTGAGAACATACCATTTCATACGGAAGGGTTCCATTTATACCATTCTCATATATAATCGTATAAACCAATTTAACTTGAAAGCAAGTTGGTAATTCCTCATCTTCCCACGAATACTGCGAGAGGACAAGTTGAGAAAAAAGCTAAAACTTTTCTCCTTGAAATTGAAAATCACCTTAGCTGCAGGAAACTAGCCTAGACAAAACTCATTTACATATAAGAAAACTCTCAACAACCATCTACCAGTGTTGCATATGAAGATGATGGATCTATATTTTGAAAAGAAACACCTACAATAAGATCGCAGAACACCCCAAACATATGAAAATTGGATCAGATATCAACAGTGGCTAAATAATAGGTGAAAGAATTGAACTTTAACTAGGATAATTCAAAATCAACTCTCACTGCAAAATTTAAACAACCACAAACACTCTCAGTTTCATCTACAACTGAAACTCACAAAGTACAGACATGAAATGACCACAATTTCAAACCTGATTTTGACTCCAGTTTTCTCAACAATTTCAATAGCAGTTTCAATTATAGTGACAAAGAGTTTGATATTTCCAAAAAGAAAGAAATAAAATTGACACCCAACATTTGTGGAACAAATTCTGTGCATGGACTAACGAGGGAGTACCTCTTCAAAGCCATTGCACCAAAAAGCTGAAAACTTCTTGATCATGTACAGCTAGCATTTTACTTCTACCGAAAATAAATAAATGAAAACCTCTATTAACCATATTTCCAGTAACACTTTTGTAGGAGAGTAGCAAAATATAGAATTTTAACCCAAAAAATTGAAATGAAATATAAAAGTTGGAGTTATTTGAGGTTGATGATGAATCAAAATTAAAGAGTGAATTTTTCCAAGGATCAGAATATAATAAGATATTAATAAGATATCATACCCAAAATAGAGAGGAAACTCAATTATAAACTAAACACGATAACATAGAATGAAGAAAACTATTGCTTCTTTACATTAATTTTAAAACAGGGTTGAATCTAAGAGCCCATCGATTGCTTCTACATTACATCTCCGACTGAATTTCACTAATCCATAGGTTACAGTTATCGGATTGCCAAAGGAAGAAGAAAAACCTGGGAAACGAACGAAACCGAGCTGAAATAATCATATACAGCAGAAAACCAAATAACCTGATGAAACCCGAACCCGCTTCACAGCCCGACCCAGATCCGGAACTGTACGAACCGTAAAATCACTAAACGCGTACTGAACGAACTGTAATTCAGGTCAGCACTGCAGAGAATTGGAAACCGTACGCAAAGAAAAAAAGAAGCGCGTACGGGCGCGTCACAACTCCGATTGGGATGCTGTCTCCGACCAATTTTCCGGCGAGCTTACACTGCCAACTGGGTGTGCGTATCTTGGGAAAATTGAATAATAGATTTGTAATGGAAGCATAGAGTTTTTATGGGTTACTTGAAGTGAGCAAGCTGATTAAACTTAACACCAGGCTTACCAAAATGACTAGCCAGTATGTGAAGCCATCATCGTGCCAAATAGCAAGAGGGACGTTACGAAATCTGATCCAAATTGGGATAGAAGAAGGTTCAGCCTTGATCAAGTCCAAAAAGTGCCCCAAATGGTCTTGGTCAGTAAGTTGCTAAGTGGATAGATTTCTTACCACCAACCAACAAACACACAGGGAAATTTGAGAGGACGGATCTTGTGATGGAATAAGGAGAAGCCCTTGAAGAGGAATCAGGATCATCACTCCGTGACCACCTTGAAAGCAGGCAGCCTCACAGACAGACGAGATAAGAAGTCACCAAAGTGAACAGAGGACTCTGCCACAGAGTATTTTCTGAAAATAGCCTAAAAAAAACTCAAATGGCTCAGCTTTGGGCAGATCCACTTGAGGGCGGTGGGGTCAATTGATCCCACTCAATTTTACTACACCACCGTAGTTGATTATGCTGATCTCTGACCGATTTCCAGCATGGTGGGGTTCGATCACCTGTGAATCCTTGAGGGGTAGCAGCGGAGACCAGGCTGACTAGTCCCTCCGAACAGTCATTTGTTACTTGAACTGATGGGGACCCAGCTGATATATATACTCGCCGGAGATTGAAAGGCTCCTGTTTAATTTTCTATGAAATACTTGTGATTTACCACTCAAATTTATACCACTTCTCTTTTCTTTTCATTTTTTTAGTCATAATATTAACCCATAAAAAAAATTCTTTAAAAACATATTGTAAATTTCTTTTTATAATTTCCAAATTTAATAATTGTTTGTGAATTTTTATAATTATTTATAATGAGACTATCATGATATTTTATAACAAGAGACCAAAAATGAATGGATGAATGATTGTTTAATAACTTATTATTATTGAATATTATATTTTTGTAGTTATTAAAATGAAGTTATCAAACAACAATTTCAAGTTATGGAGTTTGAAAAATGTTATTATAAACAATATATGAATATTATTTAATTTTGTGATTTATTGTATAATATTTTTATTATTCATTGATTTTTTTTAAAAAAGCTAAATTAATGAAATTTGGATCGCACCTAAGCTAACATTTGCTACGACACATTAGCTTTTATAAAAATAAATAAATAAATTCTTTGCTCGATAAAAAATTATCAAATTTCTTTTTTAAAAAAATAATTTTGTTTTTTTTAATTAGATAAGTTTTTTGTTTAAAAAAATATGATTAATAAGAATAAAAAAAGCGATTAAGAACAATAATGATCATGATAGCATTCAGCCGGTCAGTGGTTTTGAATTTGAATTATTATTTGCTTTGAATTCATCGACATTTAGCCTATTTTTAGAAAATAGTGAACAAAATGGATGTAAATGAGAAAGTTGAACTTGTTTTAGCCCTATCTAAGGAAACTCTTGGAGTTTGAAATATAGTCTCTTACATGCCCTTATCGTTAGGGGTGTAAGCAGTCGAATATCGTGAACATCCTAATACTCAGTTATTTCGACTCGAAAAAAAATTCGAGTCGGATTCGATAAGGAATTTCCATTCGACTTGGATCATTAGTCAGAGACAAAACTCGTAAGTGCTTTACAAAGCAGAGTTACTCATGAGCCTTCAAATCGAAGTTTGAATATGAAACATTTCACTTAATACTAAACCACTACATGGTAAATTTATTATTAAACTAATGTTTATATATAAAAGTTTTTTTTTATTTATGTAAAGAAATTACAAAGAATGATTGATTTATTTAAGTACAAGCTTACACAATTTAATACTACACTTTATAAATTATAAAGATCGATACAAATATCACATATTTAGCTTGTTAGTATAGATCAAACCAATATTGAATATGAATGATATCGAATTATCGAACCTTAATCGGCGAACAACTTTGGAATACTCGAATTCGACTCGTTTATCATTAAGCGGAAAATAAGTATGGATCATATTCGACTCGAGAATCAATTTGAATTGAAATTTGGATTATATTTTTGAGCAGATCTCAAAGTCGAGTGTCGAGCTACTCTGTAAGACTGACCCTTATGAAATAAATGTGTTTTTTTTATTATTTTTCAACGGTAAAGTGTTTACTTGATAAAATTTTATAGTTATGGGTAATATTTGCAAATTATATGAAGTGAAAAAGTTTTTGAATATTCGTTTTTTGTTGGAAAATATTAAATGACGACAGCCAGAAATAACCAATCATTGGTGGGCCCCATGACAAAATAAGCATTGGATGAAATAACCTTTTAAAAATAATCGTTGTTAAAAATTGTGTTGATTAAAGATTAGTTTACGTAGTATTTTAAATTATAATAAATGTTATGTGTGGTAGATATTTGATTTAATTCAATTTGTGATATAAATAGGATATTATTAAAGAGACAATGTTTATTGAAATAATGTTTGACTTATTATTCCATTGACCACCATTGTGTTGATTAAAGATTAGTTTACTAATTGATGTGTGGTAGATATTTGTTGATTTGTGATATAAATAGAAGATTTGTTAAATTCATTGTCGATTTGTTAAATCAAAGAAAAATTTCGTTTAGTATTTGTTTTATTATTATAATAGTAATAAAACAGAAAACTTTCTATATAAATCAGAAAACTTTTATATTATATATAAAGTTATTTGTTTTTTTAGAATATAATTAGAATATATTTTATTATATATAAAGTTATTTGTTTTATTCAAATATTAAATTATTTTAAAAAAATCAGACGAACAATTCTTCGTCCGTAAACTTTCAATTGTTTCATCCGTGATTATTTTAAAACAGAGGTACATTGCCATTCTCCTATAAATAGGTTTCTTAGTTGAGATATAAAACTCACACCAGAAACACAAAATTCTTCTTTTATAATATTATGCGTATTTTTTTCTAGTATAAGGATACTTTGAGTGTAGCTAATAGTGCAAGATTTTCTCAAGATAATCTTCGTTATATCAGTCAGATCTAGTCTCCTATTAAGGTAAATGATATTATTTTCTTTTAATACTCGTAAGGAATGTCATTTTCTTTCATATTTCATATTATGTAAGTGATATTATTTCATTTCATATTCCTAAATCTAAATTTACTTTGGTAAGTATTGTTTCTATAATTTATGAAATGATTAGAAATTCCATGAGATTTGCGCTTCATCTAATATCATTTCACTTGAATAATTGCCTAAACGTTTTTATTAAATTTTAATCTAATCATGCCGGAGTACTATTTACGACATTGTACTATTTCACTAAATTTCACATTGCTTCTTAAATTTTTTAAAAATGAACACAAACCCATATAATTGTAAGGGTAAGCATGTAACACTCACGAACTCGCTCTGGTCCAGAAGTGCTTTACATGTCATGAAGCCAAAAGGTCCATAAAGAGAATATTAATAGCGTAATCCAAACAAAATAACTCAACAATAATCCTAAATTAAAACCCAACAAATCATTTTTCAAATCCAATTCAAAATGAAAAACAACTAAATACCAAAATAGTAAAATGGAGACGAAGCTTCTTGAAACTAATAGTTTTATAAAAAAAATACAATGACAAAAAAAATAAATATCTGAAATTAAACTTCAACTATTCAAAATGTATCAAACAAGTGTTTAACTATCAACGATGTAACCTGTAAAAATTTATATAAGAGGATGACCGATAAAGCTCATCAAGTGACAATCTTTACTATTTAAGTGGATCAAGTATAATTTGCAAAACACCTTTTTAAAATAACTCTTTGTTCGATAACAATAATAAATATACTTTCAAAACTAAAACAAATAATAACAAAATGATTTCACATTCAAAAATGATTTCAATGTATACAACATATCTTTCAATCCACAACCTTAGTCGCTAAGGTTACAATAGCCCTATAACACGGACCAAAAGTTTGATAATGCCAATCATCATACACCCTACTAAGTAGGTATCTATAAAGTGCAAGCTCCCAGAGAAGGCCTAATTTACTTTATCATTCCTAAATTCCAAGCACATAGGAAAATTTCATTTGTGATTTTCAATCATCACTTTGTCAAACGAAAAGACCAAATACGTGTGTCTTAATAAGTAGGCACTTTCGAGAACTTGTTTCAGCAGCGATTACTAAAGTACAACTATACGGTTAAGAAGCTTAAAACATAAACTCTTCCTCTCTTTGTTCCATTCGGAAGTGCTCATCATTCATCCCTTGTAAAGCTTCTGCCAGTGAATCATCTATGTCCAACAAGCATTGTAACCACGACAGTTTTTTGAGCAATTGGCTGCTCTTGGTATATAAGGAAGAGATCGTGGCAGCAGCTCCCATGATAACGGTTTAGATGGTACGGCCTTGTCACAAGCTAACAAATCATTGAGAGAGGAAACCTACATATGTAGAGAATGAAACAATAAAATTCTTGATCTATATTGATTTCTGATTGCTTACATTTACATGTAATGAACAATAATCCATAAGTTAACAAGTTCATACCACCCACGAATGGTTTCTCCGCCTCAGTAGTGCCGCGACTGAATTAGTGAGTTTGACAACCTACTTTGTGCAAGTTCATGAACAACACACCTTGCCTTTTCGAGAATTGATGTTGAGATCCTGTGGAATTTTTGATAGACTTCCTCTTCATCAAACTCCCGGTTCGAGGAGAGAAAATCTCATCAACCGTTTTCTTGAAGAGGCTCTCGCGTAAGCTCAATGATATCATGTTGTCTAAATCAATTCCAGTTTCCTTAAGTTCTCTTATCTCCTTTATACTAAGCCTCCCTCGACCAACAACACTTTCTAAGGGTAGAGCATTTTTGTAGTTGTTATACTCTTTATTATCTTTTGAGAATCTTTGAGAAGGCAAACCCACTTGCTTTTGCAACTCATTAAAGTTTGCTCGATCACGGCTTTTGTTAGTTGTCCATCCATGAGATCACCTCAACTTGTTTCCTAAAAGCACGCTTTCGGCTAAGCCTTTGTGTACTTCCACAATTTCCTTGTCGGTCGAAACACAAGATTCCTCTAAAGTTGGTTTAGCGAGAATATATTGAGAATCATCCTTCTTTGTGGTGATTTGTGCACCAAAAGGATCTGGTTACCTCTCCGGTTAGACAAAATAGCAAGTATGTCTTGTAAAGATCGATTCTATCCCTTTACGGGAGGTCATCTTCAAGAGTAATCTCCGTCGGCTTGGCTTCTCCAAGTTTACCTTGCTTGGTCTTACTTTTTCGAAGTATTGCGAGGATTCCCATTCCTCATCCTCTTCTAATTGTCCTTCCTCCTTAACAAGATCTTCTCATGTAGTATCAGATGATTCTCTTTTAATATCTGCTATCAACTCAGTCACAACCAAGTTGTTGAATGCTATCATCCTTTTAAGTTCTTTTGCAGCCTCCATACGACTCCCAGATGCTCGTGATCGTTGAATGTAGCTTATGAAAATCTTGCGAACCTGCATCCATAATCGAAGTCATTTGGATCAAAGAGAATGTTGATTTAAGAAAAATAATCACAGTATACCATGTGACCCAAACATTAAGCTGTTGCAAGGTGGCGTGTTAGCAACCTGCTACTCCCACTCAGACACTTCCAAGTAAATCAAAGGAAAAGTAAAAGCAAGTTGAATATAGATACTCACAGCCTTACTAGCAATAGACATGGCGACCTCCCTCGTTAAACGTAAACCATAAGCATCCTTCATCACAGATTGCTTGACATCCGCATCATACCCATTGACTCCTGCAGCAATTGCATCCTTCACAACCTGGAAAAACAATTTTATTTAGAAACTTATGAACAAATAACCTTATGAGATTTAGAAATGAATTAAGGGTGTCAACACCTATTACTTAAGGGAGTAGATGATCTTGATTAGCAGTGAGCAAACCTATCTAGCCTTGATTAGGGAGATTCAAGAGTAAACAAGCACATAAATGAGTTTAAGCTTTCAAGGAATCAACTCAACTATAAATACTGCACTAATATTGTGTTAATCAGTCCTTAAGTTGTTACTTAGCAGAGTCCTTAATATTGTGTTAATCAGTCCATTTGTTTTGGAATGCGAATAATGCAGACGAATACAAAATTTTTGATTACCATTTACGGTCCTAATAATAATAATAATAATAATAATAATAATAATAATAATAATAATAATAATAATAATAATAATAATAATAGTCATTTTAGAAAAACAAATATTTTAATTTATTTGTTGTTTATTCTCAATTTTGTATTGTAGTTCAGTGAATTTGTGATGGAATTACTTAATTCATGTACATGAACTAAAACAACTATTATTATTATGGAATGAAAAAACTACTACCCATCTCCACGAATCACAACAATAGCATTCAATCCAACATCAAGCAGATCATATCAATATCCATACTTTAAAAATGAAATGTTGAGTTGTACACATCCGTCATCGTTCCTTTTTAACCGCAATTAAGGAAATTAGAGAGCATAAGCCAAATAAACAATTATGATATAAAATTAAAAATTACTTTAGTGAATAGAAAAGGCTACAATTATAAGACCATATATGAGATAGTTCGGATTAACTATCTCAAATAGTGTCTTATTCATTGTCCAACAAAGAGATAGCGTCGTGTCTTTATGAAAAAGAAAAAGAAACTCCAATTAAGCTCTAGCTAAAATATCCCAAATTTAATTCTTTAATCCCTGTTACAAGTAAATTCGAAACTTAATCATTCTGTATATATTTTATTTAAAATCCTAATAAAAAAACACTGACACATGCTTTCAGAAAGCCACTAAATTATCCTTCAAGCAATTGATCTTTTTAAATTGAAAAGCTGAAATGCATCACAGCCAATTCAATCTTGGTTGTATTCAAAACTGGTCAAACAATTGATCTTTTTAAATGCAGCACACCCAATTCAATCTTGGTTGTATTCAAAACTGGTCATTCAGTTCAAAACAAAACGAAAATCCCAACCATGTACCATAAATTTCCAACCAAACTTCTCTTTTCAGTACTTTGATATCCTACAAACCAGAGCAAAACTCCCTAGATTTTTTCAACATGTTATAGTCTGTAAGAGAAGTTCAGGCTTGAACTTCTAAGCCAGTAAAAGAAAAGAACTGGTCCTCGAAGTCTTGTGAAATTTGAAGATAATGCGTAGAGGTTTGAAAAATGCCGATCATCACGTTTTTCTCACACATTATCTTGCTTGACTTATCAAACCTTTGTGCAATTTTATGATGGTTTTGACCTTCGAAGACTTCAACTAGTGAATGTATTGCTTTACATATTACCTCTTTTTTTTGGTTCGTGGAGGAATTATGTTATGCCTCTGGTCTACTACTTGCCTCCTCAAGAGATGAGCATAGCACCTTAAGTCACTCCTCAAGAAATGAAGATTTCTATATATAAATTAAAACAATAATAAGTATACAAACAAAGACAAAATGTTCTAAAATGTAAATTCAGAATCTGGGGATGTGCTAAATTACTGAGTTCAAAACCAGATATACATGTTTTTTAGTTTTTGGTCATACGTGAGAGATAAAAAATTAGGAGTGTTAACCATTTGAATGAAGCCTTACAGAAGCAAAAGTAGTAGCATTAGCATCAAACTGTAATTTGTCTAACATAAATTATAAGCAAATGTCCATAAAAGATAATTTAGCTACATTCTTCAAGATAACCAAAACTATCAGGTGCTTACTTTGACGAGAAATTCATGTATAGGTTTATGATCAGTACTTGAAGTGAGGCCAAGTAAATGCAACATGGTTGAGGTTAGCTGTAACAAACAAATATAAAAATTCAAAAGTAAATCAGAATAATAAAGAATGAAAGCAAGCAAAATTTGGGTTTTTCTTTGCTTCTTTTCTTACTTCAATAAAAAAATGACAAAAGTAATGAAAAGAAAACAAGACAAGTTCATCAGAAAATGATTTCTAAAATTCATGTAAATACGAACAAAAAAAACTGTTTTATTTTATTTTTATATTTCCTGGATTTTCATGGCAAAGTTCAATAAGTCAGAATCTCACAACTTATGGTTTAAACTTGAAACCTTATCAAATCACAGTGCAAATACATGCTAAATTTTCAAGTGAAATTACAAACTCTCATCCTTCCATCAATGTCTTGTTGTGCTTTTGGGTTGACCAAATACAACATAAAGGAATTTCAAAAATGAAATCTACTTTAAAGTTCTTGGTTCACAAATGCTTGTCACCTTAAAAATCTCTATCATCCCAACACTCTAGACATCTTTCCTTTTAATTTCAAAGACCCCACACGCACTAGCAAGTAATTTTTGAATTGAACTTTATGGCGGCAAAGTACGTCCTTCATAAATGACTAGGATGTAATTAGAGGGATCGGTGTTGCATATGAATTGTGAAACTGTACAAGCTGAAGTGCATTACATGCATTTGCGTATAACATGGTTTAGGGCCATCAAGTAGATATAATTATAATTAGAAACTTGCAATAATAAATGACAAAACGAACTTGATATGCAAATGACTGAAGGGTATAGAGAAGAAATAACGATATTATAACACCTAAAAGGTGTAGACCAACATATGAAGTATATAACCTTTTTGTTAGGGAGTCAGGAAACTCCTAAAGGACTGGATAATTTTGTTAAACCCAACTTGATTCAAAGCTTCAACCAATAGATTTTAAGCTCCGCCTTATATATTAAGCGTTCAACTTCACACTCGAAGACAAATGACAAATGTGAAGTTAACAAATATCCACCTTCACAAATCTCCACCATCACATGTGAAGTTTAACATTGTTGAATTGCTCCTCCTTAAATGTGAACATATACTCCCAATAAAGGATTTATATTTGACCCTACTAATTATACAACAGAATACTAATGGTAGAGCAAACTAAAATAAAAAAACACTACGGAATCAGTAAATATTTCATATAGAAATTAGAAAATCAATAAGTTATGAACAAACTAACATCAAACTTCACCATATAAACACGATGAAATTTTATACATTTTATAGATATACATATATGTTCCTAATCATAACTTCATAAGCAACTCTTCAACTTCAAAGTTTATGTTCAACTAAAATATTAGCAAATATCGTAATGTATGAGGAAGTATTACTAGAGTGGAGACAGTGGTGTGTCGAGGTTAAACACGCATGCTTCGATACGGATACATCAACATCCAATAAGTGTCTTTGCTTGGAGGAACCATGTACAATTGCAGTAAAGACTTGAGAGAACATATGCATCAATGGACTCAAAAGAAATTTGTTCAATAGGGTCGCGTCGAAAAATAAAACAAGCAATTCAAATATAAACTAAAAAGGAACCCATTCTGAGTGTACTGGCATATTATCTTTATTTCATTTTATCCATCTAGTCGGACACAAACTTATTGTTTACATAATTCAGACTGAAGCCATTGCAACACCAGAAACCTAGTGCAACACCATAATTCAAACTTATGGGTCTTCAGCCTTCTGACCTTCTTATGGTCCTAGTGCATTACCAGAAACCTCACCCTATCCGAATGTGTTTGGGTCAATTCCAGCGTCGCCTTCTTCCTCTCCTATAGTCAGCATTCTTGTCTTCTTGTCTGCAGCTACATGATTTTTGATATGTGCACTTCTCACTAGCACCATTTGAATTTCAATGTCCTACAAAGAAAAAAATACATTTCAACATCCAGTTCTCATATTGATTGTTTTGATATATTTACTTCAAATTTTGTTACCTTTCTCGTTCGAAGCCATCTCTGAATAGAAGTCATTTGCAGAAGATTCTTCATCATGGAACGCTTTTCCAGCCAGTAGTAACATGTTTCCTAGCAAGGTGCAAGTATTTCACTAGGGTCAAAATATTATTTGTGAAACTTCACTTCTAAATATTCACAATTGTATGAAAATATTTCTAATCTTTCGCATGAAAATATATCAAAATAGAATAAAAAATTATGTTTTTTTTTCTCCGGTCAATGCCTTACTAACATGAATAGAATTCATATTCATATCAGCAAAAGATAACCAATTCTGCATAATAATCTGACATAACTTGTAGAGGAGAAACTTCTGCTATGAGATAATATCATAGGGATAGTATTACAAATAAGGGGATTCCTCAGCAAAAAGAGCCACCACTACAGTACCATATATCCAGTAACACCAGTAACTATTACATGGATAATCTCTATAATATGCCTTTTATTACTCAGGGACATGTACAACCTATCCACTGTCACAACAGACAACATAAAAAACAGGCACAAGAATGTAATCACCCTCAATACTACCATAATTCATGCAAAATGCAGTCACGAGATGATCAACCTTGTATCAAAAAAGAGAAATTGAAAAATAATTAACCAAAGCATTTTTAGCTACATTACAGAATTCTTAGCTTGTTATCTTTATATCAAGATTCACTGGTTTCTTATATAGGCTGTACCTGAAGCTCCAACATCGATGACCTAGGCCAAAGACTATGAAAATCAGTATTTAGCTTGTCATCTCCACATCAAGATTCATTGGTTTCTCTTCAGATACATAGGCTGCCTCTGGATCTCTGACATCTGCAAACTTTGCTGATGCAGACTTTGATTCACCTCCTGTGAGCGGACTCCTCAACTGAGCCACACTGGGTCCACTTCCATAGTAGAAGCCCTCGGCTGGGACTGAGGCTGCACCTCAACTTCTGGATAAGCAGCTTTAAACCTTGCTTGTAGCCCTTCATCCACCAATTGTACTCCATTCAACTGATTACCTAGTGACATCCACCTGATTTACTAACAGAACAGGTCAAGTCAAAAGCCCAGATTATGTTAGGAATTTATTATAAGGACGAAAATCACAATCAACTAGAGTAGGAAATCAGAGCAAAGTTTGCAAGTTAATTCCTATATGTAAAATGAGAAAACTCAAATAAACAAAAACAAGCATTGACATAAAGTTATTTGATAGTAACACTCTAGAGCATATGAATGTATCATATTTACATAAAACCAAGAATATATCACAAACAGTAAAGCCAATACCAAAATCCAAATTTTGAGATGGACGTAATAACAATTGCTCCAATAGAACCAAGATATAAAAATATCAAAAAATATTGCTGTGTTCAGTATGTTGATCAATCAATTATGACATAAAAGTTATATTGAATCAAAAAACTGTTCCTAAAAGTCTGGTATTTTTAGGAATACTAGCATGCATTTTTTGATTCTTGGGGACGACTCTTCACCTCTAAAAGAAATTCAGTATGTGTAGATTTTGAAAAGAACTTACTAAAACAAAACAAAATGGAATGTACAAGGGTAGAAATATCTTGAATTAAGACTGCCAAGAAACTGAAAAATGATGAAATAAATAGGCAAGATACGATATAGTCCCTCCATCTCATTATAGTTGCTTCCTTTATCGGGTGCAGGAGGTGTGAATTTTAGGATGTGCCCACAAAAAAATTGTTTTAATGCATGCCGCACATGTTATGCATTGAAAATCATCATAAGTACATGAACGCTATTCTATTAAGAATGCATATCCCACATGTGTGCTATGCATGTGAGCAAACAACTCCAGCTTTCTTGTCCTTGGACTTGTCCTCTCCAGCATGGCATACAGCTGCGAAGCAATGCGCTTATTATACTAGTGCAACTTTAAAGATCATACTCAATAGAAACATGAGTACAAAAATATAGAAACAATAAATATAGTGAAATAATCTGGCTGAAGGAACCAAATTTAGTAGTCATCTGCTAAAGCAACAGGGAGGAATGTATCCCAGGAATCACGGAAACCCAACACCTCCTAGGTTGGGGGACATTTCAGTAACTAAAACTCCCGTAAACCGTTGCCGAAAAGTGAATGAGTTTCCAAAAAATAGTTTTTAGAAAAAAGTAATATTGAAAACTTTGGGAAACACACCAATTAGCAATAGGGACATAACTTGTATAATTGATGAATGAAGTGTATTGTGATGCGGAACGGAAGAATAAATTTAAAAATTTATTATTAATTTTGTATTGTTATTTAGAGATAAATGTTGAGTTATTAATGAAATTATTTAGTAGGATATTATAGTAGTAGATTTTTATTAAGAGATTTTTAATTGTAGTAGTAGATTTCAATTAGGAGAGTTTATTATAGTAGTAGATTTTAGTTAGGAGATTGTTTCCTTAGAATTTTTACTTGATCTCTAAGTATTGGGTTTTCTATTTAATACTTCATTATTTTTAGATTATTGAATATATTAATTTGAGATTAAAGTTGTGCTTTTGTATGTGTTTCTTTACCAATTCTTTGTGGAGATAGGTATTCTTATTTCTTTTATCTACTATCGTTTGATTTCACCCAATTCCTTTCTACCCTGTTTTTCTGACCTCCATCAAATTGTCGAAGTTCGCAAGAGAATCGACAACAATTTTCTGAAACGAAAGCACGATCTGCAGCAGGAATCGTCGTTGTCATAATCTAAATCAACTCCAAAAAAAATTTGTGTTACTGTTCATTGCTACAGTGTGCAACACTGTTCATCAAATTTCTGATGTTCTGCCAAATTACAGTTTGGTACCCCCAAGTTTTTGAAACTTTCCATTCAGACCCATAAGTTTCTGAAATTTTCAATTATGCCCCAAAATTTCTTAAACTTTCAATTCAACCCCTAAAGTTTCCGAAATATTTAATTTAATCCCCACAGTTTTTTAGTTTTCAATTTATCCCCCAAAGTTTTTGAAATTTTCAATTTATCCCCTCTACATATATATAATGTCTTCCAGGTTTAACAATCCAGACTTTCTTCTGGCTAAGATAAAGCAACTTGAGCATCAAACTTTGGTCATATGCGACGACTTAAATGGTATCGTGTCCCGTATAGTGACGAGTATTGGAAATTATGCGATGAGCTTGCACTTTTTGAAACAACTCTTAAATTTAAAGGCACATTAAGAGTACATAACCACGTGCTATGTTTGTCCATATTTTGTTCAAGCGCAAAAAAATATTCATCCTAATCGTGTTTGTTCAACTAAAGCGACGCGTTCACAAGAGGAGACCCCGCAAAGTAAATTCTTACAAGACAATTGATGAAGTATCAAGAACCAAAAAGAAATTGGTGATGATAAAGAAGAGCAAGTGCTCTCACATATTGATGTTTGTGAGAAACATGAAGCAGAAGTTAAGTGTGTTGGACAACTTGCAGATTCAGAGATGGTTTACAGTGAGGAAATTGAAGTTATGCTCGACTCCAAATGGGAAAACATCAAGGAAAATAAAGTTAAGGTCAACCATGTTAATTTTCTGTTTCTGGTTCATACATTTGAGTCCCCAGCTACTTCAAATTTCTATATTATGTCATTGTTATTCCCGAAAATTGTGCTCATGACATTAAAACATAGAATGCGAATGTTTTGTTCGAAGACATTTCTCGGACTGTGGTTTATTATTCTCGGAATATTCGTACAATGGCTCAATCATTGGTGGACCCCACAACAGAATTATTGTCGGATTGAGAAAACGACAAAAATATTTTATAAAAATAACTTGGAGGTGTTACCGATTAAAACTGTTGAACTACCGTAAGTGGTAAAAAATACGAGAATATGCGCTGTTGGGTTAGTTGCGTAGTAGCACGCAGTATTGATTATTGATGCTTACGTGAGAAGTCACTCATTTATGCTCAATTATTGCTACTGATAATTCTTTGATCATATCTCTTATATTATTGATTCAATTATTGTCACAAAGATCATCTCAGATAATATGTTATAGTATTAAATCAATAATTGAGACGACAAGTTATAAATGATTAATAATTGTTGAAAGATTAAATATGTGTTGATGAAAAAAAATGATTTGTGGTAAGTTTGATTATTTTATGGGGGCTCATATGTCATCATCTAAGAGTCTCTTCGTCGATAGTATTTACCTTCGTCGATAGTAATTACCTTCGTCAATAGTAATTACCCTTGTGAATAGTATTTACCTTCGTCGATAGTAATTACCTTCGTCGATAGTAATTACCCTTGTGAATAGTATTTACCTTCGTCAATAGTATTTACCTTCGTTAATAGTAATTACCTTTACCAGACGTCGAACCACTTTGTCGTTTCACATTACTGAGCGTCAAACCACTTTTCTTTTCACATCATTAGTCGTCAAGCCACACCCTTTTCACACGGCTAAGTCTTAAGCTAGAAATCTTCTATAAATAGAGGCTGAGGGCTTCATTATTTTCACGAATTCATTCGAGCTATAGAGAGAGAAAGTATAGAGAGAATAAGAGAGAAAGAAGAAGAGTATTTTGTTACTACACCGCCGCTGCGAGATTCAATCTCCTACCAAATGTAAGGGTGTTATTCTTTCTTGTTATTCATGAAGAGAACTGTTGTTATTATTCCATTGCTTATTATTACATTGGAATAACCTCAGATATCGTGGTTTACCTATACTTGGTGACATTCTTCTATTATTATTTTGTTGGAACATCACATGCGTGTGTTTTACAGGACTGGTTCCATCTTTATTATTCTGTTGGAACATCCACATGCGTGTGTTTTACAGGACTGGTTCCGTCTTTATCATTCTCGTTGGAATATCCTATCTGTGTTTTACACCGGATCCGGGTTCCATCTTTATTATTCTCATTGGAACATCCCGTTGTGTGAATTTCACTTGACTGGTTCCGTTATTTATTATTTCATTGGAATAACACATGCATGCGATCTATCGCATGCGTGGTGATTTCTTTTGTTATTCCATTCTTTATTATACCCGGTTGGTTAAAACTTTGACTTCTATACTCCATGAAATTAGTGGAATATCCTTGATATTTGCGTTTCATCCAAAGATCTTTTTTCATGAAAATATTCTTCTTGATCATTCTTGAATTTTACTCTACAAAACAAAGATGTCATGTTGATAATTTGGACGTTAATAATTCTGGATAAAATAATTCTTGAACTTGTTTTATTGAATTCTTATATCATTGTCATCATCCTCATGTTTATATTTTTTAAAGTCATCCGTGGCTTGTAGTGCATAGATGGACTTGGTATGATTATGACGAGAGAGACTATTCGGTGTAATCATAACCGTAATGTTACAAATGATGTGGTAAAAATCCTCGATGGGCAGAAGTGCATTGATGGACGATTGTTGGCATGATCATGACCATTAATGAATACACAAATATTCTTGGCCCGTAGTGCATGAATAATTGTGGTCGTGATCTTAAAGAATATCCTTGGTCAGAAAAGTGCGGGGTGATTCGATGATGTGGAATATTTATTAAAGTTGAGTCTCGCTATATAATGATGATGAAAAACCTTTTAAAACCTAAAAGATAGTAGACTTTATTTTCTACTTGACTCTTTTAATGGATCAGATATTCATTGCAGATTAAACCGGTTGTCTATTGTATTTTATCGGTTTAACATTGTTGAAGACTATTGATAATTATTCGCATTATCTTAGTCGTAATATTTCTTACTTTGGGCTAGTTGAGTTCACCCTTTCTTTCACAACATTCTCTTGAAATGAGAATAATATATTTGGACGAGTTGGGGAAAGCAGTGATGGTCCTGAAGATAGCATTAGTAGTCCTCACTATTTCGTGAAATAGTGTGATGATAATAATTGTAATGAGGACTCCTTATTGAGTTTGTATAATATCTAGTAGGCGATATTTGTATTTAAACTCACGCTTATGTCGTCGATTGCATACGACAGTTATGTTAGTAAGTTGTATTTAAATTCTGTACCATGTAAGTGGCGACCCAAGATGGGTGATGTATACCTAATTTTGGGGGCGTCACATTTTCTCTCTAAAATCAATGAAAATTCCTAGATATAACAATGGAGTCTGAATCCCCAACAACAACAGATGAAGTAAATGGTGTTGTAGTAGGTTTTCTCCCTTTTACATCCGACTCTAAGCAGCCTTATGTCTCTGAACTCCTCTCATTCACTCTCGATCGCCTCCACAAGGTCCACTCCTTCTCCGATCTCTCTCTCTATATATGTATATATACACACACATATGGTAGTAATATTTGGTTAAATTGATTTTGCTGGGATTGTATTCATGATTTTATATGAACCTGAGTTTTTACGGATGAATGCGGAGATAATTTAGAGGCGTATGCAAAGTGGCTATTATCATTAATTATCGCATTTTCATTTCTGTTGTTGATACATTACTTTTCATTCGTGAGGAAGTTTCTTCTATTGATAAACGTTTGAGATCAGAGTACCAAAATATTTTGATTTTTTTGCTTTCATTTTCAAGTTTTTTATTTTTTTTGTCACAAATAATATTTTTGATTTTTGAATTTTTTTCTAAAGCCACGTAGATAAAAAAGTAATGCTCGCTTAATTTTTTAGCCAAATGACCTAATTTCAAAATAATAATTATTTTCTTTGGGGTAATTTGAAAAATTAAAAGTTTAATAGTGCAATCAGTAAAACATGTCAACTACAGTAGATAATTCAATAGTTTTGTCGATAAAAAATTAACACCCGGTTAATTTTTTTAACGGAATGACCCAATTTCAAAATAATAATTAGTTTACTGGGGTAATTTGAAAAATTAAAAGTTCAATGGTGTAATCAGTAAAACGTGTCAACTACAGTGGGTAATTCATTAGTTTTGCCAAAAATTAAATATAGCAAATTTTAGTACATTCTAAAGCAATTTTTAAAGTAGACAACAAAAAAGTCCGTCAAAAATGATCTCATTCACGCCTTTTTTGTCGCCCCTACGTCGTCAACGGTGTCGTCGCCAGGTGCTACCGTTGAGAATGAGTTAAAGAGAAACGGACTCGTAGGCGACGGACTATCTGTCGAGAATGAGTTTGGCACTAATGAAAAAAATTATAGCATTTATTTTTTAAACCTATGTGTGTGTATACAAAGCCCAAACATACATAAGATGGTTGCAAAAATATCTAATATTAATTTTCTCCCAAATAATTATATTACAAAAACTGTTTAATGAAATAATTGTAGGAAATTGTTTTGTTAAGAGTACCAACAACAAAATTAAAGATCTTCCTCTAAAACAAATAATACACAAAATTAGATATTGCGTCTAGGCAATGAATCAGTGTGCAATGATGGTGAAACATGACAGAAAGAGTGAGAGAGTACCACTACAGCAAGCAATCTTACAGGAAGATCTTCCTATGGAAAAATAGCCTCAACTTCCCAATATCTCATACTTCTAAGTTTATAATCACCTGAAAAGAACATTTTTATAAAAAAAAAAGTAATAAATACTTGAGCACATGCAAAGCTATATTATACATATTAGTAATATTCTCAGCCGTATGGATACAGGTGCGTCATCCGGAGATACAAAGATTTGTCAAATATCAGAATATGAGGATTCAGATGCAGGGGGATTCGGCACATATTGTTCTAAAAATCCCCACCGATCATTAATCCCACCCATACATTCTGCTCACATAACTCTGAACAGTAACAACTTATCACTAAATTCAAAATTTAAAATAAAACTTGGAATACAAACCTTAGAATATATGATATTACAAGACCAAGTGATAATAATTACACCAAAAGGCAGAATCATCACTTGGCTAAGTGAACTAACATAATATAAGAAATGCAGGAGCAGGTTCACTATACCTCATTCCCAGCAGGATGGAAACCGCCATCCAGTGGCGGAACTAGAACGATTTTGTAAGGGGATCAAAATTTTAAATCAAGCGACCGAGCACCATGGCTGCTCCCCACAGCCCCCGCCCCTGTTCCGCCTGGACTGGCCTCCCACGGGGTCGAGATCGACGACCGAACACCGCCGACTATCCCCCATAAGACACTATTCCAAAGCAACATAGTGTCTGAAGGGCTAAAGTGAACGAGGGAATATACATTTTCCCAACCCGATGGACTTGAGGACGTGTCCGTAAGCTTAAAATTCAAATTGCATGTCTGTATATCATACAACAGAATTTATGTGAGTTAACTCCAGTGATAACGCTGCAAATCTGCCCCTAGAATTACTCAACCTTGCAGCTTTGCACCCTTCAAATGAATGCCTAGGTCCAGCTGAAACTGAAGGTGCATCCCACAATCGTACATCATGGGAGCTTGAAGAGAGAATCAATTGGGTGTCTCCATGGAAATATGACTAAACAATAGTCAAAGGATATTGGTGGCTAGTACAGCTCTCCAACATGTTGCTGTTGTCAGAGTCAAAAACCTTAAGCTCCCCAGAATGACAATCAGCAACAATCCGAGAGGAATCTCCAAGAAAAGTCATGCACATCAAAAGGGCACCACCATCATCCCGACAAATACGCCATGGTCTAAATCTATTATACACAAATTGACGATCCCTGTGACTTCCATGGATTCCACCATAAGTACTTCTATGCTCCCGTGTAGTAAGCCGGGCAGTCACATTTGATAGTGCATCAACGCTTTGCCTTGATTCAGGACAGACATGTGGGTGCAGAAGAGAGAGGTGGTAATGTGGTAATAGGAGCCGGGCATTGGCGATGTTGGTTCTTCAGATACTGAATAACAAGAGAGTCCAAAGTTAACATTTCTGTGTTGGTGGGTTGTGGATCATTTAAAAGACCATGTTGAAGTGAAGGGGTCGAATTTCTGGGATATACAGTTTTAGTTATTAGAGCTTTAGTTAAATTTGTTCAAGTTTTTTTGGGTCCAAAATGTAGAGGGAAGGTTTAGGTATACATAAACATTATAATAAATAATTTTATATTAATATATAATTATACATAATTAACTATATAATATAAGATTTACATCTAAAATTTATACCTATTCATGTATATATAAATAAATATATTAAATAATATTTTTTTACCAAACACTCGTTAACAAATAAATATATTAAATAATAATCTACCTCATCAAACTATTTGCCAAAAACTCATTAACAAATTTTGGAGAATCAGAATCGATTACAAACACTAGTTAACAACTTATAAAGAATCAAAATCAACTCCAACTTGTAGTTGTGATAGAGAACCAAAACTAGATTAACAAAAAAAATTGTCGGACATTCTGACAACCATGTCTCAAGCATGAAAATCAATTTTAAAGCTAGTCAACAGATAATATTACTCCTTCGCCAGTATAAACTTGATTTTAGCCCAACTCTTAAATTTTAATAGCCTAATGCACTTGCAAAAAGGATGCACACTTTATGTACCATACAAAAAATATTCCTAATTCATCCTTAAGCAAATGTGAAGTGCTAACATCAAATGGTCATTTAAGTGAGGCAGGCCATCACCATCAAACTTTATCAAAGATATCAATGATTGATATGAGAATATTATGGATCATCTAATCTAGCCATTATTCCTCAATTGAATGTGCTTCTACATGATGATGGACCCCAAATAAGTTTTACCGTTAATCTTAATACTCATACAAAAGATAATCCAGTACTTCAAAGAACAATGTCAAATGACTAGATAAGCATGTAAGAGATAGTTGCTTGTGAACAAGTGTTGGCAAGTACCTCATAAATGGACCTCGATCTCAAGAAGTCAGTACAAAGACCACATACATCTATTATTGTGAAGTAGATGTACATATTAGAACTACCTATATCTTTGTTGGATGCTTCAAAGATATTCAGAGCAGACACCAAGTCACCTTTCTTCCCAAATTGAAGAATTGTGCTCATTAAATTACCACCGAGAATCCCCATTAAATCAACAAGTTCCTCCACTTCACCGCGTTCAACAATCAGGTAACATTCTCTCCGAAAAACCTCTTTTGTAGCCCCACCAAACAACTCCAAAGGACCAATCCGTACCTTTTGAGCACCACTCAACACATCCACCAGCCTCCTAATCTCCCCTTTTTCTACCATTTCAACAACTCCTATCGAAACAAGCACGGAGTTGAGCAAAGCCACGAATTGAGAGGGTTTTAAGATTCTCCCAGAAGAAATAGAGAAGAAACCACGTGAAAAAGGGCGAAGAATAGCAGGAAACAGTCATTTACCGGACGGAACCCAAATAACCCGAGGTAACCTGAAAACCCGTCCTTTATCTGGGCTCACCCGTAAATTGCATTTAATCAGTAAAATCACCAAACCATAATCAGACGACTTGCATACACTGTTCAACAAGAGAGGAGGAATAACCGCGAGGAACTAAGAGCGGTAGCGTGAAGTACCAAACCTTTGACTTTCGTGATAAGTCCTCAAGGACCTAGAATCGTTCCTAGATTGGCCTCCTAATGCATATAAGGAGAATATTTATACATGAGTCCAGTGCATAAACATCTAGACTAGCCAACATAAAGAAACCTCACATTCAATACAGACAAACATAAACATTTAACAATCCCAAATCAAACTCATCCACTCCTGGACAACCCAGAACAAGGAAAATGGAATAACATATCAACCAAAACGAAATTGTGCAAGAAGAGGTAAAAAGGTATGTGTGTGAGAAGGGGGGGGGGATATAGAAAAATATCAATAATTGCAGGAATTTTGTTATGCATATGAATTCTTATTTAACCTGAGTAAAAGATCATAACAAAAAGGGAAAATATGTATATATTGGTTTACACACTTCTTGTATCCACCCTAATATCTTCCACCAAAGACTTGCAAATATAAGGCTTATGATAATGTTTAGTTATTTACAGATGTTTAACAATAGGCGACGCTAACAACTGATTTAATTTGCTAGCTAATAAATAGTAATGAGAAGGCATATAAACTATGAAGTGGTGAAGTAAGCATTACATACTGACTATGTCACTTCCACACCGATTATCCGAATCAGAGAAATCATTCGGAAAAGCCTCATCATATATAATCAAGAGCACTGATTTGAATTGACACATTGCTGTTGTTCAGGTCTTTCAGGAGAGTTTTCAAGAGCTTGCAAGACATTAATCATATATAAATGTACAACGAATATAAATCTCAATGTAGGAAAAGTACATTCCTAATCTCGATGAGTTGATCAACAAGTTAAACCTTAAAATTTAGGACACAATACAGGTATTGGACAAGCTCACAAGCCTTCAAAACTCAGTTTAGAGATTATATTTAAAACCAATCAACAAACGTGTGGTAGGCAACACCAATTCTGCTCCCAATTTAGCCCATATACTATGTACTAAAATCGTCAATTACACAATTTTTAATTAAAATTTACATTTAATTATTCCCCAAAGTCAGATATTTCAAACAAGATTTGAGAAACACGGAATGAAATGGTAGATAAAGCATCCTGCTTTGCGAGGTTAACTGTATCAATCAAGAGTTCAACACGATCAAAATGTACTCTTATGCTTCAGCCTCTGAATACTAGGAGGATCTGGAATTTTTCCCTTACCATTAGTAGATCTCATTGGGCTACTCCGAAATCAGGACGGAAAGTCCATGGATACCCGACAAGAAACCCAATGCACAATGAATAACCATTACAACATTCAAATATGCAACCACAAGGTCGGGATTGAAAGCAGCAAAGGTGCAGGATAACCCTGGACTACGAGAATGGAGTCGCATCATCCATTCAAAGACATTCATGTGCAATTAGCAACAACAATAGGAGTAATACTAGCCAAGGAAACCAAGGAATTTAGAAACTATAGAAATAAAGTGTTTGGCTAGAGCATCTAAGCTTCAGCCTTGATAAAGCCATCAATCACAAAGCTTCAGGTGGCTTAGGGTCACCCAACCTTGATTGTTGCCTGCCGCCTGGTTGGATTTAATTCCAAGAAATTTGATTGACGTAAAATAGGGCAAAAGGTCGAATCTCATTCATCCGATTGCAAGAGTGGATTCGGAGAAACACTCACATGAGGACCGATTATTCCACTAAATTCGATGCAGATAACCAAGCTAGGAGATGGTTTGTAATGTTTTACCAAGCTCGTGGGCGACAAACAATAATATTAACAGGTAAACAATTAGATTAATCTGTTAAAGTAGATATGCCAGAAGTTACATGCAAAGGTAGCTGACCTATTGGTAGGACAAGGATATTAGAGAAGCCCAAATTTGAGAACATACCATTTCATCTAGAAGGGTTCCATTTATACCATTCTCATATATAATCGTATAAACCAATTTAACCCAGCAAGTTGGTAATTCCTCATCTTCCCCTGAATACCTGCAGAGGACAAGTTGAGAAAAAAGCTAAAACTTTTCTCCTTGAAATTGAAAATCACCTTAGCCTGCAGGAAACTAGCCTAGACAAAACTCATTTACATATAAGAAAACGTCTCAACAACCATCTACCAGTGTTGCATATGAAGATGATGGATCAATATTTTGAAAAGAAACACCTACAATAAGATCGCAGAACACCCCAAACATATGAAAAAATGGATCAGATATCAACAGTGGCTAAATAATAGGTGAAATAATTGAACTTTAACTAGGATAATTCAAAAATCAACTCTCACTGCAAAATTCAAACAACCACAAACACTCTCAGTTTCATCTACAACTAAAACTCACAAAGTACATACATGAAATGACCACAATTTCAAACCTGATTTTGACTCCAGTTTTCTCAACAATTTCAATAGCAGTTTCAATTATAGTGACAAAGAGTTTGATATTTCCAAAAAGAAAGAAATAAAATTGACACACAAGTTCTGTGCATGGACTAACGAGGGAGTACCTCTTCAAAGCCATTGCACCAAAAAGCTGAAAACTTCTTGATCATGTACAGCTAGCATTTTACTTCTACCGAGAATAAATAAATGAAAACCTCTATTAACCATATTTCCAGTAACACTTTTGTAGGAGAGTAGCAAAATATAGAATTTTAACCCAAAAAAATGAAATGAAATATTAAAGTTGGAGTGGTTTGAGGTTGATGATGAATCAAAATTAAAGAGTGAGTTTTTCCAAGGATCAGAATATAATAAGATATTAATAAGATATCATACCTAAAATAGAGAGGAACTCAATTATAAACTAAACACGATAACATAGAATGAAGAAAACTATAGCTTCTTTACATAAATTTTAAAACAGGGGTTGAATCTAAGAGTCCATCGATTGCATCTACATTACATCTCCGACTGAATTTCACTAATCCATAGGTTACAGTTATCGGATTGCCAAAGGAAGAAGAAAAAACCTGGGAAACGAACGAAACCGAGCTGAAATAGTCATATAAAGCAGAGAAACCAAATAACCTGATGAAACCCGAGCCCGCTTCACAGCCCGACCCAGACCCGGAACTGTACGAACTGTAAAATCACTAAACGCGTACTGAACGAACTGTAATTCAGGTCAGCACTGCAGAGAATGGGGAACCGTACGCAAAGAAAAGAAGCGCGTACGGGCGCGTCACAACTCCGATTGGGCGCTGTCTCCGACCAACTTTCCGGCGAGCTTACACTGCCAACTGGGTGTGCGTATCTTGGGAAAATTGAATAATAGATCTGTAATGGAAGCATACAGGCTTACCAAAATGACTAGCCAGGTATGTGAAGCCATCATCGTGCCAAATAGCAAGAGGGACGTTACGAAATCTGATCCAAATTGGGATAGAAGAAGGTTCAGCCTTGATCAAGTCCAAACCATGCTGTCATCGAGTGCCCCAAATGGTCTTGGTCCAGTAAGTTGCACAGTGGATAGATTTCTTACCACCAACAAACAAGGAGATAAGAAGTCACCAGAGTGAACAGAGGACTCTGCCGCAGAGTATTTTCTGAAAATAGCCTAAAAAAAACTCAAATTTCCATCACTAATTTCTTTTTTCTTTAGCAATTGATCTCATGAAACACATTACCGAGTCTTTATTCAATTATACTACTCACCCTTCCGACTAAATTCAGTTTGCTCACCTGCTCTGTGGATCTATGGCTACAGAGGTACTAGGTTATTTCCTTTGTTCCTAAACTCGTTGCAGAGAGGGAGCTGATATAAATAATCCCCTATTTCCATGGCGGCTGATGATGTTTGTAGTTAAATGGGCAAGGCTCCCATCCACCATCCGTTTCTTTGCGTTTTCCTCCAACACCAGAACTAGAAGTCGGTTGTGAGTTGCCCCTCATATGTTCATCTATTGATCTGCCTTGACTAGAGTTAAATAGCTGCCTCAAACCCCCAGTATCCCTGTTTCCCCGTCCAGGTTGAGAAAAGGCAGGCGGAAGAGCTGATGATGCAGAGACCAAAATTTGAGACGTGAGACTTCATATGTTTATAGATCTGAGACTTCTATTTAGTAAAGTAGACATAAGTAGTCTGTAGTTAACTAGTTATATTATTATTTTAACTTTAGTGCTTTGTTCGGTTTTAACTTTGCCAAAGCTTTGTTCCGGTTAAACCAAATAACCCAAAAGTAATATCCGTACAAACTAACCGAAAATCGTAAAAAAATTCGTATATAACCGAAATGTTAAAAATAATCGAATTATTAGAAAATTTCGGTTCAGTTCGTTATTCGGTTATACCCATTTTTTGCTCAGTCCTAATTGTGAATTATAATATTTATGATGAATAATTGTTGAAAGATTGTGTTGATTAAAGATTAGTTTAATAATTGATGTGTGGTAGATATTTGTTCAATTTGTGATATAAATAAGTGAGTTTATTATTGTAAGTTTGACTTATTATTCCATTAACCCACCACTTGCCAATTTGTTAAACTGTCATCAGAAAATTTCGTTCAGTATTTGTTTTATTATTATAATAGTAATAATTATAATAATAAAACAGAAAACTTTTTATATAAAACTGAAAACTTTTATATTATATATAAAGTTATTTATTTTTTAGAATATATTTTATTATATATAAAGTTATTTGTTTTATTCAAATATTATATTATTTTAAAAAAATAAGATGAACAATTCTTCGTCCGTGAACTTTCAATTGTTTCGTTCGTGATTATTTTTAAACAGAGGTACAATGTCATTCTCCTATAAATAGGTTGTTTAGTTGAGATATAAAACTCACACCAGAATCACAAAATTCTTCTTCTATAATACTATGAGTATTTTTTTTTCTAGTATAAGGATACTTTAAGTGTAGCTAATAGTGCAAGATTTTCTCAAGATAATCTTCGTTATATCAGTCAGATCTAGTCTCCTATTATGGTAAATGATATTATTTTATTTCAATACTCGTAAGGGATGTCATTTTCTTTTATATTTCATATTATGTAAGTGATATTATTTCATTTCATATTCCTAAATCTAAACTTACTATGATAAGTATTGTTTCTATAATTCATGAAATGATTAGAAATTCCATAAGATTTGCGTTTCATCTAATATCATTTTACTTGAATAATTGCCTAAACGTTCTTATTAAATTTTAATCTAATCATGCCGGAGTACTATTTACGACATTGAACTATTTCACTAAATTTCACATTACTTCTTAAATTTTTTAAAAGTGAACACAAACCCATATAATTGTAAGGATAAGCATGTAACACCCCGAACTCGCTACAGGTCCGAAGTGCTACATGTCGCAAGACCAAAGTCCGCAAGCAAAATATTAATAAGGCAATCCAAACAAATTAACTCAACAATAATCCTAAATTAAAACCCAACAAATCATTTTTCAAATCCAATTCAAAATGAAAAACAACTAAATACCAAAATAGTAAAATGGAGACGAAACTTCTTGAAACTAATAGTTTTATAAAAAAAAATACAATGACAAAAAGAAATAAATATCTGAAATTAAACTTCAACTATTCAAAATGTATCAAACAAGTGTTTAACTATCAACAACATGTAAAAATTTATGTAAGAGGATGAGCTATAAAACTCATCAAGTGACAATCTTTACTATTTAAGTGGATCAAGTATAATTCGCAAAACACCTTTTTAAAATAACTCTTTGTTCGATAACAATAATAAATATACTTTCAAAACTAAAACAAATAATAACAAAGTGATTTCACATTCAAAAATGATTTCAATGTATACAACATATCTTTCAATCCACAACCTTAGCGACTAAGGTTACAATAGACCTATAACACGACCTAAAAGTTTGATAATGTCAATCATCATACACCCTACTAAGTAGGTATCTATAAAGTGCACGCTCCCCGAAGGGCCTAACTTACTTTATCATTCCTAATTCCTAGTTCCTTCAAGCACACCACATGATCCTAATGCACCATATCTCCATAGCAAAATTTCATTTGCATCACTTTGTCAAACGAAAAGACCAAATACATGTGTCTTAGGCACTCAGAACTTGTTCGCAACAGTACCTAGTACAACTATCTGATTAAGAAGCTTAAAACACAAACTCTTCCTCTCTGCTTTGTTCCATTAAAAGGTGCTCATCATTCATCCCTTGTAAAGCTTCGCCGTCGAATCATCTATGTCCAACAAGCATCAGAATCATGACAGCTTTTTCAGAACTGGCTGGCTCACTCTTGGTATATAAGGAAGAGATCGGTGAGCTCCTCCCAGACTCCCATGATAACGGTTTAGAGATGGTACACCTTGTCACAAGCTAACAAATCATTGAGAGAGGAAACCTACATGTAGAGAATGAAACAATAAGAATTATCGATCGTGTTCAGATTTACAAAGGCTTTTTTACATGTAATGAACAATAATCCATAAGCTAACAAGTTCATACCAATTTCGAATGGTTTCTTCCGCCTCAAGAGAGTAGCCGCATGACTGAATTAGTGAGTTTGACAACCTACTTTGTGCAAGTTCACGAACAACACACCTTTACTTTTCAGAATTGATGTTGAGATTCTGCGGAATTTTTTGATAAACTTCCTCTTCATCAAACTCCCCAGTTCCAAAGGAGAAAATCTCATCAACCGTTTTCTTGAAGAGGCTCTCGCGTAAGCTCAATGATATCATGTTGTCTAAATCAATTCCAGTTTCCTTAAGTTCTCTTATCTCCTTTGTACTAAGCCTCCCTTGACCAACAACACTTTCTAAGGCAACCGACATTTTTGTAGTTGTTATACTCTTTATTATCTTTTGAGAATACTGAGAAGGCAAACCCACTTGCTTTTGCAACTCATTAAGTCGCTTCAATCTCGGCTTTTGTTAGTTGTCCATCCGCCAAGATCAACTCAAACTTGTTTCCTAAAAGCCCGCTTTCGGCTAAGCCTTTGTGTACTTCCACAATTTCCTTGTCGGTCAAACCCGAGATTCCTCCGAAATTTGGTTTAGCGAGAACATATTCGAATCATCCTTCTTTGTGGTGATTTGTGCACCAAAAGGGATCCTGGTTACCTCTCCGGTTAGACAAAATAGCAAGTATGTCTTGTAAAGATCGGTTCTATCCCTTTCTGGGAGGTCATCTTCAAGAGTAATATGTCTGGTTTGGCTTCTCCAAGTTTACCTTGCTTGGTCTTACTTTTCGAAGTGACTGCAGGGATTCACATTCCTCATCCTCTTCTAATTGTCCTTCCTCCTTAACAAGATATTCTGATGTAGTATCAGATGATTCTCCTTTAATATCTGTTATCAACTCAGTCACAACCAAGTTATTGAATGCTATCATCCTTTTAAGTTCTTTTGCAGCCTCCATATGACTCCCAGATGCTCGTGATCGTTGAATGTAGTGATGAAAATCTTGCGAACTGCATCCATAATCGAAGTCATTTGGATCAAAGAGAATGTTGATTTCGGAAAAATAATCACAAGATACCATGTGACCCAAACATTAAGTCATTGTTGTGCAGGTGGCGTGTTAGCAACTCGCTACTCCCACTCAGACACTTCCAAGTAAATCAAAGGAAAAGTAAAAGCAAGTTGAAGTTGAATATAGATACTCACAGCCTTACTAGCAATAGACATGGCGACCTCCCTGGTTAAACGTAAACCATAAGCAGCCTTCCTCACAGATTGCTTGACATCCAGATCATACCCATTGACTCCTCGCAAAGAATTCAGATCCTTCACAACCGGAAAACCATTTTATTTAGAAACTTATGAACAAATAACCTTATGAGATTTAGAAATAAATTAAGGGTGTCAACACCTTTTACTTAAGGGAGTAGATGATCTTGATAAGCAGTGAGCAAACCTATCTAGCCTTGATTAGGGAGATTCAAGAGAGTAAACAAGCACATAAATGAGTTTAAGCTTTCAAGGAATCAACTCAACTATAAAATCTTGAACTAATATTGTGTTAATCGGTCCATAAGTTGTTACTTAGCAGAGAGTGTATCATCATGAGAATGACAATATTGTGTTAATCGGTCCTTAAGTTATACTTAGCGATCCTTAATATTGTGTTAATCACCCATTTTTTTTTGAATGCTAATAATAATGAGACGAATACAAAATTTTCGATTACCATTTACAATCCTAATAATAATAATAATAATAATAATAATAATAATAATAATAATAGTCATTTTAGAAAAACAAATATTTTAATTTATTAGTTGTTTATTCTCAATTTTGTATTGTAGTTCAGCGAATTTGTGATGGAATTACTTAATTCATGTACATGAACTAAAACAACTATTATTATTATGGAATGAAAAAAGTACTACCCATCTCCACGAATCACAACAATAGCATTCAATCCTACATCAAGCAGATCATATCAATATCCAAACTTTAAAAATGAAATGTTGAGTTGTACACATCCGTCATCGTTCCTTTTTAACAGCAATTAAGGAAATTAGAGAGCATAAGCCAAATAAACAATTATGATATAAAATTAAAAATTACTTTAGTGAATAGAAAAGGCTATAATTATAAGACCATATATGAGACAGTTCGGATTAACTATCTCAAATAGTGTCTTATTCATTGTCCAACAAAGAGATAGCGTCATGTGCTATGAAAAAAGAAAAAGAAACTCCAATTAAGCTCTAGCTAAAATATCACAAATTTAATTCTTTCATCCCTGTTACGAGGAAATCCGAAACTTAATCATTCTGTATATATTTTATTTAAAATCCTAATAAAAAAACACTGACACATGCTTTCAAAAAGCCACTAAAGTATAGACATCTACAAGGAATTCAAGCAATTGATCTTTTTAAATTGAAAAGCTGAAATGCATCACAACCAACACAATCTTGGCTGTACTCAAAACTGGTCATTCAGTTCAAAACAAAACGAAAGTGCCAACCATGTACCAGAAATTTCCAACCCAACTTCTCTTTTCAATACTTTGATGCCTTGCAAACCAGAGGAAAACTCCCTAGATTTTTTCAACATGTTATATTCTGTAAGAGAAGTTCAGGCTTGAACTTCTAAGCCGAAGAAAAGAAAAGAACCGGTCCTCAAGTCTTGTGAAATTTGAAGATAATGCGTAGAGGTTTGAAAAATGCCGATCATCACGCTTTTCTCACATTATGCTGCTCAGCTTATCAAACCTTTGTGCAATTTTATGATGGTTTTGACCTTCGAAGACCTCAACTAGTGAATGTATTGCTTTACATATTACCTCTTTCTTTTGGTTCGTGGAGGAATTATGTTCTGCCTCTGGTCTACTACTTGCCTCCTCAAGAGATGAGCATAGCACCTTAAGTCACTCCTCAAGAAATGAAGATTTCTATATATAAATTAAAACAATAATAAGTATACAAACAAAGACAAAATGTTTTAAAATGTAAATTCAGAATCTGGGGATGTGCTAAATTACTGAGTTCAAAATCAGATATACATGTTTTTCAGTTTTTGGTCATACGTGAGAGAGAAAAAATTAGGAGTGTTAACCATTTGAATGAAGACTTACAGAAGCAAAATTAGTAGCATTAGCATCAAATTGTAATTTGTCTAACATAAATTATAAGCAAATGTCCATAAAAGATAATTTAGCTACATTCTTCACGATATAACTATCAGGTGTTTACTTTGACGAGAAATTCATGTATAGGTTTATGATCAGTACTTGAAGTGAGGCCAAGTAAATGCAGCATGATTGAGGTTAGCTGTAACAAACAAATATAAAAATTCAAAAGTGAATCAGAATAATAAAGAATGAAAGCAAACAAAATTTGTGTTTTTCTTTGCTTCTTTTCTTACTTCAATAAAAAAAATGACAAAAGTAATGAAAAGAAAACAAGACAAGTTCATCAGAAAATGATTTCTAAAATTCATGTAAATACGAACCAAAAAAAACTGTTTTATTTTATTTTTATATTTCCTGGATTTTCATGGCAAAGTTCAATAAGTCAGAATCTCACAACTTATGGTTTAAACTTAAACCTTACCAAATCACAGTCCAAATACATGCTAAATTTTCAAGTGAAATTACAAACTCTCATCCTTCCATCAATGTCTTGTTGTGCTTTTGGGTTGACAAAATAGAACATATTCAAAAATGAAATCTAAAGTACTTGGTTCACAAATGCTTGTCACCTCAAAAATCTCTATCATCCCAACACTCTAGACATCTTTCCTTTTAGTTTCAAAGACCCCACACGCACTAGCGAGTAATTTCTGAATTGAACTTTTATGGGCAAAAAGTATGTCATCACAAATGACAAAGATGTAATTAGAGGACCCAGGTCTTTTATATATGAATTGTCAAACTATATAAGCTGAAGTGCATTACATGCATTTGCGTATAACATGGTTTAGAGCCATCGAGTAGATATAATTATAATTAGAAACTTGCAATAATAAACGACAAAACGAACTTGATATGCAAATGAATGAAGGGTATAGAGAAGAAATAACGATATTATAACACCTAAAAAAGGTGTAGCCCAACATATGAAGTATATAACCTTTTTTTGTTGGGAGTGAAACTCTTGAAGGATGAATAATTTTGTTAAACCCAACTTGATCCAAAGCTTCAACCAATATATTTTAAGCCCCGCCTTATATATTAAGCGTTCAACTTCACACTCAAGATGTGATGATGATGGAAAGTTAACAAATATCCACCTTCACCAAATCTCCACCATTACATGTGAAGTTTAACATTGTTGAACCGCTTCTCCTTAAATGTGAACATATACTCCCAATAAAAGGGGTGACAGAGGTTTCTAACATATACAAAGTTGAACACAAGATCTATCATCTTAACCTTTGGGTTAGGTTAGGTCCAACAGTGTATTAGGCTTTTGTTCGTGGACTCCCAAACTCCCTAACACTTCTCCATTTGGTGCATAGATTGGTGAGAAATCTTGTAAGACTCAATCCCATACTCACAGGCTTGGAAACTAGACTCTTTTTCCAGAATAAGACCCAATATCAATGTCTGACATTAAGAAAGAACTGAAACAAAAAGCACTAAAAAGCACATATGTTCATAGCAGTAGAAGTTGGATTTATATTTGACCCTACTAATTATACAACAGAATACTAATGGTAGAGCAAACTAAAATAAAAAAACACTACGGAATCAGTAAATATTTCATATAGAAATTAGAAAATCAATAAGTTATGAACAAACTAACATCAAACTTCACCATATAAACACGATGAAATTTTATACATTTTATAGATATACATATATGTTCCTAATCATAACTTCATAAGCAACTCTTCAACTTCAAAGTTTATGTTCAACTAAAATATTAGCAAATATCGTAATGTATGAGGAAGTATTACTAGAGTGGAGACAGTGGTGTGTCAGGGTCCGACGCATGCCTGATACGGATACGTCAACATCCAATAAGTGTCACTGCTTCGGAGGAACCATGTACAATTGCAGTAAAGACTTGAGAGAACATATGCATCAATGGACTCAAAAGAAATTTGTTCAATAGGGTCGTCGAAAAATAAAACAAGCAATTCAAATATAAACTAAAAAGGCACCCATTCTTAGTGTTCCGGCATATAATCTTTATTTCATTTTATCCATCTAGTCGGACACAAACTTATTGTTTACATAATTCAGACTGAAGCCATTGCAACACCAGAAACCTAGTGCAACACCATAATTCAAACTTATGGGTCTTCAGCCTTCTGACCTTCTTATGGTCCTAGTGCATTACCAGAAACCTCACCTTATCTGAATGTGTTTGGGTCAATTCCAGTGTCGCCTTCTTCCTCTCCTATAGTCAGCATTCTTGTCTTCTTGTCTGCAGCTACAGGATTTTTGATATGTGCACTTCTCACTAGCACCATTTGAATTTCAATGTCCTACAAACAAAAAAAATACATTTCAACATCCAGTTCTCATATTGATTGTTTTGATATATTTACCTCAAATTTTGTTACCTTTCTCGTTCGAAGCCATCTCTGAATAGAAGTCATTTGCAGAAGATTCTTCATCATGGAACGCTTTTCCAGCCAGTAGTAACATGTTTCCTAGCAAGGTGCAAGTATTTCACTAGGGTCAAAATATTATTTGTGAAACTTCACTTCTAAATATTCACAATTGTATGAAAATATTTCTAATCTTTCGCATGAAAATATATATATCAAAATAGAATAAAAAATTATGTTTTCTTTTCTCCAGTCAATGCCTTACTAACATGAATAGAATTCATATTCATATCAGCAAAAGATAACCAATTCTGCATAATAATCTGACATAACTTGTAGAGGAGAAACTTCTGCTATGAGATAATATCATAGGGATAGTATTACAAATAAGGGGATTCCTCAGCAAAAAGAGCCACCACTACAGTACCATATATCCAGTAACACTAGTAACTATTACATGGATAATCTCTATAATATGCCTTTTATTACTCAGGGACATGTACAACCTATCCACTGTCACAACAGACAACATAAAAAACAGGCACAAGAATGTAATCACCCTCAATACTACCATAATTCATGCAAAATGCAGTCACGAGATGATCAACCTTGTATCAAAAAAGAGAAATTGAAAATAATTAACCAAAGCATTTTTAGCTACATTACAGAATTCTTAGCTTGTTATCTTTATATCAAGATTCACTGGTTTCTTATATAGGCTGTACCTGAAGCTCCAACATCGATGACCTAGGCCAAAGACTATGAAAATCAGTATTTAGCTTGTCATCTCCACATCAAGATTCATTGGTTTCTCTTCAGATACATAGGCTGCCTCTGGATCTCTGACATCTGCAAACTTTGCTGATGCAGACTTTGATTCACCTCCTGTGAGCGGACTCCTCAACTGAGCCACACTGGGTCCACTTCCATAGTAGAAGCCCTCGGCTGGGACTGAGGCTGCACCTCAACTTCTGGATAAGCAGCTTTAAACCTTGCTTGTAGCCCTTCATCCACCAATTGTACTCCATTCAACTGATTACCTAGTGACATCCACCTGATTTACTAACAGAACAGGTCAAGTCAAAAGCCCAGATTATGTTAGGAATTTATTATAAGGACGAAAATCACAATCAACTAGAGTAGGAAATCAGAGCAAAGTTTGCAAGTTAATTCCTATATGTAAAATGAGAAAACTCAAATAAACAAAAACAAGCATTGACATAAAGTTATTTGATAGTAACACTCTAGAGCATATGAATGTATCATATTTACGCAAACCAAGAATATATCACAAACAGTAAAGCCAATACCAAAATCCAAATTTTGAGATGGACGTAATAACAATTGCTCCAATAGAACCAAGATATAAAAATATCAAAAAATATTGCTGTGTTCAGTATGTTGATCAATCAATTATGACATAAAAGTTATATTGAATCAAAAAACTGTTCCTAAAAGTCTGGTATTTTTAGGAATACTAGCATGCATTTTTTGATTCTTGGGGACGACTCTTCACCTCTAAAAGAAATTCGTATGTGTAGATTTTGAAAAAGAACTTACTAAAACAAAACAAAATGGAATGTACAAGGGTAGAAATATCTTGAATTAAGACTGCCAAGAAACTGAAAAATGATGAAATAAATAGGCAAGATACGATATAGTCCCTCCATCTCATTATAGTTGCTTCCTTTATCGGGTGCAGGAGGTGTGAATTTTAGGATGTGCCCACAAAAAAATTGTTTTAATGCATGCCGCACATGTTATGCATTGAAAATCATCATAAGTACATGAACGCTATTCTATTAAGAATGCATATCCCACATGTGTGCTATGCATGTGAGCAAACAACTCCAGCTTTCTTGTCCTTGGACTTGTCCTCTCCAGCATGGCATACAGCTGCTGAAGCAATGCGCTTATTATACTAGTGCAACTTTAAAGATCATACTCAATAGAAACATGAGTACAAAAATATAGAAACAATAAATATAGTGAAATAATCTGGCTGAAGGAACCAAATTTAGTAGTCATCTGCTAAAGCAACAGGGAGGAATGTATCCCAGGAATCACGGAAACCCAACACCTCCTAGGTTGGGGGACATTTCAGTAACTAAAACTCCCGTAAACCGTTGCCGAAAAGTGAATGAGTTTCCAAAAAATAGTTTTTAGAAAAAAGTAATATTGAAAACTTGGGGAAACACACCAATTAGCAATAGGGACATAACTTGTATAATTGATGAATGAAGTGTATTGTGATGCGGAACGGAAGAATAAATTTAAAAATTTATTATTAATTTTGTATTGTTATTTAGAGATAAATGTTGAGTTATTAATGAAATTATTTAGTAGGATATTATAGTAGTAGATTTTTATTAAGAGATTTTTAATTGTAGTAGTAGATTTCAATTAGGAGAGTTTATTATAGTAGTAGATTTTAGTTAGAGATTGTTTCCTTAGAATTTTTACTTGATCTCTAAGTATTGGGTTTTCTATTTAATACTTCATTATTTTTAGATTATTGAATATATTAATTTGAGATTAAAGTTGTGCTTTTGTATGTGTTTCTTTACCAATTCTTTGTGGAGATAGGTATTCTTATTTCTTTTATCTACTATCGTTTGATTTCACCCAATTCCTTTCTACTGCTTTTTCGACCTCCATCAAATTGTCGAAGTTCGCAAGAGAATCGACAACAATTTTCAAACGAAAGCACGATCTGCGCAGAGGAATCGTCGTTGTCATAATCTAAATCAACTCATAAAAAAAATTTGTGTTATCGTGTTCATTGCTACAGTGTGCAACACTGTTCATCAAATTTCTGATGTTCTGCCAAATTACAGTTTGGTACCCCCAAGTTTTTGAAACTTTCCATTCAGACCCATAAGTTTCTGAAATTTTCAATTATGCCCCAAAATTTCTTAAACTTTCAATTCAACCCCTAAAGTTTCCGAAATATTTAATTTAATCCCCACAGTTTTTTAGTTTTCAATTTATCCCCCAAAGTTTTTGAAATTTTCAATTTATCCCTCTACATATATAAAATGTCTTCCAGGTTTAACAATCCAGACTTTCTTCTGGCTAAGATAAAGCAACTTGAGCATCAAACTTTGGTCATATGCGACGACTTAAATGGTATCGTGTCCCGTATAGTGACGAGTATTGGAAATTATGCGATGAGCTTGCACTTTTTGAAACAAGTCTTAAATTTAAAGGCACATTAAGAGTACATAACCACGTGCTATGTTTGTCCATATTTTGTTCAAGCGCAAAAAAATATTCATCCTAATCGTGTTTGTTCAACTAAAGCGACGCGTTCACAAGAGGAGACCCGCAAAGTAAATTCTTACAAGACAATTGATGAAGTATCAAGAACCAAAAAGAAATTGGTGATGATAAAGAAGAGCAAGTGCTCTCACATATTGATGTTTGTGAGAAACATGAAAGCGAAGTTAAGTGTGTTGGACAACTTGCAGATTCGAGAGATGGTTTCTTAAGTGAGGAAATTGAAGTTATGTTCGACTCAAATGGGAAAACATCAAGGAAAATAAAGTTAAGGTCAACCATGTTAATTTTCTTTACGGTTCATACATTTGAGTCCCCCACTACTTCAAATTTCTATATTATGTCATGTTATTCCGAAAATTGTGCTCATGACATTAAAACATCGAATGCGAATGTTTTGTTCAAGACATTTCTGATTTGTGGTTTATTATTCTATGATATTTCAAAACTCGAGAACGAGTTTTTTCAAAAGCTAAGAGGATGATGTGGAAATGGAAGAAGAAATTCAAAAATTTTATTATTAATTTTGTATTGTTTTTTAGAGATAAATGTTGAGTTATTAATGAAATTATTTGATATTATAGTAGTAGTAGCTTTTCATTAGGAGAGTTTTAAAAGTCTTTTTTTAGGGAGACATTGTTTAGCGACATTTTTTTTTTGGATTTTTTTATTAACTCCCAAAAAAATGAAATTGCATGCACTACATTTTTGTATGTATCCAAATTACACCTAAAACACTTGTTTTTTATAAAAATTTCAATTGGAATAAATACTATACATTTTTTGGGAGTTAATAATAAAAAAACAAAAAAAATGTCTCTAGAATGTCACAAAACCAATGTCTCCCTAGACTTATTGGAGTTTTAATTGTAGTAGTAGATTTCAATTAGAAGAGTTTATTATAGTAGTAGATTTTAGTTAGAAGATTGTTTTCTTTCTAAATTACGATTTTTACTTAATCCCTAAGTATTGGTTTTTTATTTAAGCATTGTAATACTTTATTATTTTTAGATTATTGAATATATTTATTTGAGATTAAAGTTGTGTGGTTTTGTATGTGTTTCTTTACCAATTCTCTGTGCAGATAGTTATTCTTATTTCTTCTATCAACCCCGTTCTACATCATATTGTGGCCGTGTTAATATCACTTTTGGTTGAATTGTTATTTTAGAAGTGTTTTGAATTATATTAATGGTGAACTGTGACAAACTGTTGTATCTTAATTCTTACTTTTAATGGAAACACACACACACACACTCACATATACATATATATATATATATATATATATATATATATATATATATATATTACTCAAAAAAATGATTAATTAGATAGAACTATTTTAGAGAGAACTCGATTCGGTCGACATTAGCTTAATTAAACGGCGAAATATTGTGAAAATATTTCCTCGAAATTAAGCTAATATTGATTGAAATTCGTCAAAAAAAATAGGTATCACCCATGGTGCGTGTTTTTGCTGCCTGCGCGTGAAGAATTCTCGACCGAATAGGCATATTAATCTCGAATGAATGTTCGTCAAAAATAAACTATTATCAACAGTATATTACCGTTGAGATTAGCCTTTTTTTCTTGTAGTGATTGTTAGGGGTTCATAGCCCGAACATGATATTGGGGCCCAATCCCTTATGACGACAATTTGATGGGGACGATACCAACCACGACGCCCGAACCATGTTATTTATGCTTCTGGGACTCTTACCTATATCTATTTATTTATATTTGGGCTTATCAGTAATGGGCCCCGTCCGACGATAACGGAAACTCATGTCAGTGTATCATCAAAATATTCGACTATAAATATTTGGAAGACTTCTAGTACATAATACACTCTTAGATTCTAAAGAACTCTCCATAGTTATTATTAACTTTTCCATGCTTGAGATATATTCAAAAGCAATCCCTCTCTTCATCATCATTCATTTCGGTTTTATCCGGAGCACTCGGATCCGGTGGTGGAGTCAGGTGAAATATAGCATCATATATATAGATACACACACATACATACATATTATATTAAATGTTGGATAAAGGTGGAAACCTCTTACATACCTTTCTTCAACTACGTAATTAATGTCACAATTTGTGATATTATTACGAATCTCTAGCCCTAACAAACATAAGCAATATCTTGATATTGAGGCGTTGTTGCTCTGTGATATATGTTATTTCTATCGAGATTCTAAGTTATAGACTCATAGTATAAATTTAAGTCGAACAATTCACCTTATTGTTTTTGCCGCCAGATCCATAGATCCATAAAATAAACATATGTTTCATGAGATCTGATGCTTTTAGCACTCAACACACAATTATAAGCCCTTCCATTAAGGATTGCTCCAATTCCACAACATGTTTGATGTAAGGATTCCCGAGCAGACCTTTGGCTGAAATTAACTCAATTCAAAGTGTAGAATTTAGAAAATTCTATTCGCACAAGGAGTCTTAAAAGGTTGAGACCCAAGATGTGAAAATTGAGAGGTTGGTGGAAGGCGACCACCACTGCTCCATCAAAAGAAACACATACATCAATCTCCTTTGAGCTAAAAATTAATATAAGATATCTTGGAGACTAAAATAGTTAAAGGAACAATTAGTTTGATGAAATTCATGCAAAGATGACTTCAAGAATTTATTTAGATCTAACGAGGTTTTCGTTTTTGGGAATGTGATCTAACAAGTTGAATAGATAAAAACCCACTATAAAAGTTCAACCATCCAAAACATCACATAATGAGAAATGCAAATAGAAATTGCAAGGCAAAGCACTAAATTATCAAGAAATGACTATTATACAAAGTAGCCGCATATCAATCATAAGCTTGTATGAATCATGACATTGTGGCCCACTTGTAAATGAATTGTTATGCCTATAAACAAACTGATACAACATAGTAGTCAACCAGTTAGGGGTCGGCAAACTGAACATGCATGTTAAACAAACCAAATATGGTCCAAATTCAAGACTCAATACATTGAACGAGTTAAGTGCATGAGACACAAAAAGCCAAAATATAGCATCAATCTTAGGTCACAAATGTTAAAAAGACCTCCCCCAAGTTTAACAAATATGGTAGAGAAAGAGAAAAAAAGTCCTTGTCTCTTTTAACGAATTGTATGGCAATATATGTTTCATGGTTCGTGATTATGAATGTTCAATTGACTAAAGCAAAAAACAATTTGTATTCACCTTGCATCCGTGTAAAAAGGCTTCAACTGGAAGAAGTCTCTATCAAAAGCATCCTGACCCTCGGTTTTAAGTCTTAACAAAAACGATTGCATCTCATATATATATATATATATATATATATATATATATATATATAGAGAGAGAGAGAGAGAGAGAGAGAGACACACACACATATATATATCCCGTGAAATTTCTCATACTAAGAAATTAGGATGAGACAATAATAAACATGGAAGTAATTAAATGAAGAAAAATATTTTCAAATAGATATACAAAATTCCAACTTGATGACCAAACTTCTAGATAAGCTAGGAACACCAGACATTTTATGTCAAGCATAAACCAATATAATATTTATATTTACAAGAATAAGCTTTCCTCACAACTACAATTTTATAATCATTTGTTCCTATTATAATAGATAATTTAGGTTCCGATATCTAGAGGGAAACAAGACTCAGATTGCTACAACTCGTTATCTAAGAGTGATACTGTTACTTTTTGTTGGGATTTTGCCACTTTTTCTCATTACACACTTACTTTGGCCCATAGTAAATGACCTAAGTTCGCTCGTTTAAACGTAGATAAAAAGCATCAACCCTTCTATACTTCCCACTCTAATTGAAAATTTGGCAATAAACATAAAAAAAATATAAGAGCCTTTTTGTTCCGATATTGGGCTTGTCCATATCAACAAGAACAATAGTCAACAATCAATCTAGAAACAAAAAAAGCCAACATCAATGGGTCCTAGTCTCTCGCTCTGTCATTAATATTATCGTGGGAACATCCACATAATCCTACTAATAATGAACCATGTCTACCCAAACAATAATGTTTATCAACACCATTGTTACATGTAACAGACTTGGTAAAAAAAAGTGTTATGGGTAACAATGCTATCAACAGATATATGACAGACTCAAGTGAAGAACATTACTTGCTATTGTCATCTCATGTACCATACGACATTAGTTGTTGCTTCAAATAATGGAGGAATACTTCTTAATTCTGTCAGCAAGACCTGAAAGATAGATACCATGGTAGTAACACACAACATATGTAATAACGAAAAAATCAACACTTCAAGAACCACGGGAAAATAAAAATATATCACATATGTTCTTTAAAGGTCAATAAATTGGATATGTAAGCGAAGTCCCACTATACTTGTACAATAGTAAACCCGAGTCCTATTCACAATTCCCCAATATTATATCTTTTTACGAAATAAGCGCATACTATCTTTGAAAAAGATATCATCTAGTTGGTTCCATTAAATCAATACTTGCCATTTGCAAGCCAGTGTCCTGTATAGCATTAATGAGATGTGCAACACTGCATTTCCTTATTTTTGAATATTCAAATCATTCTCCTTCGCACAATTGTGACGTCTAATTCAACAATTACTTTCATCAGATAGACAAACATAAGTTAGACCTCTATATCCAATTGCCCACATATCGATGCAACCAATGACTTTTATTGGAGTTCAATTCCTCAATTTAATCTTTTAAACTTCTTATTTTACAAAATATATTTGTGACTATGTATTTTCCATAAAGATAGTGCCTTTAAGATAGTAATAAGTTCTTAATGTTCCTAAATCATAACAAATCTGCCTCAAAAAACATTATAACGAGTAATAGTCCAAATGTAATTAGAAATCCTTTTTTTCCGGTCCATGAATAGGAATCCACATGGTTAACAAGCCATTGCATTACAGAATTCTGACCTCTAAACCAATAATAATAATTTTAAAAAAAAAAGAGAGTAAATTTTGAAATATTACAAGATACTTCATACTTGGGACTTCAGCCAACCAAGGAATAAGGGGAAAACATGGTTTATCAATGTATAATTCGAAATAGAAGTACCTTTTAACAGAGACATAAAACTGAAGAAAAAAAGTTTAGGTTTTTAAATAAAGAATCTTTGAAGACACAGAGACATGGCATTGAAGGGGACTAAGGAAAACAAGTTTAGGTATTTAAATATGGAGAGAATAGTATAAGAGTAAGCTGACCTTGAGTTGAGACAGGATTTTGGTACAACTATCAAAATCGTTCCGTACCATAGCGGCTCTAAATCGATCGAACCATTGCAAAACCTCTGTGAGCGTTTGATCCATCTCTCTCTATCGACTTCTCAGTTTTCTATCGCAGATTGCAGGACGAGAGCTCCTTGAATTTGATTAATTCGTACATTACACTTCGCTGATTGCAGAGGAAGAAGCAAAAGAAACCGCGAAAAACGCCGTAAACGTTCATATATCGCAGGGAACCCATATAACCTGAGTGAACCCTAAAACCCGTCCCAAAATGGAGCTCCGACCCGAATTGTACGAACCGTAAATTTACCAAACCGTAACTGTACGAACTGTAGACTACTCCGGAACAGCAGAGGAGGGATAACCGGACGCTAAAAAAGAAGCGGCGCGTCTGGGCGCGTCAGATCTCCGATTGGGTCGCGCCTTTTCCGGCCGAAGCTCCAGCATGTTTATGCCGCCATTAGATTGAGATCTGGTCTTTAAATAGTTCGGGAAAGGAATGAATAGGAAACTCTTTTCTCTTTGCGACTCTACAAACTAGTCGGTGGAAAAACGAAGACAGAGAGAAGAAGGAAAGAGGGAAGCTGTGGCACTGAGAACGTAACTGCACCCACACCACACCAGTAGTAGCTTAAATACATTCCAATTCTAAAATCCAAACGATGTCTTCTCCCCATTCTGCTGCTCCAATTACTTTTCTGCCATTTCAGAGGCTGATAAGCTTCTTAAATACCTTCTGTTTGCAGAGCAGATCTATCTATTTATCTATGAGGGCGAAAGAGGATCGGCAGCTCTCCACACAGTCAACTGGCACCGTCACCATCATTCTCATTCTCACCGTTGGATGAAGCCGGAGATGACTTTAACTAGATTTAATGGCGTAGGTATGCTAGTGGAGTCAAAGTAAAGAGAGAGAGAGAGATGGAGATGGGATCAGATACTTGGCCAAAACGTAGATCTCCAAGGGCCAGATTAATAAGTCAGACTTTGAGTTGAATTGATTTAATGTTGCTGAAAGAGGAAGAAGGAGAGTGTAGAGCCCACATGAGTGTGAAATTAAATAGACCATCTATATAGGTTGAGCGATGGGATTGGATATATATTGATTTTTTGATTTAATTAATTAAAATAGTAAAAGTACTATTTGAAGAATTTAATTTAATATATAGTAATAAAAAAGTAAGTACAATCCAGAAAAAAATATGTTATGTTTGGGCTTTAATTACGAGTTTTTACATTGGGTGGTCAGGTCATTGAGTCTTCATTCTTTATCTATTATATAACTCATTCATGCATTTTAATTAACACCAGCATTATGGTTATATTCTTTGAGTAGAGAGAGGATTCATGAGATCGTGTGTGTGTGTCTAAAAAAAAAAAAAAGGATGGAAGGAAGGTTACGTCATTATTTATATATATATCCGGTGAAACTATTCAAATTCTATCAACTATAATCTAATCTAAATTTTTTTTTTCTTGCTTCGATGTAATATCAATCGTGTTGATTTGAAATTCTAGATATTTCTCTTATTTGGGCATGTTTTTTTTTTTATGCTATTGACTATTGAAGTATGGTTATATTCTCTCATGGTGTTTCTCCCAAGCTCACTACAATATCTTTAATTATAAACAAAAGTAGTTTCTTTATAATATCTTTAATTAATGGATCTCTTACCATTACTCGGTTTGTCACGGTGATTGGTTTGTGCAACTTCATTGAGAGTCAAGTTGATACTAACCATGTTTTGGGTTCATTCATAAAATGGAAATTTGGTGTTGATTTGAAATCCAATCTCCCCAAGTTACATGAATATGCCAAAAAAAAAAAATTGATGTCGTAATCCTCTATGCTTTACCTCATTGTACACCTAAGTATTTGGCTAAAATATGCACCAGGATTGAAAGATTTTCTTTTCAAAACTGCACCTGGTTGCATGAAGTGAAGGCAAGGCATGCTCTACACATAATGCTACCGAGCAATTCAGACTAAGGTTAGATGTTAAATTAATGGATTATAGCAGTCATAGACTCATAATTATCGTGCAAAGCTTCTTATGAGACAAGACTCCGTAGATGTGTATATGTTGAGATGTCTAGTTTACTTGACTAGAGAGCCAACACGATCATGAGTTTGTCCAGTTCACAAAATAGCCAGCAAAGTTTAGCAAATAATTATCAATAACAAAATTAAGCAAGCTTGGATCACTTTCAAGTGTACATGAAATTGATTATTTTATAATTTAATCTGTCTGTAGTGAACAAGATCAAACATCCACAATATTGTCTAAACAGACTCACTAAATATAGTAGTATATATTTAGCTTTGATCACATTGAACATTGTCTTAGAAACTTCGCTCTTACGAGTTGATCTCCACAAAAAGGCTGGCCTGAGGATGTAGTCCTGCTTCTTTCAGAGACAAGGAGAGCTTGTCTTGTCCATATACAACACGAGGAAAGTTATAGAAAAGGGTGCAACTCTCAGCCTCTAAGCAACCCAAAGAATCAACATAATCATATAGAGACTGTAGTTTGGCGGTACGCTGAAACCTCCTTCCCTTGCGGTCGCCACTCGAAAACTTCACCAAAATCTAAATCATGTAAGAAAACCACAAACAAACAAGAATCATCAAGGTCGGAAATAATGATATTCTTTTACCAAGGAAAAAGTAAAAGAAATTCAAGTAAGCATATATATGAGGAAAACTATCCAACTGATTCATGCGACAAAGATTTTGAACTTCATGTTTTAGGTAGTATTGTAAACTCCACAATTTGGGTTACATGAACTTCAAGTCTTTACAACACGCAAGATTCTTCAAATAAAAAAAAGGTAAGTTAAAACACGACTAATTACCCGAGTGACATCGGGCCTTTTTCAGTGCTCAAGACCCAATGACATGGCTTTTCCTCCTCAATCTAGCTAATCTAGCTAATGTCTGCTTCTTTTGTGTGTGTGTGTGTGTATGTGTGTGTCACTGAAAAAAAGGAAGGAAGGTTACGTTATTTTATATATATCGGTGAAACTATTCAAATTCTATCAACTATAATCTAATCCAAATGAATTTTTTTTCACAGCATGTTTGATGTAATATCAATCGTGTTTACAAATTCTGGATATTTCTCTTATTTGGGCATGTTTTTTTTGTTTTTTTTTTATGCTATTGACTATTGAAGTATGGTTATGTTCTCTCATGGGGTTTCTCCCAAGCTCCACTACAATATCTTTAATTATAAACAAAAGTACAGCCTTACTTGTGACTATGAGCCAGCAACAGCTAGAGACCCAATGTGCCACTGAACCGCTTTACAGGAAGATTTGATAGTGTATATTTGATCAACTTCTAAGTCTAGATTACGGATCATCATCACCAAACACACCCACCATCACATCACATCACATGGTTTTGCTTCCTTGAATACATGACAAAAAAACTACATTTATGGCATTGTCCCTGGCTGGCTGGCTTGTTCAATATGTATATTTATGACCAGCTCATTTTCCTAATTCATTCATTCCCTACAAGGAATCAAATAAAATAGCCTTTCTATATACAACAAAACTTTTCTCATATACTCTGCACCAGATTCTTCAGTTCAACTTCAAAACACAACATGATCATCAGTTGAAAGAAACTTGGCATTTCCAAAAACAATAGTAAATTCAAATTCAGATGAAGGTTCATCAATAGTTGATAAGGGTCACTTTGTTGTGTACACTGCTGATCAGAGTCGGTTTGTGAATGGCAGAAGAAGAAAGTAGAATGGATTGCAAGTAGATGGATGTAGCTAGCTAGCTAGCTACCATGCTGCCAATTCTGTCTTCGTGGAATACCCTCCTGTCTCTTTAATCCAAACACATCCAACTAAAGATATAGAAAAAGCACTTGTTATGTTCATTGAGTGCTTCTGGCCGCTGCTTATCATCTTCAAACATCCAGCAGCAGCAACAACAAATCTGTCATATCCGTGGCTTCAATTCTAAAGGAAACTGGAAGTTAATTTTGTGAATGATCAAACACATACTGTAGCTTGATACAATTAATAGACAAATCTCCAAAAACATTTTATTCATTTCTCGTGTTTCCATTTTAATTAGACGGTGGTGCTTATGAAATCTTAAAACACTTGACTGTCTTTTATAAAATGCAAATTAAACATCCCAATCAAATTGGTACTCGGTAAACAAACCTTAACATCCCTAAAAAATTCAAACCACAAATTGTGTAAATTCAGGCAGTACTGACAAAAGCATATTAACAAAATTAATAACAAGAAGTTACAAGTGACTTACTTGATCAGCTTCAAGTGCTGCTTGATAAGCAGCATCTTGCTCCTCCCTCAAACACGTGTTATTTCTTCGTTCTTCTGCTTCAAGCCTGGCTGCAACAAGAACAGTAGAGCTTTCTTCAAGCACTCTCTGCAACACTGTAAGCATTTCTTCAGGAGATTTTGGTCCCTCAACCTGCAAGAAGATACAAAACAAGAACATCAAAGACAGAGGGAGAGAGAGAGGGAGGGTGGGTTTGCTTTAAGGTACAATATTAAGGGGAAAGGCAAACTACGTACAATATACAACATCAAGTTAGATGGATTAATTTCACCGCTCTCAACTCAACTCTCAATATATCACTAGCGTTTCTTGCATAGGATTTTCAAGAAATAATAAGAAAGTAGTTACAATACACACTATGTTTGCAGAAAAAATATGATTTGATGACTCGAGTATACACACATCCACATATATTGATAGATGAACACTGTCCTTTACAAAGAGCAAGGGATAGAACTCGCCGACCGAGGAAGACCTCCACCTTGGAAAGGGGGTTTTAAAATAAACATAAGCAAAAAGATGTAAGAGGATAAACCAAGCACTATTTATGAGAGGCAGAAAAGCAAGAGTATATTTTGTGTGCATATATATAGATATCATTGGATGAAAAGCATATCTCAGATGTCAAGTTAATGATGCCAAGCTGCCGAAGTAAATTAATAGACAAGAAATAGACGTTTCCTAAGTACATCAACATGAAGAATATGAAATGGCATGTCTCAGATGTGATCTTATAAAAACACGATATTATTGCTCAAAACATATCAAGATGAAGCCAAACCCATGATGTCACAAAAGGGACCTGCACATTTTAAATTGCGCATCACATATCACATCTATGTAAAGATATCAATGAGGAGCCAACAAATAATAGGTTCTCACAATATTTACTGCTATAAAGCATATAAATTTGTTAACAAAGCTAAATTGCGACCACGAATAAACCAGAATTCTACAGTTAATTCTGTTTAAGAAAGGGTAGATTAAACTCACCCTCCAGTAGCATAACAAGTCAAACAGTATAATTACTTCGCTAAAGCTGCTGTCTTTCCTATTGCTAACTGTCTTCCCATACAAAATCAGATTTTAACTGTTTCAGGTAGGTCACACATGTGCCCGCAGGCCACGACAATGGCAACTAATCCTAAAATATTGAAACTTCATCCCTCACTTCTGCTATTTGTGTGCGTAGAAGAATATAATAAGCCTTAATACTATACCTAAAAGTTTCCAAATTTATATCTAGCTAATAGTTAATCATAGATGTCACGACGCCACGGTAAGACACATCGGTAGTTGACTGCCAGCCTAGGCGATAAGGTGTTCATTGAACGATAAAATTTTATAAATATTAAAACCTAAAACATACTCCCTCCGTCCCAGTATAAAAGCCCTTATTATTATTTTAGGTAGTCTCAAGTTAAATGTCTACTTACCTTAAATAATTTATTTTTTTACAATAATTTGTCTATAATACCCTTTGTATTAATTGACATATTTCTATTCTCTATGCATATTTATGGAGCATCACTAATCATGTGTAGAAAACTATGCAATTAAATGAGAATTTAAATATTAATAATTTTGTCATTTTATTCTCTTTCTTAATATGCACAAAAAGTCTACTAGGACTTTAATTCTGGGATGGAGGGAGTAATAACTATGACACTATAGAATACAATTAAAAACACAATTATATGAATACTTCACAATCAAAATTCAAAAATAAAATGCTTGACATTTAAAATTAGTAAAAAAGTCAAAAAACACCACGTAAAAAATAAAGAATAAACCAAGTTATCAGCTATCACAAATTACAAGTCTAGTATGTAGTAAAATTACACCACATAGTAAGTTCAAAACTTGGGTGAAAAATGACTTAATCACTCAACTTGGGGCAGCTACCAAGGCATGAGCTTTGACAGTTTGATATTCGGGCATCCCTCGCTGCTCTTCTCCAACGCCAGGATGCCTAGACTTCGCATAGGCAATGTCATGGCGAAGCCGTGACAACTATGTAGCTAAGCTACCTTCGCCTAAAAACGAGAGTTCAGTTTGACATGTTGACATTTTTGCTCGAATGCACAGAAAGGAGTTAGACTCCCAGAGGGGATACAAGCGTAGTGAGGAGTGGAAAACGGTCCGCTCTATATACTTTTTCCGACTATTTCCTCACTGTCGACTCTCACCGAGTAAGCGATGGAATGTTCTTACCGGAGGAATCATCGCATTATCAGGATTCATGAGGCCCTCTGGTGTAGTCCAGTAGTATTAGCATTAGGTAGGAATATAAGCTACATCAACTCTATAGCTCAATAGCTACATTGAAAGTGATGTTTAAGAAAGTGTTCCGTGGAGAGGGGCTTCATACCCTGTATAGTAAAGAAAGAAAAGTATGAAACCCACTACAACAGAAAGAAACCTATAAGAGCCTAGAATGCATGCTATTAATATGCACAAGAACGGATATATATATATATATATATATGTATATTTTTTCAATATTAAACTGATATCGCTGCAAATCTGCTCCCAGAATTTCTCAACCTTGCAGCTTTGCACCCTTCAAATGAATGCCTAGGTCCAGCTGAAACTGAAGGTGCATCCCACAATCGCACATTATGGGAGCTTGAAGAGAGAATCAATTGGGAGTCTCCATGGAAATATGACTGAACAATAGTCAAAGGATATTGGTGGCTAGTCTGACTCTCCAACATGTTCTTTGTTGTCGAGAGTCAAAACTTTAAAAGCTTGCTCAGAATGACAACTAGCAACAATTCGAGAGGAATCTCCAAGAAAAGTCATGCACATCAAAAGGGCACCACCATCATCCTGACAAGTACGCCATGGTCTAAATCTATTATACACAAATTGACGATCCCTGCGACTTCCATGGATTCCACCATAAGTACTTCTATACTCCCGTGCGAGAAGAAGCCGGGCAATCACATTTGATGGTGCATCAACGCTTCGCCTTGATTCGGAGACAGACATGTGGTGTGAGAGAGAGAGAGGTGGTAATGTGGTAATAGGAGCCGGGCATTGGCGATGCTGGTTCTTCAGATACTGAATAATAAGAGAGTCCAAAGTTAACCTTTCTGTGTTGGTGGGTTGTGGATCATTTAAAAGACCATGTTGAAGTGAAGGTGTCGCTTGACCCAAATTGTTGTTATTGTGGCTATCCTCTAAGTTATCAAGTTGTACTAATCGCCCGTGATTATCTTTCAACGAATAATTTGGTGTGTAAAACACATTTGCATCGGTTAGTAGACTGCCTTTACGAACAATATTAGGTGGAAGACAAACTGGAGACCGAAATCCATGCTCATTGGTCATGAGTCGTTTACTCAATGGCAATGGCCCAGTATCCTTTGTGTCGGACAACTTACGCTTCATTGGTAATACAATTAGAGTTTTTAAATAAATTTTTGCATCAGCAATAGGTCTTATTGCAGATATTGATGGAGAATCTGTGTTTTTCATGTTAGGCGGATGATTTTTTGAAGTATTGTTCAATTTACTGCAAGATGGAGGGTCGGAATCTTGAGATAGGGGCTAATTTTTTGATTGTGAACCAAGCGCAGATGAGAAAACCAATGGTTTCTTTTTTGAGGAACACACTGCTGAATAATACTTCACACTGGAATCTTCATCCCACAAGGTAAATTTCGATTTTTCAGAAAAAAAATCCACAGGATGTGCGCCCAGAAGGCCATTGAATTTGTGGTGATGGAGTTTCCTGTCCAGAGGCTTGATGTGCTAGAGATGAAGGGGGTGCTAATGATGGCAAAGGCATCAATTGAGCCTCCTTCAAAAGTGAAGCTGCAATTGTTGCCAAACCAGATGCTTGTAGATATTCATGGATAAGGAGTAGAAGTTCCCTAAATATGAAAAGTTCAAACACATGTTACAGCATGAGGACAAAAAAACAAATCAATTGAAGAGTAGGAAGTCTATTCTCAAGAACAATAAATCTATTCACGGAGGAACAATAAATCACCAAGTAACTTTTAGTCACGATTATCATCGTATAATATGTTATAGTATTAAATCAATAATTGAGACGACAAGTTATAAATGATTAATAATTGTTGAAAGATTAAATATGTGTTATGATTTGTGGTAAGTTTGATTATTTTATGGGGGCTCGTATGTCATCATCTAAGAGTCTCTTCGTCAATAGTAATTACCTTTGTGAATAGTAATTACCTTCATCGATAGTATTTACCTTCGTCGATAGTAATTACCTTCGTCGATAGTAATTACCCTTGTGAATAGTATTTACCTTCGTCGATAGTAATTACCCTTGTGAATAGTATTTACCTTCGTCGATAGTATTTACCTTATTTAATAGTAATTACCTTTACCAGACGTCGAACCACTTGTCGTTTCACATTACTTCGAACCACTTGTCGTTTCACATTCTGAGCGCCGAACCACTTTTCTTTTCACATCATTAGTCGTCGAGCCACTTGCCTTTTCACACAAAAGTCTTAAGCTAGAAATCTTCTATAAATAGAGGCTGGGCTTCATTATTTTTCACGAATTCATTCAAGCTATGAGAGAGAAAGTATAGAGAGAATAAAGAGAAAAGAAGAAGAGTATTTTGTTACTACTGCATTCCGTAAAGATTCAATCTCCTACCAAATGTAAGGGGTGTTATTCTTTCTTATTCATTGAAGAGAAGCTGTTGTTATTCCATTGCTTATTATTCATTGGAATAACTTTGTATCTGTGATTACCCTATACTTGGTGACATTCTTCTATTATTTTGTTGGAACATCCATGCATGTGTTTTACACAGGACTGGGTTCCGTCTTTATTATTATTACGTTGGAACATCACATGCATGTGTTTTTACAGGACTGGTTTAAATCTTTATTATTATTACATTGGAACATCCTGCTCGTGTGTTTTACAGGACTGGTTAAAATCTTTATCATTCTGTTGGAATATCCTATCTCATGTGTTTTACACCGGATCCGGTTCCATCTTTATTATTACGTTGGAACATCCGCTTCGATTGTGAATTTCACACGACTGGTTCCGTTATTATTATTCATTGGAATAACTGCATACATGGGTACCGCATGCGTGGTGATTTCTTTTGTTATTCCATTCTTTATTATACCCGGTTGGTTAAAACTTTGACTTCTATACTCCATGAAATTAGTAGAATATCCTTGATATTTGCGTTTCATCCGATATCTTTTCATGGAAATATTCTTACGATCATTCTTGAATTTTACTAATTTGGACGTTAATAATTCTGGATAAAATAATTCTTGAACTTGTTTTATTGAATTCTTATATCATTGTCATCATCCTCATGTTTATATTATGTTGAAAGTAATCTGTGGCTGTAGTAGCGTAGATGGACTTGGTATGATTATGACGAGAGACTATTCATTGTAATCATGGTAGTAATGTTACAAATGATGTGATAAAAATCCTCGATGGTAGTAGTTCATTGGTGGACGATTGTTGGCATGATCATGACCATTAATGAATATACAAATATATTCTGGCCCGTAGTAGCATGAATAATTGTGGTCGTGATACTAAAGAATATCCTTGGTAGTAGTGCGAGGGGTGATTCGATGATGTGGAATATTTATTAAAGTGAGTCTCAAATTTATAACAATGATGAAAAACCTTTTAAAACCTAAAAGATAGTAGACTTTATTTTCTACTTGACTCTTTTAATGGATTAGATATTCACCGCAGATTAAACCTGGTTGTCTATTGTATTTTATCGGTTTAACATTGTTGAAGACTATTGATAATTTATTCGCATTATCTTAGTCATAATATTTCTTCTTGGGCTAGTTGAGCTCACCCTTTCTTTCTTTATTCTCGTGAAATGAGAATATAATTTGGGACGAGTGGGAAAGCAGTGATGGTCTGAAGATAGCATTAGTAGTCCTCACTATTACGTAAAATAGTGTGATAATAACTGTAATGAGGACTTTTGTTTGAGTTTGTATAATATCTAGTAGAGGCGATATTTGTATTTAAACTCACGATTTATGTCGTATTGTACCACAGCAGTTATGTTAATAAGTTGTATTTAAATTACGTACCATGTAAGTGGCGACCCAAGATGGGTGATGTATACCTAATTTTGGGGGCGTCACCGGCAATGACGAGAGCGACTCCGCCCAAAACGTAGGTGGAAACACGGAAAACTCTCGGCGATCACCATTAAACAATTCAAGGGCTGGGACCACCGGGAGTTTAAGGGTGAGCAAAACCACTTACGGCGAAGCATGGATAAAGCAGATTACAAGATATTTGATGTCTTGGGATGCTCCGAGAAGCAAAAGGTTCCCCTTCGCCGCCTTTATGTCATGCGGAGAGTGATTCTTGGTGGGAATTCCAAAAGCGTACTCAACCTTCGGTCAGATGAAGATATCTTGGGAGAAGTTCCAGAGTCATTAAGCGACAAATACTTTCACGAAAGTATTCGCCACATGAAGGAGGTGGAGTTTATCAAGTTGGAACAAAACAATATGACCAGGTGTCGCAATACGAGGCAAAATTTTTTGAGTTATCACGGTTTTCGTCCCACTTGGTGGATAATGAAAGAGAATGGCGCGAAATGTTTTAAGAGGTTTGAAGCGGAGATACGTCAATATCTTATTTCTCATAAAGCTGTGTTTGTATTGAGATGTAGTAAATAGGCTCCGCGATTAGTGAGGCGCGATAATGAGTCAACGCAACTAAAAAGAAAAGCAAGACAAAATTATAATACAAATGACGGTAGTCATCGAGCGGTGACAACAAGCGTGGAGGAATCAACAGTCGAGATATGGTAACCACTTCGGTGGCAATCGGGCCAAAACAATAAGAATGGACATTTCAAGAAAAGGAGATTCAACAATGATGGAAAGGCGTCAACACCAAAGACCCATTGTTAAGGAAGGAGAAAGACCACCTATCATATGCTTCAAATGCGGAGAGAGGACACATCGATCAAAGCTGCGCCATGCCAGTCAAAGCATGTTATAATTGTGGAAGAGAAGGTCACTTAGCTCGATTTTGTCGCGTTTCATCAAGACAAATTCAGCTAGGATGGAGGCACCAAAGGCCATCCCGGAAAAATCAAAACCGTGTAGTCTGAGGGAGGCGTTTGTTGTGACCTCCCAAAGAGCAAGGAACCGAATGAGGTCATCACGGGTAAGCTTATCATAAACTCTAATGAAGTCTATACTTTATTTGATAACTGGGGTTCTACCCATTCTTTTATTTCTCCTACTTTGCTCATCGATTAAATTTGACTCAGGAGAAATTAGACTTTGACTTATCTCGTGGAAACTCCGTTGGGTGAAACCTTCATTTACATCCATTGTTTATAAGTCTTGTTTGGTTCAAATCGGTACCCTCACATTACCGTCGATCTTATTTCATTAAAAATACTTGCATTTGACGTGATTCTGTGGATTGATTGGTTAACTACTTATCATGCAAAAATTGATTGTTTTTTCTTAAGGTTGTTAGCTTTCATATTCCTAATCAACCTATTATGCGAATTCAAACGACCAAACCATTAAAATCAATCACGGTCATCTCAAGCCATAAAGCTATTCGTTTATTGAAAAAGCGGATGTCAAGCTTTCTTAGCTCATATCACTGATTTAAACAAAAATACGTCGAGTTTTGAACGATATTTCTATTGTTAATAAATTTCCGACATATTCCAGAAGAACTTCTGGCCTACCCCAGGGCGTGAAATTGAATTTTGTATCGACCTTGAACACGGTACAAAACCTATTTCCAAAGCCCCATATCGAATGGCTCTATTGAACTTGAGGAGTTAAAGACCCAACTGCAGGAATTGTTAGACATTGGCTTTATTTCGTCCTAGTACTTCTCCTTGGGGTGCTCTTTGTTCTATTCGTGAAGAAGAAAGATGGGAATATGCGACTTTGTATTGATTATCGGGAGTTGAATCATGTCACCATCAAAATAGGTATCCATTGCCACGTATTGATGACTGTTTGACCCGATTGCAAGGAGCCAAATTCTTTTCAAAGATTGATCTTAGTTAGGATATCACCAATTGAAGATTAGAACCGTGACATTCCAAAGGCGGCTTCCAGAACTTCGATGCGGGCATTATGAATTCCTAGTCATGTCCTTTGGATTGACTAATGCTCCTCTTTGCCTTCATGGATATTATGAACCAAGTATTCAAGGAATATTTAGATCACTTTGTGGTTGTCTTTATTGATGACATTCTTATTTATTCCAAAAGCCATGAAGATCATGAGCAACACTTGAGGCTGACACTCCAAAAGCTTCGTGAATATAAACTTTATGCCAAGGTGAAGAAATGTGAGTTCTGGCTTGAAGAAGTAGCATTCCTTGGGCACGTGGTATCAAGTCATGGAATATCTGTTGACCCAAAGAAAGATTGAAGTTATTCAAAGCCGGGAACAACCTAAATCGATTGGATCAAACGTAGCTTTCTTGGTTTAAATTTGGTTATTATCGGAGATTCGTGGAAGGATTTTCTCGAATCGCTACTCCATCGACTCGGTGACTCGGAAAGATACAAAGTTCGGTTGGAGCGAAGAATGTGAGAAGAGTTTTCAAGAACTCAAGAGGAGACTTATTTCAAAGACTGCTCGACAATACCATCATGGCTCGGAGGATTTGTCATCTCTGAGTGATGCTTGGGCAAAGGTTGGGATGTGTACTTATGCAACATGGAAAAGTTATAGCTTTATGCCTCGCGACAACTCAAAGAATATGAGAGGAATTATCCTACTCATGATCTAGAGTTAGCAAATGTTATCTTTTGCACTTAAAATTTGGAGGCATTACTTGTATGGGGAGAAAGTGGAGATCTTTACGGATCATAAAAGCCTCAAATATTTCTTCACTCAAAAGGAACTCAACATGCGACAACGACGTTGGCTTGAAGCTGTTGAAAGATTATGATCATACCATCCAATACCATCCTGGAAAAGCGAACGTGGTAGGCGCGCGATTGAGTGAAAATCATATGCAAGCAATCTGAGTGCGATATTGTCAACGCAAAGGCCCATTTTGTGTGACTTGCAAATGATGGAGATAGAGTTAAAGACTCGGGGACGCATGTGATGATAGCAAGTATACGAGTAGTAGAACCGACTTTAATCGATAAAGTTAAAGCCGCCAAGCTGGACACGAGGAGGCGATGCATTATGAAGAAGAAAGTGCAAGAAGGTCTTATGCCGGAAGCAAGAATCGATGAAGAAGGAATACTTGAGTCAACTCCGGACTTTGTGTTCTAACGACCTCGATTTAAAGTATAATATCATGATGGGGCGCCTAACACACCATTTGTAATCCATCACGGGAGTACCAAAATGTATCATGATATTAAATCATACATTTTGGTGGAGCAATATGAAAGAGAGATAGTATTTGTTTATCTCAAGGTGTCTAACTTGTCAACGAAGTTAAAGCGGAGCATCAAGTACCAAAAGGTCCATTGCAACCACTTGAAATTCAGAATGGAAGTGGGAGCACATTACCATGGATTTTCGTTCACGGTCTTCCTAAGGTTTCTCAAGGCATTGATGCGATTTGGGTCATTGTTGATAGATTGACCAAGTCTCCGCTCATTTCTTACCGTCTGAAACTTTTACACTTGAACGTCTTGCTTTCGTATGTACATAAACGAGATTGTAAGGCGCATGGTATGCCGGTATCCATAGTTTCGATCGAGACCCAAGATTCACTTCACGATTTTGGGTTAGTTTGCAAAAAGCTATGGGCACAGACTTACGTTTAGCTTTCGGCATATCATCCTCGATTCGGGACAGACGATCGGAGAGGACTATTCAAACTCTTGAAGATCTATTAAGACTCGTGTCCTTGATTTCAAGGGAGTTGGGACAAGTTCTTACCATTGGTGGAGTTTTCCTACAACAACAGTTATCAAGCAAGTATTGGCATGGCTCCATTCGAGCGTTGTATGGAAGAAAGTGTCGTTTCCGGTATCTTTGGGATGAGGTGGGTGAAGCAACGTTGTTGGGACCGGAGTTGGTACGTATATGACTCACGGAAAAGATTCAAACGATCCGACAACGTATAAAAACCTCACAAAATCGATAAAAGAGTTATCTTGATCTTCATCGAAAGGACGAGGAATTGATATAGGAGATCGTGTGTTGTTAAAAGTTGCTCCATGGAAAGGAGTTACAAGATTTGGAAAGAGAGGAAAACTTAATCCTCGATTCATCGGTCCATTTTAATCCTCGATCGAGTAGGAGGCGTGGCCTATAGACTCGCTTTCGCTAAATATGTCTCGTGTTCATAACGTTTTCACATATCCATGTTACGTAAATATGTGAAAGACCCGAACCACATTATTGAGTTAGAACCGGACGAAATAGCGGAAGATTTGACGATATGAAGAGGTTCTATTCAAATCTTGGATAAGAAGGAACATATACTACGCTCTAAGGTTATACCTCAAGTCAAAGTTTTGTGGAGGAACCACGATGTTGAGGAAATGACTTGGGAGTTAGAATCAAATGAAATCAAGGTATCCTTACCTCTTCGATATACTGTAATGCGCGTACCCTAATTTCGAGGGCGTAAATTTCATAAGAAGGGAGGTTGTAAGACCCCAACTTTTATAAATAAAGATGAATTTTTCTATAAATATTATTTTTGAATATTATGGAATAAATTTGATATAATGTTATAGTTGTGGGTAATATTTATAAATTTTGCAAAGTATGCAAGTTGTTATAAAATATTCGTTTGGTGGGAATATTCTTTTTTAGGAATATTGCATACAACTACTCAATCATTGGTGGACCCCCACAATGTAAATTATTATCGGATCGAGAAAGCGACAAAAATATTTTATAAAATAACTACGGAGGTGTTACCGTTAAAAACCGTTGAACTACCCGGTGGTAAAAGTACGAGAATCTGGCGTGGTTGTGATAAGAAGACACGGATTGATTATCGACGCTTACGTGAGAAGTCACTCAATACGCTCAATTATTGCTCTACATGAATTGTTGCATCATATCTCTTATATTATTGATTCAATTATTGTCACAAAGATCATCTCGTATAATATGTTATAGTATTAAATCAATAATTGAGACGACAAGTTATAAATGATTAATAATTGTTGAAAGATTAAATATGTGTTATGATTTGTGGTAAGTTTGATTATTTTATGGGGGCCTATATGTCATCATCTAAAGTCTATTCGTCAATAGTAATTACCTTTGTGAATAGTAATTACCTTCGTCGATAGTATTTACCTTCATTAATAGTAATTACCTTCGTCAATAGTAATTACCCTTGTGAATAGTATTTACCTTCGTCCAATAGTAATTACCCTTGTGAATAGTATTTACCTTCGTCGATAGTATTTACCTTCGTTAATAGTAATTACCTTTACCGAGACGTCGAACCACTTGCCGTTTCACATTAAGGTGCGTCGAACCACTTGTCGTTTCACATTACAAAGGCCAAAACCACTTTTCTTTTCACATCATTAGTCGTCAAGCCACTTGCTTTTCACATGGCGGTCTTAAGCTAGAAATCTTCTATAAATAGAGGCCTAGGGCTTCATTATTTTTCACTTAATTCATTCAAGCTATAGAGAGAGAAAGTATATAGAGAATAAGAGAAAAAGAAGAAGAGTATTTTGTTACTACTGCTTTGCTGCAAAGATTCAATCTCCTACCAAATATAAGGGGTGTTATTCTTTCTTATTCATGAAGAGAACTGTTGTTATTCCATCGCTTATTATTCATTGGAATAACTTTGTAATGTGGTTTACCCTATACTTGGTGACATTCTTCTATTATTACATTGGAACATCCATCGTATGTTTTACAGGACTGGTTAAAATCTTTATTATTATTCTGTTGGAACATCCACATCTGTGTTTTACACGGACTGGTTTCGTCTTTATTATTATTATTTGGAACATCCCGTCTCGTGTGTTTTAGCACCGGATCCTGGTTAAAATCTTTATCATTCTGTTGGAATATCCTATCGTGTGTTTTACCCGGATCTGGTTCCATCTTTATTATTCATTGGAACATCCGCTTGCGATGTGAATTTCACCCGACTGGTTCCGTTATTATTATTCTGTTGGAATAACCTTATACATCAAATCTGCGCACGCGTGGTGATTTCTTTTGTTATTCCATTCTTTATTATACCTGGGTTGGTTAAAACTTTGACTTCTATACTCCATGAAATTAGTAGAATATCCTTGATATTTGCGTTTCATCCAGAGATCTTTCATGGAAATATTCTTCCCGATCATTCTTGAATTTTACTAATTTGGACGTTAATAATTCTGGATAAAATAATTCTTGAACTTGTTTTATTCAATTCTTATATCATTGTCATCATCCTCATGTTTATATTATGTTGAAAGTCATACGTGGCACTAGTAGTGCATAGATGGACTTGGTATGATTATTAGGAGACTATTCGGTGTAATCATGGTAGTAATGTTACAAATGATGTGATAAAAATCCTCGATTATCAGTAGTGATGCGTTTAATTGACAAATTGTTGGCATGATCACTTAATTATTAATGAATACACAAATATTCTTTACCAGAAATAATGCATGAATAATTGTGGTCCTAATAGTTATTATATTTTTACTATTTTAAATATTTTTAACATATTATATTGTTTAATTATATTTTTATATTATATAGTTTAGATTTTAATTATATATGTAATATGTAATAAAATAGTTAATTATTTATTGTATTTTTTATTTCAATATAATATTATATCTATGTTATTTTTAATTTTAGTTATTTTTATTTTATTTATTTTTGTTGTATTTATTTTATTTTATTATCATATTATGTATAGATATATAGATATATAGTGGTGACAGATTTGTTCTTCACAAGTACGCATTACATTCTTAAAACTTACTGCACTTAGGCCACTTGGTTCCCACTCAATAGTTGGCACTTACTGTATTTTATATATTAATTTATTTTGTATATTTTAAACATTATATAGTTAATTATTTATAAATATATATTTAAGCATATTAAATTGCATTATATTGTATTTTTATTGAACTATATTTATTCTATTTTTGATGTATTTATTTTATTATCATGTTATATTTATTGTAATCTACATATTAAATATATCTATATAAAATAATTAAATATAATATGTAATTATTTGTTAATTATATATTTATAAATATATATTAGTATATAAAATACATATTTTTGATGTATTTATTTTAGTATCATATTATATTTATTTTAGTAGCATATTATATTTATTTTAGTATCATATTATATTTATCTCTTACCTCCTTCCTTGATTCCATTTTGGCCATCTAAACACAAGGAAGACCAAACCTCTCCTTAGACAGAACTTTCTAGACATTGCCAATAATGTTTTCTAATAATATAATTCGTATAATATGAATTATTGCTTCGATAATGAAAAATACCGTGTAGTGACAATTATTAAAACAACGGTAATATAAAATATCAACGCAAAGAATTATTGAATCAATAAAATAAAATATTGAATAGTAATTATTGTAATAATTATCGAAAGTAGTGCCTTCTTACGTAAGAGTCAATAATTCAAAAATCGTGTGCAATACAATGTGCTATCAGCAAGAACAACGCCAGACATTTTACTTTACCCACAGGTATTCCAACGATGTTAATCTTCAGAATAATTACGCCATTATTTATAAAAACTCCCCTTTGTCGTTTTCTTCATCCAATGCTTATTCTACGTTATGGGGCCCACAAATGGCTACGCCTTGCATTTAATATTCCTCCAGAGAAAGAATATTCTACCACCAAAACGAATATTTAAACTAATAATAATGAATATTTTATAACCACTTGCTTATTTTGAAAAAAATTATATATATCACCCTTAACTTTAACTTTTATCAATTTAACCATTTACTGAATAGTAATTATAAGAAAAATTGAATACTTTTATTTCATAAAATTCGGGGCCTTACAGTTATTGTATGTAGTATCAAAGACTACTACATTACCATAAAACTTATAATCTCGTCTAGATGTTGCATCGGCCCAAAAACAATGAGTAATCCTTTATTCACCGTCAAACTCAAATTTGAAAGTGAAGGAAGATTATTTCCTTGTTCCAATTTTGAATATTCATGCAACATTTTCCCATCATGTCCCTTTATTTTATTACGCTCGTCTCTTTCATAGTTATACAAATCTTGTTATGTACAACTAATATTTTCGAATCCCCCACTTGGACTCCAAAAAAATTGAATTGTTGATGAGGCGATATATTTACCATGCTATGTTGTTGGGACAAACATTTTTGTGCACTCGAAACATTTCGATGAGATCTCAAAAGATGAGTTCTTCGGGGGTTGACAACGGGTGACTGGCCCTCAACAAATACACTCACCACATATGCGCCCGATTTTACAATATTCATTTTAACAAGCTGACAAAAAGTACAAATGTAATTAGTAAAAAGAAAAAAAAAGTTAAACATGTTTAATTCTAAATGAAAAAATTACTGCAAATATAAGTAATATTTTCCAAAAAAAAGGTGAAAGTATTAAAAAATTAAAATTTAATCATTAACAACACTAACTAAATCAATAATAATTATTATTAATCTCTAACCTACAAATTTGAATTTACACCAATGAGAAAGTATTACATAAATTTGAAAATTTTAAATGAGAAATCATACCTTGAAATTGTGGAGAAGAGGTCGTAGAGAGAGAATCAAAGATGAGAGAGTTGAATAGTGTGTTGAAAAAGAGAAGTCTTAAATTAAAGTGTAATACATCTTTAATTTTTGTAAATCCTTTAAATGAAACCGAAGGAGTAAATTTGATAATTGATAATTGATAATATTTGAAGTCTAACAAAAAAAAATGATGGATTTTATTTTTAAGAGCAGAAATCTCTCTCTTCGTGATTCATGCATTAAATCTCTCTCTCTATATATATTATATATATTTAATTAGTACCATAATCAATATTGGCCACGTAAGATTAACAACACATAGGAATTTTTTTACCACCCACATTGGGGTGGTATTTATATGAAGGCCCTATATATATATATTAACTAGCGATAATCGTGCCCGAAGGCATTGTATAATTTAAAAAAAATTAAAATAAATTATGAATACAAAAAAATGAAGCACTAAATATGAACACACACTAAACTAAAAGCCTAAATTAATTCTTAACACACCCGCACTTGCACCTTATGCTCCATAAAATATTTAAATGAAAATTATTATGAAGACAAATTTCAATGAATAAATAAAGAATATCCAACTTTAATAGTCAAATTCTCATAAATTTAAACTAAGTTTAACTACATTTCAAGATTTATTTTTTATTATTTATAAGCCTTTTTAATTGATTGTAACTTTTTAAATAGTAACTTGACAAGTAAAAATTATTGTTTGCTTGTTATAAAAATTCCTTTTTTTTGTTGCACGTAGATGGGTATACATTTTCGCAGAGCCGTAACTTGATATCAAAACTGATTGCAGGTCGTTATATAAATTTAGGATTAGCTCAGCAACGAAGTTTAAAAATGAAGAACCAAGACAAATAAGAGAGGGAGAAGTCAAACAAATAAAGTGGCAAATGACTAATGGTTAAGTTATATCGTTAATTTTATAATGTAACAGATTGTAGGATTGCCCGTGCTTGAAGGCACGGCGAAACGAAAAATTAGATTAAAATTCAAAAAATAATACATTACCTAAAGACTCTTTGCAACTTATAATAACTTACAATCAGACATAACAATTATCATAATTCACCATACAACCACAATAATTAATACATACTCAATCATCAACACATATCCAACCACCAAAACATCAAGCTAGTATTTACTAATTTCAATAAATTTCATCATGTCCCTTTATTTTATTACGCTCGTCTCTTTCATAGTTATACAAATCTTGTTATGTACAACTAATATTTTGAATCCCCACTTGGACTCCAAAAAAATTGAATTGTTGATGAGGCGATATATTTACCATGCTAAGTTGTTGAGACAAACATTTTTGTGCACTCGAAACATTTCAATGAGATCTCAAAAGATGAGTTCTTCGGGGGTTGACAACGGGTGACTATGACCCTCAACAAATACACTCACCACATATGCGCCCGATTTTACAATATTCATTTTAACAAACTGACAAAAGTACAAATGTAATTAGTAAGAAGGAAAAAAAATTAACATGTTTAACTCTAAATGAAAAAAATATTGCAAATATAAGTAATATTTTCCAAAAAAAGGGTGAAAGTATAAAAAAAATCATTAACAACACTAATTAAATCAATAATAATTATTATTATTAATCTCTAACCTACAAATTTAAATTTACACTAATGAGAAAGTGTTAAATAAATGTGAAAATTATAAATGAGAAATCATACCTTGAAATTGTGGAGAAGAGGTCGTAGAGAGAGAATCAAAGATGAGAGAGTTGAATAGTATGTTGAAAAAGAGAAGTCTTAAATTAAAGTGTAATACATCTTTAATTTTTGTAAATCCTTTAAATGAAACCGAAGGAGTAAATTTGATAATTGATAATTGATAATATTTGAAGTCTAACAAAAAAAAATGATGGATTTTATTTTTAAGAGCAGAAATCTCTCTCTTCGTGATTCATGCATTAAATCTCTCTCTCTATATATATTATATATATTTAATTAGTACCATAATCAATATTGGCCACGTAAGATTAACAACACATAGGAAATTTTTTACCACCCACATTGGGGTGGTATTTATATGAAGGGCCCTATATATATATATATTAACTAGCGATAATCGTGCCCGAAGGCATTGTATAATTTAAAAAAAATTAAAATAAATTATGAATACAAAAAAATGAAGCACTAAATATGAACACACACTAAACTAAAAGCCTAAATTAATTCTTAACACACCCGCACTTGCACCTTATGCTCCATAAAATATTTAAATGAAAATTATTATGAAGACAAATTTCAATGAATAAATAAAGAATATCCAACTTTAATAGTCAAATTCTCATAAATTTAAACTAAGTTTAACTACATTTCAAGATTTATTTTTTATTATTTATAAGCCTTTTTAATTGATTGTAACTTTTAAATAGTAACTTGACAAGTAAAAATTATTGTTTGCTTGTTATAAAAATTCCTTTTTTTTTGTTGCGTAGATGGGTATACATTTTTGCAGGATAGTAACTTGATATCAAAGCTGATTGCGGTCGTTATATAAATTTAGGATTAGCTCAGCAACGAAGTTTAAAAATGAAGAACCAAGACAAATAAGAGAGGGAGAAGTCAAACAAATAAAGTGGCAAATGACTAATGGTTAAGTTATATCGTTAATTTTATAACTTGCTAATGTAACAGATTGTAGGATTGCCCGTGCTTGAAGGCACGGCGAAACGAAAAATTAGATTAAAATTCAAAAAATAATACATTACCTAAAGACTCTTTGCAACTTATAATAACTTACAATCAGACATAACAATTATCATAATTCACCATACAACCACAATAATTAATACATACTCAATCATCAACACATATCCAACCACCAAAACATCAAGCTAGTCGCTACTAATTTCAATAAATTTTGGCAAAATTTCCTCCAAAAATAGATATCCAGGAAAATCTAAACCTGTCTACAAAACTTACAATCATCATTCCATACCCAAAATCATAATATTCAAAATCATCATTTTCAGGTATACATATTCAAACCACCAAAACAACCATCATTCCATACCCAAAATCATCATAACCATGTATAATTAGTTAACTTTACAAAAGATGGAACACAAAAAATATACACACGCGAAAAATAGAGAAACAACTTCTTATTCTTCACAGCTTACACCAAGTATCCTTCAATGTATACCTGAAAATACCTGAAAATATATGATCATACAACTTACAAAGTTTGATTGATGAAAACTTATAATGAGAATGGAAATATATCACACGCCAAAACTTATAATAAACATGGCTTCACCCTAGGGCCAAAGTTACATCAACGAAGCAGTGAATCTAACCTTATCAAGAATAGTTTATAGTACACTATGCAGACGAATTAGCATACTTTCACTGTGTGCAACTGTTGCATTCCGTTTCATCCGACCATTGCAACTATGTAATTCTGCATAGCAAAACAACAATCAACATATATAATCATATACAATTTAGTTTATTTACTGCAAATCATAATTGTGGGTTGGAATAATTGATATATTAGTAAAGATTGTCAATGAATATAATTCTTTAATTTGAGGACCAGGCACTTTGCGAGTAAAGCAACAAAGTATTACCAAGATAATAAATTTACCCAATTGCAAACAAATTGAAGGACTTGCAGTAAATGCCATCATATAGCAAAAGATAATATATCAAGTACTAAATTTCTATAAAAATTTAGCTTTAGCTTAGTACAGGTTAGTTTACAACCCACTTGTCAAGGCAGTTTTTTTCAACAGTACCTTAACATATCATTTCTTCCAAAACAGGTTCCAACCCTCATTGGGCTTACATAAATTACTCCATGTACATCATCTAACATATATGAAGACTTCTCCTTTTACAATCTTGACAAACTCTCTCTTTTTATACTTGACAGCCTTTTAGAGGCAATTTATCGAACATAACATGTGCATTTCTTTTTAGGACAGAACTCATAAGTATTTAGTTATGGTTTAGCCCAGATTTTACTACCCTTATTACTCCACACAACAATCACAACATCCCCTTCATACTCACTCTCAATTACAACACATCTAATTACAACACTTAACTTACCTTTAAAGCTTAGTTTTACTGTTGATGTTGTTGAGCATTTCTTCTTTGCCGAAATTGTTGAGCTTTTACCGAAATTGATGAAGTTTAGTAACCCTTTCGGGTGTGTTAGAGCTTAATAGTTAATGAAGAAAGGAAAATGGAACGGGTGGAGAAGAGGGAAATGAGAGATGAGAGAGCTGAAGATGGTTATTATTCTCCTTAGTTTCTTCCGTAGCCTTACTTCTCCTTTCAAGGTTCCTCTCTTTCTCTCCTTAAACTCTAATTTTGCTGAACAATTGCAAGCGTGCCTGATGTGTTGATTTGGGGGTGAGAGATATATTACTAACCGTTGGATGATGAAGTTTTATAGATGTTTAACTTTTCAAAGGCAATTTTTGAGAAATTTTCAAATTCAAATATTATGAGATTCATTTAATTCTTGAAAACAATAAAAAAAAATTAGTTTAAAATTATCTTAATTTTATCGTCCAAAATTAAATGCATTCATATCAATTTCAATAATATCTTAAAGTTGACTTCAAAGAGTCAAAATCGATCCAATATTTTGCAACCAAGATATGTTCTTGATATAATTAGTACAATAAATCTGATGTTGTTCCATTCCACGATAATTATACCTCAAGGGATATGAAAGGATCAGAAGTTGGTTCACCTCCCAATCTATTTCGACTTAAATCCTGCAGGGTATAATTTTACTTAAACTTAATAGATGGGATTTAGAGACATGAATAGAGTGCTGAATAACTAATTAAACTATGATGTGATGAACATAAACATAGAATCAAAATAGATCTAATAAAGGAATTGCTATAACGTTTAATGGGAAGCTTTCACACAACCGAAGCAGTATATCACAAGTTCCACTACAGGAAGGCCCAAATCCAATAAGTTAAAAAGGGTCAAAAGCATTTGTTAGTTGACAAATCTTTATCAATTTCTATAATGAGTATCATGTAAAAAATAACATTATGATGAAAGCCTACCTTAATTTGCGCCTGTAGGTACTTTATAAGATTAATTATATCATCCAATACAGTTGCTTTATCACCCTGCAGATATCCAACATTTTGATATTCTAATCAAAGACATCAGAAAGAAAAAAATTTGGGTATCATGCAGATTTTTGTACATACAGATATCAAGTCTAGTAAACTCACTATGTCATAAATAATTCAAGAAAAACCATGGCATGGTCATTCAAACAAAAACTGATTATTTTTTGCTTCTAAGAACTGTATACCTTAAGACAGAGGTTCCGATGTAACATCGTTGTCTGGATGTTATAACTGGGATTTAGCAATCAGCAAGATGATCTTACAAAAATAAAATGAGTACCTGTTCTGCATTAGCCAAAGTTTGTGACATTTGAAAAAGGTACAACTAGTTATACAGTGCGTTATCTTTTTCTTTTTTACTCTTTTTCTGATGAGTACATTGCCGTATCTACAATCAGGATTACAGTTTCTGCTGTTATAGAATCTATACCTTGAGCCACTATATTACTGAAAAAAGTTTTCTTTTTCTTTTAATGATTCACACAACACTACTCAAAAGTTTAAAGCATTTTCTTAGCTAAACTTGGTATATCTCCATTTTTCCTAGTGACATTAGTTGAAGGCTAAGTCACCAGCAGAGATTATTCCATTGTTGAATCCGCTAATTTAAATGTGCAATAAAAATTTACATGTCTACTGGAGTAAGGATGAGATATACACTTCACATGCATGTCACCTCTATCTTGTCGAATTGTAATTTAAAAATAGAAAGTGTATGTCACCTCTTTCGATTGCGGAAGCAATTCCTGCAATGCATTAAGCCTTTCAGCAATCCTCAGTCTGCGAAGCTAAAGAAATAAGCAGCCAGTTGAAACTAAAAGAATTCAGGCAAGGGAGTGATGAAATAAGGGAGTGATGAAATCAAATTGAAATAAGTCCAGATTTTGAACACTATTAGCATTGCATTACAATCATTCTACAACAAATATTATGAGATCACAAAACTTGAAAGTTATATTTATACCATATTAAGTATATGTCGTATATGACACACTTACACGGTCAGAGGCATATGCTCTTTTTATTAATACTTTTCTACGTGATTTGGGTGGGCGTGCACTCGAATGTGGTTGAGAAGCATTACAATGACCTTCATTTGAATTTTCTGTCTGTAAAGCCGGATGAAAGCACGACATTATTTTAATTTGTCATGATAAATTTTCTTAACTAAAGATGAAGATAAAATGATCTTTGAGTAAATAAGATCTAGTAAAACACTTGGTTTAAAGTATAAGCCAAAGGAAAATGTAAGAGATATGACCTGAACACTGATCTGATGTTGTGCACCAGTGAAATTGTTTATGGGTGATTCATTGTGCAGCCTTGGATGTATTGCCTGTTGAAAACATAATGCTGAAAAACTCCAGAATTCATTTGAGAAATATTCATTCAGATGTGCAGTCTGGGATCACTGAAATTATACTGTATTAATCTAGTTTGGAGCCAGAAAAGAATTCCTCTCTTTAGGGTCAATAGCATCTCTACTCTTCTTTAATTAGATCATATTATCAAACACGAAATGCTGCTACATTTATAAAATCTTCATAATGTAGCCATCAATCATGTGGAAATGTTACTTTACCTGCTTAACATCCATGTCAAGGAAAGGATAATTCATGAGGTGAATATCATGGTGTAAATCAAACTCTAATTTTACTGAACAATTGGAAGCATGCCCGATAGGTTGAATTGGGGGGGGATGAGAGATATATTACTAACCGTTGGATGATGAAGTTTCAATGTAAAGAGAACCTAAGCTTTAGGTCTAATTCAGATTTTATTGGGCCTCATTCACATAGCGAGAATTTGGATTATAGACCAGTGCTTACTTTTACATGTAATGAACAATAATCCATAAGCTAACAAGTTCATACCACCCCTGAATGCTTTCTCTGCCTCAGTAGTGCCACAGCCTGAATTAGTGAGTTTGACAACCTACTTTGTGCACGTTCACGAATAACACACCTTGCCTTCTCAGAATTGATGTTGAGATCCTGCGGAATTTTTTGATAGACTTCCTCTTAATCAAACTCCCCAGTTCCAGAGGAGAAAATCTCATCAACAGTTTTCTTGAAGAGGCTCTCGCGTAAGCTCAATGATATCATGTTTTCTAAATCAACTCCAGCTTCCTTAAGTTCTCTTATCTCCTTTATACTAAGCCTCCCTCGACCAACAGCACTTTCCAGGGCAGCTGACATTTTTGTAGTTGTTATACTCTTTATTATCTTTTGAGAATACTGAGAAGGCAAACCCACTTGCTTCTGCAACTCATTAAGCTGCTAAATCCTGGCTTTTGTTAGTTGTCCATCCACCAAGATCACCCCAGCTTGTTGCCAAAAAGCCTGCTCGGCTAAACCTCTATGTACTTCCACAATTTCCTCGTCGGTCAAACCCAGGATTCCTCCAAGCTGGTTTAGCAGATTATATTCAGAATCATCCTTCTTTGTGGTAATTTTTGCACCAAAAGGGATCCTGGTTACCTCTTCGGTTAGAAAAAATAGCAAGTATGTCTTGTAAAGATCAGTTTTATCCCTTTCTAGGAGGTCATCTTCAATAGTAATCTGTCTGGCTTGGCTTCTCCAAGTTTACCTTGCTTGGTCTTACTTTTCGAAGTGACTGCAGGGATTCCCATTCCTCATCCTCTTCTAATTGTCCTTCCTCCTTAACAAGATCTTCTGATGTAGTATCAGATGATTCTCTTTTAATATATGCTATCAACTCAGTCACAACTAACTCAATTTAATGAACTGAACTGAAACGAACAAACATAACACGATGAAATAATGGGCTGAATCAAATGGTCGGGTGTTATTTCCTATCGAGCTCAAAACAAAACAAAAATATACCTTGCCACACAGGCAAGTCACACACATTGGACCGCGAATCCAAATGTATGTAAAATCAGAAGGTGTGTTTAACACAAACATCACCAATCCGCAGAACAGAACAGAAAACTAGGGTCGACCCATACGTCTCCCACAATAAAACACCAAATGGCCAACTCCCACCGGAGCACAAAACGGAGACGCCTTGGACTAATCACACCACCACGGAAGGTGTCATGCCTCGGTGCCAAGAGGACATGCATGTGGTACCCCCACAGGTGGTTATAGCTCAGGTATACCCTACGGTATATTCTAACAAAGATATAATGTCACACCACATACGACACAATATCAACACAAAAGGGTTCTAGCGTGTACATGTTAAACTGAAACGAATCATCAACACAAAGTCTCCAAAAATATTAACATGTACTTTCTACAAAAATCGAAATAAATACTAAACATGATACACTAGATCAAAGAGTACAAATACTAGTCTTAAATATTAATGCCAAAATGAAACATTTTCACGAATTTAAGAAGGAACAATCATGTGAAACAATAACAAATTTCTAAACGAAAAGTGAAACGAACAAATCAAAATTAAAGGATTATCGCGGAAGGAGTAATCGACTTAAGCACTCATATAGATTCAAATGTAAAAGCAAGATCAATCTGCATCCTTGAGGAGTTAAAACGAGTAGAACTACGATTTGTATTGACATTAGAGAGAGGAGAAAAAATTCTTGAGCAAATGTTGGCAAATGCATCAGTAAGTGCACAGGAAAATGGGACTGTAGCTTGTTTGTCAGGCAAGGATGCGTTTCTTCTGTACGACGCTTATGGATTTCCTTCAGAGATTACTATGAAAGCTGCTGCTGAATGCGGAGTCAGTATAGACATTAATGCTTTTGATGTTTAAATGGAAAACCAAAGAAGTCAATCTCAGGCTGCACATAATACTGTTAAACTTACAGTAGAAAATGGGCCGATCTTACAGAAAATATTCCCGAGACTGGGTTTCTTGGTTATGATTCCCTTTCTGCTAGAGCAGTGATCGAAGGTCTATTGGTGAACGGGAACCCAGTTGTGCAGTTTTCTAAAGGAAGTGAAGTAGACGTTTTGCTGAACAGGACACCATTTTATGCTGAATCAGGTGGTCAAATTGGAGATCACGGTTTTCTATTGGTAGCATATTTGTTCATAAAGGTACTATTAAGGAAAGAATCATAGAGGTTGGCAGAGAAGTTGAAGCTGCAGTAGATGAAAACCTGAGGCAACTAGCCAAGGTAGTGGTGTAACAGATGTCTATATTCTTGCTAAATATATATGTTCAATCATAAATGTTGGAAAAAATAGAGAAGTCTGACAAACTAGAAAATCTTGTTGTATGCATTTCATTGATGTTAATTATGTGGTTGGTCTTGGGCATTTATAGACATGTTGACATTGTTTACACTTTTTTTGCAGGTTCATCACACTGCCACTCATTTGCTGCAAGCAGCACTCAAAAAGGTAATAGGACAGGAAACATCACAAGCTGGTTCGTTAGTGGCATTTGATCGTCTTAGATTTGATTTCAACTTTCACCGACCTCTTCTCGATAATGAGGTCATGCAAATTGAAAGACTTATCAATAAGTGGATTGGGGATGCTGCACTTCTTCAAACTAAAGTGATGCCTATAGCTGAAGCTAAAAGAGCTGGAGCAATTGCAATGTTTGGAGAAAAATATGGGGATCAGGTTAAAATTTTAATACTTTATGCTATTTCTGATAACAAGATACATGAAACTCGAAAGAAAATGTTTGTAGCTGGAAACTTCTGTTTTTCCTCAGTGAAATGTCTAAATAATCTTGTTTACCATCCCAATACATCATACCGTTGAAATAGGAAACATATAGCTGACCTAAGTGGTTAGAGCAACTCCAGCAGCACAATCCTAGACTAAATATAGTCTAGGATTTATCTTCCAGCTCCAGCAGGTAGACTAAATATAGTCTGTGACTATATTTGAAGCACCAACAAGACTAAATCTAGGAACTTGATAGTCCATGGACTATAATTTTAATTATATTTAAATGGGAGAGTTGAATGAGATTGAAGCTTTTTTGAATTCATAGGTTATTTTAATCTTTTTATATTATAGTCCACGGGATGATGCGTAACGACCCCCAAAATAGGTCCATTCCATCCAACCCATTTCAGTCATACTTAAAATATGTAGTACGGAAAACAACTACAACTTTATTATAACAATTTTTTCGTGCAAAATACAACAATACATATCTTTGTGAGTTTGGATACAAATATATCTATTGAAAGACGTCATAATGATACTTATACATAAAGGTATAGTCAAAAAGCTGTTTTAGAAATTAGAATCTTTGGGAAGTGCTTTCAAGAAAACCTTCGTACATGGGAGACCATGCTTTTAGGTTATGGTAGATATCATATAGCCACAGAGAATTATCCTTGGTTGACCCAATAGACCCCAAAGAAAAGCGAGAAGATTACTATCATATTCTTGCGATGGTGAGTCTTCTCTTAACATATCATTATCTCCACTTGTCTCTAATTGGGTATTATCTCCAAACAAACACCAAGATTATATAGGTAGTGCTTGTAAATATACTCGTGAAGTGGATGAAAGCACAACCGTAATGTCTTATGATAACACGAGGTTTGTATGTCATTAGACATCTTGTATGATAGTGGCAAAACACCCTTCCAAGTTAAATTCACCTCACCCTCAACATCTATAGACCACCATTCTATTCCTCGCTATCCCCAAGCGACCCAGTACACACTTTTATTACACGAAAGGAATTGTGAAACAAAAGGGTGAGACAACTAATTCGATAAAGAATATCATGACTAAAGATAATTAAATTATCAATAGCCTTAGAACATATGGTAGATGATAAAACTTTTCAACCATAGTTTACATTGAACGAGCAATCCATTAAAAGATAGACTATAAAGTCTATTGTCTTCTCCACGTTAAAAGTCCACCAACAATGTTTTATCCTCGTAACATCAATCAACGGTTCCTTTCCACAATCATATGAATAACTCATAATCATAATTGTGATTCAAAATTCTCTTCTCATCCGGACGAAGATAATTTTCATCACTGTCTTTACACGAAACATCGAATATCATGGTTATACCAAATCACAGTTCTGCTCATAATCATACTAATAAATTCATCTTTGCACTACAGCCAAAGATTTTTCATCAGCAGTTCATCTTTACACTTCTGATTAAAGATATTAACAACGGTCATCTTTTCATTAAGAGCAAAGATATTCATCAATAATTCATCTTTGACCTATGGTAAAGATATTCAACAACAAGTCATCTTTTGCATTCTGAACAAAAGATATTCATCAATAATTCATCATCGCACTACAAAGCTAAGATATTCATCAACAAAGTCATCTTTGCACTACTGAGCCAAAGAAATTCATATATCAAAAGAAATACATAATCATTTAGGAAGTTATATAACAATAATTATAACCGTGTTGATCAATTCACCTTTTGTACTTAAGCTAAAAATATTCAATTGTAAATTCAATGGTTAATGATCATACCGGTCAACAATTTAACTTTTCACTCTTCGCCAAAGAGAACCTATAGTCACGATCATACCAATAATCTACCCATCTTTACACTCAAGTCAAAGAGAAATATCATCATTAGGGTTATAAGAATGTTATATAAAAACAATATAATCAAAACATGGTTTTAATTTCAAGAGTAAGATTCATAAGTCAACGATAATTTGGTGGGAGAAGAAACCAATTTGTCGTGAATAAGACTCGTATTTATACATAGTACCAGTATCATGCGTAAGTAACCTCAACACGAAAAAATAAAGTTTCATAATAAAATCCATATCAATATTTATAACACCTTAATCCAAATGTTATAAAATCACTTAATAATATCAAAATCTTAATATTCTTAATATTACAACAATATTTAATAATTTCTAAAACTTATAAACAATTTAATTAAATTGTTTACACTTTACTAATTAATGCATTTAATCATCATAAAATGCCAAACTCATAAGATTTCATCACCAATAACCAAAACCCTCATCAAAAATCTGCATATACCTCATATATGATTCTCAAGCCATAAAATCATATTTTCTAATTTTCTTACTTCACATAACATATTTAATTCATTTACTCATAACTAGAACATTTTCATGAAAAATACCAAATCAGTTCCAAAAATATTTCTTTTCCCGGATTTAGCATAACATAGTCCCATATTGCACATATATTTTTCTCGAAATTTTAAAAATTCATTTACTATTTTTCATATGGCCAAAACCACCTAATATTTAAACATTTATCATAAATTATACTTTTATCCAAAAATTTTGAAATTTACATGGTATACTGATATTATATAGATGTACTCCCAATAAAAATTTTATCAATTTTGGAGTTAATCACAAGGAGTTATAAGCGGTTACTTTTAAAATAGTCTTTTCTCATAAAATCCATAACTCCTAATCTATACATCCAAAAATCGCCATTTTTGGACACAATTTACAAAACACATCAAAATATCATTTCAAATTTTTCCAGAATTTTTGAAGGTTCAAAAAATTTCAAAATTTAAAAACATAATAACCTTACACATCTTAACAACAACATCCCTACTTATCCCTTACCTCAAAAAAGCAGATTTCTTTAGTTGAAACAGGAGATATGCTATGACTTGAACTTGCACCAGTATAGCAATACTCAAAGTATACTCAAAATACTCACAAGAATACAAGCCGATAATATAGAGAGAAAACTTGATTTACGGTGTGTTTTTCAATTCTAACCCAAGCTTTTTATTTATAGGAAAACGCTTAGAACACCAAAGTAGAAAATTTATTAAAATATTAATATTAATATTACAATTCCTACGCCCACTTCTAAGGATCTGAATTGAGCCACTTCTAACACATGTAAGACCCACAATAATGACAAAAAATCATTTTTGCCATTTTAAATATTTTATACTTCCAAAAATTAATTATTTTGGAACTCCGAAACTTCAATAATTCATAATAAATAGCCCTTTTACCAGAAAATTCGAATCTCGTGACCCTATATAGGAAATTCAATTCTCTACAACTTTGCAGAAGAAAGTTTTTCCAAATTCCAAACAGAAATTGACCGTAATCCATAAACGGACGATTTTACAAGCTATAATCAAATTTCGGTCAATAATTGTGTCCACCAACACACAAAATATGTGTTAAACATTTAATGCCACAAAAATACTCTTCCTCATCATATACTCATATATCCCACACTCATTATAAAAATATCACCGTTAATATATTATTAAAATAATATATTTAAATGAATTATTTTATCGGAAAAAGATAAAATTTCAATTTTCAACAATTGTCACTTTAAAAATTTTCTCCATCTATGTAAGACCGAATTTTATGAAATAAAAGTATTCAATTTTCTTATAATTACTATTAGGTAAATGGTTAAATTGATAAAAGTTAAAGTTGGTGATATATGAATTTTTTCAAAATAAGCAAGTGGTTATAAAATATTCATTGTTGTGCCGGAGAATATTCGTTTGGTAAGTGGAATATTTTTACGTAGGGGAATATTAAATGCTGACAGTAGCGATCATTTTGTGGGCCCATATGAGAATAAGCGTCGGATGAGAAAAGCGACAAATTTGAGTTTTTATAAATAACGGCGTAATCGTTCTGAATTAACTTTGTTGGAATACCCGGTTGGTAAAGTAAAATGTCTGGCGTTGTTGTTGCGATGCTTTGCGGTATTACGATATATTTTTTCAATTATTGATTCTTACATTGAGAAGGCACTACTCAATAATTATTCTGATGTAATTCTTATTGATATTTTATTTTATTGATTGATAATTCTTTGTGTTGATATTTTATTATTGTTGTTGATAATTATCAACTTTGCTTGCTGATATTTTCCATTATCGGATCGATAATTCATATTATTTGAATAATATTATTAGATAGCATTATTGGCAATGTCTAGAAAGTTACATCGAGGAGAGGTTTGGTCACCTAATTGCGGCGCTTGATGAGGAGAAATTCTTATTGGAAAGCCCCTCTTTCACAGGAGCAGCGGCTGGTTGTCATAAATGTGATTACATAATATTATTTGTGAATAATTAATTATTGATTCATGTGATAAGAAAATATTTATTTGATGTGGATATAAATGATGGATTTATTTATGTGGTTATAAGTGAAGGAATTAATGATGAGGTGTTTTATCGGTATTTGTCGAAATGGAGAACAAAATATGGGATTTTAGGAAAAATTAGTTTATTACTTGATTTTGTAAAATCCATAACTCTTTAATGTATAATGAGTTAAGAGATGAGCCATATATCAAAAGAAAGCCCTAGAAGTAAGCTAACTGTAGAAATTTGAATCACCCAAAAATTCTTTGTAGATATTTCGTGGTGAAATTTTGAATGAAAGCTGGTCAGAAGGACTAATAGTCGAAAAAAAGCAGTGTTCTTGACTATATTGCGTGAGTTATAAATTTTGATCCGATAGTTGGATCGTTGTAATTTTGGATATGTTATACATATATAAGTTGAGTATATGTCCACAAATTTTGAGCAGTTTAAAATGAGCGTATGATTTGTTATGAATTTTAAGAAGTGGATTGATTAGGAAATTAGGTTTTGGTGGAAAATTCTAGAATTGAGTGGGCCCCACTCTTGGTTGTTAGGGAAGATGGCTGATTTTTGGTGGGTGGAATAGTAGCGTAGGTAAAAGCCATCGGTGCTTGGTCGAAATCTGCTTGGCGGGCTAACATTTTCCTATAAATAGAGGCTAAGTTAGAATTGAAAATCACATAGAAACAAAGTTTTCTCTCTTTCTCTCTAGATTATTGAGTGTAATTTGTGAGTATTTAGATACTTGGTGAGTTGATATTCATCGGTCTGCAAGTTTCCTTGATGTCATATCAGATATCTGTCGAAGTCTTTGCTCTTTTGAGGTAAGGGATAGTAAGGGATATTATTTTTTTTCGTAATGATATTATTTCTTGATATCATTATCTTTGAAATATTGGTTGAAACTTTTTATCAAATTTGGAACTTTTTCATATCGGGGTTCTTATTCACGAGTTCTTATTCACGAGTTCTATTCATGAGTTCTTATTCACGATTCTTATTCACGAGTACTATTAAATGAAGCGTGAAGATGTTTTTTGTGGAATTTCTATCTTTTGGTGTCGAGATTCTTATTCACGTATCTGGCCTTATTCACGTATCTGACCTTTATTCACGAATCTGACCTTTATTCATAGAAAAATGAAAATTTTTCTTTTTCGTCTAAAATATCTAATACGGATACTAGCTTTGATTGTATCCATGTTTTGATCATTCTTGAATTTTACACCACTATGATTATTTTGAGGTATTTTTGGATGTATAGATTAGGAGTTATGGATTTTATGAGAAAAGACTATTTTAAAAGTAACTATTTATAACTCCTTGCGGTTAACTCCAAAATTGATGAAATTTTTATTGAGAGTACATCTATATAATATCGATTGTACTCTTCTGTGAATTTGAATTTTTGGATAAAAGTACAATTTATGATAAATGTTTAAATATTAAATTGGTTTTGGCCGTATGAAAAATAGTAAATGAATTTTTAAAATTTGAGAAAAAAATATATGTTCAATATGGGACTATTTTATGCTAAATCCCAGAAAAGAAATATTTTTTGGGCTGATTTGGTATTTTTCATGAAAATGTTCTAGTTATGAGTAAATGAATTAAATATGTTATGTGAAGTAAGAAAATTAGAAAATATGATTTTATGGTTTGAGAAATCATATATGAGGTATATCTGATTTTTGATGAGGGTTTTGGTTATTGGTGATGAAATTTTATGAGTTTGGCATTTTATGATGATTAAATGCATTAATTAGTAAAGTGTAAACAATTTAATTAAATTGTTTATAAGTTTAAGAAATGATTAAAATATTATTATAATATTAATAATATTAGATTATGAGATTTCTAAGTGATTTATAACATTTGGATTAAGGTGTTATAAATATGGATATGAATTATTGATGAATATCTTTGAGCATAATCTGAAGATGACTTGTTGATGAATATCTTTGCTTTGTAGTGCAAAGATGAATTATTGATGAATATCTTTGGCTTGTAATGCAAAGATGACTTGTTGATGAATATCTTTGCTTTGTAGTGCAAAGATGAATTATTGATGAATATCTTTGGCTTGTAATGCAAAGATGACTTGTTGATGAATATCTTTGCTTTGTAGTGCAAAGATGAATTATTGATGAATATCTTTGGCTCGTAATCTGAAGATGACTTGTTGATGAATATCTTTGCTTTGTAGTGCAAAGATGAATTATTGATGAATATCTTTGGCTCGTAATGCAAAGATGACTGTTGTTGAATATCTTTGCTTTGTAGTGCAAAGATGAATTATTGATGAATATCTTTGGCTCGTAATCTGAAGATGACTGTTGTTGAATATCTTTTGCTTTGTAGTGTAAAGATGGCTGTTGATGAATATCTTTGACTGAGTAGTGCGAAGATGAATTTATTAGTATGATTATGAGCGAGGCGTGATTTGGTATAACCATGATATTTGATGTTTCGGGTAAAGGCGGTGATGAAAATTATCTTCGTCACGGATGAGAAGAGAATTTAGAATCACAATTATGATTATGAGTTATTCATATGATTGTGGAAAAGGCTGTTGATTGATGTTCTGAGGATAAAATATTGTTGGTGGACTTTTAGCGTGAGAAGACGATAGACTTTATAGTCTATTTGACTCTTCTAATGGATTGCTCATTCAGCTTTATGACTATGGTTGAAAAGTTTTATCATCTACCGTATGTTCTAAATCTACGATTTATTCTTGATGAAGACTATTGATAATTTATTTATCTTTAGTCATAATATTCTTTCTTGAGCTAGTTGTGCTCACCCTTTTGTTTCACAATTCCTTTCGGGTAATAAAAAAGTGTGTATTTGGGTCGGCGGGGATAGCGAGGAATAGAGTGGTGATCTATAGATGTTGAGGTGAGGTGAATTTAACTTGGAAGGTGTTTTGTCTTTATCATACAAGATGTCTAATGACATCTGACCTCGTGTTATCATAAGACATGGTTGTGCTCATCCACTTCTTTGAGTATATTTACAAGCACTTTACTATATAATCTTGGTGTTTGTTTGGAGTATAATACCCAATTAGAGGCGGTGGAGATAATGATATGTCGAGAGAAGACTCACCATTGGGAAGAATATGATAGTAATCTTCTCGTTTTTCTTTGGGGTCTATTAGATTGACGAGGATAATTACGTGGCCGTATGATATCTACCGTAACCTAAAAGCATGGCCTCCCGTATACGAAGGTTTCTTGAGCACTTCCCAAAGATTCTAATTTCTAAAAGCAGGTTTTGATTTGTACCTTTATGTAAGGTGTCATGGTGACGTGTTATCGAGTTGGTGTCGAGTTACATTTGGTATATATTGGTATCAAACTCACGACATATGTGTTGTTGTATTTTGCACGACAATTGTTGTAATAAAGTTGTAGTTATTTTTTTTCGTACCATATATTTGGCGACTCGAGAATGGGTTGGATGGAATGGACCTATTTTGGGGTTGTTACATTTTGGTATCGAGCTTAGGGATATGGTCTCTGGCGGAGATCGGGGGGGAATAGAACTAGGAGGAGAGATGAGTAAATCCTTTGCTAGTGTGTCTACTAAGCTTATTTGTTGGTCGATTATAATATCGGGATATTATGTGATATAATTTAATTCAATTAACCCTTGTTTTGAAGTTGTATTCTAGAATGATATACGAAATACGGGAGATGAGCAATGGAGAAATCATGATGGCGGGAAGATGAAATCGAAATGAAAGCAAGGTATTCTCGACTCTTTGAAATACCAGTGCGTAAATTTAGGGGCGAAATTTCATAAGGAGGGAGATTGTAAGACCGAATTTTATGAAATAAAAGTATTCAATTTTTCTTATATTTACTATTAGGTAAATGGTTAAATTGATAAAAGTTAAAGTTAAGGGTGATATATGAATTTTTTTCAAAATACAGAAGTGGTTATAAAATATTCATTGTTGTCGGAGAATATTCGTTTGGTCGTGGAATATTCTTTACGTAGGGGAATATTATTAAACAATAGTAGCGATCATTTATGGGCCCATGCAGAATAAGCGTCGGATGAGAAAAGCGACAAATTTGAGTTTTTATAAATAACGGCGTAATCGTTCTGAATTAACCTTTGTTGGAATACCGGTTGGTAAAGTAAATATGGCGTTTGTTGCGATGTAGCTTTGCGGTATTGCCGCGATATTTTTTCAATTATTGATTCTTACGTGAGAAGGCACTACTCGATAATTATTTACGATAATTCTTATTCAATATTTTATTTTATTGATTGATAATTCTTTGTGTTGATATTTTATTATTGTTGTTGATAATTATCCTTTGCCTGATATTTTCCATTATCGGATCGATAATTCATATTATTTGAATAATATTATTAGATAGCATTATTGGCAATGTCTAGAAAGTTACATCGAGGAGAGGTTTGGTCACCTAATTGCGCGCGATGAGGAGAAATTCTTATTGGAAAGCCCCCTCTTTCCTGGGAACGGCCTGGTTGTCATAAATGTGATTCTGTAATATTATTTGTGAATAATTAATTATTGATTCATGTGATAAGAAAATATTTATTTGATGTGGATATAAATGATGGATTTATTTATGTGGTTATAAGTGAAGGAATTAATGATGAGGTGTTTTATCGGTATTTGTGAAATGGAGAACAAAATATGGGATTTTCGGAAAAATTAGTTTATTACTTGATTTTGTAAAATCCATAACTCTTTAATGTATAATGAGTTAAGAGATGAGCCATATATCAAAAGAAAGCCCTAGAAGTAAGCTAAGCTGTAGAAATTTGAATCACCCAAAAATTCTTTGTAGATATTTTCGTGGTGAAATTTTGAATGAAAGCTGGTCAGAAGGACTAATAGTCCGAAAAAAAGCAGTGTTCTTGACTATATTGCGTGAGTTATAAATTTTGATCCGACCGTTGGATCGTTGTAATTTTGGATATGTTATACATATATAAGTTGAGTATATGTCCACAAATTTTGAGCCGTTAAAAATGAGCGTATGATTTGTTATGAATTTTAAGAGTGGCGATTAGGAAATTAGGTTTTGGTGGAAAATTCTAGAATTGAGTGGGCCCCACTCTTGGTTGTTGGGAAGATGGCTGATTTTTGGTGGGTGGAATAGTAGCGAGGTAAAGCCATCGGGTGCGAGTCAAATGCTGCTTGGCGGGCTAACATTTTCCTATAAATAGAGAAGGCTAAGTTAGAATTGAAAATCACACGAAACAAAGTTTTCTCTCTTTCTCTCTAGATTATTGAGTGTAATTTGTGAGTATTTAGATACTTGGTGAGTTGATATTCATCGGTGCAAGTTTCCTTGACGTCATATCAGATATCTGTCGGAAGTCTTTGCTCTTTTGAGGTAAGGGATAGTAAGGGATATTATTTTTTTCGTAATGATATTATTTCTTGATATCATTATCTTTGAAATATTAGTTGAAACTTTTTATCAAATTTGGAACTTTTTCATATCGGGGTTACTTATTCACGAGATTCTTATTCACGAGTTACTATTCATGAGTTCTTATTCACGAGTTCTTATTCACGAGTACTATTAATGAAGCGTGAAGATGTTTTTTGTGGAATTTCTATCTTTTGGTGTCGAGATTCTTATTCGCGTATCACGGCCTTTATTCACGTATCTGACCTTTATTCACGAATCTGACCTTTATTCATAGAAAAATGAAAATTTTTCTTTTCGTCTAAAATATCTAATACGGATACTAGCTTTGATTGTATCCATGTTTTGATCATTCTTGAATTTTACACCACTATGATTATTTTGAGGTATTTTTGGATGTATAGATTAGGAGTTATGGATTTTATGAGAAAAGACTATTTTAAAAGTAACTATTTATAACTCCTTGCGGTTAACTCAAAATTGATGAAATTTTTATTGAGAGTACATCTATATAATATCGATTGTACTCTGTGAATTTGAATTTTTGGATAAAAGTACAATTTATGATAAATGTTTAAATATTAAATTGGTTTTGGCCGTATGAAAAATAGTAAATGAATTTTTAAAATTTGAGAAAATATATATTGATATGGGACTATTTTATGCTAAATCCCGGAAAAGAAATATTTTGGGGCGATTTGGTATTTTTCATGAAAATGTTCTAGTTATGAGTAAATGAATTAAATATGTTATGTGAAGTAAGAAAATTAGAAAATATGATTTTATGGTTTGAGAATCATATATGAGGTATATCTGATTTTTGATGAGGGTTTTGGTTATTGGTGATGAAATTTTATGAGTTTGGCATTTTATGATGATTAAATGCATTAATTAGTAAAGTGTAAACAATTTAATTAAATTGTTTATAAGTTTAAGAAATGATTAAAATATTATTATAATATTAATAATATTAGATTATGAGATTTCTAAGTGATTTATAACATTTGGATTAAGGTGTTATAAATATGGATATGAATTATTGATGAATATCTTTGGCTTGTAATCTGAAGATGACTTGTTGATGAATATCTTTGCTTTGTAGTGCAAAGATGAATTATTGATGAATATCTTTGGCTTGTAATGCAAAGATGACTTGTTGATGAATATCTTTGCTTTGTAGTGCAAAGATGAATTATTGATGAATATCTTTGGCTTGTAATCTGAAAGATGACTTGTTGATGAATATCTTTGCTTTTGTAGTGCAAAGATGAATTATTGATGAATATCTTTGGCTCATAATGCAAAGATGACTTGTTGATGAATATCTTTGCTTTGTAGTGCTGAAGATGAATTATTGATGAATATCTTTGGCTCGTAATCTGAAGATGATATTTTGTTGTTGAATATCTTTGCTTTGTAGTGCAAAGATGAATTATTGATGAATATCTTTGGCTCGTAATCTGAAGATGACTTTGTTGTTGAATATCTTTTGCTTTGTAGTGTAAAGATGAGCTGTTGATGAATATCTTTGACCGTAGTGCAAAGATGAATTTATTAGTATGATTATGAGCGAGGAGGCTGTGATTTGGTATAACCATGATATTTGATGTTTTCGGTAAAGGCGGTGATGAAAATTATCTTACGTCTGGATGAGAAGAGAATTTAGAATCACAATTATGATTATGAGTTATTCATATGATTGTGGAAAAGGCTGTTGATTGATGTTACGAGGATAAAATATTGTTGGTGGACTTTTAGCGTGGGAAGACGATAGACTTTATAGTCTATTTGACTCTTCTAATGGATTGCTCATTCAGCTGCTGACTATGGTTGAAAAGTTTTATCATCTACCATATGTTCTAAATCTACGATTTATTCTTGATGAAGACTATTGATAATTTATTTATCTTTAGTCGTAATATTCTTCTTGAGCTAGTTGTGCTCACCCTTTTGTTTCTGATTCCTTTCGGGGTAAATAAAAGTGTATTTGGGTTGGCGGGGATAGCGAGGGAATAGAGTGGTGGTCTATAGATGTTGAGGTGAGGTGAATTTAACTTGGAAGGGTGTTTTGTCACTATCATACAAGATGTCTAATGACATCTGACCTCGTGTTATCATAAAAGACGTGGTTGTGCTCATCCACTTCTTTGAGTATATTTACAAGCACTACTATATAATCTTGGTGTTTGTTTGGAGTATAATACCCGATTAGAGGCAGTGGAGATAATGATATGTCGAGAAGACTCACCATTGGGAAGAATATGATAGTAATCTTCTCGTTTTTTCTTTGGGGTCTATTAGATTGACGAGGATAATTACGTGGCCATATGATATCTACCGTAACCTAAAAGCATGGCCTCCCGTATACGAAAGGTTTCTTGAGCACTTCCCAAAGATTCTAATTTCTAAAAGCAGTTTTTGAGGTGTATACCTTTATGTAAGGTGTCATGGTGACGTGTTATCAAGTTGGTGTCGAGTTACATTTGGTATATATTGGTATCAAACTCACGGCATATGTGTTGTTGTATATATTTTGCACGACAATTGTTGTAATAAAGTTGTAGTTATTTTTACGTACCATATATTTGGCGATTTTCGAGAATGGGTTGGATGGAATGGACCTATTTTGGGGTTCAATTGCAAGCATGCCCGATAGGTTGAATGGGGGGGGGAATGAGAGATATATTACTAAGTTGGATGATGAAGTTTCAATGTAAAGAGAACCTAAGCTTTAGGTCTAATTGATTCTATTGGGCCTCATTCACATAGCTAGAATTTGGATTATAGACCGGTGCTTACTTTTTACATGTAATGAACAATAATCCATAAGCTAACAAGTTCATACCACCCCGAATGGTTTATCTTCCTCAGTAGTGCCACGGCTGAATTAGTGAGTTTGACAACTTACTTTGTGCACGTTCACGAATAACACACCTTGCGCTTCTCGAGAATTGATGTTGAGATCCTGCGGAATTTTTGATAGACTTCCTCTTCATCAAACTCCCCAGTTCCAGAGGAGAAAATCTCATCAACAGTTTTCTTGAAGAGGCTCTCGCGTAAGCTCAATGTGAAAGTAATATGCACACAAGCCAATCATGTTTAATGATAAAGCATATACTTTGTAACAATCTTATTCATTTATTAATAAAAGTATTAATTTATTAAAGGCTTTTAATTATCTACATGATCTTTGTTTTATAATATGTGATAAACCCATAGTTTTAGGCAATGCTTTTAGAATAATGATGATGATCATTCTAATGAGATCTAAATTCTTAGAAAGCTTAAAACTAAAATAGTTCCCAATCATTGGATTACTAAATTGGGGATTAGTGAATGGGATAGATTGGTACATCGTTGCTTGCTCATTGGATGAGGATGATTGATCTCATGATCATTTGTGTGGAACACTAAAAGCAAGTATGTAGGTGCTTATTAGAGAATAAGTTCATTGAATGTGGCTCATAAGGAATACCTAATGGAGTTTTATTTCACTGTCAATAGGAATTCTGTAGTGATAGTAATCAAGTAATCCTTGGACTTGAGATCATCAGTATCTCTTGTGTATGATGAGTTATATTTTGACTTATTCCTTAAGACCCTTAGGGTATATCAAAGGGTATGCTTGGGTATAATAAGTTATACGTGGAGATAATGTATGATCGATAAAGAATCTACCACTTCTAATAAAAGAAGAGAAATGTCTATGTGATTCGATAAATGACAACCAAGTAGTCCTTGGTTAAAGCGAATGAAATTAGAAAGGAGTTTCTAATTTGCATTATTTGAGTTGTGCATTTAAGGATCGAAAATACATATAATTAAATAAAATAAGACTTGTGATGAATTTATGTCTTATATTTAATTGGGACATTGTATGGTGGAAGGATTGAATTGTATGCAGTAACTATTTACTCAAAGGTTCTTTAATGATTAATGTTGAAATCTATATTATACGGAAAGTCGTTGATCGCATTAGGAGAGGCTTATCCCTATTGTAGAATAAATATTATTTATTTAAATAAATTAATTATTTAATTTATTTATTTAAATAAGATTAGAATTATTCTAATTGATTTATTCACAACCGGTTTAATATGGAGAACCTAAAGGGTCACACCATAAAAGGAAGAATAATTATTTAAAAAGTTAATGGCATAATCGTAATAATATGTTAAGTATATTTAATTTAATCTATGGTGATAGAATAAATTAAATAGCTTAATATTATTATTTAATATTTTAGAAATATTAAATATAAATTAATAAGAGGAGTCTTATTAATATTATTACAATTATTATTATTTTAATTTCTAAAAGAGTTTAGGAATTAATTTAATATAAGTACTCTCATTTATTCCTAATAGGATTAGGAGGGAAAATTAGTTAAAGGAGTTTAATTAATTCTCCCTAATAAGATTAGGGAGCTTAATTAATTAAAAGAATTTAATTAATTAAATAAATCCCAATTCCTTAATTGTTAAGGTGGGTTGCCCACATCTATAAATAAGAGGAGTCTTATTATGGGTTAGTGGTGTGGTTGATTTTTCAACATACGTAATAATTCCAATTTGTTGGGAGAGTACACCCTTTCTATAGAGATAGAAAAACTAGGGTTTAGCCAACTACCCTTCTTCTTGAATCTTTATTTTTCCTAGGTGGATCACCTCTAGAGGCCAAACATATGGGTGGCTAACGTTGATCAAAGGAAGGAACCAAACCCGGTGGATTCAAGTTGAACGCGAAAAGGATTGGAGGTGAACTTGTACCTGAGGAAGCTCGATCTTCAAGGGTATGATTTTATTCTTTTTTTTTCGTTAAATTAATAATTGCGCATAAAGGATGATCCGGGTATATGGTTTGTAAATTTTTTAAACTCTGATTTTACACGCTTCCGCACTTTTTATGCAATTTGATTGCGTTATGAATATTACAAACCTAACACAATGATATCATGTTTTCTAAATCAACTCCAAACTTCCTTAAGTTCTCTTATCTCCTTTATACTAAGCCTCCCTCGACCAACAAAGACTTTTTCAGGCGGTGACATTTTGTAGTTGTTATACTCTTTATTATCTTTTGAGAATACTAAGAAGGCAAACCCACTTGCTTCGCAACTCATTAAGTCGCTAAATCACGGCTTTTGTTAGTTGTCCATCCACCAAGATCACCCCCACTTGTTGTTAAAAGGCCCTTTCGGCTAAACCTACATGTACTTCCACAATTTCCTCGTCGGTCAAACCGAGTGGATTCCTCCAAGTGGTTTAGCGATTATATTCGTAATCATCCTTCTTTGTGGTAATTTGTGCACTAAAAAGGGATCACGTTACCTCTTTGGTTAGAAAAAATAGCAAGTATGTCTTGTAAAGATCGATTCTATCCCTTTTCGGGAGGTCATCTTCAATAGTAATCTGTTCGCTTGGCTTCTCCAAGTTTACCTTGCTTGGTCTTACTTTTCGAAGTATTGTAGGATTCCCATTCCTCATCCTCTTCTAATTGTCCTTCCTCCTTAACAAGATCTTCTGATGTAGTATCAGATGATTCTCCTTTAATATCTGCTATCAACTCAGTCACAACTAACTCAATTTAATGAACTGAACTGAAACGAACAAACCTAACACGATGAAATAATGGGCTGAATCAAATGGTCGGGTGTTATTTCCTACCGAGCTCAAAACAAAACAAAAATATACCTTGCCACACAGGCAAGTCACACACATTGAACCGCGATTCCAAATGTATGTAAAATCGGAAGGTGTGTTTGACACAAACATCACCAATCCGCAGAACAGAACAGAAAACTAGGGTCGACCCATACGCCTCCCACAACAAAACACCAAATGGCCAACTCCCACCGGAGCACAAAACAGAGACGCCTTGGACTGATCACACCGCCACGGAAGGTGTCATGCCTCGGTGCCAAGAGGACATGCATGTGGTACCCCCACAGGTGGTTATAGCTCAGGTATACCATACGGTATATTCTAATAAAGATATAATGTCACACCACATGCGACACAATATCAACACAAAGGGTTCCTAGTGTGTACATGTTAAACTAAAACGAATCATCAACACAAAGTCTCCAAAAATATTAACATGTACTTTCAACAAAGATCGAAATAAATACTAAACATGATACACTAGATCAAAGAGTACAAATACTAGTCTTAAATTTTAATGCCAAAATGAAACATTTTCACGAATTTAAGAAGGAACAATCATGTGAAACAATAACAAATTTCTAAACGAAAAGTGAAACGAACAAATCAAAATTAAAGGATTATCGCGGAAGGAGTAATCGACTTAAGCACTCATATAGATTCAAATGTAAAAGCAAGATCAATCCGCATCCTTGAGGAGTTGAAACGAGTAGAACTACGATTTGTCTTGACATTTAGAGAGGAGAAAAATTCTTGAGCAAATGTTGGCAAATGCATCGAAGAAGTGCACAGGAAAATGGGACCTGTAGCTTGTTTGTCGGTAAGGATGTGTTTCTTACAGACGACGCTTATGGATTTCCTTGAGAGATTACTATGGAAGTTCTTCTTTGAACGCGAGTCAAGATATAGACATGAATGCTTTTGATGTTTAAATGGAAAACCAAAGACATCAATCTCAGTCGCACATAATCTTCGTTAAACTTATGATAGAAAATGGGCGATCTAACGAGAAAATATTCCGAGGCTGGTTTCTTGGTTATGATTCCCTTCGCTAGAAAAGCGGTGATCGAAGGTCTATTGGTGAACAGGAACCCGGTTGTGCAGTTTTCTAAAGGAAATAAAGTAGACGTTTTCTTTGAACAGGACACCATTTTATCTTTGAATCGGTGGTCAAATTGGAGATCACAGCTTTTCTATTGGTAGCATATTTGTTCATAAAGGTACTATTAAGGAAAGAATCATAGAGGTTGGCAAGAGAAGTTCAAGTCGATAGTAGATGAAAACCCGAGGCAACGCGAGCCAAGGTAGTGGTGTAACAGATGTCTATATTCTTGCTAAATATATATGTTCAATCATAAATGTTGGAAAAAAATAGAAGTCGACAAACTAGAAAATCTTGTTGTATGCATTTCATTGATGTTAATTATGTGGTTGGTCTTGGGCATTTATAGACATGTTGACATTGTTTACACTTTTTTGCGGGGTTCATCACATCGCCACTCATTTCTTTAAGCAAAGACTCTCAAAAGGTAATAGGACAAGAAACATCACAATTCGGGTTCGTTAGTGGCATTTGATCGTCTTAGATTTGATTTCAAATTTCATGAGCCTCTTCTCTCGATAATGAGGTCATACAAATTGAAAGTCTTATCAATAAGTGGATTGGGGATCTTTGCACTTCTTCAAACTAAAGTGATGCCTATACCGAAGCTAAAAGAGTGGAGCAATTGCAATGTTTGGAGAAAAATATGGGGATCAAAGTTAAAATTTTAATACTTTATGCTATTTACGATAACAAGATACATGAAACTCGAAAGAAAATGTTTGTAGTGGAAACTTACGCTTTTCCTCGGTGAAATGTCTAAATAATCTTGTTTACCATCCCAATACATCATACCGTTGAAATAGGAAACATATAGGTGACCTAAGTGGTTAGAAACAACTCCAAAGAAAGACAATCCAGACTATATTTAGTCTAGGATTTATCTTCCGACTCAAATAGGTAGACTAAATATAGTCTGTGACTATATTTGAAGCACCAACAAGACTAAATCTAGGAACTTGATAGTCCATGGACTATAATTTTAATTATATTTAAATGGGAGAGTTGAATGAGATTGAAGCTTTTTTGAATTCATAGATTATTTTAATCTTTTTATATTATAGTCCACGGGATAGTCTGTAACGATCCCAAAATAGGTCCATTCCATCCAACCCATTCTGAGTCGCCAAATATATGGTACGGAAAACAACTACAACTTTATTACAACAATTTTCGTGCAAAATACAACAACACATATGCTGTGAGTTTGGATACAAATATATACAAACTGTAGCACGTCACAATGACACCTTACATAAAGGTATAGTCAAAAACTGTTTTAGAAATTAGAATCTTTGGGAAGTGCTCAAGAAAACCTTCGTACATGGGAGGCCATGCTTTTAGGTTATGGTAGATATCATATGGCCACGAAATTATCCTTGGTTGACCTAATAGACCCCAAAGAAATACGAGAAGATTACTATCATATTCTTCCCAATGATGGTAGTCTTCTCTTGACATATCATTATCTCCATTTGTCTCTAATTGGGTATTATACTCCAAACAAACACCAAGATTATATAGGTAGTGCTTGTAAATATACTCAAAGAAGTGGATGAGCACAACCATGTCTTATGATAACACGAGTTTGTATGTCATTAGACATCTTGTATGATAGTGGCAAAACACCCTTCCAAGTTAAATTCACCCCACCCTCAACATCTATAGACCACCATTCTATTACCTCGCTTATCCCCGCCGACCCAAACCTACACTTTTATTACTCCGAAAGGATTTGTGAAACAAAAGGGTGAGCACGACTAACTCAGTAAAGAATATCATGACTAAAGATAATTAAATTATCAATAGCCTTAGAACATATGGTAGATGATAAAACTTTTCAACCATAGTTGCGGTATGAACGAGCAATCCATTAAAAGAGTCAAATATACTATAAAGTCTATTGTCTTCTCCACGTTAAAAGTCCACCAACAATGTTTTATCCTCGTAACATCAATCAACGGTTCCTTTCCACAATCATATGAATAACTCATAATCATAATTGTGATTCTAAATTCCTCTTCTCATCGGAATGAAGATAATTTTCATCACATTGTCTTTACGAAACATCAAATATCATGGTTATACCAAATCACAGTTCTCATTCATAATCATATTAATAAATTCATCTTTGCACCACTTCGGCCAAAGATTTTCATCAACAGTTTATCTTTACACTACAAAGCTAAAGATATTCAACAACAGTCATCTTTGCATTAAGAGCCAAAGATATTCATCAATAATTCATCTTTGCACTACAAAGCAAAGATATTCAACAACAGATCATCTTTGCATTACGAGCAAAAGATATTCATCAATAATTCATCTTTGCACTTCTGTGCTAAGATATTCATCAACAAGTCATCTTTGCAATTACGAGCCAAAGATATTCATATATCAAAGAAATACATAATCATTTCAGAAGTTATATAACAATAATTATAACCATGTTGATCAATTCACCTTTGCACTTAAGCTAAAAATATTCAATTGTAAATTCAATGGTCATGATCATACCAGTCAACAATTCAACTTTTTCACTACTGGCCAAAGAGAACCTATAGTCACGATCATACCAATAATCTACCCATCTTTACACTCAAGTCAAAGAGAAATATCATCATTAGGGTTATAAGAATGTTATATAAAAACAATATAATCAAAACATGGTTTTAATTTCAAGAGTAAGATTCATAAGTCAACGATAATTTGGTCAGAGAAGAAACCAATTTATCGTGAATAAGACTCGATAAAGATTCGACATATAGACCGTATAATGCGTAAGTAACCTCAACACGAAAAAATAAAATTTCATAATAAAATCCATATCAATATTTATAACACCTTAATCCAAATGTTATAAAATCACTTAATAATATCAAAATCTTAATATTCTTAATATTACAACAATATTTAATAATTTCTAAAACTTATAAACAATTTAATTAAATTGTTTACACTTTACTAATTAATGCATTTAATCATCATAAAATGCCAAACTCATAAGATTTCATCACCAATAACCAAAACCCTCATCAAAATCTGCATATACCTCATATATGATTCCCAAGCCATAAAATCATATTTTCCAATTTTTTACTTCACATAACATATTTAATTCATTTACTCATAACTAGAACATTTTCATGAAAATACCAAATCAGTTCCAAAAATATTTCTTTTCCGGGATTTAGCATAACATAGTCCCATATTGCACATATATTTTCTCGAAATTTTAAAATTCATTTACTATTTTTCATATGGCCAAAACCACCTAATATTTAAACATTTATCATAAATTATACTTTTATCCAAAATTTGAAATTTACATGGTATACTGATGTTATATAGATGTACTCCCAATAAAAATTTCATCAATTTTGGAGTTAATCACAAGGAGTTATAAGCGGTTACTTTTAAAATAGTCTTTTCTCATAAAATCCATAACTCCTAATCTATACATCCAAAAATCGCCATTTTTGGACACAATCTACAAAACTCATCAAAATATCATTTCAAATTTTTCCAGAATTTTTGAAGGTTCAGAAAAATTTCAAAATTTAAAAACATAATAACCCTTACATACTAACGACAACATCCCTTACCTCGAAAGACAGTACTTCTAGTTGAAACACCGGAGATAGGCTATGACTTGAACTTACACCGTATATCAATACTCAAAGTATACTCAAAATACTCACAAGAATATACTCGATAATATAGAGAGAAAACTTCAGATTTCTGGTGTGTTTTCAATTCTAACCCAAGCACCCTATTTATAGGAAAATGCTTAGAACACAAAGTAGAAAATTTATTAAAATATTAATATTAATATTATAATTCCTACGCCCACTTCTAAGGATCTGAATTCAGCCACTTCTAACACATGTAAGACCCACAACAATGACAAAAAAACGTTTTTGCCATTTTAAATATTTTATACTTTCAAAAATTAATTATTTTGGAACTCCGAAACTTCAATAATTCATAATAAATAGCCCTTTTACCAGAAAATTCGAATCTTGTGAACTTTTATAGGAAATTCAATTCTCTACAACTTTCCATAAGAAAGTTTTTCCAAATTCCAAACAGAAATTGACCGAAATCCATAAGCAGGCGATTTTACAAGTTTATAATCAAATTTGATTCAATAATTGTGTCCACCAACACACAAAATATGTGTTAAACATTTAATGCCACAAAAATACTCTTCCTCCTCATATACTCATATATCCCACATTCATTATAAAAATATCATTTGTTAATATATTATTAAAATAATATATTTAAATGAATTATTTTATCGAGAAAAAGATAAAATTTCAATTTTCAACAATTGTCACTTTAAAAATTTTCTCCATCTATATCCACATAAAATCAATATTTTCCTCATCATATGAATCAATAATTAATTATTCACAAATAATATTACAGAATCACAATATTGACAACTGAGGCGGTTCGAGAAAGAGGGCTTTCCAATAAAGATTTCTCCTTACTGGCGGGCAATTAGGTGACCAAACCTCTCCTTAGACAGAACTTTCAAGACATTGCCAATAATGTTTTCTAATAATATTATTCAGATAATATGAATTATTGCTTCGATAATGAAAAATATTGTGTAGTGATAATTATTAAAACAACAGTAATATAAAATATCAATGCAGCAATTATTGAATCAATAAAATAAAATATTGATCAGTAATTACTCTAACAATTATTGAGTGGCGTATTTTACGTAAGAATCAATAATTGGTGCAATACTGCAGTGTCTTCTTGTTCAACAATGCGTATTAGTGTGTTTTAACCAACGGGTATCCCAACATTATTAATGGTAACAACTACCAAGTTATTTATAAACAACTTATATTTGTCGCTTTTCTTCATCCAATCTTTCAAGTTATGGGGCCCATAAAAGACTCAAGGTGCGTGCACGAATATTCCCCGGCGTAAAGAATATTCCACGACCAAACGAATATTCCCCGACAATAATGAATATTTTATAACCACTTGCTTATTTTGAAAAAATTATATATATCACCCTTAACTTTAACTTTTATCAATTTAACCATTTACTGAATAATAATTATAAGAAAAATTGAATACTTTTATTTCATAAAATTCGGGGCTTTACATAGTCCATCTGCTGAAAAGATGAAAGACTAAAGGACATTTGCTGATGTCATATGGACTAAATATAATCCAACAGATAATCTAGCTGCTGGAGATGCTCTTAGGACAACAAGGGTTTGTTGAATTGAGTTAGAATGGAATATTATCTAAATTAACACATGGGGAGAGAAAAACATTTACTTTCAGAAGCAAATGGGATATTTTTTTTTACAGAATTCGTCATTTGGGTTGCTAAGTTATTTGATTGTAATTGTCAAAATCACGATGACATACCAGTGACCGGGCAAAAGCCACTTCATATGGACTTGTTGGATTAGGACTAGTAAACTTATTAGGTACTTGGGTCAAATGCTACTTGCTTCTCACTGTATTTTTCTTTTTGTAAAACTATTATTATCTTTTTTTTTCCTCGTCTAGTGTTTTGAGATCGGTTCTTAGACTGACAGATCCAAACCAAATACAGGTTGTAGGGATTATGCAAGCTTAGTTATACGAACGCTGACACTATTTAATCTTGAAAACTTTCCCTCGAGACCTTCTGTTATGAAAGGAAAATGCCAAGAACAGTTTAGCACAAGAAGTACATTAGGTTTCTCAGTCGACCATATATTTTAGTTATAAGCTTATAATTCTCCTTTATCCATTTTCTAAGGTATAATAATTACTCGATCTCATTTTTCAGCATCAATACAACCTATTACTGAAGAAATTTTGGACAAGTCCAAGGATCTCTCAACAAGTAGGAATTCCATACGCCGACGATTTCTTGAGTTCTATGCTTCACGAGATCATCATATCCTTCCAAGTTCTCCTCTTGTGCCAGATGATCCTACAATTCTACTAACAATTACAGGAATGCTTCAATTTAAACCTATAGTCCTCGGACAGGTATTTATATTTGGTGCACCAATTTTTCCCAAAAGCCTATTGAGAAGTTCTACTTGTTCTTTCCTCTTTATCTCTTTCCATTTCTTGTACGAGTTAAAAATCCTTTTTAAAAAGTTAAGAATATATGGAAACCATGTACATACAATGAGCACAAGAGTAAAAACATTTACTTAAATGGATGATCCCAACTGCATTCAAGGAAATGTTACTTTACCTGCTTAACATCCATGTCATGGAAAGGATAATTCATGAGGTGAATATCATGGTGTAAATCAAACTCTAATTTTACTGAACAATTGCAAGCATGCCCGATAGGTTGAATTGGGGGGGGGGGGGAATGAGAGATATATTACTAACCGTTGGATGATGAAGTTTCAATGTAAAGAGAACCTAAGCTTTAGGTCTAATTCAGATTCTATTGGGCCTCATTCACATAGCTAGAATTTGGATTATAGACCAGTTCTTACTTTTACATGTAATGAACAATAATCCATAAGCTAACAAGTTCATACCACCCCGAATGCTTTTCTGCCTTTCCAAGAGTGCCACAAACTGAATTAGTGAGTTTGACAACCTACTTTGTGCACATTCACGAACAACACACCTTGCCTTCTCGAATTAATGTTGAGATCCTGCGAAATTTTTTGATAGACTTCCTCTTCATCAAACTCCTCAGTTCCAGAGGAGAAAATCTCATCAGCAGCTTTTCTTGAAGAGCTCTCGCGTAAGCTCAATGATATTATGTTTTCTAAATCAACTCCGGCTTCCTTAAGTTCTCTTATCTCCTTTATACTAAGCCTCCCTCGACCAACAAAGAGACTTTCCGAGGCATTTGGCATTTTTTGTAGTTGTTATACTCTTTATTATCTTTTGAGAATACCGAGAAGGAAAACCCACTTGCTTCTCGCAACTCATTGTCGCTAAATCCTCGGCTTTTGTTAGTTGTCCATCCACCAAGATCACCCCAACTTGTTGCCAAAAGGCCCGCTTTCGGCTAAACCTCTATGTACTTCCACAATTTCCTCGTCGGTCAAACCCAGGATTCCTCCAAGCTAGTTTAGCAGATTATATTCAAAATCATCCTTCTTTGTGGTAATTTGTGCACCAAAAGGGATCCTGGTTACCTCTTCGGTTAGAAAAAATAGCAAGTATGTCTTGTAAAGATCAGTTCTATCCCTTTCTGGGAGGTCTTCTTCAATACTAATCATGCGGCTTGGCTTCTCCAAGTTTACCTTGCTTGGTCTTACTTTTCAAGTGATCTAGAGGATTCCCATTCCTCATCCATTTCTAATTGTCCTTCCTCCTTAACAAGATCTTCTGATGTAGGATCAGATGATTCTTCTTTAATATCTGTTATCAACTCAGTCACAACTAACTCAATTTAATGAACTAAACTGAAACGAACAAACCTAACACGATGAAATAATGGGCTGAATCAAATGGTCGGGTGTTATTTCCTACCGAGCTCAAAACAAAATAAAAATATACCTTGCCACACAGACAAGTCACACACATTGGACCGCGAATCCAAATGTATGTAAAATCAGAAGGTGTGTTTGACACAAACATCACCAATCCGCAGAACAGAACAAAAAACTAGGGTCGACCCATACGCCTCCCACAACAAAACACCAAATGGCCAACTCCCACCGGAGCACAAAATAGAGACGCCTTGGACTGATCACCGCCACGGAAGGTGTCATGCCTCTGTGCCAAAAGGACATGCATGTGGTACCCCCACAGGTGGTTATAGATCAGGTATACCCTACGGTATATTCTAACAAAGATATAATATCACACCACATGCGACACAATATCAACACAAAGGGTTTCTAGCGTGTACATGTTAAACTAAAACGAATCATTAACACAAAGTCTCCAAAAATATTAACATGTACTTTCTACAAAGATCGAAATAAATACTAAACATGATACACTAGATTAAAGAGTACAAATACTAGTCTTAAATATTAATGCCAAAATGAAACATTTTCACGAATTTAAGAAGGAACAATCATGTGAAACAATAACAAATTTCTAAACGAAAAGTGAAACGAACAAATCAAAATTAAAGGATTATCGCGGAAGGAGTAATCGACTTAAGCACTCATATAGATTCAAATGTAAAAGCAAGATCAATCCGCATCCTTGAGGAGTTGAAACGAGTAGAACTACGATTTGTATTGACATTAGAGAGAGGAGAAAAAATTCTTGAGCAAATGTTGGCAAATGCATCAGTAAGTGCACAGGAAAATGGGACTGTAGCTTGTTTGTCAGGCAAGGATGCGTTTCTTCTGTACGACGCTTATGGATTTCCTTCAGAGATTACTATGAAAGCTGCTGCTGAATGCGGAGTCAGTATAGACATTAATGCTTTTGATGTTTAAATAGAAAACCAAAGAAGTCAATCTCAGGCTGCACATAATACTGTTAAACTTACAGTAGAAAATGGGCCGATCTTACAGAAAATATTCCCGAGACTGGGTTTCTTGGTTATGATTCCTTTCTGCTAGAGCAGTGATCGAAGGTCTATTGGTGAACGGGAACCCAGTTGTGCAGTTTTCTAAAGGAAGTGAAGTAGACGTTTTGCTTTGAACAGGACACCATTTTATGCTGAATCAGGTGGTCAAATTGGAGATCACGGTTTTCTATTGGTAGCATATTTGTTCATAAAGGTACTATTAAGGAAAGAATCATAGAGGTTGGCAGAGAAGTTGAAGCTGCAGTAGATGAAAACCTGAGGCAACTAGCCAAGGTAGTGGTGTAACAGATGTCTATATTCTTGCTAAATATATATGTTCAATCATAAATGTTGGAAAAAATAGAGAAGTCTGACAAACTAGAAAATCTTGTTGTATGCATTTCATTGATGTTAATTATGTGGTTGGTCTTGGGCATTTATAGACATGTTGACATTGTTTACACTTTTTTTGCAGGTTCATCACACTGCCACTCATTTGCTGCAAGCAGCACTCAAAAAGGTAATAGGACATGAAACATCACAAGCTGGTTCGTTAGTGGCATTTGATCGTCTTAGATTTGATTTCAACTTTCACCGACCTCTTCTCGATAATGAGGTCATGCAAATTGAAAGACTTATCAATAAGTGGATTGGGGATGCTGCACTTCTTCAAACTAAAGTGATGCCTATAGCTGAAGCTAAAAGAGCTGGAGCAATTGCAATGTTTGGAGAAAAATATGGGGATCAGGTTAAAATTTTAATACTTTATGCTATTTCTGATAACAAGATACATGAAACTCGAAAGAAAATGTTTGTAGCTGGAAACTTCTGTTTTTCCTCGGTGAAATGTCTAAATAATCTTTTTTACCATCCCAATACATCATATCGTTGAAATAGGAAACATATAGCTGACCTAAGTGGTTAGAGCAACTCCAGCAGCACAATCCTAGACTATATTTAGTCTAGGATTTATCTTCCAGCTCCAGCAGGTAGACTAAATATAGTCTGTGACTATATTTGAAGCACCAACAAGACTAAATCTAGGAACTTGATAGTCCATGGACTATAATTTTAATTATATTTAAATGGGAGAGTTGAATGAGATTGAAGCTTTTTTGAATTCATAGGTTATTTTAATCTTTTTATATTATAGTCCACGGGATAGTCTGTAACGACCCCAAAATAGGTCCATTCCATCCAACCCATTCTGAGTCGCCAAATATATGGTACGAAAAACAACTACAACTTTATTACAACAATTTTCGTGCAAAATACAACAACACATATCTTTGTGAGTTTGGATACAAATATATACTGGCGTCAGAAGTCGTCACAATGACACCTTACATAAAAGTATAGTCAAAAAGCTGTTTTAGAAATTAGAATCTTTAGGAAGTGCTCAAGAAAACCTTCGTACATGGGAGGCCATGCTTTTAGGTTATGGTAGATATCATATGGCCATAGAATTATCCTTGGTTGACCCAATAGACCCCAAAGAAAAACGAGAAGATTACTATCATATTCTTCCCAATGGTGAGTCTTTCTTCGACATATCATTATCTCCACTGTCTCTAATTGGGTATTATACTCCAAACAAACACCAAGATTATATAGTAGTGCTTGTAAATATACTCAAAGAAGTGGATGAGCACAACCATGTCTTATGATAACACGAGTTTGTATGTCATTAGACATCTTGTATGATAGTGGCAAAACACCCTTCCAAGTTAAATTCACCTCACCCTCAACATCTATAGACCATTATTCTATTCCCTCGCTATCCCCATTTCGACCCAACTACACTTTTATTACTCGAAAGGAATTGTGAAACAAAAGGGTGAAAGACAACTAGCTCGATAAGAATATCATGACTAAAGATAATTAAATTATCAATAGCCTTAGAACATATGGTAGATGATAAAACTTTTCAACCATAGTTGCGTGAATGAAGCAATCCATTAAAAGAGTCAAATGTACTATAAAGTCTATTGTCTTTCCACGTTAAAAGTCCACCAACAATGTTTTATCCTCGTAACATCAATCAGCAGCCTTTCCACAATCATATGAATAACTCATAATCATAATTGTGATTTTAAATTCCTCTTCTCATCCGGAGACTTAAGATAATTTTCATCATTGTCTTTACCTCGAAACATCAAATATCATGGTTATACCAAATCACGTTCTGCTCATAATCATACTAATAAATTCATCTTTGCACACACGGCCAAAGATTTTCATCAACAGATTCATCTTTACACTACAAAGCTAAAGATATTCAACAAACAGTCATCTTTGCATTAAGAGCCAAAGATATTCATCAATAATTCATCTTTGCACTACAAAGCTAAAGATATTCAACAACAGTCATCTTTGCATTACGAGCAAAAGATATTCATCAATAATTCATCTTTGCACTACTGTGCTAAGATATTCATCAACAAGTCATCTTCAGACCACGAGCCAAAGATATTCATATATCAAAGAAATACATAATCATTTCGAAGTTATATAACAATAATTATAACCATGTTGATCAATTCACCTTTGCACTTAAGCTAAAAATATTCAATTGTAAATTCAATGGTCATGATCATACCAGTCAACAATTCAACTTTTTCACTACTGGCCAAAGAGAACCTATAGTCACGATCATACCAATAATCTACCCATCTTTACACTCAAGTCAAAGAGAAATATCATCATTAGGGTTATAAGAATGTTATATAAAAACAATATAATCAAAACATGGATTTAATTTCAAGAGTAAGATTCATAAGCCAACGATAATTTGGTCAGAGAAGAAACCAATTTGTCATGAATAGTACCATGTATTCGTACATAGTACCGTATACGTGCATAGTAACCTCAACACGAAAAGGTAAAGTTTCATAATAAAATTCATATCAATATTTATAACACCTTAATCCAAATGTTATAAAATCACTTAATAATATCAAAATCTTAATATTCTTAATATTACAATAATATTTAATAATTTCTAAAACTTATAAACAATTTAATTAAATTGTTTACACTTTACTAATTAATGCATTTAATCATCATAAAATGCCAAACTCATAAGATTTCATCACCAATAACCAAAACCCTCATCAAAAATCTGCATATACCTCATATATGATTCTCAAGCCATAAAATCATATTTTCCAATTTTCTTACTTCAAATAACATATTTAATTCATTTACTCATAACTAGAATATTTTTATGAAAAATACCAAATCAGTTCCAAAAATATTTCTTTTCTGGGATTTAGCATAACATAGTCCCATATTGCACATATATTTTTCTTGAAATTTTAAAAATTTATTTACTATTTTTCATATTGCTAAAACCACCGAATATTTAAACATTTATCATAAATTATACTTTTATCCAAAAATTTTGAAATTTACACGGTATACTGATATTATATAGATGTACTCCCAATAAAAATTTCATCAATTTTGGAGTTAATCACAAGGAGTTATAAGCGGTTACTTTTAAAATAGTCTTTTCTCATAAAATCCATAACTCCTAATCTATACATCCAAAAATCGCCATTTTTGGACACAATCTACAAAACTCATCAAAATATCATTTCAAATTTTTCCAGAATTTTTGAAGGTTCAAAAAAATTTCAAAATTTAAAAACATAATAACCCTTACATACTAACGACAACATCCCTTACCTCGAAAACCAGTACTTCTAGTTGAAACACCGGAGATAGGCTATGACTTGAATTTGCACCGTATAGCAATACTCAAAGTATACTCAAAATACTCACAAGAATACGCTCGATAATATAGAGAGAGAAAACTTCGGTTTACGGTGTGTTTTCAATTCTAACCCAAGACCCTATTTATAGGAAACGCTTTAGAACACCAAAGTAGAAAATTTATTAAAATATTAATATTATTATTACAATTCCTACGCCCACTTCTAAGGATCTGAATTCAGCCACTTCTAACACATATAAGACCCACAACAATGACAAAAAAACGTTTTTGCCATTTTAAATATTTTATACTTCCAAAAATTAATTATTTTGGAACTCCGAAACTTCAATAATTCATAATAAATAGCCCTTTTACCAGAAAATTCGAATCTCGTGACCTTTTATAGGAAATTCAATTCTCTACAACTTTGCAGAAAAAAGTTTTTCCAAATTCCAAACAGAAATTGACCGAAATCCATAAACGGGCTATTTTACAGGCTATAATCAAATTTCGGTCAATAATTGTGTCCACCAACACACAAAATATGTGTTAAACATTTAATGCCACAAAAATACTCTTCCTCCTCATATACTCATATATCCCACATTCATTATAAAAATATCACCGTTAATATATTATTAAAATAATATATTTAAATGAATTATTTTATCGAGAAAAAGATAAAATTTCAATTTTAACAATTGTCACTTTAAAATTTTCTCCATCTATATCCACATAAAATCAATATTTTCCTCATCATATGAATCAATAATTAATTATTCACAAATAATATTACTGTAATCACAATATCGACAACCAGCGGGTTCAGGAAGAGGGGCTTTCAATAAAGATTTTCTCTCTTCTTGCTGTTGATTAGGTGACCAAACCTCTCCTTGATGAGAACTTTCTAGACATTGTGTGAGACCCCAGATTTTATAAATAAAGATTTAAATTTCTCGAAATATTTTTTTTGAATATTAAGGTGTGGATTTGAGATAATGTTATAGTTGGGGTAGTATTTGAAAATTTTGCAAAGTATGCGTGTTGTTATATAATATTCGATTGGTGGGGAATATTCTTTTTGTCGGGGAATATTAAATGACGACACAATCATTGGTGGACCCATTAACGTAAGAAGCGTCGTAGTTAGAAAGCGACAAAAATATTTTATGAAAATAACGGCGGAGGTTTTACTGGTTGACATTGTTGAACTACCCAGGTAGTAAAAAAAGAATGATGTCTGGCGTGGTTGCATAGTAGACACCGGTATTGATTATTGATGCTTACGTAAGAAGTCACTCGGTTATCTTTGCATTATTGCTACTGAAGAATTCTTTGATCATATCTCGGATATTATTGATTCAATTATTGTCACAAAGATTACGTGCATAATATGTTATTTTATTAAATCAATAATTGAGACGATAAAGTTATTCACATTATTAAATTGCAATATTTACAATGTCTAGAAGTTACATCGAGGAGAGGTTTGGTCACCTAATCGCGAGCAATAGGAGAAATCCTTATCGAAAGCCCCTTTCCAGGAACGACACTGGTTGTTAAATATTGTGAGTTATGATATTAATGATGGATAAGTTCGTGTTAATTAAAGATGAATTTGATAGTTCCATTGTGTTGAAATTATTTGTGTTAAACATTTATTTCGATGGTAATTGATGTCTGGAGGTTATATTGTTCAATCGAAGTATTCTAAGCGGGTTTTTGTCGAATTACTATTCACGAGTTACTTATTCACCGAAATTACTATTCACTCTAGTATTGTTCACTCGAGTATTTGGGATACTTTTTGTGTCTGAGTTCTTATTCACGAGTTACTATTCATGAGTTACTATTCACGAGCTCTTATTCATGTGCTAATTTTTCAATTCATTGGATGAAATTATAATAAGTAAAATCAATAAGGATTGTTGATTTAAGATTTTAATAATAACTTGTCCCCTTGGTATTACTAAGAGTTACCCTTCACAAATAGTAGTTGTCTCTTCGATATTACCAAAAGTCATTTTGACCTTCATTAAGACCAAGAGCCACTTTCGCTTTCTATAAATAGAAGCTCATTCTTCTTCATTTCTCACCAATTCACCAAAGCTTTAGAGCCATTATTATAGAGAGAAATTATAGAGAGAAGCTATAGAGAAAATCTATAGAGAGAAAGAAGAAGAAGAAGTCCTGTTTCCCTACTACTCCTATATCCGGTTTCTTTTCAAAGGTAAGGGGTATTATTTGTTTGCCGTAAGGAAGGTGTTATTCTTTCTTATTCATGAAGAGAACTTCATTATTCCATTCTTTATTATTACATTGAATAACTTTGATACTGTGGCATACCCTATACTTGGTAAAATCCCTATGTTATTCCATTCTTTATTATTCTGTTGGAATAACCTGTATACGCGGCATACCCTATACATAATCTGTATACGTGGTTTACCCTATACTTGGTGACATTCTTCTATTATTCATTGGAACATCCACATGCGTGTGTTCTACACAGGATTGGTTAAAATCTTTATTATTATTCATTGGAACATCACATGCATGTGTTTTACAGGACTGGTTAAAATCTTTATCATTCATTGGAATATCCTATTCGTGTGTTTTACACCGGATCTGGGTTCCGTCTTTATTATTACGTTGGAACATCCACCGCTTGTGAATTTCACCCGAATTCGTTCCGTTATTATTATTCTACGTTGGAATAACTTTGCATACATGGCAATACCGCATGCATGGTGATTTCTTTTATTATTCTATTCTTTATTATACTCGGTTGGTTAAAATTTTGACTTCTATACTCCATGAAATTAGAGGAATATCCTCGATATTCAAGCGCTTCATCCAAAGATCCTTTCATGGAAATATTCTTCTCAAGATTCTTGAATTTTACTCTACAAAGCGTTATCGTGTTGTCGACAGTTTGGATGTTATTGGTTCCTAGATAAATTAATTCTTGAACTTATTTTATTGAATGTCATTGTCATCATCCTCATGTTATATTATGTTATCTTTGGCTTACGTGCATAGATGAACTTAGTATGATTATGACCGACTGTGGATCATTCGGTATAATCATGGCTTGATATAAATGATGTGACAAAAGTCCTCGGTGGGTGTGTAATGCGATGATGGATAGTTTTTGGTATGATTATGACCGAGGGGTGATTCGGTATAGTCATGACCATTGATAATTTGATGAAAATCCTGAGCGTGAATGCGGGGATGATTAGATATTGTGGTTTATTCATTAAACCGAGTCTTAGTGATAAAAATTGATGAAAACCTTTTAAAACCTAAAAGATAGTAGACTTTATTTTCTACTTGACTCTTTTAATGGATCAGATATTCAAGCGCAGATTAAACCGGTTGTCTATTGTATTTTATCGGTTTAACATTGTTGAAGACTATTGATAATTTATTCGCATTATCTTAGTTATAATATTTCTTCTTTGGGCTAGTTGAGCTCACCCTTTCTTTCATTTCGTTCTCTTTAGGAAATGAGAATATAAATGGGATGAGTCCTGGGAAAAGAGTGATGGTCCCAAAGATAGCATTAGTAGTCCTCACTATTACATTAAATAGTGTGACAATAAATGTAATGAGGACTCCTTGAGTATGGATATTGTCTAAATGACAATATTCCTATTAGAAATCTCGGTTTATGTATTGTCGTATGTTACACCTACGGATGTATAATTAAGTTTATATTTGAATTTATGTACCATGTAAGTGGCGACCCAAGATGGGTGACGTATACCTAATTTTGGGGCGTCACGGTTGTATATCGAGCTTAGGGATATGATCCTGGCTAAGATGTGAGATAAGAACTAGGAGGGAGAGATGGGGAATTTCTTCGCTAGTATGACCTACCTAAATTTATTTGGTATTTAATTGGTCGATCGGAGTATAGGAATAATATGTGATATGTTAATTAACCCTTGTTTGTGTGCGGTGTTTGAGAATGACATCCGAAAATCTTTGAGATAAGCAATGAAGCACATGAGAGTGTTGATTCAAATTTCAAACAAAAGGTAACGACCAACAATACGATAATAATCATATTGGGTGGCAATTTATCGTAACAATGATAACCATGGTGGGGGAAATTATCATGCTAAGAATGGTAACCACTTGATTGGTAATCATGGCAAAGATAATAGAAGTGGAAATTGCAAGAAGAGAAGGTCATTTAGCTCAATTTTGTTGTGCACCAAAGTCATGTCTAGTTGGGGACGGTGGCACCAAAGGTGGATATGGACAAAACAAAGTCGTTGGTTTTAGGAAGGGCATTTTCATGACTTCTCAAAAGCGAGTAAACCGAACGAAGTTATACGGGTTAGTTAATTATAAATTCATAAGTCTATACCTTATAAGATATCTGGTTCTACCCATTATTTTATCTCTCTTGCTTGTGTTCAACGTTTAAATTTTACTCAGGAGAAGTTAGACTTTGACTTATTGGTTAAAACTTCGTTAGTAGGAGCCTTCGTTACCGCTACTATTTTTAAATCTTGTTTGATTCAAATAAACACTTTCACGTCACCTGTCGATCTTATCTCTTTGAAAATACTTGCCTTTTAGGTAATTTTTGAAAACGATTGATTAACTACTCATTATTCTTTTTGTAAGGTTGTTAGCTTTCATATTCTAACCAACCTGTTATATCTGAATTCAAAGTAACCAAACCCAAAGTTAATCTTTGTTATATCAAGCCATAAGTAAAGAGCCCCGATCCTTTCGTTGTTGACTTCCTTGTGTGGAATGCACCAAAGCCGGACTTTTACGTAGGCGACGTCGTGAATGAGCGATGACAAGTTGATAGGTATCATTGTGAGGTGCTTATCTAGGTTAAAGGATAGAAGTCACACTTGGTATCAATGTAACGTACTATCCAAGTCTTGGATAAGAGTAGCGATTTTGAATGATATTTCTATCATTAATAAATTTCTTGACGTATTCTTGAAGATTTCTAGCCTACCCTAGAGCGTGAAATCGAATTTTGTATTAACCCAAAGACAAAAACCCATTTCTTAAACCCTCAAATATTTCTTCCACTAAAATGAGCAGTTTTCGTGGTTTATGATGAAAGTCATAATAAAAGCATTGGACTAATGAAAATCATGGGTATACGTGGTATTAGTAAGTGTTATGATGAGTTATGTTGGTTAGTATGTGAAAACATGAAAGTTTCTTAAAAATCACAAGGAGTTAAAACCGATTTTGGTGAAAAACGTAACATGAAATTCAATTGACCAAATCTCCTATTATATTTTGAATTTTTTAGTGTGGTCAAGTCCTAAAGTTAGATCTATGAGTTACCTAACTAATCCAAGTGGAATCCTTTGAAAAAGGTGTTGTAGATTTTTCGTGTGGGTGATTTTAGCAAAGGAGTCAAAACTTCAAAATGTCCAAAAAAAGTTGCTGCCACGTTTTTGTAAGGGCTGTTTTGGCCACTTAATTAGTAAGAAAAATTCAGGCCTTTTGGGACATAAAAGTATATGGTATAAAGAACATCGTGTCCAAAAATGAGCTCATTCCGACTTAAAATGAGCAAGTTATGACCATTTCAATATTTAGGATTTTCTGACGAAAAATGCTATAATCGGAGTTCTACAACTCCGATGACCATGAAATTTAAACTGGAGGCTCACATTAACATGTGTAAGTTCCTGCCAAGATTTGGGAATTTCTGGGGTTAAACTTGAGGTAGCAAATTTCTTAAGGAATTAATTAGAAATTGATTTTTGAAAAATAGTAAATAAATTTTAAAAATTTCGAGAAAAATATTTTTTCATTATGGGACTATATTATGCTAAATCCCAGAAAAGAAATATTTTTGGGACTGATTTGGTATTTTTCATGAAAATAGTTTAATTCTGAACATATGAGTTAAATATATTATGTGAAGTAACAAAATTGGAAAATAGGATTTTATGGCTAGAGAATCCTATATGTAGTATATATCATATTTTTGATGAGGATTTGATCATTGGTGATGATATCTTATATAAGTATGGCATTTTGAATTATTAAATGCATTATATGGTAAAGCGTAAACAATTGAAATAAATTGTTTATAAATTTTGATTAAAATATCATATTATAATATTAATGATTGAGACCCCATTTTATCAATAAAGATTTAAATTTTGAAATAATTTTTAATATTATGGTGTGAATTTGAGATAAATATTATAGTTGTGGGTAGTATTTATAAATTTTTGCAAAGTATGCAAGTGGTTATATTATATTCGATTGGTCGGGGAATATTAGGTTTAGCGGGGAATATTAATACTGCTGGCTCAATCATTGGTGGACCCAAGCGAAATTATTGTCGGATTGAAAGCGACAAAAATATTTTATTGAAATAACGGCGGAAGTTTTAAAGTAGTTCTTGTTGAACTACTTTCGGTAGTAAAAAATACGATGTCGTGTGGTTGCGTAGTAGCACCACGGTATTGATTATTGATGCTTATGTGAGAAGTCACTCGGTTTGATTCCATTATTGTCGATTAATAATATGAATTATTATAAGCGATAATGACGTTTTTGTTTTATTCAGTATTATTAACGTAATAAAAGCGAAACATCTTTTATATAAAATAGAATACTTTATTAAAGTTATTACATAAATAGAATATATTATATTTTATTATGCATAGTGTTGCGTAGTGTTTTGCATAGTGTTTTGCATAGTATTGCATAGTGTTTGCATAGTAAAATGTTTTTATATAAATAGAATATATTATATTTTATTTAAAAGATTTTTCTTTAAATATGGACCGTCAGATTAAAAGTAAATCAATCTGGATAGTTCATGGATTAATTCTTATGCATTCCATTTTCCTATAAATAGAAGCTCATTCCTTCATTATTTTCTTACGAATTCATTGAAACTACTGAGAGAGAAATTATAGAGAGAAAGCTATAGAGAAAGTTATTAAAGAAGAAGAAGAGTATACTACTTACTTACTACTACTATATTCAGTTTCTTTTACGGTGAGGGTGTTATTCTTTTTCTTCTTGAAGAGAACTTACATTATTCCATTCATTATTATTACATTGGAATAACTTTGTAAAAGTGGCATACCACTATCATAACTTTTATATCTGTGGCATACCCTATACTTGGTGAAATCCTTATGTTATTCCATTGCTTATTATTACATTGGAATAACTTTTGTATCTGTGGTTTACCTATACTTGGTGACATTCTTTATTATTACATTGGAACATCACATGCATGTGTTTTACTGGGACTGGTTCCGATTTTATTATTACTGTTGGAACATCACATGCATGTGTTTTGCGGACTGGTTAAAATCTTTATCATTACGTTGGAATATCTGTGTGTGTTTTACAGGATCTGGTTCCATCTTTATTATTACATTGGAACATCACTGTCGGTGTGAATTTCACACGACACTGTTTAGATTATTATTATTACATTGGAATAACACATACATCTGAATACGCATGCGTGGTGATTTCTTTTGTTATTCCATTCTTTATTATACCCGGTTGGTTAAAACTTTGACTTCATACTCCATGAAATTAGTAGAATATCCTTGATATTTGCGTTTCATCGATATCTTTTCATGGAAATATTCTTTGATCATTATTGAATTTTACTCTCTGAAAGCGATATCATGTTGACAATTTGGGCGTTAATAATTCATGGATTAAATAATTCTTGAACTTGTTTTATTGAATTATTATGTCATTGTCATCATCCTCATGTTATATTATGTTATCTTTGGCTTACGTGCGTAGATGAACTTAGTATGATTATGACCGAGGATCATTCGGTATAATCATGACTTGATATAAATGATGTGACAAAAGTCCTCGGTGGCTTTGTAATGCGTTGATGGATAGTTTTTGGTATGATTATGACCGGGGTGATTCGGTATAGTCATGACCATTGATAATTTGATGAAAATCCTTGGATAGTAGTGCGGGGATGATTAGATGTGGTGGTTTATTTATAAAAAGTGAGTCTCGGTGATAAAAATTGATGAAAACCTTTTAAAACCTAAAAGATAGTAGACTTTATTCTCTACTTGACTCTTTTAATGGATTGCTTATTCAGCTGCTGATTAAAAATTTGGTTGTCTATTGTATTTTATCGGTTTAACATTGTTGAAGGCTAATGATAATTTATTACGCATTATCTTAGTCGTAATATTTCTTCTTGGGCTAGTTGAGCTCACCCTTTCTTTCATTATTCTCTTGAGGAAATGAGAACATAAATTTGGGACGAGTCGGGGAGCGAAGTAATGGTCGAGGATAGCATTAGTAGTCCTCACTATACGTGAAATAGTGTGATAATAGTTGTAATGAGGACTCCTTTTGAGTTTGTATAATATCTAGTAGACAATATTTGTATTCAAACTCACGGTTTATATATCGTATTGTACCTACAGCAGTTAGGTTAGTAAGTTGTATTTGAATTTATGTACCATGTAAGTGGCGACCCAAGATGGGTGGCGTATACCTAATTGGGGAGGCGTCACGGTTGGTATCGAGCTTGAGGATATGATCCTGGCTAAGATGTGAGAATAAGTACTAGGAGGGAGGAGGGGAATTCCTTCGCTAGTATGACCTACCTAAGTTTATTTGGTATTTGATTGGTCGGTCGAGAATATAGGGATAATTTGTTAAATGTCAATTAACCCTTGTTTTGTGCGATGTTTGAGAATGGCATCCGAAAATCTTTGAGATAAGCAATGAAGCACATGAGAGTGTTGATTCAGTTCAAACAAAAGGTAACGACCAACAACACGATAATAATCATACTGGTGGCAACGGCTATCAGAACAATGATAACCATCGTGGGGGAAATTATCATGCTAAGAATGGTAACCACTTCGGTGGTAATCATGGCAAAGATAATAGAAGTGGAAATTTCAAGAAGAGAAGGTCATTTAGCTCGATTTTGTCGTATAGTGAAGTCAAGTCCAGTGGGATAGTGGCACCAAAGGCGGATCTGGACAAAACAAAATCGATTGGTTTCGGGAAGAGGCGTTTTTCGTGACTTCTCAAAAAGTGGGGTACCCGAGACGAAGTTAGCACGGGTTAGTTAATTATAAATTCTTGCGAAGTCTATACCTTATTGAGATCAACGGTTCTACCCATTCTTTTATCTCTCTCTTGCTTGCGTTCAGCGTTTAAATTTGACTCAGGAGAAATTAGACTTTGATTTATCTATTGAAACTTCGTTGGGAGAAACCCCGTTACCTCCACTTTGTTTATTAATCTTGTTGTTTCAAATAAACACTTTCACGTTACTGTCTATCTTATCTCTTTGAAAATACTTGCCTTTGAGGTAATTTTTGAAAGCGATTGATTAACTACTCATTATTCTTTTTTGTAAGGTTGTTAGCTTTCATATTCTAACCAACCTGTTATCTGAATTCAAAGTAACCAAATCCTAAAGTTAATCTTTGTTATATCAAGCCATAAGTAAAGAGCCCGATCCTTTCGTTGTTGACTTCCTTGTGTGGAAGCACTGAAGCCAGACTTTTACGTAGGCGACGTCGTGATTTGAAGATGGCAAGTTGATAGGTATCATTGTGAGGTCTTATCGAGGTTAAGGGATAGAAGTCACAGTTGGTATTAATGTGACGTCTTATCCAAGTCTTGGACGAGAAGTAATGATTTTGAATGATATTTCTATCATTAATAAATTTCTTGGCGTATTCTTGAAGACTTCTAGCCTACCCTAGGCGTGAAATCGAATTTTGTATTGACCCCGGTCAAAAACCCATTTCTTAAACCCTCAAATATTTCTTCAACTAAAAGGATGCATTTACGTGGATTATGATGAAAGTCATAATAAAAGTATAGAACTAATAAAAATCATGGGTATATGAAGTATTAGTAAGTTTTATGATGAGTTATGTTGGTTAGTATGTAAAAACATGAAAGTTTCTTAGAAATCACAAAGAGTTGAAAATCAGATTTTAGTGAAAAACGTAACATGAAATTCAATTGACCATATCTCCTATTATATTTTGAATTTTTGAATGTGGTCAAGTCCTAGAGTTAGATCTATGAGTTACCTAACTAATCCAAGTGGAATTACTGGAAAAGGTGTTGTAGATTTTTTTTGTGTGGACTGATTTTAGCAAAGGGGTGCAAAGCTGCAAAAACCGAAAAAGCTTCTGCCATGATTTTAGAGAGGCTGTTTCGGCCACTTAAATTATGAGAAAAATTCTGGCCTTTTGGGACATGAAAGTATATGGTATAAAGTATCTCCTGTCCAAAAATGAGCTCATTCTGACTTAAAATGAGCAAGTTATGACTATTTCAATATTTAGGTTTTTAAATGAAAACGCTATAACCGAGTTCTATAACTCCGATGACCATGAAATTTAAACTGGAAGCTCACGTTAACATGTGTAAGGTCCTGTCAAGATTTGGGAATTTTGGAGTTAAACTTGAGGTAGCTAATTTCTTAAGGAATTAATTAGAAATTGATTTTTGAAAAATAGTAAATGAATTTTAAAATTCGAGAGAAAATATATTTTCATTATGGGACTATATTATGCTAAATCCCAGAAAAGAAATATTTTTGGGACTGATTTGGTATTTTTCATGAAAATAGTTTAATTCTGAACATATGAGTTAAATATGTTATGTGAAATAACAAAGTTGAAAATAGGATTTTATGGCTAAAGAATCCTATATAGAGTATATGCATATATTTTTGAGAGGATTTGATAATTGGTGATGATATCTTATGAGTATGGCATTTTGAATGATTAAATGCATTATATGGTAAAAGCGTAAACAATTAAGATAAATTGTTTATAAATTTAAGAAGTGATTAAAATATTGTTATAATATTAATGATATTAGATTATGAGATTATTAAGTGATTGATAACATGGGGATATTCTTGAATCTGGATAAATTATATTATAAATGTTTAATATTTATCCTTTATCTCATTTGATTGATTCTTTATATCATTATCCTCATGTTTATATTATGTTGAAAGTAAATACATGGGCTGTAGTGCATAGATGGACTTGGTATGATTATGACCACGGATTATTCGGTATAATCATAGCAGTAAATGAATACACAATTATCTTTGGTAGTAGTGCATGGATAATTTGTGGTCGTGATCTTAATGAATACACAATTATCTTTGGTAGTAGTATGCATGGATAATTTGTGGTCGTGATAATAATGATATATCCTTGGCACGTAGTGCGGGGATGATTCGATGATGTGGATTAATTATTGATTATCTTTGTGAGTCTCGTGAATGAAATATTAATTCATGGATGTGTTCAAAGTCATCTACGTGGCTTACGTGCATAGATGGACTTTGTATGATTATGACGAGGATTATTGGCATAATCATATTAGTAATTGAAAACACAATTATCTTTGGTAGTAGTGCATGGATAATTTGTGGTCGTGATCTTAATGAATATCCTTGGCACGTAGTGCGGGGATGATTCGATGATGTGGATTAATTATTGAAATTTGAGTCTCGTTAATGAAATATTAATTCATGGATGCGTTCAAAGTCATCGTGGCTTTACGTGCATAGATGGACTTGGTATGATTATGACCGAGGATTTGTTGGTATAATCATAAATGGTAGTAATTGAAAAACACAATTATCTTTGGTAGTAGTGCATGGATAATTTGTGGTCGTGATCTTAATGAATATCCTTGGCACGTAGTGCGGGGATGATTCGATGATGTGGATTAATTATTGAAATTTGAGTCTCGTGATGAAATATTAATTCATGGATGCGTTCAAAGTCATCATGGCTTACGTGCATAGATGGACTTGGTATGATTATGACCACGGATTATTCGGTATAATCATAGTAGTAATTGAAAACACGAATATCCTTGGCGATTGGTGCGTGGATGGATAATTCGTGGTCGTGATCTTATTAATTTGCGTCTTAGCATTATTGGTTTCTGGGTTGTATATCTTTGCTTTGTAGTGCAAAGATGAATTGTTAATGAATAGCTTTTGGCGGATTTCAAAGATGAATTTAATATTTTAAGCGATAAAGGTATTCAAGGTATCCTCATCTCTTTATCATACCAGTCGTACCCTAATTTCGGTGAAATTCCATAAGGAGGGAGATTGTGAGACCCAGATTTTATCGATAAAGATTTAAATTTTGTCGAAATAATTTTTAATATTATGGTGTGAATTTGAGATAATATTATAGTTGTGGGTAGTATTTATAAATTTTGCAAAGTATCAAGTGGTTATATTATATTCGATTGGTGGGGAATATTCGGTTTAGGGGAATATTAAATACAATGACTCAATCATTGGTGGACCCTAGCGAAATTATTGTCGGATTGAGAAAAGCGACAAAAATATTTTATTGAAATAACGGCGGAAGTTTTTCTAGTAGTTCTTGTTGAACTACTCGGTAGTAAAAAAATACGATGTCGTGTGGTTGCGTAGTAGCTGCGGTATTGATTATTGATCTTATGTGAGAAGTCACTCGGTTTGATTCCATTATTGTCGATTAATAATATGAATTATTATAGCGATAATGGCGTTTTGTTTTATTAGTATTATTAGCGTAATAAAAGCGAAACATCTTTATATAAAATAGAATACTTTATTAAAGTTATTACATAAATAGAATATATTATATTTTATTATGCATAGTGTTGCATAGTGTTTTGCATAGTGTTTTGCGTAGTATTGCATAGTGTTTGCATAGTAAAATGTTTTTATATAAATAGAATATATTATATTTTATTTAAAAGATTTTTTTTAAATATGGACCGTCAGATTAAAGTAAATCAATACAGATAGTTCATGGATTAATTCTTATGCATTCCATTTTCCTATAAATAGAAGCTCATTCCTTCATTATTTTCTTTACGAATTCATTGAAACTACAGAGAGAGAAATTATAGAGAGAAGCTATAGAGAGAAAGTTATAGAAAGAAGAAAGTATATACTTGCTACTTCACTTACTTCTATATTAGGTTCTTTTACGGTAAGGGGTGTTATTCTTTCTTCTTGAAGAGAACTTACATTATTCCATTCATTATTATTACATTGGAATAACTTTGTAAAAGTGGCATACCCTATACATAACTTTGTATCTGTGGCATACCTATACTTGGTGAAATCCTTATGTTATTCCATTGCTTATTATTTACATTGGAATAACTTTTGTATCTGTGATTTTACCTATACTTGGTGACATTCTTCTATTATTACATTGGAACATCACATGCATGTGTTTTACAGGACACAGTTAGATTTTATTATTCTACATTGGAACATCACATGCGTGTGTTTTACAGGACTGGTTAAATCTTTATCATTCTGTTGGAATATCCTATTCGTGTGTTTTTACAGGATGCAGTTCCATCTTTATTATTACATTGGAACACATCCATCGGATTGTGAATTTCACGACTGGTTAGATTATTATTATTCTGTTGGAATAACACATCATCACAATCCGCATGCGTGGTGATTTCTTTTGTTATTCCATTCTTTATTATACCCGGTTGGTTAAAACTTTGACTTCTATACTCCATGAAATTAGTAGAATATCCTTGATATTTGCGTTTCATCGATATCTTTTCATGGAAATATTCTTACGATCATTATTGAATTTTACTCTCTGAAAGCGATATCATGTTGACAATTTGGGCGTTAATAATTCATGGATTAAATAATTCTTGAACTTGTTTTATTGAATTATTATGTCATTGTCATCATCCTCATGTTATATTATGTTATCTTTGGCTTACGTGCGTAGATGAACTTAGTATGATTATGACCGAGGATCATTCGGTATAATCATGACTTGATATAAATGATGTGACAAAAGTCCTCGGTGGCACGTAATGCGTTGATGGATAGTTTTTGGTATGATTATGACCGGGGTGATTCGGTATAGTCATGACCATTGATAATTTGATGAAAATCCTTGGCCAAGTAGTTCGGGGATGATTAGATGTGGTGGTTTATTTATTAAAATTTGAGTCTCGGTGATAAAAATTGATGAAAACCTTTTAAAACCTAAAAGATAGTAGACTTTATTCTCTCTTGACTCTTTTAATGGATTGCTTATTCAGCTGCAGATTAAAGCTGATTTGGTTGTCTATTGTATTTTATCGGTTTAACTTTGTTGAAGGCTAATGATAATTTATTACGCATTATCTTAGTCATAATATTTCTTCTTCTTGGGCTAGTTGAGCTCACCCTTTCTTTCATTGTTCTCTTGAGGAAATGAGAACATATTTGAGACGAGTCGGGGAGCGAAGTAATGGTCGGAGGATAGCATTAGTAGTCCTCACTATTACGTGAGTGAAATAAAGTGTGATAATAGTTACAATATTTGAGGACTCCTTTTGAGTTTGTATAATATCTATGTATGTAAGTGGCGACCCAATATTTGTATTCAATTTTCAAATGATATTTATATAAGATTATTAAGTGATTGATAACATGGGGATATTTGAATTAGATAAATTATATTTAAATTTAATATTTATCCTTTATCTCAAGATTGATTCTTTATATGGGTGGCATGATATACTTATATTTTGAAAGTCATCAAGTGCATGGATAATTTGTGGTCGTGATATCTTAATGAATACACGATTATCTTTGGTAGTAGTGCATGGATAAATTTGTGGTCGTGATACTAATGAATATCCTTGGCACGTAGTTCGGGGATGATTCGATGATATGGATTAATTATTGGTGAGTCTCAAAGAATGAAATATTAATTCATAGATGTGGTAAAAGTCATCTTTAGTAGTAGTGCATTGATAGACTTGGTATGATTATGACCGAGGATTGTTCGGTATAATCATGACCATAATTGAAAACACGAATATCCTTGGCGAAGAGTGCATGGATAATTCGTGGTCGGTGATACTATTAGTCTGCGTCTCGGCATTATTGGTTTTGATTTGTATATCTTTTGGCTGTAGTGCAAAGATGAATTATTAATGAATATCTTTGGTAGGATTGCGAAAATGAATTTAATATTTTTAACGATAAAGGTATTCAAGGTATCCTCACCTCTTTATCATATCAGTATCGCACGATACCCTAATTTCGAGGGCGAAATTTCATAAGAAGGGGAGGTTGTGAGACCCCAGATTTTATAAATAAAGATTTAAATTTCTCGAAATATTTTTTTTGAATATTAAGGTGTGGATTTGAGATAATGTTATAGTTGGGGGTAGTATTTGAAAATTTTGCAAAGTATGCAAGTTGTTATATAATATTCGATTGGTCGGGGAATATTCTTTTTGTCGGGGAATATTCGTACGACGACACAATCATTGGTGGACCCACAATGAAGAAGAACCGTCAGTAGTTAGAAAAGCGACAAAATATTTTATGAAAATAACGGCGGAGGTTTTCTGGTTGATCTTTGTTGAACTACGGTAGTAAAAAAACAACGAATGGCGTGGTTGCATAGATAGCACGGTATTGATTATTGATGCTTACGTAAGAAGTCACTCGGTTATCTTTGCATTATTACATGATAATTCACGCATCATATCTCTCATATTATTGATTCAATTATTGTCACAAAGATCATGTGCATAATATGTTATTTTATTAAATCAATAATTGAGACGACAAAGTTATTCATATTATTAAATTGCAATATTTACAATGTCTAGAAGTTCTGTCAAGGAGAGGTTTGGTCACCTAATTGCGCGCCAATAGGGAGAAATCCTTATTGGAAAGCCCCCTCTTTCCTGGGAATGACCTGATTGTTAAATATTGTGAGTTATGATATTAATGATGGATAAGTTCGTGTTGATTAAAGATGAATTTGATAGTTCCATTGTGTTGAAATTATTTGTGTTAAACATTTATTTCGATGGTAATTGATGTCTGGAGGTTATATTGTTCAATCGAAGTATTCGGGGCATGGTTTTGTCGAATTACTATTCACGAGTTACTATTCACGGAGTTCTTATTCACCAAAATTACTATTCACTCTAGTATTGTTCATTCGAGTATTTGGGACACTTTTTGTGTCGAGAGTTACTATTCACGAAGTTCTTATTCATGAGTTACTATTCACGAGCTACTATTCATGTGCTTAATTTTTGGTCAGTTGGATGAAATTATAATAGTAAAATCAATAAGGATCGTTGATTTAAGATTTTAATAGTAACTTGTGTAAGACCCCGAATTTTATGAAATAAAAGTATTCAATTTTTTATAATTACTATTCATGAGTTCTTATTCACGAGTTCTTATTCATGAGTTCTTATTCACGAGTTCTTATTCACGAAAGTTACTATTCACGAGTTACTATTCACGAGTACTATTCATGAAGCATGATAATTTTTTTATTTTTTTTCGTAAGAAGACACTACTCAATAATGGTTACAGTAATTACTGTTCAGTATTTTATTGAGTTAATAATTGTTGCGTTGATATTTTATATTATCATTGTTGTTTGATAATTGTCATTACTGCAAGTATTTTTCTTTATCGAAGCAATAATTTATATTATCTGAATAATATTATTAGATAACATTATTGGCAATGTCTAGAAAGTTTACATCTAAGGAGAGGTTTGGTCATCTAATCAATTGCGCCCGAAGAAGAAGAAATTCTTATTGGAAAGCCCTCTTTCTGAGGGCGCTGGTTGTCAATATTGTGATTCTGTAATATTATTTGTGAATAATTAATTATTGATTTATATGATGAGGAAAATATTGATTTTATGTGGATATAGATGGAGAAAATTTTAAAATGACAATTGTTGAAAATTAATATTTTATCTTTTTCGATAAAATAATTCATTTAAATATATTATTTTAATAATATATTAACGGATATATTTTTACAATGAATGTGGGATATATGAGTATATGAGGAGGAAGAGTATTTTGTGGCATTAAATGTTTAACACATGTTTTGTGTGTTGGTGGACACAATTATTGATAGAAATTTGATTATAGCTTTGTAAAATCACCCGTTTGTGGATTTCGGTCAATTTCTATTTGGAATTTGGAAAAACTTTCTTGTGCAAAGTTGTAGAGAATTTAATTTCCTATAAAAACTCATGAGATTCGAATTTTCTGATGAAAGGGCTATTTATTATGAATTATTGAAGTTCAAGCTCAAAATAATTAATTTTGGGAGTTTAAATTATTTTTGTTAAGAAAAACGTTTTTGTATTTTTTGGACATCATTAACATGTGTGGCTGGTGTTTTGACCAAAAGGTGGGCTAAGGAAAATTTGTATAATTATATTAATATTTTATTAAATTTTACGCTTTGTGTTCTAAGCATTTTCCTATAAATAGGGTGCTTGGGTTAGAATTGAAAATCACACCGTAAAGCTGAAGTTTCTCTCTATTTCTCTCTCGATATATTGAGCGTATTCTTGTGAGTATACTTTGAGTATTGCTATACTATCTGGTGCAAGTTAGATTCCGGCGTTATTAGGTCCAATCTTCTTCGCTTTTGAGGTAAGGGATAGTAAAAGGATTTTAAGGGTTATTATGTTTTTAGTTTCGAAATTTTCTGAACCTTCAAAATTCTGGAAAAATTTGAAATGATATTTTGATGAGTTTTGTAGAGTGTGTCCAAAAATGGCGATTTTTGGATGTATAGATTGAGAGCTATGGATTTTATGAGAAAAGACTATTTTAAAAGTAACTGTTTATAACTCCTTGTGGTTAACTCCAAAATTGATGAAATTTTTATTGGGAGTACATCTATATAATATCAGTATACCGTGTAAATTTCAGAATTTTTGGATAAAAGTATAATTTATGATAAATGTTTAAATATTCGGTGGTTTTGGCCATATGAAAAATAGTAAATGAATTTTTAAAATTCTGAGAAAAATATATGTTCAATATGGGACTATGTTATGCTAAATCCCAGAAAGGAAATATTTTTGGAACTGATTTGGTATTTTTCATGAAAATGTTCTAGTTATGAGTAAATGAATTAAATATGTTATGTGAAGTAAGAAAATTAGAAAATATGATTTTATGGTTTGAGAATCATATATGAGGTATATGCAGATTTTGATGAGGGTTTTGGTTATTGGTGATGAAATTTTATGAGTTTGGCATTTTATGATGATTAAATGCATTAATTAGTAAAGTGTAAACAATTTAAATAAATTGTTTATAAGCTTTAGAAATGATTAAAATATTATTGTAATATTAATAATATTAGATTATGAGATTTCTAAGTGATTTATAACATTTGGATTAAGGTGTTATAAATATGGATATGAATTTTATTATGAAACTTTATCTTTTTCGTATCGAGGTTCTTATGCATACGCATTATACGGGACTATGTCTGAATCTGAAGTACTATTCACGAAAAATTGGTTTCTTTTTCTAACCAAATTATAGTTGATTTATGAATATTACTCTTGAGATTAAATCTAGATGTTTTGATTATATTATTTTTATATAACATTCTTATAACCCTAATGATGATATTTCTCTTTGACTTGAGTGTAAAGATGGGTAGATTATTGGTATGATCGTGACCATAGGTTCTCTTTGGCGATGATGGAAAAAGTTGAATTGTGGTGGTATGATCATGACCATTGAATTTACAATTGAATATTTTTAACTTAAGTGCAAAAGGTGAATCGATCAACATGGTTATAATTATTGTTATATAACTTCCGAGATGATTATGTATTTCTTTGATATATGAATATCTTTGGCTCGTTGTACAAAGATGACTGTTGTTGAATATCTTTGGCATTGTAGTGCAAAGATGAATTATTGATGAATATCTTTGGCTCGTCTTCGCAAAGATGACTGTTATTGAATATCTTTGCTTTGTAGTGCAAAAGATGAATTATTGATGAATATCTTTGGCTCGTAATGCAAAGATGACCCGTTGTTGAATATCTTTACTTTGTAGTGCAAAAGATGAATTATTGATGAATATCTTTGGCTCGTAATGCAAAGATGATGACTGTTGTTGAATATCTTTAGCTTTGTAGTGCAAAGATGAATTATTGATGAATATCTTTGGCTCGTAATGCTGAAGATGACTGTTGTTGAATATCTTTTGCTTTGTAGGGGCAAAGATGAATTATTGATGAATATCTTTGGCTCGTAATGCAAAGATGACTGTTGTTGAATATCTTTGCTTTGTAGTGTAAAGATGGCTGTTGATGAATATCTTTTACCCGTGGTGCAAAGATGAATTTATTAGTATGATTATGAATGTGAGGCGTGATTTGGTATAACCATGATATTTGATGTTTCGGGTAAAGAGCGGTGATGAAAATTATCTTACGTCCGGGTGAGAAGAGGAATTTAGAATCACAATTATGATTATGAGTTATTCATATGATTGTGGGAAAGGAACTGCTGATTGATGTTACGAGGATAAAACATTGTTGGTGGACTTTTAACGTGAAGAAGACAATAGACTTTATAGTCTATTTGACTCTTTTAATGGATTGCTCGTTCACGCAACTATGGTTGAAAAGTTTTATCATCTACCATATGTTCTAAATCTCGATTTACATCGATGAAGACTATTGATAATTTATTTATCTTTAGTCATAATATTCTTTCTTCGAGCTAGTTGTGCTCACCCTTTTGTTTCACAATTCCTTTCGTGTAATAAAAGTGTAAATGGGTTGAGCAGAGATAACAAGGGAATAGAAGCGGTGGTCTATAGTTGTTGAGGTTCTCCTAAAGAGTATGAAAATAATTTTATTGAGGGCTTTAGTGTGTTGTATTTTATACATCATTTAATAGTTATTTTGGTGAATTAAATAGGGTGAAGCGAACCCAACTTTGGAAGGGTGTTTTGTCACTATCATACAAGATGTCTAATGACATACAAACTCGTGTTATCATAAGACATGGTTGTGCTCATTCACTTGCTGAGTATATTTACGAGCACTACCTATATGATCTTGGTGTTTGTTTGAAGTATAATTCTCAATTTGAGACAGTGGAGATAATGATAGATCAAGAGAAGACTCGCCATTGGGAAGAATATGATAGTAATCTTCTCGTTTTTCTTTGGGGTCTATTGGGTCAACCAAGGATAATTCTGTGGCCATATGATATCTACCATAACCTAAAAGCATGGCCTCCCATGTACGAAGGTTTCCTTGAGCACTTCCCAAAGATTCTAATTTCTAAAACAGTTTTTGACTGTACCTTTTTGGAAGGGTGTCAATGTGAGGTGTTATCCAAGTTGGTGTCCAGAGTTACATTTGGTATATATTGGTATCAAAACTCACAAAATATGTGTTGTTGTATTTTGCACGACAATTGTTGTAATAAAGTTGTAGTTGTTTTTCGTACCATATATTTGGCGACTCAGAATGGGTTGGATGGAATGGACCTATTTTGGGGTCGTTACAACTTGTCCCTTCGGTATTACCAAGAGTTACCCCTTCACAAATAGTAGTTGTCTCTTCGATATTACCAAGAGTCATTTTGACCCTTCATTAAGACCAAGAGCCACTTTCAGTTTTCTATAAATAGAAGCTCATTCTTCTTCATTTCTCACCAATTCACCAAAGTTTTAGAGCCATTATTATAGAGAAATTATAGAGAGAAGCTATAGAGAAAATCTATAGAGAGAAAAAGAAGAAAGAAGTCTCGCTTCCCTACTACTCCTATATCCAGTTTCTTTCAAAGGTAAGGGTATTATTTGTTGTATTCGTAAGGGGTGTTATTCTTTCTTATTCATGAATAGAAATTACATTATTCCATTTTATTATTACATTGGAATAACTTGATATCTGTGATACCCTATACTTGGTGAAATCCCTATGTTATTCCATTCTTTATTATTCATTGGAATAACTCAGATACGCTGCATACCCTATACATAATCAGATAACGTGGTTTACCCTATACTTGGTGACATTCTTCTATTATTCTCATTGAACATCACATCATGTGTTCTACACCGGGACTGGTTAAAATCTTTATTATTATTCATTGGAACATCACATGTCGTGTGTTTTACAGGGGACTGGTTAAAATCTTTATCATTACATTGGAATATCCTATCATGTGTGTTTTACACAGGATGCGGTTAAAATCTTTATTATTCGGTTGGAACATCCCGCCGGTGTGAATTTCACGACTCGGTTCCGTTATTATTATTCTCATTGGAATAACTTTGCTCATCTGCAATACCGCATGCATGGTGATTTCTTTTGTTATTCTATTCTTTATTATACTCAGTTGGTTAAAATTTTGACTTCTATACTCCATGAAATTAGAGGAATATCCTTGATATTTGCGCTTCATCCAGTATCCTTTCATGGAAATATTCTTCTCAGTATTCTTGAATTTTACTCTACAAAGCGAAGATCGTGTTGTGATTTGGATGTTATTGGTTCCTAGATAAATTAATTCTTGAACTTGTTTTATTGAATGTCATTGTCATCATCCTCATGTTATATTATGTTATCTTTGGCTTACGTGCATAGATGAACTTAGTATGATTATGACCGAGGATCATTCTAAGATAATCATGGCTTGATATAAATGATGTGACAAAAGTCCTCGGTGGCTGTGTAATGCGGTGATGGATAGTTTTTGGTATGATTATGACCGGGGGTGATTCGGTATAGTCATGACCATTGATAATTTGATGAAAATCCTTGGCGTGTGCAAGGGGATGATTAGATATTGTGGTTTATTCATTAAACCGAGTCTTAGTGATAAAATTGATGAAAACCTTTTAAAACCTAAAAGATAGTAGACTTTATTTTCTACTTGACTCTTTTAATGGATCAGATATTCCGCCATGATTAAAGCTGGTTGTCTATTGTATTTTATCGGTTTAACATTGTTGAAGACTATTGATAATTTATTTCGCATTATCTTAGTTATAATATTTCTTCTTTGGGCTAGTTGAGCTCACCCTTTCTTTCCTTTCGTTCTCTTCTTGAAATGAGAATATAGTTGGGACGAGTCGGGGAAAAGAGTGATGGTCCCAAAGATAGCATTAGTAGTCCTCACTATTACATTAAATGTGTGACAATAAATGTAATGAGAACTCCTTGAGTATGGATATTGTCTAAATGACAATATTCCTATTAGAACTCTCGGATTTATGTATTGTCGTATGTTTACCTACGGATGTATAATTAAGTTTGTATTTGAATTTATGTACCATGTAAGTGGCGACCCAAGATGGGTGGCGTATACCTAATTAATTTGGGGGCGTCACACATTGCCAATAATGTTTTCTAATAATATTATTAGGATAATATGAATTATTGCTTCGATAATGAAAAATCATCGTGTAGTGATAATTATTAAAACAACGGTAATATAAAATATCAATGCGGCAATTATTGAATCAATAAAATAAAATCTTGAGCGATAAATTATCGTAACAATTATTGAGTAAGCTTTCTTACGTAAGAATCAATAATTGGTGCAATATCGCAGGTATCTTCTTTGTTCAACAACGCGTATTAGTGTGTTTTAACCAAGGGTATTCCAACAAGATTAATTGGTAATAACTACGCCGTTATTTATAAACAACTTATATTTGTCGTTTTCTTCATTCAATCGCTTTCCGTTATGGGGCCCATAAAAAAGCTATTGCCGTAAATACGAATATTCCCAGAGCGAAAAGAATATTCCACGACCAAACGAATATTCCCCGACAATAATGAATATTTTATAACCACTTGCTTATTTTGAAAAAATTATATATATCACCCTTAACTTTAACTTTTATCAATTTAACCATTTACTGAATAGTAATTATAAGAAAAATTGAATACTTTTATTTCATAAAATTCGGGGCCTTACATAGTCCATCTGCTGAAAAGATGAAAGACTAAAGGACATTTGCTGATGTCATATGGACTAAATATAATCCATCAGATAATCTAGCTGCTGGAGATGCTCTTAGGACAACAAGGGTTTGTTGAATTGAGTTAGAAGTGGAATATTATCTAAATTAACACATGGGGAGAGAAAAACATTTACTTTCAGAAGCAAATGGGATATTTTTTTTTTACAGAATTCGTCATTTGGGTTGCTAAGTTATTTGATTGTAATTGTTAAAATCACGATGACATACCAGTGACCGGGCAAAAGCCACTTCATATGGACTTGTTGGATTAGGACTAGTAAACTTATTGGGTACTTGTGTCAAATGCTACTTGCTTCTCACTGTATTTTTCTTTTTTGTAAAACTATTATTATCTTTTTATTTCCTCGTCTAGTGTTTTGAGATCGGTTCTTAGACTGACAGATCCAAATCAAATACAGATTGTAGGGATTATGCAAGCTTAGTTATACAAACGCTGACACTATTTAATCTTAAAAACTTTCCCCTGAGACATTCTGTTATGAAAGAAAAATGCCAAGAACAGTTTAGCACAAGAAGTACATTAGGTTTCTCAGTCGACCATATATTTTAGTTATAAGCTTATAATTCTCCTTTATCCATTTTCTAAGGTATAATAATTACTCGATCTCATTTTTCAGCATCGATACAACCTATTACTGAAGAAATTTTGGACAAGTCCAAGGATCTCTCAACAAGTAGGAATTCCATACGCCGACGATTTCTTGAGTTCTATGCTTCACGAGATCATCATGTCCTTCCAAGTTCTCCTCTTGTGCCAGATGATCCTACAGTTTAAACCTATAGTCCTCGGACAGGTATTTATATTTGGTGCACCAATTTTTTCCAAAAGCCTGTTGAGAAGTTCTACTTGTTCTTTCCTCTTTATCTCTTTCCATTTCTTGTACGAGTTAAAAATCCTTTTTAAAAAGTTAAGAAAATATGGAAACCATGTACATACAATGAGCACAAGAGTAAAAACATTTACTTAAATGGATGATCCCAACTGCATTCAAGGCAAACCACGTATGTCTTAGCTCTACAAAATACTTCGAATTCCGAAAAAGGTGGTTTACACATCATAGATTGTAAGAATAATAAGGGTGCAGTGCTTATAAATTTCGCATAACAATTTATAACCTGATTTTGGCTCAAGTTTTCTCAACAATTTCGATAGCAATTTTAGTTATAGGGACAAGGGGTTTGATACTTCCAAAAAGAAGAAACAAAATTGACACCCAACATTTGTGGAACCATTTCTATGCAAGGACTAACGACTGAGTACCTCTCCAAAGCCATTGCACAAAAAAGCTGAAAACAACTTGATCATGTGTGTCTAGCATTTTACTTCTATTGAAAATAAATAAAAAAAAGAAACCCCTATTAACCATATTTCCAGTAAACACTTTTGTAGCAAAGTAGAAAAATACATAATTTTAACCAAAAGAATGTAATTAAATACTCCCTCTTTGTCTCATGATAAAAGTCCTTATTACTATTTTGGGTAGTCCCATGTTAAATGTCTATTTTCCTTTAATAACCAAACTTTTACACATATTTTCCTATTATACTCGTAACATTAAATATCTCATATTTTTCTTATTCTAATTCTCTCTCCATATTTAATGACATTATTATGAGCAATTTTGTCATTTCATTCATCTTCTTAATATGCGTGAAAAGTCCACCAGGATTAGTATAAAACTAGGAGTTATTTGAGTTTGATGATGAATAAAAATTAAAGAGTTAGTTTCTCCAAATATGAATAAGAATATAAAGAAAATAAGATATCATACCCAACTTAGAGAGAATCTCAATTATAAACTAACACCATAACAATGCATGAAGAAAACTATAGTTTCTTTACATGCATTCTAAAACTAGGCATGAATCTGATTAAACCGGGAAAATTAGAGTTGATTGATTCCATTTTCGTGCAGGTCTATTCAGGGTCATCCCTTTGCCTTTGAGTTCCTGTTAAATAGAAGAATTAGTAGTTAATGATTCCGCTTGGATTGAATGTATGAAGAGGACCCAGGAACAGTGCAGACTCGGACAAAGAGAGAAGCATCAAACAAATGTACAGAGAGGAAAGTAAAATATTCAGAGAAGCATCCTAGAAGTTGTTTCCAAAATATTGATAAGTAACAATTCATGAAACTTCTTGAAGTGCAAGACTCGGTTCTTGGGCAGACTTAGCAATGAATCCTCCCCTTCTAAAGAAAATGAAACAAGAAAATTAATTTCAGCCATGTTTAGTTGAATAAACTGCAAACATGCAGCTAATGATAGAATGCACGTACCTGGTTAAGGACAGGAAGGCAGCGCTTGACCTTTTCAAGCTCAACAAAACAGAGATAGCAGCGCTCCGGCCTTTGCTCTGCCTCGATATCCACACCACCAGAAGATGATGCAGATATAGAAGAAAAGATCACTGAACCAAATACCCTAACCAGCTTAGAGAAATACCTCGATACCTAATTATGAGCAGGCTTACTAAAAGTTAGATGTTGTCATCTGAATTCACTTTTAATTAAATAAAACAAATGAATTCAAAACATTTATTATTTGATTCAAAACACCATATCTGACCTTTTAGCTATCAACTCACTTTTGTATCATTTAAGACAACTTTCTATCTTTAATTGCAAGGAGGCACCGTCATTTGCACCAGGTAAGATAAAGGAACTTGGAAGGAGTAAAATGTTTAGAACAAAAGTAATGTGATGGAGCAAAGAAAAAAGGGAAAAAAGAACTGATAAACAAACATACCATATCAGGACGATGATTGATATCGCCTGTTCATATGGATTTAAGGAATCTCCAAGGTGATGCAGGTTCTTACGGTCGTAAGCTTGTGCACCTGTCCATTCGTTGCTCTTAGTGCACAATAAGATTGGAAGATTCCAGCCCAGCTCGGGCTAGAACTTCTGTCACCTACAATATATGCTTAAGTTTAGTACCAAGCTCAATAACCAAACTGCAAATTGCTAGAAAAGTTCAATCTTCAAAATGACAAATAAAAAAATTCAAATTATACCATCAGTATATGGCAACGAGGCAATGAAGTTATACACTAATTAAGCCAAAGCTGCATAAATATTTACGTGTACAGTATATTACTCCTTTGTACATGGAATATAAAAGCCCACTAATATTGGGAAGTATAAGATCTCTTGCCTTTGTATTTGTGCTCATATATTTTGAACAAAGGCAGCAGATGAAGACAACACATGACGATCATATGCATTCTTTCCTCAAAATGTTTAATCTGTAACAAACTCAAAGGGAAGACAGAGACACACACAGATGCATTAATTAGGGGTAAAATTCCCAATACTTACAGGAATTGGTTGGAACATTAATCCGGAACTATTTTTTTTTTTTAAATTCCTGATCATTTTGATTGTTTTGTCATTTTTCTAATATTGCTGAGTTGGGATTTTACAGAGGCTTGTTGGTTAGGTTTTGTGCTTGTTTGGATGTTGTCTTGTATCTCAGATGTTATTAATTTGTCTCAGTTGGGCTTGGGGGGTGGGAGTGCAAGGGGGTATGCCCCTCCTTAAAGATCCTGTACATACTTTTTGTTCTATAATAATACATTTACTTACCAAAAAATTAAATAAATTAAGCACTCTGGTTAAAAGCCTTTTGTAGCAACTAGTGACTTAGCACAACTTTTCATTCTATATAGCTAGATACAGCGAACAAGGGGATTAAGAGAACATGCTCAATAATTTTTGCACCTTTTTTGTTTAGAAATAAAGAAAGAAACATATGGATATAACTTTTGTGCTGTTTATAACTCCTGAGAAATTTAAAATTCTTGTCTACAGCTTATTTAATTGTAAAAAGATGCTTGATAGCAAATCAGAAGCTAAATTTAGTTAAATAACTTAACTGAGCGTTCAAGTACTACAAATATATGCATCGACACTGAAGCTGGAAAATATATTCAAATAGTACCTGGTCAAGAGACCTGTAATCATCATTAATTCTTGTGTACCTTGACTGAACCTGACTTCTTCTATCTGAATCAAAGTAACTTTCAGAATATGTATGGTGGAATGTAGAACCAGAAATTGAAGGAGACAACCATATGGAGGATAAGGTTGGTGGCATTGAGTTTTGGATTATTTGCCTCCCATAATTTATGTAATAGAAGCTCACTCCTGATAAAAACCCCTTACTGGCTGTTTACAGGAACTCGGCCTACCTATTTATCCGAACATCTTCAAAACAAAATAAAACAAAACAATACCTGCAAATCATTCAACCCCAAAATTTACTTTTTCTCACACACATGCACTGCATATCTGCATTCTTAAGGCTGAAATAGAACAATAAACAACAATGGGCAAGTGTACCTAGCTTCAAAATCTGCTCAACTCATCTTTGCAGAAACCCAACCAACATACATATCTGGGTTTGTTTTGGCCAAAGCTCGAGGCTTTCCAGGTATCAAGCTCTTCAAGTTGATGAGACAGCTCCTCCACCTTATCTCCAAGTCTAGAAGCCCCTAGATCGGCCAAACTCAATGATTTACTTGCTGCCATGGCAACATTTGTTGTTTCTTCTTTGAATTTAAGTTTATTCTAAACTCAACCACTGCTTGCTTCGCCTCTTCAAGTTCCTGTCGGACAGCTAATAACTGCAAGAACGTAAAAAAACATGGTTAACTCAAAATTGGAATGGAGTAGTATAGAGGATCAGAAAACAACATAGTACACAAATGATCGAAATTCATTTTTTGTGGGTGCTTTTATAACCTTCCGTGTAAGAATTGTATTTTTATAGCCATATTTACAGGTTTTTAAGTACCTAATCTATCTTGAAGAGTAATATAAAAAGAATACACTCTAAAATGCTTTAAAGAAGTTGTCCCAAACTTGCAAACAATGTGCTACAATGCCAAAGTTCATAAGGTTGCCTCCTGTTTGCAACTCTGATGACATCTGAGAGTATATGAACTTCACATGATATGAAAAGATAAATATTCAATTCAAATAAATGAAAATTCTGAATTGATCTTTACTACTTCTATATATCACAAAATTGTCCTATATATCATACTCTTTTAAGTAAATGCTCTTTTAAGATAATGACATATTTCTAGTCAGATTATGTTTTAAGAGGTTAAATTCCAATTTATCCTTCATGAAGTGATGGAATATCAATTTTAATGTCAGATCATACCCTCATGAAGTGGACTAAAGGAGCACAAGTTTCGAAACATGGTTGACTGTGAAAATATTTTCACATTATAATTCAGGACGACCGTCCAGCCTAAGCTACAAAGTGTTCAGGGAAAAGGTGGCAAGCAACGTGGAGCTAATTCCAATCTCCAAGCAGAAGTTGAAGACTGTTAATATCTTGGGCAGTCAACGGTCAAAGTGGTTAGTTTAATGAATTCTTCTGGTTTTTCAAAAACAAACAATATAATGGGACGTGTAAAAGGCTGTTTTAAGTACTCGCCATCCTTAAAGAAAGGTTCGATACCAATTTCTAGATACACCTGTGCCACAAAATCTGGTTTAACAGTCTTGCCTACATCAGCTTCTTGTTGCGCAACTACCTTCCATCTTATAATTTCTTCTTGAGCTGCAGCAATATCCATCATAAGCCCTTCAACCTAAAACCAAAAAGTAGTCGATATAAGATGTGGTATATAATGAATTTAAGAGTAGCTGAAATGTACATATTCCTCACCATAAGCAACCAAATACAAAAATGAGATTATAAAACACCAGCTTGCTAAGAAATCATTATACAATCAATATATGAACTAGTATATATGTTGACTTACATTACCATTTGCCACTCTTTCTTTCTCTTCAAGTTCCTCTGCCTTGTTTCCTCAGGAAGAGCTCATTGGCTTGAGCTTCTATAGGTTGTTTGAGTAAACTTAAATCAAGTAAACAACTCTACAATTTCTGATCAAATAAGGGAAATCAATTCTAAACAAACTTAACTTGAGGTAAACCTAATATGTATCCCCCAACAGCTAGGGAATAGGGAATTATATCCCAATTCAATACATTGCTTATAAACTCTCAATCCACATAAATATGGCCTAGGGCGTCAACAATCCTTGTAAACTCTTACCAACATGTCCTGATAGGATGTGTAAAATTTACAACTGCTGAAATACTAGTAGAAATATCTATTTGGCGAATGATGATGATATTTCTCTTGGCAACCTGATTCGGGGACAAACTGGTGCGATAACAAAGAACTCTGCAGATGCCATGAGGACAAGTACATGCATTATGCATATGCTACCAGACTAAACCAGAAACATTACAAGGCTGCAGAACTTGGTTCCCTAGGACTAAATATTCCAGCATATACAAATATTAATCTAATATTGATAATTTAAATATTTCTCACCATCACGAGGACGACGTCGTTGCCTTTCCAAATGAGGCATCATTCCGTCATCATAAACTATTTTCTCTAGCTCATCATAATTAAGAAATGGTTCTTCCTCCTCTTCAACAATCCAAAACTCTGTTTTGTCAATTGACTTATAATCAATTGGATCCTAATTCCATCTCTTATAGCAATGCCTAAAATTATGATTTCATATAATGTTATGTGATTTTTTTTCCATAAAACTAACGTCATATAATATTAATTATTAAAAATTCAAAGAAAGATTGCTACCTCAACACCAATAGCTTTTTTATACTCCAACTTGCTTATAGGGCCTCCAATGTTAATCATGTCTGGCAACTAAAGGTATTAACCTTGACCCAATTTCAGCACAATCAAATTAGTGTAACCTTGAAGAGCTGGGAAATGAGTGGCATGGGACTGCCATGCATACTGTTCATCATCATTGTGTTTTGTTGTTTGTTGATTTGATCTTGGGGGCAAAATCAAACTTCTCAACAACTTTTCAAGATAAAAGCTATGCCATTGAGCTTCCCAGCACAAAAACAAACACCAAATTGCATTATTTCTTCTAATCACATGTCTGTAAAATCAGCATCCACCAACAGCATTATTTGGGACTTGGGAGTGCATATAAATCTTAATGAAATCTAAAATGCAAATACACAATAAGACTTTGTTTGATCTTGTATTGTGTAGTAGTGAATTGAGATAATGAAATAATGGATTGCCACAAAGCTCCAAAGCACAAATTTAATCTCACAATTCAAGTGAGTGAGCCTTAGTACTTAAATTTTTAAAATATTTAAAAAGCCTGTAAAAAAAGGCTAGCTTAGTAAGTTGTGCAACCTTCTCAACAACTAAGCAAGCAGAACAAAAACAAACAAATTTTCACTTCACTGTCATCAGCACCACATACTAAAATCCTTAATACTGATCTTGCAATTATTAATATGCCCATAGCATTAAATCAAAATAAAGTTACAACTTCTAAATTTTCATCAAATTATAATACAGATAAGAGCAAGCACAATCAAACAAAATCATAAATTGATACAGATTATGCAAAATCATTTATGATACAAAAGTAAAAAATAGTGCGACCAGAGAAATTGACTAATCTATTTAATGTTTTTGCTTTCTGCATGCACTCTACTCTCTTATTTATAAAATGCAGCTTCCCAATAGCTACTAACTAACTTCCTGTCTAGTAAAATGCTTACTAAATGAAAACCTAGACTATTAAATAATTTGATCTTACAAAATAAATTCATTAACTGTAATAGGCTATCAGGAGGCGTGAAAAAATTAAGCCAATCATATACTTTGAGTATACCAATGTGAAATTTCTAAACAATCTAAGGCAGAGAGAAGCTAGAATAGAAATATCTACAAGTACCAATAAGGAGAGGCATGATGAATTCTAAAAAGAGCAGGGAAAGAATCATAAGCCTCTTACCTCCACAACAGATTTACCCAAGCAAAAGAGTGTCATTCCACCAATGATGCTAAGATAATGTTGAGATATGCACTATATATGACCAGGAATATCTTCTTGAATTTCAAGACATCCGCACTCCATAAGCACAATTGGAAGGAAACGGCTCAATCAATGCATTTATATATATATATATATATGTTCACACTATAATTTCAATAGTAGGATTTGACAAATTGACCTGAAAAAATTCAAATGAGACTATTTTTGTTTTTGGAATAGAGACTATTAACAATCTCACAAAGTATCTCTTTTTGTGGTACGGTGAGAGTTTGTGAGAACATGAACAGCCAGGGATGGTTATCAATTTATTGTTAAGCTTTTCAATATGGAAAAGAGATTTTATCAATACTAGGCACCAGTGATATTGTCTTTCCTTTTACATATAGGCCAGCATATATTCTAATTCTTAATCCATTTCTTTTTTCTTTTCTTTTTTTGTAATCTTGATACCATGAGACATCATCATCCAGGACCATATTATTCTTGACTATCTTATGATGTTATTGTTCTTGTTGCATAAAACCAGTTCAATTGTCCTTGATCACTTATCTACAGATTGTGGTGGTTCATCAATGCATGAATATGCTCGCTATAGATTGTTTTCTTTTTTGTGATTCCGCCCATAAACAACGGCACTTCAACAGTTCCATTTCTCTTCGAGCACCTTCGACTTGCCTCTGCTCCAACCTTTTTGTTTTTCGTTTGTGTCATTTTTGTATACAACTTGTAAGATATGGCATACGCTGCTTCATGTATTTAGGAAGAGAATTAATTCTATATCGTTTATATCCCAGTCCTTAATGATTAAATTCAAATCACCAGCCTAATGAATTTTAAAGGCACTAACTATTTGTTGGCTTTCTCAAGGATTTATATATATTTTCCTTCTTTCTCGTAGAATTTGCACTCTTTTTTTGGGGTAAAAGAGGACCATTCTTTATAATGTTGTTTGTGTTGCTATTTTCTCTTTCCCATTCATAGCCATGAATTTATATTCTTATAATATCTATTGAGTTCCTTGTTTGGTTACAGATTTGGACTACCATCCGAGCGATTATGGATAAGTGTTTATGAAGATGATGATGAAGCTTTTTCAATATGGCATGATGAGGTGAGTTGTACAATGTTTATATATTCTATTCCATATGTGTCACTCTTTCAGCCAACTTACAAACTTCATTGGTGATCTATGGTTCACTGTTAACCAATCATAAGAGCATGCCTTAGATCTGAGGCCAGTCAGTTATTAAAATATTGTAAATGGGTTAAACTGTACCCAGGCCATCCCTTCCAGCTCCCTCAATTTATTGGATCAGCACTGGGTAACAACCTTTTTAGTTGAAATATTTGAAGGAATGGACTTATATCATTAGCATCTACGATTTTTTGATGCCCAATTCCCAGAATTCTATCTTCCTATTTAGTAGACATGTATTTGCTAGCTACAAGACTATTTTCTACCGATTCACAATTGTTTCTTTTCTGAATATTCTGTGTACTTTCTATTACACCAAATTTTCATCTTTTTTAAGTCCCAAAGCGGCATTTTAATTATCTTCTCTCTTTAAGGAACTAGTTCTGTTAACTTGTTATCATGATTCTCGCTTCAGGTAGGTGTTCTTGTCCAGCGTATAAAGAGGATGGGTGAAGAGGACAACTTTTGGACAAGTGGTGTAACTGCTCCTTGTGGTCCATGCTCTGAGATTTATTAGGATTTCCATCCTGAGAGGATATTCCTATACTGTAAGAATATTAACAGGCTCAAGTTCAACTGAGTGATCACTCTCTGTCTTTTGCTTCTTTGTTTTTCTTTTCTTTTCTGGCAAGGCCGTGTAATGTTTCTAATTGTTGCATTTGTATTGTTTTCCTTTCTATGTTCGATGAATTTCATATGCAGGACCTGGGAGATGATACTAGGTTTATATAGTTCTATAATCTTTTTTTCATGCAATACAACAGAAAGGATGATGGTTCACTTGAACCCTTAAGACAAAAGAATATAGATACTGGGCAGGGTTTAGAGCGCATGGCCTACATCCTACAGAAGGTACTTTTAGCTCAACCACAATAAGACGCCTCCCAACACATGTGCAGTTAATGGAGCTTGTGCTTTGCTTGAAGGATCTTCTGATTACTCTTGTTTGCACGTGGTTCATCATCTGTATATTCCAGTATCTACTTCACTTCAACAGATGTATTCATATCATGAAATTCTTCTTCAGGTTCCGAACAATTACGAAACTGACTTAATTTTTCCAATTATAGAGAAGGCCTCAGAACTGGCAAATGTCTCTTATGCACTTGCAGATGATCCTACAAAAACAAAGCTGAAATTATGGTATAATATCAAGAGCGTGTTATATCCTTAACCTCTTTTCTAACTGATTACTTCCTTTTTATATATTATGTTGACTCAGTTAAGTTCTTTTTTAATAGATAATTGTAGATCATTTGTGTGCAATTGTTTATCTTATATTAGATGGGGTTATCCCGTCTAATATTGGGAGAGGCTACGTAGTTAGGCGGCTCATCATAAGAGTTGTTCGTACAGGCAGGTTGCTTGGCATAAAAGGTGATGAAATGGGAAACCTTGAAGGAGCAATTTTGTCAGTACTTGCTGAATGAGTAATCGACTTAAGCACTCATATAGATTCGGATGTAAAAGCAAGATCAATCCGCATCCTTGAGGAGTTGAAACGAGAAGAACTACGATTTGTACTGACATTAGAGAGAGGAGAAAAAATTCTTGAGCAAATATCGGCAGATGCATCAGCAAGTGCACAGGAAAATGGGACTGTACCTTGTTTGTCAGGCAAGGATGCGTTTCTTCTGTACGACACCTATGGATTTCCTTCAGAGATAACTATGGAAGTTGCTGCTGAACGTGGAGTCAGTATAGACATGAATGCTTTTGATGTTGAAATGGAAAACTAAAGACGTCAATCTCAGGCTGCACATAATTCTATTAAACTTACAGTAGAAAAGGGTGCCGATCTTACAGAAAATATTCCCGAGACTGAGTGTCTTGATTATGATTCCCTTTCTGCTAGAGCAGTGATCAAAGGTCTATTGGTGAACGGGAACCCAAATGTGCAGGTTTCTAAAGGAAGTGAAGTAGACGTTTTGCTGAACAGGACACCATTTTATGCTGAATCAGGTGGTCAAATTGGAGATCACGGTTTTTTATATGTTACTGAAGCTGAAAATAAGCTACAAGCTGTCATAGATAGAGGATGTGCAAAAATCTCTTGGTAGCATATTTGTTCATAAAGGTACTATAAAGGAAGGAATCATAGAGGTTGGCAGAGAAGTTGAAGCTGCAGTAGATGAAAACCTGAGGCAGCGAGCTAAGGTAGTGGTGTAACAGGTGCCTATATTTCTTGCTAAATATATATGTTCAAGCATAATTGATGGAAAAAATAGAAAAGTCTGACAAACTAGAAAATCTTGTTGTATGCATATCATTGATGTTAATTATGTGGTTGGTCTTGGGCATTTATAGATATGTTGACATTGTTTGCACTTTTTTTGCATTTTCATCACACTGCCACTCATTTGCTGCAAGCAGCACTCAAAAAGGTAATAGGACAGGAAACATCACAAGCTGGTTCGTTAGTGGCATTTGATCGTCTTAGATTTGATTTCAACTTTCACCGACCTCTTCTCGATAATGAGGTCATGCAAATTGAAAGTCTTATCAATAGGTGGATTGGGGATGCTGCACTTCTTCAAACTAAAGTGATGCCTATAGCTGAAGCTAAAAGAGCTGGAGCAATTGCAATGTTTGGAGAAAAATATGGAGATAGAAGAAGGTTCAGCCTTGATCAAGTCCAAACCCTGCTGCCATCGAGTGCCCCAAATGGTCTTGGTCCAGTAAGTTGCACAGTGGATAGATTTCTTACCACCAAAAACACAGAGGGAAATTTGAGAGGACGGATCTTATGATGGAATACGGAGAAGCCCCTTGAAGAGGAATAAGGATCATCACTCACGTGACCACTTGAAGAGCAGGAGGCAGCTCACAGACCATGAGATAAGAAGTCACCAAAGTGAACAGAGGACTCTGCCGCAGAGTATTTTCTGAAAATAGCCTAAAAAAAATTTCAAATGGCTTCAGCTAACATTTGCTCTGACACATTAGCTTTTATAAAAAATAAATAAATAAATTGTTCCAACGTCATTTGAAATGGCGTTCATTTTTTTTATTTTCAAATTTGCTCAATGAAAAAATTATCAAATTTCTTTCTTTTTTTAAAAAATTAAATTTGTTTTTTTTAATTAAGATAAGTTTTTTGTTTAAAAAAATATGATTAACAAGAATAAAAAAAACTGATTAAGAACAATAATGATCATGACAGCATTCCAACGCCAGTCCAAGTGGTTTTGAATTATTATTTTCAACACGAGTTCATCTGACATTTAGCCTATTTTTAGAAAAAAGTGAACAAAATAGATGTAAATGAGAAAGTTGAACTTGTTTGAGGCTGTTTTCAAAAAAATACTCCAGCCACATAGCCCTCGTCTAAGAGAAACTCTTGGAGTTTGAAATATAGTCTCGTCCCACATTGCCCTTATCGTTAGGGGTGTAAACGCGAATGAATATCGTGAACATCCTAACGCTCGATTCAAATTTCGACTCAAAAAATTCAGCTCTAATTCGATAAGAAATTTCTAATTTTGCGTCAGATTCGACTCGGATCATTAGTCGAACTAACTCGGCTCGTAAGTGCTCGACTCGTTTACAAAACAAGTTACTCACGAGCCTTCAAATCGAGTTTCGAATATGAACCATTTCACTTAATATTAAACCACTACATGGTAAAATTATTATTAAACTAATGTTTATATATAAAAGTTTTTTATTTTTATTTATGTAAAGAAATTACAAAGAATGTAACACAAATTGATAATCAATTCATTGATTTATTTAAGTACAAGCTTACACAATTTAATACTACACTTTATAAATTATAAAGATTGATACAAATATCACATATTTAGCTTGTTAGTATAAATCAGACCAGTATTCGAATATGATTCATGATATCTAGCAGGTATCGAGTATTATTCGAGAAAAAAATGAAATACTCGAACCTTAATATGAGTGAACACTAGAATACTCGAATTCGACTCATGTATCATTAAACAGAAAATGAGTATGGATCATATTCGACTCGAATCAACTTCGAATTCGAGCCTTGGATTATATTTTCGAACTGATCTCGAGTCGAGTATCGAGCTACTCTGTTAGACCCCAACCCTTATGAAATAAATGTTTATTTTTTTATGATTATTTTTCAACAGTAAAGTGTTTAATTGACAAAATATTATTGTGACGCCCCCAAAATTAGGTATACATCACCCATCTTGGGTCGCCACTTACATGGTACATAAATTCAAATACAACTTACTAATATAATCGTCAGCAGTATACATACGACATAAATCGTGAGTTTGAATACAAATATTATCTACTAGATATTATACAAACTCAAAAGGAGTCCTCATTACAACTATTATCACACTATTTCACGTAATAGTGAGGACTACTAATGCTATCCTCCGACCATTACTCCGCTCCCCGGACGTCCCAAATATGTTCTCATTTCTCAAGAGAACGTTGAAAGAAAGGTGAGCTCAACTAGCCCAAAGAAGAAATATTATGACTAAGATAATGCGTAATAAATTATCATTAGCCTTCAATGTTGTTAAACCGATAAAATACAATAGACAACTAGTTTAGCTGCAATGAATAAGCAATCCATTAAAAGAGTCAAGTAGAGAATAAAGTCTACTATCTTTTAGGTTTTAAAAGTTTTCATCAATTTTATCACGAGTGAGACTCGACAATAAATAAACCACCACATCTAATCATCCCCTGCATCACCTGGTCAAGGATTTTCATCAAATTATCAATGGTCATGACTATACCGAATCACCCCCGGTCATAATCATACCAAAAACTATCCATCAACTGCATTACGAGCCACCGAGGACTTTTGTCACATCATTTATATCAAGTCGTGATTATACCGAATGATCCTCTCGTCATAATCATACTAAGTTCATCTATGCACGTAAGCCAAAGATAACATAATATAACATGAGGATGATGACAATGACATAATAATTCAATAAAACAAGTTCAAGAATTATTTAATCCATGAATTATTAACGCCCAAATTGTCAACACGATCATCGTTTCGTAGAGTAAAATTCAAGAATGATCGGAAGAATATTTCCATGAAAAGATCTTTGGATGAAACGCAAATATCAAGGATATTCTACTAATTTCATGGAGTATAGAAGTCCAAGTTTTAACCAACTGGGTATAATAAAGAATGGAATAACAAAAGAAATCACCATGCATGTGGTACTTCAGATGTAAAAGTTATTCCAATGTAATAATAATAACGGAACCAAAGTCGGTGAAATTCACACCGACAGGATGTTCCAATGTAATAATAAAGATGGAACCGGATCCTGTAAAACACATGATAGGATATTCCAATGTAATGATAAAGATTTTAACCGTGTCCGGTGTAAAACACATGCATGGGATGTTCCAATGAGAATAATAAAATCGGAATCAACTGTGTCCTGTAAAAAACACATGCATGTGATGTTCCAATGTAATAATAGAAGAATGTCACCAAGTATAGGTAAATCACGTATACAAAAGTTATTCCAATGAATAAATAAGAATGGAATAACATAAGGATTTCACCAAGTATAGGATACGCCAGCATACAAAAGTTATGTATAGGGTATATCACTTTTCTGTTATTCCACGAGAATAATAGTGAATGGAATAATATGAAGTTCTCTTCAAGAAGAAAGAATAACACCCTTTACCGTAAAAGAACCTGAATATAGAAGTAGTGAAGAAATAGAATACTCTTCTTCTTTCTATAATTTTCTCTCTATAGCTTCTCTCTATAATTTCTCTCTGTAGTTTCAAAATGAATTCGTAAGAAAATAATGAAGGAATGAGCTTCTATTTATAGGAAAATGGAATGCATAAGAATTAATCCATGAAGCAAAGTCAGATTGATTTACGCATTTTAATCGACGGTCCATATTTAAAGAAAAATCTTTTAAATAAAATATAATATATTCTATTTATATAAAAACATTTTACTACGCAAACACTATGCAATACTACGCAAAATACTATGCAAAATACTTACGCAAAGACTACGCATAATAAAATATAATATATTCTATTTATGTAATAACTTTAATAAAAGATTCTATTTTATATAAAAGATGTTTCGTTTTATTACGTTAATAATACTGAATAAAACAAAACGTCATTATCGCTATAATAATTCATATTATTAATCGATGATAATGGAATCAAACCTGAGTGACTTCTCACATAAAAGATCAATAATCAATACCGTGTGCTACTTTATGCGCAACCACACGACATCGCATTTTTACTACCGAGTAGTTCAACAAGATCAACCAGTAAAACTTCCGCCGTTATTTTAATAAAATATTTTGTCGCTTTCTCAATCCGATAATAATAATTACATTATTGGGGTCCACCAATGATTGAGTAGTTATCACGAATATTATTCCTCGCTAAACCGAATATTCCCGACCAATCGAATATAATATAACCACTTGCATACATTTTTACAAAATTTATAAATACTACCCACAACTATAATATTATCTTAAATTCACACCATAATATAAAAAATTATTTCGACAAAATTTAAATCTTTATTGATAAAATCTGGGGTCTCACAATTATAGTTATGAGTAATATTTGCAAATTATAGTCTGATATGAATATTCGTTTTGTTGGGGAATATTCGTACGACGACGCCGAAATAAGCAATCATTGGTAAAATCTTTGGGCCCCACAGCGAAATAACTGTCGGATAGGGAAAGCGACAGAAATAATCTTTTAAAATTTAACGACAAAACTTTTACCTTTAATTGTTGAAATACCCGGTGATAAAAGTACAGTAGCACGCGGTACTCCACAGTAACACACGGTATTGCACAATATTTCTGATTATTGATTCAATAATTGCTAGAATAGTAGTTGCGTAGTATTTTATATTATTGACTCAATAATTGTTACAGTGATAATTGCATAGTATCTCATATTATTGATTTAATAATTGTCACAGTAACAACTGCATAGTATTCCACATCATTAAATCAATAATTGTCACGGCATAGTAACTCATATTATTTGAAAGGATATTATTAATTAGCACTATTGGCAATGTCTAGAAGTTTTGTCGAGGAAAATGAGTTATGTTATATAATTGTGCGCCAATAAGGATAAATTTTTAAATAAGTCAGTACAACACTTATTTCCTTAATAAATCTATCCACGACTGGAATCTTGGTCTTTTCAGCATGATGAAAGTTGAGATGAGGGGCTGAAAGCCAAACAAAGCTTCGAATGGTGTACACTTCAAAGCTGTATGGTAGTTGGTGTTATACCACCACTGAGCCAAGATAACCATCTCCTTGGGTGCTCACAGCCCATACACCTTAAGTAGTATTCCAAGCATCTATTCAGTCTTTCCGTTTGCCCATCAGACTGGGGATGATATGCTGAACTAAGGCATAACTGCACTCCCAATTGTCGAAATAATGTCTGCCAAAAGGAGCTAACAAACACCCTGTCCCTATCTGTAACAATATTATGTAGCAAGCCATGAATTTTGTAAATGTTGTCAATGAATATTTTAGCTACTGAGTTGGCAGTATAGGGATGTTGAAGTCCAATGAAATGAGCAAATTTGGAGAATCTGTCAACTATTACGAGTATAACAGTTTTGCCCTCAGAACTAGGCAAGCCCTCAATAAAGTGCATTGAAATATTAGTCCAAGGTTTGTTGGGAACTTCCAAAGGCTGCAATAATCCTGGATATGGAACACTCAGTTTTATGTCTTTGGCAAATGTCACATTCTTTAATCCATGTCTTAATGTGTTCTGTGAGATTAGGTCAAGTGAAATAAGCTCCAATCTTTTAATGGTGGCCTCGATTCCAGAATGCCCCCCCCCCCACCCCCCCACCCCCCACCCCCCCAGAGGACTTGAATGAAACTCAAGAAATAGTTTTTTCCTGAGATCAGTTTGTGTTCCAACATATATCATTCCTTTGTACCTTAAGACATTGTTTTGCAGAGTGTAATGAGGCTTAGAATCTGGTTGTATACTCAGCTGCTGTATTACATTCTGAATGTGTTCATCTCCTTCATAAGTACTGATAATTCCTTTTTTGTAGGTGATTTCATAGTCATAGCCCAACATCTTGCTCAACCAATTTTGTTGCAAAAATGTAGTTAGCCTTTGTACCATAAAGAACTTGAGGCTCTGATGATCTGTTTTGATAATAAAATGAGTTTAAAGAAAATAAGATCTCCATTGAGACACAGCTTGTATAATTGCTAAAATCACTTTTTCATACCCAGACAAACCCGTATGTTTTGGTGCCAAAGCCTTACTCAAGAAAACTAATGGTCTTCCTCCTTGCATTAACACAGCCCCAATTCCTTTAGAACTAGCATCAGTCTTTATAATGAAAGGTTGGGAAAAATCAGGTAAAGCCAATACAGGAGTGGAACTCATAGTCAACTTAAGTTTGTGGAAAGTTGTGGAAGCTTCAGAATCCCAATGAAACTGATCTTTCTGCATAAGTTTAGTTAATGGCCTGGTAATTTCTCCATAATTTTTTATAAATCTTATGTAGTACCCAGTGAGTCCCAAAAATCCTTTGAGAGCTTATACAGTTTTTGGTTCCGGCCAATTAATCATGCAAGCAATCTTATTGCAAAAATAATGTGGCCTAAGTAGAGGCTCTTGGTGGATCAAACAAGAGATATTGAAGAGGGTAGCTCGTATGGGCTAATGCTAAAAAGAATATAGTTCAAGTTCAAGGGAGAGCTTGGTGTATTGAAGAGGGTCGGTCACAGAGCCGGTCCTGAGTTTTCTAAGGCCCAGGACAAAATTTTCAAGTGTGCCCACTTATACAAATTAAATTAAAAAATAAATAAATTATCAACTAATTATTTTTATTAAAATTATAAAAATTTATAAAAGATAAGGAAGAACACTTTAAAATGTCATCGAAGCAAAGAATCTTCACATGTACCTACAAAATAAAAATATCAATAAAATCGATAAAACTAATGAAATACCCATTGTAGTTGGCAAGTTTTACTGATTACACAATTGAACTTTTAATTTTTCAAATTACCCCACTAAACTAATTATTATTTTGAAATTGGGTTATTCCGTTTAAAAAAATAATCGGATGTTAATTTTTTATCTACAAAACTAATGAATTACCCACTGTAGTTGGCACGTTTTACTGATTACACCATTGAACTTTTAATTTATCAAATTACCCCATTAAACTAATTAAAAATGATTATTTTAATTATTTTTAAAAACAATTATTATTTTTAGTAAAAATATTAGAATCTTTAAATTTTTTACCATAAAATGAGTAAAGTTTCATAAAATATAGATTTAAAAAAATTAAAATTTTATGAAACGATATTGATTTAAAAAAAAAATCTCTTTTTTTCCTTTTGAAAATAAAGTTTATTTTTTTGAATCTATATTTATTAAAATTTTACTCATTTTTTAAAATATGAAGAATTTTCCAAATTTTTTCTTGAAAATAATATTTATTTATAAAATTATTAATTTCTTTTTTGAAAAAATTGAATCAATTTTTTATTTATCATTTTGCTTTTTTTAATTTTAATTTCTATTTTTTAGTTTTTTAAAAAAATTCTAATATTAAGAATGAGTCATTCTGTTAAAAATTAAGTAGACATTAATTTAATTTAAAATCACTTTAATTTGTTTGAATCTATATTTTATGAAACTCTACTCATTTTATGAAGAAAAAAAAGTTTCTAATATTTTTACTTAAAATAATTATTATTTTTAATTAGTTTGATGGGGTAATTTGAAAAATTAAAAGTTCAATGGTGTAATCAAGAAATGTGCCAACTACAGTGGGTAATTCATTAGTTTTGTAGATAAAAAATTAACGTCCGTTTATTTTTTTTAACGAAATGACCCAATTTCAAAATAATAATTAGCTTAGTAGTGTAATTTGAAAAATTAAAAGTTCAATAGTATAATCAGTAAAACCTACCAACTACAGTGGGTATTTATTTAGTTTTACCCAATGAAATTTAAATCACAAAACATCATTTAAAATGTCTTCTTGTTGCACTTTTAGATGCAAAATCATCAATTATACTATCATATTTAATATTTTCTAACATATCATTTTTAATGCATAATATCGTTATTCTTTTTATTCTTTTATTTTTTTTATACACATAAATACATAAGTTTATAAAAAAATTGGGCCCCCTCAACTGTGGGCCCCGGTGGTTGCCTACAGTGGCCCTTGCCCAGGCCTAGCCTGGCCTGGGTCGATGGGCTAATATTGAGTATGGTTAAAGTTCAAGGGGGAGCTTGGTGTCGATGTGGATGGAGAGATCGCGCGTTAAGGAGGAGATTGTTGAGGTACCGCGTGATAGTAAAGTCCCACATCGAAACACAAAGAGAAACATTAAGTACATATATATATGCTCTAATGTACCATAAACCTACTAGGTTAACTTTTTGAGTCATGATGTGGTTATGGATATTTCTCTTATTTGGGCATGCTTCTTTTTTTATGCTATTGAAGTATGGTTATGTTCTCTCATGGGGTTTCTCCCAAGCTCCGCTACAATATCTTTAATTATACACAAAAGTACTTTCTTTATAATATCTTTAATTAATGGATCTCTTACCATTACTAAGTTTGTCACGATGACCGGTGAATATTGTGCAACTTCATTGCGAGTCAAGCTTATAGTAACCAAGTTTTGGGCTCATTCATAAAATGGAAATTAGGTGTTGATTTGAAATCCAATCTCCCCAAGTTACATGAATATGCCAAAAAAAAAAAAAAACTCTTTTTGATGTCGTAATCCTCTATGATTTACCTCATTGTACACCCAAGTATTTGGCTAAAATATGCACCAGGATTGAAAGATTTTCTTTACAAAATTGCACCTGGTTGCATGAAGTACATAATGCTACTGGAGCAATTCAGACTAAGGTTAGATGTTAAATTAAAGGATTATAGCAGTCATAGACTCATAATTATCGTGCAAAGCTTCTTATGAGACGAGGCTCTGTAGATGTGTATATGTTGAGATGTCTAGTTTACTTGACTGGAGAGCCAACACGATCATGAGTTTGTCCGGTTCACAAAATAGCCAGCAAAGTTCAGCAAATAATTATCAATAACAAAATTAAGCAAGCTTGGATCACTTTCAAGTGTACATGAAATTGATTATTTTCTAATTTAATCTGTCTACAGTGAACAAGATCAAACATCCACAATATTGTCTAAATAGAGTCGATAAATGTAGTAGTATATATTTAGCTCTGATCACATTTAACATTGCCTTAAAAACTTCGCTCTTAGGAGTTGATCTCCACAAAAAGGCTGGCCTGAGGATGTAGTCATGCTTCTTCCAAAGACAAGGAGAGCTTGTCTTGTCCATATACAACACGAGGAAAGTTGGAGAAAAGGGTGCAACTCTCAGCCTCTAAGCAACCCAAAGAATCGACATAATCATATAGAGATTGTAGTTTGGTGGTATGCTGAAACCTCCTTCCCTTGCAGTCGCCACTCGGAAAACTTCACCAAAATCTGAATCATGCAAGAAAACTTGCAAAATAAAAGCAGGGGAAATCCCTTTTCAAATCTTCCTTCACTTGAGCAGCATTCTTACCACTGGAGAATCCCATGTAACTGAGGAATACAAGCAAATCAAAGGGTCCAAAAATCAGGCCATCCATTGCCACTTTAGTATCCACAATCCGCACTGAATTAGGTTATAGTTCGAGTTCAACCCTAATAAAAGGTCCATACCTTCATACATACCACAAAAAAGGAGAAAATATTAATAAGAAAATCCTCCCACAAGTGAACAGAGCAACACATTCATCTCATATAGATAGTAAGATATTCAATTTTTATCTGTCAACTAATCTGTGAAATTTGAATTAGCCAGTTCCCTTTTAGAAAAGATATGATGCATCCACCAAGGTATCTGAAGCTTATATCTATAAATAATAGAGTTGTGTTTGTAATTCCAGTTGTTTTAAATGAAACACGTTTAATGTTGAGATGTTTTTTTTAGGAATGTAGAGATATTTAGTTCCATATGAACCTCTTAATTTTCTCAAGGATATATACGTATATTTGTGACTGAAATTCTACTGTAATATATACGTATATTTTCTCAAATATTTTGCAGATTTTTGAAATAGTATTTGTGCACTTAAAAGCCCTTCAGCAGACTTATGAAGCATTCTAGGGAATACAAAACAGCACTACCAAGAAGTTAGAAGGTGTTAGAGGACCTCTATTATCAAAGTCTTGCTGAAGCACCTCACAACTTTTTATAACCACTGTATTTCCAAACAATCATCCATAGGGAAAGAAGGTATGCAAACTAAAGTGAACACTCAAAGACTGTAAAAAGAACGTCACAATCAGAGAAATTCATAATGGAATAAGAATAAACAAACAATCAAAAACATACCAGAAGTGGCAAAATGGTCCAATGAAACCAAGACCAAACATGTTTATGATTGCAACCCGCTTTTAGCTAATTTTAAATTCTTCATCTGCATGCTGAAATGCAAAACAGAAACACTAATCCTCGGAAGCACATACTTTCAAAATAATGTTTTGTCAAATAGCTTAACAAGAACTTCAGTTTATATCAGGAAACATTAAAAGGCCAACACTAGCCTGGCATCTAATAGAAGGCTAAGGAGAGAGAGGATATAACTAGATGACACATGGCAAATGAGAGGTCGGTAATATTAACTCGGTAGTCCACTTAGTGATAAAAACTAGTATTCTTAATTTTGTTTTAAACTAAGCTTACTGGTTTTGTCAGGAATTTGGACTGTGTTGAGTCCAGATTACCTCAATGAAGATCCTATATAAATAGCTAATATTTACAAAAGAAGATGCTACTGGCAAAGCGTCACAAGTTGTACAAGTATATATAAAACACCTGTATACTTGAAGTCAACCAAACAGTCTCAACAAGCAAAGTTACCAACTAAATCAATAGGAACTGTGATGAGAAATTCCTGAGCACTAAAGGTGGCAAGCCACCATTCTACAAGTCTCTAAATGCAGCAGTAATCAGTTATACTCAATATAGAACAAGAGGTAGAAAAGCCCATATTTACCAACAAAGAACACCACCGAGATGCAAGCAACTCCAATGGCATTTTAAGAACACGGGAAAAACAAACACCAAGGTGCTCCTGGGATTACCAAAGCATAGTTGGCTTAAATAAAGATCATTTAGTGGAGCAGTCATTTCAGAATCATGGTGCTGAACCAATTATGATCATTAAGATATGAACAATGCAAACCATTTGATTAGACTGTTAGCCTAGTAAGCTAGCACAATACCATAATTTTGGTGATAGTTTTGTAATGGTCTTTAACTTTCAACAAAATTCCACAGAAGCAATTCTTGCAGCCGCAGCATTGTCAAGGGCATCCAATTGGGCAAGATTATATGTCCAAAATCCAAATCACTCCAAATTAATTCCAAGATTTAATAACCCTATAAAGTAAGAAATAAAAATTCCATCTTTTAGCATTTCAACATTCACTGTTTGAAACTTATACCACAACAAAAGAACCAGCTCTTTACATCACAAACACCCCCCAAACAAAATTCTGAAACTGCAACAACACCAGCCTACCCAAAATCCAAATCAGTCGGAATTAATTCCAAAATTTAGGCAAATAACAGATAAAAGAACATGTTACCTTGTAAGGGTCAAGTTTTCTTGATTCAACAGCAACAAGGAAGATCGTATGTTCGATTCAATAGCAACAAGGAAGATCGTATGTTCGATTCAACAGCAACAAGGAAGATTGTATGTTCGATTCAACAACAACAAGGAAGATCTGGGCATAGACTTCAATTCTTGGTCTCCGTGTTCTATAATTCGAATTTTGCGACCTAGGTTGGTATGTTCATTCATAGCTCAGGTTTTGTTTTGGACAGACACAAGTGAGGAGAGAGACTGAAAAAAAGAAAAAACAGGGAAGGCTTAAATAGGTATGCTAGTTAAGGGTAATGTCATTTAAGAAGGTATGCCTTTATTTTGCAAAATCTACGGTAAACAAAATTCTGATCAAACGAGCATAATAAAAGACAAAGAAATGAAATCACATTCACCTAAGGCCACTTCCAGGTTGACAAGATATTATATTTTCACTTACATTTATCTATTAAAATCATCAAAAGATGACATTTTTAAGTGTGTTTGCAACAAAATTTAACATGCATCATGAAGGCTGAAGTTCACATTTGGGACAGAGACGGTGTTTATACCTGGTTGGTTGCACACAGATTTCCAATTAAAAGTACGTAGTAGATTTTATAATAAGAAGTGACACAAGATATGGTTGTAAATTGTAATGTTTGTGTTGTGTTGAACAAAATAGTTTGGTGTTTCGGAAGCTCATATATGAATTGTTTTGGGATGCCACAAATAAATAATGTATAAGCTACAATAAATGTTAATCATTTACAAAATCAAAGTTCATAAGCCAGGAACTAGAATATGTTGGTTTGTTTCTGCTGGATGTACCAAGATGATATGCAATGACCAAAATTTATGAACATTAGGATTGTTTTTTCAGATCCAAAACAATAAGTACAACCATTTATGGCAACATTTAATAGCAAGAGAGAACATAAAGAAAAATAACCAGATATGTTAGGATAATTAAAGTCGGCAAACAAAATTGGCCAGCAAGCTGGGTGTAGCAGTTATAGACAAAAGCCATATTTGAGCTGACCCATTAATAATTGTTTTAATTTTTCTAAACAGGAAAATAATGGAGTACATAGCAATTGATTCAGGAAAGGAAACTTGTTGAAAAAAAATGAGCTGGTTCATGCTTAAAGTCTTAAAGAAAGAAGATAAATATGTAGGATGACATGATAGATTATATATTAATTTAGTTCCATACTTCAAACTGAATATACTAAGAAGAAGAACAAGTTGAAGAACTAAGAAGATGCATAGACATGAGTGCACATAATTTATGGTAGGCAGTATGCATAGTATAAAACAACAAAACAAAACAAAAAAATCAAAACATAAAACCCCGAACCAACAAAACATCTGTCATGACAAACTGTACAATGCAAGTTATCTCCTTGGCTACAAAAAATCACAAGAGACGCTAATAAAGAAATCACAAAATAAGAATACAAGAAAATGAAAAACAAGAAATTACCACCGAGAATCCCCATTAAATCAACAAGTTCCTCCACTTCACCGCGTTTAATAATCCAGCAACATTCTCTCCCAAACGCCTCGTTTGCAGCCCCGTCAAACAACTCCAAAGGACCAATCAACGCATCCACCAGTCTCCTAATATCTCCTTTTTCTACCATTTCAATAACTCCCATTGAAACAAGCTCGGAGTTGAGGAAAGCCACGAATTGGGAGGGTTTTACGCTTCTCCCAAAAGAAACCCGAAAAGAAACCGCGCGAAAAAGGGTAAAGAATAGCAGGAAACGGTCATGTACCGGACGGAACCCATATAACCTGAGAGAACCTGAAAACCATCCATTAATGGGGCTCCGACCCGTAACTGTACGAATTGTAAAATCACCAAACCCCAACTGTAAGCACTATACACCTGTTCCGAACAGCAGGGGAGGAATAACCGCAGGGATAGATAAGCGGAGCGTGAAGGCGCGTCGAACCTCCGATTTGGTCGAGCTACCTCCGGCCAAAAAGCCCCGATCGATTCTGACCAGCTCGAAGATAAGTCACTTTTCCAATCCGATCTTGGGGGGAATCCTCCAAACTAACATTCGGAGACATTGATCAAGTCCAAGCAATGCTTAAACTTATCTGCAGTCACAGTCTTTGTCAACATGTCAGCTGCATTTTTAGAAGTGTGCACCTTCTCCAATATCACATCCCCAGCAGCTATCAACTCCCTCACCTTGTGAAACCTTACGCTAATATGCTTGGTCCTTGCGTGATACACTTGATGCTTTGCCAAGTAATGGGGCGCCTAACTATCACAATATCAAATTGTACTTCACCTTGATCTATGCCCAGCTCATTCACAAAACCCTTTAACCACAATGCTTCCTTGTCAGCCTCAGTCAATGCCATGTACTCAGATTTAGTAGTAGATAGAGCTACTAGAGATTGAACCATAGATCTCCAACAAATTGGTCTACCTGCCAAAGTAAACACATACCCTATTGTAGATCTCAAATCATCCAACCTTCTAGCATAATTCGCATCCACATACCCTACAACTGATATCCGAGCCTCTTGCTTCGCAAACATAATCCCATGATTTGTTGTTCCTCTCAAATATCTGAACACCCACTTAACAGCTTTCCATTGCTCTCTACCTGGATTGGCCATGTATTTGCTCACCGTGTCTTGATCGTGATGTGCAAATCGGTCGTCGTACACACCATCGCATACATCAAACAACCAATTGCGCCAGATAGGGAACGCTCGACATATCCTCGGATCTCTTCAAACCGATTTGAACAACATCTTTGTAGATAACTCAAGTGATTTCGCCAATGAAAGGTCAATTGCTTAGCATTAGCCATACTAAACCTCTCCAACACTTTCTCCACATAATTTTTTTAGGTCAACCATGACTTTCCATTTGCTTTCATCCTCGCGAATCTCCATCCCAAGTATTTTCCTAGCGGCACCCAAGTCCTTCATGTCAAACTCCTTTCCCAACAAGTTTTTCAACCTGTTTACGTCAATCATACTCTTTGCAGCAATAAGCATGTCATCCACATACAGTAACAGAAAAATATAGGAACCATCCTCAAGGCTTTTCACATAAACACAACAATCATACTCACATCGAGTGAACCCAATCCGGATCATGAAGGAATCGAACTTCTTTTACCATTGTCTCGAGACTCATTTCACCCATACTGGTGACTTCTTCAACTCGCGATACCATGTGCTCGGGCCTCCTACCGCTTGAACCCCTCAGGCTGCTCCATGAATATCACTTCCACCAAATCACCATAAAGAAAGGCCGTCTTCACATCCAGCTGCTCTAACTCCAGATCATAGCTAGCCACCAATACCAAAATAATCCTGATTGAGGTATGTCTCACCACCGGAGAAAACACCTCATCATAGTCAATCCCCTTCCTCTGCGAGTATCCCTTTGCTACCAATCGAGCCTTAAACCGTTCCTTTTCCTTTTTTGATACAGCTTCCTTTTTCTTGTACACCCATTTGCACCCCACTGGTTTCTTTCCCTCAGGCAATTCTGACAATTCCCAAGTTTTATTTTTCTTCAATGACTCCATCTCCTCCACCATGGCCTCCATCCAACTGTCCCTTTCAAAACTACCAATAGCTTCCTGAAACGTAGACGGATCCCCACTAGTAGTAGATAAAGCATATGCAACCATATCATCAAACCTGTACCTCTCTTGGTTTGATAGTGCGTCTGGGTCTCCTTGCGGCTATGCTTTAAATCCTGCTTCTTTCTTGATTTTCCTGTTCCACTGGTGGTGAATTTCCAATGTCATAACTCTCCAATTCGATTTGAACTTCCTGTTTGTAAGACCCCAACTTTTATAAATAAAGATGAATTTTTCTATAAATATTATTTTTGAATATTATGGAATAAATTTGATATAATGTTATAGTTGTGGGTAATATTTATAAATTTTGCAAAGTATGCAAGTTGTTATAAAATATTCGTTTGGTCTGGGAATATTCTTTTTGTTAGGGAATATTCGCATAACTACTCAATCATTGGTGGACCCCATTAATGTAATTATCATCGGATTGAGAAAACGACAAAATATTTTATAAAAATAACTACGTGAGGTGTTACCGTTAAAACCGCTGAACTACCCGTGGTAAAGCATGAAGAATATACGCGTGGTTGCATAAGAAAGACACCAGATTGATTATCGATGCTTACGTGAGAAGTCACTCACCTATGCTTAATTATTACTCACAAAGAATTCACGATCGATCTCTTATATTATTGATTCAATTATTGTCACAATATCATCCGTATAATATGTTATAGTATTAAATCAATAATTGAGACGACAAGTTATAAATGATTAATAATTAAATACGTGTTGATGAAAATAAAATGATTTGTGGTAAGTTTGATTATTTTATGGGGGCCCATATGTCATCATCTAAGAGTCTCTTCACAATAAGAATTACCTTTGTGAATAGTAATTACCTTCACAATAGTATTTACCTTCGTCAATAAGTAATTATCTTCATCAATAAGTAATTACCTTTGTGAATAGTAATTACCTTCGCTCAATAGTATTTACCTTCGTCAATAGTAATTACCTTCACAATAATAGTAATTACCTTGTGAATAGTAATTACTTCGAAGTAATTACCTTTGACGTCGAACCACTTGTCGCTTCACATTAAAAGGCCGAACCACTTGTCGTTTCACATTACAAAAGGCCAAACCACTTTTCTTTCCACATTATTAGTCGTCAAGCCACTGCGCTTTTCACACTCAAGCAGTGCTAAGCTAGAAATCTTCTATAAATAGAGGCCTAGTGCTTCATTATTTTTCACTTAATTCATTCAAGCTATAGAGAGAAAGTATAGAGAGAATAAAGAGAGAAAGAAGAAGAGTATTTTGTTACTACGCCGTCATAAAGATTCAATCTCCTACCTAAAGTAAGTGGGTGTTATTCTTTCTTATTCATGAAGAGAATCGCTGTTGTTATTCCATTGCTTATTATTCATTTGGAATAACTCGTGATACGTGGTTTACCCTATACTTGGTGACATTCTTCTATTATTACATTGGAACATCCTGTGCAGGTTTTACACCGGACTGGTTCCGCTTTTATTATTTTGTTGGAACATCCTGTCACAGTGTTTTACAGGACCGGTTAAAATCTTTATTATTCTCGTTGGAATATCCTATCGTGTTTTTTACCGGACCGGGTTAAATCTTTTATCATTCTGTTGAATATATCTGTGTGTTTTACAGGATCCGGTTCCATCTTTATTATTCTGTTGAACATCCCGCTTGTGAATTTCACGACTCGGTTCCGTTATTTATTATTCCATTGGAATAACTCCGTCTATGCATGCGTCTTCATCGCATGCATGGTGATTTCTTTTGTTATTTCATTCTTTATTATACCCAGTTGGTTAAAACTTTGACTTCTATACTCCATGAAATTAGTGGAATATCCTCGATATTTTGCGTTTCATCCAAAGACCTTTTCATGAAAATATTCTTCCGATCATTCTTGAATTTTACTCTACAAAAAAGTATCATGTTGATAATTTGGACGTTAATAATTCCCTGGATAAAATAATTCTTGAACTTGTTTTATCAATTCTTATATCATTGTCATCATCCTCATGTTTATATTTTTTAAAGTCATCCGTGGCCCGTCAGAAGTATAGATGGACTTGGTATGATTATGACTGCAGAGACTATTCGATTGTAATCACGACCGTAATGTTACAAATGATGTGGTAAAAATCCTCGGTCAGTAGTAGTGCATTGATGGACGATTGTTGGCATGATCATGATTATTAATGAATACACAAATATTCTTCGCCCGTAGTGCATGAATAATTGTGGTCGTGATACTAAAGAATATCCTAGCCGTAGCAAGTGCGGGGTGATTCGATGATGTGGAATATTTATTAAAGTTTCGAGTCTCAAATTTATAACAAATGATGAAAACCTTTAAAACCTAAAAGATAGTAGACTTTATTTTCTACTTGACTCTTTTAATGGATCAGATATTCACCGCAGCTTAAACCTGGTTGTCTATTGTATTTTATCGCTTTAACATTGTTGAAGACTATTGATAATTTATTCTCGCATTATCTTAGTCATAATATTTCTTACTAGGCTAATTGAGCTCACCCTTTCTTTCACTTTGTTCTTCTGTGAAATGAGAATATATTTGGGACGAAGCCTGGGGAAACGAGTGATGGTCCCGAAGATAAGATTAGTAGTCCTCACTATTCGTGAAATAGTGTGATAATAATTGTAATGAGGACTTTTTTTGAGTTTGTATAATATCTAGTAGGCGATATTTGTATTTAAACTCACAGTTTATGTCGTATTGCATACCTACGCTTATGTTAAGTAAGTTGTATTTAAATTGCGTACCATGTAAGTGGCTAGCACCCAAGATGGGTGATGTATACCTAATTTTGGGGGCCACAACAGTATCGAGCTTAGGATATGATCCCCGGCTAAGATGTGAGAATAGTATTAGGAGAGGGAGAGACGGGAATACCTTCGCTAGTATGACCTACCTAATTTTATGTGCTATTTTATTGGTTGGTCAAGATAGGGATAATTTGTTACATGTCAATTAACCTTTTGTTTTGTGGCAAGATTCGAAAATGACATCCGAGAATGTTGAGAATAAGAATGGAGCACAAAGCGATTGTTGATTCACCACATATCAATAATCGTGGATAATGTGCATCGAAGAAGGCGATAATCCTCATGCAAACAACAACACCGACCAAATGATGAATGATCAAATGTTCAGAGGCTTTTATGCAATTTATGCAACAAAGAAAGCGAGAGCGACTCGCCCAAAACGTAGGTGGAAACACGGAAAACTCTCGGCGGTCACCGCTAAACAATTCAAGGAGCTGGGACCACCGGAGTTTAAGGGAGAGCCAAAACCACTTGGCGGAAGCATGGATAAAGCAGATTACCAACATATTTGATGTCTTGGGATGCTCCGAGGAGCAAAAGGTTCCTTTCACGCTTTTATGTCATGCGAGAGGCAGACATCGTGGGAATCCAGAAACGTACTCAACTTCTTTCAGATCAAGATATCTTGGGAGAAGTTCCAGGAGCTGTTCAACGACAAATACTTTCCTGAAAGTATTCGCCACATGAAGGAGGTGGAGTTTATCAAGTTAGAACAAAACAATATGACCGTATCGCAATACGAGGCAAAATTTGCAGAGTTATCACGATTTGCGTCCCACTTGGTGGATAATGAAGAAAGAATGGCGCGAATGTTTTTAAGAGGTTTGAAGTCGGAGATACGTCAACATCTTATGTGAGACCCCAGATTTTATCAATAAAGATTTAAATTTTGTTGAAATAATTTTTTATTATGGTGTGAATTTAAGATAATATTATAGTTGTGGGTAGATTTATAAATTTTGCAAAGTATGCAAGTGGTTATATTATATTCGATCGGCCTGGGAATATTCTGGTTTAGCAGGAATATTCGCATAAACTCAATCATTGGTGGACCCCACAATGTAATTATCATTTGATCGAGAAAACGACAAAAATATTTTATTGAAATAATCTGCTGAAGTTTTTACCGTGGTTACCGCTGAACTACCTCAGTAGTAAAAGTACAAAGAATAAGTGTGGTCGCATAAGAAAGACACCAGATTGATTATCGATGCTTATGTGAGAAGTCACCGGTTTGATTCCATTATCACGATTAATAATATGAATTATTATAATGATAATGACGCTTTTGTTTTATTCAGATTATTAACGTAATAAAATGAAACATCTTTTTATATAAAATAGTAATACTTTATTAAAGTTATTCTATAAATGTAATATATTATATTTTATTACGATAGTGTCAGCATAGTATTTTGCATAGTGTTTTGCATATAGTATTGCATAGTGTTTGCATAGTAGAAATGTTTTTATATAAATAGAATATATTATATTTTATTTAAAAGATTTTTCTTTAAATATGGACCGCCGATTAAAGTAAATCAACTGACCGCTCATGGATTAGTTACTACGCATTCCATTTTCCTATAAATAAGCTCATTCCTTCATTATTTTCTTACTTAATTCATCAAACTCTAGAGAGAAATTATAGAGAGAAGGTTTATAGAGAGAAAAATTATAGAAAGAAGAAGAGTATTCGCTACTTCACTACTTCTATATTCATTCTTTTACTAGTAAGGGATATTATTTGTTATTCGTAGTGGTGTTATTCTTCTTCAAGAGAACTTCTATTATTCCATTCATTATTATTCATTGAATAACTCGTAAAAGTGGCATACCCTATACATAACCCGTGATACGCCAGATACCCTATACTTGGTGAAATCCTTATGTTATTCCATCGCTTATTATTCATTGAATAACTCGTATACGCCATTTTACCCTATACTTGGTGACATTCTTCTACTATTCGCTGGAACATCCCGTCTCGTGGTGTTTTACACCGGACCGGTTCCGCTTTTTATTATTCTCATTGAACATCCCGCTCTGTGTTTTTTACACCGACCGGGTTCCGCTTTTTATCATTCTCGTTGAATATCCTATTCTGTGTTTTACAACCGATCCGGTTCCATCTTTATTATTCGTTGAACATCCCGCTTGCATTGAATTTCACCGACCGTTCCGTTATTATTATTCTCGTTGAATAACTCGCCTATGCCAAGCACCGCATGCACGGTGATTTCTTTTGTTATTCCATTCTTTATTATACCCAAATAAGTTAAAACTTTAACTTCTATACTCCATGAAATTAGTAGAATATCCTCGATATTTGCGCTTCATCCAAAGATCTTTCATGGAAATATTCTTCCCGATCATTATTGAATTTTACTCATTAAACAAAGATTCATGTCGACAATTTGGACGTTAATAATTCATGGATTAAATAATTCTTGAACTTATTTTATTGAATTACTATGTCATTGTCATCATCCTCATGTTATATTATGTTATCTTTCGCTTACGCAGCATAGATGAACTTAGTATGATTATGACCAGGATCATTTAAGATAATCACGACTTGATATAAATGATGTGACAAAAGTCCTCAAAGTGGTCTGTCAGAATGCAAATGATGGATAGTTTTTGGTATGATTATGACTGCGGGGTGATTCTAAGATAGTCACGACCATTGATAATTTGATGAAAATCCTCGACCGTGGTACGTGGATGATTAGATGTGGTGGTTTATTTATTGTCGAGTCTCGCCGATAAAAATTGATGAAAACCTTTAAAACCTAAAAGATAGTAGATTTTATTCTCTACTTGACTTTTTAATGGATTGCTTATTCCACCGCAGCTTAAACCGGTTGTCTATTATATTTTATCGCTTTAACATCGTTGAAGGCTAATGATAATTTATTCTCGCATTATCTTAGTCATAATATTTCTTATCGGGCTAGTTGAGCTCACCCTTTCTTTCACCGTTGCTCTCTTCGTGAAATGAGAAATATACCGGGATTTAGCCTGGGAACGTAAGTAATGGTCCAGAGGATAACATTAGTAGTCCTCACTATTCGTGAAATAGTGTGATAATAGTTGTAATGAGGACTCCTTTTGAGTTTGTATAATATCTAGTAGACAATATTTGTATTCAAACTCACGCTTTATGTCGAATGTACAATTTACGCTTATATTAGTAAGTTGTATTTGAATTTATGTACCATGTAAGTGGCGACCCAAGACGGGGACGACGATACCTAATTTTGGGGGCGCCACAGGTTGGTATATCGAGCTTAGGATATGATCCCTCCTGCTAAGATGTGAGACAAGAACTAGGAGGGGAGAGACGGGAATTCCTTCGCTAAGATGACCTACCTAAGTTTATTGTGGTATTTATTTGGTCTGGTCACGAGTATATAGGATAATATGTGATATGTTATTTAACCCATGTTTGGTGGCAAGATTTGAAAATGACATCCGAAAATATTGAGATAAGCAATGAAGCACATGAGATCGTTGAGTCACCTCAACCAAAAGGTAATGAGCAACAACACGATAATAATCATACCGTGTGGCAACGGCCATCTAACAATGATAACCATCGTGGGGAAATTATCATGTCAAGAATGGTAACCATTTTATGGTAATCATGGCCAAGATAATAAGAATGGACATTTCAAGAAGAGAGGGTTCAACAATGACGTGAAGATTTAGATCAAAGACCCGCTTTAAAGGAAAGAAGAACGACCACCCGGTCAGATGTTTCAAATGCGACAGAGGGACACATCCGTCCAAACTGCAGACGCAAAGAATCCAAAGCGTGTTTTAATTAAAAAAGAAGGTCACTTAGCTCGATTTTTGTCGTATGGTGAAGTCAAGTCCAGGTTGAGATAGTGATGCCAAAGGATGTCTCGCACAAGCCAAAGCCAGAAGTTTAAAGAGAGCGTTTTTTTTCTCGTGACGAGGAACCCGAATAAAATTATCACGGGTAAGTTAAGAATAAGCTCTTTCATGAAGTCTATATCGTATTCGATACCGGTTCTATCTATTATTTTATCTCTCTTGCTTATGCTCAACGCTTAAATTTGACTCGAGAAATTGGACTTTGATTTATCTCGTTTAAACTTAGTTGGGAGAAACCTTCGTTACCTCCAATCGCTTATAAATCTTGTTGATTCAAATAAAAACTTTCACGCTAATTCGTCGATCTTATCTTTTGAAAATACTTGCTTTGATGTGATTTTAGGAATCAATTGGTTAACTACTCATCATGCTTTTCGTAAGGTTGTTAGCTTTTATATTCCTAACCAACCTGTTATACTAATTCAAAGTAACCAAACCCTAAAGTTAATCACCGTTATATCGCCATAAGTAAAGAGCCCCGATCCTTTCGTTGTTGACTTCCTTGTGTGGAATGCAATCAAGTCGACTTTTCAGAGGCTTACATCGTGAATGAAGATGGCAAGTTTATAGGTATCATTGTGAGGTGTTATCTAGGTTAAGGGATGTAAGTCACAGTTGGTATCAATGTGACGTATTATCCAAGTCTTGGATGAGAGTCACAAGATTGAATGATATTTCTATTATTAATAAATTTCTGGCGATTCTTGAAGACTTCTTAGCCTACTTAGAACGTGAAATCGAATTTTGTATTGACCCTTCAAAGATAAAAAACCCATTTCTTAAACCTCAAATATTTCTTCAACTAAAAGGATCTGCTTACGTGGATTATGATGAAAGTCATAATAAAAGTATAGAACTAATAAAAATCATGGGTATATGAAGTATTAGTAAGTTTTATGATGAGTTATGTTGGTTAGTATGTGAAAACATGAAAGTTTCTTAGAAATCACAAAGAGTTGAAAATCGATTTTAGTGAAAAACGAATATGAAATTCAATTGACCATATCTCCTATTATATTTTGAATTTTGAATGTGGTCAAGTCCTAGAGTTAGATCTATGAGTTACCTAACTAATCCAAGTGGAATTACTGGAAAAGGTGTTGTAGATTTTGTGTGGACTGATTTTAGCAAAGGAGTGCAAAGCTGCAAAACCGAAAAAAGCTTCGCCATGATTTTAGAGAGGCTGTTTCGGCCACTTAAATTATGAGAAAAATTCTGGCCTTTTTGGGAAATGAAGGTATATGGTATAAAGTACCTCCTGTCCAAAAATGAGCTCATTCTCGACTTAAAATGAGCAAGTTATGACTATTTCAATATTTAGGTTTTTCCGATTTAAAAACGCTATAACCGGAGTTCTATAACTCGATGACCATGAAATTTAAACTAGAAGCTCACGTTAACATGTGTAAGATTCTGCCAAGATTTGGGAATTTTTGGAGTTATCTTGAGGTAGCTAATTTCTTAAGGAATTAATTAGAAATTGATTTTTGAGAAATAGTAAATGAATTTTAAAATTCCAGAAAAATATATTTTCATTATGGGACTATATTATGCTAAATCCCAGAAAAGAAATATTTTTGGGACTAATTTGGTATTTTTCATGAAAATAGTTTAGTTACTTAACATATGAGTTAAATATGTTATGTGAAGTAACAAAGTTGAAAAAAATAGGATTTTATGGCTAGAGAATCCTATATGTAGTATATGCATATTTTGATGATGAGGATTTGATAATTGGTGATGATATTTTATGAGTATGGCATTTTTGAATGATTAAATGCATTATATGGTAAATCGTAAACAATCGAGATAAATTGTTTATAAATTTAAGAAGTGATTAAAATATTATTATAATATTAATGTTATTAGATTATGAGATTATTAAGTGATTGATAACATGGGGATATTCTTGAACTCGGATAAATATATATTATAAATGTTTAATATTTATCCTTTATCTTATTTGATCGATTCTTTATATCATTATCCTCATGTTTATATTTTTTTAAAGTCATCTCGTGGCTTACGAAGTATAGATGGACTTGGTATGATTACGATTCAGGATCATTCTAAGATAATCATAATCAGTAATTGAAAACACAATTATCTTCGTCAGAAAGTGCATGGATAATTTGTGGTCGTGATACTAATGAATATCCTCGGCCGTCAGAAGTGCAGTGGATGATTCGATGATATGGATTAATTATCGAATGAGTCTCAAAGAATGAAATATTAATTCATGGATGTGTTCAAAGTCATCCGTGGCTTACATGCATAGATGGACTTGGTATGATTATGACCGAGGATTGTTCAAGATAATCATAATCAGAATTGAAAACACAATTATCTTTCGCCGTAAAGTGCATGGATAATTTGTGGTCGTGATACTAATGAATATCCTCGGCCCGTAGTGCGGTGGATGATTCGATGATGTGGATTAATTATCGAAATGAGTCTCAAAGAATGAAATATTAATTCATGGATGCGTTCAAAGTCATCTCGTGGCTTACGCAGTAGCATAGATGGACTTGGTATGATTATGACTGTGGATTGTTTAAGATAATCATAATCAGAATTGAAAACACAATTATCTTTGGTCGAAGTGCATGGATAATTTGTGGTCGGATACTAATGAATATCCACAATTATCTTCAGAAAAGCGTGGATGATTCGACGATGTGGATTAATTATCGAAATGAGTCTCAAAGAATGAAATATTAATTCATGGATGTGTTCAAAGTCATCTCGTGGCTTACATGCATAGATGGATACTAACTGGTATGATTATTATGACGTGGATCATTTGGGTATAATCATAATCAGAATTGAAAACACAATTATCTTTAGCCGTAGTGCATGGATAATTTGTGGTCGCGATACTAATGAATACACGATTATATCTTCGTCAGTAGTGCATGGATAATTTGTGGTCGTGATACTAATGAATATCCTCGGCCCAGAAGTGCGTGGATGATTCGATGATATGGATTAATTATTCGAGTCGAGTCTCAAAGAATGAAATATTAATTCATGGATGTGGTAAAAGTCATCTTCGTCAGTAGTGCATTGATAGACTTGGTATGATTATGACCACGGATTATTTAAGATAATCACGATCGTAATTGAAAAAACACGAATATCCTTAGCCAAGAGTGCATGGATAATTCATGGTCAGGATACTATTGTCGAGTCTCAAAGATTATTGGTTTTACAGCTTGTATATCTTTCATTCAGAAGGCAAAAGATGAATTGTTAATGAATATCTTCAAGGATTCACGTAAGATGAATTTAATATTTTTAACGATAAAGGTATTCAAGGTATCCTCACCTCTTTATCATACTGTGTATCGCATTCTAATTTCGAGGGCTTAAATTCCATAAGGAGGGAGATTGTGAGACCCCAGATTTTATCAATAAAGATTTAAATTTTGTTGAAATAATTTTAATATTATGGTGTGAATTTAAGATAATATTATAGTTGTGGGTAGTATTTATAAATTTTGCAAAGTATGCAAGTGGTTATATTATATTCGATTGGTCTGGGAATATTCGGTTTAGCAGGAATATTCGCATAACTACCAATCATTGGTGGACCCCCACAATGTAATTATCATTTGATCGAGAAAACGACAAAAATTTTTTATGAAATAACTACGGAAGTTTTACCGTGGTTATCGTTGAACTACCTCAGTAGTAAAAGTACAAAGAATAAGTGTGGTTGCATAAGTAACACACCAGATTGATTATCGATGCTTATGTGAGAAGTCACCGGTTTGATTCCATTATTGTTTATTAATAATATGAATTATTATAAGCGATAATGACGCTTTTGTTTTATTCAGATTATTAACGTAATAAAATGTAAACATCTTTTTATATAAAATAGAATACTTTATTAAAGTTATTCTATAAATGTAATATATTATATTTTATTTATTAGTGTTGTCATAGTGTTTTTGCATAGATGTTTTGCAGATAGTATTGCATAAAGTGTTTGCAGATAAAATGTTTTTATATAAATAGAATATATTATATTTTATTTAAAAGATTTTTCTTTAAATATGGACCGCCGATTAAAGTAAATCAACTGGACCGCTCATGGATTAGTTACTACGCATTCCATTTTCCTATAAATAAGCTCATTCCTTCATTATTTTCTTACTTAATTCATCAAACTCTAGAGAGAAATTATAGAGAGAAGTTTATAGAGAGAAAATTATAGAAAGAAGAAGAGTATTCTCGCTACTTCACTACTTCTATATTCGGTTCTTTTTACTAGTAAGGGATATTTACCCGTAAGTGGTGTTATTCTTCTTCTTCAAGAGAACTTCTATTATTCCATTCATTATTATTCGTTGAATAACTCGTAAAAGTGGCATACCCTATACATAACCTCAGACACGCCAGATACCCTATACTTGGTGAAATCCTTATGTTATTCCATTGCTTATTATTCTCGTTTGAATAACTCAGATACGCTTGGTTTACCCTATACTTGGTGACATTCTTCTATTATTCATTGAACATCCCGTCTCAGGTGTTTTACACCCGACCGGTTCCGCTTTTTATTATTCTCGTTGGAACATCTCGCTCGTGTGTTTTACACCGGACCGGTTCCGCTCTTTATCATTCTCGCTGAATATCCTATCGTGTGTTTTACACCGGATCCGGTTCCATCTTTATTATTCGTTTGAACATCCCGCTTGCAAGCGTGAATTTCATTCGACCGTTCCGTTTATTATTATTCGTTGAATAACTCGCCTATGCCAAGCACCGCATGCATGGTGATTTCTTTTGTTATTCCATTCTTTATTATACCCAAATTGGTTAAAACTTTAACTTCTATACTCCATGAAATTAGTAGAATATCCTCGATATTCATGCGTTTCATCCAAAGATCTTTTCATGGAAATATTCTTCCGATCATTATTGAATTTACTCTATTTAAACAAAGATCATGTCGATAATTTGGACGTTAATAATTCATGGATTAAATAATTCTTGAACTTATTTTATTGAATTACTATGTCATTGTCATCATCCTCATGTTATATTATGTTATCTTCGCTTACGCAAGCATAGATGAACTTAGTATGATTATGACCAGGATCATTCTAAGATAATCACGACTTGATATAAATGATGTGACAAAAGTCCTCAAAGGGGCTCTGTGAATGCGTTGATGGATAGTTTTTGGTATGATTATGACTGTGGGTGATTCTAAGATAGTCATGACCATTGATAATTTGATGAAAATCCTCGACCGTGGTACGTGGATGATTAGATGTGGTGGTTTATTTATTATTGTCGAGTCTCAAATGATAAAAATTGATGAAAACCTTTTAAAACCTAAAAGATAGTAGATTTTATTCTCTACTTGACTCTTTTAATGGATTGCTTATTCACCGCAGCTTAAACCGGTTGTTCTATCAGTATTTTATCGCTTAACATCGTTCAAGGCTAATGATAATTTATTCTCGCATTATCTTAGTCATAATATTTCATCGGGCTAGTTGAGCTCACCTTTCTTTCACCGTTTCTTCGTGAAATGAGAACATACCGGGACTTAGCCTGGGAACTAAGTAATGGTCCAGAGGATAACATTAGTAGTCCTCACTATTTCGTGAAATAAGTGTGATAATAGTTGTAATGAGGACTCCTTTTGAGTTTGTATAATATCTAGTAGACAATATTTGTATTCAAACTCACGCTTTATGTCGAATGCATACCGGCGCTTATATTAGTAAGTCAGATTTGAATTTATGTACCATGTAAGTGGCGCACCCAAGATGGGTGACGATACCTAATTTTGGGGGCGCCACATCTTATTTCTCATAAACCGTGTTTGTAGATTCGATGTTGTAAATAGGGCTCGATTAGTGGAACGCGATAACGAGTCAACGCAACTAAAAGAGAGAGCCAAGCAAAATTATAATACCAATGAGACTAGTCATCAAGCGGTGACAACAAGCGTGGAGGAATCAACATGCCAGATATGGTAACCACTTGGTGGTAATCGTACAAAACAATAAGAATGGACATTTTAAGAAAAGGAGATTCAACAATGATGGAAAGACGTCAAAGACCAAAGACCCGTTGTTTAGGAAGCGAGAAAGACCACCTATCATATGCTTCAAATGCGGAGGAGAGGGACACATCACCAAAATCGCGCCATGCCATTCAAAGCATGTTATAATTGTGGAAGAGAAGGTCACTTGGCTCGATTTTGTCATTTCATCAAGACAAATTCAACTAGGATGGAGGCACCAAAGGTCGTCCCGAAAAAGTCAAAACCCAGTAGAAAGGTAAGGAGAGCGTTTGTTGTGACCTCCCAGAGAGCAAGGAACCCGAATGAGGTCATCACGGGTAAGCTTATCATAAACTCTAATGAAGTCTATACTTTATTTGATACGGGGTTCTACCCATTCTTTTATTTCTCCTACTTGCGCCATCGATTAAATTTGACTCGGAGAAATTAGACTTTGACTTATCTGTGGAAACTCCGTTGGGAGAAACCTTCATTACATCCACTCGCTTATAAGTCTTGTTTGGTTCAAATCGGTACCCTCACATTACACCGTCGATCTTATTTCATTAAAAATACTTGCATTTGACGTGATTCTAGTGGATTGATTGGTTAACTACTTATCATGCAAAAATTGATTGTTTTCGTAAGGTTGTTAGCTTTCATATTCATAATCAACCTATTATGCTAATTCAAACGACCAAACCATTAAAATCAATCACTTGGCCATCTCAAGCCATAAAGCTATTCGTTTATTGAAAAACGGATGTCAAGCTTTCTTAGCTCATGTCACAGATTTAAACAAAATACGCCGCTTTTGAACGATATTTCTATTGTTAATAAATTTCCGACGTATTCCCCTCAAGAACTTCCTCGCCTACCCCTAGGCGTGAAATTGAATTTTGTATCGACCTTGAACCCCGTAGACAAAACCTATTTCCAAAGCCCATATCGAATGGCTCCTATTGAACTTCAGGAGTTAAAGACCCAACTATGAGAATTGTTAGACATTGGCTTTATTCGTCCCTAGTACTTCTCCTTGGGGTGCTCTCTGCTCTATTCGTGAAGAAGAAAGATGGGAGTATGCGACTTTTGTATTGATTATCGGGAGTTCAATCATGTCACCATCAAAAATAGGTATCCATTGCCACGTATTGATGACTCGTTTGACCGGTTGCAAGGAGCCAAATTCTTTTCAAAGATAGATCTTCGTTAGGATATCACCAATTGAAGATTAGAACCACCGACATTCCAAAGACGGCCGTCGGAACTAAGACGGGCATTATGAATTCTAGTCATGTCCTTTGGATTGACTAATGCTCCCGCCGCTTTCATGGATATGATTAACCGAGTATTCAAGGAATATTTAGATCACTTTGTGGTCGTCTTTATTGATGACATCCTTATTTATTCCAAAAACGTGTGAAGATCATGAGCAACACTTGAGGTCGACACTCCAAAAGCTTCGTGAATATAAGCTTTATGCCAAGTTGAAGAAGTGCGAGTTCGTGAAGAAGTAGCATTCCTTGGGCACGTGGTATCAAGTCATGGAATATCTGCTGACCAAAGAAAGATTGAAGCTATTCAACGCCGGGAACAACTCTAAATCGATGTGATCAAGAAGGCACGTAGCTTTTCGGTTTATTTGGTTATTATCGGAGATTCGTGGAAGGATTTTCTCGAATCGCTACTCCATGACTCGGTGACTCGAAAAAAGATACAAAGTTCTATTGGAGCGAAGAATGTGAGAAGAGTTTTCAAGAACTCAAGAGAGAGACTTATTTCAAAGACTGCTCGACAATACCATCCAGCTCGGACGGATTTGTCATCTACAAAGTGATGCTTGAGCAAAGGGTTGGGATGTGTTCTCATGCAACATGGAAAATTTATAGCCTATGCCTCGCGACAACTCAAAGAATATGAGAGGAATTATCCTACTCATGATCTAGAGTTGGCAGCTGTTGTCTTTGCACTTAAAATTTGGAGGCATTACTTGTATGGGGAGAAAGTGGAGATCTTTACGGATCATAAAAGCCTCAAATATTTCTTCACTCAAAAGGAACTCAACATGCGACAACGACGTTGGCTTGAATCATTGAAAGATTATGATCATACCATCCAATACCATCCCGAAAGCGAACGGTAGCCGACGATTGAGTAGAAAATCATATGCAAGTACGAGTGCGATATTGTCAACGCAAAGGCCCATTTTGTGTGACTTGCAAAGGATGGAGATAGAGTTAAAGACTCCAGGGACGCATGTGATGATAGCGAGTATACGAGTAGAACCGACTTTAATCGATAAAGTTAAAGTTGCTCAAGCTACTGCACTGGAGCCGATGCGTATGAGGAAGAAAGTGCAAGAAGGTGCTATAGGAAGCAAGAATCGATGAAGAAGGAATACTTGAAGTCAACTCTGCACTTTTGTGTTCCTAACGACCCTGATTTAAAGTATAATATCATGATGGAGGCGCACAACACACCATTTGTAATCCATCCTGGGAGTACCAAAATGTATCATGATATTCGTCATACATTTTGGTGGAGCAATATGAAGAGAGAGATAGCGCTGTTTATCTTAAGGTGTCTAACTTGTCAACGAGTTAAAGCGGAGCATCAAGTACCAAAAGGTCCATTGCAACCACTTGAAATTCCAGAATGGAAGTGGGAGCACATTACCATGGATTTCGTTACCGGTCTTCCTAAGGTTTCTCAAGGCATTGATGCGATTTGGGTCATTGTTGATAGATTGACCAAGTCCGCTTCATTTCTTACCGATACAAGAAACTTATACACTTGAACGTCTTGCTCAGATGTACATAAACGAGATTGTAAGATCGCATGGTATGCCCAGATCCATAGTTTCGATCGAGACCCAAGATTCACTTCACGATTTTGGGTTAGTTTGCAAAAAGCTATGGGCACAGATTTACGATTTAGTTTCTAAGATATCATCCTCAGACGGACGGACAAATGGAGAGGACTATTCAAACTCTTCAAGATCTATTAAGACTACGTGTCCTTGATTTCAAGGGAGTTGGGACAAGTTCTTACCATGGTGGAGTTTTCCTACAACAACAGCTTATCAAGCAAGTATTGGCATGGCTCCATTCAAGGCGTTGTATGGAAGAAAAGTGTCGTTCTCCAAAGATCTTTGGGATGAGGTGGGTGAAGCAATGTTGTTGGGACCGAGTTGGTAATACGTATGACTACGGAAAAGATTCAAACGATCCGACAACGTATAAAAACCTCACAAAATCGATAAAGAGTTATCTTCGATCTTCATCGAAAGGACGTGGAATTCGATATAGGAGATCATGTGTGTTATTAAGAGTTGCTTCCATGGAAAGGAGTTACAAGATTTGGAAAGAGAGGAAAACTCAATCCTCGATTCATCTGGTCCATTTTAATCCTCGATCGAGTAGAATCGTGGCCTATAGACTCGCTTTCACCGCCAAGTATGTCTCTCGTGTTCATAACGCTTTTTCACATATCCATGTTACGTAAATATGTGAAAGACCCGAACCATATTATTGAAGTTAGAAACGGATTTAAATAGCGAAAGATTTGACGTATGAAGAGGTTCTGCTCAAATTTTGGATAAGAAGGAACATACTCTACGCTCCAAGGTTATACCTCAAGTCAAAGTTTTGTGGAGGAACCACGATGTTGAGGAAATGACTTGGGAGTTAGAATCAAATGAAATCAAGGTATCCTTACCTCTTCGACATACCAGTATCGCACTCTAATTTCGAGGGCTAAATTTCATAAGAAGGGAGGTTGTAAGACCCCAACTTTTATAAATAAAGATGAATTTTTCTATAAATATTATTTTTGAATATTATGGAATAAATTTGATATAATGTTATAACATGGGTAATATTTATAAATTTTGCAAAGTATGCAAGTTGTTATAAAATATTCGTTTTTTCTGGGAATATTCTTTTTTGTTAGGGAATATTCGTGACAACTACTCAATCATTGGTGGACCCCACAATGTAATTATTATCGGATCGAGAAAACGACACAAATATTTTATAAAAATAACTACGGAGGTGTTACCGTTAAAACCTGTTGAACTACCCTTGGTAAAGTAAAGAATACTGGCGTGGTTGCATAAGAAGACACTACAGTATTGATTATTGATGCTTACGTGAGAAGTCACTCACCTATGCTTAATTATCACATAAAGAATCTTTGATCGTATCTCTTATATTATTGATTCAATTATTGTCACAAGATCATCTCGTATAATATGTTATAGTATTAAATCAATAATTGAGACGACAAGTTATAAATGATTAATAATTAAATATGTGTTGATGAAAAATAAAATGATTTGTGGTAAGTTTGATTATTTTATGGGGGCCTATATGTCATCATCTAAGAGTCTCTTCGTCAATAGTAATTACCTTTGAATAGTAATTACCTTCACAATAGTATTTACCTTCGCCAATAGTAATTATCTTTAAATCAATAGTAATTACCTTTGTGAATAAGTAATTACCTTCGTCAATAGTATTTACCTTCAATCAATAGAATTACCTTAAATCAATAGTAATTACCCTTGTGAATAGTAATTACCTTCGTCAATAGTAATTACCTTTACCAGACGTCGAACCACTTGTCGCTTCACATTACAAAAGGCCGAACCACTTGTCGTTTCACATTACAAAAGCGCCAAACCACTTTTCTTTCCACATTATTAGTCGTCAAGCCAATTGCTTTTTTCACACTAAGCAGTCTTAAGCTAGAAATCTTCTATAAATAGAGGCCTAGTGCTTCATTATTTTTCACTTAATTCATTCAAGCTTATAGAGAGAGAAAGTATAGAGAGAATAAGAGAGAAAGAAGAAGAGTATTTTGTTACTACACCGCCGTCATAAAGATTCAATCTCCTACCTAAAGTAAGGGTGTTATTCTTTCTTATTCATGAAGAGAATCATTGTTATTCCATCGCTTATTATTCTGCTGGAATAACCTCGTGATAATCGTGGTTTACCCTATACTTGGTGACATTCTTCTATTATTTCATTGGAACATCCATGTCTGTGTGTTTTACACCGGGACCGGGTTCCGCTTTTTTATTATTTTGTTGGAACATCCACATCATGTGTTTTACACGGACACGGTTCCTTCTTTATTATTTCATTGGAACATCTCGCTCGTGTGTTTTACACATCGACTTCGGGTTAAAATCTTTATCATTACGTTGGAATATCCTATCTGTGTTTTACACAGGATCCGGTTCCATCTTTTTATTATTCTGTTGGAACATCCCGCGATTGTGAATTTCACCGACCGGTTCCGTTATTTATTATTCTCATTGGAATAACTCATCTCGTGCGATCTATCGCATGCATGGTGATTTCTTTTGTTATTTCATTCTTTATTATACCCAAATTGGTTAAAACTTTGACTTTATACTCCATGAAATTAGTGGAATATCCTCGATATTTGCGTTTCATCCAAAGACCTTTTCATGAAAATATTCTTCCGATCATTCTTGAATTTTACTCTACAAAACAAAGATATCATGTTGATAATTTGGACGTTAATAATTCCCGGATAAAATAATTCTTGAACTTGTTTTATGAATTCTTATATCATTGTCATCATCCTCATGTTTATATTTTTTTAAAGTCATCCGCGGTTCTGTAGTGCATAGATGGACTTGGTATGATTATGACCAGAGACTATTGATTGTAATCATGACCGTAATGTTACAAATGATGTGGTAAAATCCTCGATTGGTCAGTAGTGCATTGATGGACGAGTTGTTGGCATGATCATGACCATTAATGAATACACAAATATTCTCGGCCGTAGAAGTGCATGAATAATTGTGGTCGTGATACTAAAGAATATCCTCGTCAGTAAAGTGTGGGTGATTCGATGATGTGGAATATTTATTAAAGTCGAGTCTCAAATATAACAAATGATGAAAACCTTTTAAAACCTAAAAGATAGTAGACTTTATTTTCTACTTGACTCTTTTAATGGATCGCATATTCACCGCAGATTAAATTGGTTGTCTATTGTATTTTATCGGTTTAACATTGTTGAAGACTATTGATAATTTATTCGCATTATCTTAGTCATAATATTTCTTCTTTGGGCTAATTGAGCTCACCCTTTCTTTCACCGTTCTCTTCGTGAAATGAGAATATATTTGGGACGAGTCTGGGGAAACGAGTGATGGTCCCGAAGATAGCATTAGTAGTCCTCACTATTACGTGAAATAGTGTGATAATAATTGTAATGAGGACTTTTTTTTGAGTTTGTATAATATCTAGTAGACGATATTTGTATTTAAACTCACAGTTTATGTCGTATTGTACACGACAGTTATGTTAGTAAGTTGTATTTAAATTATGTACCATGTAAGTGGCGACCCAAGATGGGTGATGTATACCTAATTTTGGGGGCGTCACACCGTATTCTCGCTTGTTCTGGTCTCACCACTAGCCTCGGTTTTCGACCTTCCCGTCAAGGCGTCTTAACCATGGAAGCCTCGTCAAAAACCACATCCCTACTGATCACTAACTTCTTTGCTTTCGGATCCCAAAGCTTGTACCCCTTCACACCTTTCTTATACCCAAGAAAGATACACTGTTTGGACTTGGAATCAAGCTTAGATATCTCATCACCCGGAGCGTGCACGTAAAATGGACATCCGAAAATCCTCATACCCGAGTAATCCACTTCTTTGCTGTCCACACCTCTTGGCCGCTTTATTACCCAAAGCAAGATTTCGGCGACTTTGCTTATAATGTAAACCGCCATGCTCACCGCTTCGCCTGTAAATCCTTCAAAGCCCTCGCATTTAGTCTCATACACCGCGCCCGCCTCTGCTATAGTTCTATTTCATTCTTTCGCCACCCCATTCTCAACTGTGGAGTCTTTCTAACAGATCAGGTGACGCCAGTATCCGTGCTCTCACAAAACTTCACAAATGGCTCAGACTTGTACTCGGGCCCATTATCGACACGAGGTACTTAATTTTTCTCCCCTGTTTGATTTTCCACTTGACTTTCCACACCTCGAATTTTTCGAAGACCTCAGACTTGTATCGCATGAAGTACACCCAAACCTTTCTCGAAAAGTCATCGATGAAAGTCAAGAAATACAGCGATCCCACTTTCGAAGCTACTCTCACTGGCCCCCATACATCAGAATGCACATAGTCAAGTTTGCCATTCATTTTGTTCACCGCACTCTTAAACTGCACCTTACACTGTTTTCCCAATACACAGAACTTGCAAAAATCTAACTTGCACGACTTTATCCCTTTCAACAGATTCCTCCTATGTAATTCCAGCATCCCACGTTCTCCCATATGCCCCAACCGCATATGCCATAGTGTAGTATCATCAATATCCTCCGCTGTAGTAGCAGCAACTCCACCTACAACTGTACTCCCTATCATCCGATAGATGTTTTCGTTAACCTTAGAACCCTTCATTATTACCAGAGCACCTTCGTCACTCCTCACGGCTCCACCACCGGTTTGAATTCACAGCCATTAGAGTCCAGGGTTCCTAATGAAATCAGATTCTTCCTTAAACCTGAGATATGTCTCACCTCAGCCAAAGTTCTCACAACACCATCGAACATCTTTATTTTCACTGTGCCTATTCCAATGACGTTGCACGCGAAGCATCGTTACCCATTAAAAGCGGGCCCCACGCTTCACCGATTTATAGGTGTCAAACCTCCCGTTAGGGTGTCATGTGAAACGAACATGTCGAATCCAAAATCCACGAGTCCATCACGTCCGTGTTTTGAAAGCCGACAATATATCCCCATCATCAGATGATTCCTCCACGACATTTGCCGATTTCGTAGATTCTGTTTGCTTCCCTGTTCCTTCACCCTTATTCATGTATGGACAGTCCCTTTTGAAATGTCCTGTCTCGCGACATCTGAAACACTTATACTCCTTAGGCTTAGGAGTCCTGCCCCTCGACTTAGATTTCCCCTGCGTTCCTGGTTTCCCTCTATCCGATTTTCTGCCACGTTGCTCTCCATCTTTTACCACTAGCCCTTCACCCGAAATACCCTCAGATTGTTGCTTCCGCTGATTAAACATTAGTAGAGCAGACGTGACTTCTTCCAACTTCAAAGTTTGTTTTCCCCATAGGAGAGTTGTCACAAGATTCTCCATGGAACCCGGTAGAGAACACAGTAACATCAACGCCTGGTCTTCTTCCTCGAATTTCACTTCATTCCTTAGCAAGTCGCTAATTATTTGATTGAACGTGTGAATGTGTTGAATAAGCTCGGAACCTTCAATCATCCTTAACCCAAACAATTTTTGCTTCAGAAACAGTTTATTTGTCAATGACTTCGACATATACCTGGATTCCAATTTACTCCATACACCCGATGGCGATTCATCACCGATCACGTGATACATAACCTCGTCGCTGACACAAACGAATTGTCTTACTACCGCTTCGCTTGAGTTCATCCGACCATCATCGTCATGGACTCCGGTTTCTTCTTTAACGCCTTCACCAATCCCTGTTGCACCAACAGATCCTTTACCCTCTGTTGCCATAGCCCAAAATTCCCAGTCCCATCAAACTTCATCACATCAAACTTTGTCACCGATGAATTTGATGTCATCGTTCTTCACGTGTTAAACCCGAGCTTTGATACCAATTTGTTAGAATATGAGATCACACACGCACACAAACGACAGAGAATTAAGAAAAACACAAGAGATTTACGTGGTTCCCCAATTTGGGTACTCCACAGGCGGCTGATTGTTTATTGATGATTTCTTAGATACCTAGGGCTTTACAATAGATAGTATTTATAACTACTAATCCTATTCCAACCATACTTCACATTATGTCTCAATTACCCATAATGTCCCTCATTAATAAACAACATGTACCATACTCCTCTATCCGATTTTCTGCCACGTTGCTCTCCACCTTTTACCACCAGCCCTTCACCCGAAATACCCTCAGATTGTTGCTTCCGCTAATTAAACATTAGTAGAGCAGACGCGACTTCTTCCGACTTCAGAGTTTGTTTTCCCCTTAGGAGAGTTGTCACAAGATTCTCCATGGAACCCGGTAGAGAACACAGTAACATCAACGCCTGGTCTTCTTCCTCGAATTTCACCTCAATCCTTAGCAAGTCGCTAATTATTTGATTGAACGTGTGAATGTATTGAATAAGCTCGGAACCTTCAATCATCTTTAACCCAAACAATTTTTGCTTCAGAAACAGTTTATTTGTCAATGACTTCGACATATACCTGGATTCCAATTTACTCCATACACCCGATGGCGATTCATCACCGATCACATGATACATAACCTCGTCTGCTAGACACAAACGAATTGTACTTACCGCCTTCGCTTGGAGTTCATTCCAGTCATCAGTGGTCTATGAGTCACAAGTTTCCAACAATGACGCTCGAGTACATCTACCACTACCAGTCAAGATGGAGAAGCCAAGTGAACTCGGTCTTCTTTAGTTGGTGTCCGCTTGTGGCTGCTGATAGTATTCGGATTGCAGAAAGAGTGAGCGAAAGAGGAGAAGAAAAGAAAATTTAGAAAGAAAAATGGAGTCCTCTATATGATAGAGAAAAAATGAATAGCAAACAAAACTCTCGATTATCTATTCTTTAATACTCCATAAAAGGAGTAGAGCTGGATACCACTCAACTCATTAATAAGACTGTAATTTTTAATTCAAACAATATTTCCTAATATTATAATGGGGGGAGAGATAGAAAAAATCAGTACATCTCTTGAAGTTATGCAACACAGTTTAAAAAAAATATATTATAATTTTTCCTCAATCATTTTTAAATTATCTCCCCACTAATTAGCTTGTAATTTTTTACTTGCACACACAAATACGGACCGGTATAAATAATGGATATTAAAATATTGGCCCAAAACCGGATAAAAAAGAAGTAGAGGAAATGTTACATATGAGACAAAATTAATACTAAAAATTTTGACTAGAAAAATTAATAATCAAGTAAATAAATACAAGTAGGAAGGAAAAAATTGAGATGAAATGATCAAATGAAACTGCGGTCCAATACTCTACAAGAATGGATGCTGATTTTTTTTTTTTAAAAATTCATCTCATATATATATATATATATATATATATGTGTGTGTGTGTGTGTATACTCTTATATTTTTATTTCATAGTGCTTTGATGATTAATAAATGAATACTTAATCAACTAAAAACAATTTGACAAGTTATTTGCAAGTCTCGAGTAGAGTACGGGGAGGAATGAAAATAATCCCGAGTCGATTCGAACACCCTAATGCTCAAACCCAACTCGAATTCAAACTGATAATTTCAAGGATGATCAAGTTCGACTCGATAAATTACTCGATACTACTCGACTCAGAGTTACTCGACTCGTTTATTCGCGAGCCTTTCTATTAGAGCTCAAGTCTGAGATGAATCACACCAAAATGAGACATAAAAATGAAAACTTAGAAAAACTTCAATTTCATTTATATATAAAAAATACACGTGTTACAAAAATTACAATGATAAATTTACAATATTAATCATACTATGATACAATTTATAATAACATCATTACATTTATCCGATCTCGTACATACACATCCCCCTCGTTTTATTTCCATCAGTATTTGCAAGAGCTATTTATACTTTATACATAGTATAATAACATCATTACATTTATCCGATCTCGTACATACACATCCCCCTCGCTTTATTTCCATCAGTATTTCCATCAGTATTTGCAAGAGCTATTTTGAGTGGAGGTTCAACCAAAGAGCCTAAAACAAGAATGAATGAAGACAGAAGAAGAGAAGTGATTTAGAAGCATGAACACATCTTCTAACAAGTCTAATTCCTTCTTCACCAGTTTTTGAAGATGTATCATCCATTTGCAGTATATGGCAAGTCAGAAAGCCATATGCAATGTCTGTAAATGGTGCTCCACAATGGGTCCTGCAAAAGTGTAGAGTTAAAAATTTGAAAATATATATGTATTATGCAATTACCACAAATATCAACAAAACAAAATTATATATATCACCGAAAATCATATATCTTGCATTGTTGTGAGTATACACAAATACTTTATCCAATCTGCACTTATTTTCATGCGTCATTTGTCATTGTATATGAAGGTCGTAGTAAACAGGACCATAGGAACATAAATCAGCTCATGACCAATTTATGTTACTATTAACATACCTGGACCAAGATTATATGTGGTGGGTAACCACATCGAACTTGGGTGTTTTGCCAAGAAATTCTTTGAACCAATTTGCATACAAAAATCCTCCTGGTGTTATGATTTGCGACTGAAATTCTTCACCCTTGTAGATATCTTGCACTATCTTTTGTAGAGAGATTGTGTCCGAGGAGTATTGATCTGCTACAACTCTACCCCTACTCCACTTCCACACAATTCATTTCCTGAAATGATATGAGATAATGTTAATAATTGTATTTGCATGTTTCTGAGTATAATCTTCCTATAAGTTTGCGGCACTTACCTACCTCCCACCCATAGATAGTGTAATTCTTTTTGACAGTATATTGTACAAGAGATTCCGCGTTTGTGAAATCCCATGCTCCAACAGCAGAGCCATCAGACCTAATGAGTTATGATTACAATATTTAGTTGTTATTGTTGTTGAAAATTTACCTATTCTCTTGCACAATGAGCATAAGCACGTATTTTCTTTGTTCCAGAGAAGCTTGTGGACAGAACTTTTATTCCCATCAGTCTGTGCCAAAGAAGAGTATTGCAAGAAAGAAAGCATAACAAAACACATCCTTAAACAGGATGTGTTCTGCACCTGGGAACAAAATGCATGCCTCTTATATGTACATTTATCTATTTATCTGTTTATATATACACATTGAGAGTCATTAGATAGAGAAAAGCAAAGAGAAATAGAACGTAAAAAAATGGCAAGAAGACATCATAATGTGGAGGTAAGCTTGCTTGCTTATATGCCTTGTCTAAGTATTTAGGAAATCTCAAAACAAAGCATTACTGTTGCAAAAAAGAAGCTAAACTGCATATACATATATACAGATAAAATCAAGATTAATAAAAAAAATCATCAAATGGGTAAATCAAGTTCAAAATCCTCACTAACTACCAGCAGTCTTCTAGATGTGATGGTTTAGTATGATGAATTACAGCTAGCTTGAAGGCATTTGAATGATGAAAGAAAATGTCAAAATATAAAAGATGAGAAACTTTTTTTTCAGACTTTATACCAAGCTAGTTTTCATGAGACATGACTGCAAATCTGTATTTCTGCAAATCAATTATCCAAGGCCTAAAGTCCAAGCTTAAATCCTGCAAATATAGAAGATGAGTTAGAAACAAGTAAAAAACTAACTTGTAAAAAATAAAAGAAAATGTCAAAATAAAAAAGATAAGAAACTTATCTTTTTTCAGATTTTACACCAAACTAGTTTCCTTGCTGGTTGTGCATTATCAAGTCAAGGCCGCAAGCCAAATATTTAAACTCCAAATTCCAAACTCAAGCACTAAAGCTAGTAGTTTGGATCCATTTCATAAACCAAATTCCAAAATGCTCAAAAGAAAATCCAAAGTTCCAAACAAAATAACCAAGTCCAACAGTCTATGTTCAATAGTTCAATAGTTCAATAGTAAACAGTTCAACAGTTCAATTTAAAAACTGAAATGTAAACAACAATGTATCACAATATCAACAATATATCATCCATAGTTGTCAAGCCGTCGCCATGGCGTCGTCTAGGCAACGACTAGGCGTCCTGGCATTGGAGAAGGGTAAGGCAACGCCTTGGACGCCGAGCCGCCAAAGCTCACGCATTGGTAGCGGGCCCAAGTTAAGTGATTAAGTCATTTTATACCATGACTCATCATAACTCGTGAACTTTTCCAATTACCCAAGTGACTCAACCCATGATCTTAATCTAACTCATAATCTTAAAATAAACATCTCTAGGATACATTCAAATTCGGAAATTCAACCACAAGTTCAAGTGTTTGATTAAATATAAATGCAAAAATATCTAAAATACCAAACAAAGTCTCAATTAAATTACTAAAATAAAATCCATGACAATTCACAAAAAACATAAATCATCATCATCAGATATCTAAATTCACAATGTCTTCTTCTTCATTCACTTCTACATAAAACAAATAGACAAGAAAATTTAGTATTGTATAACATTGGCTGAAAAAATCATGCCCAAGCTGTGGAGACGTGCATTGAGATATCGTATTGTATAACATTTTAATATATGCATACCAGTGCAATCTAGGCATGCTTTCTCTAGGCAACACAACTTTTTTCGTTAAATTTCATATGCATGTATCACACTTGTTTTAAAAGGTAGAGATTACTACACCTTAATTATGTATATCTATGTAATCTGGGCATGTTTTTTCTGGGAACACAACTAAATTTCATATGCATGTATAGATTACGCCATAAATGCTTTACATAAAAGAGCTAAATTGCTGATCGAACTATGTGTGTGTCCAAAGTGCTAATATAACCAAGTGAAGTGCATTCAAACAGTTTCAGTAGTGAATTAAATCACACCCTTACATATTGATGTAAAATCTTGAAGATTTTTAGGTAATGGAATCCATACTTCAAGTTGTAGTGTTTTGATCTATTGCTTTTGCAATCATATAAAGGACCACAAGGACCGTATTGGTATAAACACAAACAAGATTCATATTGCAGTTGTGATGTGATGTAGAATTTAGTCAACATTAGAATCGTTACTACTAAATACTAATTACTACTAATTTCAAGCGAGAAATTGATGCAAATTTATTACTACTAATTACATGGAGATTCTACTTTGGAATAAATGGAATGGGTTTATACAGGCATCCAATTCTATTACAACCAACATAAAGAATGGAGTACTGAAGACAAATGCACCACTAAAAAATATGCAACTAGCTACAAATTGGTGAACTGAAGAAAGATGGGCATGTGAGGATTTTAAATATGGGAGAACAAGTACATGCATTATGCATATGCTACCAAGACTAAACCAGAAACATTACAAGGCAGCAGAACTTGGTTCCCTAGGACTAAATATTCCAACTTTTACAAATACTAATCTAATATTGATAATGTAAATATTTCTCACCTTCACGACTCACAAGGACGACGTCGTTGCCTTTCCAAATGAGGTATCACCCCTTTATCATAAACTATTTTCTCTAGCTCATCATAATTAAGAAATGGTTTTTCCTCCTCTTCAACAATCCAAAAACTCCGTTTTGTCAATTGACTCATAATCAATTGGATCATAATTCCATCTCTTATAGCAATGCCTAGAATTATGATTTCATATAATGTTATGTGATTTTCCCTCCCATAAAACTAACGTCATATAATATTAATTATTAAAAATTCAATGAAAGATTAATTGACTTAATGAAAATACCAATTTGTCACAAGGAGCGAAGAAGTACTATTTTGTTATAAAGCATTTTATATGTACAAAATAACGGAAAAAGGGTTAGGGAAATCAAGGGGAATGGCTGAAGTGGGTAAATGCCCTTAACAAAAACAAGTTGGCATCTAATATAGCACTTAACAAGACAGCTTACCCTTCTAACTAAGTTATTTCCAGATTAGTGCAAGCAGCTAAGTTTGAAATGACTAATACAATAATAATAGATATGACTCCTAAAATTATCCATTCTGAGGCAAGCTATTCAAATATTATACATGAGACACAGGTCAACTTTAGTAAAAAAAAATGTTATATACACTTTTACAAATATTCAATAGAGAGCTTATAAAAAAGATCAATAGAGAAATAATCCACAAAATTGAGAAATACACATTTTTCATGAACTAATTTCAAGTAATGCATTGAAAAGTAATTGGTACATTGTACTCACACAGTCACACGCATCACGACAAGGTCAAATCACGCATACACATATGAACATGTTGGGAAATCCAGTTCATAAAGTGCATGAATATTCTCCATACCTTAATAAACATGAGAATATGAGATCACAAGATGTAAATACCTAAGCAAAGGAAGAATGATTTCTAAAGCCTATAGACCATTGTAATCTAGTTCAATACTGATAATGAACAGTAGATAACTTTAGTAATAGTTATAAGATATTGTTACCATAATTGTAGTTCCTATATTAGTGTGTACACATTACTATAAATTAGGGATTGCCATACTTGTGTGTGTGTGTGTGTGTATATATATATACATACATATACATCGTAGCAAGGATGAGAGATTGCATGTCAAGTGATGTAGGTGAGGGAGTCAAGCAAGATGTAGAGGAATTTGTAGAAATCAATTAACTTAACCCACTTGATTTTAGATCCTCAAACCGAAACCAAACACTCGTCCCTTTTTAATACCACCTGAAACCTCTTTCCGTATATCCGCATCAAAAATAGGAAGATTATTTTCATACTTTTGTCTGATATCACTTTTATATTTTTCATGCAGTTTGAATGTACAATATGTTATGACTGAAAAAAGGTATTGAATGAGCCAAGTTTAGAACATCATATTTCAAACATGCATAATTCTCTTTGATCATTCGCAAAACCGCAAGAACCTGTCGGGGAAAATTTGATGACGTAACTTAAGAAAACAAATTGAAAACTACTAATGTTGTCTCTGAAGTTAAAGATTGTACAACTCGAGAGTAAATTCAAGAAAAGACGAGCATGATGTTCTATCTGAAAGTCCCAGCCATGTACCAGAAATTTCCCACCAAACTTCTCTTTTCACTACTTTGATGCCCTACAACACCACCACCACCAGAGCAAAACTCCCTTGATTTGTCAACATGTTATAATCTAAAAGAGAAGTTCAGGCTTGATCTTCTAAGCCAGCAAAAGAAAAGAACTGGTCCTCAAAGTCTTGTGGGCTGAAGATAATGCGTAGAGGTTTGAAAAATGCCGATCATCACGCTTTTCTCACATTATGCTGCCTAGCTTGTCAAACCTTTGTGCAATTTTATGATGGTTTTTACCTTTGAAGACCTCAACTAGTGAATGTAGTACTTTACATATTACCTCTTTCTTTTAGTTCGTAGTGGAATTATGTTCTACCTCTGGTCTACTACTTGCCTCAAGAGAAAAGCATATCACCTTAAGCCACTCCTCAAGAAATGAAGATTTCTATATATAAATTAAAACAATAATAAGTATACAAACAAAGACAAAATGTTCTAAAATGTAAATTCAGAATCTAGGGATGTGCTAAATTACTGAGTTCAAAACCAGATATACATGTTTTTCAGTTTTTGGTCATAAGTGAGAGATAAAAAATTAGGAGTGTTAACCATTTGAATGAAGCCTTACAGAAGCAAAAGTAGTAGCATTAGCATCAAACTGTAATTTGTCTAACAAAAATTATAAGCAAATGTCCATAAAAGATAATTTAGCTACATTCTTCAGGATATCCAAAACTATCAGGTGCTTACTTTGACGAGAAATTCATGTATAGGTTTATGATCTGTACTTGAAGTGAGTCCAAGTAAATGCAGCATGGTTGAGGTTTGCTGTAACAAACACATAAAAAATCAAAAGTAAATCAGAATAATAAAGAATGAAAGCAAGCAAAATTTGTGTTTTTCTTTGCTTCTTTTTTTACTTCAATAAAAAAAATTAGACAAGTCTAATGAAAAGAAAACAGACAAGTTCATCAGAAAATGATTTCTAAAATTCATGTAAATACAAACCAAAAAAACTGTTTTATTTTATTTTTATATTTCCTGGATTTTCATGGTAAAGTTCAATAAGTCAGAATTTCACAACTTATGGTTTAAACTTGAAACCTTATCAAATCACAGTCCAGATACATGCTAAATTTTCAAGTAAAATTACAAACTCTCATCCTTTCATCAATGTCTTGTTGTGCTTTTGGGTTGACCAAATACAACATAAAGGAATTTCAAAAATGAAATCTACTTTAAAGTACTTGGTTCACAAATGCTTGTCACCTTAAAAATCTCTATCATCCCAACACTCTAGACATCTTTCCTTTTAATTTCAAAGACCCCACACGCACTAGCGAGTAATTTTTGAATTGAACTTTATGGCGGCAAAGTACGTCCATCACAAATGACTAGGATGTAATTAGAGGATCGGTGTTTGCATATGAATTGTGGAACTGCATAAGTTTGAAGTGCATTACATGCATTTACAGATAACATGGTTTAGAGCCATCAAGTAGATATAATTATAATTAGAAACTTGCAATAATAAATGACAAAACGAACTTGATATGCAAATGACTGAAGGGTATAGAGAAGAAATAACGATACTATAACACCTAAAAGGTGTAGACCAACATATGAAGTATATAACCTTTTTGTTAGTGAGTCGGGAAACTCCTGAAGGACTGGATAATTTTGTTAAACCTAACTTGATTCAAAGCTTCAACCAATAGATTTTAAGCCCCGCCTTATATATTAAGCGATCAACTTCACACTCGAAGACAAATGACAGATGTGAAGTTAACAAATATCCACCATCACATGTGAAGTTTAACATTGTTGAATTGCTCCTCCTTAAATGTGAACATATACCCCCAATAAAGGCTTGCACGTTACTTTTGCAATGAGCTGAAAACTCTCAACACTCAAAACTCAAAACGTTGAGGCCTAATTATTACTTGAGAAATAGTTGAAAGTCTAGTAAGATCATGGATTGCGGCTTGGTCCTTCAGTGGTTCCCCTAAACACCCTAACAAATTGGTATCACAACCACCAATATTAATGATCACGGTACACTCTAAAGTAACTGGTAAAATAATGTGCATACCTTAAAATGCTGAGTTATGAGTTTTCACGTAACTGCTCAAGTGATAATCAAGTTTCAAATTGTCAAATGTTGCAAGTATATCTTCACAGTCAAGGGGGTACAATTTGTCCATGTAGGGACTCACATGTTAAGTGTCAGATTTGCTAAGGTAACATCTGAATTGGCATAGACCGACAGAGGTGTTTGACATATACAAAGTTGAACACAAGATCTATCATCTTAAACTTTGGGTTAAGTTAGGTCCAACAGGTGTATTGGGCTTTTGTTAGTGGACTCCCAAACTCCCTAACAATTCTCCATTTGGTGCATAGGTTTGCTGGGAAATCTTGTAAGACTCAATCTCGTACTCATAGGCTTGGAAACTAGACTCTTTCTCCAGAATAAGACCCAATATCAATGTCTGCCATTTAGAACGAACTGAAACAAAAAACACTAAAAAGCTTATAAGAGATGATATCCTATTACAAGAATAATCGGACATGTATAGTTGGTGAGCTAGATTCTGCCTAAAACTTTAAGAATCAAAAGCAAAACGAATGCAGTTAGTTTGTTGTGTCGTACTGTGTCCCCACAATCCACATGGAATCTGGGCGTAGAATTTTTCAAATAAATTTGGATTGAGGAATTTGACCTGTCAAGAGGAATCCTGTATCTAAAACCAGACGGTGTGGAAACCTGGTCTGAATTCAAATTCTCAAGTATCTGCTCCACACTTTGAACAACATCCGAGAATGATCTCCCATATTCTGCATTTATTAAGATGAGAACAACATATCAACACAACACTCCAAGCTATGGATTTAGCCAAAAAAATGAAAGCAGAAGCCATATTATAGAACCATGCTAGGAAGCATGGATACGGACATGGACACGAAATGCGGATTCAACAAGATACGCGACATGGGACACAACATTTTCTCAAAACATAGGATATGATACGTTGGGGGATACATTGAACTTTATATATTTTTTAAATAAATATGCATGTAAAATAAATTTACGTGTTAATTAAACATGATAAAAATCAAGGAAATTAACTAGTGATTAACCCATATACCATAACCATCTCCGAGACTAATAACAATTAAGATTATAACATATAACTCAAGAAAACTACGTATAAGAAAACACGTATATGTTCATAGCAGCAACCACATAGACGTGGGTTTTATTTATTAAATGGTTAAACCACATTCGTGTTTTTTTTTATCCAACTCCCAGTCAAAGTAACATTTAAAATTAAACGTATATTGACTTGTTGAATTGGTAGTGAAACAAACGTTGCCTCATTGCCCATTTGGATTCATCTGAAAACGTTGCTCAAATTCATCTAAAACTTTTCAGGCTTCGATTTTTTCCGGAGTGATTGTAACAACTGTTGCACTGTCGGTTATTGGGATTCTGGCCATTACACAGTATCGTCGCTGGAAACAAAAACTAGGTATTGAATTTGATATTTCTGATAGCCGTCTTAGTTCTGACCAGGCCAAGGAGGTTTACCGGAAGAATGACTCTCCTCTTATCAGCCTTGAATACTCAAGTGGCTGGGATCCTTTGGCTGAGGGTTGGCGTTTTGGTGGGGTCACCCAAGAGATTTTGCAGAGTTTTAGGTTCAGTCAGCTACACAGTACTTTTCCAGAAAAAATTTGCTGGGCAAGAGCAACTTTGCAGCTGTCTATAAAGGAATTCTAAGAGATGGATCCGTTGTTGTGATAAAGAGCATAACCAAAACTAGCTGCAAGTCGGAGGAAGCTGAGTTCCTAAAGGGACTGAACATTCTTACTACTTTAAGACATGAAAGTTTAGTTAGGTTGAGAGGATTTTGTTGTTCAAAGGGTTGGGGCGAGTGTTTTCTTATTTATGAGTTTGTACCAAATGGGAATTTATTGAGCTATCTTGATGTGAAGGAGGATGGTCAGGTGGACCAGAGTTTCTATTATCAATGGCATTGCCAAAGGTCAGTTTTCTCGATTTGATTTTTCTAGAGATTCTCAAATTAATTTAACAAAATGAATCAAATTAAAAAAATTTATTGTTCGATGGAAAATTACGTAAATTTGCAAGTATAGTGGTCAAAAACTTAGTTTTGTCTTTAAATATTATTTTGTCAATTTTTTACAAGAAATTGCTGAAATAGTGATATAATAATATACTCAAATTTGTTCCACAATTACGATAAAAAGAGTGAATATGGCGAGTTGGTTTTCGTCGCCTCAGATTGCCTTTCGATACTCTGAGTCTAAATTGTTCAAAAGTCCTGTGCACTTGTATGATTTTCATCGCAATCATCAACTTGTTACCAGAAACTGCAATTTCAGACGTTGCAGAAGAATCTCTTGCAACTCCAATGATACGGATAGTAATCAACCAGAAAGGAATGGGATTCAACTTTACAATGAGATTGAGAGGTTTGTGCTAGGAATTAATTTTGATGCTCATTTCTCTGCTATACCTTTCTTTCTCTCTGAACTCGCTCAAGATTTCTCAGTTACGTTGGGTGAATTTGATTTTCATTCCGTGTTTCCTAACATTTATGGAGTATAACACTATATACAGTAAACTGATCATATAGGGTCGTTAAGATAAGAATATTAAAACTTTAATCCCTATTGATAATTTACAGAGGGATTATAATATTATATAATAGTATGGAGTTCTGGTATTATATAATACTGTTTTTCGGGTATTGCATCATCCTTGGACAAAATAGTTTGAAGTAGAAATTTGATGCCATTAATCTCACCAAAACACTAATTCAATAGTCAAATCTTCCAAGTAATACTTGAAAACATTATACCAAGAGTTTTAGATAGCAATTATTTAAGTCTGAAGGTGAGCAATTGTGGCTAAAGTTTACATTGTGGCTAAAGTTTTTAACTTTTAAGCCTTCATGTGGGCAGTACGTTGTTGGGCTCCTAAAGTATATGGTCTTCAACTGTCAATGACCCTGAGACTTCTGTTTATGTACCTAAGAGAAATTATTTTTTATATATAAAAAAAAATCTGAAAATAAAGGATTGTTCATTCTCATATAATATAAACCTGATTCATTGGGAGGGCTATGAGAAATTCACTATAAAAATTTACACTTGTCACCTTTGTGCCTTGCATACTTCCCAACTGTAGTGGGTGAAAGGACCGGCCCTCGCCTACCGTTTGATTGATTTTGTAATATTAAAAACATTAGTTAATTTGCTACAATCAAATCTGTCTTTTTTACTTTCTTAAAGGAAAAAGAAAACTTCAAGGAAATCAATATTTTCGTAGAGGTTATTGTCATGATACCATGTTTTGTTTCCTCTACTTATTTTTTAGGGAGTTTAAACTTGGAGTGTGATGTTTATAGAATTTTTGGGGCGAAAAGTTGTAGCCGGGTGAGGATGTATAGTTGTGGAGCTTAGTTGATTGGTATAGGAGTTTTGTCATTTCTCCTTGCCATTTTTGTATACATTGTGCATAAGTGGGTGCTGCCACCATTTGGAGAAGCATATAAGAGGGCATAGGTCAGACGAGCACCTATATTTCACTTTCACATGAAGATATTAACTGATACTCCAACCCATCTTATAAGGAAAACTTGACTCAACCTATGCATGGTTCAAAATATCGACTGATACTAGTAGGTATCAGCCGATAAGTAGCGGTAGCGACAATGTTTGATACGTAACAATATCAGTCAATACGTAAAGTTATCATCCGATATTGGTATATGCAAGATATAAAAAGATTTACTATTTTGCATCAAGAAAATGTTAACAAGATATGTGACACGTAATGTTATAAGTATTAATTGACATTTTTGCATGTGTTTAATTCATTATTTTAGTTATTCTTTATTTTTTAGTACTTTTCAATTTTCTAAGCAATAGATAGCTTTTTGTTGTGTATTGAGTGGTACCAATACCGATATCCAAAACATTATTAAAAAAAGGTGCAAGGCGGTCCGAGGCGCAAAGGTATTTCTTGGGTCCTAGGCGCTATTTGCTCGCCTTAGCGAAATGAGACGCACATATGATATACTCAAAAAATAATATATTTTATTCAAAATCCTAAACAAATTGAATAGATAGATTAAAATTAAATCACCCACAAAAGTCCATTAGAAAAGTGTATAAACACAATATACTTGTAGTTTCTTTTGGTGTCTAAATATTCATAATGATTATTGGCTAGTGCTTGTCTCCACCAATGCCTCAAATTTTTTTACGCTTATTATCTTTGATTTCTTTTGGGTGGACTTATTTTCCCACATTTTTTATAATTTATTCTCTATTCATCAATAAGATATTCTTTTATTAAGAATTTTACTTTAACTCTTGTGCATTTTAGGTGATTGTGCTTTTTCCATTATTATTTTAGTTGTTAATAATATGGTATATGTGCAACTGATACCATCTTAAATTGGGTTTTATATATTTATTTGTAGTGACTTACTAGGAACCTGTCAGATGTAATTTATGTATCATCTCTTGTATCTGTATCTTACCTGAGTCCTGAAGTAAAAATGAGAGACCATAACACTTTTCTCGTGATTATTTGCAGAGTAATTACGGAGACTGTCAGACAATCTCAAGATAGGTGGGGGGGTAGTTCAGGAGACTGGACTGAAATTCAGGTAACCTTCAATAGAACTCATCAAGTACCATATGCATTTTTTCATCTTTCTGTTTTTTTAATGATAATAGAAAAATTTTATTAGAAACAAGAGTAATTACAGAAAAGGAGGACAAGGAGCCCTTTAAAGAAATGCTAGAAAGTGAATAAATAAATAAAAACTAAGAAAGCACTACACTTCAATATCGATTAAATCTGAAAGAGTAACATTACTTTTTTATTTTCTTGAATTTAGTTTCTTGGGTTGATATTCATTATTACTCTTGTGAAAGGACTGTCATTATATCAGGGAGCATGGGTATTGAAACCGAGAAACTCAACACCAAGGTCCATTGTACATTTTGTTGGTGGTATATTTGTTGGTGCTGCTCCTCAGCTCACCTATCGCTTGTTTCTAGAGCGCCTTTCAGAAAAGTGAGTGGCTTTATACTGTTTATCAGCTTGGTTTTTTTTATGTGTTTGGTTCTCATTGCTTGAACATCCATTATGTACTCCATCTCCGACAAAATTTCCAGTCACATTTCTCTCTTCAATTTAACTCCTTATGTATATGTGGTTCTTAATGGAAGGATCCACTTAAACTTCTCAATAACTTATGCAATTCATACTTTTCTAATAAGAAAAAAAAAAAAAAGAAAAACAAACAAACAAAGAAAAACAAACAAACAAAGAACTGTTTTAATATATAGAGCCATCCAAGAGGCGTCAAACCCATTTGTTTGAATTATATAAATTTCATTCTATCTAATCAAGATAGAGGAGGGGTCAACAAATATATTTACACCAAAATAGACCCCAAAAAAATCATAAAATGGATCCAAGTATTTATCAGAGAAGATCGAGGGATGAACAGAAAATATTGAGATGTAAAATTATGAAGAGAGAAAAGGAAAGACAAGTTAAAATCATTTTGTCAAATAATTTAAAGCACGTATTTTGTAAAATTGATTAGGTATTTTTCAAAAAAAATTTAAAAATGATAAAATTTCCGATCGGGTCCGATCGGTAGTGGTGGTCGGCGTGAAGAACTCATTAAATTTAGTAAAATCGTCATAATTTCAAGCACTATTGGATCCAAGTATTTCAAAAAATATATTCAGATTTAAAATATTCAGAATTTTAAAATTATTTTGTCATAATTTCAAGCACTATTGATATTTCTTCGATGGTGTTGAAATTTGGTGTGCATAATACTTATGTCGTGAACAATTAATCCACAAATTGGTTTTGACAAAGTTTTAATCCTACAAAAAAATTATGGTGAGGTGTAAGCATAAGAAGTTTTAATCCTGCATGCTATGTTTGAAATTGGATCCTTTTTCTTAAAAAAATAAAAATGTTTAGGAGATGGGAGAGAAAAGGGAGATCAGGAAATCAGGGATTAAATTGTCATCTCCAAGAAATTGATTTTTTTGCCCTTCTTACCCGTTCACTCGTCTGGTTTCTGTGGTTTAGGGGTATATTGGTGATTGCGACACCTTATGCCAGTGGATTTGATCACTTGCTCATTGCGGATGAAGTGCAGTTTAAGTTTGATAGGTGTCTTAGATTTCTTCAAGAAACAGTGAGTTTTAATATATAAGATACATTACTTGTTTTGTTTATGTGCCAAAGTTTTGCCACCGAAGTTGTTATATTGCACAGGTTCAAGATCTTCCTACTTTTGGCATTGGGCATTCTCTTGGATCTGTAGTTCATCTTTTGATTGGTATCACATGATAATTCTCCTTATTCCTTTTATGGTTTTGGCAGATCTGGTTTACAGCAGTTAATAAAAGTATTGACTTGACTATTGAGCAGGTTCACGGTATGCTGTGCAAAGGAATGGGAATGTATTGATGGCATTCAACAATAAGGTACTTGGACAGTTTATTTTTTATTTTTCCCTTTTGTCTAAGCTGGTAGTACAAAATCAACTTGAATTCTGAAAGCAGATTAGGCTGTTGATAAGATGATTGACCCATGCATGATGCATTTAAAGGTGCAGCTTACAGGTCCAACAGTTTTACGCTGCATTATTTTCAGAAAAGTTGATCAAAAAACAACTAGAAACATGAAACCATAGAGAAAATATTCTTAAGTTAGGCACTTCACTCTTTGAGTGAAGAATTCATGAGACCTTGAAACTCACATCCAGGTTACCAAAGGCTAATGAAGGTTTTATATAATTTTTTATGGGGTCTTTCTTTTTCATTTTCTTTCTTCCAATATATTTCAATAAACTATCTCCTAAATTCTATAGACCTTTTAAATTTCTTTCTAAGATGGGAATAGTGGCCTATGAGATGGAATTGTCCCCAACTGCTAGGATTTATCCTTTATTCCACATATCCCAACTTAGGAAGGGGGGGGGGGGGGGTCTAACCAACATTCCTATGCTAGGAAGCAGGGATTGTTCATTATCCCAGAAAATTGCCATTATCCCGTACTGGATAAGGCTGTAAAATGAGCAAACAGTTCGGGCTCGATTCGTATTCGCTCGACTAAAAGTTTGATTCGAGCTCGACTTGAAATATAAATGAGTCAAATATGAGCAAATTTTAAAATTCGATAAATTACTCGAACCTCTTTAAATTATAATTTTCTATTGATACTCGGATCATATTCGTTCAAAAAGCTCAAACTGCTCGGGCTCGATTCGGAATCGGGCTCGATTCGGAATTGTGCTCGACTCGGTAGCTAAATGAGCCTCAATCAAACCTTATTTTATACTGGATAAATTGTGAACCAAATCTGAGTAGCTCAATACTCGGCTCGACTCGGTTCGGTTCGGTTCATTTACACCCTTAGTACTAGATACTCCAATTCTCTGGACCTCCTGGGGACTCTCTTTATAACTTATTTGTTTTGAATTATCTTTGATTACTTTTGTATTATTTGACTTCTTGTTTATAGAAACATGAAACTTATTTTGTTTGTTGGATGTTTGTTGTTTTTCACTTGTAATATCTATTTTGTTGAATGTTTTATTATATATAGACATATGCGTGGACATATTTAATACTATCCTCCGTTCCAAAATTAGAGATAAAATTTGATTTTTGAGATCAAACAACGGCATATTAAACTTCAAATTGATGTGAATTTATTTAATTTTAGTTGATACACTTATTATAATTGTATAGTATACAACAAAAGCTATTAATTAAACAATTTATTTCATTTTAAACTTTTGTGAGTCATACCAATTTTAAAGTTTTATGCAAATCGTTTGACCTCAAAAGTCAAAATGTATCTCTAATTTTGGAGCGGAGGTGGTAATAAAAAATCAAATCCCCCTTTTGAATCCTCATCTTTTATTTGGATGCTTAAATATCATATTTGTGCTAAATAATTTAGACAATCAACTTGTTGGTACAACTAAATATTTAGTTTATTGAATTTAGATTATAAGAGAGCTCCTAATTGTAAGCATTATGAGGCTATCCCTATTGTATCACGTACACGTTCTCATTTTGGTCCACGAACCGAAAGTTCTGCATTAATGGTAACATTAATATACCCTTGCCTGAAGACGAACCACAGTGCATCACACTGCATAGTGCAACTGCAATAACAACATGATGGGCAAATGAATGGCAAACAAAAAAAGCTTGAACCTAATATCTTATTGATTTCAGAGCTATTAGTAATGAGTCCAATAATTTATGTCGCGTTTTAGTAAAATCCTTGATCTCAAAGTTGTCAAGTGGAACACGTTGGTCAACATACTGATGTGTACACCATTATAGTAAAATTTTGCAGCAGTCGAGAGAAAATCTACTTCTTTAAAATAGACTTTGTGTAATGCCTAGAAAAAGGTACAGAACAAGTGGTGATCAAATGATAAGATGGTCTTATACCAATTTTGGAAATATGTAATCTGTATGATATGACCTACATTACTGCTTAAACACCAAAATTTGACAACAGTTTTTAGATTACTGTGTAAATGTTACCTTTTTCTTGTCATGTAGATGTATAGCAATGAAAAATATACTGGTTTGTTTCCATTCTGCTTCTATAATTGATGCAGATCAATAATATATCTTAACATGAGTATGTATTGAAGAGTACTGATTGCATATATTTGTTATACCGCTTATCCGACCTCTTTGAGGCCCGCTCTCAAGCACTACATTTTGTATATTTGCAAAACGTCACCTATACCCCCTACCCAAATGTAGTTTCACTCAAAGAAGTTCTCACTCTTCTTTTTTATTAAAGTTTTGAAATTGACAAATGGTGATATCTCTTTTAATTTTCCAGGAAGCAAGCCTGGCTATCCCATTATTATCACCTGTTCTTGTCCCTGTGGCCCAAAATATTGGACCTTTTCTGTCTGAGATTACTTCGTCGTCAACAATCCGTCTTGGGGTGAGATATTTACTTGAAGCATTAAGCAAGTATTATGATAAACTCCTCTTGTTAATATATTTGTCATATAAAACAAAAAATGGATGAGAATTAGACGAGCATGAATAGTAGTATTCGTGAACCGGAGGTAAGTAATATATTCTAGTCAAATGATTAACCTAGTCATCAGCATAACTAGTTTTGGGAGTTGAATTCGAAATATGGTACTTCTTCCGTTACAAAAAATAGGATCAATTTTGTCTTTTTAAAGTCAATTAAGATATTTTAAATTCAAAAGTGATTTAAATCATCTAACTTTGATCGGTATAATTTTTAAAATTGTAAACTATCTAAAAAGTACTAGTAACTATAAAATTTCTAGTTTTAAAAACATCACATGATTCACATGAATTTAAACATATCTAAAATTGACTTAAAAAGTCGAAATGGTCTTTATATTTCAGAAAGGAAGGAGTATATGTGACGCCCCAAATTCCTTTATTCGCTACAGCTGAGCCAGTGGTTAATATCGTAACTTCATAAGCTTATATTACAATCCAAAACTATCTTATAACATATGGCATCCTTGTCTCCTTGTCCGGCTAGATTCTATCTTATTCGATCTTATACTAATACATTACATGGCAAATACGAGGGTCTTTATCTCTATTACAAAACTAGATACAGATATCCAGAAACTATACACTATTACAATCTTTCTAAACTACTACTCTACCTTAGAAACTCCTTTACCCTTATCCTGGCTACTGGAAGCTCTTGAATCCTCTAACCTGGCTGAAATAAATAAAAGATGCAAGAGTGAGCAACAAATTGACCAGCAAGTTCTAAAGATTGAAACAAAACAATTATAATGTTTGTTGTACAATGAGTAAATATAATTGAAAATTTCATAGTCTCAGATTCAAGGAGTATGAAGTTTTGACTCATAATGCATTCAACGATTTATCTCAGTAAAAGAACCCAAAGTCTTTGATTCAAAGGGTTAAAAAGCTTTGATTCGTAATGTTTTCAACATCATTATCAAAGTAAATTGAGTGGTTAGAAGGACCAAAAACTCTTTCCATATTATACTATAGGTGGTACACTCAGTTACATGTAACCTCATCTTCACACCGTAGTTCAAAAGTATATCTTCAGCGAGCCGACATTCTCATATAATTTTCCTATAATTTAAGGTTGTTCATCTCGGTTATAAAGCTCAACGAGTCCGCCCCAAGTAAACTTGGTTTGTAAAATCAACAATCTTAGCAATTTGATTGACAATTATCATAGATACTTAACAAATCAAATAGAATCGTTCATCTAACAAATAGCTATATCATCAGAGCTTAGCTGAATTGACATAACCTCAACTCTTTAGTTAATCATGATATGAAACATTATCGAATTTTGAAGCTCAACAAAAGCAAATAATGTTCGAAAGGTTCAAAACGGAGACTGATGCACATAGTTTACGTTTTTGGTTGGATCTTTATTCACTTCACTTATTCACTCCTTCAGGTTACCTACGATCATTATAGAGAGTTTGCATATCAGCTTCCTTGAAAACATTGTGTTCAGTTATTAACTTCTCATAATTTACTATTATTCGATCATTCTAAGCTTATTTCATAATGAAGTTTTAATCACTTCTAAGTTTTGACTTTCTAAACCTTATTTCAACGTAATCTCAATCTTAATGTCTCACTTTCAACTTAATATAGTTATAACCGTCTTTTAAACAATTTTGGCTTTATTTAAAAAGTTTTTAACAATTTCTTTATATTCATTTCAAAAACTAGACCACTCTAATGATTTTATTTTGTCAAGCCCTTTTAACTACAGATTGCCATATATATGTAGTATTTGATGTAATTTTTGCAAAAATAGGCTAATGACCAAAAGGGTGTACTCTCTGTCCAACCTACTTGTATGATTTTTAATAAATTATCTATAATGATCTAAAGTCCCAAATTTTTACAGCATATAGAGGTCTCTTTCTAGTATACTATGTAAATTTTTGTTGTCGAATTAGTTTCCTAGAGAGAGTTATGGGTTCTCCACCAACAGACCCTAAATCTGCCCTCTTTAAGCATAGTTTTGATTCATTTCTCTTTTTTCTTTCAAGCTTCTTGCATAATCTTCAAGCTTCATCATATAATATCATGAAAGTTTAACTTGCTCATGATACTAATCACACAATTCCTAAAGGAAAACAATTTTAGAAATTTTTTGAATTAGAATTTAGGTTAGGGAGTCTACCACTTGATTTTGCTTCCTTTCTATTCTTGTTGTTTCAAAATTGGCTTCAACACTTCCTCTTTGTTAAGCTGTGGCCGAACCTTACTCCTCTCCTCTTCCTCCCTTGGTTGCTAATTCTGTAAGTAAAATGAAAAGAATGGGAGTATACTAATCTTTTAGATTTTTGTGTAGTTTAGGTTATTAGGTTTTGACCCCTCTTGTTTTGTTTAATTAACTTAAAGCTCCTCCATCTTTTGTTAATTATGTTTATTAATCCTTAATTAGTGGTTAATCAAGATTAACATTCACTAATCACACTAATTATCAACTAATCATGTTTAGTAGTCTAATTAGGTTTACTAAGCTTTTGAAATGAGTGGCTATCTTCTTCTTCTTTTTATTTATTTATTTTTTATTTTTTAGTTTGTATCATTATCTTAACTCTTTTCGGTTCCGGTCATTTCGTTTGCGATATATGTAATTTCAGTTCATAAAGGGTATGCTCTAGGTTATAAATTTAACCTTTAATTATATTATCATCTGTATTTACATTCTTTCGAGTGATTCCATTATATAGTGTATACTTCAGGTTGTAACCTTAATTTTTATTTGCACTATCGTTTACATTTATATTTTTTTGTAGCAGTTTGCGGTATCACATCCTCTCTTATAAGAATTACTTCCCCGAAATCAATAATACATTAACTAAACAAGTGATGATAGTTTTATTTCATTTTATCTTCAAGTTCTCATGTAAGGTTACCTTCACAAAAAGTATTACTTTGTTTCTCAGCACTTGCTCTTTCCTGTCAACTATTCACACAAGAATCTCTTCATAGCTCAAGTATTTCTCAACTTGTATCATATATCGCAAACGAAACGACCAAAACCGAAAAGAGTTAAGATAATATGATACAAAATACAGAATATATATAAAAAAAAAAAAAGAAATGGAGAAGGGGGGCCGACCACCTAAGGCCTTAGGTAGCATATACAAGTCGACATGGGAAGCATGAGGTGTAGGAAAAAAGGAAGGATAGGTGGCTTATGATGTATAGCCCTTTCTCCATAATTGGAGTGCATACATAATGTGTTTCATATCTCTGTGTTGCGTCCATATAAACCAAATTATAAGCATTTTATCGATTATGTGCAATAGAGTGCAAAAATTGTTCAAATGATTCAAGAAAAGCTCAAAGTCGTGCAAGATCGATAATAGAATATGCTGATCAACATAGACAAGTTCGAGAATTTGATGCTGAGTTTCTGAAAGTCTCCCTGGAAGGAAAAAATAAGGTTTTGGAAGAAAAAAAAGGTTAAGTCCTAAGTTCAAAAGGTCTTAGAAGGATGAGTGGTGGTTTACCCCAATAGTTAGAGCAAGAGATCTTAGTGATTTTTTTATTAATTTTATTTTACCCCTTTCGATAAATATTGATAAATAAAAAATCAAGTTAATTTTAGGTTTTTCCGTTCCGTCATCTGGCTTATGTTATTCATGTAGCATTTAGATCGAATGACTATGAAATTACGTCGATACTTCCACATATTATGGGTAACGTAGGAGACATCTCTATTTTTCCTCACATACAATAGTATTCCATATCTCTGTGTTGCGTTCATATAAACCAAACTATATAAGCATGTTATTGATTATGAGCCGATACAACTTGAGAAAGACTTGAGTTATGAAGAGATTACTATGCGAATAGTTGACAGGAAACAACATGTGTTTAGAAACAAAGTAATATCTTATGTGAAGGTAATCTGGAGGAACCATTCCGTAGAAGAAGCTACGTGAAAAATTGAAGATAAAATGGAACAAAATGAATCTCACTTGTTTAGTTAATGTATTGTTGATTCTGGGGACGGAATCCTTATAACCTAGTTATAAGGGGGAGGATGTGATACCTCAAACTTCTATAAAAAATGTAAATATAAGCGATAATGTACAGGTTAAGTTTACAAGCTAAAGTATACACTTTATGTAATGGAATACCTCAAAGGAATGTAAATGCAACCCCTTTATGTATTGGAATTATATATATCACAAACAAAATAACTGAAACCGAAAATAGTTAAGATAATGATACTATAAAAAAGAAGAAGAAATGGAGCAAGGGGGGCCCTTAGGTGGCATACACAAGTCAACATGGGAAGCATGCAGTGTAGGAAAAAGGGAAGGGTGTGGCTCAACAAAGCTTAGTAAACCTAATTAGATTACTAAACATGATTAGTTGATAATTAGTGTGATTGGTGAATGTTAATCTTGATTAACCACTAATTAAGTAAGGGCTAATTAACAAAAGATGGAGGAGTTTAATCAAACAAAACAAGATGGGTCAAAACCTAATAACCTAAACTATACAAAAAATCTAAAAAGAGAAGTATACTCCCATTCTACTCATTTTTCCTATAAAATCAGCAACCAAGAGAGGAAGAGGAGAGGAGTAAAGAGAGGAAGAGGAGAGGAGTAAGGTTAAACATAGCTAAACAAAGAGAGGAAGTGATTGAAGCCAATTTTGAAACAAGAAGAATAGAAAGGAAGCAAAATCAAGTGGTAATTTTGAAACAAGAAGAATAGCAAGGAAGCAAAATCAAGTTGTATACTCCCTAACCTAGCTTCTAATTCATAAATTTTCTAAAATTGTTTTCGTTTAGGAATTTTGTGTGATTAGTATCCCGAATAAGTTAAACTTTCATGATATTAAGTGTATTATATGATGAAGCTCGAAGATTATACTAGAAGCTTGAAAGAAAAAAAGAGAAAAAAAAAAATCAATACTATGCTTAAAGAGGGCAGATTTAGGGTCTGTTAGTTCAGAACCCATAACTCCCTCTAGGAAAACTAATTCGAACATAAATTTTTTATGTAGTATACTACTAAGAGACCTCTACATGCTGTAATAATTTATTAAAAATCATACAAGTAGACTGGACAGAGATGCACCCTTTTGGTCATTTGAACCTGAAATTTTTATGATGAATACCTATTGGTAAATGGAAGGTGCTGTCCAAAATTGGGCTTAAACGGACTTGTAATTAATTAATTAAAAATCGAACACATTTGCATTGTAAAACTTGAAACTGCGATAACTTGAGTTCTGCTCAGTGTTTAAGGCTGAAATTTTTATGGTAGACTCTCTGTAGTAGGGTGTAACTACTGTATAAATTTCATAAACATTAGAGTTAAACTGAAATTATGATAATTGTTGCAATTTTGAAGAGTTCTAGGCTTATAGCCATTTTATGAATAGAAAACATCAATAATAAATTTTGAAAAAAATACTAATTATATATGGCTACCTGTAGTTAAAAGGGTTTGACAAGATAAAATCATTAAAGTGAACTGATGTGTGAAATGAAGTTAAAGAAATTGTTTAAGTAAAGCCAAAACTGTTTAAAAGACAATTATAGTCTATATTAAGCTAAAAGTGAGACATTAATAAAGTTTAGAAAGTCGCAACTTAAAAGTGATTAAAAGTTCATTCCGAAATAAGCTTGTGATGTTATGAAGTTATGATAGTGACCACTAAATCAGGTATAACGAGGTATAATGAGTATAGGGATTTGGGGGTGTCACAATTATGATGATAGTGACTACTGAATTAGCTGTAGCGAGTACATGGATTTGTGGGCATCACAGTATAAATCATTCCGTGTTAAGAATCTGTGGCCCAAAAAAAAAGAAAGAAAAATCTGATTGTAGATTATCTATGACAAAGTAACTCTTAGCCTTCTTTGCTTTTGATCGAATGTTCTTGCGCTCTGACATGACATATTACAACCTCTTCAACATAATTAATTAGAGGAATAGTAGGAAATGCTACAACGTAATGTTGGGAGTATACTTGGTGCAAGGTGATTGTGGGCTCTATATGGACCATTAAACAATCAAGTTCATGAATAGTTTAACCAATGTAAAGTGAACCCATACAAGATGGGTAGCCTATTGTAGCTATTTGTGTTTTTGTTGAAGCACAAATCTGAACAATTGTATAGCGTTGCCAGAGAGCTGATGTTCTCAACTAAAGTTCAACTTTGTTAACAATCATGCAAACAAAGGATATGGGTTCGAATCCCCAAAAGATGTGTATGCAGATGACCTGGACTTTATTGCTTGCTAGCCTGGCCCGGCTCGACTCAAGCTAACGAGCAAAGCTTGTACAAGCACGTCTGCTCGTTTAGTTAACCGAGCTGAGTTCAATCAATGTGGCCGTTTACGCTCAGCTCAAGTTAACTCAATTCGTTTAGCATTTAAGTAATTAATTTTCTTATTTTTATAATAAAAAATTTACACGAGTCGGGTTTAAGCTCGACTTGGACGGCTTGCTTAAGCCCGACTTGAACTTGAGTTCGTTCGCTAAACGGATTGAGTTCGTACACCAAGCTCATTTAAATCCCAACTCGACTTAGCTTGTTTAACTTTAAAACGAGTTGGACAGGTCAAAGGCTGACTTTCCTCATTTACAACTCCAGTCTTGGGGATTTCTACTAGAAATTTTCTCCTAACATAATGTGGAAACAAATAAATACTTTTGTAAACAAATATTAATACTACTATTGAATAAAATTACTGGGAAAACTCTTAGGGGCTCCTTTGGACTCTATACATGGGCTTCCAAAGCCACGCTACTAAACATCGATGCAAAGTTTAGATTTTACCGCATCTATCTACCCAACTAGTCCTATTTGATCTAAAAATTTCGATCTAGAAACAATATCTCCCCCAGAAAACCCTCTACCTGCAAGCCCCTTTACTAGGTCTAAAGGTTGGTTCTTCACTTTCCTTTAGAATTGGTACAATTCTGTTACAAGGGCTTGTCTTGCAGTACTACTATGGAAAGAACTCGACTCTGTCGAGTTTGGGGCACTTTCAAGAATACCATAGAACAAAAGAGCATCCTAAATCACCAAAGACTCCCTCTCTCTTTTTTCTTTTTACAAATGTTAAGTAGTAATTTATTAATAGAGGCACCAAGGGTGCCACCTATGTACAATTGTAACACCTTGATGTAGGTTTAATCCTTTCATGAAAAGATGCTAGAGGGCGATTAAGTTTACTAACAACTGTGGTGCTTGTTAAAGTTTTTTTCACTTGCTTCTAATAGGTTCCACAAAAGATTGCTCACTCTAGGTTGTGGCCTCTATTAGGGTTTAACATGCAGTATCTAAGTCTTCCTATGTTTGACATTTGAACAACTTCACCCATGCTAAATAGTCTCCTAGAGGACAATTGTTTTGAAGGGGTGGTTTAGAGGTGCGGTGCACGATGAACGGGTTCTAGGCTAAATTCTTCTCTCTACTTATATATATATATATAAACTTGGAGGAGGTGAGGGATATTTTCAGTGTTCTAAAAGTCGCTAGTCGGTCCCATGTCGGTTGGCTACCGACTAGCGACTAGGGGATTAATCGGGGATTAATCGGCTAGTTGGATTTTCAACTTTTTTAAAATATATATATTCTTCTTCCTCCTTCATAAGTTTTGAATAAGTAGAATAACATAATTAACACAAATTATCAAATAAAAACATGGGGCATGATGCTACATTTTCCTTGATATTTGCTATGTGTTGTTTCAATCTATAAACTCCTCCACCATACTCTTTGTCACACAATTTGCAACTCCAACGATCCTTGTTGTTAGGATTTACAAGAAAGCCATATTCCCATCCAATATCATCGAAGCTCTTTTGACATTTGAACACTCGAAGTATTAGAGGTTGCCGAAGACAAAGATGGTGATTGAGCCATTGATAGTAATATTATACCTATGCATAAAAATATAAAATCAGTCATTTCTCCAAACCCCAGTCAGTTTTTAATAATTTAATTTATAACTGAAGTTGAAAAAAATTAAAAATTAAAATGAAATATTACAATTAACTAAAAAAATTAACTAATTTAATTTATCCAACCTTTTCTTTAATGTCCACTAAGGAACTAATTAACTAAAACCAAAAAAATATATCAGTATTTGTATTTGTAAACTGTTAAGCCTAGAGAAAGCGAGAGAGAGGCAATGGGAAAAAGACCGAGTAGCGATCAATAAGTCATGACGAAGTGAAGAGAGCGTCGTCGTCGAGAAGAAGGCGGCGAGCAAAAGAAAAATGAGTCGTTAAACTGCTTTCAAAGAGGAGTCATGAGCAAAGCAGATAGCGTCGGCGGTCGAAGGAAGAAGAAGCAGTAGCGTCGTCGTCGGTCAGGCGAGAAGAAGGAGTCGGCGTCGTCGGTCGAAGGAAGAAGAAGCAGTCGTCGTTCGATTTTTTTCGGAAGAAGCAGCAACAGTCGACAGAGGAGGTAGGTTTAAAAGTTATAAACAAAATCCATAGATTACACTATGGCCCCAAACATTTCATATGTTTTGTTTTTTACCTTGATATGCTCCGATTTGTTTCGATTTGCCCCGACTTTACCGACTAGTCGCCGACTTGGTCCCGACTAAGTCGGCCAACGACTAAATCAACTGACTAGGGCCTGGTCGACTCGGCGAGCCTCCGACCCCAACCTAGTCGCCGACTAGTAGGCCGACTTTTAGAACACTGGATATTTTTAAGGAACAAATACACAAGATGGTGAATTTTTTTTTGGTGGTGGTGGGGGGGTTTGAGGAAGGCTCCATATAGATGTGATGCACGAAATGGTAATATTTTTTGTTGATGAGCGACCACGACAATGAAGACGGAATTAGAGTTATGGTGAGGGACGAGGAACTATGTTTGTTTTATATTAAAACTAGGTTTAGCTCTGATACCAATATCATTGGGAAATAATTTAGGGCTTCGAATTGGGAGCGAAGTACGGGAGAAGAGAGAAACAATTGGGGAAGAAGATGGAAAGAACACAAGTAATATACTCAAACACGTATGTGGGGTGTTTTTGGGGTGGGGGGAGGGATACTTTTCTAAAGAAATATTAATACTTCTGTTAACTTAAATTACTAGGAAACTCTTATTAGACCATTTGGACGCTTTGGCATGGGCTTCCAAAGCCTTTTGCAATAGTCTGTCCAGGTTACGAGGGATTGTACCACATCAAGAGGTACTATTGGCCCCAACTAATGAGAGTTGTCAAGAATCATGTTCAAAGGGTGCCCAATGTGTCGGGTTGCAAATTTCCAATTACAAAACACTGGCCTTTACGTCCAGCTTCTCTTGCCCGAATCATCTTGAGAAGACTTCTCCACAAATTGTCTTGGGTCTTAACACGAACTCAATCTTGTGCAGACTTTGTACGTGGTTAACAAATTTATAATTTGTATCTCCTGCATAGGACATCTGACGATAATTATGTGGCGAATTTACTATTCAAAGAAATTGTTGGGCTGCATGGAGTACTAGTTATCAGATAACGCTACTAGATTCCTTATCAGTTCTGCAGGACTTTATGGAAGTGGATTGATACACTTTGAGTTACAGTTCGACTAGTCATCCGCGAACTAATGGACAAAGTAAGGTACTCAATTGTTTGGTTACTAGTATCATCTGTGGTATAAATGGGGTGAGGCCTAAACTATCGAATTTGCACTAGCTAAAGCAGATTTGGCATTCAACAGCATGTTAACTGATCAACATGGAAGATACCATTTGAGATTGTTTTATTTTTCACCCATCAAAGCGTGGTACCTCTACCAACAGGTCCCTGGTTTTGACATCCGTACGGACATCATGATGAAGGGTGCAAGCTGTAAAAGTTTATGTCAAGAAAGATAATAGACGATTCAAATGCCAAGTACAAGGACAAGGAAATGTAGGCAAGCATTGATGGTCAAAGGTGTTTAAAAGTGTGTGACATAGCCATGGTCTTTGTAAAGAAAGGTTTCTACTGGATATGTAGAACAGGCTTAAGAACTAGAAGTACGAGTCTTATGAGAAGAAGATTAATGGCAACGCTCACCACCCCAAATTTCAATGCATATTTGTAAGAGCATTACTTGCAGGATGATCCAATTATCAAGAGCTTACTCAACCGCTACAATTGTCATTTTGTTGTTCTTTTTTTTTAAAACCCAGTTGGCCATCAAGTCGCTTGCTCAGCTCGTAGACTAGTCGTCCATGGAGACGACTTGTTTTCCTAGGCTCTCGACTTGCAAGCCTCCACCAAGTTGCCCTTCCGCCTTGCCACTACACTACCGACTGGACGCCTAGATGTCGCCTAGGTGACGCCTTAACAACTATGTACTCAAGGACGAGTGCTTTCCAAGTGGAGGGGACTGATATAGAACAAGTTGCCCTTGCCTTTCTGGCTATCTGGAATTGCAAGAAATCCCACAAACTATGATCTTGAATACTGCCCATAGTTCTACCAATAATGTCCATAATCCTACTCAAAATTCCCAAACTATTACCATGGTTCATGCCGAAAATTGTTCTAGTTAGTTTTCTTTTAGATTTCATTCTTGTAATTGGCAAGTTTTAATGAAAACCTACCTCATTTTAGAAGTCTTGGAATAGCAGCTAGCTAAATGAATTGGATATGCCCTTGTCATTTGCTGATTATAAAAAAATATTCTTTCAAGAAGTTTTCTCTCCTTGGGATTCAAGGAACACCCTTTGTGGATTCAAGATTTGTCAAGGTTGAAATCTCCAGTCTTCTCCTTAGCTCACTCGATGCTTTCCTTATTGAAGTGGGTTCAAAAGAAAAGAAAAGAAATTAAGTGCAATGCATCCATTCATCTTGTCCATTCAAGTTAGTTAAGAGGGGCAAATTGGTTTTTATAAATCATTTAGGCAAACTTTTGGATCAGAATTCTTAAGTTGGATGCTTGAGTTCGCAGAGGAAGTGGGATCTTTTGGCTAGCCATTTGGATCGTAGAATTAATGAAGGAAATCGGTGGCAACTGGCAAGGTCTTCTTAAACTAGGAAATGTAAAGTCCATTAAAGACATGGGATGTCCGAGGCATATAGACAAATATTTCTTCATGTAATTTTATTCAATTCCATACATTTGTTACTTGTTTTCTTCTTTAATCTGCGAGGTCTTGTAACCTGCCTTGGAAGTGGAAGTCTGGTTTGAATCATCATATTGGGAATTATTAAGCTAGTTGTTGATTCATGTCTAAAAGACGAACCACATGTGTCTGGGATGATATTTGGCTGGTTCTAGTGGTTACCAAGCAGTGCTTGTAGTTGCGAATTCTTATCATATTCTTGTGAATTACTTTGTTTTAGTTCAAGTCATATAGACTAGCAATAGATGAGGATTGACTGACAGCAACCCCTTCTTAATAACTTGTGTAATAAATTGTGTGCAGGCAGAGATGACTCTGAAGCAATTTCTGAACCTTAGCCCTCCCTTTATGAAGCAATTTCTTCCTCTACTTGAGCAACTTCCTCCGTTGTACATGGAATTGGTTAATGGAAGGGAAAATTTTATTCCAAAACCTGAAGAGACACGCAGACTGGTATGCAAAATCTCCATCATATAGTATGCTATAAAATCAGATATTAACTCCATGTACAATGGAATCAATTGACTTAGGTAACTATATGATAAGATTACCATTCACGCATTCCTTGATTCTGCTGTACAAAGTATTGTTACTTAAATATTCTTTTTTCTTTTTGTTGTTGCTAAATTATTGTTCCTTAATATTCTTTTACCAATATTATTGGTTATCCAACATTTTCCATCAATTCATTTGTGTTGAGTGTTGATTTTCAGATAAAGTCCTATTACGGTGTTTCCAGGAATTTTCTGATAAGGTTCAAAGATGATAAAATTGATGAAACTTCTGCCCTAGCCCAGGTGCTTAGCTCAGATTCTGCGATCAGTTCAATGTCGGATATGTCAATTTGGCTGTTACCTGGGGATCATGGCCTTCCTTTACAGCAGGTAATATTTGTGCTAGAAAGCAATTGGGGTGAATATTCAGCATTAATATTTTTATATACCTTGTTTTATTCATTTAAGGTGCTAATGACCAGTGTAATTTAACTAGAATAATGGTAAAACATCGGGGCTACTTATAGAGGAAAATGGTAAAATTCAGGGGTAGTAATATTGTAGATTTGAAAATGCCACTGAGTTATTAATGTTGAAAGCTAGGTATCTCCTGGAATCTTCAACCATACCAAACTTGATGATAACCTTTTTTGCCTCCCCTCCTCTTAGCATGTACATATATGAGAGAGGTCTGAAGTTGTTTACCCCGTATGGTAGATTTGTTAGGGCTTTCAATTAAATCCAGTGTAACTCAAAAACTTTCAGGCTCTCCCAGATGTCCCCCCTGCAATGGCAGATGCAGTAAACAGAGGAGGAGAGCTTTTGGTAAATTTGATGGCAGGAACACCATGGGAGACTTCTGCCAGAGAAGTAGCTAACACACTAGTTGCGGACTCGACAATCCTTCGTGCTGAAATTTCAAAGGATATGGACCTACTTGTAGATGTGATCACATCTTGGATGGCTTCAAACATGGGTCCAAAACTTTTAAAGGGGTCGCAATACTAGAAAACCTTGATTTTGAGCAACTGTATAGTTGTTACAGCTCTATTTGTTATAGTTCCACTTCCACATGCCAGTGTAGAAGCAAGTCTTGAGTAATTATGAGTTAGATCACTTATGATTACTAAAAAGAAACAAAAACAAACAATAAGAACTATCAATTTCATTACAGAAACGCATAACTAAAAGGAATGTAATATTTATAATCCAAATTTGTCAATTACATGTTGCTAGACACTGTTAAAGCTAGTTTTGAAAGAAAAACATACTTTATTCAATATGCAAAGTGGCTTTATATAGCCATACAGAAGGTAACAGAAAAGGCAAATACAATGCTAAAGAACAGGCCAGTCCCCTGATTCTAGGGATTATTAACAGAAAGCTGAAATACTAAGTCAACACCTAAACTTTAGTAACATTCCCTCCCTTAAACTGATGACACTGTCTTCAGTTTATCCTGGATCCTGACAAACACCCAGCAACATGCGCATCTTCTCAAAAACAACTCGTGTTAAGGGTTTGGTCATGATATCAGCCAATTGATCTTGAGAACGACAATGCAGCAACGTCACAACTCCATCTCGAGTTAGATTTACGAAGAAAATGGAAGTGAATATCAATATGTTTGCTTCGATCGTGCATGACATGATTTCTTGAGAGTTTAATAGTAGAACTATTATCACAGTACATCACCGTAGCTCCAATAGAGGCATGATTGAGATTTTCTAACATTCTTCGCAACCACACAGCCTGACAAGCACAGGAGGCAGTAACAATGAACTCAGCTTCAGTGGTGGAGTGTGTGACAATAGGCTGCATCTTTGAGGACCATGATACAGCTCCAAAGCTTAGCGAAAATAAGAAACCCGATGTACTTTTCCTATCTTCCAAGTCGCCTGCATAATCACTATCGTTGTAGGCAAGAAGCTCTTTGTTACCAACTTGTTTATAAAAAATTCCATATGTAAGTGTCCCCTTGATATAACGGAGTACTCTCTTAACAGCTTGGAGATGAATTTCTGTAGGATGTGCCAAATACCTACTGAGCAAACTAACAACAAACATAATATCAGGTCTGGTAGAGGTTAAGTACATCAAACTTCCTACCATTTGCATGTACAAGGTGTTGTCCACTGCCATGCTAGTAGAGGCTTTATCCAACTTGAATCCTAGAACAATAGGATTAAATACGTCATCACAACCACCCATATTAAACTTTTCCAACACCTCCTGGGCATACTTCTTTTGACAAACAAAAATACCATCAGATCGTTGTAGCACTTCTAAACCAAGAAAATATCGCATTCGTCCAAGATCCGTCATATCAAATTCCTTCATCATGGAATGTTTAAAAGATCTGAACAAAGTTTCATCATTCCCAGTAAAGATGAGGTCATCTACATAAAGGCACACAAGCAAGAACATACCTTGTGAAGACTTTTTGAGAAACAAAGTATGCTTATAAGGACATTTCTCAAACCCTTCTTTCAGAAAATATGCTTCAATGCGGCTGTACCATGCCTTGGAGCTTGCTTCAAACCGTACAAAGCTCTTTCATGTTTATACACCTTCTTTTTCGCTCCTTTTACCACATAACCGGGGGTTGCTCAACGACACCTCCTCCTTTAAGTCACCATGAAGAAATGCGGACTTGACATCTAATTGAAACAGAGGTCACCCTTTTTGAGCTGCTAGAGCAAGCACACCAAATAGATAGTGTCCATGCGAGCCACAGGTGCAAAGACCTCCGTGTAATCCACCCCATGTTATTGTGTGTACCCTTTGGCGACAAGGCGAGCCTTGTATTTGTCAACTTCCCCATATTCATTTAGCTTAGTCTTGTATACCCATTTCACCCCAACTGTTTTTGCGCCATGAGGAAGATCAGTGAGGTCCCATGTCATTTTTCCGAATGGCTTCAATTTCAGAATCCATGGCATATCTCCATTTGGCACTTTGAGCTGCATCCTTATAGGATAAAGGATCATCATCAACAAATAGAGCAAAATTACCTTGATGATCATCATCAGAGAGGCCCTCACCACTGTCATAGTCACGCATCCAGATTGGCGGGTGTCGAGAACGCCTACCAAGAGGGGATCGGAAATAAGATCGCCAGATGTATGTGTCTTCTTATTTGTTTGATGCTCCACATTCTCCTCATGAAAGCGATTGTCAACACTAACAGATCCACTGCCTTCCTCATGGCCAGTCCCACCTGAATTGTTGTCTATGGCTTCATCCTGGATATTATTTTTTCCGTCTTCATTTACATCACTCCAATCAAGAGGTGCTTGAATTGCTTTAGCATGACTATCATCCCAGGGCCAACTTTCCTCTTTATTAAAGATAACATCACGACTGATAAGCACCTTTTGAGAAAGTGGATCATACAAGCGATAGGCTTTGGACTCTTCACTAACTCCCAACAAAACACATTTTAAGCTTTTGTTGTCCAATTTGGTGCGTTTGCTATCTGGAACATGAGCATAAAAAAGACATCCAAAGCATAAGAAAGACATCCAAACCCTCGAAAATGAGCAACAGATGGTTTAGTACCACTCCGTGCCTCTTCTGGAATTTTATTTCGAACTGCAAATGTAGGACTTCTGTTAAGAATATGTACTGCACAGTTGACAAACTCGGGCCAAAAGGTTTTGGGAACTCGTCTACTGTTGAGCAGACTTCGAACCATGTTCATGATCGTTCAATTTTTCCTCTTTGCCACTCCATTTTGTTGTGGAGTGTAGGTCGCGGTGAGTTGACGATGTATCCCATTGGTTGCACAGAAATCAATAAACTCAATAGATGTGAACTCCCCGCCTCGATCAATTCGCACACCCCGGATACTAGTGCCAGTTTCTTTCTTAACCTTCGTTTTGAAAAGTTGGAACATTCTAAAAGCTTCTGACTTCTCTGTTAAGAAAAAAACCCATGTTTTCCGCCATAAAGTCATCAATAAAAGTTGAGAGATACCTCGTGACTGTTGGAGATGGGAGAAATTGGCCCACAATGTCCGAATGAAGAAGCTTAAGTGGTTGTGATGCTCTCCACATACTTTCTTGCGGAAAGGAACTTTTGTGTTGTTTTCATAGCACACAATCTTCGCATAACAGGTTGGAACATTGCAGCTGTGGCAACCCATGAACCATCTGTTTTTGTTGTAGAGTTTTGAGGCCTCGAAAACTTAAATGACCATACCGACAGTGCTAGAGATAATCCAGATTTTATGTCGGAGTGAGAAAACAATGCTGGTCTTGAAGTTGAATCTTGGCAAGAAGGATAAACATCCTATTAAGAGACATGGTTGTTTCAATAATAAGACCTCTCTCGGGGTGGTACACCTTACACTTGTTATATTGAAACAAAATTGCCAAACCTTTCTCCTGCAGTTGACCAATGCTCAAGAGATTCTTTTTCAATTCAGGAATATAAAATACCTTTGTAATAACTTGTGAAACATGATTAACTTGGAGATGAATTTGGCCTTTTCCCATTACACCAATGCTGGAGTTGTCGCCTAGCTTTACACATTTGCGAAAACTCTCATCCAGTTCTAAAAAGAATTCCTTGTGTCCACACATATGGTTACTGTATCCCGAGTCTAAGAACCAAGTTGTTTCATTAAGTGCTTTCTTGTCATGCGCCATGAGAAGCAACTCCTTCGTGCATTTATCAGCTTCTAGAGATGAGGTTCAGAGAAATAGCCTCTTGGCTCTTTCCTCTGGCCCACCATCTCCGCAATATCAACATATGCCATGAGCAGCAGCGGTTCAGTGGTTTCAGCATAATGGGCTTGTGACTCCTTTTCCTTGCCCTTATTTGGACATTCATTCTGAAAATGGCCAAGGTTATGACAATAAAAACATTCAACAAGAGATTTGTCAATACCTTGTCTCCCACGCTCTTTTCCCTTGCCTCGAATGGCACCTCCACCACGTCCTGGTTTGCAAACGTTGTTGTCATGGGTAATCTTTAATGCTTGCTCTTCGACGACATGTCCTTGCATGCATTGTTCATGAACCAATAGGCTACTTTGCAATTCATCAAGGGACATAGTGTCCAAGTCTTTGGACTCCTCAATGGAGCAAACCACATAATCAAATTTTGAAATCATAGAGCGCAAGATCTTTTCAAGAACAGTAACATCAGTCACTGTTTCACCATGAAAACGCATTTTATTAGCAATAGTGAGAGTACGAGCAAAGTAGTCAGAGACAGACTCACCTTCCTTCATATGAAGAATCTCAAAATCCTTGTGAAGGGCCTGCAGCTGTGCACGTTTGACCAAGGCCAAATCATGCGCATGCTCTACAAAAATTAGAATTCCATGAAGTATAGTTTATAGTTCCCAAGAATGCTGGTTTTAAGTTGGGAATGTTTTTTTTTTCGGGCAAGGCACTCAATTTTTTTTTTTGCTCCTAAATTTATAGTTCCCCAAGGACTTGGGGCTTATGCCTGCTAGGAGTTGGTATGTTTTTAATTCTTTACTATCTAGGCTATATTTGTTTACAAGGATTATAATTCGGGATTATAATCCTAAAGACTATCAAGTCATTTTATAATTCATAGACTAATAGTCCCAAGTCTAAATTTGAAAACAAACATGACACTTGAGATTAATAGTCATATCCCAAATATAATCCTTACAAACATAGCCCTAAGGGTTTTAATAATTTTTCAATAAGTGTGGGCAAATGAATCCTTTCATCTCTTCTTTCTATTGCTTGAGGGGGAAAGATCGATCCCCCACATAGCAAAGGGGATTAGTGACTAGAACATGATATGGAACAACACTATTTAGTTGGCACTTTACACAGAATTTTACACATAAAGCAATGGCGAGGAGTAGGCTCATCAATAAAAATCTCCATACTTAAGGGTCACATTTTACCCTCAGCCTCATGTTCGTCTTGTAGATTCCTTGTTTAAAACATTAATCATATTCTTTGTGAATTCCTCTTGCCAGTGGCGAAGCCACGTCAACTTTGTGGGGTCAATCGACCCCATTAAAAAAAATTATTTTATAATGTAAGGTAAATTTAAATATTATATATAAATTGACCCCACTAAAATTTTATAAATTTTCTATTATAACGGGGTCAAATTGAAAATTTATAACTTTGTCAATCAAATTTTAATCATATATGACTCGTATCCTTTCAATATATGCATCTCTCTATAATATTTTAAACTAAATAATAATTTAATTTATATTATTTTTAAAAATAAATAATAAATTACTTACTTATGAACAATAGTAATTAAAAAAGTCTATTATGAAATCAATATAGTGTATATATATCATATATTATTACTCATTATATTTTCATTTAATATATATATATATATATATATATATATATATATATATATACGAAAGTATAAAGTATGAAAAATTATTGTCTGAAGTATTTGCCCTTTGAACCCCGCCAATTTTTTTTTATAACTTAGTAATAATTTCGAACTTACTGATAAAAACTTATGGCTTTGCCATTGCCTCTTGCCATGCATTTATGGAGTTCAACAATACCTTCTTTTATTCCTATTAATGCTCCTTTTCATTATGGGGTAGTACGTACGGTAGCACACTAAACAACTCCTGTCAGGCCATCAAGCGGCTGTTGATCCTACAAAGAAACGTTTAATTAGTAATCTCCACCTAACCATTCGAATGAGGATGTGCTACCGAGGTATTAAGTGTTTAATGTTCAACTCTTTAAGAAAGGCACAAATTGAGTTTCATATTTTGAAACCATAACCATCGGATGCTAAACCGACATATCATCGATTTCTTGAAGAACTAAAGACAATCTTTTTCAGTGGTAGTTCAAAGTGGTTATTTATAGTCTTTTAAGACTTCACGTTGAAAAGTGTTGTTAGAACTTTTATGGCACAAATACCTTAGAATCCTTGATGTTGACTTTCTGGAGTTGTTGTGCCAGGTTGCTTTTCGATTTGGACAAGTCTCATCAGTCTGTAGCTTTACCTACCGTTTGATAGATGTCTTTTTCAATAAACTAGTTGTTACATACAACAATCTGATCTTCGATTCTGATCAAGGATACAATGTTGAATAGCTTGGGATTTTAAATTTGGCAACGTTCCATTGTCAGTCTTCTTTTTGTCAGACCTGACCTTGCTCTACAATCTTTGGTGTTAGTAGAGTAATGAGAATCGTAGAGTTGAGCTTTACATTTTGTTCTATAATTTGGAATTCATTATTGCTCTACTATCTACTCTATTGTCTGCTCTACGAATGAATACTCTACAAAGCTCAGGTTGGCAATCTTCTCCGACATTCTCGAATGCTTTAGCGAATTTTACGATGTCAAGACAACTCTATTTAACTAAGCTGTCTCTTTGTTGCTTTTAGAGTGTCAAATTGCTACTCTATTTAAATCTTGGTTATCGCATGAACCGACTTAATCCTTATGACCAGGCAGAGTACTATTACAAATTAGCCTTAGTAGAGCCATTCTAAAGATTCCTTGTGATTAGAGCTATATTCATCAGTCTTAGAGTATACTTTTACGATCAGTCATCTCTTATTTGATCTTCACTTTATCTTCGTGACTCGTGAAATAGAGCTTTTATGATCTGCTTTACGCTCAACTCTACAATCAGCTTGAGCAAACCTTGCAAACTCCTCTTTTACTCTGATAGCTCATCGGCAGCTTTACGATTCTCGTACCAAGGCAAGAGCTTTGTGTTTCAACTATCTGTTGCACTATGAAAGATGAGTTAACTTTGTGATCAATGATGATACTACGAATGGGCAGAGTAGCTCTACGATCGACCGACTCGTCCTACTATCTATACACCAGCTCAACATATCAACCTAATAATTGTAATGAGAACTTTATTTGAGTTTGGATACTCTCTACGAGACATTATCCGTTTTGAAACTCTCTCACCACGTTTTTGTCAGATCGTATAAAAGAAGTTTGTATTTAAATTTTATACCATGTATTTTAGCACTCAAGATGGGTGATGTATACCTATTTTGGGGGCGTCACAATAATGTTGATGTATATATATGAAATGCATATGAGATATGTAAAAGTTGAAAGTTGATCTTTGATGATATGCTTGTGAAGTAAATCTCTATGCTTGTTATGTGAGAAGTAACATGTGTAGTAAATATTAATTGATTATGAATGCATGAACTGAATACGCTATTATATGTTATATGCTGCATGAAAACTATTAGAATTGTTGGGCTGTCGAGCTCACCCTTGCAAATAACCACTTTTGCAGGTTAAGGACTCACGGTAAAGATTTTTTACTACTTGATTGATAGAGTTCAATAGTATCAAAGGAGATTGATTCATTTGTTTAAATATATACTCTTAAACCATGTTTAGGTTCTAGTAGAGGTACATAATAGCAGTTTACGATGTGTAATACATGTTAAGTTGTACTATGTGATACATAGAGGAATTCGAATCTTGATGTAAAGATTTATACAGTAATTCGAATAGAATGAATCATAACATAATTTGATTCAAGGATATGTAATTGATTCAAGTTAAGACATCAATAAAAGATTTATTTCAAAGGAGATTGAAAAAGTTTAAATTATTCTGCATATCTATATAACATCGAATGTGATGTAAAACAGGAATAGTAAATGACCAAGATTTGAAGCTTATAAAAGTTTGGGTCATTACATAGATCCTGGAAATGGAAAGAATTTGTATTTTAAATTGTATTAAATAAAATTATATTCATTAAGTTATGAATAAAAGATATAATAGTTTGGCGATAGTAGTATCGTGGCGGACCGGATCCGAGGTTCGAAGGGACCCAGATTTGGGGGCGTCACACCGACGGTATGGGATTTTGAGATTTTGAAAGTTTTAATGACGCTTTATTGGGAAAACAGTGCTGGTGAATTGTAAAGTGCCCTGACTCGTTGGTTAACCAAGTGTTTCAAGCGGAACTTGGATTGTGCCCCGCCCACTTTTATTTGAAGAAGTATTTGGCAGGCCAAGAAGCTTTTGGAGGCATGTTTAAGGTGGAAAATTAGGAATGGACGCTCAGTTGATGCAAGCTCGGGTAATTGGATTCCAAGGCCATCCATGTTTATACTGTTGGCGCCCGTCCATAATAACCTTGATAATGAGCTCTTGGTTGCTGATTCAACGGATAGAGACACACATCAATGGAAGGGTCGGCGTGACAGCGTCACCCTTAGGCATGTTCACGGCACGGCAAGGTCGAGGGTCCAGCGAGCAGGGGACTGGGGCTGTCCAAATTGGTTGGCCATGCGACATTGGGCGTACGTGTGTAAATGAGAATAATTAGTTTGCAAATGATTAATAATCTTCTTCTTTACTTCTCCAACAATTATGTACATTTCATTAGAACTACTCTATTTTAAAAGCTCAAATACGTTTATGAAGGAAAAAGCTTAATTAATCTTCTGCCATATATCAATGTAACAAACAAACTTAACATTCAATTGCAAACTCAGAATCATATTTACGTACTCCACACTTGGAACAAATTCCTGGGTGGCCACAAATATAACAAGCACACATTCTTAGGTTTCAACATCATGATCTTAACCCATAATAAGGTGGTTGGATCGGACGATGCTCTTCTGTTTAAAGAGTATTTTATGTCAATTTCGTAACGATGCTCTTCTCATATAAGTAATTCATAATAGTTAGATTACTGGGTTTCGCCCAGTCATTTGCCATTGAACTTACAAAGATCTTCACCGTCTTTAGCCTTTAACTAACATACCACAATAACTACATACTTTAGCCAGCCATTTAAGCTAGCAGTGCAAACAAATGACGATTGATATCGTTGTGCTCTCTCATTTTTGTCCATTTCTTTTTCTGTTTATGATTCATAAGTTGCTCTTCTTGACACTGGGATTTCAAAACTTTCTTTAATGTAGGTAAATGAATTGAACTATCTCAGTCAAGTGATTTGTTCCAATCTTGTGCTTGCTTGAACATAAGTAGGTTTAGTCAGATTAAGATACGATTGATATACTAGAATATTGTACCAATAACAATTAAAGAAATAATGTTTTATGCCTGTAAACATGGTAAAAGAGGGATATGCTCAGCAGTTTCAAACAAAACGTGCATAAACATAAATTTCCAATTCATTAATAAAGGCGACAGAAATTTCGCAGTCTTAGCTCTTTTAGATCAGAAAACTGTCAATTTATTACTAAACGAATTGTTAAACACAACTTCTGCACTTTTCCTTCAACCTTGTTTAATTGGTTTGGACTTCCTTTTATTGAGATAATCAAAGAGAAACCCCTAGGTGCCCCTACCGCCTCAAAGTGTGCAGGATGTACTCAGCATACAGGTCCCTGTATCAAATCATTTTGTTAGAGTAATCGAGGAATAGTTGAACAAATTAAGCTGTCGCACTATGATCTTGTTTTAATTGGTTGGTATATATATAATAATAGTATAACTTTCTGCTTCACTCATATGTAATGGAGTATTTATGAAGAAAGTAATAGGTTCTGACTTGAGAGGTAAAGCTTACATAGAGTACTGTATGGCATCAATGGCAGTTTGTGAAGGTAAGAAATCATTGCAAGTAACCTCTTTGTTTTCGTTCTTTTTGTCTGTTTATTTTGGTTAACTAGGAGAACAGTACATATACATTAAAAATATTTTTATACTTTTTAATTCAAATAACATGGGGAAATCAAATCAAAAGTTGAGGTGAGATATTGATTTTGAATGTTAGAACTGAAGAAAAGAAAAGGATACAATCTTCAAAGAAGCGTCGGATCTCTTGAAGACGATGAGGGGAAAGTTGTTTGATGTCAGTGTAATGCTTGTACTCTGGATCATCAGCACACACTGCAATAATCTTGTCATCTTTTTCTCCCTGTGTTTAAGGCATGCAACAACAGTTTAATTATGATGTTGAAAAATTAATGATGGAAATCAAGGTAAATACTCTCTCCCTTCCAAAATTAGAGTTATAATTTTATTTTGGCCAATTTATCCTAAAATTCAAAATTAATATGAATTTTTTGTATTTAGTACAAACAACTATTATTGTTATAAAGTACAAACTAACTAAAAAGTAGGACTAAATATTGTCATATTTGTTGTTTTCAAAACTTAAACCGATGCATATTAATTTTGAATTTTAAAATATTGTAAATTGACTTGAAAAAGTTTGATTTTGGAACGGAGGTAGTATATACAAGTACAGTGTGTATATAGATATGTATGTGTGTGCGTGCTCTCAATATTCTTTCTTATGCCTTGATATGCAGCACACCTGATCAATCATGGGCATCAGACCAACCGGCCTTGCTCGCAGAAAACAACCAGGAAGGACTGGCTCCTGTTAATTGCACGTGGCTACTCAGCAGATGTGAAGAAAAGTTGTAACCATGCACATAATGGTGAAGTCTGGTTCAATTTAATTCAAACATGATTGTAAAGTCACTCAAAAGGTGAAGAGACAGAATTAGGTACTTTTTGTGGTGGTAATTTTTTACTATGCGAGTGAATTATGTTTTCTTGCATCACATTATAGAAGGTCGCTGACCGTGGACGTAACCTAATGGAGTAGTATTTGGGTGAGCCTCGTAAATTATGCATATATCTTGTGTGTGATTGGAATTCATGAAGTTCTCACAAACTTCACCATAGTCGGTGCTGGCAACTTTTTATTGCATTGGTATACCAAATGTTGCATTAACCGATGCAATGAAAAGTTAAAAGAACTTATCAATGTATCATTTGCTATAAACCAATGTACTAATAAAAAGCTATAGCATTGATGGATCCATATATGTATATATATGATGTTTTTTCTTTGGATTTATTTTTGGTCATATTAGTGAAACTACGATATGATGTGAAGAAATTTTAAGATTGAAAAATGGAAATATTGTTAATGCATGTTGGACATGCAGAAAAATGAGTTTCTTGATACCTGGTTACATTTGAAGTACAATTCATATACTGGTGTTTATGGCTTACATATGCTGATATTTTCACATGGTTAGGATTTCATATTTAATTTAACAATTTTAAAAGTTGACACAATTTAAAACAGAAAGATCCGTGAAGGAAAAAGAGAGTTGGTTTTAATTTGACGCATCGATATATATACTTTGAAATTACCTGCATGAGGACCAAGACATCCAATGGATCATTGTCTTCACATAGTGTACGAGGTATGAAACCATAGTTATGAGGATACACCACTGACGAATATAGGACCCGATCAACCTGAACGCGAGTTTATAGAACATGAATTAACAATCGGATAATATTGAAATTACATAATACTTCAATTAAATCCCTGCCCTAAATTAGATGGAATTAAGTTGTATTAAGTTCAACTAGGTCAAAACAACTGTGATATTTTTCATACCTTAATCAGCCCCGTCTTTTTATCAAGTTCATATTTGACCTTACTTCCTTTGGTTATCTCAACAACCTGCAGCATAAGCACAGCAGTAAAACAACATCATTACGAGGACCAAAATTTTCATGCTTTGTGGAGAGAAGGGAGGAGAAGAGACTGAAACAATTAAGGAGGAAAAAGTAAAGGAAAGAGGTTATATAATAATCTAAACTAAATGATTTTAACTTGAGTTTGGTCACCGAACCATAGAGTAAAGCTGTATGCTTGCTTATCTTTATGCATTATTGACTAAAAAGTTGACGAAAGCGCCATTAGGCGTATTCACTTAAAAGTAGTTGTTCTGAAGACTTACACAGTTGAAAACCTGCGGTGCTTCTGGTCCTGCAGAATAAGATCATGCTGAGTAGTTAATGTATGCCTCTACTGGAGATATTTCTAGCTAGACATTAATTAAAGCTGTAATATATGATGCCTATTTACCCTACCTATTTCAAGATCATGCCAAGGATGTGCGGCAACTGTTCTCCTTGATAAAGATGACAGGATTCTCTCGTTTAGACGTGGAGCTTGGCGCTGAGGATGATATTCTTGGACTTCATCCTTATCTTCACCACTCATTTTTTTTCTCTTTTTGTCCTGAAATAAAAAATTGATTATGCATATACTCTTCAAAGCAGGCAAGCACCAATTAAAATTTTGAATTGTAATTCACTTCTGCTGCGTTACACAATTAGCGGTATGTGAATTATATTATTGGTGTAAATACTAGTAAATTCCAATACTAAATTAGAAGGTCTCCGTCTCTATTAGAAAATAAACCTATCAACTAGGCAGCAGACACCATGATAAAGGGCGGAAAAGAAATTGGTTGCATGCAGCATATTTTTCATAGGATTCTGGGTGATACGTACTTCTGAAATAATGACCTTCTAGGATTTAATTAAACACCATTTTCTTGATTTAAGGGAGATCAAAATCATAAAAAGGCCATCATTTGACTAAAAGCAGAACAAATCATTGAAATGACATGCATAATATTTGGCACTCTGCTTAAAAGATCAAAGAAAGAAAGAAAGACAACGATCTCTATTAGCCAACCGTAATCACAAACCTTTTATATTTTGGACGGAGAAATAATAAGAAGTGCGTGACTGTGTTGGTATAGTGAATTATATTTTCTGTGAGTCAGACTTATATACGTGAACAAAGAAATGACGAAACGGAGTGTAGACAAAAGTTTGAATTATCATTCAATACGTAAAATTTGGAGTTTCTAGTAGTTCTTCAAAATATGAACATATAAAAAAGGGTTAATTTCTATGAGAAATGATAGGATCAGTACGTCCATTCAGTACCTACAATTACTTAAACCTAGACATACAACAACAGACCTGCGATTAAAGCAGAAAATGGATTGGGTAGAGACGGAGGTGAAAACAGAGGAAGAATGAGCTTTTCAAAGTTTGGGAATTGGCTGGTGACTATATATACACCCAGTATAGAGTAAACCAGAGAGTTGGTTAAGTCATGCCCGGTGGCTGGCTGTAGATGAGAAAAAGTAGCTGCTAACTTGTTCAGATCCATTTAAAACGCATAAACTTTCCTACCTTTCCTTTCAACATATAAACATCTTCATTCCCTTCTCAACGTCCACAAAATTCCACAATTCATGTTTCCATTTAACCACTTAACCCTCTGACTCTGGATTACAGGCACGAAAATAATGGATTTGAATTTCAGGCAACTCTAAAGTTGGCAGTTTGTTTATGTAGTCCTATAAGTGTGAGTAGTATTTTTATTTGTATAGCATAAATTTACCTTCCCCGGTCCTGAAAGCCTTGCCCCGTAGTGGCGGACCGTAAGCATGGCCGGGGTGGCCATGGCACCACCCGGATTTTTAATAAATTCATTTGGACCTCTAAATTTTTGTAAAATTTCACTTATAGTCCTCCCAAATTTCTCAACTTTGTGCGTTTTATATGAAAAAAATATATTTTGTAAAATATATATGTATATGACAAAGATTAAAAACGTTAATATTAATAAATATAATATTAATTTTTTGATTGTTCATCCTTTAAAAACGTTTGAGGTATTATTTATTATTTCTTTAACTTTGATTTATTGTTTTAAAAATGCATATAATTATTTTACTTAGTTAGAATATACTCAATGATTTTCTACATTAAGAAATCAATTTAATTATAAATCTATCACTAAAAATCCTATGCGTAATAAATATTTTTTTTATGATCAAAAGATATGCGTAATAAATGAGAACTTTTTGTGAAACAAAAAAAGTATTAATTATTAAACTAATATTATAATTATTAAAATTTTGGTCCCTCCCGACATAGTATCCTGGCCTCATTTTCAACTAAGTTCAGCGGCTTTCATGGATCCAGTTAGGGTGATTGTCATATCATCAGTAAGTTGTATAGTTTTTTCATTGTATTAATCATAACAGAAGTTACATAACATTTTTAACTCTAGTGTCCTATTTGCGGGTCGGGACAAATGCAACATGTCATATACTGAACAAAAAGCAATAAAATTTACCAATGGTATATTATGTGACCATGCTTTCATTGTTGAAGAATAACATAACAATTATATATTGTATAACAAAAGTTATTTAAATATAGTTCTCTACGCTCAAAAGTTATACTTCAAGTCAAAGTTTTATGGAAAAATCATGATATTGAGGAAATGACCTGGGAGTTAGAATCTGAAATGAAAACAAGGTATCCTTCATGTAAAAAATTTTACTCTTTAATGTTCGGAGTGGTTCGAAGGATAACTGAACGGAACTGAAACTGATCTTTTTAATAATATTGGAGTGAGCCTCATTATTTTTTTATCCGTTTTTGACAATTATAGATGTACTCACAATATTATCATAATGCCAAAAAAAAACGTATATAAAAATTAACACCACATTTTTAAATATTGTGCAAACGTACTACCCATTTTTGAATGGCTTGGAATTAGGATCGAAAAATAATACTAGTTACTAAATAAGTTGAATGAAATAAACGAATAATATTTTATTCTGCAAATTAAATGTATTAAAAATATTAAATCAAATAAAAAATTAGTGTATTATACTACTGTGAGACCCCAGATTTTATGATTAAAGATTTAATTTTCTCGAAATAATTTTTTTAAATATTATGGTGTGGATTTGATATAATGTTATAGTTGTGGGTAATATTTATAAATTTTGCAAAGTACGCAAGTTGTTATATAATATTCGATTGGTCGGGGAATATTCTTTTTGTTGGGGAATATCCGTACGACGGTACAATCATTGGTGGACCCCACAACGAAATTATTGTCGGATTGAGAAAACGATAAAAAATACTTTTATGAAAATAACGGGCGGAAGTTTTACAGTTAATCGTTGAAACACCCGTGTTAAAAGTATGAAGAATACACGTGGTTGACAATAGTAGTACACGGTATTGATTATTGATGCTTACGTGAGAAGTCACTCGGTTATACTCAATTATTGCTATAGTAAGTAATCACGCATCATATCTCTCTATATTATTGATTCAATTATTGTCACGATGTATCATCCGAATAATATTTATTATTATTAAATCAATAATTGAGACGACAAAATTATTCATATTATTATTTGCAATATTGACAATGTTCAGAAGTTCACAGGAGAGGTTTGGTCACCTAATTGCGTGCGCTAATAAGGAGAAATTCTTATCGAAGCCCCTCTTTCCGTGGAACGACTCGGTTGTTAAATAATATGCAGTTATAATATTAATGATGAATAAGTTGTGTTGATTAAAGATGAAATTGATTGTTCCATTGTATTGGGATTATTAGTGTTAGTGGAAATTGACATTTATTTCGATGATAATTGATGTCTGGAGGTTATATTGTTCACTCGGGTATTCAGAGCACTTTTCGTGTCGGAGAACTATTCACGAGTTATTATTCACGGGGTACTATTGATTCACATTCTTATACTATTAGGGGTGGTGGTGCAAAATTGATAATACTTGCATGACTAAATTAAAAATGGAGGTATAGTTAAAGGTACTATACTGTAATTAATTTTTTCATATGATTATACTATTTATTCACATGATTATACTATTTATTCACATGATTGTACTATTGATTCACATGATTTACTATTAGGGGAGTTGGTGCAAGATTGATAATATTTGCAGGACTAAATTAAAAAAAAAAAAAGAGGAAGGTATTACACTGTAATATTTGAAAGTATTATGCATACAAGCCAATCATGTATGATGATAAAGCATATACTGTGTAATCAATCTTATTTATTTATTAATAAAAGAATTATTTATTAAAGGCATTTATTATCTACATGGTCTTTGTTTTAATAATATGTGATAAACCCATAGTTTTAAGCAACGCTTTTAGAATAATGATGATGATCATTCTAATGAGATCTAAATTCTTAGAAAGCTTAAAACTAAAATAGTTCCCAATCATTGGATTACTAAATTGGGGATTAGTGAATCCGGATAGATTGGTACATACGTTGCTTGCTTTCATTGGATGAGGATGATTGATCTCATGATCATTTGTGTGGAGACACTAAAGCAAGTATGTAGGTGCTTATTAGAGAATAAGTTCAATTGAGCATTGACTCGCTAAGGAATACCTAATGGAGTTTTACTTTACCATCAATAGGAATTTCTGTAGTGATAGTAAAGATAAATGATCCTTAGACTTGAGATCATCATAGTATCTTATATATAATGAATTACACTTTGACTTATTCCTTAAGACTCTTAGAGTATATCAAAAAGGGTATGCTTGGGTGTAATAAGTTATATATGAAGATAATGAATGATCAATAAAGAATCTACCACTTCTAGTAAAAGGAGAGATGTCTATGTGATTCGATAAATGACAACCCAGGAATCTTGGTTAAGGTGGAATGAAATTAGAAAGTAGTTTCTAATTTGCATTCATTAGGAGTTATTCATTTTGGAATCTAAAATACATATAATTAAATAAAATAAGACTTGACATGTAATTCCATGTCTTATATTTAATTGGGACATTGTATGGTGGAAGGATTGAATTATGCAGTAACTATTTACTCAAAGGTTCTTTTATGATTAATGTTGAAATCTATATTATCGGAAAGTCGTTGATCATCTAGGAGGCTTATCCCTATTGTAGAATAAATATTATTTATTTAAATAAATTATTTGTTTAATTTATTTATTTAAATGAGATTAGAATTGTTCTAATTGATTTATTCACAACCTAGGTTTAATATGGAGAACCTAAAGGGTCACACCATAAAAGGAAGAATAATTATTTAAGAAGTTAATGGCATAATTGTAATAATATGTTAAGTATATTTAATTTAATCTATGGTGATAGAATAAATTAAATAGCTTAATATTTATTATTTAATATTTTAGAAATATTAAATATAAATTAATAAGAGGAGTCTTATTAATATTATTATAATTATTATTATTTTAATTTCTAAAAGGTTTAGGAATTAATTTAATATTAGTACTCTCATTTATTCCTAATTGGATTAGGAAAGAAAAATTAGTTAAAGGAGTTTAACTAATTATCCCTAATAGGATTAGGGAGCCCATTTAATTAAAAGAGTTTAATTAAATAAATAATACCTTATTTTAATTAAAATAGGTTATATAATATCTTTATAAGAGAGTCTTATATTAGATATGAGATATCGTAATTCTAGATTTGGAGAGTGTGGCGCCCCCAAAATAGGTATACATCACCCATTCGAGTTGTCAATACATGGTACGTAAACAACTACAACTTTATTATTACAACAAGAAATCGCGTGAGTTTAAATACAAATATTATCTTCTGTACAATATCTATACTCAAATAAATCCTCATCACATTTATTGATACATTATTTTACAAAAATGGTGAGGACTACTAAACAATCCTTTCTAAAACCTTCATTCCATACCCAGGCTCAGCACTCGCTATATTCTCGCCTCCGAGAAGAATGGAACAAAAAAGAAAAGGGTGAGCTCAACTAGCTCGAAAAGAATATTATGACTAAGATAATATACAACAAATTATCGTTAGTCTTCAATGAGGAAAAATTTAATAGAATACAATAGACAACAAATTTTAAATCAATATTCGCAATGAAATAATAATTCATTAGAAGAGTTAAGTAGAGAATGCAAACTACTATCTTCTATGTATGAATTTAAAAGTTCATCGTCTCATCTTTTATCCCCTATGAATAACAATCCATAAACATCGGAATCAAATATTCATCTTTGCACTACAGCCAAAGATATTCATCGATTGGTCATGTTCATTTAAACACTGCTCATCTTTGCACTCTGCATCAAAGATATTCTTCAGAAATCATTCATCTTTGCACTATGAGCCAAAGATATTCAATAATATCATCATTTAAGACCGAGGATGATGAAAAATATTTTTAAAGAAACGAATCCAAAGTGAAACAAAATGATAAGGATTAAGGATTAAGGATTCGTACTTTTGTTTTATCCATGTTCAAAAATACCTCAAAATAATCATAGTGGTGTAAAATTCAAGAATGATCAAAACATGGATACAATCAAAGCTAGTATCCGAATAGATATTTTGGACGAAAAGAAAAATTTTATTTTTCGATGAATAGTCCAGATACGTGAATAGTGCCTTATACGTGAATAGTCAGTATCGTGAATAGTAACTCAGACACCAAAAGATAGAAATTCCACAAAAAAAATATTTTCACGCTTCATTTAATAGTACTCGTGAATAGTAACTTCGTGAATAGTAACTCATGAATAGTAACTCGTGAATAGTAACTCATGAATAGTAACCCCAGACATGAAAAAGTTCCAAATTTGATAAAAGTTCCAACCAATATTTCAAAGATAATGATATTGAAGAAATAATATCATTTGAGAAGAAAATAACATCCCTTACCTCAAAGAATCGAGATTTTGGAAGGAAAGATCTAAGTGATCTTGAATGAAACTTGTACTTGAACAAAGAACTCTCAAAGTATCTAAATACTCACAAAATACGCTCAATAATATAGAGAGAAAGAGAAAACTTTGTTTCGGTGTGATTTTCAATTCTAACAGCCTCTATTTATAGGAATATGTTAGCCGTACCAAGGACTTGATTGCCACCACGATGGCTTTTACACCGCTACTATTGCCACTCACCACATTTAAAATAAAATTCAGCACATTTCTTTACCAACCACAAGTGGGGCCCACTCAATTCTAGAATTTTCAACCAAAATCAATTATAAACCTAATTTCTGAATCAGTCACCTCTTAAAATTCATAACAAATCATTCGTTCATTTTTAACGGTTCAAAATTTGTAGACATATACTCAACTTATATATGTATAACATATTCGAAAATCACAACGATCCAACGGTCAGATTAAAAATTATAACTCACGCAATATATCGTAAAAATACTGATTTGATTTTTAATACCTCCATTCCGACAAAAATACTGATAAAACACCTCAACATTAAATCCTTCAATTATAACCACATATAATAAATAAATCCATCATTTATATCCATATCAAATAAATATTTTCTTATCATATAAATCAATAATTAATTATTCCCAAATAATATTATTGAGAATCACAATTATGACAACCAGCAGGTTCAGAAAGAGGGGCTTTCCAATAAGGATCTCTCCTCATGGCGCGCAATTAGGTGACCAAACCTCTCCTTAGGCGTAACTTTCTAGACATTGCCAATAATGTTATCTAATAATATTATTCAAATAATATGAATTATTGATCCGATAATGGGAAATCTTTGTGCAAGTGACAATTATTGAAACAACAATAATATAAAATACCAACGCAAAGAATTATTGAATCAATAAAATAAAATCTTTGAGCAAGAATTATCGTAATAATTATCGAGTAGTGCCTTCTTTACGTAAGGATCAATAATTGATGTAATACCGTGGTGCTTCTTGCTCAACAACGCGTATTAGTGTGTTTTAACCACCCGGTATTCCAACAAAGATACTCGGTAATAATTACGTAGTTATTTTTATACAACTTATATTTGTCGTTTTTCCTCATCCAATCGCTTTTTTAGTTATGGGGCCCACACATGGCTCGCTAGCTGCCGTTGCATTTAATATTCCCCGACAGCAGACGAATATTCCACGACCAAACGAATATTCCCGACAACAACAATGAATATTTTATAACCACTTGCTTATTTTGAAATATTTGCGTATTTTACCCCTAACTATCCACATTAATCAAATCAACCCTTACTATTTCAAAATAATAAATAAAGGAAATTCTTTTTATTTAAAAAAATTTGGGGTCTTACAACCTCCCTCCTTATGAAATTTCGTCCTCGAAATTGGACGACGATACACGTGTGTTTCAAAAGGTGAGGATACCTCGCTTTCATTTCCGCTTCCAATTCCCCGGTCATTTCCTCTATAGCATGATTCCTCCACAAAACTTTAACTTGTGGTATGACTTTCTTGGCGTGGGACATGCTCCTTCCTATCCAAAATCTTGACAGTACCTCCTCATACGTTAAGTCTTCTTGGCTATCTCGTCCGGTTCTAACTCTATAACGTGGTTCGGGTCTTTCACATATTTACTTAATATGAGATATGTGAAACACATTATGAACACGAGACATACTGGAGGTAACGCAAGTCTATAGGCTACATTTCCTACTTTCGGTCAAGAATTTGAAATGGACCAATAAATCGTGGATTGAGCTTTCCTCTCTTCCCAAATCTTGTAACTCCTTCCATGGAGCAACTCGCAATAATACATGATCCTCTACACTAAATTCCACGTCCTTTCGATGAAGATCCGCATAACTCTTTTGTCGATCTTGTGCCGCTTTGTATACGTTGTCGAATCATTTGGATCTTTTCAGTAGTCATATACGTATTTAACTCGGGTCCTAACAATGTTGCTTCACCCACCTCATCCCAACATATGGAGAAGCGACATTTTTCGTCCATATAATGCTTGAATGGAGCCACACCTATACTTGCTCGATAAGCTGTTGTTGTAGGAGAATTCCACCAATGGTAAATACTTATCCCAACCGCCTTGAAGTCTAGGACATGAGTCTTAATAAATCTTCAAGAGTTTGAATAGTCCTCTCGATTGTCCGTCCGTTTGGGGATGGTATCTTCGAACTAAATCGCAAATCCGTGCACATAGCTTTTTGCAAGCTAACCCAAAATCTTGAAGTGAATCTTGGGTCACGATCCGAAACTATGGATCTGGGCATGCCATGCAACCTCAAAATCTCATTTACGTACATATACTAGCAAGACGTTCAAGGAATAAGTCTCCAGATTCGGCAAGAAATGAGCAGATTTGGTTAATCTATCAATAATAACCCAAATAGCATTGATGCCTTGAGAAACCGTGTAGGAAGACCCGTAACGTAAATCCATGGTAATGTGTTCCCACTTCCATTCAGGAATCTCAAGTGGTTGCAATGGACCCTTAGGTACTAGATGTCGCACTTTACACGTTGACAAGTTAAACACATTGAGATAAACTTTGCAATCTCTCTCTTCATATTGTTCCACCAAAATGTATGTCGAAGATCACGATACATTTTAGTACTTCCAGGATGGATTGAAATGGTGTATTGTGTGCCTCCATCATAATCTTGTTCTTCAAATCGAGTCGTTAGGAACACAAAGTTCAGAGTGGACTCAAGTATTCCTTCTTCATCAATTCTCGCTTAGGAATAGCTCCTTCTTGTACTTTCTTCTTCATACGCGATCGACTCAAGATTCGGTGGCTTGAGCAACCTTAACTTTTTCTATTAAAGTTGGTTTCTGTCGTATACTTGACATCATCGCACTTTCGTTCGCGATATGATCTTCTACTCAATGCGTCACTACCACGTTCGCTTTTACCAGGATGGTATTGAATAGTGTGGTCGTAGTCTTTCAATAGTTCGAGCCAACGTCATTGCCGCATGTTGAGTTCTTTTTGAGTGAAGAAATATTTAAGGCTTTTATGGTCGAATATATCTCCACTTTCTCCCCATATAGATAGTGCCTCCATATCTTTTAAAGCAACGGGCCGCTAACTCTAGATCATGAGTAGGATAATTCCTCTCATACTCTTTTAAGTTGTCGCGAGGCATAGGCTATGACTTTCCCACGTTGCATGAGAACACATCCTAACCCTTTGCTCAAGCATCATCAGAGATAACAAATCCATCCGAAACCGGATGGTATTGTTAGAACAGTGCCAAAATAAGTCTCCTCTTAAGCTCTTGGAAACTCTTCTCGCATTCTTCATTCCAAACGAATTTTGTATCCTTCCGAAAGTTAAGCGAGTTAATGGAGTAGCGATTCGAGAAAACCCTTCCACAAATCTCCGATAATAACCAATTTAAGCCCAAAAGCTACGTGACTTGACCACCGATTTTGGTTGCTCTAACTTTGTATTGCTTCAATCTTCACGGATCAACAGATACTCCATGTTTTGACACCACATGCCCAAGAAAGGCTACTTCCTCAAGCCAGAACTCGCATTTCTTCAATTTGGCATATAGTTGGTTTTCACGAAGCCTTTGGAGTACCAACTTCAAATGGTGCTCATGATCTTCACGACTTTTGGAATATATAAGGATGTCATCAATAAAGACAACAACAAACTGATCCAAATATTCCTTGAATACTCGGTTCATCATATCCATGAAAGCCGCAGGAGCATTAGTTAGTCCGAAAGACATGACTAAGAATTCATAATGCCCATACCGAAGTTTCAAGGCGGTCTTTGGAATATCCTCGATTCTAATCTTGGTGATGATATCCGAATCGAAGATCGATTTTTGAAAAGAATTGTGCCCCTCAGAATTGGTCAAACAAGTCATCAATACGAGGTAGAGGATACCTATTCTTGATGGTGACATGGTTCAATTCCCGATAGTCAATACAAAAGTCGCATACTCCCGTCTTTCTTCTTTACTGAATAAAACAGAGCACCCCAAGGAGATGTACTTAGGACGAATGAAACCGATGTCCAACAATTCTCGTAGTTGGACCTTTAACTCCTCAAGTTCAATAGGAGCCATTCGATATGGGGTTTTAGAAATGGGCTTTGTACAGTTGAAGATCAATAAAGAATTTAACTTCACGCCTGGGTAGATCGGAAGTTCTTCGGAAATACGTCGGGAAAGTCAATAACAACAGGAATATTATTCAAATTTGACGTGTCTTTATTCAAATCCATAACATGGGCTAAGAAAGCTTGACATCCGTTTTTTAATAAACGAATAGCTTTATGATTAGATATGATAGTGATTGATTTTAATGGTTTAGTTGCTTGAATTGCATAACAATGGGTTGGTTAGAATATGAAAACTAACAACCTTACGAAAACAATCAATTTTGGCATGATGAGTAGTTAACCAATCAATTCCTAAAATCACATCAAAAGCAAGTATCTTTAAAGAGATAAGGTCAACAGGTAAGGTAATGGTGCCAACTTGAATCAAACAAGATTTATAAACAGTGGATGTGATGAAAGTTTCTCCTAACGGAGTTTCCACAGATAGATCAAAGTCTAATTTCTCCGGAGTCAAGTTTAAACGTTGAGCACATGCAGGAGAGATAAATGAATGGGTAGCACCAGTATCAAGTAAGGTATAAACTTCGCAAGAATTTATAAATAGCTTACCCGTGATCACCTCGTTTGGGTTCTCGCATTATGACCGGTACAACAAACGCTTCTTCCGGAATCGTTGACTTTGACTTTTCTCGGGACGATCTTTTGAGTCACCGTCCTCATTGAACTAGGTTTCGCCATCTGCATAATCTCGAAGCGATATGTCCTTCCTTTCCACAACTATAGCATACCTTGAACTGTTGTGGGCGGTTTTGACCGATATGTCCCTCTTTCCGCATTTGTAGAAGATATGACCGGGTGGTCGTTTCTCCTCCTAGAACCGATTCTTTGTCACGCTGACTGCCAATCTTCACATAGTCGTTGTTAAATCTCCTCTTTTAAAATCTCCTCCGACTCGCTTCTTACATTTTCATGACCATGATTACCACAGTGGTAACCATTTTTGTCCGTCTGTTTTTTCTCATTGGTTATCATTATTTCATTGATCGCTATCTCTCCGTACGATCCTCGGTTGTGGTCCTCGGTTGACCGTGCATCGTTATCTCGCTCTAATAATTGAGCCCTGTTTACAACATCTCGAATAAAGAGAAAGTTTATGAGAAATGAGATCTTGACGTATAGGGTTTCAAACCTCTAAGAAACATCCGTCATCACGTTCCTCATTCTCCACCAAATGAGGTGCAAACACGGATAACTCGCAAACTTTGCCTCGTCTTTGAGACACCGTCATGTTGTTGTTTTGCTCTAATATGATGAACTCCACTTCCTTCATACGATTGAACACTTTCAGGAAAGTATTTGTCATTAAATAGTCTCTCAAACGCGTCTCCCAAGACATCTTTGAAGTGCAATTTGGATGGGTACGCTTCACGCAGACTCCCACCGATGAAGTCTGCCTTTCGCCACGGAACATAAAGGTGGCGAATGGAACCTTCTGTTCTCTCCGTGCATCCCAAGACATCGAATATCTTGGTAATTTGCTTGACCCATGTTTCCGCCGTGATCGGATCTGGCTTTCCCTTAAATTCGGTGGTCCCAACTCTTTGAACTGTTTGGGTCCGTGACAACCCGTGAATTGCTATCATTTCTCCCTGTATTTTGAACACGAAGTCTCCTAAATCGTCGATTTTGCATGAATCGCAAAAAGCTTCTAAACATCCCCTCGCTCATCATCTCGCTTTCAATGGTGTTGCACGGGGAGGAACATTGCCCGACTGTTGCACGTTCTCCTCGTTGGTGAGTACAAAGCGCTCTCACGGTCTCATTTCCATTGTTAATATTCTCAATCGACATTCTCAAATCTCGTCATAAAACAAAGGTTAATTAAGAAATCAATATATCACATAATATCCCTATATATCTTGACCTAACTAACAAATAAGCTTAGGTAGGACACACTTTAGCGAAGGATTTACTCGTCTCTCCCTCCTAGTTCTATTCCCGATCTCCGCCAGAGATCATATCCCTAAGCTCGATACCAACCGTGACGCCCCCAAAATAGGTATACATCACCCATTCGAGTTGTCAATACGTGGTACGAAAACAACTACAACTTTATTATTACAACGGTAAAACTTTGAGTTTAAATACAAATATTATCTTCTGATAATATCTATACTCAAATAAATCCTCATCACATTTATTGATACATTATTTTACAAAATGGTGAGGACTACTAAACAATCCTTTCTAAAACCTTCATTCCATACCCGACTGCAGTACATATATATTCTCGCCTCCGAGAAGAATGGAACAAAAAGGAAAAGGGTGAGCTCAACTAGCTCAAGTAAAGAATATTATGACTAAGATAATATACAACAAATTATCGTTAGTCTTCAACAGGAAAAATTTAATAGAATACAATAGACAACAAATTTTAAATCAATATTCGCAATGGCGGAAATAATAATTCATTAGAAGAGTTAAGTAGAGAATGCAAACTACTATCTTCTATGTATGAATTTAAAAGTTCATCGCTCATCTTTTATCCCTGTAACAACAATCCATAAACATCTGAATCAAATATTCATCTTTGCACTACTGCCAAAGATATTCATCGATTGGTCATGTTCATTTAAACACTGTTCATCTTTCTTTGCACTCACAGCCAAAGATATTCTTGAAATCATTCATCTTTGCACTACAGCCAAAGATATTCAATAATATCATCATTTAAGATCGAGGATGATGAAAAATATTTTAAAGAAAACGAATCCGGTGAAACAAAATGACAAGGATTAAGGATTAAGGATTCGTACTTTGTTTTATCCATGTTCAAAAATACCTCAAAATAATCATAGTGGTGTAAAATTCAAGAATGATCAAAACATGGATACAATCAAAGCTAGTATCCGTATAGATATTTTGGACGAAAAGAAGAAATTTTATTTTTCGATGAATAGTGCCAGATACGTGAATAAGGCCAGATATCGTGAATAGGTCGATATCGTGAATAGTAACTCAGACACCAAAAGATAGAAATTCCACAAAAAAAAACATTTTCACGCTTCGCTGAATAGTACTCGTGAATAAGAACTCGTGAATAAGTAACTCATGAATAGTAACTCGTGAATAAGAACTCATGAATAGTAACCCCGACATGAAAAAGTTCCAAATTTGATAAAAGTTCCAACCAATATTTCAAAGATAATGATATTGAAGAAATAATATCATTTGAGAAGAAAATAACATCCCTTACCTCAAAGAATCAAGATTTCTAAGGAAAGATCGGAAGTGATCTTTGAATGAAACTTATCTTGAACAAAGAACTCTCAAAGTATCTAAATACTCACAAAACGCTCAATAATATAGAGAGAAAGAGAAAACTTTGTTTTCGGTGTGATTTTCAATTCTAACTTAGCCCTCTATTTATAGGAAAATGTTAGCTCTTACCAAGAAGCAGACTTGACTGCTACCGATGGCTTTACCGCTACTATTGCCACTCACCACATTTGAAATAAAATTCAGCACATTTCTTTACCAACCACAAGTGGGGCCCACTCAATTCTATAATTTTCCACCAAAATCAATTATAAACCTAATTTCCGAATCAGTCACCTCTTAAAATTCATAACAAATTATTCGTTCATTTTTAACGGTTCAAAATTTGTAGACATATACTCAACTTATATATGTATAACATATTCAAAAAATCACAACGATCCAACGGTTAGATTAAAAATTATAACTCACTTAATATATCGTAAAAATATCGATTTGATTTTAATACCTCCATTCAAACAAAAATACCGATAAAACACCTCAACATTAAATCCTTCAATTATAACCACATATAATAAATAAATCCATCATTTATATCCATATCAAATAAATATTTTCTTATCATATAAATCAATAATTAATTATTCCCAAATAATATTACAGAATCACAATTATGACAACCAGTGCAGTCTCAGAAAGAGGGGCTTTCAATAAGGATCTCTCTCATCGGGCAGCGCAATTAGGTGACCAAACCTCTCCTTAGATGTAACTTTCTAGACATTGCCAATAATGTTATCTAATAATATTATTCAAATAATATGAATTATTGATCCGATAATGGGAAATATCTTGTGCGTTGACAATTATTGAAACAACAATAATATAAAATACCAACGCAAAGAATTATTGAATCAATAAAATAAAATATCGAATAAAGAATTCATGTAACAATTATCGAAAAGTGCTTCTTCACGTAAGGATCAATAATTGATGCAATACCGTGCTCTTCGTTCAACAACGCCAGCATATTAGTGTGTTTTAACCACGGGTATTCCAACAAAGATTATCTGTAATAATTACGCTAGCTATTTTTTAAACAACTTATATTTGTCGCTTTCCTCATCCAATCGCTTTCCATTATGGGGCCCACACACATGGTGCTTGTCGTCGCATTTAATATTCCCGACAAGCATTTAATATTCCACGACCAAACGAATATTCCCAAACAACAATGAATATTTTATAACCACTTGCTTATTTTGAAATATTTATGTATTTTACCCCTAGCTATCCACATTAATCAAATCAACCCTTACTATTTCAAAATAATAAATAAAGGAAATTCCTTTTTATTTAAAAAAATTTTTGGGTCTTACAGAGAGTACACCCTTTTTCTTATTTAGATAGGAAAACTAGGTTTGAGCCAAATCCTTCTTCTTAAAAAATTCCTCTTCCTTGGTGGATCATCTATAGAGGCCACACACTTGGGTGGCTTACATTGATCAAAGGAATGAATCTACAGGAGATTCAAGGAGATCGAGAAGTAGGAGGTGAACTCGCACTGAGGAAGCTCGCTTCTACAAGGGTATGATTTCATAATTTCTTATTCTTCGTTTAATTAATAATACGCATAAAGGATGATCCGTAATTGGTTTGTGAAAAATTTTAAATCTGATTTTTTATCTCGCCCGCTATATTTTGCAATTTGATTGCTACTCGATTTTCATTAAAACCTAATAAAGTGGTATCGAGCCAAACTTTATGCTAATTATTAATTATTTTGATTCCATATATGTTTGGGTATGTATTTAGAATAATTTATTGGGCATAATTTGTTGCGATAAAATTATTATTTAAAAAAAAAAAAAAATCGCTGTTGTTTTTTGGTCAGATCAGAATGTAACGACCCCAAAATAGGTCCATTCCATCCAACCCATTTCGAGTCGCCAAATATATGGTACGAAAAATAACTACAACTTTATTACAACAATTGTCGTGCAAAATACAACAACAACACATATCTTTGTGAGTTTGGATACAAATATATACCAATCAGAAGACGTCGCCAAATGACACCTTACATAAAGGAATAGTCAAAAGCTGCTTTTAGAAATTAGAATCTTTGGGAAGTGCTCAAGGAAACCTTCGTATATGGGAGGCCATGCTTTTAGGTTATGGTAGATATCATATGGCCACAGAATTATCCTTGGTTCAACCTAATAGACCCAAAAAAAAATAAGAAGATTACTATCGTATTCTTCCCAATGGTGAGTCTTCTCTCGACATATCATTATCTCCACTGCCTCTAATTGGGTATTATACTCCAAACAAACACCAAGATTATATAAGTAGTGCTTGTAAATATACTCAAAGAAGTGGATGAGCACAACCATGTCTTATGATAACACGAAGTTTGTATGTCATTAGACATCTTGTATGATAGTGACAAAACACCCTTCCAAAGTTGGGTTACCACCCTATTTAATTCACCAAAATAACTATTAAATGATGTATAAAATACAAACACACTAAAGCCCTCAATAAAATTATTTTCATACTCTTTAGGGAGAACCTCAACAACTATAGACCACCGTTCTATTCCTTGTTATCCTCGCCAAACCCAAACTACACTTTTATTACACGAAAGGAATTGTGAAACAAAAGGGTGAGCACAACTAGCTCAAGAAAAATATTATGACTAAAGATAAATAAATTATCAATAGTCTTCATCAAGAATGAATCGTAGATTTAGAACATATGGTAGATGATAAAACTTTTCAACCATAGTTGCAAATGAATGAGAAATCCATTAGAAGAGTCAAATAGACTATAAAGTCTATTGTCTTCTCCATGTTAAAAATCCACCAACAATATTTTATCCTCGTAACATCAATCAACAGCCTTTCCTTTCCACAATCATATGAATAACTCATAATCATAATTGTGATTCTAAATTCTCTTCTCATCCGTGACGAAGATAATTTTCATCATTGTCTTTACCCGAAACATCAAATATCATGGTTATACCAAATCACAGCCTCGCTCATAATCATACTAATAAATTCATCTTTGCACCACGGGCCAAAGATATTCATCAACATTCATCTTTACACTACAAAGCAAAGATATTCAACAACAGTCATCTTTGCATTACGAGCCAAAGATATTCATCAATAATTCATCTTTGCACTACAAAGCAAAGATATTCAACAACGGGACATCTTTGCATTACAAGCCAAAGATATTCATCAATAATTCATCTTTGCACTACAAGCTAAAGATATTCAACAACAAAGTCATCTTTGCATTACGAAAGCAAAAGATATTCATCAATAATTCATCTTTGCACTACAAAGCAAAGATATTCAACATCGTGTCATCTTCTGACTACGAGTCAAAGATATTCATATATCAAAGAAATACATAATCATCTCGAAGTTATATAACAATAATTATAACCATGTTGATCAATTCACCTTTGCACTTAAGCTAAAAATATTCAATTGTAAATTCAATGGTCATGATCATACCAACCAACAATTCAACTTTTGCACCATCGCCAAAGAGAACCTATGGTCACGATCATACCAATAATCTACCCATCTTTACACTCAAGTCAAAGAGAAATATCATCATTAGGGTTATAAGAATGTTATATAAAAACAATATAATCAAAACATGGTTTTAATTTCAAGAGTAAGATTCATAAATCAATGATAATTTGGTCAGAGAAGAAACCAATTTTATTGTGAATAGTACCGTGAATAGTAACTCGTGAATAGTAAATCGTGAATAGTAACTCGTGAATAGTAACTCATGAATAAGAACTCGTGAATAGTACTCAGATTCATATGCAAATCAGATATCGTAAATAATGTCATATACGTAAATAGTATTATATACATGAATAGTGTCGATACATGAATAAGGCCGTATACGTGAATAAGAACCCCGACTCAAAAAGATAGAAATTCCACAAAAAACATCTTCACGCTTTCATGAATAAGTACTCGTGAATAAGAACTCGTGAATAGTAACTCATGAATAAGAACTCGTGAATAGTAACCCGACATGAAAAAGTTCCAAATTTGATAAAAAGTTCCAACTAATATTTCAAAGATAATGATATTGAAGAAATAATATCATTATTTAAAAAAAATAATATATCCTTACTACCCCTTACCTCAAAAGAGCAAAGACTTCCGACGGGATATCTGATATGATATTTCAAGGAAACTTGCAATCGATGAATATCAACTCACCAAGTATCTAAATACTCACAAATTACACTCAATAATCTAGAGAGAGAAAGAGAGAAAGCTTATGTTTCTGGTGTGATTTTCAATTCTAACTTAGCCCTTTATTTATAGGAAAATGTTAGCACGCCGAAAAAGACTTGACCTGCTACCTGATGGCTTTACCTGCTACTATTCCACCCACCAAAAATCAGCCATCTTCCCCAACAACCAAGAGTGGGGCCCACTCAATTCTAGAATTTTCCACCAAAACCTAATTTCCGAATCAGTTACCTCTTAAAATTCATAACAAATCATACGTTCATTTTTAACGGTTCAAAATTTGTGGACATATAGCCAACTTATATATCTATAACATATCCAAAAATTTCAACGATCCAACGGTCGGATTAAAAATTATAACTCACGCAATATATCGTAAAAATACCGATTTGATTTTTAATACATCCATTCCGGACAAAATTATCGATAAAATACCTCAACATTAATTCCTTCATTTATAACCACATAAATAAATCCATCATTTATATCCACATCAAATAAATATTTCATTGTTATATAAATCAATAATTAATTATTCATAAATAATATTATAGAATCACAATAATGACAACCAAAAGTTCTCAGAAAGAGGGGCTTTCCGGTAAGGATTTCTCCTCATCTTGGCGCCGCAATTAGGTGACCAAACCTCTCCTCGATGTAACTTTCTAGACATTGCCAATAATGCTATCTAATAATATTATTCAAATAATATGAATTATTGATCCGATAATGAGAAATATCATAAAGTTGATAATTATTGAAACAACAATAATATAAAATATTAACGCAAAGCAATTATTGAATCAATAAAATAAAATATTGAACAATAATTATCGTAATAATTATTGAGTAGTACTTTCACGTAAGAATCAATAATTCAAAAATATTGTGTAATACCGTATGCCATCGCGGCAACAACGCATATTATTGTATTTTAACCACTAGGTATTCCAACAATTGTTACTTATAAGAATAACCACGCCGTTATTTATAAAAACTCAAACTTGTCGTTTTTTCTTCATTCGACAGCTTATTTTGTTATGGGCCCATAAATGATGCTACTGGCGTCGCATTTAATATTCCCCGACGTAAAGAATATTCCATGACCAAACGAATATTCCCAAACAACAACAATGAATATTTTATAACCACTTGTGTATTTTGAAAAAAATTCATATATCACCCTTAACTTTAACTTTTATCAAATTAACCATTTACTGAATAGTAATTATAAGAAAAATTGAATACTTTTATTTCATAAAATTCGGGGTCTTACATGCAATCGTTTTTTGATGTTAGGTAAATATATATATATATATTATTAACGTGGCAGGATATATAGGACATAGCCAATTTTGTCTAAGTTGGTCCAGCCGTTTTTGTTATAAAGCAGGTCCTCCTTCTTCTTTTTATTATATATATATATATATATATATATATATATATATATATATATATATATATATATATATATATATCCTTATCACATTCTGTACCTAATCTTTTTTTGGCGTGAATCAAGAGTCCACGTAGCGCTTTTTGTCCAGATTTTTTTTTGGCACCATGTTGGCACAAAATCAAGTTAACAAAATTCTGATTAATATTATATATATATAAGTTATATATATATAATATATCTTAATAATTTTATAATTAAAATAAAAGAGTTTATTTTAATCTTGAAATTGGATTTCATAAACATAAAATTGCCCATTAAATGATACTCATATATATATGGAATGATTTAATTTATTGATACATATGATGATATGTATGATAATAAATGGGATTGATTATGGACAATCGACCAATATGATTGGATTTATTTTAGTTGGATGTTTGAATGAATGGGTTTTATTAAATGGGGTCTGCGTAGACTTCGCCTTTTCCGGTTTTTTTCTTCGATGTAAATTCTATCTCTCTCCTATGTACTTCCCTCGATCACGATCAAGGTTTCTATTTGAATTAAATAGTTTAATGTAATAGGATTAGTTAGAATTTTTTGAAGAACCAGGAGATCAAGGAGCGCTTGAAGACCCATTTGTAATGGAGCAGGTTTAAATGTAATAGTTATATTTAAATGTTTATTCTTTGCAGACCTTGGGTTTGACCTTTTGGTTCACTTGGTGGCTCTCTAGTGAACCAAACTAGAATAAAAGTCCATAATCAATCCGGGTAGAATATAGTATTCTATATGTGCATGCTAGTATTATATATATATATATATTATGCAAACATGCTTCAGCATGTTTAATAATACGACGTATCATGGAGAGACCCCAGATTTTATCAATAAAGATTTAAATTTTGTTGAAATAATTTTTTAATATTATGGTGTGAATTTAAGATAATATTATAGTTGTGGGTAGTATTTATAAATTTTGCAAAGTATGCAAGTGGTTATATTATATTCGATTGGTCGGGAATATTTGGTTTAAAGAGGAATATTCGTACAACTAACTACTCAATCATTGGTGGACCTATAATGTAATTATTGTTTGATCGAGAAAACGATAAAAATATTTTATTGAAATAACGGCGGAAGTTTTACAGTAGTTACCGTTGAACTACTCTCAGTAGTAAAAGTACGAAGAATACGTGTGGTTGCATAAGAATAATACCAGATCGATTATCGATGCTTATATGAGAAGTCACTCGGTTTGATTCCATTATTCACGATTAATAATATGAATTATTATAGCGATAATGACGCGTTTTGTTTTATTCAGTATTATTAACGTAATAAAATGTAAACATCTTTTAATATAAAATAGAATACTTTATTAAAGTTATTCTATAAATGTAATATATTATATTTTATTATGCATAGTGTTGCATAGTGTTTTGCATGATGTTTTTGCATAGTATTGCATAGTGTTTGCATAGTAAAATGTTTTTATATAAATAGAATATATTATATTTTATTTAAAAGATTTTTCTTTAAATATGGACCGTCGATTAAAGTAAATCAACGGACCGTTCATGGATTAAGTTATTATGCATTCCATTTTCCTATAAATAGAAGCTCATTCCTTCATTATTTTCATACTAATTCATTGAAACTCAGAGAGAGAAATTATGTAGAGAAGTTTATAGAGAGAAAATCATAGAAAGAAGAAGAGTATTTCGCTACTTCACTACTTCTATATTCAGGTTCTTTTACTAGTAGTGGGTGTTATTCTTTCTTCTTGAAGAGAACTTCGTTATTCCATTCACTATTATTCCATTGAATAACTTTGTAAAAGTGGCATACCCTATACATAACCTCAGATACGTGCAGATACCCTATACTTGGTGAAATCCTTATGTTATTCCATTGCTTATTATTCATTGGAATAACTCAGATAATGGTTTACCCTATACTTGGTGACATTCTTCTATTATTACGCTGGAACATCCTGTCAGTGTTTTACACGGACCGGGTTCCGCTTTTTATTATTCTCGTTGAACATCCTCGCTCGTGTGTTTTACACCGCATCCGGTTCCGCCTCTTTATCATTCTCATTGGAATATCCTATCTCGTGTTTTTACACCGGATCCGGTTCCATCTTTATTATTCGTTGGAACATCCCGCTTGCGTGTGAATTTCACCGACCTGGTTCCGTTATTATTATTTCGTTGAATAACTCGCTCATGGCGCGGCACCGCATGCGTGGTGATTTCTTTTGTTATTCCATTCTTTATTATACTCGGTTGGTTAAAACTTTGACTTCTATACTCCATGAAATTAGTAGAATATCCTTGATATTTGCGTTTCATCCAAAGATCTTCTCATGGAAATATTCTTCCGATCATTCTTGAATTTTACTCTCACTTAAATAAAGATTATGTTGACAATTTGGACGTTAATAATTCATGGATTAAATAATTCTTGAATTTGTTTTATTGAATTATTATGTCATTGTCATCATCCTCATGTTATATTATGTTATCTTTCGCTTACGTGCATAGATGAACTTAGTATGATTATGACCAGGATCAAATCAGATAATCATGACTTGATATAAATGATGTGACAAAAGTTCTCGTGGTTCTGTAATGTAGTGATGGATAGTTTTTGGTATGATTATGACCGGGGTGATTCGGTATAGTCATGACCATTGATAACTTGATGAAAATCCTCGATCGTGGGTACGTGGATGATTAGATGTGGTGGTTTATTTATTGTCGAGTCTCAAATGATAAAAATTGATAAAACCTTTTAAAACCTAAAAGATAGTAGATTTTATTCTACTTGACTTTTTAATGGATTGCATATTATTCACCGCAGCTTAAACCGGTTGTCTATTGTATTTTATCGGTTTAACATTGTTGAAGGCTAATGATAATTTATTCTCGCATTATCTTAGTCATAATATTTTTCATCGGGCTAGTTGAGCTCACCTTTCTTTCACCGTTTCTTCGTGAAATGAGAACATATTCGGGACGAGTAGCCTGGAACGGAGTAATGGTCCAGAGGATAGCATTAGTAGTCCTCACTATTCGTGAAATAAGTGTGATAATAGTTGTAATGAGGACTCCTTTTGAGTTTGTATAATATTTAGTAGACGATATTTGTATTCAAACTCACAAAGGTTATGTCGTATTGCATACCACGCTTATGTTAAGACGTTTGTATTTGAATTTATGTACCATGTAAGTGGCGACCAAGAGATGGGTGACGATACCTAATTTTGGGGCGCCACAATTGGTATCGAGCTTAGGATATGATCCTCAGCTAAGATGCGAGATAAGAACTAGGAGGGAGAGACGGGAATTCCTTCACTAGTATGACCTACCTAAGTTTATTTGGTATTTGATTGGCTCATCGTAATATAGGGATAATTTGTTAAATGTCAATTAACCCTTGTTTTGTGACAAAGTTGTTTGAGAATGGCATCCGAAAATGCTTGAGATAAGCAATGAAGCACATGAGAGTGTTGATTCAATTCAAACAAAAGGTAACGACCAACAACACGATAATAATCATATCTGGGTGGCAACGGTCATCTAACAATGATAACCATCGGGGAAATTATCATGCTAAGAATGGTAACCACTTGGTGGTAATCATGGCAAAGATAATAGAAGTGGAAATTTCAAGAAGAGAAGGTCATTTAGCTCGATTTTGTCGTATAGTGAAGTCAAGTCCACCGATAGTGGCACCAAAGGCGGATACTTTGACAAAAACAAAATCGGTGGTTTCAGAAGAGCATTTTTTCGTGACTTCTCAAAAAGTGGGTAACCGAACGGTTAGCACGGGTTAGTTAATTATAAATTCTTGCGAAGTCTATACCTTATTAGATAATTCTGGTTCTACCCATTCTTTTATCTCTCTTGCTAAGCGCTCAACGCTTAAATTTGACTCGGAGAAATTAGACTTTGATTTATCTATTGAAACTTCGTTGGGAGAAACCTTCGTTACCTCCATCATTTATTAATCTTGTTGTTTCAAATAAACACTTTCACGTTACTCGTCGATCTTATCTCTTTGAAAATACTTGCCTTTGAGGTAATTTTTGAAAATAATTGATTAACTACTCGTTATTCTTTTTGTAAGGTGGTTAGCTTTCATATTCCTAACCAACCTGTTATACGAATTCAAAGTAACCAAATCCTAAAGTTAATCACTGTTATATCAAGCCATAAGTAAAGAGCCCGAACCTTTCGATGTTGACTTCCTTGTGTGGAATGCACCGAAGCCAGACTTTCGGTAGGCAACATCATGAATGAAGATGGCAAGTTTATAGGTATCATTGTGAGATGCTATCTAGGTTAAGGGATAGAAGTCACAGTTGGTATCAATGTGATGTACTATCCAAGTCTTGGATGAGAGTAACAGTTTTGAATGATATTTCTATCATTAATAAATTTCTTGACGTATTCTTGAAGATTTCCTAGCCTACCCTAGAGCGTGAAATCGAATTTTGTATTGACCCAAAGATAAAAAACTCATTTCTTAAACCCTCAAATATTTCTTCAACTAAAAGGATGCATTTACGTGGATTATGATGAAAGTCATAATAAAAGTATAGAACTAATAAAAATCATGGGTATATGAAGTATTAGTAAGTTTTATGATGAGTTATGTTGGTTAGTATGTGAAAACATAAAAGTTTCTTAGAAATCACAAAGAGTTGAAAATCGATTTTAGTGAAAACGTAATATGAAATTCGATTGACCATATCTCCTGTTATATTTTGAATTTTTGAATGTGGTCAAGTCCTAGAGTTAGATCTATGAGTTACCTAACTAATCCAAGTGGAATTACTGGAAAAGGTGTTGTAGATTTTTTGTGTGGACTGATTTTAGCAAAGGAGTGCAAAGCTGCAAAAACCGAAAAAGCTTCGCCATGATTTTAGAGAGGCTGTTTTGGCCACTTAAATTATGAGAAAAATTCTGGCCTTTTGGGAAATGAAAGTATATGGTATAAAGTACCTCCTTTCCAAAAATGAGCTCATTCTGACTTAAAATGAGCAAGTTATGACTATTTCAATATTTAGGTTTTTCCGATTTAAAATGCTATAACCAGGAGTTCTATAACTCCGATGACCATGAAATTTAAACTGGAAGCTCACGTTAACATGTGTAAGGTCCTGCCAAGATTTGGGATTTTTGGAGTTAAACTTGAGGTAGCTAATTTCTTAAGGAATTAAGTGGAAATTGATTTTAAAAATAGTAAATGAATTTTTAAAATTTAGAAAAATATATTTTCATTATGGGACTATATTATGCTAAATCCCAGAAAAGAAATATTTTTGGGATTGATTTGGTATTTTCATGAAAATAGTTTAGTTACTTAACATATGAGTTAAATATGTTATGTGAAGTAACAAAAGTTGAAAATAGGATTTTATGGCTAGAGAATCCTATATAGAGTATATGCATATTTTTTGATGAGGATTTGATAATTGGTGATGATATCTTATGAGTATGGCATTTTGAATGATTAAATGCATTATATGGTAAAAGCGTAAACAATTGAGATAAATTGTTTATAAATTTAAAAAGTGATTAAAATATTGTTATAATATTAATGATATTAGATTATGAGATTATTAAGTGATTGATAACATGGGGATATTCTTGAATCTCGGATAAATTATATTATAAATGTTTAATATTTATCCTTTATCTCATTTGATTGATTCTTTATATCATTATCCTCACGCTTATATTATGTTGAAAGTCAATACGTGGCTCAGTAGTGCATAGATGGACTTGGTATGATTATGACTGTGGATTGTTCTAGATAATCATAAATCAGTAATTGAAAACACAATTATCTTTGGTCAGTCGTGCATGGATAATTTGTGGTCGTGATACTAATGAATATCCTTGGCCAGTAGTGTAGGGATGATTCGATGATGTGGATTAATTATTGAAATGAGTCTCAAAGAATGAAATATTAATTCATGGATGTGTTCAAAGTCATCGTGGCTTACGTGCATAGATGGACTTGGTATGATTATGACTATGAGGATTGTTGGCATAATCATAATCGTGTAAATGAAAAACACAATTATCTTTGGTCGAAGTGCATGGATAATTTGTGGTCGTGATACTAATGAATATCCTCGGCCCGTAGTGCGGGGATGATTCGATGATGTGGATTAATTATCGAAATTTGAGTCTCAATGAATGAAATATTAATTCATGGATGCGTTCAAAGTCATCCGTGGCTTACGTGCATAGATGGACTTGGTATGATTATGATTGTGGATTGTTTTCAGATATGAAAACACAATTATCTTTGGTAGTAGTGCATGGATAATTTGTGGTCGTGATACTAATGAATATCCTTGGCCCGCAGAAAGCGTGGATGATTCGATGATGTGGATTAATTATCGAAATGAGTCTCAAAGAATGAAATATTAATTCATGGATGCGTTCAAAGTCATCTCGTGGCTTACGTGCATAGATGGACTTGGTATGATTATGACCAGGATTGTTCTAAGATAATCATAACAGAATTGAAAATACAATTATCTTTGGTAGTAGTGTATGGATAATTTGTGGTCGTGATACTAATGAATATCCTGGCCCAGTGCGTGGATGATTCGATGATGTGGATTAATTATCGAAATGAGTCTCAAAGAATGAAATATTAATTCATGGATGCGTTCAAAGTCATCGTGGTTTACGTGCATAGATGGACTTGGTATGATTATGACGAGAGTGGATTGTTCGGTATAATCACGATCAGTAATTGAAAAACACGAATATCCTTAGCCGAGAAAGGTATGGATAATTCATGGTTGTGATACTATTATTGTCGAGTCTCAAAGATTATGGGTTTATATATTATATATCTTTGGCCCGTAGAAAGGCAAAAAAGATGAATTGTTAATAAATATCTTTGGCATGTAGTGCAAAAGATGAATTGTTAATGAATATCTTTGCCCGGATCAAGAAAGATGAATTTAATGTTTTCAACGATAAAGGTATTCAAGGTATCCTCACCTCTTCATCATACTGTGTATCGTACCTAATTTCGAGGGCTAAATTCCATAAGGAGGGGAGATTGTGAGACCCCTGATTTTATCAATAAAGATTTAAATTTTGTTGAAATAATTTTTAATATTATGGTGTGAATTTAAGATAATATTATAGTTGTGGGTAGTATTTATAAATTTTGCAAAGTATGCAAGTGGTTATATTATATTCGATTGGTGGGGAATATTCGGTTTAGCGAGGGAATATTCGTAGAACTAGCTCAATCATTGGTGGACCCCATTAACATAATTATTGTTTGATTGAGAAAACGACAAAAATATTTTATTGAAATAACTTGGCGGAAGTTTTACCGTGGTTCTTGTTGAACTACTTCGGTAGTAAAAGTACAAGAATACGTGTGGTTGCATAAGAAGCACACCAGTATTGATTATCGATGCTTATGTGAGAAGTCACTCGGTTTGATTCCATTATTGTCGATTAATAAATATGAATTATTATAGCGATAATGACGTTTTGTTTTATTCGTATTATTAACGTAATAAAATGTAAACATCTTTAATATAAAATAGAATACTTTATTAAAGTTATTCTATAAATAGAATATATTATATTTTATTATGCATAGTGTTGCATAGTGTTTTGCATAGTGTATTGCATAGTATTGCATAGTGTTTGCATAGTAAAATGTTTTTATATAAATAGAATATATTATATTTTATTTAAAAGAATTTTCTTTAAATATGGACCGTCCGATTAAAGTAAATCAACTGGACCGGTTCATGGATTAATTCTTACGCATTCCATTTTCCTATAAATAAGCTCATTCCTTCATTATTTTCTTACTTAATTCATGAAACTCTAGAGAGAAATTATAGAGAGAAGTTTATAGAGAGAAAATCATGTAGAAAGAAGAAGAGTATTTCGCTACTTCACTACTTCTATATTTAGTTCTTTTTTACGGTAGAAGGGGTGTTATTCTTTCTTCTTGAAGAGAACTTCGTTATTCCATTCACTATTATTACATTGGAATAACTCGTAAAAGTGGCATACCCTATACATAACTCGTATACGGCATGATACCCTATACTTGGTGAAATCCTTATGTTATTCCATCGCTTATTATTCTCATTGAATAACTCAGATACTGTGAGTTTACCCTATACTTGGTGACATTCTTCTATTATTCATTGGAACATCCATGTCTGTGTGTTTTACATTTGGGACCTGGTTCCGCTTTTATTATTCTCATTGGAACATCCTGCGTGTGTTTTACACGGACCTGGTTCCGCCTTTTATCATTCTCGTTGAATATCCTATCGTGTGTTTTACACCGGATCCGGGTTCCATCTTTATTATTCGTTGGAACATCCCCGCTTGTGAATTTCACCGACCGGTTCCGTTATTATTATTCTCATTGAATAACCTCGTCATGCAAGTACCGCATTTGCATGGTGATTTCTTTTGTTATTCCATTCTTTATTATACTCGGTTGGTTAAAACTTTGACTTTATACTCCATGAAATTAGTAGAATATCCTTGATATTTGCGTTTCATCCAAAGATCTTCTCATGGAAATATTCTTCCCGATCATTCTTGAATTTTACTCACTAAACAAAGATTATGTTGACAATTTGGACGTTAATAATTCATGGATTAAATAATTCTTGAATTTGTTTTATTGAATTATTATGTCATTGTCATCATCCTCATGTTATATTATGTTATCTTTCGCTTACGCATAGATGAACTTAGTATGATTATGACTGTGGATCAATCGGTATAATCACGACTTGATATAAATGATGTGACAAAAGTTCTCGATGGTGGTTCGTAATGTAGTGATGGATAGTTTTGGTATGATTATGACCGGGGTGATTCTAAGATAGTCAGCTTGACCATTGATAACTTGATGAAAATCCTTGACCGTGGTGCGAGGGATGATTAGATGTGGTGGTTTATTTATTGTCGAGTCTCAATGATAAAATTGATAAAAACCTTTTAAAACCTAAAAGATAGTAGATTTTATTCTCTACTTGACTCTTTTAATGGATTGATATTCACCGCAGTTAAACCGGTTGTCTATTGTATTTTATCGTTTAACATTGTTGAAGGCTAATGATAATTTATTTCGCATTATCTTAGTCATAATATTTTTATTGGGCTAGTTGAGCTCACCCTTTCTTTCACTTTATTCTCTTCGTGAAATGAGAACATAGCCGGGACGAGTCGGGAACGGAGTAATGGTCCAGAGGATAGCATTAGTAGTCCTCACTATTACGTGAAATAGTGTGATAATAGTTGTAATGAGGACTCCTTTTGAGTTTGTATAATATTTAGTAGATTTATATTTGTATTCAAACTCACGGTGTTATGTCGTATTGCATATTACGCTTATGTTAAGACGCTTGTATTTGAATTTATGTACCATGTAAGTATTACCCAAGATGGGTGACGATACCTAATTTTGGGGGCGCCACACGTATTTTATATATATATTTGCATGCTGCGTTAAACAAGATGAGACAAATAATAACAAATCCCTCAAAGTTTTTTATTAAGTCTTAAGCGTTCAAAGATATTTAGAATATCGAACGTCGCTTTCAAAGCATGATAAAATTAATAGAGTATTAAATATTTAATATGAGTTTGTTGTGTCACCATGTGACGCCCCCAAAATAGGTATACATCACCCATTCTCGAGTTGTCAATACATGGTATGTAAACAACTACAACTTTATTATTACAACAAAGAAAGCGTGAGTTTAAATACAAATATTATCTTCTGCATAATATATATACTCAAATAAATCCTCATCACATTTATTGATACATTATACATTACTTTACAAAAATGGTGAGGACTACTAAACAATCCTTTCTAAAACCTTCATTCCATACCAGGCACTTGCACTCGCTTATATTCTCGCCTCCCGAGAAGAATGGAACAAAAAGGAAAAGGGTGAGCTCAACTAGCTTCAAGAAGAATATTATGACTAAGATAATATACAACAAATTATCGTTAGTCTTCAACAGGAAAAATTTAATAGAATACAATAGACAACAAATTTTAAATCAATATTCGCAAAGGAAATAATAATTCATTAGAAGAGTTAAGTAGAGAATGCAAACTACTATCTTCTATGTATGAATTTAAAAGTTCATCGCTCATCTTTTTATCCTCGTAACAACAATCCATAAACATCGGATTCAAATATTCATCTTTGCACTCATGTGCCAAAGATATTCATCATTGGTCATGTTCATTTAAACACTGCTCATCTTTGCACTACAGCCAAAGATATTCTTCAGAAATCATTCATCTTTGCACTACAAAGCCAAAGATATTCAATAATATCATCATTTAAGACCGAGGATGATGAAAATATTTTTAAAGAAACGAATCCAAAGTGAAACAAAATGACAAGGATTAAGGATTAAGGATTCAGACTTTGTTTTATCCATGTTCAAAATACCTCAAAATAATCATAGTGGTGTAAAATTCAAGAATGATCAAAACATGGATACAATCAAAGCTAGTATCCGTAATAGATATTTTGACGAAAAGAAGAAATTTTATTTTTCGATGAATAGTGCCAGTACACGAATGAATAGTAGCAAGATACGTGAATAGTAATCTCTACACCAAAAGATAGAAATTCCATAAAAAAAACATTTTCACGCTTCTTGAATAGTACTCGTGAATAGTAATCGTGAATAAGAACTCTCATGAATAGTAACTCGTGAATAGTAACTCATGAATAGTAACCCCGATATGAAAAAGTTCCAAATTTGATAAAAGTTCCAACCCAATATTTCAGCATAATGATATTGAAGAAATAATATCATTTGAGAAGAAAATAACATCCCTTACCTCAAAGAATCAGTACTTCGGAAGGAAAGATCGGAAGTGATGCTGAATGAAACTTGTACTGAACAGCAACTCTCAAAGTATCTAAATACTCACAAAATACGCTCAATAATATAGAGAGAGAAAGAGAGAAAACTTTGTTTCTGGTGTGATTTTCAATTCTAACTTAGCCCTCTATTTATAGGAAAATGTTAGCCTGCCGAAGCAGACTTGACCTGCTACCTGATGGCTTTTACTCGCTACTATTGCCACCCACCACATTTGAAATAAAATTCAGCACATTTCTTTACCAACCACAAGTGGGGCCCACTCAATTCTAGAATTTTCCATCAAAATCAATTATAAACCTAATTTCCTAATCACCACCTCTTAAAATTCATAACAAATCATTCGTTCATTTTTAACGGTTTCAAATTTTTGTAGACATATACTCAACTTATATATGTATAACATATCCAAAAAATCACAACGATCCAACTACGATTAAAAATTATAACTCACTTAATATATCGTAAAAAATAACGATTTGATTTTTAATACCTCCATTCCGACAAAAAACCGATAAAACACCTCAACATTAAATCCTTCAATTATAACCACATATAATAAATAAATCCATCATTTATATCCATATCAAATAAATATTTTCTTATCATATAAATCAATAATTAATTATTCCCAAATAATATTACGTAATCACAATTATGACAACCAGCAGCTCCTCAGAAAGAGGGGCTTTCCAATAAGGATCTCTCTCATCTTGGCGCCGCAATTAGGTGACCAAACCTCTCCTGTAGATGTAACTTTCTAGACATTGCCAATAATGTTATCTAATAATATTATTCAAATAATATGAATTATTGATCCGATAATGGGAAATCTTGTAAGTTGACAATTATTGAAACAAAGAATAATATAAAATACCAACGCAAAGAATTATTGAATCAATAAAATAAAATATCGAACAAGAATTACATCGTAACAATTATCGAAAAGTGCCTTTCACGTAAGGATCAATAATTGATGCAATACCAATGCTCTTCTTGCTCAACAACGCCATATTAGTGTGTTTTAACCACCGGTATTCCAACAAGATTAATCTGGTAACAATTACTACTGTTATTTTTAAACAACTTATATTTTCGTTTTCCTCATCCAATCGCTTTCCGTTATGGGGCCCACACATGGTCAATACCGTCGCATTTAATATTCCCCGACAAAGCATTTAATATTCCACGACCAAACGAATATTCCCCGACAACAATGAATATTTTATAACCACTTGCTTATTTTGAAATATTTGCGATTTTACCCCTAACTATCCACATTAATCAAATCAACCCTTACTATTTCAAAATAATAAATAAAGGAAATTCCTTTTATTTAAAAAAATTTTCGGTCTTCTGACCTCCCTCCTTATGAAATTTCGTCCTCGAAATTGACGACGATGCACTGGTGTTTCAAAAGGTGAGGATACCTCGCTTTCATTTTCGTTTCCAATTCCCAGTCATTTCCTCTATAGCATGATTCCTCCACAAAACTTTAACTTGTGGTATGACCTTTCATGCGTAGGACATGCTCCTTCCTATCCAAAATCTTGACAGTACCTCCTCATCACGTTAAGTCTTCGCTATCTCATCCGGTTCTAACTATATAACGTGGTTCGGGTCTTTCACATATTTTTAAGTACAAATATGTGAAACACATTATGAACACGAGACATACTTGGAGGTAACGCAAGTCTATAGGCTACATTTCCTACTCGGTCAAGAATTTGAAATGGACCAATAAATAGTGGATTGAGCTTTTCTCTCTTCCCAAATCTTGTAACTCCCTTCCATGGAGCAACTCGCAATAATACATGATCCCCTACACTAAATTCCACGCCCTTTCGATGAAGATCCGCATAACTCTTTTTGTCGATCTTGTGTTGGTTTATACGTTGTCGAATCATTTGGATCTTTTTGGTAGTCAATACGCATTAACTCGGGTCCTAACAATGTTGCTTCACCCACCTCATCCCAACATATTGGAGAACGACATTTTCGCCCATATAATGCTTGAATGGAGCCACACCTATATTTTGCTCGATAACTCGTTGTTGTAGGAGAATTCCACCAATTGTAAATACTTATCCCAATCGCCCTTGAACTCTAGGACACGTAGTCTTAATAAATCTTCAAGAGTTTGAATAGTCCCTCTCGATTGTCCGTCCGTTTGGGGATGGTATGTCGAACTAAATCGCAAACTGCGTGCCCATAGCTTTTTGCAAGCTAACCCAAAATCTTGAAGTGAATCTTGGGTCACGATCCGAAACTATGGATACAGCATGCCATGCAACCTCACAATCTCATTTACGCATATCTACTAAGAAGACGTTCAAGGAATAAGTCTCCCAGATCGGCAAGAAATGAGCAGATTTGGTTAATCTATCAACAATAACCCAAATAGCATTGATGCCTCGAGAAACCGTAGGAAGACCCGAATGAAATCCATGGTAATGTGTTCCCACTTCCATTCAGGAATCTCAAGTGGTTGCAAACGGACCCTTAGGTACTAGATGCTCCGCCTTTACACGTTGACAAATTAAACACATCGAGATAAACTTTACAATCTCTCTCTTCATATTGTTCCACCAAAATGTATGTCAAGATCACGATACATTTTAGTACTTTCCAGATGGATTGCAAATGGTGTATTGTGTGCCTCCATCATAATCTTGTTCTTCAAATCGAGTCGTTAGAACACAAAGTCTAGAGTGGACTCAAGTATTCCTTCTTCATCAATTCTCGCCCTAATAGCTCCTTCTTGTACTTTCTTCTTCATACGCATCACTCCGGTGGGTGGCTTGAGCAACCTTAACTTTTTCTATTAAAGTTGGCTCTACGCGATACTTGACATCATCGCACTCGCTCCTCGTGATATGATCTTCTACTCAATGCGCACCACTACCACGTTCGCTTTACCGGGATGGTATTGAATAGTGTGGTCGTAGTCTTTCAATAGTTCGAGCCAACGTCATTGCGGCATGTTGAGTTCTTTTTTGAGTGAAGAAATATTTAAGGCTTTTATGGTCTCGAATATATCTCCACTTTCTCCCCATATAGATAGTGCCTCCATATCTTTAAATAGCTGAAAACGATCGCCGCTAACTCTAGATCATGAGTAGGATAATTCCTCTCATACTCTTTAAGTTGTCATGAGGCATAGGCTATGACTTTCCCACGTTGCATGAGAACACATCCAACCCTTTGCTCAAGCATCGTCATTGTGAGATAACAAATCCATCCGAACCAGATGGTATTGTTAGAACAGTGCAAATAAGTCTCCTCTTAAGCTCTTCGAAACTCTTCTCGCATTCTTCATTCCAAACGAATTTTGTATCCTTCCGAGTTAATTTGAGTTAATGGAGTAGTGATTGAGAAAACCCTTCCACGAATCTCCGATAATAACCCGCTAAGCCCAAAAGCTACGACTTTGATTCACCACCGACTTGGTTGCTCTAACTTTCAGATTGCTTCAATCTTCACGGATCAACAGATACTCCATGTTTTGACACCACATGCCCAAGAAATGCTACTTCCTCAAGCCGAACTCGCATTTCTTCAATTTGGCATATAGTTGGTTTTCACGAAGCCTTTGGAGTACCAAACTTCAAATGGTGCTCATGATCTTCACGACTTTTGGAATATATAAGGATGTCATCAATAAAGACAACAACAAAACCGATCCAAATATTCCTTGAATACTCGGTTCATCATATCCATGAAAGTCATAGAGCATTAGTTAGTCCGAAAGACATGACTAAGAATTCATAATGCCCATACCGAAGTTCTCAAGGCGTCTTTGGAATATCCTCGATTCTAATCTTCAAATTTGATGATATCCGTAAGCTAAGATCGATTTTTGAAAAGAATTGTGCCTCAGAATTTGGTCAAACAAGTCATCAATACGAGGTAGAGGATACCTATTCTTGATGGTGACATGGTTCAATTCCGATAGTCAATATTAAAGTCGCATACTCCCGTCTTTCTTCTTTACTTAATAAAACAGAGCACCCCAAGGAGATGTACTAGATTAATGAAATCGATGTCCAACAATTCTCGTAGTTGGACCTTTAACTCCGAAGTTCAATAGAGCCATTCGATATGGGGTTTTAGAAATGGGCTTTGTATCAGTTCAAGATTAATAAAGAATTTAACTTCACGCTCGGGGGTAGACCAAGGGAAGTTCTTTTGAAATACGTCAGAAAGTCAATAACAACAGGAATATTATTCAAATTTGACGTGTCTTTATTCAAATCCATAACATGGGCTAAGAAAGCTTCGACATCCGTTTTTCAATAAACGAATAGCTTTATGATTAGATATGATAGTGATTGATTTTAATGGTTTAGTTGCTTGAATTGCATAACAGTCGGGTTGGTTAGGAATATGAAAACTAACAACCTTATTTAAAACAATCAATTTTGGCATGATGAGTAGTTAACCAATCAATTCCTAAAATCACATCAAAAGCAAGTATCTTTAAAGAGATAAGGTCAAAAAGTAAGGTAATGGTGCCAACTTGAATCAAACAAGATTTATAAACAATGTGGATGTGATGAAAGTTTCTCCTAATGAGTTTCCACAGATAGATCAAAGTCTAATTTCTCCCGAGTCAAGTTTAAACGTTGAGCACATGCAGGAGAGATAAATGAATGGGTAAAGACCGGTATCAAGTAAGGTATAAACTTCGTAAGAATTTATAAATAGCTTACCGTGATCACCTCGTTTGGGTTCTCGCATTATGACCAATCACAACAAACGCTCTTCCCGGAATCGTTGACTTTGACTTTTTCTCGGGATGATCTTTTGAGTCACAAATCCTCATTGAACTAGGTTTTGCTACCGCATAATCTCGAAGCGATATGTCCTTCCTTTCCACAACTATAGCATACCTTGAATCTGTTAGGGCGGTTTGACCGATATGTCCCTCTTTTCCCGATTTTAGAAGATATGACCGGTGGTCGTTTCTCCTCCCTTAGAACCGATTCTCACGCAAGACCGCTTGTCTTCACATAGTCGTTGTTAAATCTCCTCTTTTTAAAATCTCCTCGACTCGCTTTGCTTCGTTTTTATGACCTATGATTACCACCAGAGTGGTAACCATTTTTGTCCGTCTGTTTTTTCTCCGTTTGGTTATCATTATTCATTGATCGCTATCTACGAATACGATCCCGGTTGTGGTCCTCGTTGACCGTACTCGTTATCTCGCTTCTAATAATTGAGCCCCCATTTACAACATCTGAATAAAGAGAAAGTTTATGAGAAATGAGATCTTGGCGACGACGCGGGTTTCAAACCTCTAAGAAACATCCGCGTCATACGTTCCTCATTCTCCACCAAATGAGGTGCAAACTCGATAACTCGCAAACTTTGCCACGCATCGAGACACCGTCGTGTTGTTTTGCTCTAACTCGATGAACTCCACTTCCTTCATATGACGAACACTTTCGGAAAGTATTTGTCATTAAATAGTCTCTCAAACGTCTCCCAAGACACGCCGAGTCGCGGTACCGGATGGGTACGCTTCATGCAGACTCCCACCGAAGAATCGCCTCGCCACGGAACATAAAGGTGGCGAATGGAACCTTCGTTTCTCCGCATCCCAAGACATCGAATATCTTGGTAATTTGCTTGACCCATGTTTCCGCCCATGATCGGATCCGCTTTCCCTTAAATTCGTGGTCCCAACTCTTTGAACTGCTTTGTTTGTGACAACCCGTGAATTGCTATCATTTCTCCCGTATTTTGAACACGAAGTCTCCTCGTCGATTTTGCATGAAGCGCAAAAAGCTTCTAAACATCCCCTCGTTCATCATCTCGCTTCAATGGTGTTGTTCACGGGAGGAACATTGCCGACTGTTGCACGTTCTCCTCGTTGGTGAGTACAGCGTCTCCACGGTCTCATTTCCATTGTTAATATTCTCAGTCGACATTCTCAAATACTGTCATAAAACAAAGGTTAATTAAGGAAATCAATATATCACATAATATCCCTATATACTGACCAACTAACAAATAAGCTTAGGTAGGACACACTAGCGAAGGATTTACTCGTCTCTCCCCTCCTAGTTCTATTCCCCGATCTCCGCCGGAGATCATATCCCTAAGCTCTGATACCAACTGTGACGCCCCCAAAATAGGTATACATCACCCATTCTGAGTTGTCAATACATGGTACAGAAACAACTACAACTTTATTATTACAACAGTAAAACTGTGAGTTTAAATACAAATATTATCTTCTAGACAATATATATACTCAAATAAATCCTCATCACATTTATTGATACATTATTTTACAAAAATGGTGAGGACTACTAAACAATCCTTTCTAAAACCTTCATTCCATACCCCGACTAATTGTACTTTCGCTTATATTCTCGCCTCCCGAGAAGAATGGAACAAAAAGGAAAAGGGTGAGCTCAACTAGCTCAAGAAGAATATTATGACTAAGATAATATACAACAAATTATCGTTAGTCTTCAACAGGAAAAATTTAATAGAATACAATAGACAACAAATTTTAAATCAATATTCGCAATGAAATAATAATTCATTAGAAGAGTTAAGTAGAGAATGAAAACTACTATCTTCTATGTATGAATTTAAAAGTTCATCGCTCATCTTTTATCCTCAGAACAACAATCCATAAACATCTGGATTCAAATATTCATCTTTGCACTACTGAGTGCCAAAGATATTCATCATTGGTCATGTTCATTTAAACACTGCTCATCTTTGCACTACTGTGCCAAAGATATTCTTCAGAAATCATTCATCTTTGCACTACGTGCCAAAGATATTCAATAATATCATCATTTAAGATCGAGGATGATGAAAATATTTTAAAGAAACGAATCCAAAGTGAAACAAAATGACAAGGATTAAGGATTAAGGATTCGTACTTTGTTTTATCCATGTTCAAAAATACCTCAAAATAATCATAGTGGTGTAAAATTCAAGAATGATCAAAACATGGATACAATCAAAGCTAGTATCCGTAATAGATATTTTGGACGAAAAGAAGAAATTTTATTTTTCGATGAATAGTGCCAGATCACGTGAATAGGCAAAAGATATCGTGAATAAGTAAATCTCGACACCAAAAGATAGAAATTCCACAAAAAAAACATTTTCACGCTTCATTAATAGTACTCGTGAATAAGAACTCGTGAATAAGTAACTCATGAATAGTAACTCGTGAATAAGAACTCATGAATAAGTAACCCCGACATGAAAAAGTTCCAAATTTGAGAAAAAAGTTCCAACTAATATTTCAAAGATAATGATATTGAAGAAATAATATCATTTGAGAAGAAAATAACATCCCTTACCTCAAAGAATCAATTACTTTGGAAGGAAAGAGATCAAGTGATCTTTGAATGAAACTTATCAGATCGTAATAAAGAACTCTCAAAGTATCTAAATACTCACAAAATACGCTCAATAATATAGAGAGAGAAAGAGAGAAAACTTTGTTTCGGTGTGATTTTCAATTCTAACTTAGCCCTCCATTTATAGGAAAATGTTAGCCCGGCCGAAGCAGACTTGACCTACACACGATGGCTTTTTACACGCTACTATTGCCACCCACCACATTTGAAATAAAATTCAGCACATTTCTTTACCAACCACAAGTGGGGCCCACTCAATTCTAGAATTTTCCACCAAAATCAATTATAAACCTAATTTCCGAATGAGTCACCTCTTAAAATTCATAACAAATCATTCGTTCATTTTTAACGGTTCAAAATTTGTAGACATATACTCAACTTATATATGTATAACATATCCAAAAATCACAACGATCCAACGGTTAGATTAAAAATTATAACTCACGCAATATATCGTAAAAATACTGATTTGATTTTTAATACCTCCATTCCGACAAAAATACTGATAAAACACCTCAACATTAAATCCTTCAATTATAACCACATATAATAAATAAATCCATCACTTATATCCATATCAAATAAATATTTTCTTATCATATAAATCAATAATTAATTATTCCCAAATAATATTCTGAGAATCACAATTATGACAACCAGCAGGTTCCTCAGAAAGAGGGGCTTTCAATAAGGATCTCTCCTTCTTGGCCGCAATTAGGTGACCAAACCTCTCCTTAGATGTAACTTTCTAGACATCGCCAATAATGTTATCTAATAATATTATTCAAATAATATGAATTATTGATCCGATAATGGGAAATATCGTGCGGTGACAATTATTGAAACAAAGAATAATATAAAATACCAACGCAAGAATTATTGAATCAATAAAATAAAATATCGAACAAGATTATCGTAACAATTATTGAGTAAAGGCCTTTCACGTAAGGATCAATAATTGATGTAATAACGCAGCTCTTGTTCAACAACGCGTATTAGTGTGTTTTTAACCACGGGTATTCCAACAAAGATAATTTGGTAATAATTACGCTATTTTTAAACAACTTATATTTTTCGTTTTCCTCATCCAATCGCTTTCAGTTATGGGACTCCACTACATGGTTGCTGGCAAGTAATGCATTTAATATTCCCGACAAAGATGCGAATATTCCATTCACCAAATGAATATTCCAAACAACAATGAATATTTTATAACCACTTGCTTATTTTGAAATATTTGCGTATTTTACCCCTAACTATCCACATTAATCAAATCAACCCTTACTATTTCAAAATAATAAATAAAGGAAATTCCTTTTTATTTAAAAAAAATTTCGGGGTCTTACAGAGAGTACACCCCTTTTTCTTATTTAGATAGGAAAAACTAGGGTTTGAGCCAAATCCCTTCTTCTTGAAAAATTCCTCTTCCTTGGTGGATCACCTATAGAGGCCACACACTTGGGTGGCTTACATTGATCAAAGGAATGAATCTACCCGGAGATTCAAGGAGATCATGAGAAGAGGAGGTGAACTTGAACTCGCACTGAGGAAGCTCGTTTCTACAAGGGTATGATTTCATAATTTCTTATTCTTCGTTTAATTAATAATATACGCATAAAGGATGATCAAGGGTAATTGGTTTGTGAAAAATTTTAAAATCGATTTTATCTCGCTCATTATATTTTGCAATTTGATTGCTACTCGATTTTCATTAAAACCTAATAATTGGTATCGAGCCAAACTTTATGCTAATTATTAATTATTTTGATTCCATATATGTTTGGGTATGTATTTAGAATAATTTATCGGGTATAATTTGTTGCATAAAATTATTATTTAAAAAAAAAAAAAAAAGCTTTTTCAATGCACTTTATTTTGATGTTAGGTAAATATATATATATTAACGTGGCGGTGATATATAGGACATAGCCAATTTTGTCTAAGTTGGTCCAAATTGCCGTTTTTGTTATAAAGCAGGTCCTCCTTCTTCTTTTATTATATATATATATAAGATATATATATAATATATATATATATATATATCCTTATCACATTGCAACCAATCTTTTTTTTGGCGTGAATCAAGAGTCCACGTAGCAGTTTTTGTCCAGATTTTTTTTTTTGGCACCATGTTGGCCGAAATCAAGTTAACAGGTTACGGATTAATATTATATATATATAAGTTATATATATATATAATATATCTTAATAATTTTATAATTAAAATAAAAGAGTTTATTTTAATCTTGAAATTGGATTTCATGCAACATAAAATTGCCCATTAAATGATACTCATATATATATGGAATGATTTAATTTATTTGCGTATTTTACCCCTAACTATCCACATTAATCAAATCAACCCTTACTATTTCAAAATAATAAATAAAGGAAATTCCTTTTTATTTAAAAAAAATTTCGGGGTCTTACACACCACAAGGCAAGTATTAAGTATTTAAGATGTTAATTTATCACATTTGATGCTTATAAAGAAAATTGAACAATATTTTTTTGTTGTGTCACAAGTAGGCGATATTTTTCTTTTTGAATATATGGAAGTGCTTAGGTTGGACTTAACTTAGATAATTTTGATTCGGATGTGTCATCACTGATCAAAATAATCTAAGAGGCAAAACATAAGGAGTTACATGTTGATGTAATTGATGAGGAGTTGTCTACCTATTTATTTATATATAGTTTGTTGTGTCACCACAAGGCTATATATATTTGAAATGGGATCCTTATTCTCACTAGCAAAAACTTTAATTAGATTTTGCGAACTATATAAATGAGGGTAATATAGTTTGAAGAAAATAGTGAGAGATACCAATATAAAATAAGACCTAATTTATTTTGGTAATTAATAAATGAATGTTTGCTAAAATATTGTCTTTTTACATGCGAATTTTGAAAATGTCACATTCACTAATATCAACTGCTGAAGCATACTTGATGCTAACAAACCGGCCAGGACCGAACTACACGGACCGGTTGAGGAATCGAGAATTGTTCTCACCTTCTTTGAAAAGATTTCTTATGTCCTAAATTAGCCTGCACTCGCAAAAAGTTGCGCAGAGCGACCTTTGAGGAAGAGATTGCTACTTTTAAGCGGTGGCAAGATGATGCATCGTGGCTCAATGCATCATGCTCGCATCCATGAAAGTAACGAGCTTCAGCCACAAGATGAAAACATGGATGCTCCTCTTATGCTACCGCACCTTGGAGAGTGTATGGTGAAAGCAAAGTAGATCGCTAGATATGAAATATCTAAGGAGCTCTTCCGATCTCGGATGACCGAGGGCACCGCCAGATTGAGACTCATGTCCTCAAGATGATCAATCTGATTGAACGTCTTGGATGACTTGGGTTCGTCATGGATGGGGAGTTGAGTCAAGATTTAGTCTTGCAGTACCCCGGACACCTTCTCACAATTTGTTGTGAATTTTCACATGAACAAGTTGGATGTCGGTTTACTGAATTACTTAACATGTTGAAAAGCTCGTCAAGGTCACTTCCCATCCAAGAAGAACCATGTCTTCATGGTGGATGATTCTTCCAAGAAAAGGAAAAGGCCCAAGGTATCTTATGAAAAAGAAGAAATCCAAGAAGGCTAAGGAAAGGCGAAAGTGAAGGATCAAAAAGAAACTCGATCCAAATTTAAGAAAGGAATTTGCTTCCATTGCAATAAGCCGGGTCATGGAAGAGGAACTGCAAGGATTATCTCGCGAGAACAAAAGCGTAAGAAGCTTGGAGAAGCTTCGAATCCTAATCAAGGTTTATTTATGATTGAAATTAATTTTTTTGAAAGTCAATCTTCTACTTGGGTATTGGATACCGAATGTGGTTCTCACATATGTAATAATATGCAGGACCGGTCAAGTAAAAGAAAAGAGAAGGATGAGGTCGCGTCCTACGAGTGGAAAATGGAGCAAAGGTCACTTTGCATTAGTCTGTAGGGACTTATTGTTTTAGCACCGCTACGGCAAGTTCATTAATTTAAATAATTGTTATTTTGTTCCAAATATCATTAGAAACATTATTTCTATCTCTCGTATTGGATATGGATGGTTTTAATATTATAATAAAGAACAACAGGTTGTTCCATTTATAATGATAATGTTTTATATGGTGTTGGTAATTTCTGAAATGGACTTTATATACTTGACTTGCATGAAAATATATTTCAAATTGAACAAACTAATAAAAGGAAAAGAGATGATGTTAATTATACCTTCATGTGGCACTGTAGACTTGGTCATATTAATGAAACAAGATTATCCAAGTTGCATAAAGATGGGCTCTTAGAGCTATCTGATTATGAATCATATCCAACCCATGTGAATCTTGTCTCATGGGTAAAATGACTAAATCTCCTTTTAGTGGAAAAGGAGAAAGAGTTACTGAGTTGTTAGCGTTGGTACACATGGATGTATGTGGACCTATGACAACGAACGCACGAGGAGGTATTCTTATTTTATTACATTCACCGACCACCACTCAAGATTTGGATATGTGTATTTAATGAAATACAAATCTGAATCATTTGAAAAGTTCAAAGAGTTCAAGTGAAGTTGAGAAGCAAACTGGTAAGAGTATTAAGATTCTTCGATCCGATCGAGGAGGAGAATACTTAAGTGGTGAGTTTCTCAATTGTCTCAAAGAAAATGGTATAATCTCACAATGGACTCCACCAGAACGCCACAGATGAATGGTGTATCTCGAAAGGAGAAATCGAACATTGTTGGACATGGTTCGATCTATGATGAGTTTCTGACCTTCCGCTTTCTTTCCGGGATATGCCTAGAATCCTACCGATACCTACTTAACAAGGTACCTACAAAATCCGTCCCCAAGACCCCTATATGAAGTTATGGACAGGAGGAAACCAAATCTTAAGCATGTTAAGACTTGGGGTTGTCCATCTTATGTCAAAAGTTTGAAAACGATAAGTCTGCAGACTAGATCGACAAATGTAGATTTGTGGGATATCCTAAAGAAACATCGGGGTATTATTTCTATCATCCAACCGATCAAAAGGTGTTTGTTGCGAAACATACGCTTCTTGGAAAAGGAGTTTATCCTTGAAGGGGTCAGTGGGAGTAAGATATATCTTCAAGAAGTTCAAGAACCACAAAATACTACGGATCAAAGTGAGGTACCTAACCAAGTAGATATTCTTCATACCACACCCTATTCAGAATCGGAAGAGTACCAAAGATGCCAGATAGGTATGGACTTGTCATAGAAGATGACAATGAGGTATGCATCATAGATGATGATGATCCATTGAATTACTTAACAAAAGTATGAGTAGTAAAGACTCGGAGAAGTGGCAAGAAGCCATGAAATCCGAGATGGACTCCATGTATGAGAACCAAGTATGGACTTTGGTCTCACCACCGAAGGCATTAAGCCTATTGGGTGTAAATGGGTCTTTAAAAGAAAGATCGGAGCAGATGGCAAGGTAGAGACCTATAAAGCCCGATTTGGTTGTAAAAGGTTTCAAACAAAGACAAGGAGTTGACTATGACGAAACCTTCTCACCAAGAGTAATGCTCAAGTCCATTCGGATTTTGCTTGTGATTCGCAACTTACCATGACTACGAAATCTGCGCGGATGGACGTGAAAAGCGGCCTTCCTCAATGGAAAACTTGAGGAGGTTGTGTATATGACACAACCGGAGGGATTTGTTTCAAAGGTTGGAACAAATCAAGTCCGTAAGCTACAACGATCCATTTATGGATTAAAGCAAGCTTTCGTAGGTGGAACATCCGTTTTGATGAGACAATCAAAAAGTTTGATTTTATCAAAATGAGGATGAACCATGTGTGTACAAGAAGGTGAGTGGGGCGCTTATTTCATTCCTTGTATTATATGTTGATGATATATTACCGATAGGGAATGATATTCCTATGCCGCAAAACAATTAAAATCAAGTTATCTAAACACTTCTCCATGAAGGACTTGGGAGAAACATCCTATATTTTGGGGATAAAGATCTATAGAGATAGATCTAATAGGATGCTTGGCTTATCCCAAGGAACGACATTGACATGATGCTAAAAAAGGTTTAGCATGGAAGATTCCAAAAGAGGTCTCATGCCGATGAGCCATGGAATACATCTCTCCAAGAAACAAGCCCCAAAGACACTGAGGAGAGAAACCGCATGAGTAAGATTCCTTATGCTTCAAAGAATAGGATCTATCATATACGGTATGATATGTACTAGACCAGATGTCGCTCATGCACTTAGTGTAACAAGCGGATATCATCGAATCCGTGAGAGAAGAACACAAGGCGTTGAAAAATATCCTAAAGTACTTAAGAAGAACTAAGGATGTATTTCTTGTCTACGGTGGTCCGAATTAAAACTAGAGGGCTTCATGACTCAAGTTTTCAAACAGACCAAGATGATGAAAGAACCGTTTGGGTATGTGTTTACCTTTAAAGCGGTGGCGCAGTTGAGTTGGAAAAGTTCCAAGCAAAGAAACGATTCTTGATTCAAGAATGAGGCAGAGTACATAGTCGCAAGTGAAGCTGCCGAAAGGAAGTTTGTTTGGATGAAGAAGTTCATTACTAGAACTTGGTGTGGTTCCTAGCATTAAAGGACCGGTGCCTTTTATTCTCGTGACAACATTGGAGTCATGCTTGCAAGCTAAGGAACCTGTGTCTCATCGTAAATCCAAACATGTGTCATGTTTGGCGATTTCATTTGATCGAGAGATCATTGAAAGAGGAGACGTCACCTTGGAGCGTGTGGACTCTCAAGACAATATTGCGAGATCCATTTACTAAAGCGTTAAACAACAATGTTAGTTTGATCGTCACTTAGAGAAGATGGGTATGAGATACCGTGGCGATTGGCTTTAATGCAAGTGGGAGATTGAAAGTATTATGCATACAAGCCAATCGTGTATGATGATAAAGCATATAATGTGTAATCAATCTTATTTATTTATTAATAAAAGAATTATTTATTAAAGGCATTTATTATCTACATGGTGTTGTTTTTAATAATATGTGATAAACCCATAGTTTTAAGCAACGCTTTTAGAATAATGATGATGATCATTCTAATGAGATCTAAATTCTTAGAAAGCTTAAAACTAAAATAGTTCCCAATCATTGGATTACTAAATTGGGGATTAGTGAATCCGGATAGATTGGTACATACGTTCTTGCTTTCGTTGGATGAGGATGATTGATCTCATGATCATTTGTGTGGAGACACTAAAAGCAAGTATGTAGGTGCTTATTAGAGAATAAGTTCACTTTGAACGTGACTCATTAAGGAATACCTAATGGAGTTTTACTTACTCCGTCAATAGGAATTCTGTAGTGATAGTAGTACAAATGATCCTTAGACTTGAGATCATCATAGTATCTTATATATAATGAATTACACTTTGACTTATTCCTTAAGACTCTTAGAGTATATCAAAGGGTATGCTTGGGTGTAATAAGTTATATATGAAGATAATGAATGATCAATAAAGAATCTACCACTTCTAGTAAAAGGAGAGATGTCTATGTGATTCGATAAATGACAAACCCGGGAATCCTTGGCGAGGTGGAATGAAATTAGAAAGTAGTTTCTAATTTGCATTCATTAGAGTTATTCATTTTGGAATCGAAAATACATATAATTAAATAAAATAAGACTGTGACAAAGAATTCCATGTCTTATATTTAATTGGGACATTGTATGGTGGAAGGATTGAATTATGCGGTAACTATTTACTCAAAGGTTCTTTTATGATTAATGTTGAAATCTATATTATCCGAAAAGTCGTTGATCGCTAGGGAGGCTTATCCCTATTGAGAATAAATATTATTTATTTAAATAAATTATTTGTTTAATTTATTTATTTAAATGAGATTAGAATTGTTCTAATTGATTTATTCACAATAGGTTTAATAATGGAGAACCTAAAGGGTCACACCATAAAAGGAAGAATAATTATTTAAAAGTTAATGGCATAATTGTAATAATATGTTAAGTATATTTAATTTAATCTATGGTGATAGAATAAATTAAATAACTTAATATTTATTATTTAATATTTTAGAAATATTAAATATAAATTAATAAGAGGAGTCTTATTAATATTATTATAATTATTATTATTTTAATTTCTAAAAGGTTTAGGAATTAATTTAATATTAGTACTCTCATTTATTCCTAATTGGATTAGGAAAGAAAAATTAGTTAAATGAGTTTAATTAATTATCCCTAATAGGATTAGAGAGCCCATTTAATTAAAAGAGTTTAATTAAATAAATAATACCTTATTTTAATTAAAATAGGGTTATATAATATCTTTATAAGAGGAGTCTTATATTAGATATGAGATATACGTAATTCTTAGATTTGGAGAGTACACCCCTTTTTCTTATTTAGATAGGAAAAACTAGGGTTTGAGCCAAATCCCTTCTTCTTGAAAAATTCCTCTTCCTTGGTGGATCACCTATAGAGGCCACACACTTGGGTGGCTTACATTGATCAAAGGAAGGAATCTACCCGGAGATTCAAGGAGATCGATGAGAAGTAGGAGGTGAACTCGTACCTGAGGAAGCTCGTTTTACAAGGGTATGATTTCATAATTTCTTATTCTTCGTTTAATTAATAATATGCATAAAGGATGATCCGGGTAATTGGTTTGTGAAAAATTTTAAAATCTGATTTTATCTCGCTTCCGCTATATTTTGCAATTTGATTGCTACTCTGATTTTCATTAAAACCTAACAATATTTCGAGCCCCAAAACGTGCAATTATCGAAACTATATTTTCCTATAAATAAGCTCATTCTTCCTTCATTTCTCACCAATTCACAAAAGCTTTAGAGCAATTATTATAGAGAGAAATTATAGAGAGAAAGAAGAAGAAAGAAGTCCGCAACCTCACTATTCCAAAGATTCAGCTTTTTTTTTAAGGTAGGGAATATTATTTGTTGTACTCATAAGGGGTATTCTATCTTTCTTATTCATGAAGAGAACTTCGTTATTCCATTCTTTATTATTCTGTTGGAATAACTCAGATCATGCTGGATACCCTATATCTTGGTGAAATTCTTACATTATTTCATTCTTTATTTTTACGTTGGAATATCCTGCTCATGCGTTTTCTGCATGGGACTGGTTAAAATCTTTATTATTATTCGATGGAATATCGTATGCATGCGTTTTACTATTTGGACCTGGTTCCGTCTTTATTGATATTCTCATTGGAATAAACCTGTCTGCGCGGGCAATCCGCATGCGTGGTGATTTCTGTTATTATTAGTTCTTTATTTTGTTGGAACATCTTGTGCGCTTTACGCATTTACGACCGTTCCGTTATTTAGTATTCTCGTTGGAATAACTTTATCATGCTAAATACCGCATTTATGGTGATTTCTTTTGTTATTCCATTCTTTATTATACTCGGTTGGTTAAAACTTTGACTTCCATATGAAATTAGTGGAATATCCTCGATATCAAGGCTTCATCCAAAGATCTTTTCACGGAAATATTCTTCTAAGCATTCTTGAATTTTACTCTACAAAGCAAAGATCATGTTGACAATTTGGACGTTATTAGTTCCTGGATAAATTAATTCTTGAACTTGTTTTATTGAATTCCTATATCATTGTCATCATCCTCATGCTTATATTTTGTTGAAAGTCATCTGTGGCCTGTAGTGCATAGATGGACTTGGTATGATTATGACTGAGGATTATTGATTGTAATCGTGGACCGTAATGTTACAAATGATGTGGAAAAAGTCCTCATTGGCCCGTAGTGCATTGATGGATAGTTTTTGGTATGATTATGGCTATGGATTCTCTTTGACCAAGGGTGCAAAGATGAATTGTTTTATGGCATGATCAGGACCGTTGATGAAAACATGATTATCTTTAGCCGTAGTGCATGGATTATTCGTGGTCGTGATACTAAAGAATATCCTGGTAGTAGTGCTGAGGGTGATTCGATGATGTGGATTATTTATTAAAGTCGAGTCCCAATGATAAAAGTGATGAAAAACCTTTTAAATCATAAAAGATAGTAGATTTTATTCTCTACTTGACTCTTTTAATGGATTGCTTGTTCCGCTGCAATTAAACTTGATGTTTGTTATATTGTATCAGTTTAACACTTGTTTAAGGCTAATGATAATTTATTCGAATTATCTTAGTCATAATATTTCTTCGGAAATTTGGTTGAGCTCACCCTTTCTTTCACTGTTCTCTTCAGGAAATGAGAATATAGCTGGGACAAGTCGGGGAACAGAGTGATGGTCCTAGATGGTGCATTAGTAGTCCTCACCATTCTGTGAAATAGTGTAATAATAAATGTAATGAAGACTCCATTGAGTGTGGATATTGTCTAGATGACAATATTTGTATTAAAACTCACAGCATATGTTTTGTCGTATTTTACACGACTTTTGTGTAATTAGTTTGTATTTGTATTCTGTACCATGTATCTGGCGACTCAGAATATATGATGTATACCTGTTTTGGGGGCGTCACAACTACTATATAGAATGGTGTACTTCATATGTCCTAAAATATATAAGTTGGTGATCAGGAATTCAGCCATTCAAAAATTAAGGAATGAGTATGATTAGATATTGAAAATTGACGTCCACTATTATTAGTAGTGGATGGTTAAAAAATTCATACCATCCGCTATTAATAGTAATGAAAGTTAGAATGAGGGTTTGATTTTATTAACTAAAGTTTTATTTAATTAACCAGAATTTAGAGTTTATTAACTAGGGTTTATGATTTATTAACTAGGGATTATGATTTATTAGGGTTGGGGGGAGGTCCGGTAGGCTTAATGACCGGTAATGACCGGTACACTTTAAGTTTTTTTTTAACCACAATTATGAGAAAAATAAATAAAAAATAATAGAGTAAGTTTGAACAAAAAATTATAAAAGAAAGTATATTTTTTATTAAAAAAACACTGCAAACTGTTCACAGTATTTTTTTAATAAAAAATATACTATCTTTTATAATTTTTTGTTCAAACTTGCTCTATTATTTTTTATTTATTTTTCTCATAATTGTGGTTTAAAAAAGACAAACAAAGTGTGTCTTAGGACTTGCACTGGATCATTAAGTCTTTGACCACCGCCCCCAATTAGATTTATTAACTAGGATTTAGTGGTTATAAATTGTTTATGGTTTATTAACTCATTTTGTAAGTAATAAACCCTAAATTCAATAAAAAATGAGTTAATAAACCCTCAACCCTGGTTTATAGTGTAACAATCGAGAAATTCCACTTAGCTTAATAATTAAGTTTTTGTGAAATATTATTGAATAAAATAATATTTAATGAATATTATTTATATATATTATGTGTTTAAATGTTGTTTTATGACCTAGGATGGTGTTAATATGATAATATTTTTGTTACATACAAGAATAAACGAGTAAGAATTTTGAGACGAAAATAAAAAAAAATCAAATTTTTTTTTGTAAAAATACTATTCACCCTAAAAACATTACATGTTAGGGTTAGACCCTAAGCTCTTTTGAGAGATCTGTATGTCATAATGATATAACGTTTCAAGATTTACCGGTAATATGTCGTGAAAAATCATATTCTCCAATAAAAGTTGTCTTAAAAAACGTGCAATAATAAGAAAAAGACGAAAATTATTTTTATCGGCTTTTCGATCGTTTAACCATTTTTTGGAAGAAAAAATATCGCCGAAAACACTATTCACTGAAAACCTTTTACGTGTTTTCAATTTTTTGACGAATGCGTAAAAGTTAATATGTAGAGTAAAGACGGAATATCTAAAAAAAATTAGAAACGAAGAATCGTAGTTTTTCAACTGTCGAACGAATTCTGAATTAAACCGGAACAACCGAGGAAACTTACAAGCTAAGTCTTGGAAAATATTTAGAAGAAATATCTAAGGGCAAAATGGTAAAAATCTAGTCAAATGACCAAAATACCCCTAGCCTTGGATTTCTATATATACAAGCTCATTTTTTCATTCTTCCTTGCCAATTCATCAAATCCAAGAGAGAAAACTCTGGACAATTAAAGAGAGGAAGTGAGGGTCTTGAATCTTCAAGTCTCGAAGGAAGAAAAACGTAAGATTAAGTCGTTCGTTAATGAAGAAACGTGAAGAATCATTCGGTAGGAAACTAAAACATTTCATTCTTTAATCGTTTTCTAGCATGTTAATGCGCATGTTGGTGGTTGGATGATTCGTTGGAATTATATAGTTGTCCCGAAGAAATAAGGAAAAATTAGCGGATTCAAAACACTAATTTATATGTGCAAAGTGAATCGTACTCAAAATAATGATAAAAAATGAAGAACGAACGAAAAACGAACGAAGAACATAATAAAAGTTGTTGATGGACAAATTTAAAACCATCGGCAGGATCTTGTTAATGGACAAATTGAAAACCATCTATATTATGCGAGTCGGGTCGCCGCGCAGAAAATTTGGTTTGCAAGTATTGAGAGAAGGGAATTGTAAGAAACAATTAAGAACATAAATGTTCAACTAAAGTATCACAATAACAAGAGATTAAAACCTTAGCTAAAGGTTGAATGTAAATTGAAAGACGATCAATAGTAAACGTAAAATACTAAAATTGATGTATATGTTTAGAATACACATAGAATAGACGTGTTTAGCATACACGAGAGTGTATGGATTAGACGTTAATATAGCGTAATTGTAATTATAAAGTGTAAACGTCAGAAAGCTATAATGAATGGAATGAAATGAATGAAGTTCAATTTTAATAATAAGATTACAAGTAACGACAACGTAAAACACTTATCTAAATCAACGAGTGTTATAAAAGATTGCAAAATCGTGTTAAGCATATGTAAAGGCATATGGCCTGAACGTTTCGGAAGTCGGTAATGGTTATACGACGAGTGAACGCCAAGACACTATGACAAGTAATAATAAACTTGAGAACTACTCCGAGTCTAATGACACATACATAAGAAGTAATAAGTAAAGTTAATATAAACCAATATTAATTATGTGCCTAATTGGTATGTGTATGTAAAAATAATTGTGTAGGCCATTTGACGGGCAAATTAGCGTAAACTCATAGAACAACGCTCAAGGCAAGTTTCCTAAACCTGCTCCAATTTATTTGAGCGAGTTTCTTACTTTATTTGATTATATTCTTATGAAGCCTATGTGATGTTTTAAAATAAAATGAACACAATTTTTCTATGATTGTGTGAATTCCATACTTATGCAAATCTTTCAGTTTTTATATAGGTATTCAAGCGATGATATAATATGAATTGTTCAAGGAAGTGTCAATGCCATTTATTTCGGCTAGACCACTATATAAATGTTTTATTGATTTGTTAGTAAATCTTTTAAAATGTTATTTATGAAAAGTTAAGCTATCTAATGCCAATTATTTTGGTATTGATACAAAGGTAAGCCTGAACATGAACAAACAAGTGTGTTTAGTCGAGTTTTTAACTGACACGCATGGTGTCAAAATTAAACGTAAATACGTTTAACGAAACAGTGTAACATAGGGTACTATAGGCTGATCCCCTAAATGTAAGCGTAAGTGATAACGGATTAGCAGTTTTCTTAACTGGGTAATCCTTTTTAATGAAAAAGAAGAAAAGTTCTTGGTCCTATCACCATCTTATTACAAATGACCATTATATCGTTTCAAAAATGTTTTAGAATGATGAAAAGTACTATTATGGTTTATTCTGTGTATTATTCGAAGTAGTTCACAACAATTTTTCAGTTGTTGAATGAAATCATATGATTCTTGATTTTGTTGTTAAAATGCTTTACTTACTGAGCAATTTAATGCTCATCCTTGCTTAAACTATATGATTTCAGTCAAGGAAGAACGTATCAAAGAATCCAATAAGGATAGAGGAAGGTTAAAGCGGAAGAACTAAAAGAAATGGTAGTAGATTAATACTACTCCCTCCGTTCCTTAATATATGTCGTTTTAGACACGTGCACAAGAATTAAGGAAATGATTGAAAAGCATTAACTATAATATCAATTGTCTATAATACCTTTCACCTCACTTATCTCATAAATATGGATCAAAAGATTAGGTGGAGTAATAAGGGGCAATTTGGGAAAAATAGTAATCAATTCTCCTAGATAACCACAAACGACAAATAGTTAGGAATATAAAAAAAAGTCTAAAACGACCTATATATAGGAATGGAGGGAGTACTATGTAATATATAGTATTATGATAAGGTTACAAAAATATGGGATTTGTAAAGAATATGATGTAATAATATTTTGAATTACATTCGTGTCATTGACCTTATATAGTTAAATATGTGTGAATGATGAAGTGCCGTGTACCATCGGGGACTCAAGTTTTAAGGTATTCGAATTTGGCGACGTCACATATAGGGCATACACCATCTACACCATTGAAAACAAAAAGGAACGGTCATGATTAGAAACTGAAAATCGACAAAAAAAAGCATATATCATCTTCTACTAATAGTTACAGACACTAATATGAATAAGAGTTTGACTTTGTTAACTAGGGTTTATAAACAAAAGTTTAAGGTTTACTAATCAAGGGTTATGATTAACTCTTTTTTAATAAATCCTAGTTAATGAACCCTAAATCTTAGTTAATAAACACTAAACCCTTATTAATAAACCAAAACTCTATTTAATAAAGTCAAACTCTTATTGTGATTAGCGTCAGCTAACTACTATTAATAGCAGATGATATGTATTTTTTTACCATCCGCTATAATCCTGATCGCTCCTTTTTTGTTTTCGTTGGTATAGATGGTGTATACCCTATAAGAATTCATGTTATAATAGATCATTGCCATATATATATGGTGGATCATTTCCCTATATATATACGATCCGGATCTTAAGCTCATCCCTTATCTAACATACTTTGCTCACCCCCCCTTTAGCGACGGACCGAGTGACGATTCGATCCGTCGCTAAAAGCTAAGACGACGGTTCTACATATAGCGACGGACCCGAATAAATCGCCCGGTAAAAAATCGCTAAAGGGGGTGAGCAAGGTATGTTAGATAAGTGAAATTTAAGATCCTATATATATATATATATATATATATATATATATATATATATATATATTTACTTGGAGAAAAAAGCTAAAATAAAATTGAACTCTAATAGGAGTCTTATAATGTTTAGACTTTTATGCTTCTATATAATTATATTATGAAGCAGGTAAATCATTATTTCATTTTCTCCTCCAAATTGTTACTTATTTTTCTAAAAATAATTAATATTATAATATGAATTACAACCATCGTGTCCTGGGAGTATAATTCTCTCTTCCTCAAGGTTTAGCTTCCAGTTCACAGGCTGAAGTCCCACATTGGGGAAAAACTTTAAGACCTATTCCAAAAAAAATATGCGCCTTTAAGCATGTTTTTCTTTCGTACTTGATGAAGATAGGAGAAAGATCACAGCAGATAAATGGTCCAACTTCAGCACGCAAGTGAAGTGGATTGAGAAATTAGGCACAATGCAGTGGAATGGGTTGCAAAATGTTGGGTCTCTGATGGATTACAGACTAAATTTGACAAAAGAAAAAACCAAGGAAAATAGTGGGAATGCTCCACATTTCTACCAAAGACGTACTTAAGTTGGACTAAAGTCGCCACACCAAGAAGGCAAGAAGGGCCCTTGATTCCTTAAAAGTTCGCAGGTTCAATCATGGGAGTCCCCAAGTGCACTTTCATTGAGCACTTGATACACATTTAAAAATATATAGTATACTACACACAACAAAGTTTCCTGAGTTATAAAACTAAGATAAATAAACTAAAAGGCAAATATACAAGGGACCCTGGGAAATACACGCAGCATAAGTTTCTCCTTGTATGCATGTGCTGCAAAATATCAACCCGAGGCTCCCCCTTCTAAGCGCATTCTTTTCGGAGCTTTCACTTCGTCATGGTTGTTTGTGCACGTTACCCTGCTTTCCTTGGCCTCCATTGAAAACCTTTTATAAGGTTTGAAGCCTGTTCGACGGGCCTTAAACTTCATATATCCAAGTCCCATGGCCAGAACTCCCTCTCCCTCGTTGTTCTCACTTCTTAAGGATACATTATTCTCCACAAGTTGACGACTGGAACATGTTCCACATGCTTTGCTGTTGAGATCGAACTGTGATGCCTGTTCTTCCTTCTCATATGTGTGCTGCTTATCCTTCTCAATATTGTTCTTCTGGCCCCATTAGGAGGTGAAAAGCTTTGTGGCAATACTTCTCTGGAGAAGAGTGCTTGGAAGGCCAGGCGCCCTAAAACCAATTGACAGCAATAGCAGCAGTGAATACATAAACAAAACATTAAGAACCAAATTGACAGAAATAGCAGCAATTAAAATAGAAACAAAACATTGAGGATCTATTCCAGAACTTTCTAATTTTCCTGTTACCCCTTCGGAGACTTCCTTCCAGAATTCATTTGGGTTACTGCAGATTCTACCACGACGACTGCTAGGATCACAAGCTAGATGACTTATATCAGGTTCATTTGATTTTTCCTTATCTTTATCATGCTTCTCTAAAGTGTCTGTCTCTACTTCACTACTAGAAGGGGTGTTAGAACCACATGAAGATCGGTCCACTGGTTTTTGGACCTTCATCTTGTCTGAATCATGAAGTTCCGTTACAGCTTCAGCTTGCTCAGGATCAACAGTACTTAACCCAGTACTTGGCTTTCCATCTTCACCTTCTGCAGAGTCTGATGATGATAAAGGTAGTGACTGAGAAGCTAAATGTTGTTCTTGCAAAGCTTCACTGTAATTTGGGTCAAGTTGTTTATCTTTCAAGGTAGGATCAGGTGTGTCCTCTCCTCTTCCACTATTGGTTGCTCTAACTTCATCGTTTTCCATTGGAATTGCAACTATGGGTGCAGGACTGCAGGTATACCCTCCGTTAAATGGAGTGCACAAGGGAAGCAGTCCATGGGCCGCCCACCATGCAGTAGCAGCTGTAACTGTAGCAGCAGCAATTGCTGCCAAGCTAGGAGCTGAATTTATCTGCCTTTCTGGACAATCTCCCAAGTTGCTAGCAGGAGGACCTATAGAAGCTTCCATATTAGCAAAAGGCCAGAATGTAGCTGCAAAGCTTGCTGCAGCATGAGCTGCTGGGTTTTGTAGTAGAGCAGAAGAAAGAAGACTAGAAAAAGTGGAGGGGATATGGAGAAATGATTGGCAGTCATCTTGATTGCTGCATATTGGCATGAAATCAGAATGGAAGGTAGGAAATGACTGGTGAATGGAAGATCTTGAAGCAATACTATGATGTTCAGTTGTTGACGAAGCAGCTAGATTTCCAAACAGGATGGGGCCTCCATTAACTCGTTCCACTTGATGAAAAAGTGATCCTTCATACGAGATATCTGGGGAAACATTTTGAGTACTCATTCCAAGGCTTCCATTTACAACGTGCACAGGGACATGTCTGGGGTAATTAAGGGCAGTTTGCATATCATTTGACAATAATGCTCCCAAATTTGCAGGCGGGCTAAGTTTATCTACTTTGTGGCTGTGTACCAATTTTTCATGTAAAGACAGAGAGTTTCCTAATTCTGAGGGGTTACAAGAGGGACGCCCTTCAAATGACTGCTTGGCATCAAGTTTTCTAATATTCTGGCTTCCACAGGGTTCAGAAGTTGAAAAACATTCATTTGTTGCATCTTGGTTTGCTACGTCTTTCAAAATTGGAACAAACTCCCCAAATATGCACCTACTATTGGCTACCATTCGCGACATGGGACTTTTGGTTGCTGAAAACAGGGAGGCCGAAGGAGCTTCCAAGGAAAATGCTTCAGAACAATCATCCCCATCCTGATTTTTGTTTGCACCTTCAAGCTTGTCAACATCACTTTGTTTCTGATAAACAGCAAATAAGGACAATCAGAATAATATATATATATATATATATATATATAAGAAACTAAAACAGAAACCACCACAAAAATAGACAAAATAATTATTTGAAAAAACTTTTTGCGTGCCATGACAAACAATTAAACAGGGAAGAGATGTAAACCTCGGGAGGTGGTTCTTTCTCCAGGTCCAGTATGTGTTTACCGGCATGCAAAGAACACTCTAATGTTAATGGTTTCTTATCCTTCATTCCCACTTCTGAAGTAGGAGTTCCAACACTGGCCTTTCGAGGATAAGGATTGCTTGGTTTTCTTTTAGGGCGCGGAGGAGGAATTTCAATGTCAATAGCCTGTCCAGTTCGAAGTCCTTTAACAAGAGCCTCCTTCTCCAACTGTAGAAAGAATTAGATTAACTTTGTTAATCTCATCATAAATGAAATTCATACTACACTTTCAAGGCCTAGAAAGCAACACGAATGCTTGTGTCTGATCCCCTAATACAAACACAAGGAACCGGAAAATGGATTTGCTTAGGAAATAAACGGCTACTATGAATATAATCCACCATCTTTAGAAGATTCATACTATTAAGGTAGAAAAAGAAGAATGATTTGTAGACAAAGTTAGACATCATCCTAACAAAGAGGGATAAACCTTTTAGTCCCAAAATTCGAACTCCATATTAATGCTTTTTAAGATATCCGTTAAATCACTTGTATAAATCAAGCCCTAGGTGATGAGTGCATAAATATTCTATGATTATGATTTCTTTATGTTTAGTTTTATTGCATGTTTCATGTGTATATGAGCTTATTAAAGTGTTTAATGATTTCGTGAAGAATTGGAGCTGAAACGAGGAAAATGGGAAAATTGCAGGGTTTTTAGCACTATGTTGGATGCATGGTCTATGCTTGGGACTTGGATTTTATTGTAGAGCTCTTCCTTAACTTTCCGGAGTTCTTTTTACCAAAAGCGGATATTGAACCTCAAAGTTTGGAAGTTGCAGTTTACATAACAGTCACTTGAAGCCCAATTTCGACCTTGATCCAGCCAGAATCGATCAATTCTCAAAGAATGAAAGTTGTAAATCTCGTTGATATCTTCAATTTCATAGGTAGTAGGCCCCGTAACTCCTCCCAGATCAAAAATTATGACTATTCTACCAAAGGATGTCACAGCAGGAAATGGGATAGCGAATTGGGCGGAAAATCTGGGAAATCTTAGATTTTTGGAAAATTTCTAAAAGCAAATTTTGGCAGGTTTCTACATGGAATTGGATTGATATTTCTATTAGATTTAGGATATCTTTAGACTGAGATTTATTTCCAAATTGGATTCTATTTATTTATGGAAACTAGAGTATGATTTGTAATTCCTTTTAGGATTTGGATTTCTAGTTCTCATAGAATTTAGGACTTTGTCTAGTACTATAAATAGAGGATGATAGTCAGGGTTTTATTCATTCCATCATCTACTACATTCTCTCATCTACACCATTGGAGTGCAGACGTGGAAGCATGTCAAGCTAGTTTTCTTTATTCAGTTCTGAAGGGATGTTGAACCTTATTCATAATTACTTTATTTATTCCTTCGTGCATGAGATTTATTCTGATTATCTACATAAACTTCTTGTATGCTATTCAATCTACTAATTTGGTTTCTGCAGGATTAAATTATTGACTTGATATCATCTGCTAGATTAAGATATATATTAAGCAAACGATGTATATCTGATCATAAGTAGCAATTAGTGATATTTGATTGTGGACAAGCTTTTGGGATTATTAAGGTATTAAAAGACAAGTTAAATAATTCCTGATTGTGTAATTATTACTTGGAATAACCTAATTCTCATTCTTCATGCTTCTATTGTATTAAATCTAGACTGATAGTTCTAAGTTGTATGATAGTTAGGATCTCTTGTTGGCCATCGTCGCATTAAATTTACACATAAAGAGAATTTCGAATAATTAACGATCGCGATTATCTATGGTTATTAATCACATTGAAGGGTAAATACTGTGAAAACTTGATTACTCCATAATTTGTGAAAAGGCGATACTGAACTGAACTAAAGTTTTTTTTAATTATTGTTTATCATTGTTAATTTAGTTAATCAAATCCAAAACCCCCTTTCCATTAGAAATCATAGGATAAATATAAAACAATACACTCTCTATGGGATCGATCCTTGCTTGTTACTATACTAATTCTTGAGTTATTAGTTTAATTTTGGAGTGCTAAACGACAGCTCCCAAATTTTGGCACCATTGTTGGGGAGTGTTATTTGTTTTTGTTTATTCTTTGTTTTCGTTTATTTTTATTATTTTCTTTTTCTTTTTATTTTATGACTCAATCCTCTCACTCTATTGACTTAAATTTTGATCAAGAGGTAAAGCAAACTGCAGATTCCAAAGAAGCTTTTGTTTCATCACTTGAGGAAGAAATGATGACGGTGCCAAACAACAGGACTTTAAGAGAATCGACTACTCCTGATCTTGACCAATCATCATTATGTATGAATACGGAATACCCTCCTTTAGATGTTGCTTTTGAACTTAACTCTTGACTAATTCATTTTTTGCCTACTTTTTGTGGTCTTACAAGTGAAAATCCATATAAGCATCTAAAGGAGTTCCACGTGGTGTGTTCCACGATGAAATCACAAGGAGTGACAAAGGAGCAGATCAAGCTTAGACTTTTTCCATTCTCCTTAGCAGATTTGGCTAAAGACTGGTTATACTATCTGCCTTACAGATCAATACGATCATGAACTGATATGCAAAGGTTTTTCTTGGAGAAGTATTTTCCTGTATCAAGAGTTTCCGATATAAGAAATGAGATGTGGAATCAGGCAGTTCAATGGAGAGAATCTCTATGAGTATTGGGAAAGGTTCAAGAAGTTGTGTTCCAGCTGTCCACCTCACGGAATTGATGAACATTACTTGATACAATACTTCTATGAGGGGTTGCTACCAATGGATAAAAGCATGATTGATGCAGCAAGTGAAGGAGCACTCGTAGACAAAACTCTAAAAGTTGCGAAGAACTTAATTGCAAACATGGCAGCTAACTCACAGTAGTATGGTATTAGGATGACTCATGCATCACAAAGGGTAAAAAAGGTGAGCACTTGTAATATTGAGCAACAAATTGCGGATTTAACTGATTTGGTTCGACAAATGGCTACAGGGAATATGCGAGTTGCAAAGGTGTGTGGAATTTGTTCAATGTCAGGGCATACTAGTGATGCTTGTCCAATATTGCAAGAGGATGAAATTGATTCGGGCTGGAAGCTTAATTCTTTTACAAGCTTGGGTGAGACTATATTAAAGTAACTATCTTTATCAAGAACAAGTTTGCACAACTTCACCTCGGAATACACAAGTATGGAAAGTTGATTCGGGTCCATGGTAAGAAATTTTAAATTCACCAAACAAGACAATTTTCAGGGGTTTAATTGCACAGAACTTTTGTGTTGAATTCAAATGCTCCCAAGTTTAGAATATTTTCAGTATGTTAAAGGCTTCGGTGTTTGGTATGAAAGTATTTAAAACTTGAGGGCAGGAAAAATAACTTGAGAATAACTAAGAGATAAATCATAATTTGCCAAAATAGGATCAGAACGTACCTCTTTGTTTATGCCTTGCTAGGAGAAGGTGAAACCAAGGTTAGGTTTATGCTTTGCGAGGAGAAGGCGCCAACAAGGATACATAACGACGATACACAGTAGTAATCAACACTTCTTACTTTTTTCTTTTTCTATTTTTTTTATATCAAAAATTATGCTCGACGTAAAAACCATCACGAGTTACACAATCTTCGGCTCTAGAATTTAGTTTCACCAAAAACTAAAAATTCCTCAAGATAACACACGAGATTTTACTTTATCTGTTCCTTCAACCGTGATCAATGGATACAATTATCCAGACTCTGATGCCAATTGACGCAACGGAATATAATGGTTAGTTTAACCTACTAACACAAAGGTAAATAAATCCTTGCGCACAAGGGAAGATAAAGAATTCTCCAATATAAAACACAATAGTATTGATAATAATTGTCAAAAGAATATCTCATAAAACCCTAAGATAACATATTTATAATGCTAAACTACTTTCCTACGACTAATTGGAAAAGAAAAATAATTAAATCATAAACTAAATAAAATTAGATAAGCTAAAGCCCAAAACATAAATGGGCCAAATATAAATTAAATTCTTGAACTTTCCTAAATAATAAATAAAATAATATAAAATATATTAAATTTTCACAAATAATAAAATATATGAAAATTCTAATTTTCATGGTAATTTTCTACTGTATCATCTTCTCAATGTCATCTTGTGCCATCCTTACTTTTCAGTCTCTTAACTCACTAAGAAGGTCATTATTCATTAATAAGGGGGAATAAGGTATTTATTTTTTAAGGTGAGAGAATGGAGTTGCAGCAACATAAAACCTCTACTAGCCGTCTTTTTAACTACAAAGATATGCAAAGCAAAGGGGTTTTGACTTGGCCTATGATACCTGACTCAAGAATTTCCAACACTAGTATCTCAATTTCATTCTTCTGGTCACGGAGAAGCAATAAGTGTGAGGGTTATACAGTGGTTAAGGGGTATGGTTTTGGGCTCATCAAAGATATCATGGAACTCTTGCAACAGTTTGTGGACTGATGCATTTTCTGTCTTCATTGAGGATGTAGATGGTTGCTTCTAGGGCATTGTCACAATTCTCAGCCGTGAAGTCGAAGTGTACGAGGATCAATAATCCATGTTCTTAGGACTTGAATTGTTTGGCCAAGGACTCCTTCCTTGGGGAATATTTTGAGGGTTGGAACCCACTCTGTATTTCCCTCTAGGGCAGTTTGAGAGGAGTCTAAATGCGAGTTTTACTAATATCAATGAATTTTAGACCAAGCATCAATGTCTCTCTTATGGCCAAATGTGTGCATTGAAGACAAAATTCGGAAAGTCTAGGAGTTACTGTAAGTTGGATATCGAGAAGGCTTATGATCTAAGAATGTACGTATATAAATATAATTATGTGTATATAAAAAATTTGATTTAATACGTAAATATGTGCCGGATCACCGAATTCCCATTTTCAGAGATTTGTTGGACTGTCGAATCCCCCACATGGCGAACCCCGATCCTTACTTCTTGGCTTTATGATCATGTATATTGCGAATTTTTGTTATACCTATTGACAAGGATGCGGTTTGCGCAGAGAGAGATTGAATGCATCATCAAAGCTTGTATTTCTCTGGTCAAATTATTTCATTAAAAATGGAGAGTTTACAAATTGATAAGTGGAAGACAAGATATCAGCCTAACTTAGAAAAGGAAAAAAAAAACCTTTAAACAAGGGCAACCCTCCAATGCCTCTGCAAATTTAAAAATAAAATCCGGCTAATAGCTCCTACTGCTGAAGACAACTAAGAAGCTAGATAAATAACCCCTACCCAAAGGGGTGAGAATTGACCACTAAAAATTCAAGAATTCCTCTATGTCGGAATACAAGAGAGAATATCTAAGACACCATCCCCGTGCCACCCCACCATCTCTTCTCTTGCAAAAGCCCATAAACCTAATAAGTAGAAGCACTTGTAGTCTCACCAGACAAACCTAACATTCACCATAAACGCCAAATAACGAACACCCCAACTTCCGCACCTCAAACAATGTCGAAACAATGAGAGTTGTCCTCATTTCCTTGGTAAAATTTTCAGTCTTGCTCAATGGTGTTCAGAAGGGATCTTTTCGATATCTAGAGGTTTGATATCTAGAGGTTTGACAATCACCGCTTCTATTTCTATTAGTGATGGAGGCTTGAGCTGCTGCTTATTGGGGAGACCTTTTGCAATTGGGTTATAGCATGGTTGAAGGGTTGAAGCCCGTGGGGAGGGGGAGGGGGGACTTAGGAGAACACAATCTCTCACTTGTTGTTAGTGTTTTAAAAAGTGCCCTAGGCGCCAACATAGGCACTTGCTTAGGCGTTAAAGGCCCTTCACAACCTCGTTGATGCAAGACAATATTTAGGGAGAAGAAATTAATGGAAAATAAAGAAAATTAACTATGATTTAAACTCTACGTTTAAACTAGTAGGATTTCAATGGTGTATCAAACTATCAATTCCATAAATCAACACTAGGATGGATAAATACCTCTATGGTATTAATCAACTTCAATATCAATAAATCTTGTGGTGATTACATAGCCATTTAAGGATAATGATACCCTAATTTTTACTAATTTACTAAAATACCTTAAATAAATAATAATGTTCCTAATCACTATAAACGTTTTAAATCCCCACTAATAAATAAAATAATTAATTACATCCGTTAAAATACAATCTGAAACCGATACCAAGTCAAAAAAAAATATCCGTAACCTAGATCCTACCGCGACTTTGACCCATGAGCTTAAGTGTTATATATGAAATTGAGCAAGAATTCTCACCGGAGGCATCATCCTATAAGCATTATGGCCTATTTTCACGTTAGGTGTGAGGTGGGTTCTATGCTCCCTCAACCCACTTGAATAATAAAATTAAACAAATTTGGAAGGAAAAAATAACACAATCTAAAATACCTTAATCAGGTGGGTATACTTTTCCGATAAAAGAGCAAGTCTTATTTGAGTGAACAAGAACTGCGTGGATGGAAGGAACTATATATAGAATAATTTAAATCTTTAAAAAAAGAACTGAAAGCTAAACAAACTGCAAGTTAACATCACACATACTCTTTCATTATGAATATTGAGCCAAGACAGATATCAATACAAGCACGAGGTGAGAAGGTACCGATTGACCTTTGTAAAGAACTTCTGTGCATGACTTCTGATCTGCACTGCAGTCTTGGTTCCTATGTGTTCTGTGCATCGCAATATAAAAAAGAAAACAAAACGAAGATCCAGAACAGGTCTCCAAATTAATAAAAATCAATGGATATTGTTTGTACAGCAGGCAAAAGAGAAGCAGCAGTTAAGAAAAAAAAGGTATGATACCTTCAATTCGCTGCCAAGCACGACCATAGATTTTCAAGGCTTCCAGAAACCTAGTGTGCTCCTTCTCTGTCCATCTCTCTCGTTGCTTGGTAATTGTGTAAGGTTTCCTTGGCTACCCATGGAACAAGGTAGTTATAGTTCAATACTTGAAAATTATATTTGCACACCATCTAAAGAATTGTACCAAGTAAATATATAGATAAAAGTAGTAGCATCAAGTGAACTCAAAGAAACTATGTTATTAATCTGGAAATGACCTTAATAACCAGTTCTTCTCCAGAGGAGTAAGGATCCATCTACCCTGAAGCAAGAAGGGCAGCAGGGTCGCTGCTTCAAATCCTCTGGGAGAAGTAAGGACTAGAGTGGCCTTCCCTCATTTATCGCAACCGAAACAACAGGAAATAGCGATAGCTTAGCCGTTGTAATAGGTAGAACCTGGTAAGCTAATAGTACTACTGCAAAGAGAAGGAAAAGTAATAACAAAAATCGATAGAAGTCCCGTCTCCAAACAGGGAAAATAAATAAATTATAAGCATCATGATTGTTATAAGTATCCTATTTGAAAAAACACAAATCCTTCAAGTTTTTAAACATAAATCTTCCGCCAACAAAGACATAGATTGAGACACCTTCTCTCTGGCTGACCAAACAAGTAGTAATAAAAGAAAATTCTTTATTCAGAATCCTCACCAAAACGAACCGGATGATGCCAAAGCCTTTAGTGTGTAGCAGAGGAAACAAACAGAGAGAAAGGAAAAGGTTCAATCAGTATATTAAAAGGAACGACTCATAGAGCTAACTGTCAGATTTTGCAGGTTTCACGTATCTCTAAAAACAAGAAGGAAAGCCTCGAAATCGAAAACATTAGGTACCTTCCGAAGTAGCCATCGTGCAAGAGAAGTGTTGAAATTCCAATCTCTATCCGATCATGCATGAGGGGAATTCACCGGCCACGCCCGAAAACACATGGCTTTTAGGCAACGAGGGATCGAAATCAGAAGATCCAGAAATTAAGAGTATGGATAGAGATTTAAAAAGACGCGAAATGAAATTAAGATAACAGAAGGGAGTAGGGAGCAGTAAGCAGGGAGGGAGGAGAGGAAGAGTGAGTGGGTGAGGCAACCGCACTTTTTCTCTCCGGAAGGGAGCTTGGAGGAAATTCTCAGCCACTATAATTTCTGGTGGAAAAATTAGAAAATGAAAGAGAAAATAATTTGAGGCTGGCAAAGAGCGAATCCTAACGAGGAGAGAGACTGGGAAACTACAGACTCACATAGAGAGAGGATCAATGCCAAGTGGCGTCGTTATAGTGGTCAAGTGGCAGCTACTAGAAGAACCCACCTTGCACTTTTCTTCTCTTTAGCCTAATATTAATATTTTAGGCACCGTTCATCAAATCTCAACCACAAAACAACAAGTATACGTGGACAGAAAAATTAGATTAAAACAACAAAATAAATTTATTCTCACAAACAAATAAATTTCCCTCCCGTAGTCCGTTATTCTACGCAAGGCCGGATCATAGACACACTTCAAAGGTTGGATATTAAATATGAATTAATATTTTTTAAAATAAATTTTGATATTTTTACAAATTTTTCTTTCACATGATTGTACGAGTGTGCATTCAAGTAAAAAGAATTTTATAAAATTTTCATTTTTACTTGTAAAAATATTAATTTCTTATTAAATTGACTTAAAAATTAAATTTTATTTTTTATTTTGGAATGAATGGAGTTTTTAGTTTGTGATTTGGTTTCCTCAAAATGTTGGAAGGAATTTTTTTTTCCCTAGGTTGAATTAAAATATTGTTGTAGTGAAAGATGAATTTTGCTTTGTTTATAGTTGTATATATTCACCAAGATACTAGAAGCATGTTGAGATCGACTTTGTTTTAAATAATTTACAAGTCATTTTAAGTGATGATTTATAAATAAAAGTGGTTTACATTATTTTGACTTGAACTCAGAAATTAAATTAAAATAAAATGTGAATATTTTCAACGTCGGGATTTTTCCTCGTTTTATTATTTTTGGATATCGTGATTTCTATGGTGTTTTTGGTAAAACCAACTTTAATATCGACGGGGATTGAAAATTTGATTTTAAAGTGGGTCAATTAAACAGAATCGTCAGTTGGTAAAGATTTAAATGGATATACCAACTCATCCAGATTTATAGGTTTTAATAATCGAGATGACCCATCGTGTGGCTCCGTAAAATTGGGTTGTAATCAAGATTCATAGAGTTCGAGGGCATGCTTAAGTGAGGAAAATGTGTTAGGCACCCAGAGACTTTTGTGAAACACGGTTATTGTTTTTCTAATATTTTCTTTCAAAAAAATTTAAATGAATTATCTTGAAGGTCGTGAAATATGTGTGCATGTGTTTTGTGCATATATGAATTCATAAGGAATTGTTCTAAGTTTTCGTAAGTTAGGCAAACGAGGTGATAACTTGGCCTCCGTATATTGGAATCTAGTCCCATAAGTTGTAATGAGTGCCTAATATGTGACGCCCCCAAAATTAGGTATACGTCACCCATCTTGGGTCGCCACTTACATAGTACATAAATTCAAATACAACTTACTAATATAAGCGTAGGTATGCAATCGACATAAAGCGTGAGTTTGAATACAAATATTGTCTACTAGATATTATACAAACTCAAAAGGAGTCCTCATTACAACTATTATCACACTTTATTTCACGAGAATAGTGAGGACTACTAATCTTATCCTACGGACCATTACTTACGTTCCCAGGCTTCGTCTAAAATATATGTTCTCATTTCACGAAGAAACGGTGAAAGAAAGGTGAGCTCAACTAGCCCGATAAGAAATATTATGACTAAGATAATGCGAGAATAAATTATCATTAGCCTTCAACGATGTTAAGCGATAAAATACTGATAAACAACTAGTTTAAGCTGCGGCGGAATAAGCGATCCATTAAAAAAGTGAGTAGAGAATAAAGTCTACTATCTTTTAGGTTTTAAAGGTTTTCATCAATTTTTATCATTTGAGACTCGACAATAAATAAACCACCACATCTAATCATCCACGTACCACGGTCGAGGATTTTCATCAAATTATCGATGGTCATGACTATCTCTAAATTACCCACAGTCATAATCATACCAAAAACTTTCCATCACCTTTGCATTACAGAGGGCCCTTTGAGGACTTTTGTCACATCATTTATATCAAGTCGTGATTATCTTAGAATGATCCACAGTCATAATCATACTAAGTTCATCTATGCACGCGTAAGCGAAGATAACATAATATAACATGAGGATGATGATGATGACATATTAATTCAATAAAACAAGTTCAAGAATTATTTAATCCATGAATTATTAACGTCAAATTGTCAACATGATCTTTGTTTACGTGAGAGTAAAATTCAAGAATGATCGGAAGAATATTTCCATGAAAAGATCTTTGGATGAAATATGAAATATCGAGGATATTCTACTAATTTCATGGAGTATAGAAGTCAAAGTTTTAACTTATTTGGGTATAATAAAGAATGGAATAACAAAAGAAATCACCGTAAATGCGGTGCCGCATGAGGCGAGTTATTCAACGAGAATAATAATAACGGAACGGTCGGTGAAATTTCTGCAAGCGGGATGTTCCAACAGAATAATAAAGATGGAACCGGATCCGGTGTAAAACACACGAGATAGGATATTCAGCGAGAATGATAAAAGGCGGAACCGGTCGGTGTAAAACACACGAGACAGGATGTTCAGCGAAGAATAATAAAAAGCGGAACCCGGTCAGGTGTAAAAACACTGAGCAGGATGTTCCAGCGAGAATAATAGAAGAATGTCACCAAGTATAGGGTGGCCAGCGTATAAAGGGTTATTCAGCGAGAATAATAAGCGATGGAATAACATAAGGATTTCACCAAGTATAGGGTATCTGGCGTATCTACGAGGTTATGTATAGGGTATGCCACTTTTACGAGTTATTCAAAGCAGAATAATAATGAATGGAATAATGAAGTTCTCTTCGAAGAAGAAAGAATAACACCACTACGGGTACAACAAATAATATCCCTTCTTCGTAAAAAGGCTGAATATAGAAGTAGTGAAGTAGCGAGAATACTCTTCTTCTTTCTATAATTTTCTCTCTATAACTTCTCTCTATAATTTCTCTCTCTCTTGAGTTTTGATGAATTAAGTAAGAAAATAATGAAGGAATGAGCTTTATTTATAGGAAAATGGAATGCATAGTAACTAATCCATGAGCGGTCAGATTGATTTACTTTAATCGGCGGTCCATATTTAAAGAAAAATCTTTTAAATAAAATATAATATATTCTATTTATATAAAAACATTTTACTATCAAAAACTTTATGCAATCTTATGCAAAACTTTATGCAAAAACTTATGCAACACTATCGTAATAAAATATAATATATTCTATTTATAGAATAACTTTAATAAAGTATTCTATTTTATATAAAAGATGTTTACATTTTATTACGTTAATAATCTGAATAAAACAAAAGCGTCATTATCATTATAATAATTCATATTATTAATCGTGATAATGGAATCAAAGTGGTGACTTCTCACATAAGCATCGATAATCAATCTGGTGTCTTCTTATGCAACCACACGTATTCTTGTACTTTTACTACTAGAGTAGTTCAGCGGTATCAACGGTAAAACTTCGTAGTTATTTCAATAAAATATTTTTGTCGTTTTCTCGATCAAATGATAATTACATTTATGAGGTCCACTGATGATTGAGTAGTTATGCGAATATTCCTGCTAAACCAAGAATATTCCCCGAGCCAATCGAATATAATATAACCACTTGCATACTTTACAAAATTTATAAATACTACCCACAACTATAATATTATCTCAAATTCACACCATAATATTAAAAATTATTTTCGACAAAATTTAAATCTTTATTGATAAAATCTGGGGTCTCTGATCTCCCTCCTTATGGAATTTAAGCCCTCGAAATTAGAAGTGCGATACTGATATGATAAAGAGATGAGGATACCTTGAATACCTTTATCGTTTAAAAATATTAAATTCATCTTTGAAATCATCAGCCAAAGATATTCATTAACAATTCATCTTTGCACTTCTGAGCCAAAGATATACATTTGTAAAACCAATAATCTTTTTGAGACTCGACAATAGTATATCAACCATGAATTATCCGTACCTTCTTGGCTAAGGATATTCGTGTTTTCAATTCTGGTATGATTATCTTAGAATAATCCGTGGTCATAATCATACCAAGTCTATCAATGCACTACTGACGAAGATGACTTTTACCACATCAATGAATTAATATTTCATTCTTTGAGACTCATTTCGATAATTAATCCATATCATCGAATCATCCCCACCTTTCTACGGGCCGAGGATATTCATTAGTATCACGACCACAAATTATCCATGCACTACTACTGACGAAGATAATCGTGTATTCATTAGTATCACGACCACAAATTATCCATGCACTACTACTTAAAGATAATTGTGTTTTCAATTACTGATTATGATTATCCGAATGATCCTGGTCATAATCATACCAAGTCCATCTATGCACGTAAAGATGACTTTGAACACATCCATGAATTAATATTTCATTCTTTGAGACTCATTTCGATAATTAATCCACATCGTCGAATCATCCATTGAATCGATAAAAGCACACTTGATATTAAGGATATTCATTAGTATCACGACCATAAATTATCCATTACTACTACCAAAGATAATTGTGTTTTCAATTACGGTTATGATTATACCGAATGATCCTGGTCATAATCATACCAAGTCCATCTATGCACGTAAGCCACGAGATGACTTTGAACACATCCATGAATTAATATTTCATTCTTTGAGACTCATTTCGATAATCAATCCACATCGTCGAATCATCCCTGCACTTCTGATAAGGATATTCATTAGTATCACGACCACAAATTATCCATGCACTCTGGCCAAAGATAATTGTGTTTTCAATTCTGGTTATGATTATACCGAACAATCCACAGTGCGTAATAATCATACCAAGTCCATCTATGCTCTACAAGCCACGAGATGACTTGAAAAAAAATATAAACATGAGGATAATGATATAAAGAATCAATCGATTAAGATAAAGGATAAATATTAAACATTTATAATATAATTTATCCGAGGATTCAAGAATATCCCCATGTTATCAATCACTTAATAATCTAATAATCTAATATCATTAATATTATACCAATATTTTAATCACTTCTTAAATTTATAAACAATTTATCTTAATTGTTTACGCTTTACCATATAATGCATTTAATCATTCAAAAATGCCATACTCATAAGATATCATTACCAATTATCAAATCCTCAAAAAAATATGCATATACTACTATATAGGATTCTACAGCCATAAAATCTATTTTCAACTTTGTTACTTCTTGCGTATACATATTTAACTCATATGTTCGTAACTAAACTATTTTCATGAAAAATACCAAATCAGTCCCAAAAATATTTCTTTTCTGGGATTTAGCATAATATAGTCCCATGATGAAAATATATTTTTCTCGGAATTTTTAAAATTCATTTACTATTTTTCAAAAATCAATTTCTAATTAATTCCTTAAGAAATTAGCTACCTCAAGTTTAACTCCAAAAATTCCCAAATCTTGGCAGGACCTTACACATGTTAACATGAGCTTCTAGTTTAAATTTCATGGTCATCGGAGTTATAGAACTCGGTTATAGCGTTTTTCGTCGGAAAAACCTAAATATTGAAATAGTCATAACTTGCTCATTTTAAGTCAGAATGAGCTCATTTTTGGACAGGAGATACTTTATACCATATACCTTCATGTCCCAAAAGGCCAGAATTTTTCTCATAATTTAAGTGGCCGAAACAGCCTCTCTAAAATCATGGCAGAAGCTTTTTCAGTTTTTACAGCTTTGCACTCCTTTGCTAAAATCAGTCCACACAAAAATCTACAACACCTTTTCCAGTAATTCCACTTAGATTAGTTAGGTAACTCATAGATCTAACTCTAGGACTTGACCACATTCAAAAATTCAAAATATAATAGGAGATATGGTCAATTGAATTTCATATTACGTTTTTTTCACTAAAATCGATTTTCAACTCTTTGTGATTTCTAAGAAACTTTCATGTTTTCACATACTAACCAACATAACTCATCATAAAACTTACTAATACTTCATATACCCATGATTTTTATTAGTTCAATACTTTTATTATGACTTTCATCATAATCAACGTAAAGCAGATCCTTTTAGTTGAAGAAATATTTGAGGTTTAAGAAATGGGTTTTATCTTTGGGGTCAATACAAAATTCGATTTCACGCTCTAGGGTAGGCTAGGAAGTCTTCAAGAATCGTCAAGAAATTTATTAATGATAGAAATATCATTCAAAAGCATTACTCTCTCGTCCAAGACTTGGATAGTCGTCACATTAATACCAATTGTGACTTACATCCCTTAACACAGATAGCACCTCACAATGATACCTATCAACTTGTCATCTTGATCACGGCGTCGCCTCTGAGAGAAAATAAAGCGGTACATTCCACACAAGGAAGTCAACAACGAAAGGATCGGGCTCTTTACTTATGGCTTGATATAATGGTGATTAACTTTAGGATTTGGTTACTTTGAATTAAGTATAACATAGGTTGGTTAGGAATATGAAAGCTAACAACCTTCTGAAAAAAAGAATAATGAGTAGTTAATCAATCGTTTTCAAAAATTACCTCAAAGGCAAGTATTTTCAAAGAGATAAGATCGACGAATTAGTAACGTGAAAGTGTTTATTTGAAACAACAAGATTAATAAGCAGGTGGAGGTAATGAAGGTTTCTCCCAACGAAGTTTGATAGATAAATCAAAGTCTAATTTCTAGGATTCAAATTTAAGCGTTGAGCATAAGCAAGAGAGATAAAAGAATGGGTAGAACCGGTATCTAATAAGGTATAGACTTAGCATGAATTTATAATTAACTAACCCGTGCTAACCGTTCGGTTTACTCACTTTTTGAGAAGTCATGAAAAATGCACTTCCTAAAACCAGCGACTTTGTTTTGTCGTATATCGCCTTTGGTGCCCTTATCATTTGGACTTGACTTCACTATACGACAAAATCGAGCTAAATGACCTTCTCTTCTTGAAATTTCCACTTCTATTATCTTTGCCATGATTACCACCGAAGTGGTTACCATTCTTAGCATGATAATTTCCCCACGATGGTTATCATTGTTACGATGGCCGTTGCCACCAATATGATTATTATCGTGTTGTTGGTCGTTACCTTTTGTTTGGTGAATCAACACTCTCATGTGCTTCATTGCTTATCTCGGCATTTTAGGATGCCATTCTCAAACAACTTGTCACAAAACAAGGGTTAATTGACATGTAACAAATTATCCTATATTACGTGACCAATTAAATACCAAATAAATTTAGGTAGGTCATACTAGCGAAGGAATTCCCGTCTCTCCCCTCTAGTTCTTATCTCGCATCTTAGCGAGGATCATATCCTAAGCTACGATACCTGTTGTAACTGGCGCCCCAAAATTAGGTATCGTCACCCATCTTGGGTCGCCACTTACATGGTACATAAATTCAAATACAACTTACTAATATAAGCGTAGGTATACAATACGACATAAAGCTGTGAGTTTGAATACAAATATTGTCTACTAGATATTATATAAACTCAAAAGGAGTCCTCATTACAACTATTATCACTTTATTTCACGAAGAATAGTGAGGACTACTAATCTTATCCTCGGACCATTACTTCGTTCCCAGGCTTCGTCCCGGCTATGTTCTCATTTCACAGAAGAAACGGTGAAAGAAAGGGTGAGCTCAACTAGCCCGATAAGAAATATTATGACTAAGATAATGCGAGAATAAATTATCATTAGCCTTCAACGATGTTAAAGCGATAAAATACAATAGACAACCGGTTTAAGCTGCGGCGGAATAAGCGATCCATTAAAAAAGTCAAGTAGAGAATAAAATCTACTATCTTTTAGGTTTTAAAAGGTTTTCATCAATTTTTATCATTTGAGACTCGACAATAAATAAACCACCACATCTAATCATCTACGTACCACGGTCGAGGATTTTCATCAAATTATCAATGGTCATGACTATCTTAAGAATTACCTGGTCATAATCATACCAAAAACTTTCCATCATTTGCATTCTACAGGCCAATTGAGGACTTTTGTCACATCATTTATATCAAGTCGTGATTATCTTAGAATGATCCACGGTCATAATCATACTAAGTTCATCTATATGCGTAAGCGAAGATAACATAATATAACATGAGGATGATGACAATGACATATTAATTCAATAAAACAAGTTCAAGAATTATTTAATCCATGAATTATTAACGTCAAATTGTCAACATGAATCTTTGTTTACGTAGAGTAAAATTCAAGAATGATCGGAAGAATATTTCCATGAAAAGATCTTTGGATGAAGCATGAAATATCGAGGATATTCTACTAATTTCATGGAGTATAGAAGTCAAAGTTTTAACTTATTTGGGTATAATAAAGAATGGAATAACAAAAGAAATCACCGTGCATGCGGTGCCGCGCCAGACGAGTTATTCAGCGAGAATAATAATAACGGAAACGGTGGGTGAAATTCACACCAAGCGGGATGTTCAGCGAGAATAATAAAGATGGAACCGGATCCGGTGTAAAACTGCAGATAGGATATTCAGCAGAATGATGAAAAGGCGGAACCGGTCGGTGTAAAACACATGAGCGAGGATGTTCCAGCGAGAATAATAAAAAGCGGAACCGGTCCGGTGTAAAACACATGAGACGAGGATGTTCAGCGAGAATAATAGAAGAATGTCACCAAGTATAGGGTAAGCCAAGCGTATCTGAGTTATTCAAGCAGAATAATAAGCAATGGAATAACATAAGGATTTCACCAAGTATAGGGTATCTGGCGTATCTGAGGTTATGTATAGGGTATGCCACTTTTACGGAGTTATTCAGCAGAATAATAATGAATGGAATAATGAAGTTCTCTTCAAGAAGAAGAAAAGTACAACAAATAATATCCCTTACAGTAAAAAAAATGAATATAGAAGTAGTGAAGTAGCGAGAATACTCTTCTTCTTTCTATAATTTTCTCTATAGCTTCTCTCATAATTTCTCTCTACAGAGTTTGATGAATTAAGTAAGAAAATAATGAAGGAATGAGCTTATTTATAGGAAAATGGAATGCGTAGTAACTAATCCATGAGCGGTCCAGATTGATTTACTTTAATCGGCGGTCCATATTTAAAGAAAAATCTTTTAAATAAAATATAATATATTCTATTTATATAAAAACATTTTCTTATGCAAAACCTTATATGCAATCTTATGCAAAACCTTATGCAAAACATTTATGCAACACTATGCATAATAAAATATAATATATTCTATTTATAGAATAACTTTAATAAAGTATTCTATTTTATATAAAAGATGTTTACATTTTATTACGTTAATAATCTGAATAAAACAAAAAGCGTCATTATCATTATAATAATTCATATTATTAATCGTGATAATGGAATTAAAATGAGTGACTTCTCACATAAGCATCGATAATCAATACAGTGTCTTCTTATGCGACCACACGTATTCTTTGTACTTTTACTCTCGAGAGTAGTTCAGCGATGATCAGCGGTAAAACTTCCGTAGTTATTTGATAAAATATTTTTGTCGTTTTCTCGATCAACAATAATTACATTTGTGGGGTCTACACCGATGATTGAGTAGTTATACGAATATTCCTGCTAAACCGAATATTCCCAGGACCAATCGAATATAATATAACCACTTGCATAATTTACAAAATTTATAAATACTACCCACAACTATAATATTATCTCAAATTCACACCATAATATTAAAAATTATTTCGACAAAATTTAAATCTTTATTGATAAAATCTGGGGTCTCACATAATATCTATGCGGTGCAGTGCTATGTTTGTGTTTGCGTGTCGTTTCGACGTCCGAGGAGGGTTTTGGTATCTTTTTCGACAATTATTCCAAGTTTTCGTAAATTAGGCAAACGGGTTGATAACTCGGCCTCCGTATATCGGAATCAAGTCCCGTAAGTTGTGACGCATGTCTAATATCTATGCGGTGCTATGTCTGTGTTTGTGTGTCGTTTCGACGCCCGAGGCGGGTTTTAGTCTCTTTTTCGACTATTGCTCTATGTTTTCGTAAGTTATGCAAATATGCTGATAACTCGGCCTCCATATATCGGAATTGAGTCCCGTAAGTTGTAACGTGTGCCTAATATCTTTGCGATGCTATGTCAGTCATAAGTAGTCTGATATTCCTTACGAGCACTTCTAGATGATTAGCCTATATAGTATTCTATCTTGATCAACACTCATCCGTTAAACGTATTTACGTTTAAAGTTTAGCAACTTCTTGTGCCAGTCGCCTAAAAACCTTTGTTTATTCTTACTCAGGCTTACCTTTGAATCCGTACCAAAATAATTGGCATAGGATAACAACAATAATATTTTGAAAGACTTGTAAATAAATCAACAAAACATTTTACATCATTGTCTAGCTGAATCAAATGGCATCGACTCTTTCTTAAACATTTATGCATAACATATCATGAATTTACAAAACTTGTCTAATATAAAGTATATACAAGAGTTTAGAAAACTTGCCTTAAGTGTCTTCTAACTTTTACTTTAATCAATCTTTATATGTCCACATGATATAATCATATTAACACATAATTAGTCACATAACAATCGTTATACATTGTTTTAACCATCTTCTTCTTCTTCTTCTTCTTCTTCTTCTTCTTCTTCTATTATAGCTTATTCGAATCATTACAATTGATAACATTCGTTAGGTTATTCATCGTTCGTTACGGCTTTATAACATTTAAATGTCATAAATTACCATCTTTGTTCAACGTTCAAGTAATTACAACTTATGTAACCCTAAACATGCATTCAACGCGAATACGGTTCAAGGATATCGTTTACGTACTTTGCGTTCACATTTTATAACTTTTTAATCAACATTTGATTGTTAAATTTAAGGGTTTACTCATCCTTTAGGATGTTACTTTATGTTTAATTAAGGTTCATAATTGTTCCTTAATCAATTCCTACCTTTTATGTTCATAAAAACCCTTCACCATCAAAAGTGCAGGACCAATGCTGCGGCGCCATGATCCAGTTCTTTTGAGGCTCTGCGGCACATATTAGTAGAACATTCCTCCCCGAATTGGCGCTGCTGTGAGGCTTAAATAGCCTTGACAGGCGATGCGGCACCAAGCCAGATTTCTTGAAAAATGTTTCTAAGTGTTGAATTTATTTTAAAATGCTTACTTCCCGAACACGTAACTTGTTCGATATAACTTGGAACGAGTCCATTCCAAAGCCTTCAATTTCCCCCAAACATAATATTTTTCTGAATCCATTAACGAGGCTTTTATTTAGTTCAAATTTCATTGTTCTTTCATTCTACCTCTTTTAACGTTCTTCGTTCGTTTATTCATAATTCGTTCATCCAATGTCCGAATACGTTCATTCCCGATCCTATGACTCATAAACTTCGTGTTCTTCCATATTTTAACAAAACCCTAATTTTTAAGTTCGTTATCATAGTTCCAAATTTGTTCGGAAATCATAGTTAACTATGATTTCAACGGTTAACGTCTTTTACTAAAAATTTTGCCATAACTTCGTTATAGCATATTTTTACTCCGTTACAAATGGAACAATTCCATCATTCCTTCATCTAACATCCTAACCAAACATATAACATTTAACTTATATGCGATGATTTTAAACTTGTTCATCAACAACATGCTCTAAGTTTTTCATGCTTTCTTTATTAAGTTCTTAATCATTAATTATTGTTAGTTCCCAGTAGGCACAATGTAAGACCCCAACTTTTATAAATAAAGATGAATTTTCTATAAATATTATTTTTGAATATTATGGAATAAATTTGATATAATGTTATAGTTGTGGGTAATATTTATAAATTTTGCAAAAGTAAAGAAGTTGTTATAAAATATTCGTTTGGTGGGGAATATTCTTTTTTGTCGGGAATATTAAATACGATGGCTCAATCATTAGTGGACCCCCACAGCGGAAGTATTGTCGTAGTTAGAAAACGACAAAATTATCTTTCTATAAAAATAACTACAGAGGTGTTCTGAATTAAAACCTGTTGAACTACCCGGTAGTAAAAATGCGATACAAAGAATGGTAGTTATAGTAGCACACGATATTGATTATTGATGCTTACGTGAGAAGTCACTCATTTATACTCAATTATTGCAGCGATAATTCTTTGCGATCATATCTCTTATATTATTGATTCAATTATTGTCACAGTATCATCTGTATAATATGTTATAGTATTAAATCAATAATTGAAACGTTTGTGGTAAGTTTGATTATTTTATGGGGGGCCCATATGTCATCATCTAAGAGTCTTTTTGTCAATAGTAATTACCTTTGTGAATAGTAATTACCTTCGTCAATAGTAATTACCTTTGTGAATAGTAATTACCTTCGTCAATAGTAATTATCTTTACCAGACGTCGAACCACTTGTCGTTTCACATTACAGGCGTCGAACCACTTGTCGTTTCACATTACAGGTGTCGAACCACTTGTCGTTTCATATTACAGGCGTCAAACCACTTTTCTTTTCACATCACCAAATTCGTCTGAGCCACTTGCCTTTTCAATGGGCGGTCTTAAGCTAGAAATCTTCTATAAATAGAGGCCTAATGCTTCATTATTTTCACGAATTCATTCAAGCTTATAGAGAGAAAGTATAGAGAGAATAAGAGAGAAAGAAGAAGAGTATTTGTTCTTACACTTCTGCAGTATTCAATCTTGTACTAAAAGTAAGGGTGTTATTCTTTCTTATTCATGAAGAGAAGCTGTTGTTGTTCCATTGCTTATTATACATTGGAATAACTCGATATCTGTGGTTTACCCTATACTTGGTGACATTCTTCTATTATTACATTGGAACATCCTGTGTGTGTGTTTTACACGGATTTGGTTCCGTCTTTATTATTATTCTATTGGAACATCTTTATGCATGTGTTTTACAAGGACTGGTTAAAATCTTTATTATTATTCATTTGGAACATCCCGTCTGCATGTGTTTTACGTGGGACTTGGTTCCATTCTTTATTATACATTGGAATATCACATGCATGCTTTTTCTGTGGGACTGGTTCCGATTATTTATTATTACATTGGAATAACACATCATCACAACCGCGTGCATGGTGATTTCTTTTGTTATTCCATTCTTTATTATACTCAGTTGGTTAAAACTTTGACTTCTATACTCCATGAAATTAGTGGAATATCCTTGATATTTGCGCTTCATCCAGTATCCTTTCATGGAAATATTCTTCTAAGTATTCTTGAATTTTACTCTACAAAGCAGTATCATATTGACAATTTGGACCTTAATAATTCCTGGATAAAATAATTATTGAACTTGTTTTATTGAATTCTTACATCATTTTCATGATCCTCATGTTTATATTTTGTTGAAAGTCATCTGTGGCCTGTAGTGCATAGATGAACTTGGTATGATTATGACCAGGGATTATTCGGTGTAATCATGACCGTAATGTTACAAATGATGTGGTAAAAGTTCTCATTGGCCCGTAATGCATTGATGGACAGTTGTTGGCATGATCATGACTATTAATGAATACACAAATATTCTTGGCGTAGTAGTCATGAATAATTGTGGTCGTGATACTAAAGAATATCTTCGTAGTAGTGCGGGGGTGATTCGATGATGTGGAATATTTATTAAAGTGAGTCTCAAATTTATAACAACGATGAAAAACCTTTTAAATCATAAAAGATAGTAGATTTTATTTTTTACTTGACTCTTTTAATGGATTCTTTGGTTCTACTTTGTAGTTAAACTTGATGTTCATTATATTTTATCGGTTTAACACTTCATTTGAAAGCTAATGATAATTTATTCGCATTATCTTAGTCTTAATATTTCTTACCGAGCTAGTTGAGCTCACCTTTTCTTTCTTCGTTCTCTGTGAAATGAGAATATAATTTGGGACGAGTCGGGGAGCGGAGTAATGGTCCGAGAGGATAGCATTAGTAGTCCTCACTATTCGTGAAATAGTGTGATAATAATTGTAATGAGGACTCCTTTTGAGTTTGTATGATCTCTAGTAGACAATATTTGTATTCAAACTCACGGTTTATGTCGTATTGTACACCGACGATTATATTAGTAAGTTGTATTTAAATTCACGTACCATGTATCGACTACCCAAGATGGGTGATGTATACCTAATTTTGGGGCGTCACGGTTAGTATCGAGCTTTAGGATATGATCCTGGCTAAGATGTGAGAATAGTACTAGGAGGGAGAGGCGGGGAATTCCTTCGTTAGTATGACCTACCTAAGTTTATGTGCTTTATTTTATTGGTCGGTCACGAATATAGGGATAATATGTTACATGTCAATTAACCTTTTATTTTGTGCAAGATGTCGAAAATGACATCCGAGAATGTTGAGAGTAAGAATGGAGCACAAGCGATCGTTGATTCACCACATATCAATAATCGAGGATAATGTGCATCGGGAAGGCGACAATCCTCATACAAACAACAACACCGACCAAATGATGAATGATCAAATGTTCAGGAGGCTTTATGCGATTCATGAAACAAGATGGCGAGGCGACTCTCGCCCAAAACGTAGGTGGAAACACGGAAAACTCTCTCAAGGTCACCATTAAGCAGATTCAAGGAGCTGGGACCATTAGGAGTTTAAGGGAGAGCCAAAACCACTTGGCGGAAGCATGGATAAAATGATTACCAAGATATTTGATGTCTTGGGATGCTCGAGGAAGCAAAAGGTTTCTTTACGCCTTTATGTTGTTGCGAGAGAGGTGATTCTTGGTGGGAATCGGTAAAGCGTTGTAAGACCCGAATTTTATGAAATAAAAGTATTCAATTTTCTTATAATTACTATTAAGTAAATGGTTAATTTGATAAAAGTTAAAGTTAAGGGTGATATATGAATTTTTTCAAAATACACAAGTGGTTATAAAATATTCATTGTTGTCGGAGAATATTCGTTTGATCGTGGAATATTCTTTCGCGTAGGGAATATTTAAATGCGACGGTTGTGATCATTTATGGGCCCATAATGAGAATAAGCGTCGGATGAAGAAAGCGACAAAATTAAGTTTTTATAAATAACGACGTAATCGTTCTGCTAACTTTGTTGGAATACGGTTGGTAAAATAAAGTGTCTGGCGTTGTTGCTTGCGATGTACTTTACGGTATTACATGCAGTATTTTGAATTATTGATTCTTACGTAAAAGGCACTACTCAATAATTGTTACGATAATTCTTGCTCAATATTTTATTTTATTGATTGATAATTGATGCGTTGATATTTTATATTATTGTTGTTCAATAATTGTCGCACAATATCTCCATTATCGGATCAATAATTCATATTATTTGAATAATATTATTAGATAACATTATTGGCAATGTCTAGAAAGTTACATCAAGGAGAGGTTTGTTCACCTAATTGCGGCGTCGATGAGGAGAAATCCTTATTCGAAAGCCCCTCTTTCTGAGGAAGCGCTGGTTGTCATTATTGTGATTCTATAATATTATTTATGAATAATTAATTATTGATTTATATGATAAGGAAATATTTATTTGATGTGGATATAAATGATGGATTTATTTATGTGGTTATAAATGAAGGAATTAATGTTGAGGTATTTTATCGATTATTTTGTCGGATTGGAGGTATTAAAAGATCAAATCGATTGTTCTTGACTTTATTATGTGAGTTATAATTTTTAATCGTAGTTGGATCGTTGGGATTTTTGGATATGTTATACATATATAAGTTGAGTATATGTTCACAAATTTTGAACCGTTAAAAATGAGCGAATGATTTGTTATGAATTTTAAGAGGGTGGTGATTGAGAAATTAGGTTTATAAATAATTTTGGTGGAAAATTCTAGAATTGGTGGGCCCCACTTGTGGTTGGTGAAGAAATGTGCTGAATTTTATTTCAAATGTGGTGGGTGGCAATAGTAGCGAGTAAAGCCATCGGTGGCAGTCAAGTCTGCCTTTGCGTCTTAACATTTTCCTATAAATAGAGGGCTAAGTTAGAATTGAAAATCACACGAAACAAGTTTTCTCTCTTTCTCTCTATATTATCGAGCGTATTCTTGTGAGTATTTTGAGTATACTTTGAGTATTGTTAGGCGGTGAAAGTTCCTTCAAAGACTATATCAGGTGTTTTAACTAGAAATCTTGTCTTTCGAGGTAAGGGATGTTATTTTCTTCTCGATGATATTATTTCTTGATATCATTATCTTTGAAATATTGATTGGAACTTTTATCAAATTTGGAACTTTTTCATGTATGGGGGTTACTATTCATGAGTTACTATTCACGAGTTCTATTTATGAGTTCTTATTCACGATTCTTATTCACGAGTACTATTAATGAAGCGTGAAGATGTTTTTTGTGGAATTTCTATCTTTTTGAGTGAGGGGTTCTTATTCACGATATCGGACTATTTATTATATATGTATCGAATTATTCATGTATATAATACTATTTACGTATATGATATTATTTACATGATACAGACTACTGTATGTACATCTGAATACTGAGTTACTATTCATGAGTTCTTATTCACGAGTTACTATTCACGAGTTCTTATTCACGGGTACTATTCACAATAAAATTGGTTTCTTTTTACGACCAAATTATCGTTGATTTATGAATCTTACTCTTGAAATTAAAACCATGTTTTGATTATATTGTTTTTATATAACATTCTTATAACCCTAATGATGATATTTCTCTTTGACTTGAGTGTAAAGATGAGTAGATTATTGGTATGATCGTGACCATAGGTTCTCTTTGGCCGAGAGTGCAAAAGTTGAATTGTTGATTGGTATGATCGTGACCATTGAATTTACAATTGAATATTTTTAGCTTAAGTGCAAAGGTGAATTGATCAACATGGTTATAATTATTGTTATATAACTTCTGAAATGATTATGTATTTATTTGAGATATGAATATCTTTGGCCCGTAGTGCAAAGATGGCTTGTTGATGAATATCTTAGCCTGAAGTGCAAAGATGAATTATTGATGAATATCTTTGGCTCGTAATGCAAAGATGATTTTGTTGTTGAATATCTTTGCTTTGTAGTGCAAAGATGAATTATTGATGAATATCTTTGGCTCGTAATGCAAAGATGACTGTTGTTGAATATCTTTGCTTTGTAAAGATCTTGTTGATGAATATCTTTGGCCCGTGGTGCAAAGATGAATTTATTAAGTATGATTATGAGCAGAGGCGTGATTTGGTATAACCATGATCTTTGATGTTTCAGGTAAAGACATGTGATGAAAATTATCTTCGTCTTGGATGCGAAGAGGAATTTAGAATTACAATTATGATTATGAGTTATTCATATAATTGTGGAAAGGGCTGTTGATTGATGTTACGAGGATAAAACATTGTTGGTGGACTTTTAACATGGAGAAGATAATAGACTTTATTGTCTATTTGACTCTTCTAATGGATTGCTCAGTTCCGCTGCAACTATGGTTGAAAAGTTTTATCATCTACCATATGTTCTAAATCTACGATTCATTCTTGATGAAGACTATTGATAATTTATTTATCTTTAGTCATAATATTTTTTCTTGAGCTAGTTGTGCTCACCCTTTTGTTTCACAATTCCTTTCGGGTAATAAAAAGTGTATTTGGGTTGGCCGGGGATAACAAGGAATAGAATGATGGTCTATAGTTGTTGAGGTTCTCCCCAAAGAGTATGAAAATAATTTTATTGAGGGCTTTAGTGTGTTGTATTTTATACATCATTTAATAGTTATTTTGGTGAATTAAATAGGGTGTGGCGAACCCAACTTTGGAAGGTGTTTTGTCACTATCATACAAGATGTCTAATGACATACAAACTCGTGTTATCATAAGACATGGTTGTCTTTCATCCACTTCTTTGAGTATATTTACAAGCACTACCTATATAATCTTGGTGTTTGTGGAGTATAATACCAAATTAGAGCAAAGTGGAGATAATGATATGTCAAGAGAAGACTCGCCATTGGGAAGAATATGATAGTAATCTTCTTTTTTCTTTGGGGTCTATTAGGTCAACCAAGGATAATTTCGTGGCCATATGATATCTACCATAACCTAAAAGCATGGCCTCCCATGTATGAAGGTTTTCTTGAGCACTTCCCAAAGATTCTAATTTCTAAAAGCAGTTTTTGACTATACCTTTATGTAAGGTGTCATTGTGACGTCTTCTGATTGGTATATATTTGTATCCAAACTCACAAAGATATGTGTTGTTGTATTTTACACGACAATTGTTGTAATAAAGTTGTAGTTGTTTTTTCGTACCATATATTTGGCGACTCGAATAGGTTGGATGGAATGGACCTATTTTGGGGTTGTTACATTTGGTATCGAGCTTAGGGATATGATCCCTGGCTAAGATCTGAGATAAGAACTAGGAGGGAGAGAGGGAAATTCCTTCGTTAGTATGACTACCTAAGTTTATTTGGTATTTGATTGGTCGGTTAGAGTATAGTGATAATATGTTGCATGTTAATTAACCCTTGTTTTGAAGTTGTATTCTAGAATGATATCTCGAAATACGAGGAGATGAAGCAATGGAGAAATCATGATGACGGAAAGATGAAATGAAATGAAAGCAAGGTATTCTCAACTCTTTGAAATACCGAATGTACGTAAATTTTGGGGACGAAATTTCATAAGGAGGGAGATTGTAAGACCCGAATTTTATGAAATAAAAGTATTCAATTTTTCTTATAATTACTATTCAAGTAAATGGTTAATTTGATAAAAGTTAAAGTTAAGGGTGATATATGAATTTTTTCAAAATACACAAGTGGTTATAAAATATTCATTGTTGTGGGGAATATTCGTTTGGTCGTGGAATATTCTTTCTTTACGTAGGGAATATTAAAATACGGCAGTAGCGATCATTGTGGGCCATATAATGAGAATAAGCGCATCGGATGAAGAAAACGACAAAATTAAGTTTTATAAATAACGACGTAATCGTTCTGCTAATTAACTTTGTTGGAATACCCGGTTGGTAAAATAAAGTAATACGGCGTTGTTGCAGCGATGTAGACATGGTATTACAGTATTTTTGAATTATTGATTCTTACGTAAGAAGGCACTACTCAATAATTGTTACGGTAATTGTTCAATATTTTATTTTATTGATTCAATAATTGATCGTTGATATTTTATATTATTGTTGTTGATAATTGTCATCGCACTGATATCTCCATTATCGGATCAATAATTCATATTATTTGAATAATATTATTAGATAACATTATTGGCAATGTCTAGAAAGTTACATCGAGGAGAGGTTTGGTCACCTAATTGCGGCGTCGAAGAAGGAGAAATCCTTATTGGAAAGCCCCTCTTTCAGGAAGGAAGCTCGTGGTTGTTATTATTGTGATTCTATAATATTATTTATGAATAATTAATTATGATTTATATGATAAGGAAATACTTATTTGATGTGGATATAAATGATGGATTTATTTATGTGGTTATAAATGAAGGAATTAATGTTGAGGTATTTTATCAAGATTTTGCCGGATTGGAGGTATTAAAAGATCAAATCGGTGTTCTTCTGACTTTATTATGTGAGTTATAATTTTTAATCGACCGTTGGATCGTTGGGATTTTTGGATATGTTATACATATATAAGTTGAGTATATGTTCACAAATTTTGAACCGTTAAAATGAACGAATGATTTGTTATGAATTTTAAGAGGTGGTGATTCGTAAATTAGGTTTATAAATAATTTTGGTGGAAAATTCTAGAATTGGTGGGCCCCACTTGTGGTTGGTGAAGAAATGTGCTGAATTTTATTTCAAATGTGGTGGGTGGCAATAGTAGCGAGTAAAAAGCCATCATCAGTAAAGTGTCAAGTCTCGCTTCGGCGTCTTTAACATTTTCCTATAAATAGAGGCTAAGTTAGAATTGAAAATCACACCGAAACAAGTTTTTCTCTTTCTCTCTCTATATTATCGAGCGTATTCTTGTGAGTATTTTGAGTATACTTTGAGTATTGTTAGGCGGTGCAAGTTCCTTCAAAGACTATATCAGGTGTTTTAACTAGAAATCTTGTCTTTCGAGGTAAGGGATGTTATTTTCTTCTCGGATGATATTATTTCTTCAATATCATTATCTTTGAAATATTGATTGGAACTTTTATCAAATTTGGAACTTTTTCATGCTTGGGGTTACTTATTCATGAGTTCTTATTCACGAGTTACTTATTCATGAGTTACTATTCACGAATTACTATTCACGAGTACTATTCATAGGCGTGAAGATGTTTTTTTGTGGAATTTCTATCTTTTTGAGTGGGAGTTACTTATTCACGATATCTGGCCTTTATTCATGTATATCGATACATTATTCATGTATATAATACTATTTACGTATATGACATTATTTACGATATCAGATTTACTATGTACGAATCTGAAGTACTATTCACGAGTTCTTATTCATGAGTTACTATTTACGAGTTTCTTATTCACGAGTTACTATTCACGGGTACTATTCACAATAAAATTGGTTTCTTTTTTACGACCAAATTATCGTTGATTTATGAATCTTACTCTTGAAATTAAAACCATGTTTTGATTATATTGTTTTTATATAACATTCTTATAACCCTAATGATGATATTTCTTTGACTTGAGTGTAAAGATGGGTAGATTATTGGTATGATCGTGACCATAGGTTTTTTTCGCCAAGCGATGGTGCAAAAGTTAAATTGTTGAATTTGGTATGATCATGACCATTGAATTTACAATTGAATATTTTTAGCTTAAGTGCAAAGGTGAATTGATCAACATGGTTATAATTATTGTTATATAACTTACGAAATGATTATGTATTTATTTGAGATATGAATATCTTTGGCCGTAGTCTGAAGATGGCTTGTTGATGAATATCTTAGCTTTGAAGTGCAAAAGATGAATTATTGATGAATATCTTTGGCTCGTAATGCAAAGATGACTGTTGTTGAATATCTTTTTTCAGTAGTGCAAAGATGAATTATTGATGAATATCTTTGGCTCGTAATGCATCTGAAGATGACTTGTTGTTGAATATCTTTAGCTTTGTAGTCTTTGTTGATGAATATCTTTGGCCCGTAGTGCAAAGATGAATTTATTAGTATGATTATGAGCGAGGCTGTGATTTGGTATAACCATGATCTTTGATGTTTCAGGTAAAGACATGTGATGAAAATTATCTTCGTCTTGGATGCGAAGAGGAATTTAGAATTACAATTATGATTATGAGTTATTCATATAATTGTGGAAAGGAACCGTTGATTGATGTTCTGAGGATAAAACATTGTTGGTGGACTTTTAACATGGAGAAGATAATAGACTTTTTGTCTCATTTGACTCTTCTAATGGATTACTCATTCCATTGCAACTATGGTTGAAAAGTTTTATCATCTACCATATGTTCTAAATCTCGATTCATTCTTGATGAAGACTATTGATAATTTATTTATCTTTAGTCATAATATTTTTTCTTGAGCTAGTTGTGCTCACCCTTTTTGTTTCACAATTCCTTTCGGTGTAATAAAAGTGTAGTCATTTGGGTTAAGCGGGGATAACAATGAGGAATAGAGCGATGGTCTATAGTTGTTGAGGTTCTCCCTAAAGAGTATGAAAATAATTTTATTGAGGGCTTTAGTGTGTTGTATTTTATACATCATTTAATAGTTATTTTTGGTGAATTAAATAGGGTGAAAGCGAACCCAACTTTGGAAGGGTGTTTTGTCACTATCATACAAGATGTCTAATGACATACAAACTCGTGTTATCATAAGACATGGTTGTGCTTTCATCCACTTCTTTGAGTATATTTACAAGCACTACCTATATAATCTTGGTGTTTGTTTGGAGTATAATACCAAATTAGAGGCAGTGGAGATAATGATATGTCAAGAGAAGACTCGCCATTGGGAAGAATATGATAGTAATCTTCTTGTTTTTCTTTGGGGTCTATTAGATCAACCAAGGATAATTACGTGGCCATATGATATCTACCATAACCTAAAAGCATGGCCTCCCATGTATGAAGGTTTTCTTGAGCACTTCCCAAAGATTCTAATTTCTAAAGCAGGTTTTGACTATACCTTTATGTAAGGTGTCATTGTGACGTCTTACTGATTGGTATATATTTGTATCCAAACTCACAAAGATATGTGTTGTTGTATTTTTTGCACGACAATTGTTGTAATAAAGTTGTAGTTGTTTTTCGTACCATATATTTGGCGACTCGAGAATAGGTTGGATGGAATGGACCTATTTTGGGGTCGTTATAAACGCATTTCAACCTCTTTGTCATCAAGATATCTTGGGAGAAGTTCCAGAGTCATTCAACGACAAATACTTTCCCGAAAGTATTCGCCACATGAAGGAGGTGGAGTTTATCAAGTTGGAACAAAACAATATGGCCAGTGTCGCAACACGAGGCAAAATTTGCGGAGTTATCACGGTTCATATCCCACTTGGTGGATAATGAAGAGAATGGCGCGAATGTTTTTAAGAGGTTTAAAGCCGGAGATACGTCAACATCTTATTTTTCATAAACTGTTTTTTGTATTTAGATGTTGTAAATAGGGCTCGATTAGTGGAGCGCGATAACGAGTCAACGCAACTAAAAGAAAGCGGTAGATAAAATTATAATACCGGTGAGAGTAGTCGTGAAGCGGTGACAACAAGTGGAGGGAATCAACGGGCGGATATGGTAACCACTTCGGTGGTAATCAGGCCAAAGCAATAAGAATGGACATTTCAAGAAAAGGAGATTCAACAATGATGGAAAGACGCGTCAAGACCAAAGACTCGTTGTTAAGGAAGGAGAAAGACCACTATCATATGCTTCAAATGCGAGAGGAGAGGGACATCATCACCAAAGCTGTGCCATGCCGTCCAAAGCATGTTATAATTGTGGAAGAGAAGGTCACTTAGCTCGATTTTTTGTCATTCATCAAGACAAATTCAACTAGGATGGAGGCACCAAAGGTAGTCCGAAAAGTCAAAACCAGAAGTCTGAGGGAGGCGTTTGTTGTGACCTCCCAGAGAAGCGAAAACCCGAATGAGGTCATCACAGGCAAGCTTATCATAAACTCTAATGAAGTCTATACTTTATTTGATACCGGTTCTACCCATTCTTTTTATTTCTCCTACTTGCGCTCATCGATTAAATTTGACTCAGGAGAAATTAGACTTTGACTTATCTCGTGGAAACTCCGTTGGGAGAAACCTTCATTACATCCACTCGTTTATAAGTCTTGTTTGGTTCAAATCGGTACCCTCACATTACTCCGTCGATCTTATTTCATTAAAAATACTTGCATTTGGCGTGATTCTGTGGATTGATTGGTTAACTACTTATCATGCAAAAAATGATTGTTTTCGTAAGGTTGTTAGCTTTCATATTCCTAACCAACCTATTATGCTAATTCAAGCGACCAAACCATTAAAATCAATCACGGTCATCTCAAGCCATAAAGCTATTCGTTTATTGAAAAAGCGGATGTCAAGCTTTCTTAGCTCATGTCACGATTTAAACAAAAATACGCCGTTTTGAACGATATTTCTATTGTTAATAAATTTCCGACGTATTTCTAAAAACTTCCCGCCTACCCCCCAGGCGTGAAATTGAATTTTGTATCGACCTTGAACCCGGCAGACAAAACCTATTTCCAAAGCCCCATATCGAATGGCTCTATTGAACTTCAGGAGTTAAAGACCCAATGCAGGAATTGTTAGACATGGCTTTATTCGGCCCCTAGTACTTCTCCTTGGGGTGCTCTCGTTCTATTCGTGAAAAAGAAATATGGGAGTATCGCGACTTTGTATTGATTATCTGGAGTTGAATCATGTCACCATCAAAATAGGTATCCATTGCCACATATTGATGACTGTTTGACCGATTTGCAAGGAGCCAAATTCTTTTCAAAGATTGATCTTCGTTAGGATATCACCAATTGAAGATTAGAACCACCGACATTCCAAAGACGGCTTTCGGAACTTCGATGCGGGCATTATGAATTCCTAGTCATGTCCTTTGGATTGACTAATGCTCCGCGCCTTCATGGATATGATGAACCGAGTATTCAAGGAATATTTGGATCACTTTGTGGTCGTCTTTATTGATGACATCCTTATTTATTCCAAAAGCCGTGAAGATCATGAGCAACACTTGAGGTCGACACTCCAAAAGCTTCGTGAATATAAGCTTTATGCCAAGTTGAAGAAATGCGAGTTCGGCTTGAAGAAGTAGCATTCCTTGGGCACGTGGTATCAAGTCATGGAATATCTGTTGACCCAAAGAAAGATTGAAGCTATTCAAAGTCGGGAACAACCTAAATCAATGACCAAGCACGTAGCTTTCTCGGTTTAAATTTGGTTATTATCGGAGATTCGTGGAAGGATTTTCTCGAATCGCTACTCCATCGATCGACTCGGTGACTCGGAAAGATACAAAGTTTGATTGGAGCGAAGAATGTGAGAAGAGTTTTCAAGAACTCAAGAGGAGACTTATTTCAAAGACTGTTCGACAATACCATCCGGCTCGGAGGATTTGTCATCTACAAATGATGCTTGGGCAAAGGTTGGGATGTGTTCTCATGCAACATGAAAAGTTACTGATTTTATGCCTCATGACAACTCAAAGAATATGAGAGGAATTATCCTACTCATGATCTAGAGTTGGCGTTGTTATCTTTTGCACTTAAAATTTGGAGGCATTACTTGTATGGGGAGAAAGTGGAGATCTTTACGGATCATAAAAGCCTCAAATATTTCTTCACTCAAAAGGAACTCAACATGCGACAACGACGTTGGCTTGAGCTGCATTGAAAGATTATGATCATACCATCCAATACCATCCCGGAAAAAAGCGAGCGTGGTAGGCGGCGCATTGAGTAGAAGATCGTATGCGCAATACGAGTGCGATATTGTCAACGCAAAGGCCCATTTTGTGTGACTTGCAAAGGATGGAGATAGAGTTAAAGACTCAGGGACGCATGTTATGATAGCGAGTATCACAGTAGAGGCCCGCTTTAATCGATAAAGTTAAAGTCGCCTCAAGCTGCTGCTTCTGAGACACAGGAGGCGATGCGTATGAGGAAGAAAGTGCAAGAAGGTGATATCTTAGGAAACAAGAATCGATGAAGAAGGAATACTTGAGTCAACTCCGGACTTTGTGTTCCTAACGACCACGATTTAAAGTATAATATCATGATGGAGGCGCACAACACACCATTTGCAATCCATCTCGGGAGTACCAAAATGTATCATGATATTCGTCATACATTTTGGTGGGAGCAATATGAAGAGAGAGATATATTTGTTTATCTCAAGGTGTCTAACTTGTCAACGAGTTAAAGCGGAGCATCAAGTACCAAAAGGTCCATTGCAACCACTTGAAATTCCAGAATGGAAGTGGGAGCACATTTCCATGGATTTTGTTATCGGTCTTCCTAAGGTTTCTCAAGGCATATATGCGATTTGGGTCATTGTTGATAGATTGACCAAGTCTGCTCATTTCTTACCGATACGAGAAACTTATACACTTGAACGTCTTGCTCGTATGTACATAAACGAGATTGTAAGATCGCATGGTATGCCGGTATCCATAGTTTACGATCGAGACCCAAGATTCACTTCACGATTTTGGGTTAGTTTACAAAAAGCTATGGGCGCATGACTTACGATTTAGCTTCAGATATCATCCTCGCAGCGGACGGACAATCGGAGAGGACTATTCAAACTCTTGAAGATCTATTAAGACTCGTGTCCTTGATTTCAAGGAAGTTGGGACAAGTTCTTACCATTGGTGGAGTTTTCCCTACAACAACGCTTATCAAGCAGAAGTATTGGCATGGCTCCATTCAAGCGTTGTATGGAAGAAAGTGTCGTTCTCGATATGCTAGGATGAGGTGGGTGAAGCAACGTTGTTGGGACCAGAGTTGGTACGTATGACTACGGAAAATATTCAAACGATCCGACAACGATAAAAACCTCACAAAATCGATAAAAGAGTTATGTTGATCTTCATCGAAAGGACGTGGAATTCGATATAGGAGATCATGTGTTGTTAAGAGTTGCTCCATGGAAAGGAGTTACAAGATTTGGAAAGAGAGGAAAACTCAATCCTCGATTCATCGGTCCATTTTAATCCTCGATCGAGTAGGGCGTGGCCTATAGACTCGCTTTTACCGCTAAGTATGTCTCGTGTTCATAACGTTTTCACATATCCATGTTACGTAAATATGTGAAAGACCGAACCACATTATTGAGTTAGAACCAGGAGGAAATAGCGGAAGATTTGACGTATGAAGAGATTTTCATTCAAATCTTGGATAAGAAAGAACATATTCTACGCTCCAAGGTTATACCTCAAGTCAAAGTTTTGTGGAGGAACCACGATGTTGAGGAAATGACTTGGGAGTTAGAATCAAATGAAATCAAGGTATCCTTACCTCTTGACATACCAGTCGTACCCTAATTTCGAGGGCTTAAATTTCATAAGAAGGGAGGTTGTAAGACCCCAATTTTATAAATAAAGATGAATTTTCTATAAATATTATTTTTGAATATTATGAAATAAATTTGATATAATATTATAGTTCAGGTAATATTTATAAATTTTGCAAAGTAAGCAAGTTGTTATAAAATATTCGTTTGGTCTGGGAATATTCTTTTTGTGGGGAATATTAAATGCGACGACTCAATCATTAGTGGACCCATTAAACGAAAGTATTGTCGTAGTAGAAAACGACAAAATTATCTTTCTATAAAAGTAAATGGCAGAGGTGTTATTGTTAAAACCATTGAACTACCCATTAGTAAAAGTAAAAAATACGATGTCTACGCGTAGTTGTATAGTAGCAGACACGATATTGATTATTGATCTTACGTGAGAAGTCACTCAAATTTATGCTCAATTATTGCAATGATAATTCTTGCATCATATCTCTTATATTATTGATTCAATTATTGTCACAAGATTATCATTTGTATAATATGTTATAGTATTAAATCAATAATCGAGGCGTTTGTGGTAAGTTTGATTATTTTATGGGGGCCCGTATATGTCATCATCTAAGAGTCTTTTAAATCGATAGTAATTACCTTTGTGAATAGTAATTACCTTCGTCAATAGTAATTACCTTTACCGGACATCGAACCACTTGTCGTTTCACATTCTGCGCCGAACCACTTGTCGTTTCACATTACAAAGCGCCAAACCACTTTTCTTTTCACATCATCATTCGTCAAACCACTTGCCTTTTCACACGGCGGCGCAGGTCTTAAGCTAGAAATCTTCTATAAATAGAGGCCTAGTGCTTCATTATTTTTCACGAATTCATTCAAGCTTATAGAGAGAGAAAGTATAGAGAGAATAAGAGAGAAAGAAGAAGAGTATTTTGTCACTACACTTCTTGCAGTATTCAATCTTCTACTAAAAGTAAGGGGTGTTATTCTTTCTTATTCATGAAGAGAAGCTGTTGTTGTTCCATTGCTTATTATTACATTGGAATAACTCGTATCATGGTTTACCTATACTTGGTGACATTCTTCTATTATTATGTTGGAACATCCTGTGTGTGTGTTTTACACCGGACCTGGTTCCGTCTTTATTATTATTCTATTGGAACATCCTATCTGTGTGTTTTACACCGGACCTGGTTCCGTCTTTATTATTATTCTATTGGAACATCACATCGTCATGTGTTTTACGCAGGACTGGTTCCATTCTTTATTATTCTGTTGAATAATATCGTCATGCATGCGCTTTTCTGCTTGGGACACGTTCCGATTATTATTATTCATTGAATAAACGCATCATGCGAAGTAACGCATGCATGGTGATTTCTTTTGTTATTCCATTCTTTATTATACTCAGTTGGTTAAAGTTTTGACTTCTATACTCCATGAAATTAGTAGAATATCCTTGATATTTGCGCTTCATCCAGTATCTTTTCATGGAAATATTCTTCTGATCATTCTTGAATTTTACTCTACAAAACAGTATCATGTTGACAATTTGGACGTTAATAATTCCTAGATAAAATAATTCTTGAACTTGTTTTATTGAATTCTTATATCATTATCATCATCCTCATGTTTATATTTTGTTGAAAGTCATCTGTGGCCTGTAGTGCATAGATGGACTTGGTGTGATTATGACCAGGGATTATTCGGTGTTATCATGACCGTAATGTTACAAATGATGTGGTAAAAGTTCTCATTGGCCCGTAGTGCATTGATGGACAGTTGTTGGCATGATCATAACCATTAATGAATACACAAATATTCTTGGCCCGTAGTGCATGGATAATTGTGGTCGTGATACTAAAGAATATCCTTGGCCGTAGTGCAGGTGTGACGCCCCCAAAATAGGTATACATCACCCATTCTGAGTTGTCAATACATGGTACAGAAACAACTACAACTTTATTATTACAACAAAGAAAGCGTGAGTTTAAATACAAATATTATCTTCAGATAATATCTATACTCAAATAAATCCTCATCACATTTATTGATACATTATTTTACAAAAATGGTGAGGACTACTAAACAATCCTTTCTAAAACCATTCATTCCATACCAGGCTCTGTACTCGCTATATTCTCGCCTCACGAGAAGAATGGAACAAAAAGGAAAAGGGTGAGCTCAACTAGCTCAAGAAAAGAATATTATGACTAAGATAATATACAACAAATTATCGTTAGTCTTCAACAGGAAAAATTTAATAGAATCTGATAGACAACAAATTTTAAAACAATATTCGCAATGAAATAATAATTCATTAGAAGAGTTAAGTAGAGAATGCAAACTACTATCTTCTATGTATGAATTTAAAAGTTCATCGTCTATCTTTTATCCTCGTAATAACAATCCATAAACATCTGGAATCAAATATTCATCTTTGCACTACTGAGCCAAAGATATTCATCGATTGGTCAGTATTCATTTAAACACTGCTCATCTTTTGCACTACTGAGCCAAAGATATTCTTCAGAAATCATTCATCTTTGCACTACAGCCAAAGATATTCAATAATATCATCATTTAAGACCGAGGATGATGAAAATATTTTAAAGAAACGAATCCGGTGAAACAAAATGACAAGGATTAAGGATTAAGGATTCGTACTTTTGTTTTATCCATGTTCAAAAATACCTCAAAATAATCATAGTGGTGTAAAATTCAAGAATGATCAAAACATGGATACAATCAAAGCTAGTATATCCGAATAGATATTTTGGACGAAAAGAAGAAATTTTATTTTTCGATGAATAGTCAGATACGTGTGAATGAATAGTCTTAGTATCGTGAATAGTAACTCCGACACCAAAAGATAGAAATTCCACAAAAAACATCTTCACGCTTCATGAATAGTACTCGTGAATAGTAACTCGTGAATAGTAACTCGTGAATAGTAACTCGTGAATAGTAACTCATGAATAGTAACCCCGACATGAAAAAGTTCCAAATTTGATAAAAAGTTCCAACCAATATTTCAGCATAATGATATTGAAGAAATAATATCATTTTAGAAGAAAATAACATCCCTTACCTCAAAGAATCAATACTTGGAAGGAAAGATCTAAGTGATCTTTGAATGAAACTGTATCTTGAACAACAACTCTCAAAGTATCTAAATACTCACAAAATACGCTCAATAATATAGAGAGAAAGAGAAAACTTTGTTTTCGGTGTGATTTTCAATTCTAACTTAGCCTCTATTTAGAGGAAAATGTTAGCCCGCAAAAGCGAGACTTGACTTCACTTACACGGTGGCTTTACTCGCTACTATTGCCACCCACCACATTTGAAATAAAATTCAGCACATTTCTTTACCAACCACAAGTGGGGCCCACTCAATTCTAGAATTTTCCACCAAAATCAATTATAAACCTAATTTTCGAATCGATCACCTCTTAAAATTCATAACAAATCATTCGTTCATTTTAACGGTTCAAAATTTGTAGACATATACTCAACTTATATATGTATAACATATCCAAAAATCACAACGATCCAACGGTCCGATTAAAAATTATAACTCACTTGATATATCGTAAAAAAAATCGATTTGATTTTTAATACCTCCATTCCGACAAAAAATCTTGATAAAACACCTCAACATTAAATCCTTCAATTATAACCACATATAATAAATAAATCCATCATTTATATCCATATCAAATAAATATTTTCTTATCATATAAATCAATAATTAATTATTCCCAAATAATATTACGAATCACAATTATGACAACGAGGCAGTTCAAGGAAAGAGGGGCTTTCAATAAGGATCTCTCTCTCATCTGGCGCGCAATTAGGTGACCAAACCTCTCCTTAGATGTAACTTTCTAGACATTGCCAATAATGTTATCTAATAATATTATTCAAATAATATGAATTATTGATCCGATAATGGGAAATATCGTCAAAGTGACAATTATTGAAACACCAATAATATAAAATACCAACGCAAAGAATTATTGAATCAATAAAATAAAATATTGAGCAATAATTATCGTAACAATTATTGAGTAGTGCCTTCACGTAAGGATCAATAATTGATGCAATACCGTGTGCTACTTGTTCAACAACGCGTAGACAAGTGTGTTTAACCACGGGTATTCCAACAAGATAATACTTGAATAACAATTCTGTAATTATTTTTAAACAACTTATATTTGTCGTTTTCCTCATCCAATCGCTTTCAAGTTATGGGCCCACACATGGTCGCTACCGTGCAAATGCATTGCGAATATTCCCCGACGAAGACGAATATTCCACGACCAAACGAATATTCCCAAACAACAATGAATATTTTATAACCACTTGCTTATTTTTGAAATATTTGCGTATTTTACCCTAACTATCCACATTAATCAAATCAACCCTTACTATTTCAAAATAATAAATAAAGGAAATTCCTTTTTTTTATTTAAAAAAATTTCGGTCTTACAAATGAGGGTGATTCGATGATGTGGAATATTTATTAAAGTTTCGAGTCTCAATTTATAATGTTGATGAAAACATTTTAAATCATAAAAGATAGTAGATTTTATTTTCTACTTGACTCTTTTAATGGATTCATTGGTTCCGCTTATAGTTAAACTTGATGTTCATTATATTTTATCGGTTTAACATTTCAGAAGCTAATGATAATTTATTCGCATTATCTTATTCATAATATTTCTTTCGAGCTAGTTGAACTCACCCTTTCTTTCACTTTGTTCTCTTGAAATGAGAATATATTTGGGACGTAGTGGGGAATGGAGTAATGGTCCGGAGGATAGCATTAGTAGTCCTCACTATTATCGTGAAATAGTGTAATAATAATTGTAATGAGGACTCCTTTTGAGTTTGTATGATCTCTAGTAGACAATATTTGTATTCAAACTCACGGTTTATGTCAGTATTGCATACACGGCTAGCTTATATTAGTAAGTTGTATTTAAATCTGCACTATGTATCCGATTTACCCAAGATGGGTGATGTATACCTAATTTTGGGGGCGTCACACACAATATAGATCTAGAAGGGGGGGTTGAATAGATCCTTTTTCATTTCAAATACTTTTTTCTTTTATTTTGTATAGCTAATGATTTAACATATGACAAACATAAGAATCTTTTCAAGCACAGCGGAATAAGTAAAAGATCCCCTTCATTGATATATTCATAATCATACATACATTGTTCTTAGAGTTAGTTCGGTTGTAAGCAATTAAAACATACATAGCAGTTATAGCAGTTAATGTACAAAATGTAAATGACATAAGGTAAAAGACACAAGTGGTTTTAAGTGGTTCAGAGACACAAGCTCTTAGTCCACTCTTTTGCTTTTAACTAGCAGGATTTCCACTAAGGAAGGGCAGCACCCTGAATCACTAAGATTCCTTCAAGGCCAGCAGTCTTGGAACTTCTCTAGTTCTCTAGGAACTCCTCAAGCCCAGCAGGCTTGAAACTTCATTTAGTCTGTGACGCCCCCAAAACAGGAATACATCACCTATTCTGAGTCGCCAAATACATGGTGTGACGCCCCCAAAATAGGTATACATCACCTATTCCGAAGTTAAGTCAAATACATGGTATGAGAATACAAATACAACTTAATTATACAACCTGCCGTGTAAAGTACGATAAAACATAAGCTGTGAGTTTTAATACAAATATTGTCGTCTAGACAATATACAAACTCAAATTCAATATTATTACATTTATTTTCCACTATTTCACTGAATAGTGAGGACTACTAATGCTATCATCTATTCCGTCACTCCATTCCCCGACTAGTCCCTGCTTCGTTCTCATTTCTTGAAGAGAACAATAAAAGTAAAAGGGTGAGCTCAACTAGCTCAGTAGGAAATATTATGACTAAGATAATGCAGAATATATTATCGTTAGCCTTCAATGATGTTAAACCGATACAATATAACAACCATCAAGTTTTAGCTGCAGCTTGAACAAGCAATCCATTAAAAGAATCAGTAGAGAATAAAATCTACTAACTTTTATGATTTAGAAGGTTTTTCATCACTTTTATCGCTGGGACTCAGCTTAATAAATATTTCACATCATCGAATCACCCCTGCACTACGGCCAAGGATATTCTTTAGTATCACGACCATAATTATCCATGCACTACGGGCCAAGAATATTTGTGTATTCATTAATGGTCATGATTATGCCAACAACTATCCATCAATGCACTACGGGCCAATGAGGACTTTTTCCACATCATTTGTAACATTACGGTCATGATTACACCGAATAATCCCTGGTCATAATCATACCAACTCCATCTATGCACTATATGTAAGACCCCAAATTATTAATAAATGAAATTTATTTTCCTCTATTTATTATTTTGAAATGGTAAGGGTTGATTTGATTAATGTGGATAGTTATGGGTAAAATCATAAATATTTCGAATAAGCAAGTGGTTATAAAATATTCATTATTATTAGGGAATATTCGTTTGGTCGTGGAATATTAGATCTTTGTTTGGAATATTAAATGCGACGGTAGCATGATCTTTTGTGGGCCCCATAACGGAAAGCGATTGGATGAAGAAAGCGACAAATATAAGTTGTTTATAAATAATTGGCGTAGTTATTACCAGAATTATATTGTTGGAATATCCGTTGGTTAAAAACACTAATAATGCTGGCGTTGTTGAACAAGAAGCTGCGGTATTGCACCAATTATTGATTCTTACGTAAGAAGGCACTACTCAATAATTGTTATGATAATTAATGTCAAATATTTTATTTTATTGATTCAATAATTGCTCCATTGATATTTTATATTATTGTTGTTTTAATAAATTGTCATTACACAAGTATTTTCCATTATCGAGACAATAATTCATATTATCTGAATAATATTATTGGATAAAATTATTGGCAATGTCTAGAAAGTTACATCAAGGAGAGGTTTGGTCACCTAATTGCGCCAAAGAAGGAGAGATCCTTATTGAAAGCCTCTCTTCTCTCGAGGAGCGGCACTGGTTGCGATCTTGTGATTCTGTAATATTATTTGTGAATAATTAATTATTGATTTATATGATGAGGAAAATATTGATTTTATGTGGATATAGATGGAGAAAATTTTAATGTGACAATTGTTGAAAATTAATATTTTATCTTTTACGATAAAATAATTCATTTAAATATATTATTTTAATAATATATTAACGGTGATATTTTATAATGAATGTGGGATATATGAGTATATGAGGAGGAAGAGTATTTTTGTGGCATTAAATGTTTAACACATATTTTGTGTGTTGGTGGACACAATTATTAATAGAAATTTGATTATAGCTTGTAAAATCGCCTGGTTTGTGGATTTGGTCAATTTACATTTGGAATTTGGAAAAACTTTCTTCTATGAAAAGTTGTAGAGAATTGAATTTCCTATAAAAAATTGCGAGATTCGAATTTTCTGATATAAGGGCTATTTATTATGAATTATTGAAGTTCCGAAGCTCCGAAATAATTGATTTTTGGAAGTTTAAAATATTTAAAATAAGAAAAACGTTTTTGGAATGTTTAGGTGGCCTCATTTAACATGTGTAGGAGCTGAATTCAATTGGCAAGTGTGCGTATGAGGTTTTGGAAAATATATATTAATATTATATTAAATTTTCTACTTTGGTGTTCTAAGCATTTTCCTATAAATAGGGTGCTTAGGTTAGAATTGAAAATCACACCAAAAACTGAAGTTTTCTCTCTCTATATTATCGAGCGTATTCTTGTGAGTATTTTGAGTATACTTTGAGTATTTCTATACGGTGAAAGTTCAAGTCATAGCTTTATATCAGATGTTTCAACTAGAAATCTTGTCTTTTCGAGGTAAGGATGTTATTTTATTCAAAAATGATATTATTTCTTCAATATCATTATCTTAGAAATATTGGTTGGAATTTTTTATCAAATTTGGAACTTTTCATGTGGGGTTACTATGAGTTACTATTCATGAGTTCTTATTTTTTGAGTACTATTCACGAAGCGTGAAGATGATTTTTTTTGTGAAATTTCTATCTTTTGGTGTTGAGATTACTTATTCACGATACTGCACTATTCACGAATCGATTAATTATTCATAGAAAAATGAAATTTCTTCTTTTTGTCCAAAATATCTATTATGGATACTAGTTTTGATTGTATCCTTGTTTTGATCATTCTTGAATTTTACTCCCTCGATTACTTATGAAGTATTTTTGAACTTGGATTGTTTAAAATACTGAATCCTTAATATTTGTTCTTTTGTTTCACTTTGGATTCGTTTCCTTTAAAATATTTTCATCATCCTCGGTCCTAAATGATGATATTCTTGAATATCTTTGGCTTTGTAGTGCAAAAGATGAATGATTTCTTGATGAATATCTTTGGCTCGTAGTCTGAAGATGAGCAGTGTTGAGATGAACATGACCGATCGATTAATATCTTTGGCCCGTAGTGCAAAGATGAGCAGTGTTTAGATGAACATGAATTAATCGATGAATATCTTTGGCTTCAGTGCAAAGATGAATATTTGATTCCGGATATATATTGATTGATGTTACGGGGATAAAAGATAAACGATGAACTTTTAAATTCATATATAGAAGATAGTAGTTTGCATTCTCTACTTAACTCTTCTAATGAATTATTATTTCATTGCAGATTGTTGATTTAAAACCTGGCCGTCTATTGTATTCTATTAGATTTTTTACCTATTGAAGACTAACGATAATTTGTTGTATATTATCTTAGTCATAATATTCTTCTTCGGGCTAGTTGAGAGCTCACCCTTTTCCTTTTTGTTCCATTTTTCTTCTCGGGAGGCGAGAATGTAGCGAGTACAAGTCGTGGTATGGAATGATGGTTATAGAGAGAGTTGTTTATTAGTCCTCACCATTTTGTAAAATAATGTATAAATAATTATGATGAGGATTTATTTGGGTATGTATATTTATGCAGAAGACAACAATTGTATTTAAACTCACAAATTATATATGTTGTCGTATTTTTCACGACAAATGTATTAATAAAGTTGTAGTTATTTACGTACCATGTATTTGGCGACTCGAGAATGGGTTGGATGGAATGGACCTATTTTGGGGGCGTCCGGTTGGTATCGAGCTTAGGGATATGATCTCCTGGCGGAGATCGGGAATAGAACTAGGAGGGGAGAGACGAGTAAATCCTTCGCTAGTGTGTCCTACCTAAGCTTATTCGTTAGTTAGTCAAGTATATAGGGATATTATGTGATATATTGATTTCCTTAATTAACCCTTGTTTTTTATGATGTATTTGAGAATGTCAATTGAGAATATTAATGATGTAGTAAATGAGACCGGAGAGATCTCTGTCTTTACCAACTGGGGAGAGCGTCAACAGTGGCAATGTTCCTCCCGTGAACAACAACACCTTTGAAAGCGAGATGATGAGCGAGGGGATGTCTAGAAGCTTTTTGCAGTTCATGCAAAATCGACGAGGAGACTCGTGTTCAAAATACTGAGGAAGAAGCGATAGCAATTCACGGGTGGTCACACACGTGCAAGCGGTTCAAAGAGTTGGGACCACTGAATTGGGAAAGCCGGATCCGATTAAAGGCGAGGCGTGGGTCAAACAAATTACCAAGATATTCGATGTCTTGGGATGCACGGAGGAACAGAAAGTTCCATTCGCTACTTTTATGTTCTGTAATGAGGCAGATTACTGGTGGGAATCTGTGAAGCGTACCCATCTAGCTGCACTCAGCATGTCATGGGAGACATTTCAGAAACAGTTCAATGACAAGTACTTCCATGAAAGTATTCGTCATATGAAGGAAGTGGAGTGTATTAGACTGGAGCAGAATAACATGACGGTGTCCCAGTAAGAAGCGAAGTTCGTGGAGTTATCCAGGTTTGCACCTCATTTGATGGAGAATGAGGAACGTATGACGCGGTTGTTTCTGAGAGGTTTAAAACCCGGTATACGTCAGTATCTCATTTCTCATAAATTTTCTCTCTATTCAGATGTTGTCAACAGGGCTCGGTTGTTAGAGCGAGATAACGAAAATACGTTCAACCGAGGGACCATAACCGAGGATTATCTCAAGATAGCGATCATCGAATAACGATAACCGGCCGAGAGAGAAAGAAGAATACGGACAAAGGCGGTAACCACACTGGTGGTAATCGTGGCCATGAAAATAGAAAAAGCGAGTGGGAGGAGATTTTAAAAGAGGAGATTCAACAACGACCATGTGAAGACGCGTCGGCCAAGAGTGAACCTGGTTCGAGGAGGAGAAAGACCACCTGGGTCGTATGTTACAAATGCGGAAAGAGGGACATATCGGCTAAGCTGTCCCACAACAGTTTAAGGTATACTATAATTGTGGAGAAGAAGGACATATCGCTCGAGATTATGACGATATCGAAACCAGATCCCGATGGGAATGGTGACTCAAAAGGATGTCCCAGAAAAGTCAAAGGCAACGGTTCCTGGAAGAGCGTTTGTCGTGACCGGTTAAAATGCGAAGAACCCGAACGAAGTTAGCACGGGTTAGTTAATTATAAATTCTTGCGAAGTTTATACCTTACTAGATACCGATTCTACCCATTCTTTTATCTCTCTTGCTTGCGCTCAATGTTTGTACTTGACTACGGAGAAATTAGACTTTGACCTATTTATGGAGACTCCGTTAGGAGAAACTTTCATTACATCCGTTGTTTATAAATCTTGCTTGATTCAGGTTGGCACTATCACATTACCTGTTAACCTTATTTCTATAGAGATATTTGCTTTTGATGTGATTTTAAGGTTAACTACTCATCATGCCGAAATTGATTACTTTCGTAAGGTTGTTAGTTTTCATATTCTTAAGCAACTTTGTTATTCAATTCAAGCAATCAAACCATTGTAGTCAAACATTTTCATATCAAGCCATGAAGTCATTCGTTTATTACGGATGTCAAGTTCTTAGTCCATGTTATGGATTTGAATAAAGACACGTCGATTTGAATAATATTCTGTTGTTATTAATTTTTCCGACGTATTTCTGAAGAATTTCTTGGTTTACTCCCAAAGATCGATATTAAATTTTGTATCGACTTTGAACCCGGTAGAAAACTCATTTCTAAAATCTCATATCGAATGGCTCTATTGAACTTGAGAGTAAAAATTCAACTATAAATTTGGTACCGAGCCTTTATCTGGTGACTTCCTTTGTGGAATGCACCAAGCCGAGACTCTCGTAGGGGACACCATATTCGTGCATATAGTAAAGCGATAGGTGTCATTGTAACGTCTTATCCAAGGTTGGGATATGAGTTACTGATTGAGAAAAACCTAAATCAGAATCGAAATATGTAGCTTTCAGGCTTAGTTGGTTATTATCGGAGATTCGTTGAAGGATATTCTCGAATCTCTATTCCATTAACGCAATTGACTCGTAGAGATACAAAATTCGAATGGAGCAAGGAATGTGGGAAGAGCTTCAAGAACTCGAGAGGAGACTCATTTCAAAGACATGTTTCGACCATGCTATCCTAGAAAAGCGAACGTGGTAGGCGACGTGTTGAGTAGAAGATCGATATCACAATCACGAGTACGATATTGTCAAAGACTCATTTCAGTATAATTTACAAATAATAGAGATGGAGATGAAAACTCTAGGTACCCACGTGATGATATACGAGTATAATCGACTTTAATCGATAAAGTTAAAAGTCATTCAAGCTACACACGGAGGTGATGAATTTGAAGAAGGAGGTGCAAGAAGTTGTTATTTCAAAAGCGAGAATTGGTGAGGTGAGGAAAGCTCAAACCTTCGATTTATTAATCCATTTGAAATTCTCGATCGAATAGGAACTGTGGCCTATAGACTCATTTTACCGCCAAGTATGACGCGTGTTCAAAACGTTTTTCATGTATCGATGTTAAGTAAATATGTGACTGACCGAACCATGTCATTGAGTTAGAACCAGGATGAGATAGTAGAAGACTTAACGTCTGAGGAGGTACTGTCAAGATCTTGGATAGGAAAGAACATGTCCTATGTCTTCGAGGTTATACACAAGTTAAGGTTTTGTGGAGAAACCATGCTATTGAGGAAATGACACGGGAGTTAGAAATGGAAATGAAAGCGAGGTATTCTCATCTTTTGAAACACACCAGTACGCACGTCAATTTCAAGGACGAAATTTCATAAGAAGGGAGGTTAGAAGACCTTAAATTATTAATAAATGAAATTTATTTTCCTCTATTTATTATTTTGAAATAGTAAGGGTTGATTTGATTAATGTGGATAGTTATGGGTAAAATACGCAAATATTTTGAATAAGCAAGTGGTTATAAAATATTCATTATTATTCGGGGAATATTCGTTTGGTCGTGGAATATTTGTCTTGTGTTGGGAATATTAAATGCTGACGGTAGCTAGATCTTTTGTGGACCCCATAACGGAAAAGCGATTGGATGAAGAAAACAACAAATATAAGTTGTTTATAAATAACGGCGTAGTTATTCATCAGATTATCTTGTTGGAATACCAAATTGGTTAAAACACACTAATAAGCGTTGTTGAACAAGTAGTATACCAGTATTGCACCAATTATTGATTCTTACATAAGAAGGCATTACTCAATAATTGTTACAATAATTATTATTCAAGATTTTATTTTATTGATTCAATAATTCTTTGCATTGATATTTTATATCATTGTTGTTTCAATAAATTGTCATTACACAAGATTTTCCATTATCTGAGACAATAATTCATATTATCTGAATAATATTATTGGATAAAATTATTGGCAATGTCTAGAAAGTTTCGTCAAGGAGAGGTTTGGTCACCTAATCAAGGCGCCCGATGAGAGAGATCCTTATTCGAAAGCCCCTCTTCTGAGGAACGACACGGTTGCAAGATTGTGATTCTGTAATATTATTTATGAATAATTAATTATTAATTTATATGATGAGGAAAATATTGATTTTATGTGGATATAGATGGAGAAAATTTTAATGTGACAATTGTTGAAAATTAATATTTTATCTTTTTTGATAAAATAATTCATTTAAATATATTATTTTAATAATATATTAACGGTGATATTTTATAATGAATGTGGGATATATGAGTATATGAGGAGGAAGAGTATTTTGTGGCATTAAATGTTTAACACATATTTTGTGTGTTGGTGGACACAATTATCGATCGAAATTTGATTATAGCTTGTAAAATCGCCTGTTTGTGGATTTCGGTCAATTTTCATTTGGAATTTGGAAAAACTTTCTTACGTGTAAAGTTGTAGAGAATTGAATTTCCTATACAAAGTTATGTAGATTTGAATTTTTTTGATAAAAGGGCTATTTATTATGAATTATTGAAGTTCAAGTCTCAAATAATTGATTTTGGAAGTTTAAAATATTTAAAATAAGAAAAACGTTTTTGGAATGTTTAGGTGGCCTCATTTAACATGTGTAGGAGCTGAATTCAATTGGCAAGTGTGCGTATGAGGTTTTGAAAAATATATATTAATATTATATTAAATTTTCTACTTTGGTGTTCTAAAGCATTTTTCTATAAATAGGTGCTTAGGTTAGAATTGAAAATCACACCAAAACTCAAGTTTTCTCTCTATATTATCGAGTTTATTCTTGTGAGTATTTTGAGTATACTTTGAGTATTGCTATACTGGTTGCAAGTTCAAGTCATAGCCTATATCCAGGTGTTTCAACTAAGTATTGTCTTTTGAGGTAAGGGATGTTATTTTATTCAAAATGATATTATTTCTTCAATATCATTATCTTAGAAATATTGGTTGAATTTTTTTTATCAAATTTGGAACTTTTCATGTCGGGGTTACTTATTCATGAGTTCTTATTCACGAGTTACTATTCATGAGTTACTTATTCACGAAGTTACTTATTCATTAAATACTATTCACGAAGCGTGAAGATGTTTTTTTTGTAAAATTTCTATCTTTTGGTGTCAGAGTTACTATTCACGTATACTGGCACTATTCACTTAATACGACAATTATTCAAGAAAAATGAAATTTCTTCTTTTGTCCAAAATATCTATTATGGATACTAGCTTTTGATTATATCCATGTTTTGATCATTCTTGAATTTTAATCCACTATGATTACTTATGAAGTATTTTTGAACTTGGATTGTTTAAAATACGAATCCTTAATATTTGTTCTTTTGTTTCCTTTGGATTCGTTTTCTTTAAAATATTTTTCATCATCCTCAGTCCTAAATGATGATATTCTTGAATATCTTTGGCACGTAGTAAAAGATGAATGATTTCTTGATGAATATCTTTGGCTCAGAGTGCAAAGATGAGCAGTGTTGAGATGAACATGACCGATCGATTAATATCTTTGGCCCGTAGTGCAAAAAGATGAGCAGTGTTTAGATGAACATGACCAATCGATAAATATCTTTGGCCCGTAGTGCAAAGATGAATATTTGATTCAGATATATATTGATTGATGTTACGGGGATAAAAGATAGACGATGAACTTTTAAATTCATATATAGAAGATAGTAGTTTGCATTCTCTACTTAACTCTTCTAATGAATTATTATTTCGGCCGCGATTGTTGATTTAAAAACCGGTTGTCTATTGTATTCTATTAGATTTTTTTCCTGTTGAAGACTAACGATAATTTGTTGTATATTATCTTAGTCATAATATTCTTTCTTGGGCTAGTTGAGCTCACCCTTTTCCTTTTTGTTCCATTTTTCTTCTCGGGAGGCGAGAATGTAGCGAGTACGAGTCTGGGGTATGGAATGATGGTTATAGAGAGAGAGTTGTTTAGTAGTCCTCACAATTTTTTAAAATAATGTATAAATAATTGTGATGAGGATTTATTTTGGTATGTATATTTCTAGAAGACAACAATTGTATTTAAACTCACGATATATATATGTTGTCGATTTTGCACGACAAATATATTAATAAAGTTGTAGTTATTTCTGTACCATGTATTTGGCGACTCAGAATGGGTTAGATGGAATGGACCTATTTTGGGGGCGTCACACTATAGGCCACAGATGACTTTCAACAAAATATAAACATGAGAATGATGACAATGATATAAGAATTCAATAAAACAAGTTCAAGAATTAATTTATCCAGGAACTAATAACGTCCAAATTGTCAACATGATACTGCTTTGTAGAGTAAAATTCAAGAATGCTAAGTAGAATATTTCCATGAAATGATACTGGATGAAGCACAAATATCAAGGATATTCCACTAATTTCATGGAGTATAGAAGTCAAAACTTTAACCAACTGAGTATAATAAGGAATGGAATAACAAAAGAAATCACCAGGCATGCGATAAACCACACAGGCAGGTTATTCCAACATAATAATAAATAATGAAATCAGGTCCGACGTAAAACGCAGAGACAGGATATTCCAACAAAATAATAAAGATTTTAATCGTGTCCGTGTAAAACGCATGCATGTGAGGATATTCCAACGAAGATAATAAAAGGCGGAATCAGTCCCACGTAAAACACATGCATGTGATATTCCAATGAGAATAATAAAGACGGAACCAGGTTCGACGTAGAACGCACAGACAGGATGTTCCAACAGAATGATAAAGAATGGAACAACAGAAGTTCTCTTTATGAATAAGAAAGAAATAATACTCCCTACCTTAGAAAAATTGGATACTGGAATAGTGAGGTAGCAGACTTCTCTTCTTCTTTCTATAATTTCTCTCTATAATAATCGCTCTAAAGCTTTTGTGAATTGGTGAGAAATGAAGGAAGAATGAGCTTCTATTTATAGAAAAATATAGTTCCGATAATTGCACGTTTTGGGGCTCGAAAAATTATAGTACAATACCTCCAACTTTTCTTTTATTTTTAATTTAGACATGGAAGTATTATCAAACTTTCACCACCTCCTCTAATAGTAAATTATGTGAATCAATAGTTCTAAACATGTAAAAATACGAATTACAGTATAGCACCTCCATCTATACCTCAATTTTTAACTTAGTCATGCAAGTATTAACAATCTTGCACCAACTCCCCTAATAGTAACAAGAATATGAAACAATAGTATACACATGTGAACAAATAGTTATAATCATGTGAAATAATAGCAATCAATTGCTCATTTATCCGGTTAAATACCCGATTGGTCAATATAACCTCCAGACATCAATTATTATCGAAATAATTGTCGATTTTCACTAACACAAATAATTCCCACACAATGCAACCATTTTTATCAAAATATAAATTTTAAAATTTCAAGTTTGACTTTTCTAGAAAAAAGTCAATTGTTGATTTTTGACCAAATAGTGAATTAGGGAAAATTTTGTGTTTATAGACTATTTTACTAATTTCATCGTTAGGACTCAAATATCACGTCCGCATCTCCAAATTCAACTCCAAACACAACTTCAATTTTAATAACATTCATCATTAATATTATAACTCACAATATTTATCAATCGTCGTTCTCGTGAAAGAGGGGCTTTCAATAAGGATTTCTCTCTATGGCGGCGCAATTAGGTGACCAAACCTCTCCTCGATAGAACTTCTAGACATTGTAAATATTGCAATTTAATAATATGAATAACTTTGTCGTCTTAATAATTGATTTAATAAAATAACATATTATGCGAGATGATCTTTATGACAATAATCAAATCAATAATACGAGAGAGATATGATGCAAAGAATTATCGTAGCAATAATTGAGTATAACCGAGTGACTTCTCACGTAAGCATCAATAATCAATACCGTAGTGCTACTTATGCAACCACAGCGTAGACATCGTATTTTTTTACTAGGGTAGTTCAACAGATTAACGGTAAAACTTCCATAGTTATTTTCATAAAGTATTTTGTCTTTTCTCAATCCGATAATAATTAGTTGTGGGGTCCACTGATGATTGTGCCGTTGTAAGAATATTTCCTGTTAAAACGAATATTCCCCAACCAATCGAATATTAGATAACAACTTGCGTACTTTGCAAAATTTGTAAATATTACCCACAACTATAACATTATAACAAATCCACACCATAATATTCAAAAATATATTTCGAGAAAATTTAATCTTTATTCAAAAAGTTGGGGTCTTACAACCTCCCCTTCTTATGAAATTTTGTCCTCGAAATTAGGGTGCGTACCTGGTATGTCGAAGAGGTGAGGCTACTTTGATTTCATTTCAGATTCTAACTCCCAGGTCATTTCCTCAACATCGTGGTTTCTCCACAAAACTTTGACTTGAGGTATAACCTTGGAGCGTAGAATATGTTCCTTCTTATCCAAGATTTTAACAAGAACCTCTTCATACGTTAAATCTTCCTCTATTTCGTCCGGTTCTAACTCAATAATGTGGTTCGAGTCTTTCACATATTTACGTAACATGGATATATGAAAAACGTTATGAACACGAGACATACTTGGCGGTAAAGCGAGTCTATACGCCACAGTTCCTACTCGGTCGAGGATTAAAAATGGACAAATGAAACGAGGGTTTAGCTTTCCCCTCTTTCCAAATCTTGTAACTCCTTTCCATGGAGCAACAGGTAACAACACATGATCTCCAATATCGAATTATACGTCCTTTCGATGAAGATCAGCATAACTTTTTTTTCGATCTTGTGAGGTTTTTATACGTTGTCGGATCGTTTGAATCTTTTCCGTAGTCATACGTACCAACTCCGGTCCCAACAACGTTGCTTCACCCACCTCATCCCAGCATACTGGAGAATGACACTTTAATCCATATAACGCCTCAAATGGAGCCATGCCAATACTTGCTTGATAACTGTTGTTGTAGGAAAACTCCACCAATGGTAAGAACTTGTCCCAACTTCCCTTGAAGTCAAGGACACAGAGTCTTAATAAATCTTCAAGAGTTTGAATGGTTCTTCGATCGCCCGTCCGCTCGAGGATGATATGCCAAGCTAAATCAGAATGCGCCCATAGCTTTCAGAACTAACCCAAAATCTTGAAGTGAATCTTGGGTCTCGATCAGAAACTATGGATACCGGCATACCATGCAATCTTACAATCTCGTTTATGTACATACGAGCAAGACGTTCAAGTGTGTAAGTTTCTCGTATCGGTAATAAATGAGCAGACTTGATCAATCAATCAACAATGACCCAAATTGCATCTATGCCTTGAGAAACCTTGGGAAGACCAGTAACAAAATCCATAGTAATGTTTTCCCACTTCTATTTTGGAATTTCAAGTGGTTGCAATGGACCTTTTGGTACTTGATGCTCCACCTTGACTCGTTGATAAGTTAAACACCTTGAGATAAACTCTGTTATCTCTCTCTTCATATTGCTCCACCAAAATGTATGTCGAAGATCACGATACATTTTGGTACTCCCAGTGTGACGCCCCCAAAATAGGTATACATCACCCATTCTGAGTCGCCAAATACATGGTACAGAAACAAATACAACTTCAGTAATATAATTGTCGTGCAAAATACGAAAACACATATACTATGAGTTTGAATACAAATATTGTATACTAGAGAGTATACAAATTCAAAAGGAGTCCTCATTACAATTATTGATACACTATTTTACAAAATAGTGAGGACTACTAATATATCTATCCTGAACCATCACTCCATACCTTTGGCTTAGTTCTCGCTATGTTCTCACCTCCCGAGAAGAAAAATGGAACAAAAAGAAAAGGGTGAGCTCAACTAGCCCAGAAAGAATATTATGACTAAGATAATATACAACAATTTATCATTAGTCTTCAACAGGAAAAAATCTGATAAAATATAATAGACAACAAGTTTTAGATCAACAACTGCAGTGGAAACATCAATCCATTAGAAGAATCAAGTAAAGAAAGAATTTTACTATCTTCAAAGATTTAACAGTCCATCATCAATAATTTATCCCTGTATCATCAATCAATATACATCCTAAATCAAATATTCATCTTTGCACTACAGGCCAAAGATATTCATTTGTATCACCAGTTAGTCATGTTCATCTCAACACCTGTTTATCTTTGCACTACGGGCCAAAGATATTCATCAGTTAATCATTCATCTTTGCTCTACGGGCCAAAGATATTTAGTAATATCATCATTTAGGACTGAGGAAGATGAAAAATATTTTAAAGAATGAATCCAGTGAGACAGAAGGACAAATATTAGGGATTCATATTTCAGTCTATCCAAGTTCAATAATACTCCATAATAAACTATAGTGGAGTGAAATTCAAGAATGAAGATCAAAACATGGATTAAATTTCAAGAATAAGGGTCACAACAGAAAACTTAAAAAAAAAATATAATTTTTTTTCTTTTGTGAAAGCGATGCAAGTGAACAAAGAACGCTTCATTGGTCAATTTTAATCCTCGATCGAGTAGAAGCTGTGGGCGTATAGACTTTCGCCATCGCTAAGTATGTTTCGTGTTCATAACTTTTTCACATATCCATGTTATGTAAATATGTAAAAGACTCGAACCACATTATTGAAGTTAGAACCGGACGAAATAGAGGAAGATTTAACGTATTAAGAGGTTCTGTTAAAATCTTGGATAAGAAGGAACATATTCTACGCTCCAAGGTTATACCTCAAGTCAAAGTTTTGTGGAGAAACCACGATGTTGAGGAAATGACCCAGAAGTTAGAATCAAATGAAATCAAAGTATCCTCACCTCTTCGACATACCAGTCACGCACCCTAATTTCGAGGATGAAATTTCATAAGAAGGGAGGTTGTAAGACCCCAACTTTTTGAATAAAGATTAAATTTTCTCAAATATATTTTTGAATATTATGGTGTGGATTTGATATAATGTTATAGTCAGGTAATATTTATAAATTTTGTAAAGTACATAAGTTGTTATATAATATTTGATTTGTTTGGGAATATTTGTACAACCAAGACAATCATTGGTGGACCCCACAATGTAATTATTATCGGATTGAGAAAATAACAAAAATACTTTTTGAAAAAATAATAAATGGAAGTTTTACCATTAACTCGTTGAACTACCCTAAGTAGTAAAAATACAAGAATGCTGGCGTGGTTGCATAGTAGTAATACGGTATTGATTATTGATGCTTACGTGAGAAGTCACTCGGTTATACTCAATTATTGCTACAATAATTCTTAACGATCATATCTCTCATATTATTGATTCAATTATCATTATAAGATTATCCGTGCATAATATGTTATATTATTAAATCAATTATTAAGACGACAAAGTTATTCATATTATTAAATTGCAATATTTACAATGTCTAGAAGTTATGTCAATGAGAGGTTTGGTCACCTAATTGCGGCCAATAGGAGAAATCCTTTATCGAAAGCCCCCCTTCCGGACGGGAACGATTCGGTTGATAAATATTGTGAGTTATAATATTAATGATGAATGTTATTAAAATTGAAGTTGTGTTAGGAGTTGAATTTGGAGACGCGACGTGATATTTGAGTCCGGAACGATGAAATTAGTAAAAATAGTCTATAAACACAAAATTTTTCTAATTCACTATTCGTCAAAGTCAACAGATTGACTTTTTTGGGAAAAGTCAAACTTCAAAATTTCAAAATTTAAATTTTTGATAAAAATGGTTTTATTGTGTTAGAATTAATTGTGTTAATGAAAATCGACAATTATTTCGATAATAATTGATGTCTGGAGGTTATATTGATTAATCTGTATTTAACTAGGATAAACGAAAGCAATCGATTGTTATTATTTCACATGATTATAACTATTTGTTCACATGTGTATACTATTGTTTCATATTCTTGTTACTATTAGGGGATTTGGTACAAGATTGATAATACTTGCATGACTAAGTTAAAATGGAGGTATAGATGGAGGTGCTATACTGTAATTCGTATTTTCACATGTCTAGAACTATTGAATCACATTATTTACTATTAGGGGAGGTGGTGCAAGTTTGATAATACTTCCATGACTAAATTAAAAATAAAGAAAAAGTTGGAGGTATTGTACTATAATTTTTCGAGCCCCAAAACTTGCAATTATCGAAACTATATTTTTCTATAAATAGAAGCTCATTCTTCCTTCATTTCTCACCAATTCACAAAAGCTTTAGAGCGATTATTATAGAGAGAAATTATAGAAAAAGAAGAAGAGAAGTTCGCTACCTCACTATTCCAAAGATCCAATTTTTCTAAGGTAGGAGTATTATTTCTTTCTTATCCACGAAGAGAACTTACATTGTTCCATTCTTTATCATTACATTTGAACATCCTATCTCATGTGTTCTACGTCGGATCCGGTTTCGTCTTTATTATTACATTGGAATATCCGCTGCGTGTGTTTTACGCCGGATTGATTAAAATCTTTATTATTATGTTGGAATATCTCGTTTATGCGTTTTTACGGGACGATTCCGCCTTTATTATTCTCATTGGAATATCTTATTCGCATGCATTTTACGCCGGACCGATTCCGTCTTTATTATTCTCGTTGGAATATCACTCGCTCATGCGTTTTACTAGGACTGATTCCGCCTTTATTATTACGTTGGAATATCACATGCATGCATTTTACCGAGGACGATTTGCGTCTTTATTATTTTTGCCGAATATCCATTCGCGTGCATTTCTGGACTGATTCCGTTATTTATTATTCATTGGATTAACACGCCTATGAGGTCTCGCATGCACGGTGATTTCTTTTGTTATTCCATTCCTTATTATACTCAGTTGGTTAAAGTTTTGACTTCTATACTCCATGAAATTAGTGGAATATCTTTGATATTTGCGCTTCATCCAGTATCTTTTCATGGAAACATTCTTCTTAGCATTATTGAATTTTACTCTACAAAGCAGTATCATGTTGACAATTTGGACGTTATTAGTTCCTGGATAAATTAATTCTTGAACTTGTTTTTATTGAATTCTTATATCATTGTCATCATCCTCATGTTTATATTTTGTTAAAAGTCATCTGTGGCCTATAGTGCGTATGATGGACTTGGTATGATTATGACTGGGGATTATTGATTGTAATCATGATAGTAATGTTACAAATGATGTGGAAAAAAGTCCTCATTGACCCGTAGTGCATTGATGGGTGATGTTGTTGGCATAATCATGACCATTAATGAATACACAAATATTCTTGGCTTTTGAGTAGTATGGATAATTATGGTCGTGATACTAAAGAATATCCTTGGCCGTAGTGCAGGGGTGATTCGATGATGTGGATTATTTATTAAGCTGAGTCCCTGCGATAAAAGTGATGAAAAACCTTCTAAATCATAAAAGATAGTAGATTTTATTCTCTACTTGACTCTTTTAATGGATTGCTTGTTCTGCTGCAGTTAAACTTGATGGTTGTTATATTGTATCAGTTTAACACTGTTGAAGGCTAACGATAATATATTCTGCATTATCTTAGTCATAATATTTCCTACTGGGCTAGTTGATCTCACCCTTTTACTTTTATTGTTCTCTTCAGGAAATGAGAACGTAGAAGGGACTAGTCGGGGAACGGAGTGATGGACCAGATGATAGCATTAGTAGTCCTTACTATTCAGTGAAATTGTGGAAAATAAATGTAATAATATTGAATTTGAGTTTGTATATTGTCTAGACGATAATATTTGTATTAAAACTCATAGCTTATGTTTTGTCGTACTTTACACGACAGTTGTATTGTGACGCCCCCAAAATTAGGTTACATCACCCATCTTGGGTAGTCAGATACATGGTACAGGATTTAAATACAACTTACTAATATAAGCGTCATGGTATAATACGACATAAATCGTGAGTTTGAATACAAAATATTGTCTACTAGATATTATACAAACTCAAAAGAAATCCTCATTACAATTATTTTCACACTATTTCACGTAATAGTGAGGACTGCTAATGCTATCCTCTGGACCATTACTCCGCTCCCGACTCGTCTCAACTAAATTCTCATTTCAAGAGAACAATGAAAGAAAGGGTGAGCTCAACTAGCTCAAGAAGAAATATTATGACTAAGATAATGCGTAAATAAATTATCATTAGCCTCTATAACAAAGAAGTTAAACCGATAAAATATAATGAACATCAAGTTTAACTACAATGAACCAAAGAATCCATTAAAAGAGTCAAGAGAAAATAAAATCTACTATCTTTTTATGATTTAAAAGGTTTTTCATCATCATATAAATTTAGACTCGCTTTTAATAAATATTCCACATCATCGAATCACCCTCGCACTACGGCTTAAGGATATTCTTTAAGATCACGACCACAATTATTCATGCACTCATGCCAAGAATATTTCAGGTATTCATTAATGGTCATGATCATGCCAACAATCGCCCATCAATGCACTACGGGCCATCGAGGATTTTTACCACATCATTTGTAACATTACTGGCCATGATTACAACCAATAGTCTCTCGGTCATAATCATACCAAGTCCATCTACGCACCATGTGCCACGATGACTTTTCAACATAATATAAACATGAGGATGATGACAATGATATTCAATAAAACAAGTTCAAGAATTAATTTATCTAGAACCAATAACATCCAAACTGGCCAACATGACATCGCTTTCAGAGTAAAATTCAAGAATACCGAGAAGAATATTTCCATGAAAGGATATGGATGAAGCTTAAATATCAAGGATATTCCACTAATTTCATGGAGTATGAAGTTAAAGTTTTAACCAACTGGGTATAATAAAGAATGGAATAACAAAAGAAATCACCATGCATGCGATAGATCGCATGCATACATGTGTTATTCCAATGTAATAATAAATAACGGAACCAGTCCGGTGTAAAACGCATGAGATAGGATATTCCAACAGAATAATAAAGAATGGAACCAGTCCCACAGTGAAACACATGCATGTGATGTTCCAACAAAATAATAATAAAGATGTAACTGTGTCCGTGTAAAAACACATGCATGTGATGTTCCAATAGAATAATAATAAAACGGAACCGGTGTCCTGTGTAAAACACAAAGACAGGATGTTCCAATAGAATAATAATAAAGATTTAAACCAGTCCTGCAAAAACACATGCATGTGATGTTCCAATAGAATAATAATAAAGATTTTAACCAGTCCTGTAAAACACATGCATGTGATGTTCCAATAGAATAATAATAAAGATTTAAACCAGTCCCGTAAAAAACACACGCATGTGATGTTCCAACAGAATAATAGAAGAATGTCACCAAGTATAGGCAAACCGCATATACAAAGTTATTCCAATGTAATAATAAGCAATTGAATAACAACAGTTCTCTTCATGAATAAGAAAGAATAACACCCCTTACTTTTGGTAGGAGATTGAATAATCGCAGTAGTGTAGTAACAAAATACTCTTCTTCTTTCTCTTATTCTCTCTATACTTTCTCTCTATAACTTGAATGAATTCGTGAAAATAATGAAGCACTAGGCCTCTATTTATAGAAGATTTCTAGCTTAAGACCGCCATGTGAAAAAGCAAGTGGCTCGACGAATCGGTGATGTGAAAAGAAAAGTGGTTTGGCCTTTGTAATATGAAATGACAAGTGGTTCAACGCTCAGTAATGTGAAACGACAAGTGGTTCGGACGTCGGTAAAGGTAATTACTATCGACGAAGGTAATTACTATTCATAAAGGTAATTACTATTCGGGAAGGTAATTACTATCGACGAAGGTAATTACTATCGATTTAAAAGACTCTTAGATGATGACATATGGGCCCCCCATAAAATAATCAAACTTACCACACACGTCTCATAACAGACTCTTTATATACCTCAAGGATTGAATAAATATTACCACAAATCATTTTATTTTTAATCAACACATATTTAATCTCTCAACAATTATTAATCATTTATAACTTGTCGTCTCAATTATTGATTTAATACTATAACATATTATACAGATGATAATCGTGACAATAATTGAATCAATAATATAAGAGATATGATGCAAGAATTATCGAAGAATAATTGAAAGCATAAATTGAGTGACTTCTCACGTAAAGATCAATAATCAATATCGTGTGCTACTATACAACTACGCCAGACATCGTATTTCTTTTACTAAGGGTAGTTCAACAGCTTTTAATTCAGTAACACCTCTTCCATTATTTTTATAGAAAGATAATTTTGTCGTTTTCTAACTACGACAATACTTCCGCCAGGGGGTCCACTAATGATTGAGCCGCATTTAATATTCCCGACAAAAAGAATATTCCCGACCAAACGAATATTTTATAACAACTTACTTACTTTGCAAAATTTATAAATATTACCCACAACTATAACATTATATCAAATTTATTCCATAATATTCAAAAATAATATTTATAGAAAATTCATCTTTATTTATAAAAGTTGGGGTCTTACATGTATAATTAAGTTGTATTTGTATTTTGTACCATGTATTTGACGACTCAGAATAGGTGATGTATACCTATTTTGGGGGCGTCACATATGATCACGCAAAGAATTCTCGTAAGTAATAATTGAGTATAACCGAGTGACTTCTCACGTAAGCATCAATAATCAATACCGCAGTGTGCTCTTATGCAACCATGCCAGACATCGCATCTTTTAACATCGGTGTTTGTTTCAGCGGTTAATGGTAAAACTTTCGCCATTATTTTGATAAAGTATTTTTGTCGTTTTCTCAATCCGATAATAATTTTGTTGCGGGGTCCACCAATGATTGTACCGTCGTACGGATATTCCCCGACAAAAAGAATATTCCCCGACCAATCGAATATTTTATAACAACTTGCATACTTTGAAAAATTTATAAATACTACCCACAACTATAACATTATATCAAATCCACACCATAATATTCAAAAAAATATTTCGATAAATTTAAATCTTTATTCATAAAATTTGGGGTTTCACAATCTCCCCTCCTTATGAAATTTCGCCCTTGAAATTTACGTACGCACTTGATATGCCAAAGAGGTGAGGATACCTTGACTTCATTTCAGATTCTAACTCTTGAGGTATAACCTTTGAGTGTTGAATACGATCCTTCTTATCCAAGATTTTAACACGTATCTCCTCATACGTTAAATCTTCTGCTATATCGTCTAGTTCTAATTTAATAATATGGTTCAGGTCGTCCACATATTTACGTAACATCGATATGTGAAAAACGTTATGAACACGCGACATACTTGGCGGTAAAACGAGTTTATAGGCCACAGTTCCTACTCGATCGAGGATTTCAAATGGGCCAATTAAATCGAGGGTTGAGATTTTCTCTCTTCGTCGATTCTTGCTTCTAGAATAACGCCCTCTTGAACCTTCTTCATTCATTAGCTCCAGGTGTGTAGCTTGAGCGGATTTAACTTAATCGATTAAAGTCAATTCTAATCGTATATTCATTATCTTCACGCGGGTTCCTAGAGTTTTTAACTCTATCTTCATCATTTGTAAGTCGTACGAAATGGGTCTTTGTGTTAACAACATCACACTCGTAAATGTAAAACCCTAACTTTTTGAATAAAGATGAATTTTCTATAAATATTATTATTGAATATTATAGAGTGAAATTGATATAATGTTATAGTTGTGGGTAATATTTATAAATTTTGCAAAGTATGCAAGTTGTTATATAATATTCGATTGGTCGGGGAATATTCATTTTAATAGGGAATATTCGCATAATGGCACAATCATTGGTGGACCCTATTAACGGAATTATTATTATCGGATCGAGAAAACGATAAAAATATTTTTTTATGAAAATAACGGCGGAAGTTTTACCGTTAATCGTGAAACACCCGGTGTTAAAAGTACAGTAATAGGCGTGGTTGCATAGTAGCACAGGGTATTAATTATTGATGCTTACGTGAGAAGTCACTCAATTTTGCTTATTTTATGGACCCCCATTTACCCGTTTTTCAAAATAATTGGTAGAAGATGATTCAGTATGTATATATAGTATTTGTGTGTGATAAGGATGTGTGTGAAAATAACGTGTGGGGTGGGGGAAAGAAAAATGAAAATGGGTGGGGGAAATGTGTTACGTATATATAAGGTAATCTTATATATATACACTTTATTAGTATTATATATATATATATATATTGAAAAATGGGCGTAATGATTGCAAAATGGATTCACGGATGGGAATCATCCCCGACTTTTTTAGCTCATGTATATATATATATATATATATATATATATATATATATATATATATATATATATATATATTATTTTATTTAAAAGATTTTGCTTTAAATATGGACCGTCCGATTAAAAGTAAATCAATCTGGACCGTTTCATGAATTAATTATTATTCATTCCATTCTTCTATAAATGAAGCTTATTCCTTCATTATTTTCTTATTTAATTCTTTGAACTTTAGAGAGAAAGTTATAGAAAGAAATAGGAAGAGAAGTCTCGCTAACTTTCTTTTCCTTTATCCAGTTTCTTTTACTAAGCTAAGAGATATTATTCTTTTGTATTTGAGAAGAGAACTTCATTATTCCACTTCTTTATTATTCATTGGAATAACTTTGATAACGTGGAATACCCTATACGTGGTGACATTCTTCTATTATTCATCTTTTATTATTCCGTTAGAACATCCTCGCTCATGGCTGGCTATGGGACCGGGTTCCGCTTTCTATTATTCTGTCTTTATTATTCCGTTGGAACATCACATGCAGGCTATCTATGGGACTCGGTTCCATTTTATTATTCTCGTCTTTATTTTCCGTTGGAACATCCGATTTCAGGCTTTTACGCGGACCTGGTTCCGCTTCTTTATTATTTCATTCTTTATTATTACATTTGGAACATCCTATCGGTTGTGATTTTCACTGACCTGGTTCCATTATTATTATTCTGTTGAATAACTTTTACTTTTCAAGTAACCGCATGCATGGTGATTTCGTTGTTATTCCATTCCTTATTATTCTCGGTTGGTTAAAATTTTGACTTCTATACTCCATGAAATTAGTGGAATATACTTGATATTCAAGGCTTCATCCAAAGATTTTTCATGGAAATATTCTTTCGAGAAATCTTGAATTTTACTCTACAAAGCAAAGATCATGTTGACAATTTGGACGTTATTAGTTCCCTGAATAACTTAATTCTTGAACTTGTTTTATTGAATTTTATATCATTGTCATCATCCTCATGTTTATATTTTTGAAAGTAAATCGTGGCACCGTAAAGCATGGATGGACTTGGTATGATTATGACTGTGGATTATTGATTGTAATCATGACCATAATGTTACAAATGATGTGGTAAAAGTCCTCATTGGCCCGTAGTGCATTGATGGATGAGTTGTTGGCATGATCATGACCATTAATGAATACACAAATATTCTTCGCCCGTAGAAGTGCATGGATAATTGTGTTCGTGATACTAAAGAATATCCTTGGTAGTAGCAGGGGTGATTCGATGATGTGGAATATTTATTGTCGAGTCTCACTATAACAAAATGATGAAAAACCTTTTTAATCATAAAAGATAGTATATTTTATTTTCTACTTGACTCTTTTAATGGATTGCTTGTTCCTATTGCAGCTTAAACTTGATGTCTATTATATTTTATTAGTTTAACATTGTTGGAGACTAATGATAATTTATTCGCATTATTTTAGTCATAATATTTTTCATTGGGCTAGTTGAGCTCACCCTTTCTTTCACCGTTCTTCTTGAGAAATGAGAATATATTTGGGATTTAGAGTCGGGAAGCGAGTGATGGTCCGAGGATAGCATTAGTAGTCCTCACTATTCGTGAAATAGTGTGATAATAATTGTAATGAGGACTCCTTTTGAGTTTGTATAATCTCTAGTAGATAATATTTGTATTCAAACTCATGGTATTTATGTTTTGTCTTATTGTATACGGCAGTTGTATTAGTAAGTTGTATTTGAATTACGTACCACGTATATCTGGCGACCCAAGATGGGTGATGTATACCAAATTTTGGGGCGTCACATTCAGTATCAAAGCTTAGGATATGATCCCTGCTAAGATGTGAGACTAGAACTAGGAGGGAGAGCGGGGAATTCTTCGTTAGTATGACCTACTTAAATTTATTTTGTATTTAAATTGGTTGGTCAGAGTTTAGAGATATTATGTTACATGTCAATTAACCTTTGTTTAGTGGCAGTATCTGAAAATGACATCCGAAAATGTTGAGAATAGCAATAGAGCACAAGAGACTGTTGAGTTTCCACATATCAATAGTTAGGAGAATGTGCATCAGGAAGGCGACAATCCTTATGCAAACAACAACACTGACCAAATGATGAATGATGGATTGTTTAGAGGCTTTATGCAATTCATGCAAAAGCAGGCGAGAGTGGCTCCTGTCCAAAATGTAGGTGGAAACACTAGAAACTCTCGGGCGGTCACCGCTAAACAGTTCAAGGAGCTGGGACCACCAGAGTTTAAGGGAGAGCCAAAACCACTTATGGCGGAAGCATGGATAAAGCAGATCACCAAGATATTTGATGTCTTGGGATGCTCCGAGAAGCAAAAGGTTCTCTTTGCCGCCTTTATGTTGCTTGTGAGAGGCGATTCTTGGTGGGAATCGGAAAAAACGTACTCAACCGCCCATCTTGAAGATGTCTTGGGAGAAGTTCTAAGAGCTGTTCAACGACAAATACTTTTCCGAAAGTATTCGTCACATGAAAGAGGTGGAGTTTATCAAATTGGAGCAAAACAATATGACCGTGTCGCAATACGAGGCAAAATTTGCATGAGTTATCCCGGTTCATGCTCCACTTGGTGGATAATGAAGAGAGAATGGCGCGAATGTTTTTAAGAGGTTTGAAGCCAGGAGATACATTAACATCTTATTTCTAATAAAGCGTGTTTGTATTCGGATGTTATACATAGGGCTCGATTCTTGCCGAAGCGATAACGAGTCAACGCAACCAAAAGAAAGCAAGCGTAGGCAAAATGATAATACCGGTGAGAAGCGATCATCGAAGCGGTGACAACAAGCGTGGAGGAATCAACAGCGTAAATGGTAACTACTTCGGTGGTAATCGGGTACAAAACAATAAGAATGGACATTTCAAGAAGAGGAGATTCAACAATGATGGAAAGACGTCGGTGCCAAAGACCGTTGTTAAGGAGGAGAAAGACCACCTATCATATGCTTCAAATGCGGAGGGAGGACACATCACCAAATTGCGGGATGCCGTAGTCAAAGCATGTTATAATTGTGGAAGAGAGGGTCACTTAGCCCGATTTTTGTCGCTCACCGAAGACAAATTCAGCTAAGATGGAGGCACCAAAGGCTGTCCCAGAAAAGTCAAAGTTGGTAGTGCAAGGGAGAGCGTTTGTTGTGACCTCCCAGAAAGCAAGGAACTCGAATAAGGTCATCACGGGCAAGCTTATCATAAACTCTAAATAAGTCTACACTTTATTTGATAATCTTTGGTTCTACCCATTCTTTTATTTCTCCTACTTGCGCCAACGATTAAATTTGACTGGAGAGATTAGACTTTGACTTATCTGTGGAAACTCCGTTGGGAGAAACCTTCATTACATCCACAGTTTATAAGTCTTGTTTGGTTCAAGTTGGTACCCACACATTACCTGTCGATCTAATTGCATTAAAAATACTTGCATTTGATGTAATTCTAGGGATTTATTGGTTAACTACTCATCATGCAAAAATTGATTGTTTTCGTAAGGTTGTTAGCTTTTATATTCCTAATCGACCTATTATGCGAATTCAAGCAACCAAACCATTAAAATCAATCACTGTCATCTCAAGCCATAAAGCTATTCGTTTATTGAAAAACGGATGTCAAGCTTTCTTAGCTCATATCCACGATCTAAACAAAAATACGCCGGTTTTGAATAATATTTCTATTGTTAATGAATTTCCGACGTATTCCCGAAGAACTTCCCGGCCTACTGTAAGACCCCAACTTATTATTAATGAAATTTAATTTTCTATTTATTATTTTGAAATAGTAAGGGTTGATTTGATTAATGTGGATAGTTAGGGGTAAAATACGCAAATATTTCAAAATAAGCAAGTGGTTATAAAATATTCATTGTTGTTTGGGAATATTCGTTTGGTCGTGGAATATTCGCGTGCTTATCTGGGAATATTAAATATTTACGGTAATGACATGTGTGTGGGCCCATAACTGAAAAGCGATTGGATGAAGAAACGACAAATATAAGTTGTTTAAAAATAATGGCGTAGTTATTACAATTAACACTTTGTTGAAATACCTAATTGGTTAAAACACACGATGTCTGGCGTTGTCAGACAAGAAGACATTGCAGTATTGCACCAATTATTGAAGGCACCACCGTAACGCCCCCAAAATTAGGTATACGCCACCCATCTTGGGTCGCCACTTACATGGTACATAAATTCAAATACAACTTATTAACCTAACTGGCGGTACAATACGACATAAAACGTGAGTTTGAATACAAATATTGTCTACTAGATATTATACAAACTCAAAAGGAGTCCTCATTACAACTATTATCACACTATTTCACACGAATAGTGAGGACTACTAATGCTATCCTCTCGGACCATTACTCCGCTCCCCGACTCGTCCCAATTATGTTCTCATTTTCAAGAGAACGGTGAAAGAAAGAAAGGGTGAGCTCAACTAGCCCGAAGAAGAAATATTATGACTAAGATAATGCAAAATAAATTATCATTAGCCTTCAACAATGTGTTAAACCGATAAAATACAATAGACAACCGGTTTAATCTGCAATGGAATAAACAATCCATTAAAAGAGTCAAGTAGAGAATAAAGTCTACTTATCTTTTAGGTTTTAAAAGGTTTTCATCAATTTTTATCTTTGAGACTCGATTTTAATAAATAAACCACCACATCTAATCATCCTCGTACTACTGGCCAAGGATTTTCATCAAATTATCAATGGTAAATTTGACTATACCGAATCACCCCGGTCATAATCATACCAAAAACTATCCATCATCGCATTACATGTGCCATCGAGGACTTTTGTCACATCATTTATATCAAGTCATGATTATACCGAATGATCCTCGGTCATAATCATACTAAGTTCATCTACGCACGTAAGCCAAAGATAACATAATATAACATGAGGATGATGACAATGACATAGTAATTCAATAAAACAAGTTCAAGAATTATTTAATCCATGAATTATTAACGCCCAAATTGTCAACATGATCATTGTTTTCGTAGAGTAAAATTCAAGAATGATCGTAAGAATATTTCCATGAAAAGATATTGGATGAAACGCAAATATCAAGGATATTCTACTAATTTCATGGAGTATAGAAGTCAAAGTTTTAACTAACTGGGTATAATAAAGAATGGAATAACAAAAGAAATCACCACGCATGCAGACTTGCAGATGTATAAAAGTTATTCCAATGTAATAATAATAACGGAAACCGTGTCGTGAAATTCACACAAGATGTGATGTTCCAATGTAATAATAAAGATGGAACCAGATCCGATGTAAAAAACACACGATAGGATATTCCAATGTAGAATGATAAAAGACGAAACTGTGTCCTGTAAAACACATGCACGAGGATGTTCCAACAGTAATAATAAAAGCGGAACCAGTCCAAATTGTAAAACACATGCATGTGATGTTCCAAATGTAGAATAATAGAAGAATGTCACCAAGTATAGGGTAAACTGGCGTGATACAAAAGTTATTCCAATGTAATAATAAGCAATGGAATAACATAAGGATTTCACCAAGTATAGGGTATGCCATGATATACAAAGTTATGTATAGGGTATGCCACTTTTACAAAAGTTATTCCAAATGTAATAATAATGAATGGAATAAACAAAGTTCTCTTCAAGAAGAAAGAATAACACCCCTACCGTAAAAAGAACTGAATATAAGAAGTAGTGAAGTAAATAGAATACTCTTCTTCTTTCTATAACTTTCTCTATACTAGCTTCTCTCTATAATTTCTCTCTCAATGAATTCGTAAGAAAATAATGAAGGAATGAGCTTCTATTTATAGGAAAATGGAATGCATAAGAACTAATCCATGAACGGTCCAGATTGATTTACTTTAATCTGACGGTCCATATTTAAAGAAAAATCTTTTAAATAAAATATAATATATTCTATTTATATAAAAACATTTTACTATGCAAACACTACGCAATACTATGCAAAACACTATGCAAAATACTATGCAACACTACGCATAATAAAATATAATATATTCTATTTATAGAATAACTTTAATAAAGTATTCTATTTTATATAAAAAGATGTTTCGCGTTTTTATTACTTAATAAAACAAAACGTCATTATCATTATAATAATTCATATTATTAATAAATGATAATGGAATCAAACCTGGTGACTTCTCACATAAGCATCAATAATCAATACGTGGTGCTATTACTTAACAACCACACGACATCGCATTTTTACTACCGAGTAGTTCAACAAGAACCACTACCAGTAAAACTTTCACGTTATTTCAATAAAATATTTTTGTGCGTTTTTCAATCCGGCAATAATTACATTGTGGGGTCTACCAATGATTGAGTCAGTTATGCGAATATTCCTCGCTAAACCGAATATTCCCAGACCAATTGAATATAATATAACCACTTGCATACTTTGAAAAATTTATAAATACTACCCACAACTATAATATTATCTCAAATTCACACCATAATATTAAAAAATTATTTTGACAAAAATTTAAATCTTTATTGATAAAATCGGGGTCTCACAATCTCCCTCCTTATGGAATTTCGCCCTCGAAATTAGGGTACGATACTGATATGATAAAGAGGTGAGGATACCTTGAATACCATTATCGTTAAAAATATTAAATTCATCTTCGCAATCCGCCAAAGATATTCATTAACAATTCATCTTTTGCACTACTACAGCCAAAGATATACAATCAGTAAAACCAATAATGCCGAGACTCACTTAATAGTATCACAACCATGAATTATCCATGCACTCTTGGCTAAGGATATTCGTGTTTTCAATTACTGATCATGATTATATTATAAGAATAATCCGTGGTCATAATCATACCAAGTCTATCAATGCACTACTACCAAAGATGACTTTTACCACATCAATGAATTAATATTTCATTCTTTGAGACTCATTTCAATAATTAATCCATATCATCGAATCATCAATGCACACTCTGAGGCCAAGGATATTCATTAGTATCACGACCACAAATTATCCATGCACTACTACCAAAGATAATCGTGTATTCATTAGTATCACGACCACAAATTATCCATGCACTACGGCTAAAGATAATTGTGTTTTCAATTACTGATTATGATTATACCGAATGATCCTCGGTCATAATCATACCAAGTCCATCTATGCACGTAAGCCACGGATGACTTTGAACACATCCATGAATTAATATTTCATTCTTTGAGACTCAAATTTCAATAATTAATCCACATCGTCGAATCATCCCGCACTACTGTGCTAAGGATATTCATTAAGTATCACGACCACAAATTATCCATGCACTACGGCCAAAGATAATTGTGTTTTCAATTACTGGTTATGATTATACCGAATGATCCTCGGTCATAATCATACCAAGTCCATCTATGCACGTAAGCCACGAGATGACTTTGAACACATCCATGAATTAATATTTCATTCTTTGAGACTCATTTCAATAATTAATCCACATTTTGAATCATCCCCGCACTACAAAGTTAAGGATATTCATTAGTATCACGACCACAAATTATCCATGCACTACTACCAAAGATAATCGTGTATTCATTTAGTATCACGACCACAAATTATCCATGCACTACGGCTTAAAGATAATTGTGTTTTCAATTACTGGTTATGATTATACCGAATGATCCCCGGTCATAATCATACCAAGTCCATCTATGCACGTAAGCCACGTAGATGACTTTGAACACATCCATGAATTAATATTTCATTCACGAGACTCATTTCAATAATTAATCTACATCGTCGAATCATCCCCGCACTACAAATGTGCTAAGGATATTCATTAGTATCACGACCACAAATTATTCATGCACTACTACCAAAGATAATTGTGTGTTTCAATTACTGGTTATGATTATACCGAATGATCCCCGGTCATAATCATACCAAGTCCATCTATGCACGTAAGCCACAGATGACTTTGAACACATCCATGAATTAATATTTCATCTTTGAGACTCAAATTTCAATAATTAATCCACATCGTCAATCATCCCCGCACTACAAAAGCAAGGATATTCATTAGTATCACGACCACAAATTATCCATGCACTACTACCAAAGATAATTGTGTTTTCAATTACTGGTTATGATTATACCGAATGATCCTCGGTCATAATCATACCAAGTCCATCTATGCACGTAAGCCACGGATGACTTTGAACACATCCATGAATTAATATTTCATTCACGAGACTCATTTCAATAATTAATCCACATCGTCGAATCATCCTTGCACTACAAAAGCTAAGGATATTCATTAAGTATCACGACCATAAATTATCCATGCACTACTACCAAAGATAATTGTGTTTTCAATTACGGTTATGATTATACCGAATGATCCTCGGTCATAATCATACCAAGTCCATCTATGCACGTAAGCCACGAGATGACTTTGAACACATCCATGAATTAATATTTCATTCTTTGAGACTCATTTCAATAATTAATCCACATTTTGAATCATCCCCGCACTATGTGCTAAGGATATTCATTAGTATCACGACCACAAATTATCCATGACTACTACCAAAGATAATCGTGTATTCATTAAGTATCACGACCACAAATTATCCATGCACTACGGCTAAAGATAATTGTGTTTTCAATTACTGAGTTATGATTATACCGAATGATCCTGGTCATAATCATACCAAGTCCATCTATGCACGTAAGCCACGGTGACTTTGAACACATCCATGAATTAATATTTCATTATCGAGACTCATTTCAATAATTAATCCACATCGTCGAATCATCCCCGCACTACTGTGCCAAGGATATTCATTAGTATCACGACCACAAATTATCCACACTACTACCAAAGATAATTGTGTTTTCAATTACTAATTATGATTATACCGAATGATCCCGGTCATAATCATACCAAGTCCATCTATGCACGTAAGCCACGTAGATGACTTTGAACACATCCATGAATTAATATTTCATTCTTTGAGACTCATTTCAATAATTAATCCACATCGTCGAATCATCCCCGCACTACAAAGCAAGGATATTCATTAGTATCACGACCACAAATTATCCATGCACTACTACCAAAGATAATTGTGTTTTCAATTACTAGTTATGATTATCTTGAATGATCCTCGTCATAATCATACCAAGTCCATCTATGCACGTAAGCCACGGATGGCTTTGAACACATCCATGAATTAATATTTCATTCTTTGAGACTCAAATTTCAATAATTAATCCACATCGTCAATCATCCCCGCACTACAAAAGCTAAGGATATTCATTAGTATCACGACCACAAATTATCCATGCACTACTACCAAAGATAATTGTGTTTTCAATTACTGTTATGATTATACCCTAACAATCTCGGTCTTAATCATACCAAGTCCATCTATGCTCTATAGACCACGGATGACTTTAAAAAAATATAAACACGAGGATAATGATATAAAGAATCAATCAAATAAGATAAAGGATAAATATTAAACATTTATAATATAATTTATCCAGATTCAAGAATATCCCCATGTTTTCAATCACTTAATAATCTCATAATCTAATATCATTAATATTATAACAATATTTTAATCACTTCTTAAATTTATAAATAATTTATCTTAATTGTTTACGCTTTACCATATAATGCATTTAATCATTCAAAATGTCATACTCATAAAATATCATCACCAATTATCAAATCCTCATCAAAAAAAATATGCATATACTCTATATAGGATTCTCTAGCCATAAAATCCTCTATATTTTCAACTTTGTTACTTCACATAACATATTTAACTCATATGTTCAGAATTAAACTCTTTTCATGACAAATACCAAATCAGCCCCAAAATATTTCTTTTCTGGGATTTAGCATAATATAGTCCCATAATGAAAATATATTTTCTCGAATTTTTAAAATTCATTTACTATTTTTAAAAATCAATTTCCACTTAATTCCTTAAGAAATTAGCTACCTCAAGTTTAACTCCAAAATTCCCAAATCTTGGCAGGACCTTACACATGTTAACGTGAGCTTCCAGTTTAAATTTCATGGTCATCGGAGTTATAGAACTCTGGTTATAGCGTTTTTTGTCGGAAAAACCTAAATATTGAAATAGTCATAACTTGCTCATTTTAAGTCGTAATGAGCTCATTTTTGGACAGGAGGTACTTTATACCATATACTTTCATGTCCCAAAAGGCCAGAATTTTTCTCATAATTTAAGTAGCCGAAACAGCCTCTCTAAAATCATGGCGTAAGCTTTTTCGGCTTTTTGCAGCTTTGCACTCCTTTGCTAAAATCAGTCCACACAAAAATCTACAACACCTTTTCCAGTAATTCCACTTGGATTAGTTAGGTAACTCGTAGATCTAACTCTAGGACTTGACCACATTCAAAAATTCAAAATATAATAAGAGATATGGTCAATTGAATTTCATGTTACGTTTTTCACCAAAAATCTGATTTTCAACTCTTTGTGATTTCTAAGAAACTTTCATGTTTTCACATACTAACCAACATAACTCATCATAAAACTTACTAATACTTCATATACCCATGATTTTCATTATTCCAATGCTTTTATTATGACTTTCATCATAAACCACGTAAACCTGCTCATTTTAGTCAAGAAATATTTGAGGGTTTAAGAAATGGGTTTTTTCTTTGGGGTCAATACAAAATTCGATTTCACGCCTAGGGTAGGCTAGGAAATCTTCAAGAATACGACAAGAAATTTATTAATGATAGAAATATCTTTCAAAATCTGTTACTCTCATCCAAGACTTGGATAAGACGTCACATTGATATCTAACTGTGACTTCTATCCCTTAACCTAGATAAAGACCTCACAATGATACCTATAAACTTGCCATCTTCGATCATGACGTCGCCTACGTAAAGTCCGCTTCGGTGCATTCACACAAGGAAGTCAACAACGAAAGGTTCGGGGCTCTTTACTTATGCCTTGAAATAACAAAGGATTAACTTTAGGGTTTGGTTACTTTGAATTGAGTATAATGAGTTGGTATAAATATAAAAGCTAACAACCTTACTTAAAAGAATAATGAGTAGTTAATCAATCATTTTGAAAAATTACCTCAAAGGCAAGTATTTTCAAAGAGATAAGATTGACAGTAACGTGAAAGTGTTTATTTGAAACAACAAGATTAATAAGCGATGGAGGTAACGAAGGTTTCTCCCAACGAAGTTTCAATAGATAAATCAAAGTCTAATTTCTCCTGAGTCAAATTTAAACGTTGAACGCAAAGCAAGAGAGATAAAAGAATGGGTAGAACAGGTATCTAATAAGGTATAGACTTCGTAAGAATTTATAATTAACTAACCCGTGCTAACTTCGTTCGGGTTACCCACTTTTCGAGAAGTCACGAAAAACGCTCTTCCCGAAATCATCGATTTTGTTTTGTCCAGATCCGCCTTTGGTGCCACTATCCCAAACCTGGACTTGACTTCACTATACGACAAAATCGAGTTAAATGACCTTCTCTTCTTGAAATTTCCACTTTTATTATCTTTGCCATGATTACCCATCAAGTGGTTACCATTCTTAGCATGATAATTTCCCCCACGATGGTTATCATTGTTCGATAGCCGTTGCCACCAAAGATGATTATTATCGTGTTGTTGGTCGTTACCTTTTGTTTGAATCGAATCAACACTCTCATGTGCTTCATTGCTTATCTCAAAGATTTTTCAGATGCCATTCTCAAACACCGCCACAAAACAAGGGTTAATTGACATTTAACAAATTATCCCTATATTCGATCGACCAATCAAATACCAAATAAACTTAGGTAGGTCATACTAGCGAAAGAATTCCCCGTCTCTCCCTCCTAGTTCTTATCTCGCAGATCTTAGCAGGATCATATCCTAAGCTCGATACCAACCGTAACGCCCCCAAAATTAGGTATACGTCACCCATCTTGGGTCGCCACTTACATGGTACATAAATTCAAATACAACTTATTAACCTAACTGTCATGTACAATACGACATAAAGCGTGAGTTTGAATACAAATATTGTCTACTAGATATTATACAAACTCAAAAGGAGTCCTCATTACAACTATTATCACAATTATTTCACGTAATAGTGAGGACTACTAATGCTATCCTCCGGACCATTACTCCGAGTTCGACTCGTCCCAACTATGTTCTCATTTCAAGAGAATAAAGTGAAAGAAAGGGTGAGCTCAACTAGCCCAAGAAGAAATATTATGACTAAGATAATGCGAGAATAAATTATCATTAGCCTTCAACAAATGTTAAACCGATAAAATACAATAGACAACCGGTTTAATCTGCAGTGAATAAGCAATCCATTAAAAGAGTCAAGTAGAGAATAAAGTCTACTATCTTTTAGGTTTTAAAAGGTTTTCATCAATTTTTATCTTTGAGACTCACAATTTTTAATAAATAAACCACCACATCTAATCATCCCCGTACCACGGCCAAGGATTTTCATCAAATTATCAATGGTCATGACTATACCGAATCACCCCCGGTCATAATCATACCAAAAACTATCCATCATCGCATTACATGTGCCACCGAGGACTTTTGTCACATCATTTATATCAAGTCATGATTATATCGAATGATCCTCGGTCATAATCATACTAAGTTCATCTACGCACGTAAGCCAAAGATAACATAATATAACATGAGGATGATGACAATGACATAGTAATTCAATAAAACAAGTTCAAGAATTATTTAATCCATGAATTATTAACGCCCAAATTGTCAACACGACATTGTTTCAGAGTAAAATTCAAGAATGATCGTAAGAATATTTCCATGAAAAGATATTGGATGAAACGCAAATATCAAGGATATTCTACTAATTTCATGGAGTATATAAGTCAAAGTTTTAACTATTTGGGTATAATAAAGAATGGAATAACAAAAGAAATCACCATGCATGCAGACTTGCGAGATAGACAAAGTTATTCCAACAGAATAATAATAACGGAACCAGTCGGTGAAATTCACACCCCATGTGATGTTCCAAAGTAATAATAAAGATGGAACCAGATCCGATGTAAAACACATGAGATAGGATATTCCAACAGAATGATAAAGACGGAACCAGTCCTGTGTAAAACACATGCATGTGATGTTCCAACAGTAATAATAAAAAGCGGAACCAGTCCGGTGTAAAACACATGCATGTGATGTTCCAATGTAATAATAGAAGAATGTCACCAAGTATAGGTAAATCACAGATACAAAAGTTATTCCAATGTAATAATAAGCAATGGAATAACATAAGGATTTCACCAAGTATAGGTACGCTGCGATACAAAGTTATGTATAGGGTATGCCACTTTTTAAAAGTTATTCCAATGTAATAATAATGAATGGAATAACAAAAGTTCTCTTCAAGAAGAAAGAATAACACCCTTACCGTAGTAAAAGAACCTAAATATAGAAGTAGTGAAGTAAAGAATACTCTTCTTCTTTCTATATTTCTCTCTATATCTTCTCTATAATTTCTCTCTGTAGTTTCAATGAATTCGTAAGAAAATAATGAAGGAATAAGCTTCTATTTATAGGAAAATGGAATGCATAAGAACTAATCCATGAACTATCCAGTATTGATTTACTTTTAATCTAACGGTCCATATTTAAAGAAAAATCTTTTAAATAAAATATAATATATTCTATTTATATAAAAATATTTTACTATGCAAAACACTATGCAATACTATGCAAAACACTATGCAAACACTATGCAACACTATGCATAATAAAATATAATATATTCTATTTATAGAATAACTTTAATAAAGTATTCTATTTTATATAAAAAAGATGTTTCGCTTTTATTACGTTAATAATACTGAATAAAACAAAACGTCATTATCGCTTATAATAATTCATATTATTAATCGACTAATAATGGAATCAATGGTGACTTCTCACATAAGCATCAATAATCAATACCGTGTGCTACTATGCAACCACACGTATTACTTTACTTTTACTACCGAGTAGTTCAACAATAACCACGGTAAAACTTTCGCCGTTATTTCAATAAAATATTTTTGTCGTTTTCTCAATCCGACAATAATTCTGTTGTGGGGTCCACCAATGATTGAGCCGTTATGTATTTAATATTCCCCGCTAAACCGAATATTCCCCACCAATCGAATATAATATAACCACTTGCATACTTTGCAAAATTTATAAATACTACCCACAACTATAATATTATCTCAAATTCACACCATAATATTAAAAAATTATTTTGACAAAAATTTAAATCTTTATTGATAAAATCTGGGGTCTCACAACTACTCAATAATGGTTACGAGAATTCTTGCTCAAAGATTTTATTTTATTGATTCAATAATTGCTACGTTGATATTTTATATTGCTGTTGTTTCAATAATTGTCATTACACAGTATTTTCTATTATCGGAGCAATAATTCATATTATCTGAATAATATTAGATAATATTATTGACAATGTCTAGAAAGTTACGCCTCAAGGAGAGGTTTGGTCATCTAATCATGGCGCCAAAGAAGAGAGAGATCCTTATTGGAAAGCCCCTCTATCCCTGAACCGCCTCGTTGTCAATAATGTGATTCGTAATATTATTTATGAATAATTAATTATTGATTTATATGATGAGGAAAATATTGATTTTATGAGGATATAGATGGAGAAAATTTTTAATGTGACAATTGTTGAAAATTAATATTTTATCTTTTTCTAATAAAATAATTCATTTAAATATATTATTTTAATAATATATTAACGATGATATTTTTACAATGAATGTGGGATATATGAGTATATGAGGAGGAAGAGTATTTTTGTGGCATTAAATGTTTAACACATATTTTGTGTGTTGGTGGACACAATTATCGATCGAAATTTGATTATATTTTGTAAAATCGCCCTCGCTTATGGATTTTGGTCAATTTCATTTGGAATTCGGAAAAACTTTCTTCGCAAAGTTGTATAAAATTGAATTTCCTATAAAAACTCGCGAGATTTGAATTTTCCGATAAAGAGGCTATTTATTATTAATTATTGAAGTTCAAGTTCAAATAATTAATTTTTGGGAGTTTTAGTTAATTATTTTGAGAAAACGTTTTTGCAACTAAGTTGGCCTCACATGTGATTCAAATGGGCTGAGATCAGTTGTCTCAGGTGGGCTAAAGAAAATATGAAAAATATATTAATATTATATTCAATTTTCTCTTTTGGTGTTCTAAGCATTTTCCTATAAATAGGTGCTTAGGTTAGAATTGAAAACACACCGTAAACTCAAGTTTTCTCTATTTCTCTCTCGATATCTTGAGCGTATTCTTGTGAGTATACTTTGAGTATTGTTAGCGGTGCAAGTTCCTTCAAAGACTATACCCTAGATTCCAAATTTAGAAGTACTAATCTTTCGAGGTAAGGGATGTTATTTTCTTCTCGGATGATATTATTTCTTCAATATCATTATTTGAAATATTGGTTGGAACTATTTATCAAATTTGAAACTTTTCCATGCTCAGGGTTCTTATTCATGAGTTACTTATTCACGAGTTACTATTCATAGTACTATTCATGAAGCGTGAAGATGTTTTTTTTGGGAAATTTCTATCTTTTGGTGTCTTGAGTTGCTATTCACGATACCAAGACTATTCACGATATCTGACATTATTCACCGAAAAATAAAATTTCTTCTTTTTGTCCAAAATATCTATTACGGATACTAGCTTTGATTGTATCCATGTTTTGATCATTCTTGAATTTTACACCACTATGATTATTTTTGAGGTATTTTTGAACATGGATAAAAAACAAAGTACTAATCCTTAATCCTTAATCCTTGTCATTTTGTTTCACTTTGGATTCGTTTCTTTAAAAATATTTTTCATCATCCTCGATCTTAAATGATGATATTATTGAATATCTTTGGCCCAGTAGTGCAAAAGATGAATGATTTTCAAGAATATCTTTGGTAGTAGTCAGCAAAGATGAGCAGTGTTTAGATGAACATGATTAATCGATGAATATCTTTGGCTCAGTAGTGCAAAGATGAATATTTGAATCCAGATGTATATTGATTGATGTTACTGGGGATAAAAGATAGACGATGAACTTTTAAATTCATACATAGAAGATAGTAGTTTGCATTCTCTACTTAACTCTTCTAAAGAATTATTATTTCATTGCGAATATTGATTTAAAATTTGTTGTCTATTGTATTCTATTAGATTTTTTCTGTTGAAGACTAACGGTAATTTGTTGTATATTATCTTAGTCATAATATTCTTTATCGGGCTAGTTGAGCTCACCCTTTTCCTTTTTGTTCCATTTTTCTTCTCGTGGAGGCGAGAATATAGCGAGTATTTAGCCTGGGGGTATGGAATGAAGGTTTTAGAAAGAATTGTTTAGTAGTCCTCACCATTTTTGTAAAATAATGTATCAATAAATGTGATGAGGATTTATTTGAGTATAGATATTGTCTAGAAGATAATATTTGTATTCAAACTCACAGCTTTTCTTGTTGTAATAATAAAGTTGTAGTTGTTTACGTACCATGTATTGACAACTCGAATGGGTGATGTATACCTATTTTGGGGGCGCCACACTACCCCCGAGCATGAAATTGAATTTTGTATCGACCTTGAACCCCCAGACAAAACCCATTTCTAAATCCCCATATCGAATGGCTTCTATTGAACTTCAAGAGTTAAAACTCAACCTGCAGGAATTGTTAGACATTGGCTTTATTCGTCCTAGTACTTCTCCTTGGGGTGCTCCTGTTTCTATTCGTGAAGAAGAAAGATGGGAGTATGCGACTTTGTATTGATTATCGGGAGTTGAATCATGTCACCATCAAAAATAGGTACCCATTGCCACGTATTGATGACCTGTTTTGACCGATTTGCAAGGAGCCAAATTCTTTTCAAAGATTGATCTTCGTTAGGATATCACCAATTGAAGATTAGAACCGGTGACATTCCAAAGACGCTTTCGTAACTCCCGAAGACGAGCATTATGAATTCCTAGTCATGTCCTTTGGATCGACTAATGCTCCCCGCCGCCTTCATGGATATGATGAACCGAAGTTTTCAAGGAATATTTGGATCACTTTGTGGTCATCTTTATTGATGACATCCTCATATATTCCAAAACCCGTGAAGATCATGAGCAACACTTGAGGCTGATACTCCAAAAGCTTTGTGAATATAAGCTTTATGCCAAGTTAAAGAAATGCGAGTTCTGGCTTGAGGAAGTAGCATTCCTTGGGCACGTGGTATCAAGTCATGGAATATCTATTGACCCAGCAAAGATTAAAGCTATTCAAAGCTGGGAGCAACCTAAATCAGTGACCGAAGTACGTAGCTTTCTCGACTTAGCTGGTTATTATCGGAGATTCGTAGAAGGGTTTTCTCAAATCGCTACTCCACTAACTCAGCTGACTCAGAAAGATATAAAGTTCGATTGGAGCGAGGAATGTGAGAAGAGTTTTCAAGAACTCAAGAGGAGACTCATTTCAAAGACTGCTCGACAATACCATCTGGTTCGGAGGGATTTGTCATCTACAGTGATGCTTCGGGGAAAGGGTTAGGATGTGTTCTCATGCAACATGGGAAAGTCATAGCCTATGCCTCATGACAACTCAAAGAATATGAGAGGAATTATCCTACTCATGATCTAGAGTTGGCAGCTGTTATCTTCGCACTAAAGATTTGGAGGCATTACTTGTATGGGGAGAAAGTGGAGATCTTTACGGATCATAAAAGCCTCAAATATTTCTTCACTCAAAAGGAGCTCAACATGCGACAACGACGTTGGCTTGAACTGTTGAAAGATTATGATCATACTATCCAATACCATCATGGAAAAGCTTAACGCAGAGTCGACGATTGAGTAGAAGATCATATCTTGCACTGAGTGCAATATTGTCATCGCAAAGGCCCATTTTGTATGACTTGCAAAGGATGGAGATAGAGATAAAGACTCCAGGGACCCACGTGATGATGGAAAATATACGAGTAGAACCAATTTTAATTGATAAAATTAAAGCTGCTCAAATTACAGATCCGGAGCTGATGCGTATGAGGAAGAAAGTGCAAGAAGGTGCGATGCCGGAAGCAAGAATCGATGAAGAAGGAATACTTCGAGTCAACTCCAGTCTTTGTGTTCCTAACGACCCTAATTTAAAGTATAAAATCATGATGGAGGCGCACATCACACCATTTACAATCCATCCTGGGAGTACCAAAATGTATCGTGATCTTCGTCATACATTTTGGTGGAACAATATGAAGAGAGAGATAGCGCTGTTTATCTCAAGGTGTCTAACTTGTCAACGAGTCAAGGCGGAGCATCAAGTACCAAAAGGTCCATTGCAACCACTTGAAATTCCAGAATGGAAGTGGGAGCACATTACCATGGATTTCGTTACCGGTCTTCCTAAGGTTTCTCAAGGTATAAATGCAATTTGGGTCATTATTGATTGATTGACCAAGTCTGCTCATTTCTTACCGATACGAGAAACTTACACACTTGAACGTCTTGCTCGTATGTACATAAATGAGATTGTAAGATTGCATGGTATGCCAGTATCCATAGTTTCTGATCGAGACCCAAGATTCACTTCGCGATTTTGGGTTAGTTTGCAAAAAGCTATGGGCACAGATTTACGATTTAGCTCAAGATATCATCCTCGCATTGGACGAACGAATGGAGAGGACTATTCAAACTCTTGAAGATCTATTAAGACTCGTGTCCTTGATTTCAAGGAAGTTGGGACAAGTTCTTACCATTGGTGGAGTTTTCCTACAACAACGAGTTATCAAGCAAGTATTGGCATGGCTCCATTCAAGCGTTGTATGGAAGAAAAATGTCATTCTCCAAAGATATCTTTGGGATGAGGTGGGTGAAGCAACGTTGTTGGGACCGGAGTTGGTACGTATGACTAAAAAAGATTCAAACGATCCAAGAACGTATAAAAACCTCACAAGATCGATAAAAGAGTTATCTTTGATCTTCATCGAAAGGACGTGGAATTCGATATAGGAGATCATATGTTGTTACGTGTTGCTCCATGGAAAGGAGTTACTGAGATTTGAAAGAGAGGAAAGCTCAAACCTCGATTCATTGGCCCATTTTAATCCTTGATCGAGTAAGAATCGTGGCCTATAGACTTGCTTTTACCGCCAAGTATGTCTCATGTTCATAAAGTTTTCACATATCCATGTTACGTAAATATGTGGAAGACCCAACCACATTATTGAGTTAGAACCGGACGAAATAAGCGGAAGATTTGACGTATGAAGAGGTTCCTGCTCAAATCTTGGATAAGAAGGAACATATTCTACGCTCCAAGGTTATACCTCAAGTCAAAGTTTTGTGGAGAAACCACGATGTTGAGGAAATGAATTGGGAGTTAGAATCAAATGAAATCAAGGTATCCTTACCTCTTCAATATACCCGTATCGCACCCTAATTTCGAGGGCTTAAATTTCATAAGAATGGGAGATTGTAAAACCCCAACTTTTGAATAAAGATGAATTTTTATAAATATTATTTTGAATATTATAGAGTGAAATTGATATAATGTTATAGTTCAGGTAATATTTATAAATTTTGCAAAGTACGTAAGTTATATAATATTTAATTGGTCTGGGAATATTCGTTTTAACAGGAATATTCAGATAACTAAGACAATCATTGGTGGACCCTACAATGTAATTATTATTTCGGATCGAGAAAACGACAAAAATACTTTTATAAAAATAACGGCGGAAGTTTTCACGTTAATCTGTTGAAACACCCGGTGTTAAAAGTATAATAATACGCGTGGTTGTATAGTAGCAATACACTAAGATTGATTATTGATGCTTACGTGAGAAGTCACTCAATTTTGCTTATTTTATGGACCCCATTTACCCGCTTTTTCAAAATAATTGGTAGAAGATGATTCAAAGATGTATATATAGTATTTGTGTGTGATAAGGATGTGTGTGAAAATGACGTGTGGGGTGGGGGAAGAAAATGAAAATGGGTGGGGGAAATGTGTTACGTATATATAAGGTAATCTTATATATATACACTTTATTAGTATATATATATATATATATGTTTTGAAAAATGGGCGTAATGATTGCAAAATGGATTCACGGATGGGAATCATCCCACGACTTTTTAGCTCATATATATATATATATATATATATATATATATATATATATTATATATTATATTCTATTTAAAATATTTCGCTTTAAATATGGACCGTCCGATTAAAAGTAAATCAATCTGGACCGTTCATGAATTAGTTATTATTCATTCCATTCTTCTATAAATAAGCTCATTCCTTCATTATTTTTATTTAATTCTTTGAACTCTAGAGAGAGAAAGTTATAGAAAGAAATAAGAAGAGAAGTCTGCTAACTTTCTTTTCCTTTATCCAGTTTCTTTTACGGTAAGGGATATTATTCTTTTGTATTTGAGAAGAGAACTTCTGTTATTCCACTTCTTTATTATTACATTGGAATAACTCGATATGCGGAATACCCTATACGTGGTGACATTCTTCATTATTCTCATCTTTATTATTTCGTTGGAACATCCTCAGATGTGTTATAATGGGATTCGGTTCCGCTTATATTATTCTCATCTTTATTTTCCGTTAAAACATTTTGTTCAGGCTTTTACTTAACCGGACACGGTTAAAATCTTTATTATTTCATTCTTTATTATTCTTTTGGAACATCCTGTCGGTGTGATTTTCACTTGACCTGGTTCCATTATTATTATTCTATTGGAATAACTCGCCTTTATCACAATACCGCATGCATGGTGATTTCTGTTGTTATTCCATTCCTTATTATTCTTAGTTGGTTAAAATTTTGACTTCTATACTCCATGAAATTAGTGGAATATCCTTGATATTTGTGCTTCATCTAGTATTTTTCATGGAAATATTCTTCTGAGAAATCTTAAATTTTACTCTACAAAACAGTATCATGTTGACAATTTGGACGTTAATAGTTCCTGAATAACTTAATTCTTGAACTTGTTTTATTGAATTTTTATATCATTGTCATCATCCTCTCATTTTTATATTTTGAAAGTCATCTGTATTCGTAAAGCATGGATGGACTTGGTATGATTATGACTGAGGATTATTGATTGTAATCACGACCGTAATGTTACAAATGATGTGGTAAAAGTACTTATTGGCCCGTAGTGCATTGATGGACGAGTTGTTGGCATGATCATGACCATTAATGAATACACAAATATTCTTGGCCCGTAAGTGCATGGATAATTGTGGTCGTGATACTAAAGAATATCATTGGTCAGTAATGCGGGGTGATTCGATGATGTGGAATATTTATTGTCGAGTCTCGGCGATAATAAATGATGAAAAACCTTTTAATCATAAAAGAAAGTAGATTTTATTTTATACTTGACTCTTTTAATGGATTGCTTATTTCGCCTGATTAAACTTGATGTCCATTATATTTTATCGTTTAACATTGTTGGAGACTAATGATAATTTATTCGCATTATTTTAGTCATAATATTTTTCATCGGGCTAGTTGAGCTCACCCTTTCTTTCTTCACCGTTCTCTTCAGAAATGAGAATATATTTGGGACGAGTCTGGGAACCGGAGTGATGGTCCAGAGGATAGCATTAGTAGTCCTCACTATTCGTGAAATAGTGTGATAATAATTGTAATGAGGACTCCTTTTGAGTTTGTATAATCTCTAGTAGATAATATTTGTATTCAAACTCACAGTTTATGTTTTGTCGTATTGTACACGACAGTTGTATTAGTAATTTGTATTTGAATTCTGTACCATGTATCTGGCGACCCAGGATGGGTGATGTATACCTAATTTTGGGGGCGTCACAGTAAATGCATACGATCTTGTACTCAACGCGTCAGCTACCACGTTCGCTTTCCCACGATGGTATTGAATGGTACGATCATAATCTTCAACAGCTCGAGCTGACGTCTTTGGCGCATGTTACGTTCATTTTAGTTGAAGAAATATTTGAGGGTTTTAGAAATGGGTTTTGTACTGGGGTCAATACAAAATTTGATTTCACGCTCTAGGGGTAGGCAAAGAAGTTTTCAAGAATACGTCAGGAAATTTCTTAACAATAGAAATGTCACTCAAAATTGTGACTCTCATCCAAGACTTGGGTAACACGTCACATTGATACCTATCAACTTGCCATCGTCATTCACAAAGGTCGCGCTATGTAAAGTCCGGCTTCTATTGCATTCCACACAAAGGAAGTCAACAACGAAAGGATCGGGCTCTTTACTTATGGCTCGATATGACCATGATTGACTTTATTGATTTGGTTGCTTGAATTCAGTATAACAAAGTTGGTTAGGAATATGAAAGCTAACAACCTTCTTAAAAGCATGATGAGTAGTTAACCAATCGATTCCTAAAATCACATCAAAGGCAAGTATTTTCAAAGAGATACGATCGACGAGTAACGTGAAAGTGTTGATTTGAACAAGATTTATAAATAGTGGAGGTAATGAAGGTTTCTCCCAACCGAAGTTTCAACAGATAAATCAAAATCTAACTTCTCAGGAGTTAAATTCAAACATTGAACACAACTAGGTGAAATAAAAGAGTGAGTAGAACCCCAGATTCAACACTCAGATAGACTTCACAAGAGTTTATGACTAACATACCCGTGATAATTTTATTCAGGTTCCTCGTCACGGAAAAAAAAACGCCCTCTCTTAAACTACCGGATTTGGCTTGTCTGGGACATCCTTTGGCATCACTATCCCAGCTGGAATTGACTTCACCATACGATAAAGTTGAGCTCCGCAATTAAAACACGCTTTGGATGGCTACGTACAGTTTGGACGGATGTGTCCCTCCTGTCCGCATTTGAAACATACGACCGGTGTTCGTACTTCTTCCTTTGAAACGGGTGCTGGTGCCGACGTCTTTACGTCATTGTTGAACCTTTACTTCTTGAAATGTCAATTCTTATTGTTTTGGCCATGATTACCACCGAAATGGTTACCATTCATGGCATGATAATTTCCCCCAGGATGGTTATCATTGTTCCGATGGTCATTGCCTTTTGGTTGTGCTGACTCGTTATCGCGTTCCAATAACTGAGCCCTATTCACAACATCTGAATATAAACAAAGTTTGTGAGAAATGAGGTATTGACGTATATTGGGTTTCAAACCTCTTAAAAACATTCGTGTCATTCGCTCCTCATTATCGACCAAATGGGATGCAAACCGGGACAACTCGGCAAACTTGGCTTCGTACTGCGACACGGTCATGTTGTTTTTCTCCAACTTGATAAATTTCACCTCCTTCATGTGACGAATGCTTTCGGGAAAGTACTTGTCATTGAACAGCTCTTGGAACTTCTCCCAAGACATCTTGAAAGGCCAGTCGGGTAGATGCGCTTTTATAGATTCCCACCGTTGATCCGCCTCTTCACACAACATAAAGGTGGCAAAGGAACCTTTTGCTCTCTGAGCATCCCAAAACATCAAATATCTTGGTGATCCGCTTAACCAAGTCTCGCCTTTAAGTGGTTCTAGCTTTCCCAAAAACTCCGGTGGTCCCAGCTCCTTGAATTGCTTAGCGATGACCAACCGTGGGTTGCCATTGTTTCCTCCTGCATTATGAACAGGAGTGGCCTTCGCCTGATGTTGCATGAATTCTAAAAAGCTCCTAAACGTACCGTCATTCGTCAATTGATCAGTGTTGGTGTTTACAGGAGGATTATCGCCATCCTGTTGCACATTGTCCTAATTATTGATCTGTGGAGACTCAACAGTCTCCTGTGCTCCATTGCTATTCTCAATATTCTCGGATGGCATTTTCAAATACTGCCACAAAACAAGGGTTAATTGACATCACATATTATCCCTATACTCTGACCGACCAATTAAATACCAAATAAACTTAAGTAGGTCATACTACCGAAGGAATTCCCCGCCTCTCCCCTCCTAGTTCTAGTCTCATATCTTAGCCAGGGATCATATCCCTAAGCTTTGATACCAACTGTGACGCCCCCAAAACAGGAATACATCAACTATTCTGAGTCGCCAAATACATGGTACAGAATACAAATACAACTTAATAATACAATTGTCGTGTACAATACGACAAAACATAAACTGTGAGTTTTAATACAAATATTGTCTACTAGAGAGTATACACACTCAAAAGGAGTCCTCATTACAATTATTATCACACTATTTCACAGAATAATGAGGACTACTAATGCACCATCTAGGACCATCACTCCGTTCCCGACTCCGTCCCGTCTATATTCTCATTTCAAGAGAAACGGTGAAAGAAAGGGTGAGCTCAACTAGCCCAAAGAAGAAATATTATGACCGAGATAATGCGTAATAAATTATCATTAGCCTTAAACAAAGGTTAAAGCGATACAATATAACAAACATCAAGTTTAATCTGCGCAATGAACAAGCAAATCCATTAAAAGAGTCAAGTAGAGAATAAAATCTACTATCTTTTATGATTTAAAAAGGTTTTTCATCACTTTTATCGTTGAGACTCAGCTTAATAAATAATCCACATCATTAAATCATCCCTGCACTATAGGCCAAAGATATTCTTTTAGTATCACGACCACGAATTATCCATGCACTACGGACCAAAGATAATCGTGTTTTCATCAACGGTCCTGATCATGCCATAAAACAATTCATCTTTGCACCCTTGACCGAAGAGAATCCATAGCCATAATTATACCAAAAACTGTCCATCAATGTACTACGGGCCAATGAGGACTTTTTCCACATCATTTGTAACACTACGGTTATGATTATACCGAATAATCCCTAGTCATAATCATACCAAGTCCATCTATGCACTACAGGCCACAGATGACTTTCAACGTAATATAAACATGAGGATGATGACAATGACATAATAATTCAATAAAACAAGTTTAAGAATTAATTTATCCAGGAACCAATAACGTCCAAATTGTCAACATGATACTGCTTTGTGGAGTAAAAATTCAAGAATGCTCAGATGAATATTTCCATGAAAAGATATTTAGATGAAGCTTAAATATCAAGGATATTCCACTAATTTCATGGAGTATATAAGTCAAAACTTTAACCAACCGAGTATAATAAAGAATGGAATAACAAAAGAAATCACCGTGCACGCGATAGATCGCATGCAGAAAAGTTATTCCAATGTAATAATAAATAACGGAACCAGTCCCACAGAAATGCATGCATGTGATATTCCAATGTAATAATAAAGATTTTAACCAGTCCCAAGTAGAACGCATCGACAGGATATTCCAATGTAATGATAAATAATAGAATTCAGTCCCACAGAACGCACGCATGAGGATGTTCCAATGAATGATAAATAATGGAACTGTGTCCGGCGAACGCATAGACAGATGTTCCAAGAGAATAATAAAGAATGGAATAATGTAAGAATTTCACCAAGTATAGGGTAAAGCACAGATACAAAAGTTATTCCAATGTAATAATAAAGAATAGAATAACAGAAGTTCTCTTCATGGATAAGAAAAAAATAATACTCCCTACGAGTACAACAAATAATATTTCCTACCTTAGAAGAAACTGGATATAGAAGTGGTGAAGTAGCAAAATACTTTTCTTATTTCTCTCTATAATTTCTCTCTATAATAATTGCTCTATAGCTTTAGTGAATTGGTGAGAAATGAAGGAAGAATGAGCTTCTATTTATAAGAAAATATAGTTTCGATAATTGCACGTTTTGGGGCTCGAAAAATTATAGTATAATACATTCCTCTTTTTCTTCATTTTTAATTTAGTCCTGCAAGTATTATCAAACTTGCACCAACTCCCCTAACTGTAAATAATGTGAATCAATAGTAAATCATGTGACTCAATAGTTCTAATCATGTGATAAAAACAATTACAGTATAATACCTCCATCTATACCTCCATTTTTAACTTAGTCATGCAAATATTATCAATCTTGCACCACCACCCCTAATAGTATAAGAATGTGAATCAATAGTACCCCGTGAATAGTAACTCGTGAATAGTAACTCGTGAATAGTACTCCAACATGAAAAGTGCTCTGAATACCCAAGTGAACAATATAACCTCCAGACATCAATTATCATCGAAATAAATGTCAATTTCCACTAAAACTAATAATCTCAATACAATGGAACAATCAATTTCATTTTTAATCAACACAACTTATTCATCATTAATATTATAACTCACAATATTTAACAACCAGGTCGTTCCCAGGAAAGAGGGGGCTTTTCGATAAGGATTTCTCCTTATTGGCGCGCAATTAGGTGACCAAACCTCTCCTTGACAGAACTTCTAGACATTGTCAATATTGCAAATAATAATATGAATAACTTTGTCGTCTCAATTATTGATTTAATAATATATAATATTATGCAGATGATATCGTAACAATAATTGAAACAATAATATGAAAGATATGATGATCGAACAATTATCGTGGCAATAATTGAGTATAAGCGAGTGACTTCTCACGAAGATCAATAATCAATACCGTGTGCTATTATGCAACCACGCCAGACATCGCATTACTTTAACACTGTGTGTTTCAACAGATTAACAGTAAAACTTTCGGACGTTATTTTCATAAAGTATTTTTGTCATTTTCTCAATCCGACAATAATTCTCAATTCATTGCTCCACTAATGATGATTGCATCATTGCATTTGGATATTCCCCGACAAAAAGAATATTCCCCGACCAATCGAATATTTTATAACAACTTGCATACTTTGAAAAATTTATAAATACTACCCATAACTATAACATTATATCAAATCCACACCATAATATTCAAAAAAATATTTTGATAAATTTAAATCTTTATTCATAAAATCCGGGGTTTTACATAGTCCCTACGGACAAGGACCCCTCAGGCCCTGGCTTCTTCTTGTTGTTGTTGTTGGTGGTGTTGGTGCTGAGCTGCTAAGATGTCTTTAAGCCTGATCTGTTAGGTTTGTAATATTCATAACGCAATCAAATTGCATAAAAAAGTGCGGAAGCGAGTAAAAATCAGAGTTTAAAAAATTTACAAACCATATACCCGGATCATCCTTTATGCATAATTATTAATTAAACGAAAAGATAAAGAATAAATCATACCCTTGAAGATCGAGCTTCCTCGTACAAGTTCACCTCCAAATCCTTTCGCGTTCAATCTTGAATCCACTGGGTTTGGTTCCTTCCTTGATCAACGTTAGCCACCCAAATGTTTGGCCTCTGAGGTGATCCACCAAGGAAGAATAAAATTCAAGAAGATGGGTGTTATGGCTAACCCTAGTTTTCTATCTCTATGAAAAGGCATACTCTCCCAACAATTGGAATTATTACATTATGTTGAAAAATCAACAACCCATACCACCCATAATAAGACTCCTCTTATTTATAGATGTGGGCAACCCACCTTAACAATTAAGGAATTGGGTTTTAATTAATTAAGCTCCCTAATCTTATTAGGGATAATTAATTAAACTCCTTTAACTAATTTTCCTTCCTAATCCAATTAGGAATAAATGAGAGTACTTATATTAAATTAATTCCTAAACTCTTTTAGAAATTAAAATAATAATAATTGTAATAATATTAATAAGACTCCTCTTATTAATTTATATTTAATATTTCTAAAATATTAAATAATAATATTAAGCTATTTAATTTATTCTATCACCATAGATTAAATTAAATATACATAATATATTATTACGATTATGCCATTTACTTCTTAAATAATTATTCTTCCTTTTTATGGTGTGACCCTTTAGGTTCTCCATATTAAACCTATTGTGAATAAATCAATTAGAACAATTCTAATCTTATTTAAATAAATAAATTAAACAATTAATTTATTTAAATAAATAATATTTATTCTACAATAGGATAAGCCTCCCTAATGATCAACGACTTTCCGGATAATATAGATTTCAACATTAATCATAAAAGAACCTTTGAGTAAATAGTTACCGTGACAATTCAATCCTTCCACCATACAATGTCCCAATTAAATATAAGACATGGAATTACTTGTCAAGTCTTATTTTATTTAATTATATGTATTTCGATCCTTAAATGCACAACTCCAAATAATGCAAATTAGAAACTCCTTTCTAATTTCATTACCGCATTGCCAAGGACTCTACTGGGTTGTCATTTATCGAATCACATAGGACATTTCTCTTCTTTTATTAGAAGTGGTAGATTCTTTATTGATCATACATTATCTCCATATACAACTTATTATACCCAAGCATACCCTTTGATATACCCTAAGGGTCTTAAGGAATAAGTCAAAGTATAACTCATCATACACAAGATACTATGATGATCTCAAGTCCAAGGATTACTTCAGACGACTATCACTACTGAGAATTCCTATCGACAGCAAATAAAACTCCATTAGGTATTCCTTAGCGAGCCACGTTCAGTGAACTCATTCTCTAATAAGCACCTACATACTTGCTTTTAGTGTTCCACACAAATGATCATGAGATCAATCATCCTCATCCAATGAAGAAGAACGTATGTACCAATCTATCCGGATTCACTAATCCCCAATTTAGTAATCCAATGATTGGGAACTATTTTAGTTTTAAGCTTTCTAAGAATTTAGATCTCATTAGAATGATCATCATCATTATTCTAAAAGCATTGCTTAAAACTATGGGTTTATCACATATTATAAAACAGCATCATGTAGATAATTAAAAGCCTTTAATAAATTAATACTTTTTATTAATAAATGAATAAGATTGTTACAAAGTATATGCTTTATCATCAAACATGATTGGCTTGTATGCATACTACTTTCATGATCATCTTTTATACTTAGCAGCTTGGTGTGGTCCTCTTTTCATTCTGCTTCGAGACTAGACCACATTATCTTTAGTGCAGCTGATCTTCTTCTATTCTGCTCATCTTCATATGTGTCAGCTATGCACCATCACCATTTCCTGAACCCTTCTTAACATGTTGGCATATATGGTTCTGCACTTGCTCTGCTTCATCTTTGGGTTCATGGTGAATCGTAGAGTGGCTCTCAGGATCTGCCTTGTGCTTTGTCACTCTTCTGAATGTTATCTTCTTGTCCTTCTCGGCACTTAGCTTAAATGTCAATTCAAGTGGCATTCTCATCTTTGTTGAGTGAAGCTTTGGTCTGTTTAAGTCCTTCTTCAAAGCTGCTTCACTTCCACCTTTGTAGTCTCACTGTCACTTAGACATGTTCTATCTAAGCTTAGGTGGAACTCGTAGAGTCAACATTAGCATTCAATCAACTCAACAATTCTGCAACATAGCAATCATCAGCTCTCTTGATCGTTGAAGCTCTGGCTTATTTATAATCCTTCCCAATCCTCCCGTTGAGACGTAGCAGTTAAAAGCTCTTTGAAATGCTTCGCAGATCTCGAGTTATTTGGTGTAGACTGCAGATGTGACATGACAACTTTTTCTGACACTACAGTCTACTGTTTCACCTACCACGTCAGAGATGTCACTCTGATGTCTCGGGCAGGTCGACGACTTTATTTCCTCCTTCTGATTTCTAGATTAGAGGTTGTCCTTTTGCATCGATGCTCTCAATAAGCTCTCTTCCGAATACCAACCTTCAGATTGAACCGTTATCAATGCTTCACTCTTTGGATGACCGAACTCTATGATTCTGATGCATGCATTTCTTGGACCTGATCGTAGTATCTTGTTGATTGTTGTTCATTTGACATGTAAAGACAACACTACGATCTTTGAAGAGTGTTCATTCGATCTTCAGTGTAGAACACTTCTTTCTTCTATTGTGAAGTGCTTCAACACTTCTGTTTGCTTCGACTGCTCTCAGATACTGATGGCTTGACTCTGTTGGGAGAGTGCATATTTTGATTTGATGTTTAAATGTAAATGTTAATGTTATATGTAAAGTCCTTTAAGAGATATATGTACAAGGACTTAGTGATAGATCAAATTTGTTAGGTTGATCTAAGCTCTTGATGTGTATCATTCTGTAACTAAGTGTATAGATAGAGAGATCAAAGCTGTTAGGTTGATCTTGAGATGTAATAGATAGGCTTCGAAGAATTCGTAGTGTATCAATCTGATCAAGATTGCAGAAGTCAAGGCAGAAACGTAGAGCTTCGAGGATCGTAGTGTGCCTGCCTTGAAGGGTCTCTTCAGAAATCGTAGAGTGGTCCCAACGTTTATCGAGCCAACTCAGAGATCGTAGTGTGCTCTCGGAAACATAGAGTTTACAACTCAAGCAAGCGAAGATCGTAGTGTGCAGGTATTTAAGAGAAATCGTAGTTCTCTCTACTGATAGCATCAGACCAAGCACCAAGGCGACAAGTCACCACGATCTGAATCGTAGAGTATCATCTTCCTTGTGTCAGAAGCATCAAGCCTCACGTTTTGTGTGGAGCCAAACTCCAACAAATGTGGAATGGGTTCTAAACGTTGTAGTACTCACCAGTCCCAAAGGCATAAAATATCCTTAGTATGCAACAAAGAAGTGTATTGAAGAAGCTAAGGAAAGTACCATTGGTAAGAGGAAAAACACCTTTTCAGGTGTTAGGTGAGAAAGTCGTCTGTTGTGTCAGTGGGCCAGAATGCAATTTAGAAGATGTGCAGAAAAGTCTCCATCAAAGAACAGAAATGTCAAACGCATTTAATGCTTCAACGGATGGATCCAACGGATAGTTTTCAAGATCACATATATACAAATCAAGCAGATGAGAGAACTAAGAAAGCATTGAACAAAAACGTACAAGAACTCTCAACGCTCAACTCTACGATCTGAGAAAAAGAAAAGCTTGCTCAGCTACTCAGTTCTTTCGAACAAGTGCTTAACATCAACTGATTAGCAACCATCAAGAACTCAACAACTGTGAGACCCCAGATTTTATCAATAAAGATTTAAATTTTGACGAAATAATTTTTAATATTATGGTGTGAATTTGAGATAATATTATAGTTGTGGGTAGTATTTATAAATTTTGCAAAAGTATGCAAGTGGTTATATTATATTCGATTGGTGGGGAATATTTGGTTTAGCAGGAATATTCGTACAACGACTCAATCATTGGTGGACCCCACAAGCGTAATTATCATTCGGATTGAGAAAACGACAAAAATATTTTATTAAAATAACGGCGGAAGTTTTACCGTTGATATTGTTGAACTACTTTCGGTAGTAAAAGTAAAGAATATCGTGTGGTTGCATAAGAAGACACCGGTATTGATTATTGATGCCTATGTGAGAAGTCTCACCGGTTTGATTCCATTATTGTCGATTAATAATATGAATTATTATAGCGATAATGACGTTTTGTTTTATTCGTAATAAAAGCGAAACATCTTTTATATAAAATAGAATACTTTATTAAAGTTATTCTATAAATAGAATATATTATATTTTATTATGCATAGTGTTGCATAGTAGTATTTTGCATAGTGTTTTGCATAGTATTGCATAGTGTTTGCATAGTAAAATGTTTTATATAAATAGAATATATTATATTTTATTTAAAAGATTTTTCTTTAAATATGGACCGTCGATTAAAGTAAATCAATCTGGACCGTTTCATGGATTAGTTACTATGCATTCCATTTTCCTATAAATAGAAGCTCATTCCTTCATTATTTTCTTACGAATTCATTGAGAGAGAAATTATAGAGAGAAGCTATAGAGAAAGTTATAGAAAGAAGAAGAGTATTCGCTACTTCACTACTTCTATATTCGGTTCTTTTTACGGTAAGGGGTGTTATTCTTTCTTCTTGAAGAGACTTTCATTATTCCATTCACTATTATTCATTGAATAACTCGTGTAAAGTGGCATACCCTATACATAACTTTATACGCTGTGGCATACCCTATACTTGGTGAAATCCTTATGTTATTCCATTGCTTATTATTACATTGGAATAACTTTGATACGCTTGATTTACCCTATACTTGGTGACATTCTTCTATTATTCATTGGAACATCCTGCTCGTGTGTTTTACGGGACACGGTTCCGCTTTTTATTATTACATTGGAACATCACATGTCATGTGTTTTACAGGACTGGTTAAAATCTTTATCATTCTGTTGGAATATCCTATCTCGTGTGTTTTACATCGGATCCGGTTCCATCTTTATTATTACATTGGAACATCCATCGATTGTGAATTTCACCGACTGGTTCCGTTATTATTATCTCATTGGAATAACTCTTTGTCTATATGCAAGCACCGCATGCATGGTGATTTCTTTTGTTATTCCATTCTTTATTATACCCAAATTAGTTAAAACTTTGACTTCTATACTCCATGAAATTAGTAGAATATCCTTGATATTTGCGTTTCATCCAAAGATCTTTTCATGAAAATATTCTTCTGATCATTCTTGAATTTTACTCTACGAAACAGTATCATGTTGACAATAATGACGTTAATAATTCATGGATTAAATAATTCTTGAACTTGTTTTATTGAATTATTATGTCATTGTCATCATCCTCATGTTATATTATGTTATCTTTGGCTTACGTGCATAGATGAACTTAGTATGATTATGACCGAGGATCATTCTAAGTATAATCATGACTTGATATAAATGATGTGACAAAAGTCCTCGATGGCTAATGTAATGCGATGATGGATAGTTTTGGTATGATTATGACCGGGGTGATTCGGTATAGTCATGACCATTGATAATTTGATGAAAATCCTTGACCGTGGTATTGGGGATGATTAGATGTGGTGGTTTATTTATTAAGTCGAGTCTCAAATGATAAAAATTGATGAAAACCTTTAAAACCTAAAAGATAGTAGACTTTTTATTCTCATGGACTACGATAATGGATTGCTTATTTCATGATTAAAGCTTAAACCGTTTGTCTCATTGTATTTTATCGGTTTAACATTGTTGAAGGCTAATGATAATTTATTCGCATTATCTTAGTCATAATATTTCTTATTGGGCTAGTTGAGCTCACCCTTTCTTTTCACCATTCTCTTCGTGAAATGAGAACATAGCCGGGACGAGTTAGCCTGGGAACGAAGTAATGGTCCAGAGGATAGCATTAGTAGTCCTCACTATTACGTGAAATAGTGTGATAATAGTTGTAATGAGGACTCCTTTTGAGTTTGTATAATATCTAGTAGACAAAAATTTGTATTCAAACTCACGCTTTATGTCGATTGTATACCTACGCTTATATTAATAAGTTGTATTTGAATTTATGTACCATGTAAATGGCGACCCAAGATGGGTGACGTATACTTAATTTTGGGGCGCCACGGTTGGTATCGAGCTTAGGATATGATCCTGGCTAAGATGTGAGAATAGTACTAGAGGGAGAGGCGGGGAATTCCTTCGCTAGTATGACCTACCTAAATTTATTTGGTATTTAATTGGTCGGTCGAAATATAGGGATAATTTGTTACATGTCAATTAACCATTGTTTTGTGACGGTGTTTGAGAATGGCATCTGAAAATCTTTGAGTTAAGCAATGAAGCACATGAGAGTATTGATTGACTCAAACAAAAGGTAACGCACCAACAACACGATAATAATCATATTTGGTGGCAATCATCTATCGTAACAATGATAACCATTGTGGGGGAAATTATCATGCTAAGAATGGTAACCACTTTGGTGGTAATCATGGCAAAAATAATAGAAGTGGAAATTTCAAGAAGAAGGTCATTTGCTCGATTTTGTCGTATAGTGAAGTCAAGTCCGGTGGGATAGTGGCACCAAAGGCGGATCTCGACAAAACAAAGTCGGTGGTTTTTGGGAAGAGCGTTTTCGTGACTTCTCGAAAAGTGAGTAACCCGAACGAAGTTAGCACGGGTTAGTTAATTATAAATTCTTCATAAGTCTATACCTTATTAGATACCGGTTCTACCCATTCTTTATCTCTCTTGCTTGCGCTCAACGTTTAAATTTGACTCGGGAGAAATTAGACTTTGATTTATCTATTGAAACTTCGTTGGGAGAAACCTTCGTTACCTCCACTGTTTATTAATCTTGTTGTTTCAAATAAACACTTTCACGTTACCTGTCTATCTTATCTCTTTGAAAATACTTGCCTTTGAGGTAATTTTTGAAATCGATTGGTTAACTACTCATCATGCTTTTCGTAAGGTTGTTAGCTTTTATATTCATAACCAACCTGTTATACGAATTCAAAGTAACCAAACCCTAAAATTAATCATTGTCATATCAAGCCATAAGTAAAGAGCCCCGATCCTTTCGTTGTTGACTTTCTTGTGTGGAATGCACAAAGCCGGACTTTCAGAGGCGACGCCGTGGATGAAGATGGCAAGTTGATAGGTATCATTGTGAGGTGTTATCCAGTTAAGGGATAGAAGTCACGATTGGTATTAATGTGACGTCTTATCCAAGTCTTGGACAAAAGAGTAATAGCTTTTGAATGATATTTCTATCATTAATAAATTTCTTGGCGTATTCTTGAAGACTTCCTAGCCTACCCTAGAACGTGAAATCGAATTTTGTATTGACCCCAAAGACAAAAACCCATTTCTTAAACCCTCAAATATTTCTTCAACTAAAAGGATGCATTTACGTGGATTATGATGAAAGTCATAATAAAAGTATAGAACTTATAAAAATCATGGGTATATGAAGTATTAGTAAGTTTTATGATGAGTTATGTTGGTTAGTATGTGAAAACATGAAAGTTTCTTAGAAATCACAAAGAGTTGAAAATCAGATTTTAGTGAAAAACGTAACATGAAATTCGATTGACCATATCTCCTGTTATATTTTGAATTTTTGAATGTGGTCAAGTCCTAGAGTTAGATCTATGAGTTACCTAACTAATCCAAGTGGAATTACTGGAAAAGGTGTTGTAGATTTTTGTGTGGACTGATTTTAGCAAAGGAGTGCAAAGCTGCAAAAACCGAAAAAGCTTCTGCCATGATTTTAGAGAGGCTGTTTCGGCCACTTAAATTATGAGAAAAATTCTGGCCTTTTGGGACATGAAAGTATATGGTATAAAGTACCTCCTGTCCAAAAATGAGCTCATTTCGACTTAAAATGAGCAAGTTATGACTATTTCAATATTTAGGTTTTTCCGATTTAAAAAACGCTATAACCGGAGTTCTATAACTCAGATGACCATGAAATTTAAACTGGAAGCTCACGTTAACATGTGTAAGGTTCTGCCAAGATTTGGGATTTTTGGAGTTAAACTTGAGGTAGCTAATTTCTTAAGGAATTAAGTGGAAATTGATTTTTAAAAATAGTAAATGAATTTTAAAATTCCGAGAAAAATATATTTTCATTATGGGACTATATTATGCTAAATCCCAGAAAAGAAATATTTTTGGGACTGATTTGGTATTTTTCATGAAAATAGTTTAATTACTGAACATATATGAGTTAAATATGTTATGTGAAATAACAAAGTTGAAAATAGGATTTTATGGCTAGAGAATCCTATATAGAGTATATGCATATTTTTTGATGAGGATTTGATAATTGGTGATGATATCTTATGAGTATGGCATTTTGAATGATTAAATGCATTATATGGTAAAGCGTAAACAATTGAGATAAATTGTTTATAAATTTAAAAGTGATTAAAATATTGTTATAATATTAATGATATTAGATTATGAGATTATTAAGTGATTGATAACATGGGGATATTCTTGAATCTCGGATAAATTATATTATAAATGTTTAATATTTATCCTTTATCTCATTTGATTGATTCTTTATATCATTATCCTCATGCTTATATTATGTTGAAAGTCATCTACGTGGCTTACGTGCATAGATGGACTTGGTATGATTATGACCGAGGATTGTTCTAAGATAATCATAATCAGTAATTGAAAACACAATTATCTTTTGGCAGTAGTGCATGGATAATTTGTGGTCGTGATACTAATGAATATCCTTGGCACAGTAGTGCGTGGATGATTCGATGATGTGGATTAATTATTGAAATGAGTCTCGTAAATGAAATATTAATTCATGGATGCGTTCAAAGTCATCTGCGACTTACGTGCATAGATGGACTTGGTATGATTATGACCGAGGATTGTTCTTGGTATAATCATAACCGTAATTGAAAACACAATTATCTTTGGTCGTAGTGCATGGATAATTTGTGGTCGTGATATTAATGAATACACAATTATCTTTGGTAGTAGTGCATGGATAATTGTGGTCGTGATATTAATGAATACACAATTATCTTTGGCAGTAGTGCATGGATAATTTGTGGTCGTGATACTAATGAATATCCTTGGCCCGTAAAGCGGGGATGATTCGATGATGTGGATTAATTATTGAAGTGAGTCTCAAAGAATGAAATATTAATTCATGGATGTGTTCAAAGTCATCCATGGCTTACGTGCATAGATGGACTTGGTATGATTATGACCGAGGATTGTTCGGCATAATCATAATCAGTAATTGAAAAACACAATTATCTTTGGCCGTCAGAAGTGCATGGATAATTTGTGGTCGTGATACTAATGAATATCCTTGGCCCGTAGTGCGGGGATGATTCGATGATGTGGATTAATTATTGGTGAGTCTCAAAGAATGAAATATTAATTCATGGATGTGTTCAAAGTCATCACGTGGCTTACGTGCATAGATGGACTTGGTATGATTATGACCGAGGATCATTCGGTATAATCATAACCGTAATTGAAAACACAATTGTCTTTAGCCGTAGTGCATGGATAATTTGTGGTCGTGATACTAATGAATACACGATTATCTTTGGCAGTAGTGCATGGATAATTTGTGGTCGTGATACTAATGAATATCCTTGGCCTGTAGTGCAGGGATGATTCGATGATATGGATTAATTATTGAGCTGAGTCTCAACAATGAAATATTAATTCATTGATGTGGTAAAAGTCATCTTTGGCCGTAGTGCATTGATAGACTTGGTATGATTATGACCACGGATTATTCGGTATAATCATGATCAGTAATTGAAAACACGAATATCCTTAGCCAAGATGGTGCATGGATAATTCATGGTTGTGATACTTATTGTCGAGTCTCAAAGATTATTGGTTTTGATTGTATATCTTTGGCACCGTAGTGCAAAAGATGAATTGTTAATGAATATCTTTGGCGGATTAGAAGATGAATTTAATATTTTTAACGAAAAAGGTATTCAAGGTATCCTCATCTCTTTATCATATCAGTGCGTACCCTAATTTCGAGGGCTAAATTCCATAAGGAGGGAGATTGTGAGACCCAGATTTTATCAATAAAGATTTAAATTTTGATGAAATAATTTTTAATATTATGGTGTGAATTTGAGATAATATTATAGTTGTGGGTAGTATTTATAAATTTTGCAAAGTATGCAAGTGGTTATATTATATCGATTGGTGGGGAATATTCGGTTTAATTGGGAATATTCGTACAACTACTCAATCATTGGTGGACCTCCACAATGTAATTATTGTCGGATTGAGAAAACGACAAAAATATTTTATTAAAATAACGGCGGAAGTTTTACCGTTGATCATCGTTGAACTACTCTCAAAGAAAAAATGCTGAATACGTGTGGTTGCATAAGAAACATTACGGTATTGATTATTGATGCCATGAGAAGTCCTTTCGGTTTGATTCCATTATTGTCGATTAATAATATGAATTATTATAGCGATAATGACGTTTTGTTTTATTCGTAATAAAAATGTAAACATCTTTTATATAAAATAGAATACTTTATTAAAGTTATTCTATAAATAGAATATATTATATTTTATTATGCATAGTGTTGCATAGTATTTTGCATAGTGTTTTGCATAGTATTGCATAAAGTGTTTTGCATAGTAAAATGTTTTTATATAAATAGAATATATTATATTTTATTTAAAAGATTTTTCTTTAAATATGGACCGTCGATTAAAGTAAATCAATCTGGACCGTTCATGGATTAGTTCTTACGCATTCCATTTTCCTATAAATAAGCTCATTCCTTCATTATTTTCTTACGAATTCATTGAGAGAGAAATTATAGAGAGAAGTTTATAGAGAGAAAGTTATAGAAAGAAGAAGAAGATATTCGCTACTTCACTACTTCTATATTCGGTTCTTTTTACGGTAAGGGTGTTATTCTTTCTTCTTCAAGAGAACTTACATTATTCCATTCACTATTATTACGTTGGAATAACTCGTAAAAGTGGCATACCCTATACATAACTTGCTTATATACGCCAGATACCCTATACTTGGTGAAATCCTTATGTTATTCCATTGCTTATTATTCATTGAATACTTTTGTATCATGATGATTATTATTCCTATACTTGGTGACATTCTTCTATTATTCTACATTTGGAACATCACGTGCATGTGTTTTACAGGACTGGTTAAAATCTTTATCATTACATTGGAATATCCTATCGTGTGTTTTACACCGGATCAGTTCCATCTTTATTATTCGTTGGAACATCACGCCTTTGTGAATTTCACCGACCGGTTCCGTTATTATTATTCTGTTGGAATAACTCATCTGTCGCGCAAGTACCGCATGCATGGTGATTTCTTTTGTTATTCCATTCTTTATTATACCCGGTTGGTTAAAACTTTGACTTCTATACTCCATGAAATTAGTAGAATATCCTTGATATTTTTGCGTTTCATCCAAAGATCTTTCATGAAAATATTCTTACGATCATTCTTGAATTTTACTCTACTTAAACAAAGATCGTGTTGACAATAAGGACGTTAATAATTCATGGATTAAATAATTCTTGAACTTGTTTTATTGAATTATTATGTCATTGTCATCATCCTCATGTTATATTATGTTATCTTTGGCTTACGTGCATAGATGAACTTAGTATGATTATGACCAGGGATCATTCGGTATAATCATGACTTGATATAAATGATGTGACAAAAGTCCTCAGTGGCCTGTAATGCAGTGATGGATAGTTTTTGGTATGATTATGACCGGGGTGATTCGGATAGTCATGACCATTGATAATTTGATGAAAATCCTTGGCCGTGGTACGAGGATGATTAGATGTGGTGGTTTATTTATTGTCGAGTCTCAAATGATAAAATTGATGAAAAACCTTTAAAACCTAAAAGATAGTAGACTTTATTCTCTACTTGGACTCGATAATGGATTGCTTATTCCGCTGCAGTTAAACTGGTTGTCTATTGTATTTTATCAGTTTAACACTGTTGAAGGCTAATGATAATTTATTCTGCATTATCTTAGTCATAATATTTCTTACTGGGCTAGTTGAGCTCACCCTTTCTTTCACTGTTCTCTTCAGGAAATGAAAAAAACATATTTGGACGAGTCGAGGAACGTAAGTAATGGTCCAGAGGATAGCATTAGTAGTCCTCACTATTCTGTGAAATAGTGTGATAATAGTTGTAATGAGGACTCCTTTTGAGTTTGTATAATATCTAGTAGACAAAATTTGTATTCAAACTCACAGTTTATGTCGTATTGTACATAGCTACGCTATATTAGTAAGTTGTATTTGAATTTATGTACCATGTAAGTGGCAACCCAAGATGGGTGACGTATACTTAATTTTGGGGGCGTCACAACAACTACCAATCAACTGAAGTAAGAGTTCCAAGTCAGAAGGACTTGAAGAGTTCTAAGTGAACTGTGAAGAGCCAAGTCTGCTGGACTTGAAGAATTCAAGAGTGAACTAAGAAGTTCCTAGACTGCTGGTCTAGAAGGAATCAATGTGATTCAGAAAGTGTAAAAGACATCCTTAGTGGATTTCCTGCTCAAAGAGTAGAAGAGTGGACTAGGAGCTTTAAGTGCTCTGAACCACTTAAAACAACTGTGTCTATTACATTCTTGCTATATCTGTCATAACTGCTATAACTGCTTCACTCTCTTAAACTCACTATCTTAAGGGAGACTAAAACAAATATTAATTCCGCTAAGTTTTAATCATTATCAATTAACAAGTTAAAACGAAAAGATTTTTAAATATCTATTCAACCCCCCCCCTTCCTTCCAGATAACTATTGTACCTCCGGGAACAACAAGACACTTCAGATTTGTGGCATGTCCAGCTCGCTTTCTCCTTGTGATCTCCCGTTCAGTTATCATCAATGGACTGACCCAATACTTAATCACTTTAGCCTTGTTCTTCAGCTGACCAATATCTCTGTGTGCACTCCATCTGTTCTTTCTTTGTTTGGAAAACACTACGATCCTGGTTACTTCCAAGATCGTTGTCATCTTACCACTTGAAAACTACTGCACTTGCTGATTTTCCTTAGTAAGTTACTGAAGTCTTCTTCTGATCAACTTATGGAAGACTTCATCTTGAATGGCTTCACAACTCAATCTGGATGCTGATTGGGTTGGTGCTTAGATCTTCTGTTAGCTTGCATGACATTCGTTGAGTGCTCTCTGGTTTCCTTCAGGTGGGATATATCTTTGCAGTGCCTACCAGAGGCTTCATTCCTTTGGATATTCTGGGAGTGCTCATTCGTTGAGAATCGTATTTGCTCTATGATTCTGCCTTGGCATTGTGAGCACATCTGTTTGGGTCTTAGTTCTCCACTCTACGATTCAGCTTCGGCTGTGCAGACACTACGACTCTGAGATCAGATCTTGATACTCTACGATTTCTGTCATTGTGCTTGTCTTCATCTGATCTTGCTCGACTACGATCTCTGCCTCTGATATTATCAATAGACTCTACGACTCTGTGTGTAGTCCACGATTCTTGACTTGGGATTTGGCAGATGCTCGGTCGGCTCGTAGGCAGGCTGTCTCTACGATTCTGAACATGACTTCCTCAGCAGACTATGGCCCTGAAAAAGTTCTCCTCGACACACTGCGATCCTTCCTCGTCTCCCTTGGCAGTCTACGAACTCCAAGATCTACTATCTTGCAGACTATGATTCTGCCTCGATAGCTCTCGAGTTTTTCTTGACTCTCCTGGCAGACTACGATTTCTGGTGCAGTGCTCGACGATCAGACAAGACTATCTATTACATCATAAGATCAACCTAACATACTTGATCTTTCTATATTTATAGTCCTTGTGCATCATTTCTTTTTAAGGACTTTACAAAGTTGTTTTGCTTATGTATGATCAACCTAACACATTTGATCAATTCATTCTAAGTCCTTGTACAGATGTTTTTATTATCCATCAAAGGACTTTACAGATTTTCTTAATACAAGCATACTTGCATATTCATTCATATATATCATAATCAAATCATATGTAAATAGGAATATTATTCACATGCTTATTCCTGAAAATTATGATTTCACTTATTAGGCATTCATTAGTGTTTTAAGTTCACTATTATCCATCCTTATTCCATCAGATCATACATACACCACCATCGACACTTCTATACCAATCTAAGAATGAAGATAGATGAAGATTAATGGTTTAAAGTCTTTTACCTCTTATTGTTCTTGATGTTCTTGATTACTTGAATGGTTGATGAATTCAGTTAGCTTCTTCTTCCTCTTTCTTGAAATTTGAAATATCTCTCTTTCTTTTATCTCAATATTGCTTTAAGTGTTGGTGAATTTTGTAAAGAAGAAAATGAAGGCTAAGGCTTGGTTAATTATATAGAAAAACAAGATTTAGGGCTATTTAGTCATTTGCACAACTTTGCATTAGCTAAAAATTTGGTCACTTAAGTTATGGTCTCTTTTAGTCAAAACCCTCAAGTTTTCAATCTTACAAACCTCCCATCATCATCCACCAAACAAACAACTTTTTGAGTCACCACATTACTATTCACACCTCATTTACAAGGCAAATATCCCACCAAGCTTCTCTTGGGAGTTTTGTGGCCGGCCCACCACCCTTTGGGGACCCACATGGGTTGCCTCATGCTCTTTACCCACCCACTTGATCAATGGTTCGACACATGAGTTTGGTTCTTAGTTTGAGCTTAATATAAATTCAATTTGGACCAAAATTTGGGCTTGAATTAACATTTTCTTGGGCCTTGATTTAAATATTCATTGGGCCTTCTTCTTAATTCATTTTGGGCTTGACAAAGTCCAAGTCTATTAACATATAGTCTACCTTGACTTTTGTTGACCAAGACTTTGACTTTTCGTATTCTTGCCATATAATTCTCGTATTCTTTACGTATTCACTTTGTATAATATTCATACAATATGTCATATTATTCTTGTATAATATATTGTATTATACTCATTTTCTTTCTGTATAATAATAATTCTTATTATACTTGATCATTCTTCTTCTTTCGAATTTACTTTCCCTAACATCTTGAAATTGAGTACGCACGTAAAAAACTGCATTTTCCATTTCTGAATTTTTATTGGATAATCCATCCTTAATTCCTCAAAATTTTACATTATGCGTTTCTTGAAAAATAAAAAATAATTCCTGAGCAGTTTTGGATGAATAATGTTTTTTCTCAAATTTCTCAAAAAAAATTTATGTTCGTCTTGGAAATTCATACTATTTAATTCTAGCACACTACCAAGATCCTAACACCACACCATCATCCTAGGTCATAGAACGACCTTTAAATACATAACACATAATAAATCCATAAAATTCTCATTTAATTCAATATAATTAAATAAAACTCATTTACATTCTATTCCGATTTTCTCGAATGTTACACATAATCTAATTCACTTTTTATTAGTCTTAAATATCCACTTTAGCTGCCACATAAGAAACTACTTAGCCATTTATAGTTTGAGATTAGGTCAAATTTTGGTATTTTTAGAGAGTTTTCGCGAGTTTAAGGCCGGTTTAGAAAAAACAAAAATATTTGGTTAAATTTTCTTTTAAGAAATACAGAGTTCATTGATTGTTTTGGTGTGGTGTTTGTTTGGGTCTTAATGAATCTTAATATGTGTGTCTCTAATTCGGTTAGAGGCACAACTTATTTGGTAAAAAAAATTATGTCTCTTAATCAGTAAGATTTAAAAATAATGTTAAACCATTCAGAGCCACATCTGAACGAGTTTATGTTTTTTTGGACAAAAATAACCTCAAAAATATTACATAATCCTTCTTTTATTCCCACTACAATTTCACGGTTCAAGATTTGGGTTCTTGCCCAATTCGTCAACAAATGTGGTCGGAGTCTTGTCAGGATCTTCATCGTCCTTATCAAAGGGAGGTTCCGGCAGGTGAAACAAAAAAAATCTATTCATGTTTGAACAGATTAAATAGAAAATCAGTATCTCAAATTTAATTGACTAATAATTCAATCCATGAGATCATTTGAAAATTTTCAAAACTTCAAGAAAGAATCAGCAAAAATGGTGGGGTGGGATGTTATAATGATATCGATACCCGTCAACTGAAAGAATGAACAAGTCCTTCTCAAATTGGTCGCAATAACGAAATAAAACTAACCGATTGGAAATGGGAACTTTCAAAGTGGGATATTTTTTTGGGGATAAGGTCCAAAAATACCCCTAATGTTTACACGGATGTCCCACTTCCACCTTAAACTAATATTTTTTCCAAAAATACCCTTAACGTTAGGAAAATTAGGTCACCCGTGCCCCTGCTGTCAACAGACTCGCCACTTGGACTAACTTTGTTTACACGTAGATCATTTTTGCTGATTAAGCACTAAGGGAGAGAGAGAGAGAGAAAAAGCAGTCGTGCTTTTCAAAAGGGGCAAAAAATCCCTAATTACTTTCACACAGAGACGAAATCGAAGAGGAGGAGAAAAAGACGCGAGAAGGAGGTGGAGTCCTGTTCGGCGAGAAGAAGGTGGAGTCCAGTTCGGCGAGAAGAAGGTGGAGCCCAGTTCGGCGAGAAGAAGAAGGTGAAGGCTCTGCAATCAGTTCGGTCGAACGAACTTGAGTCTAATCGAAGTATAAGGAAGCTTTTAAGAAAAAGAAAAGGAATCTCTCAGGTACTTTCATCTACGCTTTTGATTAATAAGGTGCATGTGGTAGGGAACATCACGTGGCCCATGTTTAAGTTGGGTGTTGACTGGTAGGGAACATGTGGTCCCCTATATTATTCTCTATAGATTCTTAATACTTTGTAGTTTGTATTTGTCTTGTTCTTTATTTTTTATTGTTATGTGAAGTCTATTTTTTTTAACTGACAGAATGGCTGGGCGTGTAAATGTACAATTACATCATGGGGGCATATGGATAAGGGATTCTTTTTGGAGATATGTGGGAGGAGATGTTTATAAATGTAAGAATTTTGATGTTGATTACCTGTCTGTTATTTGCATTAAGAATACATATAAAGAGAAATTGAATTATGCCAATGTATCTGAAATATATTATCTGGAACCTGGACTGAGTATTGAAGAAGGACTTTTTATACTTGAGGGTGACCATGGGATTAGGAGACTCCTAAGTAAAATAAAGTCAGACACAACTGTCTTAGATTTCTTTACAAAATATGAGATAGATGAACCTTTATTGAATAAAGAATCAGCTCCTGATTATGATGACCCTTTCATGGAATGTGATGAAAGAAGGGATGATCCTAATATGCTATTAAACACACAGGGTAGCAGGGTTGGTGAGGAAGATAATAGTGAGGACAGTCAAGATGCTACATATGTAGAGGAGAGTGAGGAAGGTGATGATAGTGAGGAAGATGATGTTAGTGATGAAGGTGATGATAGTGATGACACTGATGATAGTGAGGAAGGGGATGAGGGTCAGGTGCCATGTGAGAGAAGACATCCTGTCCATTTCAATGTAAATGACCAGACACCCTATTTCAGCTTGGGAATGACATTTGCTAGTGCAAGTAACTAACGTTAGGAATCCATATCAAAATATGCTATATCTAGGGAGTGGCATTGAAATATGTGAAAAGTGAACCATATGTAATAAGGGTCCAATGTGAAATTTGAGTGTCCGTTTGTCTTGTATGTGTCAAAGGACTCATTTGTAACCTCAGGTTGGTCATTGTCAAGACATTAAATGAAGAGCACAAGTGTTATAGGATTTTCAACAACCCTAGGGTTTCAGCAAAGTTCTTGGCCAAGCTTTACAAACAAAAAATACTTAAGCAGCATGACTACAAGATCAAAGACCTCAAAAAAGATGTAGAGAAAGAATGGAGAGTGAATGTGGGATTTTCCAAGTGCAAGAGAGCCAGGAGAATGGTTATGGATGAATTCTCAAGGAGCTTTACTACTGAGTTTTCTGAGTTGGAGGCTTATGCAGCAGAACTGGTGAGGAGTAATCCAGGGTCTAAAGTGCAAGTGGAGTTGTCCACAGATGAATAAAGGGAAGGGAGAAGAGTATTTAGAAGAATGTTTGTTTGTTTAGATGCTTGCAAGAGAGGTTGGAAGGAAGGATGTAGGCCTATTATTGGCCTTGATGGGTGTTTTTCAAGACACACGATATAAGGGGAATTACTTGTAAGACTAGGAAGAGATGGGGATGAGCGAGAATTTTCCCATAGCTTGGGCATGTGTGAAGTGTAAACCCAAACTTTTGAATAAAGATGAATTTTCTATAAATATTATTTTGAATATTATGGAGTGAAATTGATATAATAGTTCAGGTAATATTTATAAATTTTGCAAAAGTACGCAAGTTGTTATATAATATTCGATTGGGTTTGGGAATATTCGTTTTAACAGGAATATTAATACAACTAAGCACAATCATTGGTGGACCATTAGCGGAATTATTGTTTGATCGAGAAAACGACAAAAATACTTTATGAAAATAACGGCGGAAGTTTTACCGTTAACTGTTGAAACAAACGGTGTTAAAAGAAATAAAGAATACGGCATTGTGGCGTAGATAGTAGCACACAAGTGATAAGTCACTCGATTTTGTTGGTATTATTAATGTAATAATACGAGAAAATCTTTTATATAAAACAAAATACTTTTATAAAGTTATTCTATAAATAGAATATATTATATATTCTATTATGCATAAAGTGTCGATATAGTGTTTTACATAGTAAAATCTTTTTATATAAAATAGAATACTTTTATAAAGTTATACATTTTATTAGACAATAATTAGAATATATTATATTTTATTATGCATAGTGTTTGCATAGTGCTCGCATAGTGTTTCAGATAGTAAAATCTTTTATAAAGTTATTCGTTTTATTAGATTATAAATAGAATATATTATATTTTATTTAAAAGATTTTGCTTTAAATATGGACCGTCATATTAAAGTAAATCAATCTCAATAGTTCATGAGTTAGTTACTATGCATTCCATTTTTCTATAAATAAGCTCATTCATTCATTATTTTCTTATTTAATTCAATTGAAACTCTAGAGAGATAAACTATGTAAAGAAAGAAGAAAGTATTCGCTACTTCACTACTTATATATCTAGTACTCTTCTTCTTAAGGTGTAGGAATATTATTTGTCAGACTCGTAAGGGGTGTTATTCTTTCTTATTCATGAAGAGAACTATTGTTATTCCACTACTTATTATTCTCATTGGAATAACTTTTGATACGCTGTGATCACCCTATACTTGGTGACATTCTTCTATTATTCCGTCTTTTACTATTCCGTTGGAATATCTCGTGCATGCATTTTACGGACCGATTTCGCTCTTTATTATTACATTGGAATATCCATGCGTCTGCTCGCTTTTTACGCCGGACTTGGTTAAATCTTTATTATTATTATTCGTTGGAATATCCGTCTACGCGTTTTGTGGGACCGATTCGCCCTTATTCGTGATTCTCATTGGAATAAACCGTCATGTCAAGTACCGCATGCATGGTGATTTCTGTTGTTATTCCATTCTTTATTATTCATTTGGAACATCCTGTCGCTTGTGAATTTCACGACACCGGTTCCGTTATTTAGTATTCATTGGAATAACTTTTGTCATGCAATACCGCGCATGCATGGTGATTTCTTTTGTTATTCCATTCTTTATTATACTCAATTGGTTAAAGTTTTAACTTCTATACTTCATGAAATTAGTAGAATATCCTTGATATTTCAAGCTTCATCCAAAGATATCTTTTTATGGAAATATTCTTCTGATCATTCTTGAATTTTACTCTATAAAGCAGTATCATGTTGATAATTTGGACATTAGTAGTTCTTGGACAAATTAATTCTTGAACTTATTTTATTGAATTCTTATATCATTGTCATCATCCTCATGTTTATATTATGTTGAAAGTCATCTCGTGTGACTGTATAACGCGATAGATGGACTTGGTATGATTATGACTGAGGATTATTCGGTGTAAATCATGACCGTAATGTTACAAATGATGTGGTAAAAGTCCTCATTGGCCCGTAGTGCATTGATGGACGAGTTGTTGGCATGATCATGACCATTAATGAATACACAAATATTATTGGCGTAGTGCATGGATAATTGTGGTCGTGATACTAAAGAATATCCTCGGTCGTAGTAGTGTGGGGTGATTCGATGATGTGAAATATTTATCAAGTCGAGTCTCAAAGAATAATAGTTATGAAAAACCTTTTTAATCATAAAAGATAGTAGATTTTATTTTCTACTTGACTCTTTTAATGGATTACTGTTTCCATTATGATTAAACTTGATGTCTATTATATTTTATCGTTTAACATTGTTGGAGAGTAATGATAATTTATTCTACATTATTTTAGTCATAATATTTTTCATTGGGCTAGTTGAGCTCACCCTTTCTTTTTCCTTTATTCTCTTGTGAAATGAGAATATATTTGGGACGAGTCGGGAAGCGGAGTGATGGTCCGGAGGATAGCATTAGTAGTCCTCACTATTACGTGAAATGGTGTGTTAATAATTGTAATGAGGACTCCTTTTGAGTTTGTATAATCTCTAGTAGACAATAATTGTATTCAAACTCACAGTTATGTTTTGTCGTATTGTACACGACAGTTGTATTAGTAAGTTGTATTTAAATTCTGTACCATGTATCTGACGACCCAAGATGGGTGATGTATACCTAATTTTGGGGGCGTCACATGAAGAGTGAAACTAAGGTCAACTGGACCTGGTTTCTGACTTTTTTGCAAGAATAACTTGATTTGGGAGATGGCAGTTAGTTCACCATCATATCTGATATGCAAAAGGTATGAATGTATTTGAAGTTTAATATTTAATCTTTTTTATGTCAAATTATTTATGCAACTTTGAATGTAACTTTGTGCAATTTTTACTTGTAGGGTTTAATACAAGCTGTTATTGATGTACTTCCTGAGGCTGAACACAGATGGTGTGTTCGCCATATATATGCAAATTGGTGTAAGAAACACAGAGGTGGAGAGTTGAAGAAGAAATTTTGGAATACAGCCTGGTCTACCTTTGAGAAAGAATTTAAGGACAACATGAAGTTGCTTGGGGACATGAGTTCAAAGGGAGCAATTGATCTCATGAGTTATCCACTTCATACATGGTGCAGAGCTTTCTTTAGTGGCAGAAGTAAATCATGGGCAGTAGATAACAACATGGTGGAAAGTTTCAATTCTTGGATTCTTGAAGCTAGGCACAAGCCCATTAGGACTATGATGGAATACATTAGGCAAAAAACCAATTATCTGTGTAATCATTTGTTTAAAATACCAACTATCCAGAAAAGGCAAAGTTATCACATGTAGTCTGTGTAAGCAACCAGGACACAACAAAGGCAGCTGTTCAAAGGTAATTATCTGTGTAATCATTTGTTTAAAAATATTGTGGATACATATTGACATTTTTCAGTCTGTGTAATCATTTGTTTAACAATGTAGTGTATACATATTGACATTTTGCCCTATACCAGAATCACAGCCAAGGAGAAGGAGGAAGTTCAGTCCCACCTCAATCCCAAACAGAAAGTTCAGTCCCACCTCAATCCCAAACTCAAGCACAAGGTAGCCCATCTATCATTAATGGACTTGGTGCTATGATATGTCTGCTGTGATATGTCTTTGTGCAGTTTGTCTTGGTGCAATATATGTTACATTTTGCTATTTTATACTTTATGTCTTGGTGCAAATATTGTATAGTGCGAATATTTGATACTTTTGCATTTTGTAGGGCTAAATGCAAGTTCATCCATGAGTGCACCCATTACTTCAAGATCACGACAGTCAAAATTACCAGTTCGATCTACTGCAAGAGCTCATTCTAGGAAACAATCCAATCATGGTGAAGGTTTTGGGTTGTTATATGATGACAAAACTGGTTCAGTGACATTCAAGGTAATTTAATTTTTTCAATTATGATTGATATAATATGATGTGTAAGCTTAATGTTGTGTTGTGTTATGTTGTGTTATGTACATGCAGAGTGGCACATCATCAACAGTTGTCAATGAAGGAAGTCAGACACAGCCACCTTTGGTTGACCCTAACACCAAATTTTCAATCCCTAATGAAGCTCAACTAAGAGCAGACAAAGCTAAAAACAAAGCATCCTCTGCAGTTGGCAATAGAAAGATAAATCGTAGAGGTGATGGTGACCCTGTAAACATGTCCAACATGACCTTCAGACCTCAAGGACTGTAATGGATGGGTAGAAGATGCATCACTACCACACGCCTTGTGGCAGATAGGGATGCAAGGATTGGTATGAGCAGCAATGCAAGTAAGTCACAAGGAAGTCCACCAAACTGTAGTGGAGATAACTAACCATTAGACTTATTTTGTAATTAAATCCTACATAGTAATTCTACTTCTTCCAGTTATGGTTTTGGAACTGAGCTTTTCATTTTGGGAATATATTTTGGCCTTATGGCAGAAGTGTTTATGCTCAGTTAAAAGAAATGTAATGAACATGCTGTTTATGCTCAAACCTATATGCTGGGAATATATTTTGGCCTTATGGCAGAAGTGTTTATCTTTTGGATTCATATTTTGAGCTATATATTAAACTTGTTGTTTTCATGGACAACCAGATTAAGTTAATAAAATTACATTGAGTAACAAATAAGACTTGCTATTTTCATTGGCACTGATCATATGTCACACAATTGTACATGGATCAATTCTTTGACATTCAGGTAAAATAAACATTACAATCAAACAAGAGCAGTACATTACAAAACACTGACTTCCATTAACCATTTTCATCGATTACATTAAGTTAACTGCATATATTTCAAACTGTAGTACATTACAATTCACAACACTACCAATTCATCTAACCATTTATCTACCTAAGTAGCATTACAGAAATGCAGATTAATATAACTAACAATAACACACCAATGCAGTTCCTGTTCAAATAGTCTACTTCTTTAATTTGTTTCACAAAAACTTAATCTCCATTGGACTTCAACTTCTTCAACTCATGAACCAATTCTTTCAATTCAGATAATTCAGATGCCCCTTCAGATGCCCCTTCAACTTGGGAAAATTTATTCAGTTCCTTATTCAGCAAAATTTTGTTCTCCCTCTTCAGATCATTTATGACAACTTTTGTCCTCTCACACATCTGTGGGTCATGCCATACAAAGAACCCACAACCCCTTTCATGAATCCAAAATATTAAGCATTATTCAATTGTTGTTATTAAAATATTTCCAAGCATACTAGCTGCTAAAAATTGTTTCAAACACACAATCAAAGTAAATTATAAGAACTTACTCTGAATTTCAAGCATGAGAAAAACCTCCTGCCAGGATTTGTTTCACTCCATGAGGTCCACAAAGGAGCCCTTAATCCACAATAACACAGTGGCATAGCTTCATAATCAAGATTAATGGCACGTCTTCGAGCAGATGATGAAGAAGACGACGAATAGTGAGCCATGTCGATTCTTCTTCTCACCGAACTGGGCTCCACCTTCCTCTCGCCGAACTGGTCTTCAAGCTTCTCGCATCTTCTTCTCCTCCTCTTCGATTCTGTGTGTCTGTGGAGTAAAAGTAATTAGGGCTTTTTTGCCCCTTTTGAAAATCACGACTGCTATCTCTTTCTCCTTAAGTGCCTAATCAACAAAAATGATCCACGTGTTAACAGAGTTAGTCCAGGTGGCAGGTCCGTTGACAGCAGGGGCACGGGTGACCTCATTTTCCTAACGTTAAGGATACTTTTGAAAAAAAAAATTAGTTTAGGATGGAAGTGGGACATCCGTATAAATATTAGGGGCATTTTTGGACATTTGCCCTATTTTTTTAACCATGTATCTTACCGCAAAAAGCTAATGAAAAATATTTGCATAATTAACCTACTGTATTTTTAGTTTAATCAGTGGAATGAATTATTTTATTTGGGTTAATTGAATATTTTAATTATTTTACTTCGAGTTATTAATTAATTCGGTTAATTATTTATTTTGAGTTACTTAATTAGTTTTAATTATTTTACTTGGATTAATTAGTGAGATTAATTATCTTATTTGAGTTAATTATTTAATTATTTTAATTAGTCAATTTTAATTATGTTACTTGATTGATTAGTGGGTTTATTGTTTTATTTAAATAAATTAATTGAGTTAGTTATTTATTTAAGTTGATTAGAGGAGTTAGTTAATTTAATTGTTACCTTTCTGACCTTTCTGACCTTTCTGATTATCAAACCTTAAACTGTTCAGATGGTTAAAATGTTAAAAATATTGTTATTCAGATACTTTAGAAAAATTAATTATCAAATAATATTTTTCCATTCAAAAACAATTATGAACAAAACTATATTATTCAGATATCTAAACTATTCAAATCTTAACACTTAATTTTATCAAAACCACATAACTCTTTTAATATATAGTCTAGCTATTTATATGTCAATATAGAGTGTGAGGTATAGTTAATTTTGACGATTCATAAGTAGTAGAGATTATTAAGTAATATTTTATTATACGTGTACTCATAACCCTCCAAAAATGAGTCCATTTACCAACAAAAAGAAAAGTAAAAAGAAAAAAGTCTAGCTATTCATTTGCATTGATCAACATATATAGAAAAATATGTATCACGAAAATAAAAAATGAATCCTAGTTTTGAATTAAAAATAAGTACAAATTAAATAAAATTATGATCAACTGGCTGCATGTAGAGCCATGCGTCCACCTGATAACCCTTACACTCTTACAGCTAAGCCGAAGCTAAACAGGACAAGCAATTGTCCGAAAAAAAGAAAACTCCAATAGACCTAAGATAGAGTGACGGAAGGGGAGAGAGAGGTCAGAACATGCAACTGATCTTAGCTACACATTAAAGAAGAGCTCAAACTTTGTGGTACAGTCAGCTAATCTGTACGTTTTATTACAGAGTAATTAAAAAAAGGGTTTACAACTTAAAATACGGAGATACAATAATATTAAGTACTACTTATTTAATTGAAGAGAAGAACTTTAATATATAATTACCAGCAGCAGAATATATATAGTAGGAAGGAGGAGGTAGTGAGATTTGAGAGATGATCGATGGATGGAGGGATGATGGATCGATCAGCTATTATTATATATATATATATATATATATATATATATATATATTCAGATATCAACTTTGCATTTATGACCATCATCATGGGAGGATGAAAATGAGGATGATCCAAGCAAAGGAACTTGACCCACAACACCTTTCTTCAAACCAAGCAACATATCACATTTGACATACATATCATAGTGGCCAGTCTTGATAGGCCCGGCCTTCCATCTCAGCCTTCCTTGCAATACCAGCCTCAGCTCCACTATCCCGTACCCTTCCATATCCGTCACCAGCCCATTCGCCACCTCCAAAGCCACCGGCACAGGCACTCCCCCAAGCACCGGAGACATGGCCACCGTGCTGTCCTTGTCATGATGCAGCGGCGGCAACATCATGGGGGGCGTGATCATCTGGTTCTTGTAGGACACAAAGGCCGAGAGACGGTCGTAGGAAATGGAAACGCGGTCGTTGGGGTTTCTGGTCACCACCGTGAACTGCATAGTAGTGGAAATGAAAGGAGGAGTGGTGGCGTTGAGATCGTAGACGACAGCACTGACCACGCTGAATTTTGGCCTGTGGGGACGGTAGACTAACCATAGTATGAGAGCAGTCAGGCCTGCCAAGACAAGAAACGCCGCTATGAATTGGGACAAGGCACGGCGCATATGTTTTTGTGGTCCTCTGCGGAACCCCACTCCGCCTAATCTGCCTTTGCCTTTGACACTTCCCCCATGCTTCACCACGTCCTCGTCCGTGCTCATCTTGGCAGCTGCAACTTTTGGATCATCTTCTGCCATCTTAATTACGTACCTTATCTATATAATATCTATGAGAAATAATTAATATTCTTTAATATCTTGATAATTTTAGCTAGCTAGCCAGCTCTCTGTGATGATGTATTCTTATATACGCCAAGAGAGGGAGAGAGAGAGTAAGAGAATAAAGGAGGGTGGATGGGGTGGTGATCGTGGCAAATGAATACGAGGAAAAGGTCGAAGAAGAAGAATATGTGTACGTGGGACAAGTGGAACAGCAAAGGAGAAAGCAGATTCGAGTCTCTCTCTCCCAAACTAAAGTTTGTTTTCTTTAAATTGATTGAAATTAAATCAATGGGCATTCTCTCCGCCTCTCTATTTTAAATTGATTTGAAATCAATGGGTAGACTTTTCCTATCAAATTCAATGCTGACTAGACTCGGGTGTTTTCTAACCACCGTATTCTTGTATTAATTTACCCACCTGCCAGTCTCTACTCCACATAATTAAGGGACAAGGATCGTCTCAATTTCAATTTAAAATGGAGTCTTTATTTAAAGATTCAAATTTAAAATTATTATATTTAAGGTTGTCATTTCAATTAAAAGTCATTAACCTAATTTTAATCATCTTATTTAAAAGTCACTAACCTAACTCTAGTCACCCCATTTAAAAATCAATAACCTAACTCTAGCCATTAATTTAATATAACACTAATATATTATTATTATTATTTTTATTATTATTTTGTATTCTATTTTCTTCTTTTTTGGTGCGAAAGTTATGTACCTATTTTGTCTAAATATTTATTGAATAGAAAACATAATACAAAATAATAATAATAATAATACTAATAATAATTTAATTTTATTATTCTTATTTGATATAAAATAAAGCTATATTCCCAAATTTTTATCCTAACTTTATAATATCATCACTTATTACTACTACTTACTTAAGTGCATACATATATAAAGGATAAGTGTATATATATATATATATATATATATATATATATATATATATATATATATATATATATATATATGGGATTCCATCCATAAGAATCCTGGTTTTCATGGACATTGTTATAACAACCTACTTTGGATTGATTGATCAACTTATTGGAAGGCTTAGATTGAAACATAAAAATTGTCCAACCGACACAGCTTGTTGTGCCTAAATAACAGGCTGTAACGGCTTTTATTTTAATATAAGGGTCACACATGGTCAACTGTTGTCATTTTGGTTAACCAAAACGAATTTTTAATATTAAAAAAGTCCAACCGACACAGCTTGTACCGGTCGGTTTTTTTTTTTAACGCATTTCTCCATTATATAGTCATGACTCAGCACATCAAAATCACATAAAAAAAATAAAAAAAATGGTAGAAGTGGTAACTACAAGTCGTGTGAATTTGAGAAATAAAAAAATAAAAATGGTCGGTAGGTTCAAAGCATCACGGCTTGGAATAAAAATTTTATAAAAACTCCCTTGGCCTTTAAAAGAATTGTTTCCAACTATTCGCTCCTAAACAAATTCAAACTTGCAACCTCCCGTTTTAAACCCTCGTCATATGACCACCCAAACACCACCGGCCTAACTGTTCATTTCTCACAAAGATTAATCTTTATATTAAAACTTTACATTTCCCCCAAACAGACATTTTCTCTTGTTTTACGATTTATTTTTATATTAATATTAATAATAAAGTGGGTTTGTTAAAATAGAAAAAAGTTAATTGTTATTGTTATTATTATTATTATCCCTTTTAATATTTTTTCTAATTTTTATATTAATATTATTATTAATATTATTAATATAAAAATAAATATTAGTCTTTAATAAAATATATTATTATCATTATATTCCATCTTGCATTATTATTATTATTATTTTATAAATTATTATTATTATTTGAGTATGAGAGTATGATATTCATGTATTAATTTTATAAAATATAATATTAATAATTATTTTAATATTAATATTAATAATGTGATTATTAATATTAACTTGAATAATAATATCCATACAGTTCAACCAAATAGAAATTCTTATTTACATAGTGCACATGAGATAAGCTAGAACATTTTCTATATCTTAGAGGCCGAAGTAATCTTGCCCAAGAATACTTAACCAATGTCAGCAACCATATCCATATTCATGCAGATAACGCAATACTTTGTATATTGCCTTTTTCTTATGTGTCTTCAAGCAGATATATGAACAGGGAAATTTTGGGTAAAGCTAAAAGACTGAAACAAAGATTTAACACAAACCGGTTCAAATTCCTTTTACACCCGGTTCCTCCCAAATGATATACTCCCTAATCTTTAACATCACATCAAAAAATATTAGGATTACAAAACAAATACGTATTAATTCATAACTAATTAGAGTGACATAACAAGAGTGTCTCTGTGCGTGTTTTGGGGGAGGGGGGGGGGGGGTGGGGGGTGGGGGGGAGAGAGAGAGAGAGAGAGAATTAGGAGTCAGAATATTCTTTACATATGACCCTAAAATAAAGACACCCTAGATATGCTCGTGTGCTACTTCACAAACAAAAATTTAAAACGATATAATAATTCTAGTAAAATAAGAATCTTCTAGCTGCAGATTGCAGTGATATGCCACTCTGCAGATAAAATTGCCACTCTACAAAAAAAAATTACTTCATGTTGCTAATTTCATCATCCTCATTGCAGTAAATCCCTGTTGTATTTATTTCTTTCCACCAGTCTACCGAACCACCACTCCAATTTTTGTTTCGTATAGAACATGTGCAGCTGCAATTAGGTTCCAATCGGTGAAAATAGTATGTGTTTGAATTGCAAGAGAGAGAAATACTCTACTGATAAGTCTGTACTTTCTAAGCAGAAAATAAGCAACATTCACAAATCTGCCTCAAATATTATATGCTTACAAGTAGCTTCATGCACCACCAACATTCATGAGCATGTTTCACTCTTCTTCCTCTTTAGAACAATTATACTTTTATATCACAAATAACAGGCATTTGTAAAGAAATATTCATCCAACAATTTCGATATCATTATTAAAACCTTTTTCTCCTCCCTGGCTTTGTCGATAATCTGTTAATCTCAAATTTAGTTTGAGCTTAACCAAACAGTAATGAAGGTTAGGATAATAAATAAAGGAATCTGATATTTCCACATGTTAAATCTTTTTTCACATGGAGGTGGGACCCACTCACTGTTCATGTGAAGGGATCATGTGGAAATATTAATTTTTTATGTGGAAATATCAGCTCCCTAAATAAACTAGGATTTTAGAAAAAAATAGAGTTGCAGAGGGAACTTAGAGAAGAAGAAAACTTGAGAGTAAGGAATGGATAAAGTGATAAACCACCCTTTCAATGCATTCATTCATAAGGAAAAACATTACAACTATTCTCTTGTAGAAACTACAAAGATGAACAACATATGTTAAAACGTCGTCGTCGACACTATCAGTCTATCACCCATGTGCTAGTTATTTCTAGAAATGTCTACTAATAATAAGCCTACACCTACAATTTATTTACTAAATGACACATGATCTAGCCATGGCCAAACATCGCCTTCCCCTAAAAAACATCCATGTCCACATATAGCTAAACTGAAGCTTTTCTCCTTGCTTGTGCTCTCTCCCGGAGCAATTGATTTTAATTACGTGAATGCTGATATCTATCCTATCAAGTAGGGGACTAAGAGGGCTAAACCAATACTATGTAGATAAAGAACTTAGTCTTCCCATATCTCAAGCATCTCCTTAATTCCTTGAATAGTTTCCCTAACCTCTTACCTTTCACAACAACATGGAAAATTTGAATTCTCATGGATTCATAGTTGAATTCTTCCTTTTTACGCGGTACTTGGATGAAAAAGGATCCGTCTTCACTTTGCTACTTTTCTCCAGTCTCATCATAAGACGCCTTCTCATCATTGATAGGAGGACCATTATACAAGCGGCCTTCTTCAGTCTCCCCGTAGTAATGGCTTCGAATAGTCTTGCACAAAGGACACATGGTTAAGGGTGGGATTTCAGGAGGCTTAGAGTCTTCCTTGCAAACTCACCATCTCATTTCCTTGATAGAACTCGAGCTTCTTATCAAAATCAAAGAGCACAGACCCCCAAGGGCTTTAACCAACTAGCTCCAAGAATAGCATTCAATGTTCCCAAGGAAGTGATTCACATGCTACTGCTAAAATTTCCTCTTTCCACGCTCCATGTAAATCAGGGGGCATCAAGAATAGCTCCCATATTTTTCCCATTAGCTACGGTCATTGCCAAGGGCTCAATACTTTGGACTTGACAATCAAGTAAGTGACCTTGTCAATTATTTTCCCCCATCAACTAGCAAAGTAATGTTATACTTCCCTACTAGCCGGATATAGTTAGAACATGATTCCCTTAGACGCCTTGCAAGTCATGGATAGCATTCAAGATAACTCCTTTAACTGGTAGCTACACTATTTATCCACATCATGAAGGCTTAGGACTTATGCCTTGATGACCAATCACATATTTTTCATCAAAAGTAACAAAGTCCCTTTCTTCTTGCATATCTTTGTATACTGGTGATGGGTTTGGGGTTGAATTAATGAGATTTTGGGCAACCTTTTGGAAGGCAATTTTTGGAGGTTATTTTATGTTAGTAAGGCTTTCTTCGGGGCTATTTGAGGCTGAACAGCGAGGTTATTTATTGGGCTGCAATTTGGACATACATACATACATATTAATTCATACATACAGTTGGAAGTACATGATAGGTAATTGAGAGATGGACCTAGTCGATTCATTCTTGGGGAATCAATGCTGATCTGAATCTAGTTCAGATTCAAGTCGGTTCAGTGATGGCAATGTGCGCATAAGGCAGGACAATCTGCTGCAAGCTCAAGGTTGGCAGCAGCAGTTGCAGCTACTATTACTATGGTCCAGAATTCGCCTTTTGTACTTGAATGTTGTCAAATCAAAATGCAAAACAATATTTTTTTATTTGAATATGATTAAAAGGTTGTTATTTCAGCAGAAAGAGTGAAAGCGAGGAAGATGGTTGTTATCCATCGGAATTTTAAAAAAGAAAAAAAATTTTATAAGGCTTCATAGCTCATATTCCATGCTTCTATTTCAAGCTTAATGTAAATACATCAGAATAATGCTAAACTACTTGAGACATTTGAAACTTTTGAGAGGCTTGTGGGCAGTATATTATTTCCACTCAGTTTTCACAAAATACGGATTTCACCCCAAAATCATCTTATGCAATGTTTTTCCCGTCGTATTTTTCTCATGTTATCAAATAAAACTGTATCATTCCCTACATAACATCTCAACTTTTGATCTAACCTTGAGGCTCCTTTTTCTGGAGGCTAAACTATTAAAAAGCAAGACTCATAAAACAGTAACTCATTTCTTGAGATCTATGTTCAAGAGGAAAGCTTCAAATTATTTTTTTCTTCTTGCAAATCTAGCTTATGCATTTCCACAGCTACATTGAAATGACTCTATTACAATCGAAGCATATGATAAGAACAGAGGGCTCCATATAGGTTCTATTTTTCTTAGAATCCCTAAATCTTATGAATTTGCACTTTTCAGTCATAAGTAGTAACGGGTTCAAAAGGTCGACAAGATTAAAATTAAAAAAAAAAACTAAAGGAAACCCTTCAGAAACAATATATTCCAAAAGGAAATTGAAGTGTTACCAAGTTTCAGAACAGATTGACATGATTAACTAATATGTAAAACTGTTGGTGGTATGTATACATTATACCTTTTCATTTTCCTTGCTTTCTTAGTTGATCGAGAATGCTTCAAGATACCTCATTTCTGAGATTAGAAATATTGTTTCTACTAAAGGGAGAGTCCACGCTCATTTTGTTTCAAGACTTCTCTAAGTATTATTTTCCTGCCATGGTATTCCTGCAAGAGGGAGAAAAAAAGAGAGCATGAAGTTGGCAAAGAGAGCAGAAAGAGATTCAAAGTTTATAAGGATATAAGAACTGAACTGTTCCATTCAATGCCATTGCAGCTTCAAGTTCTGCAGCTGAGGAGAATGAAAGGAACCCATAAACACGGCTCTTTCCACCTTTACGATCATGCAACACTCTTGCACTAACTACAGTTCCAAACTGGCAGAAAAGATTTCTCAAATCCTCAGGTTTGATGGACCAGGCAAGGTTACCAGCATATATTTTATAAGGGCTTTCAAATATCATATTTCTCTTGGGTGTTGAATTCAATGCATCAATATTCCTTCTTCCATTATTCACATCAACTGAAAACGTGACACGCATCTCGCGACCACCAACATCCTTTTAGCATGAAATTGCAGGCAGATTATTAAACAGTTAGTACAGCTCAGTTGAGAGTAAGAAAGAGAGTCTAACATGGCACACTTACAGAGCCATCCAAAGCAGCAATTCCAGCTTTGGCTTCACCAATTGAGCTCATGGTGACATAACCACAGCCACGGCTTAAGCCCGTTTCAGCATCCCGTGAGACCTAGTGAAAGGAATCCAATACATAAAAACAAATTCCTTACAAAAATTAAATTCTTAAATTTTACCCAAACACTATCATATCAGAAACAGCCCAATCCAACTTAAGTTCTTAAATTTACTTAAACATAAAAGCTAAAGACAAGGAAAATTGCAATCCAAAGTTTAATAGATTGGTAAGAGTAGAAGAGGGAAGAAATACCTCAACTGATTGAACAGTGCCAAAAGGTTTGAAGATTTCGAGAAGCTGAGAAATGTCACAGCCACTGGGAAGATTGCAAACATAGAGTTCACAAGGTTTGAGTTGGTTCCAAGATGCAGAGTCATCCCCAAATTCAGAGGGCGCAGTAGCAGCAAATTGTTCCTTCTCAATGAGGGCCAAGAAAGTTGGGAACCCAGTAGTCTTCTTCCTGTTGTTGTAAATGGTAGATAGGGAGAAAAAACAAGATACTCTTGCCTTGGGGTAGTGAAAGTTGAAGGAAGAAGGCAAAGAAGAAGAAATGCTGGTTTTGGAATTGGGTTTACTGTAGAAAAATGGGGAAGAAAATGAAGATTTTGCCAAGGAAGGAGTAGCCATGGTCTGGTCGCCGAGAGAGACAGAGAGGCAAACCTAGCGACTTCAAAGTTCGGATAACGAAATGTACCTGCTGCTAATTGCCGTTATAACTAGTTTTTGTGCGTGTAAAGCTAAATACATTTTCGTCCCCAAGGGTTAAGCCTATTTGTTATATTTAGCCCATCAGAATTAAAATACCCCTGGGCGCCTGGGCGGTTTCGGTTGATTTTTAAAGAAAAATTATTAGACTCAAACCGACATGGTTGGCTTTTAAAATAGGAAATATCACCAGTTACATAAAGAGAAGGAAATACCTATATACATACATACATTAAAACATGTGAAAAATATAAATAGGTAAGCGAGCAATCTTTAGGAGATGAGGAACTGTGAGTCGTAATTCTTTCCTCCATCACTCCCCCTCAAACGCATGCTACAACATAGGCCAAGTAACTGCATGAATTGAGACTTGGAGAAAGGCTTCGAAAGAATATGAGCAAGTAAATAGTACTATTGTAATTTCATATGCTTCGACCGATTATGAAAAATTAAATTTCGGTTCATGTATATGGCACAAAGAGTTGGTGCACTATCAAGACAAACTCCAACATCGCATAACCAAGTTGGTTCAGCTGTAGTAGAAGCTAGAGCTCGATAGCCAAAGCTTTTTCGCACTCCATGATAGTATAGTATATTATAATTGCTTAAAAGATATGTGCAAAATCCGGTAGTAGATCTATGTGTAACTGGACAACCACCCCGATCAGAATCTGAATTTGGTCTAGTACTTTGACTCCATCCATAATCAAGTGTCTCTCTCGCATATGCATATACCGAATAATGTGTTTTAGCTAATGCAAAATAAAACGTCCCTCAGCTGGAATATGCATATAAACCCACACAATCGAGAGTTCTTTAGGCACCGAGATGATTGTCAAAACACAAATGCGTCTCAACCTCGGGCTTCAGTAGTTGATAGTACCACTACATCAATCAATAGAATAAAATCAAGAAAGCACAATTAAGGATCATCCAGCAAAGAACTTGCAGAACTGGAAAGGAAGTACAGAAGCCTTTGGGTTTTGCCATTTCAAATTAAAAGTCCAATAGATAATTTTAAATTACACTCATGATTCATGACCAAGCGAGAAGCAAAACCAAAATTGAAATGGATAAAACACCCAAGGAACAGATCTTGCTAATACAAGATCACTAATGCATCTGAAAAAGTAAGACTTGGTACTTGCTAGTCAGTAACTACAGAATGTCACTCTGCCCATTTACTACTGAAAGCCAGCTTTCAACTACAAACATACTTCCAGTCTTGAGAGGTTAGACCTTGGCAGTGCCTTCAGTAAACTTCGGATCCTCACATCTGTATTTCCCATCAGGACCAATTCCAAATCCTTTTGGATCTGCAAACACATTCTCCAGCAGCTGGCTTCTAGATGGCGCTGGGCTTTCATCTGCAAGCTCAACAGCATCCTCGATCACCTCGTCTATCTTCTTCTCAATGGCCTTCAACTCTGCTTCAGTGGCCAAGTTGTTCTCAACCATGTATTTCTTCAAGGTTGTAATTGGATCTCGAGCAGCATAGTGAGCCTTCTCAGCTGCCAAATTGGAAAATTATGGTGGAGATAGAGCCTCTAATAATATACAAACAAATTTATATAAAGTAAAAAAGGCATATAAGATTAACCTTATATAAGCCAATGGATTATTGGATTGGATTATATAAGGTCACTTTCCAAAAAAATCGTTACAATCCCTCCTTTTTCAACCCTAGCCTTTCCTCTCCTAGCTTTCAAGTATAAGAAACACTCCCTCTCCTCTCCCTCTAAAAACCCCTCACCCTCCCATGAGAATTTAGATAACATATTCTTGTGCTCCCCTACTCTCTGACTCAGATCATTGGAAGACTTTATATTTTTATGCAAGTATAATCTGTGGTTCATTTAGTTATCCTTCAAAAAACACTTGAATGGTTAAGGAATAAATTATAGCTTTGACCACAAACTAAAAACCAAAAAAATAATATAAAAAAAAGCTGATACCATGCAAGTATCTATGACTCGAGAATTGTAGATAACATATTCTTGTGCTATTGAACCCTACCTATAATTGAAATTATGACTCAGATCATTGGAAGATATTGAAGCCTACCTATAATTGAAATTATGATTGTTATCACAATATTTTTAAATATTAGAAAGAAAAAAGAATTCCACAAAAGAGTCTTCTTTTATTGATAGTAGTATAAAATTACACGATATCGTCAAGTTTATTATCATAATAATCATCATGCCACCATGATTAAATTAACAGCTTATTAAGGGACAAATATACAACCTTAATATCTGCAACATTTATAAATGGGACTCTTTTTGTGGAAAAGAAGGAGTATAATAAACTACTCCCTTCGTCCCAACCTATATGACCTTCACTTGAGAGGATTACTTTACAAGACTATTTTGCCATCTATTGTACCCAACATTATTGCATTGGCATTTGGAATCGTCCACGAGGCTTATTACTTTTAACTTTTCACACATGCAGGTGATATAGTCAAATTTAACAATTAATGCATTGACATGTGCAATAGGCCACTCATCATATAGTAAGAGTCATTTTCTGAAAAACTTTAGCTACAGACAACATCCAAAATACACACATACATCACAATATATACAGATTTAAAAAACTTCCACAACTAAATTTCTCCCGGAAAAGTCTGATTCTCAGATCAGGACGCCCAATTTCAAACAGAATATTCAGAGTCTAACAACAACAGTATACTTCTATTCCAGACTACAAATCACTCACGCACGAAGCTACCGGTCAAAGGTGTCACATGTGGTATGGTCCAGATAAATTTAGTCAAATGCAGTGGAAGCCAAAACAGATGGCATGCATAGGTTGTCTAATGCAAATTAAAAAGCTTCATCTCCATTATAGTAGAAATAAAACGCAAACGTTTATAACTAGATTTGGAGCACAGAATGGTATCCATACCACGATTGATGGTATAGCATCAGTTTTAGGTGAATGACATTTCCAACCATCATTTCTTACGACATCTGTCAAGTACAAGCACGATTAAGATGTGCATCTGTATTAAAGAATGTCATTCATAAATCACCGATGGAATAAGAAAACTTTCATGAGGCTTTTAATGTCCTGAACTAGGCAGAAACTAGGAACTTTCATGCAGTAATAATAGATGAAAAGTGATGTAGGACGAATTTAGGTTCGGAAATAATTGAAAAATCAAAAAAATAAATTGATAATAAAACTAGGGTGAAGTTCCCCACACTCCACCCCTAAATTCTCAACCGCAGATGAGGATACCAATCGCAAGCAACAATAATATCTCTCAATATAATATTCAATAGTGCAATTAAATTGTGGGATTACAACACTATTTAAAGAGACTCAACCTAATATTACTTGGAGAACAATAAAAGTACTAAACGACTAAAATACTCTTACTAAATATTTTAAATTCTTAATCACTAATAAATGTCCTATATCCTCGCTAATATATAGAATAGTTAATTGCATCCATTAATTTCTCCCAAATTAAAATAATAAAACTTACATAAAATGAATATAAAGTTCTTCTTGGCTTTGGACTTTCCGTCCCTGTTAGAATGGTTAGAGTAACATGCTGAAAATCAAAGACGAAAGATAGAATATTGAGAGGAGCATGTATCGAAGACCTGGCAAGTAGATAATTTGTGATGAAGAGGTTTATGTTCAAGATAATGATATAGAGTTATTGAAATGGAACCAAGCAATATCAAACACGGTATGGATCTTTCAAAAGAACAAGGTCATTCTTTTCAAACCAACTCTTTGTGATAACTGAAGAACCATTCTTTTTCCTGTCCAATGATAAGGCTTCTTTTGTGTTTTCACCATGAGAATTATATGTACATGAAGAAATGTCCATGGACTTCTTAGTTCTTACTGAATATATGCAAGAGTTAGTTCAATAAGTGGAGTCCGGCACAAATAATTATAGCCGAGGTTCTAGTGATAATGGGAAAGCAGAGTGGTAATAAGTAATAATTCATTAAATCTTAATAATTATATTCAATGTATTAACCATTAAAAATTTCCAAAATTCGTTAAGTTCATCATGTATGCCCACCTGCTCCCTATCACCTCATAGAATCCTAGTTAAGTATACCAGTCCATGCTCTAAGGAACCTAGAACTCTGTTTTTACTCTGAAATAGAGAAGCTCTTGCACTCGCTTATACATACACCTATTGACCATTGTGCTATACTCAAGATTAAGTCACATCGCGTTATGAAAACCCACCAAGTTAAATCTCTAAACTAGCTACTATCCAAAGTGATGGTGAAGTCCACATACAAGTTGGCTTATTAAAATTTTCTAACAAGAGTTTGCAAATCAAACTACAAGGTACAGTAACTGAGAAGGAAAGCATAAATAGATAGCAGAAGAACAGAACTGAAGCTCACCAGGGTCACGAAGCTCATCCGGATCAGCCAAAGAGTGACCTCTGAATCTGTAGGTCTCACATTCAATTAAAGTAGGGCCTTCTCCTCTCCTAGCCCTCTCAACAGCCTCCTTTGCCACCTCCCTCACCTTCAACACATCCATCCCATCAACATGAACTCCAGGAATCCCAAATGCAGGCCCCTTCTTCCAAATCTGTGGATCAGAAGTTGCCCTTAAATGAGACATCCCAATTGCCCACAAATTGTTCTCTACAACAAAAATAATAGGCAATTTCCACAATGCTGCCAATTGACCATTGTTACAGGTACCATCTCCAAAAGAAGCCATTGTCACATGATCACAATCAGCCTCTTTCAAAACCTCCCTGCGGTACTTACTCGTGAAGGCGGCACCGGTGGCAACAGGAATGCCTTCTCCAATGAAGGCAAAGCCACCAAGGACATTGTGCTCCTTGGAGAACATGTTGCATAGAGCCGCCCTGGCCACGGCAGCAACCAGTGGTCTTGCCAAAGAGCTCGCTCATGACTTGGCAAGCAGGGACCCCTTTGCTCAAAGCATGGACGTGATCTCGATAAGTGCTAACAACAGAATCTTCCTTCTTCAAGAGCTTGATGAATCCAGAGGAGACAGCTTCTTGGCCATTGTATAAATGGACAAACCCAAACATTTTGCCCCTGTAATACATTTGGGCACACATGTACTCAAAGGCTCTGCCAAGAATCATGTCCTCATACACCTCCAACCCTTCTTCTTTTGTAATCAGCTGCACCACCTCATCATCATCACCACCATCATCATCATCATCATATATATATATATATATATATATATATATATATATATATATATATATACAGAAATTGAAGTTATTAATTACCAAAGTTTAAAAAAGTTTAACCAAAATAGGAAAATTATAGGGAATTGTGAGATACTACCTCCGTTCCACAAAAAGAGTCCAAATTGACTTTGATTTTGATTCTAGTTAATTTGCAACAGTGACGTGAATTCAATTAATTTTTGAAGTATCAACTTTGCACTTGGTAATACTTTTTAATAGTTTATAACAGTAACTAATACATTAATCAAAATCAAATAAACTCAAGTCAATTTTGAATTTTTAGGATCTAGTCAACTCATTTTGGGAAGGGAGGGCCTATTACTAAAGTTTTAGCATACCACACACACACCCAGAAACGGAATTAGCTATGACCGTACGCGTAGATGATGAATATGGGAAAGATGATGCCAGAGATATAGTTGACATACCAGATTGGAGAGAGAGCTGTTGGGTTTGACCTTCTTTTCTTTGACCATATCCGATTTGACGGCAAGGATAGCGGAAGATCGAGGTTGGAGACGAGCTGAATTGGGTCTGATGAGGCGGAGTTTGTTGGTGGATCCAAGAAAATAGGATGAAGATGCTATGAGGAAGGGATCAAAAAGAGGAGGTTTGTCAGGAGATCTGGTGGTAGTGGTGCTGAGAGGCAACGGTTGGATAATTTTAGTGGCTGCAGCAGAGAAAACTGAAGACATTTTCAGGTGTTTGGATTGGGAGCAGTCACTGCTGTGTCTTAGGCTTAGCGTCTTTTTTAATTGGGAAAGTATGAATATGAATGAATGAGAAGATAGAAGGAGGGACGGGAGGAATCAAAGAAAGAAAGGGGCGGAGAAAATAAGAAAGTGTTGGAAATAACCGCCTGGAGCGTTGAGCTGCTCTGGAAATGAAAAGAGGGCGTACCAACTCCAACTACTATTTTCACTACTTATTAAACTAATACTCCTCCCAATTCCTTATTCTAAACTCACCCCTGTATCTAGATCCCTTTAACGTATTTGAAAAAAAACGAGAGAAGGCTTGGCTGAAAAGAAAGCGTCTGAAAATACTACTAGAAATAAAATAGATAGATGGAGTGAAAGAAACGTAGAAAAACATAAGAGCTTTCATCTCAATTTCATACGCCTGGTGTCTTTTTTGTCTCTCATTTTCCTGTAGCAAATAAACCCCTAAACCCATTTCGAGTTTCTGTGAACATAGCCATAGCCATGGAAGCCATAGCCATTAAATAAAATGCTAAGGAAGATAGTATTAGATAGGTACCCACCTCGATCTCGATCAAGAATACAAGTAACTGTTGGAGGTCGTGTAGTGTTAACAGCTGTCAGAGAGCCGAAGAAACCCCAGAAGGAAGGAAACATTTATATACCGTAGGCAACCCATATAACCTGAGGGAACCTGCAAACCCGTTTCAAAATGGGGCTCCGAACCGAATTGTGGGAACCCATATAACTTGAGGGAACTTGAAAAACCGTCCCAAAATGGAGCTCTGACCCGAATTGTACGAATTATAAATTTCTAAAACTGCAACTGCACGAACTGTAAACTACCTCCAAACAGGAGAGAGAGAGAGTAACCGTAGGCAAAGAAAAGAGGCACGTCTGAGCTCCGATCCGGTTGCTCTGTCTCCGGCCATGGTCCCAGTAAGTATGCGCCGCCATTAGATACCTGAACATTAAAATTAAATCAAATTGTGTGGATGATACTAGACCTCCCCAAAAAGCTTATTTGTCTCTCTCTTTCTCTTTCCCTGTGCAATTACATATATGGCGCCAATTTGAATGATAGAGAGGAGAAGAAGGGCGCCAATTTGAATGATAGAGAGGAGAAGTTTGAAGGGGTTTAAGGTGTCATACTCTCTGCACTGCACTGCACTGTCAATGGCGGAAAACCTTTCATTCCATTTCCTACTTCAATTATACTTGCTAAATTTCGTCCAAAATCCTACCTTTCCCTTTCTAGAGGTTCCATTTTTCTTTCCTTTTCTTTTCTTGAATGTTGTACATAATTTAATTTTTCTACAGGTTCCATTTTGTACAATTGAATGTTGTACAAAATTTCATCACTTAATAAAATTAGTTAACTAATATATGTACTTGTGTGAATATAAAATGTGGAAGTTAAATAAACTCATTATTTTACAAACAAGTGAAATATATCTATGTAATGACTTAATATATTATGTCAAATGAATATAAATTAAATATAAAATAAAATAATTAATTCACTATTTGAAAGTTGATAGATTAAAATATTGTTTTAATTAATTAAACAAAGGAATATATTTTCTTAATAATGAGAATTATTGTAAAACCCCAACTTTTGAATAAAGATGAATTTTCTATAAATATTAATTTTGAATATTATGGAGTGAAATTGATATAATAGTTGTGGGTAATATTTATAAATTTTGCAAAAAGACGTAAGTTGTTATATAATATTTGATTGGTGGGAATATTCGTTTTAACAAGGAATATTAGTACAACCAAGACAATCATTGGTGGACCCACAACGGAATTATTGCCGGATTGAGAAAACGACAAAAATATTTTTTTATGAAAATAACGGCGGAAGTTTTACCGTTAAGCGTGGAAACACCCCGGTGTTAAAAAAGTATAAAGATGTCTACGCGTGGTTGCATAGTAGTATTACCAGTATTGATTATTGATGTTTACGTGATAAGTCACTCGGTTTTGTTGGTATTATTAATGTAATAATACGAAAATCTTTTATATAAAGCAGAATACTTTTATAAAGTTATTCTATAAATAGAATATATTATATTCTATTACATAGTGTTACGATAAATATTCTCGTGATAGTGTTTTGCATAGTAAAACTTTTTATATAAAAGCAGAATACTTTTATAAAGCTATTTGTTTTATTAGACAATAATTAGAATATATTATATTTTATTATACATAGTGTTTTGCATAAGACCTACATAGTGTTTGCAGTAAGTAAAATCTTTTATAAAGTTATTCGTTTTATTAGATTATAAATAGAATATATTATATTTTATTTAAAAATTTTGCTTTAAATATGGACCGTCCGATTAAAGTAAATCAATCTCGGACCAGTTCATGGATTAGTTCTTATGCATTCCATTTTCCTATAAATAGAAGCTCGTTCCTTTATTATTTTCTTACAAATTCAATTGAACTCTGTAGAGAGAAACTATAGAGAGAGACTATAGAGATAGAAGAAAAGTATTCTCGCTACTTAACTACTTTTATATTAGGTTTCTTTTTACGGTAAGGGTGTTATTCTTTCTTATTCATGAAAGAACTCGTTGTTATTCCATTTCTTATTATTCATTGGAATAACTTTGTATACTGTGATCACCCTATACTTGGTGACATTCTTCTATTATTACATTGGAACATCCAGATATATGTGTTTTACAGGACTCGGTTCCGCTCTCTTTATTATTATTACGTTGGAACATCCTTTTACGTGTGTTTTACACAGGACACGGTTTCGTCTTATTATTATTACATTGGAACATCCTGTCGTGTGTGTTTTACATAGGACCGGGTAAAATCTTTATTATTCTGTTGGAACATCCTCGCTTGCAAAATTTTACCTAACTTTGGTTCCGTTATTATTATTACATTGGAATAACTTTGCTCATGCAATAATGCGTGCGTGGTGATTTCTTTTGTTATTCCATTCTTTATTATACTCGGTTGGTTAAAGTTTTGAATTCTATACTCCATGAAATTAGTAGAATATCTTTGATATTTGCGCTTCATCCAAAGATCTTTTCATGGAAATATTCTTCCGATCATTCTTGAATTTTACTCTACAAAAGCAAAGATTATCATGTTGACAATTTGGACGTTAATAATTCCTAGATAAAATAATTCTTGAACTTGTTTTATTGAATTCTTATATCATTATCATCATCCTCATGTTTATATTTTGTTGAAAGTCATACATGGCTCTGTAGTGCATAGATGGACTTGGTGTGTGATTATATAACGTGGATTATTCGGTGTAATCATGGTACCGTAATGTTTACAAATGATGTGGTAAAAGTTCTCATTGGCCCATAAAGTGCATTGATGGACGATTGTTGGCATGATCATAACCATTAATGAATACACAAATATTCTTGGCCCGTAGGTAAATGGATAATTGTGGTCGTGATACTAAAGAATATCCTTGGTAGTAGTAGTAAGAGGGGTGATTCGATGATGTGGATTATTTATTAAATTTGAGTCCAGTGATACTTGATGATGAAAAACCTTTTAATCATAAAAGATAGCGATTTTATTTTCTACTTGACTCTTTTAAATGGATTGCTTGTTCATTGCAGTTAAACTTGATGTCTATTATATTTTATCGGTTTAACATTGTTGGAGACTAATGATAATTTATTCGCATTATCTTAGTCATAGTATTTCTTCTTGGGCTATTTGAGCTCACCCTTTCTTTCACCTGCTCTCTCTTGAAATGAGAACATAGCGAGGGACTAGTCGGGGAGCGGAGTGACGGTCCAGAGGATAGCATTAGTAGTCCTCACTATTCTGTGAAATAGTGTGTTAATAATTGTAATGAGGACTCCTTTTGAGTTTGTATAATCTCTAGTAGACAATAATTGTAAGACCCCAACTTATTATTAATGAAATTTAATTTTCTCTATTTATTATTTTGAAATAGTAAGGGTTGATTTGATTAATGTGGATAGTTAGGGATAAAATACTCAAATATTTCAAAATAAGCAAGTGGTTATAAAATATTCATTGTTTGTCGGGGAATATTCGTTTGGTCGTGGAATATTAAATCTTTGTCGGGAATATTCGCATTTACTACCGCCAGCCCATGTGTGGCCCCATATGTGAAAGCGATTGGATGAAGAAAGCGACAAATATAAGTTGTTTAAAAATAACTCTGTAGTAGTTATTATCGTTAATATCTTTGTTAAAATACTCGGTGGTTAAAACACAAGTAGACACGGTATTGCACCAATTATTGATTCTTACGTAAGAAGGCACTACTCAATAATGGTTACTGATAATTATTATTCAAGATATTTTATTGATTTAATAATTCTTTGCGTTGATATTTTATATTTTTGTTGTTTTGATAATTGTCATTACACGATTTTTCATTATCGAAGCAATAATTCATATTATCTGAATAATATTATTAGATAACATTATTGGCAATGTCTAGAAAGTTACGCTTAAGGAGAGGTTTGGTCACCTAATTGCGCCAAGAAGATGAGAAATTCTTATTGAAAAGCCCCTCTTTCCTGAAGCTACCTGGTTGTCGATATTGTGATTTTGTAATATTATTTGTGAATAATTAATTATTGATTCATATGATAAGGAAAATATTGATTTTATGTGGATATAGATGGAGAAAATTTTTAATGTGACAATTGTTAAAAATTGAAATTTTATCTTTTTCTGATAAAATAATTTATTTAAATATATTATTATATTATAATAATATAATAATGGTGATATTTTTACAACGAATGTGGGATATATGAGTATACGAGGAGGAAGAGTATTTTTGTTGCAATAAATATTTAAAACATGTTAAACATGTCGGTGGACCCCATTTATTCGATCGAAATTTGATTATAGCTTTGTAAAATCGCTTCGTTTGTGGATTTTGGTCAATTTACATTTGGAATTGAAAAACTTTCTTACGCAAAGTTGTAGAGAATTGAATTTCCTATAAAAATTGTGAGTTTCAATTTTTCGATAAAAGGGCTATTTATTGTGAATTATTGAAGTTTCAAGCTCAAAATAATTAATTTTGGGAGTTTTAGTTAATTATTTTGAGAAAAACGTTTTTTGCAACTAAGTTGGCCTCACATGTGATTCAAAATGGGCTGAGATCAGTTGTCTAAGGTGGGCTAAAAAATGTGAAAAATATATTAATATTATATTCAATTTTCTACTTTGGTGTTCTAAGCATTTTCCTATAAATATAGGGTCTTAGGTTAGAATTGAAAAACACACCGTAAACTGAAGTTTCTCTCTATTTCTCTCTCGATATATTGAGCGTATTCTTGTGAGTATACTTTGAGTATTGTTAGGCGGTCTGCAAGTTCCTTCAAAGATTTATACCCTAGTATTCCAAGGTTTAAAGTCTTAATCTTTCGAGGTAAGGGATGTTATTTTCTTCTCAAATGATATTATTTCTTCAATATCATTATCTTTGAAATATTGGTTGAAACTTTTATCAAATTTGGAACTTTTCCATGTATGGGGTTACTATTCATGAGTTCTTATTCATGAGTTACTATTCACGAGTTCTTATTCATGAAGTTAGTTCTTATTCACGATTCTTATTCACGAAAGTACTATTACGTAAGCGTGAAGATGTTTTTTTGGGAAATTTCTATCTTTTGATGTCTGAGTTACTATTCACGATACGGCACTATTTCACGATATCAGATTATTCATAGAAAAATAAAATTTCTTCTTTTTGTTCAAAATATCTATTGCGGATACTAGCTTTGATTGTATCCATGTTTTGATCATTCTTGAATTTTACACCACTATGATTATTTTTGAGGTATTTTTGAACATGGATAAAACAAAGTACGAATCCTTAATCCTTAATCCTTGTCATTTTGTTTCATTGGATTCGTTTCTTTTAAAATATTTTTCATCATCCTCGATCTTAAATGATGATATTATTGAATATCTTTGGCACAGTAGTGCAAAGATGAATGATTTTGAAGAATATCTTTGGTAGTAGTAAAGAAGATGAGCAGTGTTTAGATGAACATGATTAATCGATGAATATCTTTGGCTTTGTAGTGCAAAGATGAATATTTGATTCGGATGTATATTGATTGATGTTACGGGGATAAAAGATAGGCGATGAACTTTTAAATTCATACATAGAAGATAGTAGTTTGCATTCTCTACTTAACTCTTCTAATGAATTATTATTTCATTAATAATATTGATTTAAAATTTGTTGTCTATTGTATTCTATTAGATTTTTCCCCGTTGAAGACTAAATTGATAATTTGTTGTATATTATCTTAGTCATAATATTCTTTTTTGGGCTAGTTGAGCTCACCCTTTTCCTTTTGTTCCATTTTTCTTCTCGGGGCGAGAATATAATATAGTGCAGTCTGGGGTATGGAATGAAGGTTTTAGAAAGAATTGTTTAGTAGTCCTCACCATTTTGTAAAATAATGTATCAATAAATGTGATGAGAATTTATTTGAGTATAGATATTATCTGAAGATAATATTTGTATTCAAACTCACGCTTTACTATTGTAATAATAAAGTTGTAGTTGTTTTCGTACCGTGTATTGATAACTCAGAATGGGTGATGTATACCTATTTTGGGGGTGTCACAATAATTGTATTCAAACTCACAGTTATGTTTTGTCGTATTGTACACGACAGTTGTATTTGAATTTTGTACCATGTATTTGACGACCCAAGATAGGTGATGTATATCTAATTTTGGGGCGCCACGGTTGGTATCGAGCTTAGGATATGATCCCTGGCTAAGATGTGAGACTTGAACTAGGAGGGAGAGAGGCGGGAATTCTTCGCTAGTATATGATTCTACTTAAATTTATTTTGTATTTAAAGTGGTTGGTCGAGTTTAGAGATATTATGTTACATGTCAATTAACCTTTGTTTTGTGTGATGATGTCGAAAATGACATCCAAAATGTTGAGAATAGCAATGGAGCACAAGAGACCGTTGAGTCTCCACATATCAATAATCGGGAGAATGTGCATCGAAAGCGACAATCCTCACGCAAACAACAACACCGACCAAATGATGAATGATGGATTGTTCAGAGAGGCTTTATGCAATTCATGAAACAAAGCAATGAGTAGAGCGGCTCATCCAAAATGTAGGTGAAAACTTCGAAACTCTCTCGGCGCCACCGCTAAAGCAGACCAAGGAGCTGGGACCACCGGAGTTTAAGGAGAGCAAAACCACTTATGGCGGAAGCATGGATAAAGAAGATCACCAAGATATTTGATGTCTTAGGATGCTCCGAGGAGCAAAGGTTCCCTTACGCCGCTTTTATGTCATGCGGAGAGCGATTCATTGGTGGGAATCGGTAAAAACGTACTCAACCCGCCGATGAAGATGTCTTGGGAGAAGTTCCAAGAGTCATTCAACGACAAATACTTTCCCCAAAGTATTTCGTCACATGAAGGAGGTGGAGTTTATCAAATTGGAGCAAAACAATATGACCGTAGTGTCGCAACACGATACGAGGCAAAATTTGCGGAGTTATCCGGTTCGGCCCCACTTAGTGGATAATGAAAGAGAATGGCGCGAATGTTTTTAAGAGCTTGAAGCCGTAGATATGTCAACAGCCGAGTATCAGGATGTTATAATCTTATGGAGCGCGATAACGAGTCATAACCGTGTTTGATAATTCAGATGTTATACAATAGGGAATCTCGAAATGGTAACCACTGGTGGTAATTAGGGCCAAAACAATAAGAATGGACATTTCAAGAAGAGGAGATTCAACAATGATGGAAAGACGTCAAGACCAAAGACCCGTTGTTAAAGTGAAGGAGAAAGACCATCTATCATATGCTTCAAATGCGAGGGAGGGACACATCGGTCCAAATTAGCGATGCAAATTAAAAGATGTTATAATTGTGGAAGAGAGGGTCACTTAGCCCGATTTTGTCGTTTATCGAAGATAAATTCAGCCTAGGATGGAGGCACCAAAGGTCACGTCCCCGGAAAAGTCAAAGCCGGTAGTCTGAGGAGAGCGTTGTTGTGACCTCCCGAAAGCAAGGAACCCGAATGAGGTCATCACGGGTAAGCTTATCATAAACTATAGCGAAGTCTACACTTTATTTGATACCGGTTCTACCCATTCTTTTATTTCTCCTACTTGCGCTCAACGATTAAATTTGACTCCGGAGAAATTAGACTTTGACTTATCTGTGGAAACTCCGTTGGGAGAAACCTTCATTACATCCATGATTTATAAGTCTTGTTTGGTTCAAGTTGGTACCCACACATTACCTGTCGATCTTATTACATTAAAAATACTTGCATTTGATGTAATTCTAAGGATTGATTGGTTAACTACTCATCATGCAAAAATTGATTGTTTTCGTAAGGTTGTTAGCTTTCATATTCCTAATCGACCTATTATGCGAATTCAAGCAACCAAACCATTAAAATCAATCATTGTCATCTCAAGCCATAAAGCTATTCGTTTATTGAAAAATGGATGTCAAGCTTTCTTAGCTCATGTCACAGATCTAAACAAAAATACGTCAGTTTTGAATAATATTTCTATTGTTAATGAATTTCCTGACGTATTCCCTGAAGAACTTCCTGGCCTACCCCCAGAGCGTGAAATTGAATTTTGTATCGACCTTGAACCCCCAGGTACAAAACCCATTTCTAAATCCCCATATCGAATGGCTCCTATTGAACTTCAGGAGTTAAAAACTCAACTGCAGGAATTGTTAGACATTGGCTTTATTAATCTAGTACTTCTCTTTGGGGTGCTCCTGTTCTATTCGTGAAGAAGAAAGATGGGGAGTATGCGACTTTATCTCGATTATCGGAGTTGAATCATGTCACCATCAAAAATAGGTACCCATTGACACGTATTGATGACTGTTGGACCCGATTGCAAGGAGCCAAATTCTTTTCAAAGATTGATCTTCGATTCGGATATCACCAATTGAAGATTAGAACCGATGACATTCCAAAGACGACTTTCGAACTTCAGATGCGGGCATTATGAATTCCTAGTCATGTCCTTTGGATTGACTAATGCTCCCTTTGCCTTCATGGATATGATGAACCGAGTATTCGAGGAATATTTGGATCACTTTGTGGTCGTCTTTATTGATGACATCCTCATATATTCCAAAACCCGTGAAGATCGTGAAAGCAACACTTGAGGTCGATACTCCAAAAGCTTCGTGAATATAAGCTTTATGCCAAGTTGAAGAAATGCGAGTTCTGGCTTGAGGAAGTAGCATTCATTGGGCAATTGTCATCAAGTCATGGAATATCTGTTGACCCAGCAAAGATTGAAGCTATTCAAAGCTGGGAGCAACCTAAATCAGTGACCGAAGTACGTAGCTTTCTCGGCTTAGCTAGTTATTATCGGAGATTCGTAGAAGGGTTTTCTTGAATCGCTACTCCACTAACTCAGCTGACTCGAAAAAATACAAAGTTAATTTGGAGCGAGAAATGTGAGAAGAGTTTTCAAGAACTCAAGAGAGAGACTCATTTCAAAGACTGCTCGACAATACCATCGGCTCGGAGGATTTGTCATCTATGATGATGCTTGGGCAAAGGGTTAGGATGTGTTCTCATACAACATGGGAAAGTTATAGCCTATGCCTCACCAAGAACTCAAAGAATATGAGAGGAATTATCCTACTCATGATCTAGAGTTAGCAATTTGTCGATTTTTTGCACTTAAGATTTGGAGGCATTACGTATGGAGAGAAGGTGGAGATCTACATGGATCATAAAAGCCTCAAATATTTCTTCACCCAAAAGGAACTCGACATCGCGACAATGACGTTGTCTTGAACTATTGAAAGATTATGATCATACCATCCAATACCATCCCGAAAAGCGAACGTGGTAGGTGGACGACCTTGAGTAGAAGATCGTATACGGGCACGAAAGTGTAATATTGTCAATCTGCAAAGGCCCATTTTGTATGACTTGCAAAGGATGGAGATAGAGTTAAAGACTCAGGACCCATGTGATGATGGCGAATATCTGAGTAGAACCGACTTTAATTGATAAAGTTAAAGTCGCTCAAGCTTCGCAGACACGAAGTCGATGCGCGTATGAGGAAGAAAGTGCAAGAAGGTGCTATGCCAGAATCAAGAATCGATGAAGAAGGAATACTTCGAGTCAACTCTAGACTTTGTGTTCCTAACGACCCTAATTTAAAGTATAAAATCATGATGGAGACGCACAACACACCATTTGCAATCCATCCTGGGAGTACCAAAATGTATCATGACCTTCGTCATACATTTTGGTGGAGCAATATGAAGAGAGAGATAGCGTTGTTTATCTCAAGGTGTCTAATTTGTCAACGAGTTAAAGCGGAGCATCAAGTACCAAAAGGTCCATTGCAACCACTTGAAATTCCAAAATGGAAGTGGGAGCACATTACCATGGATTTCGTTGCCAGTCTTCCTAAGGTTTCTCAAGGCATAGATGCGATTTGGGTCATTGTTGATAGATTGACCAAGTCTGCTCTTTTCTTACCGATACGAGAAACTTATACACTTGAACGTCTTGTTCGTATGTACATAAACGAGATTGTAAGACTGCATGGTATGCCGGTATCCATAGTTTCTGATCGAGACCCAAGATTCACTTCACGATTTTGGGTTAGTTTGCAAAAAGCTATGGGCACAGACTTACGATTTAGCTCGGCATATCATTCTCAGAGGGATGGACAGTCGGAGAGGACTATTCAAACTCTTGAAGATCTATTAAGACTTTGTGTCCTTGATTTCAAGGGAAGTTGGGACAAGTTTTTACCATTGGTGGAGTTTTCCTACAACAACAGTTATCAAGCAAGTATTGACATGGCTCCATTCGAAGCGTTGTATGGAAGAAAGTGTCGTTCTCCTGGGATGAGGTGGGTGAAGCAACGTTGTTGGGACCAGAGTTGGTACGTATGACTACGGAAAAGATTCAAACTATCCGGCAACGTATAAAAACCTCACAAGATCGAGAAAAGAGTTATGCTGATCTTCATCGAAAGGATATGGAATTCGATATAGGAGATCATGTGTTGTTACATGTTGCTCCATGGAAAGGAGTTACGAGATTTGAAAAGAGAGGAAAGCTCAATCCTCGATTCATCGGCCCATTTTTAATCCTTGATAGAGTAGGAACTGTGGCCTATAGACTCGCTTTACCGCCAAGTATGTCTCGTGTTCATAACGTTTTTCACATATTCATGTTACGTAAATATGTGGAAGACCCGAACCACATTATTGAGTTTGAACCGGACGAAATAACGGAAGATTTGACGTATGAAGAGGTTCCTGTTCAAATCTTGGATAAGAAGGAACATATTCTACGCACCAAGGTTATACCTCAAGTCAAAGTTTTGTGGAGAAACCACGATGTTGAGGATATGACTTGGGAGTTAGAATCTGAAATGAAATCAAGGTATCCTTACCTCTTCGACATACCAGTATCGCGCACCTAATTTCGAGGGCTAAATTTCATAAGAAGGGAGATTGTAAAATCCCAACTTTTTGAATAAAGATGAATTTTCTATAAATATTAATTTTGAATATTATGGAGTGAAATTGATATAATAGTTGTGGGTAATATTTATAAATTTTGCAAAGTACGCAAGTTGTTATATAATATTCGATTGATCGGGAAATATTCGTTTTAACAGGGAATATTAGTACAACGGCACAATCATTGATAAGTCACTCAGTTTTGTTGGTATTATTAATGTAATAATACGGAAAATCTTATTATATAAAATGAATACTTTTATAAAGTTATTCTATAAATAGAATATATTATATTCTATTACGACATAGGTTGCATAAAGTATATGCATAGTATTTTGCATAGTAAAAACTTTTTATATAAAACATAATACTTTTATAAAGCTATACATTTTATTAGACAATAATTAGAATATATTATATTTTATTATGAATAGTGTTTGCATAAGTGCTGCAGATAGTGTTTGTATAGTAAAATCTTTTATAAAGTTATTCGTTTTATTAGATTATAAATAGAATATATTATATTTTATTTAAAAGATTTTGCTTTAAATATGGACCGTTAGATTAAAGTAAATCAACTGACCGATTTCATGGATTAATTCTTACGCATTCCATTTTCCTATAAATAAGCTCATTCCTTCATTATTTTTTTATTTAATTCAACCGAACTCTAGAGAGAAACTATAGAGAGAGACTATAGAGAGAGAAAAAAAGTATTCTCGCTACTTAACTACTTTTATATTCGGTTTCTTTTACGGTGAAGGGGTGTTATTCTTTCTTATTCATGAAGAAGCTGTTGTTATTCCATTTCTTATTATTACATTGGAATAACTTTGTATATGTGATCTACCCTATACTTGGTGACATTCTTCTATTATTACATTGAAATATTCATCATGTGTTTTACAAGGACTCGTTCCGCCTTTTTTATTATTATTCATTTGAACATCCTTTTCATGTGTTTTACAAGGACTGGTTAAATCTTTATTATTATTCATTGGAACATCCTGCTCGTGTGTTTTACACCGGACTGGTTAAAATCTTTATTATTTTGTTGGAACATCCCGCTTGCAAAATTTTGCTCGACACGGTTCCGTTATTATTATTTTATTGAAATAACTTGTCTACGCCAATCACCGCATGCATCTTTGATTTTTTTTGTTATTCCATTCTTTATTATACTCATTGGTTAAAGTTTTGACTTCTATACTCCATGAAATTAGTAGAATATCCTCGATATTCAAGGCTTCATCCAAAGATCTTTTCATGAAAATATTCTTCCGATCATTCTTGAATTTTACTCTATAAAACAATATCATGTTGACAATTTGGACGTTAATAATTCTGGATAAAATAATTCTTGAACTTGTTTTATTGAATTCTTATATCATTGTCATCATCCTCATGTTTATATTTTGTTGAAAGTCATCGTGTTTTCTGTAGTGCATAGATGGACTTGGTATGATTATGACCGGGATTATTGGTGTAATCATGATCGTAATATTACAAATGATGTGGTAAAAGTTCTCATTGTCCGTAGTGCATTGATGGACGAGTTGTTGGCATGATCATAACCATTAATGAATACACAAATATTCTTGGCCCGTAGATGTAATGGATAATTGTGATCGTGATCTTATAAGAATATCCTGGCAGTAGTAGTGCGAGGGTGATTCGATGATGTGGATTATTTATTAAGTCGAGTCCCAGCGATAATAAATGATGAAAAACCTTTTTAATCATAAAAGATAGCAGATTTTATTTTCTACTGACTCTTTTAATGGATTCTTGTTACGCGCAGCTTAAACTTGATGTACATTATATTTTATCGGTTTAACATTGTTGGAGACTAATGATAATTTTATTCGCATTATCTTAGTCATAGTATTTCTTCTTTGGGCTAGTTGAGCTCACCCTTTCTTTCAACGTTTCTTCGTGAAATGAGAACATAACGAGGACTAGTCGGGGAGCGGAGTGACTATCCGGGAGGATAAGATTAGTAGTCCTCACTATTACGTGAAATAGTGTGTTAATAATTGTAATGAGGACTCCTTTTGAGTTTGTATAATCTCTAAGTAGACAATAATTGTATTCAAACTCACAGTTATGTTTTGTCGTATTGTACACGACAGTTGTATTTGAATTTTGTACCATGTATCTGACGACCCAAGATGGGTGATGTATACCAAATTTTGGGGGCGTCACAATTATGTTACTATAATAAAATGTAATAAATAATGGTATAATATTTAATATTTAATATTATACTGCATGGATATGAATTAAAAAGGTGAGGTAAGAGACCAATATATATGAATATTGGTGTCAAATTAGTAAATTAAATTAATATTTAATTTGAAGTGGAATGAATGAGTTAAATAAATTGTTTTGAAACAATTTATGGAAGGAATAAATAAATTTGATTTAATAAAATTAATTGTATAAATTAAATAAGTTATCATTTAGTGTAATATTTGTTATACAAAAAGTGTGAAATTAATTATGGATTAATTCCATAATTAGTAGGATAGTTTTTATACATGTTATAAATATATAATTACCCAATTTTGGGATTTCATGTAGTAAATATTTTTATGGTGAGAATATAGTATGTATATGTAATATATACATTATGCATATACATACATAATGAGAATATGGTGTAATAATTTTTAAATCTATTGTAAATGTATAATTATTTATTTTTGATAAATAATGAGGTACATATATAATTAAAATACATCAATTGAGTTATATTTGTGATATCCTACGTGAATCTAAGGTTTGGGTAAATTAGATGATGAATTTGTGCTTAGATGATGAATTAATTTGACCTATTTCCTTAGGTTGTGAGCTTAGGATAAATTAGGAATTGGGACTATTTTCCAAATCTATATGAAAAGGAATTGGGACCATTTTCCAATGATAACCTTTGAATTTCAATTGTAATATTCCTTGTTGATGTGAATTTGTATAAAAATTATGCTAAAGCCTCTAAATTCATGTTTGGAGGAATAAGACATTTAATTGGGCTTGTAAATGAATATTGATCAGTTTTTTATGTGTCTTAACCCCATCAGGGTAGTCTTTTCACATCTTAAAGTGGAGTTTAAGGCCTAAACAATACTACTAGATTATTATAGGATCAATTACATATTTTATTATATTTTTAAAAATAATTATAATAATAGTGCATTCATAAATTTTTTACACAACTAATATACTTCTATATTTATTTACAATAGTAGTACAATTAGAATTCCTTAATTTAGGGAATTAGTATTCAATTAGAATTCCTTAATTTAGGGATTAGTTATACCAATTACTTCTTCTCTCTCTCCTCATCTATAACAACTGCAGTTAGTCATCACCCTTCTTCTTCATTCAATATTCTTTTTATACTCTCCAAACCTTCCACCACGGCTGTCACCGCCACCGCCACGGCTGCCACCGTACACCACCCCACCTGCCACCGCCACCGCTGCCACCGCATTTTTTTGCTTCAACAACGTTTGCACCAAAACATGCCTCGTCACTTTACCCACCAATTCCTTCCTCCACACTTTCACCGTCCCATCCGCCGACCCCGCAAAAACCAACCCACCATAACTTGCTACTACATAATTCACCGTATCATCATGAGCATTAACAGACTTCATGCTACTATAAAATGAAGGAATATATATATATATATATATATATATATATATATATATATATATATATTTATGAGTCAACCAAATTGTATATCTCGGTAGCTTTTCAAAATGAAGGGTCAAAATGGAGAGAGTATGAAGATTCAGGCGGTGGTGGCGGTGGATATGAATACTGGATGATGGTAACCAAACCTTCATACCAAGGTAACCAATTCAGTGTTATTAGGTTTATAATTTATTTTTAATAAATCTATTATAGATTTTTTTTATTTAATAGTGCGATTGGTAGCTAACACTTTATACAAATGTTACCAATTCAGGTTTTATTGGGTTTATTAATTAATTAAAAAAAAATAGAGATTTTTTTTATAATGCGATTAGTAGACAAACCTTAATAAAAAGGTAACCAATTCAGCTTTTATTGGGTTATTAATTAATTATAAAAATCTATTATAGATTTTTTTTTCATAAAATCTTGATTGGTAGAAATAAACCTTAATACAAATGTAACAAACAAAAACTAAAATTGTTACCTTTGAAAGTTTTGTTACCAAGCAAGCACCGAAATTTCTATTTGTTACCCACAAAAACTAAAATGGTTACCTTTGTATAAATATTTGATACCAATTGCACTAAAATTTTTCTTTTCTCCTTTAATTTTTGGACTAAATCAACCTTTCGTATAACGACGGTTGTAATGTTCAAGCGTCCATGGTGTTGAAGCAGCGGCGTCCATGGTGAAGCGGATGAAGATGACCGGCGTCAATGGTGAAGCGGAGGAAGATGGGCATCGTCCATGGTGTTGAATCGGCAGCGAAGGGGAGGAGGAAGATGACCGGCGAAGGGGAGGAGGAAGATGACGTTGCCAAACTTTGAATATTTGAATTTTAATTATTATTTTTGAATTTGAATTTGTTTTGTTTGTTAGATCTAAGATATTTGAATTTGAATTATTAATTATGGTAGTTATTTCTCCTTGATTTTAGGTTTCCTTATTATTATGAATTGAATCCTATACTAATTCCCTAAATTAAGGAATCCTAATTGCACTAATATTGTAAATAAATATAGAAAGTGTATTAATTATGTAAATTTTTTATGAGTGCACTAATAGTGTAATTACTTTCTAAATGTTGTATACTTATGTAAAGGACCCATTATTATATTATATTTTGGTAATGGGTGGAAAAACTTTTAATTTGGATTTGGAATAAAATATGGGTCGAAAAATGGTTAACCGGGTTGGAACTATATTTCTTTTTAAAAATATGGTTTCAAACTTTAACCAACTCAAATAAATAAAAACAGTTAACCAACCCATTTGGTTCCAGTTAATATGAGTTGACCCAGCAGTTAACCAACTATATTGTCAGGTCTATTAAGAGGATTGGCCTTCTTAATTCTATTGGCATACTCCTCGTCGGGACAGTTCGCTATAGACCCCCTGATGACAACATGCCTTCCCGGAGCAGCTCTGGATGGCCCTTCAGTTATCATAAGAGTCAATTGGCCCTTTAGGTAAGTAATTTGTATTCTCCTTGTTCATTTGATCTTCCAAAAAGTACTTCAATGTCCAACAATCCTTCCTGATCATGTAGGCCCAAGCCTTTCCTTTCGACGGCTTGTCTTTCGGCCTCTCTTAACCATGGGCCTTGGGCCTGAATTTGGGCATGCAGTCCATGCCGTAACACTAGAAGTCATTATTGGACCTTTGGACGGACAGAGGTATATTGTAATTTTTGTTAAAAGCATATTCTAGCAGCAACATAAAAGCATCCGATATAAATTGAACGATGTTTATCAAAAGTTAAGTGTCACGGGGTCCCATCTAATTCTCAGTCAAGTACATATCATCACTCCTAAGCCGTGAATCGAATTCTGAGGTGCCTGGCCTAGTGGCCTGGGCAACCGTAAATATCAGCCGTTACTTGATCGTCCGGTCCCACACTTTGGAAAGTATGATCATAACCCTCAATCATTTACCACCAACATACACTACAATACAAAGTCTACAAACTACAAATATACCTACTCCGCCACTATGTAGTATTTACTACGTAAGAAAGGAAGCCAGTTTCCTCCTATTGAGTTCATTATATACTACTATAAGCAGCCAGCCTCTGCCACAGCCCACAGGTGCGTGTCTTTCCTCTTCTCTCCTTCGTTTTCTATTCATAATCAATTAAGTTATATGTGTATGCCTCTCCTAGCCTTGATGTTCATCCTTTCATTTCCTCCAACTATAATTAAATGGGTTTCGTTTTCACAGATCGTGTAATCTCCATACTTGGCCACTGCTTTTTTCCAGGATTTATTATTTTAATATTTCTTTCAGTTTCGTGCAATTAGTTTCATAGATTGAGGCCTCACTTGTTAGCACCAATTCCCTGATTAATATCCCTCCGTTCTACTGTTACAGATGCAATATAAAACGACTAGCTTTTAAGGAAAATTTTAATTTTCTAAATATATCTTAATATTTGGTACAGATATATAATATTGGTGTTTATCATGGTATTCAATCTAGTTAAAAATTAAGTAATGACATATAAGCTTGAACTGCTAATTAATGACATATAAGTTGTGGCAAAGTTTGGAACTTCATGACTTTATTGGCATCTAAAATTAGGAATTTATCTCTAATTTTAAAATGGACAAAAAGTAAAGATGTATCCGAAATTTTGAAATGGAGGGATTACTTCAACAAATGCGGTAGAGTATGCATTTGCTGAATTCTGTGTATTAGTAATAAAGTTTTAATAAGATGTACTACTTCTAGACTTTATTTTTCAAGAGACGGCATTATAGTGCGAACCTTTTTTAATTATCTATATTAATTACTACGTTGATTCTAACGAAATGTAAAAAGTTCTTATGTCTTTGCCATGTTCCCCACAGTTTATTTTGCATCAATGGCAACAACTGTGGCTGCATCAAACTGTGTGTTCAGAAGCTCGCAACTCAACTCAAAAACTTATGGATCAAAGCCTAAAGCAACAATAACGGCAAGAATTGGATTTAGAAACCAGACCGTTTCTCATGAAGCACCAAGGCTTTTGAACACTCTGAATGAGCTTCATATGAGGAACACATCCAAGTTATCCACTATCCAAGTGCGGGGGAAAAAGTTGAAAAATCGAAATGGTGCAGTCATAATTTGTGGATTGGGGATGAAATTGATCTTTGTGTCGTCAGAAGTAGGACCATGGAGCAAAACTGGTGGGCTCGGAGATGTTCTTGGTGGCTTACCACCAGCCATGGCAGTTAGTATTATAACTATCTACTTTGCCTAGCTCCTCTATTTAATGATGCCATAATTAACTCACTGCACTATTTTTGGCTCTGTCCCTAGGCCAATGGCAATCGTGTCATGACAGTTTCTCCTCGTTATGACCAGTATAAAGATGCTTGGGATACAGAAGTCGTTGTTGAGGTACATTTATCATCATACATACACGTATAATTTTCTTCTGGGATTGTATTCTTTTGTTGGCATTCGTATCATTGCTTGATACGTGTAATGCAGCTTAAGGCAGGGGATAAAACTGAAAAGGTTCGCTTCTTCCACTGCTACAAGCGAGGTGTTGATCGTGTCTTTGTGGATCATCCGTGGTTTCTCGAAAAGGTTATGTATTTATTTATCTAGTGTGGTTTATAAGTATCTATATATACCTTTCAGGCTGTCACTTTTGCATTATGGATCATTTTATGCAGGCTCTGATAGTTTAGGGTACTTCAACTCACATGAGCTTAATTTGTTGATGAACTTCAGGTTTGGGGGAAAACTGAGTCAAAAATTTATGGACCTATTACTGGCAAAGATTACCAAGACAATCAACTTCGATTCAGCTTACTATGCCAGGTAGGTTGATTGATACTATTTCCTCGTTTGTATACACTTTCAGTTCACATTGCTTTAGTTAGGCATATATGCTTGGATCCCTCCCATTACAGCAATATTATATTACTTTCAGGCTGCTTTGGAAGCACCAAGAGTTTTGAATCTTAACAGTAACGAATATTTCTCTGGACCATATGGTATATGACTGACTTCTTTAATTATCTACACATGTACTAGAAGTTTCGTACTGCTGCAAAGGGTACTAGAAAATAGGAATAAAGAAAAGAGAATTACCATCTATGTCATTACTTAATATGCATATAATATTGATGCAGGGGAGGACGTAGTCTTCATCGCAAATGACTGGCATGCTGCCCTTATCCCATGCTACCTGAAATCTATGTACAAATCAAAAGGAATATATGCAAGTGCTAAAGTAAGGTGATCTATCATTCTTCTTACAAAAGTATAGCCAACTTGCAGGAAGCTAAGCAGGGATGACTTTGTGCTTATTGACTTTACCAGGTTGCTTTTTGCATTCACAACATAGCCTACCAAGGCAGATTTGCTTTTGCGGACTTCGCACTCCTCAACCTGCCAGACAAGTTCAAGAGCTCTTTTGATTTCATTGACGGGTACATAAAGATTTAGAAGTGTTTATCACAATTCACAAGGTGGTTCTATGTACTTGAAGCTTCATATAATTACTCCATTTCTGCAGGTATAATAAGCCAGTGAAAGGTAGGAAAATTAATTGGTTGAAAGCTGGAATAATTGAATCAGACATGAACATAACTGTCAGCCCATACTATGCCAAAGAACTTGTTTCCGGTGAAGACAAAGGAGTGGAATTAGATAACAATCTTCGTAAAGAAGGCATCATAGGAATTGTGAATGGCATGGATGTTCAAGAGTGGAACCCATTAACTGACAAATACACAAATGTCAAATATGATGCCACAACGGTAAGATCCTTTCAAAGTGCAAGTCTGCTGATTGGCAGTTCATCGATATTTTGGATTTCCTACCAATAAATAATCTACTTTATCAGGTAATGGATGCAAAGCCTCTTCTGAAAGAAGAGCTCCAAGCAGAAGTTGGATTACCGGTGGATAGTAAAGTCCCTGTTATAGGCTTCATTGGCAGATTAGAAGAGCAAAAGGGTTCAGATATCCTTGCAGTAGCTATCTCTGAGTTCATAGATGAGGAAGTTCAGATAATAGTTCTAGTAAGTATCCTTACGAGTATATCAGGAAGTTGTAATATCTCCAACCCTGTTAGTTTATTTGATACAAAAACAGCCCTAAACTCATTCCTAATGGGTGCTTCACTTCCTTATAGGGGACTGGCAAAAAGCAAATGGAGAAACAGCTTGAGCAGTTGGAGATATTATACCCAGACAAGGCCAGAGGAGTGGCAAAATTCAATGTTCCACTGGCCCATATGATCACAGCCGGAGCTGATTTCATGATTATTCCTAGTAGATTTGAGCCATGTGGTCTCATCCAGTTACACGCGATGCGTTATGGAACGGTCTGAACCAACCCAAGTTCTCCCCTGGTTTACTACATCTCATTTGTTCTTAATAGCTAGCTTCTGACAAAACCTTTTACTGCAGGTACCTATTGTTGCCTCAACTGGTGGGCTGGTTGACACCGTGAAAGAAGGCTTTACTGGATTTCAAATGGGAGCTTTCAGCGTTGATGTAAGAAGAAACCTTTTGTCGCATAAACAAACCATAATTTTTTTTTAATTATTTTATTTATGTGAATTACACTTCAATTCTAAGGTATCATATTTTTCCAGTGTGAAACAGTCGATCCTGCAGATGTGAATGCAATAGTAACAACTGTGAAAGGAGCACTGGCAACTTATGGCACTTTAGCTTTAACGGAGATAATTAAGAACTGCATGGCTCAAGATTTTTCATGGAAGGTAAGTAAATTGTTGCTTGAAACTGGAGCCTTCGTACAGGCAACTGTGAGACATGATTCATTGCATAAACAAGATTTTTTAATATCAAAGTGTTTTTGACATTGCTCAGGGACCTGCCAAGAAGTGGGAGGAGGTATTGTTAGGTTTGGGGGTTGCAGGCAGCGAACCTGGAATTGAAGGTGAGGAAGTTGAACCTCTTGCAAAGCAAAATGTTGCAACTCCATAAAAGATCTGGCACTTCCCGTATGGCCTTGACAAAGACTGTGAAATTTTTTTTTCCCACCAAATTGTCCCAAAATTGGCCTCAATTAACGAGATGGATATCAAGCTGTTGAAACAATCTCCTAGTTGAACCAACACAATGTGGCAATGTATTATATTCTTACACAGTGTGGCAATGTATTATATTCTTGTAGACTGGAGTAAGTTCGCGTGCAACTGCTATCTGTCATGCTGATGACTATTATGCCCTTATTATTATTGAACTTTTCAAACTGGCCGCATGTCTTACTAAAATAAAACCATGTTGGTTGCCTGGGTAAACAATGACGAGGGCTCTTATCAAGACTTGGTGCAGGTTGGATAGTAACTTATCAGCCGCACTTGGGACAACTTAACACACTATCGCTTTACGAGTTTTGAGCAGAAAGAAAAAAAAACTTAAATTAGAACAGAAAAAGAATGAAAACTTAAATTGTAATGAGAAAAGAATAGAAAATTTAAAGTTTTTTCTTTTGTATTGCTTCGAGCTTTTAATGAAAAATAATAAAAAATTAAAATTGAAGGCATGAGGTTATAATTTAAAATTTATTATATTAAAAGTTGAGGATAATATAAAAATTATAAAAATATTACTTATTCTAATTTTTTTTAAATCCAAAATCATGCCAATTTTGGATTAAAAAACTTTAAGAAAAAAGTAGTAAGTTTTCTATCCATTTCTTTTCTTTCCGTTTATTAAAAACTCGAAACATAAGAATTGGAAAGAAAACTTAATTTTCCATCCATTTCTTTTTCTTTTCTCGCATACATTTTAAAACTCTAAATGCAGGCCAGAAACGTGAGGCTACCATACTACTTGTGCAGTTGAATTAATTTAACAAAAATGCAAGAACTTAAATACAATAATTATGAACTCCAACTGATCACCAATTCAAAATACATATGATGATCAATATGAAAGGTAAAATCAGAAGTAACCACAATGTGCGCTTACATTTTAAAGTGTTTCATCCAAAACCCAAAAACCAAGCATCTGGTAGTAAAGGTTTTCGTCCTACAGGTACATTTATCCATAACAATTGACACCATCTTTATCCGCAATTCAGCCTCTCTACCCATAGCTTTTGAGCAACTACTAGCTTGATATTCCAAAGTATAAGATAACTAGTCTTCATATAGGAGTAAATGTAAAATCCAGCCTCTCTACCCGTAGCTTTTGAGCAACTACTTGCTTGATACTCCAAAGTATAAAATAACTAGTCTTTATATAGGGGTAAATGTAAAAGGGTATGATGCTAGGAGTCTCAAATTTTGTCTAAAAAATTCTCACCATAACAATTGATTTGGTAAATCTCATATCCAATGTAAAATAACTGATCCGATTACCATGAAGTTAACTTTATGATAAGTTGATCAATTGATCAATACAGTGTTGACACGCAAATAGACCCGTAAAATAACTACGTTAAAATCAACTTCATCCAACAAATTCTAGTAACGGAATCAATAATCAATATCATAGGCTTACAAATAGTTTATAATCAACTTCATCCAACAAATTCTAGTAAAGGAATCAATAAACAAATTCATAGGCTTACAAATAGTTTAAAATCAACTTCATGTCTTGAGCCACAACAAAACCAACAAGGAAAGAAATGAAAAACATCATTTCTAATAAACACAATACTTGAAGTACACATTCAAACAAAAGCCAAACAAATCCAAACCCATCCAGGTTCCTATTCACCAAGCACTCTAGTCTTAAAAATCCACATTGTATTTAACACATGCATTAACATGTAGAATTGGCTAGAATTTTCATCATGCATATCATCCCAATCTTTAATAGATATACAATAGTGCTAAATATATAATATCTCACAAACAATACATAAATCAAACATTTGGCACTAAAAAGAAATAAAAATTAAAGCATTGGCAAAAATAATCAAATATCCTCTTTAAGAAAGCAAACATATAGAAGGTTTCATAATCCCAAAACAGTAGATAGTTCTCTGGACAAAGTAATCTTACTTATAACAAAATGGATCAAAAATTAATGCAGAAACTAACAAAATCAAGGCCAAGAGATACTAGTTATGTTTTTTGTCTTGTAAAAAGGACAATAATCCCTACTGAAAGGCTCTCCTAATCAAACAGGCTGAATCCCATGTCATCATCGCTCTCTTCCTTTGCCTCTTCCTGTTTTATGTCAACAACAGAAGTAAGAAAACAGGAAAATCACAAATGAATAATTAAAATAAAATTCAAAGGCTCAAAATACATTATAAATCCATAAAAAAAAATAAACCTCATAAAAAATAAGTCTCTCATTTGCCAAACTATTAACATAAAAATTGCCAAACTATTAACATAAAAAATGACAACTGAACAAAACAAAATATTACCACAAAAAGAGTCTCATTTGCCAAATTCTATGACACAATTAATTAACTAAACTAATGGAATAAATACATCTACAAAGTTCATAATTTAAAAAAAAATAATTAAAGTAATATCAATTATTTCATTTCCGCACCCTCCAACCATAGAACAACAGATATAAGGAATGAAATTAACTACCTTCTTTTCCTCAGCAGGAGGAGGAGCTGCAGCAGCAGCAGCACCATTGACAGCAGGAGCAGCAACAGATACAGCACCACCGCCTCCGCCAGCTCCAACATTCAATACAAGATCTTCAATGCTTCTTTTCTGGGCGAACTTGGCAAATAAACTTGGCCAGTAGGATTCAATAGTAAGGTTCGCAGCCTTGACAATTGTAGCAATCTTCTCCGCCTGTTCTCCACTACGTTAGACATTTATATACACAGACATGTATATATAGACCAACTGTACAAGTCAAAGAGTATGAAGGTCAGCACAAAGGGGGTAAATGCTTACCGTGATGGGGATGCCATCGTCGCTGAGAATAATGCAAGCATAAACGCAAGCGAGGTCTCCGAACGCCATTTTACTGCAATATAAATCTGTATTAAATGGATAGATCAATTGATCGAGTTGTAGAAACTTTGTAATAGTTAAAGAGAAGATTGAATTTAGTACCCTTTACCTAGCAGAACAGAATGAGATCCGAAAATTAGAGCTTTGGATTACAGACTTTGATTTTTCCGCCCCTCTTCAGCTCTTCTTTGCAACTAGGGTTTTTGTGGGTTGTGTAAGAATGGGTGAAACAGTTTTATAGGCTATGCGTAGACCAAGCTTCAACGGCCCATATTATACCAGGCCCATATATCTGCTAGCGGCGAGTATGGTGCGGTTTAGTCTCAAATCGCACACGACAAAATTGCTTAAGTGCGATTTGATAAATTTAAAATTATACATGAAATCATTTGTTGCTTTAAATCGCACACAAAATTGGTTAGGTGTGATTTGACAAATTCAAAATTGTACATGAAACCATTTGTGATTGGTACGGTACGGGTTTGAACCATGCAATTTGATTTCATTTAGTGCGGTTTCGGTTCCAAAACTAATTGAAATAACAAAATCGTAAAATAGTTAACAAAATCATCCACGCAAATATATTACGCAGTGAACACAATCATGGAGCTAATTTAACAAAATAGTTTCAGGCATCAACAATTATATGGTTGATTAATACTATGTTATCACATTTGATTTAGGAAATATCAAACCACTATTGATTTACAAATATATATATATATATATATATATATATATATATATAATAAAACAGAACCCATTTTGAATCTTTCATTTGACAAAGCACAAAAACGGTTTAGATTTCATCTCAATTCTTCCAACTTAATCTAAAAAGCCACATTTCATCGCATAGACACTAAAAATTCCTACCAAATCAAATTTACTTCTAAAAATTTCAATCAAATCAAAATAATAATAATAATAATTATTATTATTATAATAATAATAATAATAAAATAAAAATAATAATAACAATAATTATAATTATAATAGTAATAATAATAATAATAATAATAATAATAATAATAATAATAATAATAATAATTACTACTATTATAATAATATTTTTTTACTATTATAATAGTAGTAATATTCACCTCTAAAAATTCTCGTCCAAATCAAATAACAATAATAATAACAATAATTATTATTATAATAATTATAATAATAGTAATAATAAAAATAAAATAATAATAACAATAATAATTATAATTATAATAGTAATAGTAATAATAATAATAATAATTATAATAATAATAATTACTACTATTATAATAATAATAATAAAATTATTATTATTATAGTAATAATAATAATAATTACAATAACTATAATAATAATAATAATAATAATAATAATAGTAATAATTATAATAATAATAATATAGCTCCACAGTTTCAGATATTGATCAGTCAAACTACCTTGAATCATCTTCAAAGCTTTTTGTCTGGTTCTAATTAAGGCACGAGACTCTGAAATGTTAAGTACAAATTCTTTCCAAACTAGATCACAAGATCTTTGATTGACATTTCGGGTTATCTTTTAAATTCTTTTATGAACCTTTTAGCCAATCGATCGAGTGGACTTGATATTCTTATTCTCAGAGACTCTAGTGCATGTGTGAATACTTGTGTACTTCTTCACTTGCAAAGTGTCCTCATGTTGCATCTTATGTGTAGATATATATCTTCCAAGAACATGCCTCTGCACACTTAAATCTCATTCTCACAACCTCATTTTTTTGAAGCCAAATAGAACCCCTCCTAGTTTTGAATGCATGCGTTAAAACTGTCTCCTTAAAACACTTTTTGTTGTTAAATGTCATTCTTAATTTAAAGACTAGGTCAGACATCTCAGTTTGAGGGTTAAACTCTAGCCATTTGGGTTGTTCATCATCCACTACTCTATAATCCTGATTAAACATCAATTCAGCCTCCTCTTCCTGATCATCTAGCTACCATTCTTTGTACTTCACTTTCTTTGATATTATGGTCACTTACTCTGTTAGAACCCTTAACATCTATCTCTCCACTATTCCCCCTTCCACATTTCCTTTTTCACCAGTTTCTTGTTCCTTATTAATTTCATTTTCATCAAATAAATCAGTATTTTCATCATCCTCTTCGTATGAACTGTCATAGAATGGTTGTGAATAGGTTGAGTCATCACTATATCACTATCACTGTAACTAAGCATTTCAGGTTGACTAAAGTATACTTACATCACTGACTGAGTTTTTGATCTCAGTGACAAATTCATTAATTTCAAGGAGGTAGTCAACCAGAAGATTGAGCGCACAGATACTGCACTTACCAAATTGCAAGAAACCATACTCAAAACTGATCAACAATTTATTGAGCTTCTAGGGGATTTCACACTCGCTATTAAACAAGTCAGGGAATTAGTAGAAGAAGTAAAGAAACTAAGGAGATAATTGAGTTTCGCAGGGATACTGACAAAAACAGGAAGATGAGCCCTGGTAGAGCTCAACAACAATCATATCAACCTCAACCCCTGGACCTACAGTACAAACAATTCCTTTAGGTCAGCCATCAAGATTTACTCATACTATAGGATTGTCGAGTGGAGTAACTCCAACTGGTACTAGATTGCCTACCATCAATGACTCAATATACGATAACAGAAATATTCAAGGGGTTCACATAGAAGGAGAGCGATAAGTTCAACTTCCTCTAGGGCTACGAGAAACTAAAGAAGAAATGAGGCGTATAAAGGAGGAAGGGAACTATACCAAAAGAGAACTGAGTATGAAAGACAAAACCTACCCAGAAGCAAATCTTTTTCAAAGAGGCCTAGATATTGGAGGTTTAGCTAAACACTTTTGTAAAACTACTATAATATTTTCCTTTCATTACTTGTAATTCAATTTTATACATCACTAAAAATTCATACTTTTCTACTCAATAATGTATATAAGTCATGTTTACTTTATGTATTGTCTTGTATTTCTTAGAGATTGATGATTGATTGAAACTACTTGTTTTATCATTATATCAAATAGGGGGATATTGTTAGTACATATATTTATATTTGTAAAGTACTTATGAGAATTCTATATCAAAGGACTTAGTTATGGATTTAAGTAGATTCAAAATTATAGGATATAACCATATAATCTTTGTAATAGATGAAGTTCGTCTGGCAGCAGACAAAGATTTAGATTGAGTGGAGTTTTAAAGATCGTTAAGAAAGCGTCAGATCGTAGATCCATATGACTGAGCCATAAGAATTGTAAAGCTAATGATAATATCATTGAGTAAAGACACTCAACGATCTAAAGACTAAATCTACAATTCAAGACAAAGTTATCAAAATTCGTAAAGTGCAAACAAGGGTCATATAACCTTAAATCCACACATTTCAAAGATGATATTCACAATGAGATTGTGATAAAGATGATTAGACAACAAAACTTTTATAACAACTAGCTTTACAAGAGCAAGGACACGCGTGCTACTGCACCAATCTTGAAAGCCACGTTTTGTGGTCCAAAAGACAACTATTTGAAGTCAAAGGAATCATCAATATATTGACAAGTTTCCCAAGCTATTTAGAGTAACGGTAACAATACAATGGACAATTCCCAATAAAAGATTAAGGATTGCTACTATAACACTAAATAAAGAACTGATCCTTAGGAATTCAACATCTAAAAATTCAAGTATTCAAGTGCTTCACACTATGATCTAAAGATAACTTACTGTTGCTGATACAGTGATACATTCGAAGAAGGACTTGAAGCAAATTAACAACACCTTAAAAAACATACTCCTAATTTGTGATTGTGATAAGATCTAATTGATCTATTTATTCTAAGTCTTTGTGACTTAAAGATTCTTTATGAATCTCTGCTATAATAACTCTTAGTGATCTTGGTTTGCATGTGTAACCATCTCATCTTTAGTGGATCCATACTCTTGGAGTAGAAGAGATAACTATGAGACTTTTGTATTTCGAACTTCTTAATTAGACAATTGTGTTATTTACTTTCATGCACTTATTTTTTTGCAAATTATTTCTGTACGTCACCCTAAGATTTCTAACTGTGACTAGTTTTTGAAGTTACACTAAATTCAGTGCTTTGGATTTTCATTTAATCTTTGAAAGGATTTTTTAAACTTATTATTCCGCTAGCTATGCATATATTATTAAAAACAATTTAAAAGAACTTCCATTCTATACCTCTTTTGTGCATTTCGGAATAACACAGTTATTTGAACAAGCATAATAAAAGCTTAAACTTTCTTAAATTCTAATCTCCAAGGTCATATTCACCATGTCAGATAACTTAATGAGGTCAAGCCAACAAAAGTCAATATATTCCACTAAACCCCCAATGTACCCTTTAGCAATGAAATCTCCCTCATAATACATTTTTATGGTAAATAAACAATGACCTTCTGCATAAAATTCAACAACAAAGGCAAATACTCCCTTCATTCTTAAATACATGACATTTCAGGGAGTTCAAAATTTTCAATATATTTGATGTTAATAAATTTATACAAAATATTAATTATAATTTTTTCTATTACTCTCAAATATTTTTATTTCATTTATTTAGACAAATTTATAAATATTTTATTAATTAATACAAAGATAATTGTGGTAATATATATCAATTTTAATGATGTAATTAGAGCAATAAATGATCTTTTTAATAAGCACGAAACCTTCTAAAATGTCACTTACTTAGAAATTGTGGGAATAATAAATAATTAATAAATATCCATGATGAGCATTCAACATATTCAAATACATTTAATAAATAAGATGCTAAAAAAATAAACATACATTTGTGATTTGTCTTTCATAAAGAAATTGAAAACCAAAAAAGCCCCACCAATTTGGAGTAAAGAAGAGTGAGAGTCTAATATACATTGTCAACAACGTTAAAGAAGAAGGTATATTATTTAAATATACATACAAGACATGTATAATAACATTATTACCCCAATATTGTGGCATAATGCTTGCCTCTGGCATCATTTGTCTTATAGATCGATTTTACAAATGGATCATTTGAATTTTTTTTTCTTCTACGACCAATTCAATTGAACTTTAATTTACTAACAAAAATTTAATATTCCATTAAGTGTGTTGACTTTGGGACGGAATTGCCCCACGTGGCATTTGACGCGGGCAAATTTTTTGATGTGTGCACATATCAGGTCCATGTGTCTTTCATGATATGGAAATGGAGGAAAATTTATAAATGTAATAATATAAATGTACATAAAACACAATTTTTTTAATAAAATTAAAAAATGCAGTTTTTTTAATAAAAAAATTATGCTTTTTAAAAATAAAAATAAAAAAATTATCTTTATTAAAAAAATCGAACAACGTTCTCTCTCTCATTCTAAAATCACAACAACGCAGCTTGGTTTTTTAAAAAATAAAACACAATTTTTTAAATAAAATAATTATTTTAATATAAAAAAGCAGTTTTTAATAAAAAAAAAAAACACAGTTTTTTATTTTAAAAATGCAGTTTTTTTAATAAAAAAATAATAAAACTCATTTTTTTTAAATTAAAATTTTTGATAAAAATAATTATTTTAATAATAAAAAACAAACGCACCATTTTTTTAATAAAAATAAAAGCGTTTTTAAAAAAATAAATAAATTATGTTTAATAAAAATAAAAAAAGCGCAATTTTTTTAATAAATATAAAAAAGCACGCTTTTTTTAATAAAAAAACGCAATTTTTAAAATAAAAAATAATAAAAGCGTGATTTGAACTAGAATTTTGTAATTAATTTTAATATTTATTGAATTAAATAAATATTTTCGATGATTTAATTATTAGATTAAATAATTAATTGATTTAATTGAGGTAGATTAATTTAATTATATGTGTTACATTTATTAAATTAATGTAGAGAGTTTTTATTATCAAAGTATGTGATTATGTGAGCTTATTGTATTAAAAAAAATATTTAATAAGCATATTGGTATTTTAATTAATTTAATTATTAATTAGAGAATTAATAATTTGACATTATTTATTAATGAGAAAATTATTTATGTGACTATGTGAATTTATGAGAAATTATTATATTTTATTTAAAATATATTAAATAAAATATTGGATTTATTTTATAAGGAGTGTGACATTTTCAAACTATATGATAAAGCTTTATTAAATTAAATGACTTTGAATCAATTAAGGGTTGCCAAACAAGGCCCTAGTAGTGGTTGGATGCAGTTACCCATGTTTGGGTTAATCGACCATTCTGCATGATCGATTCTCTTCTCCTCTACGTTATATTACGTCTTATTTTATAATTATTATTCTAAGTCCGGAAAAGCGAGAGAGGCGAGAGAGTTTGAGAACTTTGAGAGAGATTGCGAATACTGTGATTAAAGGTGAAGAAGTGTGAGAAATTGGGAATTGTTGTCATCCTGTGTAATCTAAGCAGAGTATTCAAGGTAATCCCTTCTTCCCAAATTTTAAAGTTACGTCATTTAGTTTTTATAAAATGGCTTTCATATATTTTGTAAAATCTCTGTAATTGAAAAAGGGTTTGATTATGAGTTTATATATGGGTTAAGATATATCAAATCGTATTTGATTATATATATATTATGTGAATTATCATGTCATCAGTTTCATAATACTATGAATTGCTATTTCAAAATTTCTGAGTTTGGGTTTTGGCCATATGGCCTTATCGTGATATTTCATGTATTGAACGTATATTATCCCTAAATTTTACATTCTTATGTTGTTATGCATGTTGATCTGAAGAGACCAAAGTTTAAATAAACGAATTGATTGTTATAACGAATCCAGTAGGTGACAATTTTTTTTTTTTTATTTTCAAAACCTTTGAGAACATCAAGAACAATTGGAAGTAAATGTGTTGATTTTGCAAATTATGTGTTATAACTTGTTAAAAATCATGCTAGATGGGTTAAGTAATGATTATATATGTATTACAATGATTGGGTAAGTCTAAATTCGTGTAAAAATAACTAATTGGAAGTTATGGCCATATTCATGAATAATTTTACGTGTGATTGATTTTTGGCCTAATTTGGTCTTGTTATGTTCATGAATCGCAGAATCATAGAACTCTGCAGAAAATGAGCACTGGTAACCCAGCCCCGTGCGCATGTTACTAAACTACATTACCACTTCACGTGATAAAAAATAATAATAATAAATAAATAATAAAAATAAAAATAAATATTCGATGAAAATTATTATTAAAATATTTATAAAATAAATTAAATATTTTAATTGAGATATTTATGGAATAAAATAAATATTCGATGAAAATTATTATTAAAATATTTATAAAATAAATTAAATATTTTAATTGAGATATTATGGAATAAAATAAATATTTGATGAAAATTATTATTAAAATATTTATAAAATAAATTAAATATTTTAATTGAGATATTTATGGAATAAAATAAATATTCGATGAAAATTATTATTAAAATATTTATAAAATAAAGTAAATATTTTAATTGAGATGTTTATGGAATAAAATAAATATTCGATGGAAATTATTATGAAATAATTTATTCGAGTGTAATAATAGTAAGAGAATGAAAATATTCTAATCTAATTAAGTAATTAAATTAGAAGGGTAATGATTTGTTAAATAAAGTAGAGTTTATATTAAATAATTAAGTGAAAATGTAACTAATGAATGTCGTGAATACATATGGTATGTGTGTAGGATTTGTGGTGAACTAAGTAGTAATCGTTTAGCCTTCACTTGACGAGGCAAGTTTCTTAACCCTACTTGTCATTATTGTTTAAGTTTATTATTTACCTCGAGTAAATTATCATTACTATTATTCAAGTTCAAATGTTATATTAAAGATTGATTATCTTTTCAAAGCATGATTCAGTTATACAATAATTGTTCTATTGTATACTTCCTGAGATTATTATTCAATTTGAATATCATTATTATTGAACCTTATTAGACTAGCGAACCCTTATTGATTTGACTAGTCCATAGTTGATGAAGCGTTCTAAATTTGAGAACCCTTGATGAATTATCCAAACCAAACTTCCTTTAGTGCGGACTCGAATGTCAAATTGAGATGAACAACCCTGAAAGGATTTACTTATCGTTAGCGTTAAGATATTGTGCACGTGATGGTACTAAGGGTCGATCCCCTAAGTACGAGTAGAAAGGTCCATAGTCTTACGAGTATTAAAGGTTTCAAGTATAACCTTGATAACCTGGGACATAGTTCAAGGTCTTATGACCCTCGTAATTCTTTTGTTTCTTGTTATTCATTCTTGATTCAAAAGTTGAGCTTTTATTAGGATGTCTTTGATTTACTCGCATGTTATTATCTTGTTATTTCATTATTATACTTGTGGGCATTAGTTCTCACTCTTGCTTAATAATAACATCAGATTAAGAACGAAAGAACTGGCGAACCTTCCACTCTAGTAAAAGCGAGGCAAAGTTAGCAAGTGTTGAAGACTTGTTATTTTATTTGATGATGTATTTAGGTTAGACTTAAGTTAATGATGTTGTTTAAGACTTAATTGTTTATGATTCATATGGATGTTTAAGGTTAGAGTAACTTTGGGATTGTATTTATTATGTAGTTGATGTAACCCAGCAAGGGAGATTTATTATTATTTCTATCTATTGCATGGTTTGCATTTATTATGGGTAGATAGATAGATGATATTTATCTGATGAACACCAAATCCCGTGGAATTGAAGTGCGATTTGAGGGTGTCACAAAAGCTGCTTTTTTTTATTTTATTAAAAAAGTTGCATTTATTTTTTTTTAAAAATTGTGATTTTTTATTTTATTAAAAAAAAATTGCGTGTTTTTTTATTTTTATTAAAAAGCGTGCTTTATTTTTATTAAACATAATTATTTTTATTAAAAAAAGCTGCGTTTTAATTTTTTTTATTAAAAAAGCGTGTTTTTTATAAAAAATAATTATTTTATTTTAAAATTTATTTTTAAAAAAAAGCGCTTTTATAATTTTTTTATTAAAAAAAAAATGTTTTTTTGCATTTTTATTAAAAATAAGCTGCTTTTTTTTTTATTTTTATTAAAAAGCGCATTTTGTTAAATAATTTTTTTAATTAAAAAGATATTTTTATATATTAAAAATAATTATTTTTATTAAAAAAAGCGTGTTTTATTTTTTAGAAACCAAACTGCGTTGTTGTGACGGAGAAGGAGAGAGAGAACGTTGTTTGGTTTTTTGTTTTTTTAATAAAAATAATTATTATTTTTATTTTTATTTAAAAAAAATGTAATTTTTTTTATTGTTAAAAAACTTTATTTTTTTTAATTTCTATTAAAAAAAATTGTGTTTTATGTACATTTATATTATTACATTTATAAATTTTCCTCCATTTCCACATCATGAAAGACACATGGGACTGATATGTGCAACATCAGAAAATTTTGTCACGTTAGCTACTTACGTGGCAAATTCCGTCCAAAGTCAACACATTTAACGGAATATTAAACTTTTTGTTAGTAAATGAAAGTTCAGTGAGTTGACTGTAAGAAAAAAAAATTCAGTGACCCATTTGTAAGTCGACCTATAGTACAGTGACCTAGGAAACATTTAACTCGCCTTAAACACTAGTAGTTTTTAAAATACTAGCGTAAATGTTAATGTTAAGATTCGTCCACGCGCTTCAATCACCAAAAGTGTATCCAATCTTACACAGAAATGATAAGCACACTAAAAGCTTGACGACTTGTGTCGTCGGGGAATAGCTTCGGTGTGAGAATAAATACGACTGAATAAGGTTTAACAATAGAGGCAAAAAGCTCTCTAGTGCTGAAAAATAATAATGAGTTATGTGTACTTTAGAAACAATGCAAAGCCTTATATTTATAATGAGCTCACCTCCTTGTCAGAGTCATTCCCCGAATTGGATTATGATTCTCCATCAGGTATAATTCCTTAATGGAATTGTTATAAGATCTCCTAAAAATAAGGAAGTTGGCTCAAGTCCCACCATCTCCTCTTGGATTTAGAAACCAAGTATAATTAGGAATCTTTGATTCCTTAAAATACTCCAACTACTAAAATAAAATCCTACATGGATTCAAACCTCATGTGGACTGCAACCCACCATACAAATCGGATCCGATATAACATGGCCCAACATTGTCCCCCAGTCTTTCATTCAAAAAAAATATTTAATGGAAGAATACTCCAGACGGGGTGTGACGCCCCCAAAACAGGTATACATCAGCCATCTTGAGTCGCCAAATATATGGTACTGAATACAAATACAAACTAATTATACAACAGTCGTGTAAAATACGACAAAATATATGCTATGAGTTTTAATACAAATACTGTACTCTAGAGAGTATACAAACTCAATGGAGTCCTCATTACATTTATTGTCACACTATTTCACTGAATAGTGAAGACTACTAATGCACCATCTAGGACCATCACTCTATTCCCCGACTAGTCCCTGCTACGTTCTCATTTCCTGAAGAGAACAGTGAAAGAAAGGGTGAGCTCAACTAGCCCAGTAAGAAATATTATGACTAAGATAATGCAGAATAAATTATCGTTAGCCTTCAACAGTGTTAAACTGATACAATATAACAACCATCAAGTTTAACTGCAGCGGAACAAGCAATCCATTAAAAGAGTCAAGTAGAGAATAAAATCTACTATCTTTTATGATTTAAAAGGTTTTTCATCACTTTTATCGTTGGGACTCAACTTAATAAATAATCCACATCATCGAATCATCCCTCGCGACTACGGGCCAAGGATATTCTTTAGTATCACGACCACGAATTATCCATGCACTCATGGCCAAAGATAATCATGTTTTCATCAACGGTCCCCGATCATGCCATAAAATAATTCATTTTGCACCCTTGGTAGAAGAGAATCCATAGCCATAATCATACCAAAAGCTGTCCATCAATGCTTTATGGGCCGATGAGGACTTTTTCCACATCATTTGTAACATTACGGTCCATGATTATACCAAATAATCCACGGTCATAATCATACCAAGTCCATCTATACACCACTGAGGCCACAGATGACTTTCAACATAATATAAACATGAGGATGATGACAATGATATAAGAATTTAATAAAACAAGTTCAAAAATTAATTTATCCAGGAACTAATAATATCCAAATTGTCAACATGATACTGCTTTGTAGAGTAAAATTCAAGAATGCTCAGAAGAATATTTCCATGAAAAGATATCTTTGGATGAAGCACAAATATCAAGGATATTCCACTAATTTCATGGAGTATAGAAGTCAAAACTTTAACCAACTGAGTATAATAAAGAATGGAATAACAAAAGAAATCACCATGTATGCGGTATTGCATGGACAGAGTTATTCAACGAGAATACTAAATAACGGAACCAGTCGGGCAAAATTCGACTTGCCATGGGATGTTCCAATGAATAATAACGAATGAAATAACAACAGAAATCACCATGCATGCGGTACTTCGCATAGACATGTTATTCCAATAGAATACTAATAAGGACGGAATCAGGTCCGGCGTAAAACGCACAGACAGGATATTCTAACAAAATAATAATAAAGATGAAACCAGGTTCGACATAAAATGCACAAACAGGATATTCCAACAGAATAATAAAGACGGAATCAGGTCCGGCGTAAAACGCATAGACAGGATATTCCAATAGAATAATAAAGACGGAATAATAGAAGAATGTCACCAAGTATAGGGTATCCCGCGTATACAGGTTATTCCAATAGAATAATAAAGAATGGAATAACAGAAGTTCTCTTCATGAATAAGAAAGAAAGAATACCCCTTATGAGTACAACAAATAATATTCCCTACCTTAAAAAAAAACTGGATACTAGAATAGTGAGGTAGCAGACTTCTCTTCTTCTTTCCCTCTATAATTTCTCTCTATAATAATTGCTCTAAAGCTTTTGTGAATTGGTGAGAAATAAAGGAAGAATGAGCTTCTATTTATAGGAAAATATAGTTTCGATAATTGCACGTTTTGGGGCTTGAAATATTATAGTATAATACCTTCTCTCTTTTCTTCACTTTTAATTTAGTCCTGCAAGTATTATCAAACTGCACCAACTCCCTAATAGTAAATAATGTGAATCAATAGTAAATCATGTGACTCAATAGTTCTAATCATGTGATAAAAATAATTACAGTATAGTACCTCCATCTATACCTCTATTTTTAACTTAGTCATGCAAGTATTATCAATTTTGCACCAACTCCCCTAATAGTACAAGAATGTGATTCAATAGTACACACATGTGAACAAATAGTTAAATAAGCATGTGAATTAATAGCAATTAATTGCTCATTTATCCGATAAATTACCCGATTTATCAATATAACCCCCAGACATCAATTATCATCGGAATAAATGTCGATTTTCACTAACAGAAACAATTCCAACATAATGAAACTATTTTTATCAACAATATAAATTTTGAAATTTTAAAGTTTGACTTTTCCCAAAAAAGTCAACTGTTGACTTTTTGACCAAATAGTGAATCCCGAAAAATTTTGTGTTTATAGACTATTCTTACTAATTTCATCGTTCCGGACTCAAATATCACGTTCGCGTCTCCAAATTCAACTCCGAACACAACTTTAATTTTAATAACATTCATCATTAATATTATAACTCACAATATTTAACAACGGTGGTCGTTCCCGGAAAGGGGCTTTCAGATAAGGATTTCTCTTTATTGGCGCATGATTAGGTGACCAAACCTCTCTCGTGAACTTCTAGACATTGTCGATATTACAAATAATAATATGAATAACTTTGTCGTCTCAATTATTGATTTAATAATATAACATATTATGCGAGATGATCTTTGTGACAATAATTGAATCAATAATATGAGAGATATGATCACAATTCTTGATAGCAATAATTGAGTATAATAGAGTGACTTCTCACGTAAGCATCAATAATCAATATCGCGTCTTCTACTATGCAACCACGCAGCGTACATTACTTTTTTACTACCGAGTAGTTCAGCAGTTTTAACGGTAACACTTCCGCCAAGTTATTTTTATAAAAAGATAATTATGTCATTTTCTAACTACGACAATACTTTCGTTGTGGAGTCCACCAATGATTGTGCCGTCGTACGAATAATCCCCAATAAAAAGAATATTCCCCGACCAATCGAATATTTTATAACAACTTGCATACTTTGAAAAATTTATAAAAACTACCCACAACTATAACATTATATAAAATCCACACCACAATATTCAAAAAAATTATTTCGAGAAATTTAAATCTTTATTTATAAAATCTGGGGTTTCATAATCTCCCCTCCTTATAAAATTTTGCCTTCGAAATTTACGTACGCACTTGATATGCCAAAGAGGTGAGGATACCTTGACTTCATTTCGGATTCTAACTCTTGAGGTATAACCTTTGAGTATTGAATACGATCCTTCTTATCCAAGATTTTAACACGTATCTCCTCATACGTTAAATCTTACGCTATATAAATCTAGTTTTAATTTAATAATATGGTTCAGGTTGTCCACATATTTACGTAACATCGATATGTGAAAAAAGTTATGAACACACGACATACTTGGCGGTAAAACGAGTCTATAGGCCACAGTTCCTACTCGATCGAGGATTTCAAATGGTCCAATTAAATTGAGGGTTGAGATTTCCTCTCTTCGTCAATTCTTTCTTCTAGAATAACGCCCTCTTGATGTTAAGTTTGTAATATTCATGTGCGCAATCAAATTACATAAAAATGCGGAAACGTGTAAAAATCAGAGTTTAAAAATTTATTACAAACCATATACCCGGATCACCCTTTATGCACAATTATTAATTAAACGAAGAATAAGAAATTATGAAATCATACCCTTGTAAACGAGCTTCCTCAGTGCGAGTTCACCTCCTACTTCTCGCGATCTCCTTGAATCTCCGGGTAGATTCCTTCCTTTGATCAATGTAAGCCATCCAAGTGTATGGCCTCTAGAGGTGATCCACCAAGGAAAAAGAATTTTTAAGAAGAAGGGGTATTGACTCAACCCTAGTTTTCTATCTCTATAGAAAAAGAACGTACTCTCCAACAAATTGGAATTATTACGTAGTTGTAAAAGTTAACAACTCCTAACACCCATAATAAGACTCCTCTTATTTATAGATGTGGGCTACCCACCTTAATAATTAAGGAATTGGGTTTTATTTAATTAATTAAATTCTTTTAATTAATTAAGCTCCCTAATCTTATTAGGGATAATTAATTAAACTCCTTTAACTAATTTTCCCTCCTAATCCAATTAGGAATAAATGAGAGTACTTATATTAAATTAATTCCTAAACTCTTTTAGAAATTAAAATAATAATAATAGTAATAATATTAATAAGACTCCTCTTATTAATTTATATTTAATATTTCTAAAATATTAAATAATAAATATTAAGCTATTTAATTTATTCTATTACCATAGATTAAATTAAATATACTTAATATATTATTACGATTATGTCATTAACTTCTTAAATAATTATTCTTCCTTTTATGGTGTGACCCTTTAGGTTCTCCATATTAAAGGTTGTGAATAAATCAATTAGAACAATTCTAATCTTATTTAAATAAATAAATTAAATAATTAATTTATTTAAATAAATAATATTTATTCTACAATAGGGATAAGCCTCCTAGCGATTAACGACTTTTCGAGATAATATAGATTTCAACATTAATCATAAAAGAACCTTTGAGTAAATAATTACCCAGAAATTCAATCCTTCCACCATACTGATGTCCCAATTAAATATAAGACATGGAATTCTTTGTCAGTCTTATTTTATTTAATTATATGTATTTCGACTCTTAAATGCACAACACCAAATAATGCAAATTAGAAACTCCTTTCTAATTTCATTACGCCTTTGCCAAGGACTCTTTGGGTTGTCATTTATCGAATCACATAGGACATTTCTCTTCTTTTATTAGAAGTGGTAGATTCTTTATTGATCATACATTATCTCCATGTACAACTTATTATACCCAAGCATACCCTTTGATATACCCTAAGGGTCTTAAGGAATAAGTTAAAGTATAACTCATCATACACAAGATACTATGATGATCTCAAGTCCAAGGATTACTTGTACTACTATCACTCTGAGAATTCTATTGACGAGCAAAAGTAAAACTCCATTAGGTATTCCTTAGCGAGCCACGTTCGATGAACTTATTCTCTAATAAGCACCTACATACTTGCTTTAGTGTCTCCACACAAATGATCGTGAGATCAATCATCCTCATCCAATGAAAGCAGCAACGTATGTACCAATCTATCCGGATTCACTAATCCCCAATTTAGTAATCCAATGATTGGGAACTATTTTAGTTTTAAGCTTTCTAAGAATTTAGATCTCATTAGAATGATCATCATCATTATTCTAAAAGCATTGCTTAAAACTATGGGTTTATCACATATTATAAAGCAAGATCATGTAGATAATTAAAATCCTTTAATAAATTAATACTTTTTATTAATAAATGAATAAGATTTTTACAAAGTATATGCTTTATCATCAAACATGATTGGCTTTGTGTGCATACTACTTTCAATCTCCACTTGCACTAAAGCCAATCGTCATGGTATCTCATACTCTTCTTCTCTAAGTGACGATTATCCTGCATTGGATGATAAGCTTTAGTTAATGGATATGTAATGTTCATGAGAGTCCACTATCTCTATAGTGATTTCCCATCTTCGATGATTCTAATAATCAAATGAAAGTGCTACAACACATGTTTAGATCCAAGATGAGACTTAGGAACTATTCCTAGTTACGTAATGAACTTATCATCCAAACAATCAACTTGCGACTTCATTTACTGACTATATACTTTGTCTTTATCATTAAACCAAAGAACTCTTTCTTTGTTTGGAACCTTTTAATTCATTGCACCTTTGTTTTAAGATAATGCTTTACCTTAAAGTGGATTTTACGTCATCTTGGTGCATCTCGAAAAACTTGAGTCTGTTAAGCCCTCTAGTTTTAATTTAGACCCACCATGAATATGATCACATCCTTAGTCTTGGGTTAAGCACTTTAAGATGTTTTTCAACGACTCATAGTGAACTTCTCCATAATATGGTGATCAACATCGGTCTCGTGACATTTCATTGCATACATGATTGTCACTCATGCGACCTCTCTTTTCAGAGTCTTTGGGGACTATTAAGAGAGATACACTCCATGGCTCATCAACATGAGACATCTCTTGGAGTTTGCCATGCTAAACAACTTTAGCATCAAATGAATATACGTTCATTGGGTTAAGTCGAGCATCCTCTTGAATCTATCTATATAGATTTTATCTCCAATTAAGATACTCTTCCCAAATCATTCGTGGAGAAATGTTTGGACAACTTTATCTTTACTGATTGTAGCATTGGTATGTTATTCCTCATCCGTAGTATATCAACATATAATACTAGAATTTTCACGACGCTCCCACTGACCCTTTTGTACACACTAGAACTCTTACCTCATCGTATGTAACTCTGGATCATCATCTTCTATGATGCGTACCTCATCATCATCATCCATGATGAATCCATACCTCCTAGGTATCTTCGGTACTATTCAAGATTTACGATTCGATTGTGGTACAATAGATCTATCTACAGGTTCCTCTTATTTGACTTATAGTGTTTTGTGGTTCTTGAACTCTTCAAGATCTATTATCCTCCCACTAGCCCTTTTTAATGATAAACACCTTTATCTTAGAAGGCAGCGTGTTTCGTAACAAACACCTTTTGCTAAGTAGAATTATAGAACATATACCCTAAACTTACTTTAGGATGTCCCACAAATCTGTACTTGTCAAATCTTGTCCCAAGCTTATCCTTTGAAACATTTTCACATAAGTTGGACAACCACTTAACTTAACATACTTAAGATTAGGAATCCTCCCTGTCCATAACTTTTATGGAGTCTGGGGTAGGATTTTGAGGTTACCTTTTAAAAGTATATATGCGACCATTTCTAGGACATGATCCTGAAGGATCTTTGGAATGTCGGTAAAATCATTTTGGACCGTACCATGTTCAACAAGGTATGATTTTTCCTTTCAGATACATCAATCAATTATTACGTATCATGAGGTGTCCATTATGAGAAAAACCATTTGAGATGATCTAGAAACTTATTGCATAAGTATTTATTCCTTGATCTAATCAAAGAATCTTAATACTTCGTCAATTTGTTTCACTTTTAAATTCTTTGAACCTTTCAAATAATTCACACTTGTATTTCAGCAAATACACACATTCAACTCTTTGAATGACCATCTCCTTTTCTTATACTAGTTTGTTCAATTTGAAAAATTATTTTCATGTAAGTCAAGTATACAAAATTTATTAAGTAATATTCCAGTTCTATACAAAACATTATTATTATAAATAGAACAACAATTGTTCTTAATTATAATACCATAGATTTCATTGTCCAACAATAAAATGGAAATAATATTTTTAACAAGAATTGGAATACAATAACAACTTATTGACTTAATAGATTTGCGAAGTAGGCATTGCTAAACTATAAGTTTCTATGGCTAATACGCGCAACCTTTGCTTCATTTCCCACACATAGGATTACTTACCTTGTTTAACTTTCTACTTCTGCTTGGTCTCTTCATAAATCTATATTTATGATAACCAAAGTCGGTATCCAATACCCAAGTAGAACCTTGACTTAAAGAAAAATTTATTTAAATCATGAACAAAATTGTATTTGTAAATAGAAACTTCACTAAGCTTCTTTGGTTAGCCTCTGCAAGATGCTTTCATGATTTCTTTTCTAGTGTCCGGGCTTATTGTAGTGGAAGCAAACTCCTTTGCTATTCATATCGATTTTGTTCTTATTATCCTTTGTTTACGCCTTTACATTTACCTTCTTTGAATCGTTCTTCTTTTCGAGGAAGATCCTTTGGCCCCTACCAAGAAGACATAGTCTTTCTTGGTTGGAAAGTGACTCTCAACATTTTTCAACATGTTAAGCAAATCGCCAAAGGCGATATCTAGCTTGTTTATATGAAAATTCACAACAATTGTGAAAGGAGTTAGGGAGTGAGTGCAAGATCAAATCTTGGCTCAACTCTTCATCCATGACAAAAACCGGTTGTCTAATTGATCAATCAAATTGATTATGTTAAGAACTTTTTTATGCGTACTATAGTGCCATTGGCCATTCTAGATCGGAAGAGCTCCTTAGATCTCGATATCTATCGGCCCTACTTTCCTCACCATCAACTACTTGATGTGCGGGGAATATAGTAGAGCATCCATAGTTTCATCTTGACTTTGAAGCTCATTACTCATGGATGCGAGCATGATGCATTGAGCCAACTGTGCATCATCTTGCCACTTTCTAAAAGTAGCAATGTCTTCCTCAGAGACATTATCTGCAACCATTGCAGGGATAGGCGTATTAAGGACATAAGATAGCTTTTCACTATGAGAACTATTCTCAAATTCCTTAACCAATCCGTTTAATTGATTACGGTTAATTTAGCATCTAATATGCTTCTTGCATGATAGTAATTTTAGACATTGTAAAATTACGTAAATGAATTTGTAATTAACAACATTTTAACATACATTCTTTTATTAATTACCAAAATAAATTAGGTCTTGTTTTAAATTGGTATCTCCCACTATTTTCTTCAAACTATATTACCTCACTTATATAGTTCTACAAAATCTAATTAAAGATTTGCTAGTGAGAATAAGGATCCCATTTCAAATGTATATAGCCTTGTGGTGACACAACAAACTATATATAAATTAATAGGTAGACAACTTTTGTCAATTACATCAACTATGCAACTCTTTTTCTTTTTGCCTCTTAGATTATTTTGATCAGTGGTGGCACATCCGAATCAAAATTATCCAAGTTAAGTCCGACCTAGCACTCCATATATTCAAAAAGAAAAATATCATCCTTGTGGTGACACCTGACAAACAATATTATTCAATTTTCTTTATAAGCATCAAATGTGATAAATTAACATCTTAAATACTTAATACTTGCCTTGTGGTGACACAACAAACTCATATTAAATATTTAATACTCTATTAATTTTATCATGCTAGAAGGCGACGTTCGATATTCCAAATATCTTTGAGCGCTTAGGACTTAATATAAAAATTGAGGGGTTTGTTATTAATTTGTCTCATCTTGTTTTAGCGCATTGCACATATATATATAAAATACACGTCATATTAATAAACATGCGAAGCATGTTTGCATAATATATATATATATATATATATATATATATATATATATAGTATAGCATATGCATATATAGAATACTATATTCTACCGGATTGATTATGGACTTTTATTCTAGTTTGGTTCACTAGAGCCACCAAGTGAACCAAAAGGTCAAACTCCCCTAGGGGTGCAAGAAATAATATTTAAATATAACTATTACATTTAAAACCGGGCTCCATTACAAGCGGGTCTTCAAGCGCTCCTTGTTCCTTGATCTCCAATTCTTCAAAATTAATTCTAACTATTCCTATTACAAAACTATTTAAAATAAATAGAAACCTTGATCGTGATCGAGGGGAAGTACATAGGAGGAGATAGAATTTACATTAAGAAAAAATTAGAGAAGGCGAGTAATGAGACCCCATTTAATAAAACCCATACATTCATGCATCCAACTAAAATAAAATCCAATCATATTTAATTGATAGTCCATAATCAATCCCATTTATTTATCATACACATCACCATATGCATCGATAAATAACATTCATCTCATGAATAATAAACATTTAATATATATATTGATATCATTTAATGGACAAATTTAGTTAGTATAAAATCTATTTTGAATCAAAATAAACTCCTTTATTTTAATCCAAATTTAAATCAAAATAAAACTATTTTATTTTAATTTATCTAATTTTGAATAAAATAAACTATTTTATTTTAATCAAAATTTTAATCAAAATAAACTCCTTTATTTTAATTAATTATGGAATCCAATTCCATATATAAAAAAAATCTTTTATTAAAGGAAACACGGATTCTCTTTCCTATTCACAAATAAACTCCTTTATTTTGAATAATATGAAATCTTATTTCATATCTAAATAAACTCCTTTATTTAAGGAAATTAGTATTCTCTTTCCTATTCACAAATAAACTCCTTTATTTTGAATAATATGAAATCTTATTTCATATCTAAATAAACTCCTTTATTTAAGGAAATTAGGATTCTATTTCCTATTCACAAATAAACTCTTTTTGTTTTGAATAATATGAAATCTTATTTCATATCTAAATAAACTCCTTTATTTAAGGAAACATATAATCCAATTTCAACTCCAATTAGTTATCATAGAATCCAATTCTAACTCTAATTAGTTAGCATGAAATTTAATTTTAAAATTAAAATAAAATCTTTATTTTAAAATTAAAATAAACTTTTATTTTAATTATAATATAATTAAGAATATATATATATATATAACTATTATATATATATAATATATATATAATCAAGTTACAATATTAGGTAATATAATATATATAATATATATTATATATTCGTAATATATATATAATAACTTATTATATATATATATATATATATATATATATATATATATATATTATATCCGTGCACCTTCCTAATATTCCTTTTAACAGGAATCACTTTTAAAAAACTGAAAAAGAATCTTGATTTCCATTTGCTTTTAAAAAGAAACATACTGCAGGATTTAATATTATATATATATAATATATATATACGAGGATATGCAACCCAGGCCACGTGAATCATGGGAATGAAGGAAGCAAAAAAAAACGGCATGACCAATTAAAAAAAAAAATTCGTTCCCTTTATTTCCGTGAGGTGGATTTCGGCTCCTTTTTTTTTTTAATAAATTTTATACAATAAAATTATGCCCAATTAAATTGTTCTAAACACATATCAATATAGATATTAAATTAAAACAATTAATAATTTGCATAAAGGTTTGGCTCTGATGCCACTGTTAAGTTTGTAATATTCATGTGCGCAATCAAATTGCATAAAAATGCGGAAACGTGTAAAAATCAGAGTTTAAAAATTTATTACAAACCATATACCCGGATCACCCTTTATGCACAATTATTAATTAAACGAAGAATAAGAAATTATGAAATAACACCCTTGTAGAAACGAGCTTCCTCAGGTACGAGTTCACCTCCTACTTCTCATGATCTCCTTGAATCTCGGGTAGATTCCTTCCTTTGATCAATGTAAGCCATCCAAGTGTATGGCCTCTAGAGGTGATCCACCAAGAAAAAAGAATTTTCAAGAAGAAGGGGTATTGGCTCAACCCTAGTTTTCTATCTCTATAGAAAAAGAACGTACTCTCCAACAAATTGGAATTATTACGTAGTTGTAAAAGTCAACAACTCCTAACACCCATAATAAGACTCCTCTTATTTATAGATGTGGGCTACCCACCTTAACAATTAAGAAATTGGGTTTTATTTAATTAATTAAATTCTTTTAATTAATTAAGCTCCTTAATCTTATTAGGGATAATTAATTAAACTCCTTTAACTAATTTTCCCTCCTAATCCAATTAGGAATAAATGAGAGTACTTATATTAAATTAATTCCTAAACTCTTTTAGAAATTAAAATAATAATAATTGTAATAATATTAATAAGACTCCTCTTATTAATTTATATTTAATATTTCTAAAATATTAAATAATAAATATTAAGCTATTTAATTTATTCTATTACCATAGATTAAATTAAATATACTTAACTATATTATTACGATTATGCCATTAACTTCTTAAATAATTATTCTTCCTTTTTATGGTGTGACCCTTTAGGTTCTCCATATTAAACAGGTTGTGAATAAATCAATTAGAACAATTCTAATCTTATTTAAATAAATAAATTAAATAATTAATTTATTTAAATAAATAATATTTATTCTACAATAGGATAAGCCTCCTAGCGATTAACGACTTTTAGGATAATATAGATTTCAACATTAATCATAAAAGAACCTTTGAGTAAATAGTTACCGTATAATTCAATCCTTCCACCATACAATGTCCCAATTAAATATAAGACATGGAATTCTTGTCAAGTCTTATTTTATTTAATTATATGTATTTTCGACTCTTAAATGCACAACACTAAATAATGCAAATTAGAAACTCCTTTCTAATTTCATTCGCGCCGCCAAGGACTATTGGGTTGTCATTTATCGAATCACATAGGACATTTCTCTTCTTTTATTAGAAGTGGTAGATTCTTTATTGATCATACATTATCTCCATATACAACTTATTATACCCAAGCATACCCTTTGATATACCCTAAGGGTTTTAAGGAATAAGTCAAAGTATAACTCATCATACACAAGATACTATGATGATCTCAAGTCCAAGGATTACTTGTATTACTATCACTACTGAGAATTCCTATTGATGAAAGTAAAACTCCATTAGGTATTCCTTAGCGAGCCAACGCTCGATGAACTTATTCTCTAATAAGCACCTACATACTTGCTTTAGTGTCTCCACACAAATGATCATGAGATCAATCATCCTCATCCAATGAGCAAAGAACGACGTATGTACCAATCTATCCGGATTCACTAATCCCCAATTTAGTAATCCAATGATTGGGAACTATTTTAGTTTTAAGCTTTCTAAGAATTTAGATCTCATTAGAATGATCATCATCATTATTCTAAAAGCATTGCTTAAAACTATGGGTTTATCACATATTATAAAACAGCATCATGTAGATAATTAAAATCCTTTAATAAATTAATACTTTTTATTAATAAATGAATAAGATTGTTACAAAGTATATGCTTTATCATCAAACATGATTGGCTTGTGTGCATACTACTTTCACTTGAACCTTCTTAATTCTTCACATTCATCAGCTCCGGGTGTGTAGCTTGAGTGTCTTTAACTTTATCGATTAAAATTGATTAATTCTACTCGTATATTAGTTATCTTCACATGGGTTCCTAGAGTCTTTAACTCTATCTTCATCATTTGTAAGTCGTACGAAATGGGTCTTTGTGTTAACAATATTGCACTCGTAAATGCATACGATCTTTTACTCTACGCATCAGCTACCACGTTCGCTTTCCCACGATGGTATTGAATGGTACGATCGTAATCTTCAACAGCTCGAGCCAACGTCTTTGGCGCATGTTACGTTCATTTTAGTTGAAGAAATATTTGAGGGTTTTAGAAATGGGTTTTGTATTGGGGTCAATACAAAATTCGATTTCAAGCTCTAGGGGTAGGCTAAGAAGTCTTCAAGAATACGTAAGGAAATTTATTAACAATAGAAATATCATTCAAAACTGTGACTCTCATACAAGACTTGGGTAACACGTCACATTGATACCTATCAACTTGCCATCGCCATTCACGACATCACCTACAGAAAGTCTGGCTTCGGTGCATTCCACACAAGGAAGTCAACAACGAAAGGCTCGGGGCTCTTTACTCATGGCTTGATATTACAGTGATTGACTTTAGTGGTTTGGTTACTTAAAAAGTTAGGAATATGAAAGCTAACAACCTTACGAAAAGCATGATGAGTAGTTAACCAATCGATTCCAAAAATCACATCCATGCAAATATTTTCAAAGAGATAAGATCGACAGGTAACGTGAAAGTGTTGATTTGAATCAAACAAGATTTATAAATAGTAGAGGTAACGAAGGTTTCTCCCAACTGAGTTTAAACAGATATATCAAAGTTTAACTTCTCCGGAGTTAGCTTCAAACATTGAGCACAACTAGGTGAAATAAAAGAGTGAGTAGAACCCAGATTCAACACGGTATAGACTTCGCAAGAGTTTATGACTAACATACCCGTGATAATTTTATTCAGGTTCCTCGTCACGAAAAAAAAAATGCTCTCTCTTAAACTACCGGCTTTGGCTTGTCTGGGACATCCTTTGTCATCACTATCCCAGCTAGACTTGACTTCACCATATGACAAAATCGAGCTAGGTGACCTTCTCTTCCGCAATTAAAACTCACTTTGGATTACTGCGTAAAGTTTGGACGGATGTGTCTCTCCTGTCCGCATTTGAAACATACGACCGGTGTTCGTTCTTCTTCCTTTGAAACGGGTGCTGGTGCCGACGTCTTCACGTCATTGTTTAACATTCTCTTCTTGAAATGTCCATTCTTATTGTTTTGGCCATGATTACCACTAAAATGGTTACCATTCATGGCATGATAATTTCCCCCACGATGGTCATTGTCCCGATGGCCGTTGCCACTGGTACGATTATTATCGTGTTGTTGGTCGTTGCCTTTTGGCTGTGTTGACACATTATCGCGTTCCAATAACTGAGCCTTATTCACAACATCTGAATATAAACAAAGTTTGTGAGAAATAAGATATTGACTTATCTCAGGTTTCAAACCTCTTAGAAACATTCGCGTCATTCGCTCCTCATTATCGACTAAATGGGATGCAAACCGGGACAACTCTGCAAATTTAGCCTCATACTGCGACACGGTCATATTATTTTGCTCTAGCTTGATAAACTCCACCTCCTTCATGTGACGAATACTTTCGGGAAAGTACTTGTCGTTGAAAAACTCTTGGAACTTCTCCCAAGACATCTTGAAGGCGTCGATCTGGTACGCTTTTCTGATTCCCACCAAGATGTCCGCCTCTTCACGCGAACATAAAGGTGGCAAAGGAACCTTTTGCTCCTCGAAAGCGCCCCAAGACATCAAATATCTTGGTGATCTGCTTTAACCATGTCTCTGCCTTAAGTGGTTCTGGCTTTCCCAAAAACTCCGGTGGTCCCAGCTCCTTGAACTGCTTAGCGGTGACCAACCGTGGGTTGCCATTATTTCTTCCTGCATTATGAACAGGAGTGGCTTTTGCCTGATGTTGCATAAATTCTAAAAAGCTCCTAAACGTACCGTCGTTCGTCAATTGATCGGTGTCGATTGTTTACGGAGGATTATCGCCATCTGTTGCACATTGTCACGATTATTGATCCGTGGAGACTCAACGGTCTCTCTGTGCTCCATTGTTATTCTCAACATTTCGGATGTCATTTTCAAATCATCGCCACAAAACAAGGGTTAATTGACATCACATATTATCCCTATACTACGAATCGACCAATTAAATACCAAATAAACTTGGGTAGGTCATACTAGCGAAGGAATTCCCGTCTCTCCCTCCTAGTTCTAGTCTCACATCTTAGCCGGGATCATATCCTAAGCTTCGATACCTGTTGTGACGCCCCAAAAGCGGTATACATCACCCATCTTGAGTCGCCAAATATATGGTACTGAATACAAATACAAACTAATTATACAACAGTCGTGTAAAATACGACAAAACATATGCTATGAGTTTTAATACAAATATTGTCCTCTAGAGAGTATACAAACTCAATGGAGTCCTTATTACATTTATTATCACACTATTTCACTGAATAGTGAGGACTACTAATGCACCATCTAGGACCATCACTCTGTTCCCCGACTAGTCCCTGCTACGTTCTCATTTCCTGAAGAGAATAGTGAAAGAAAGGGTGAGCTCAACTAGCCCAGTAAGAAATATTATGACTAAGATAATGCAGAATAAATTATAATAAATAATCGTTAGCCTTCAACAGTGTTAAACTAATACAATATAACAACCATCAAGTTTAACTGCAGCGGAACAAGCAATCTATTAAAAGAGTCAAGTAGAGAATAAAATCTACTATCTTTTATGATTTAAAAGGTTTTTCATACTTTTATCGCTGGGACTCAGCTTAATAAATAATCAACATCATCGAATCATCCCTGTACTACAGGCCAAGGATATTCTTTAGTATCACGACCACGAATTATCCATGCACTACGGGCCAAAGATAATCATGTTTTCATCAACGGTCCTGGTCATGCCATAAAACAATTCATCTTTGCACCCTTGGCCGAAGAGAATCCATAGCCATAATCATACCAAAACTATCCATCAATGCACTACGGGCCAATGAGGACTTTTCCACATCATTTGTAACATTACGGTCATGATTTTACCGAATAATCCCTGGTCATAATCATACCAAGTCCATCTATGCACTACAGGCCACAGATGACTTTCAACATAATATAAACATGAGGATGATGAGAATGATATAAGAATTCAATAAAACAAGTTCAAGAATTAATTTATCCAGGAACTAATAATGTCCAAATTGTCAACATGATACTGCTTTGTAGAGTAAAATTCAAGAATGCTCAGAAGAATATTTCCAAGAAAAGATATTTGGACGAAGCTTAAATATCAAGGATATTCCACTAATTTCATGGAGTATAGAAGTCAAAACTTTAACCAACCGAGTATAATAAAGAATGGAATAATAAAAGAAATCACCATGTATGCGGTACTCAGATGAGCAAAGTTATTCCAACGAATACTAAATAACGAGAACCGGTCAAAGAAATTCGCACCGGCAGGATGTTCCAACAAAATAATAACGAATGAAATAACAATGAAATCACCATGCATGCAAAGATTGCAGATGTATTAAGGTTGTTCCAACGAGAATACTAATAAGGACAAAATCAGTCCCAGAAACGCATGCACGAGGATATATGAGAATAATAATAATAAAGACGGAAACGAGTTAAATTGTAAAACGATAGACGAGGATATTCCAGCAGAATAATAAAGGCGAAATCAGTCCCACAGAAAAGCACGAAGCATGTGATATTCAATGAGAATAATAAAGGCGGAATAATAGAAGAATGTCACCAAGTATATGGTATCCCGCGTATACAGGTTATTCCAATAGAATAATAAAGAATGGAATAACAGAAGTTCTCTTCATGAATAAGAAAGAAAGAATACCCCTTATGAGTACAACAAATAATATTCCATACCTTAAAAAAAATTGGATACTGGAATAGTGAGGTAGCAGACTTCTCTTCTTCTTTCTCTCTATAATTTCTCTCTATAATAATTGCTCTAAAGCTTTTGTGAATTGGTGAGAAATGAAGGAAGAATGAGCTTATTTATAGGAAAATATAGTTTCGATAATTGCATTTTGGGGCTCAAAATATTACAAATTATAATACCTTCCTCTTTTTCTTCACTTTTAATTTAGTCCCGCAAGTATTATCAAACTTGCACCAACTCCCTAATAGTAAATAATGTGAATTAATAGTAAATCATGTGACTCAATAGTTCTAATCATGTGATAAAAATAATTACATTATAAGTACCTCCATCTATACCTCTATTTTTAACTTAGTATGCAAGTATTATCAATTTTGCACCAACTCCCTAATAGTACAAGAATGTGATTCAATAGTATACACATATGAACAAATAGTTATATAAGCATGTGAATTAGTAGCAATTAATTGCTCATTTATCCGATAAATTACCCGATTTATCAATATAACCCCCAGACATCAATTATCATCGGAATAGATGTCGATTTTCACTAACAGAAACAATTCCAACATAATGAAACTATTTTTATCAACAATATAAATTTTGAAATTTCGAAGTTTGACTTTTCCCGAAAAAGTCAACTGTTGACTTTTTGACCAAATAGTGAATCCCAAAAAATTTTGTGTTTATAAACTAGTTTTACTAATTTCATCATTCCAGACTCAAATATCACGTCCGCGTCTCCAAATTCAACTTCGAACACAACTTCAATTTTAATAACATTCATCATTAATATTATAACTCACAATATTTAACAACCAAGTCGTTCTAAGGAAAGAGGGGGCTTTCCGATAAGGATTTCTCTTTATTGGTGCGCAATTAGGTGACCAAACCTCTCCTTGACAGAACTTCTAGACATTGTCAATATTGCAAATAATAATATGAATAATTTTGTCGTCTCAATTATTGATTTAATAATATAACATATTATGCAGATGATACTGTGACAATAATTGAATCAATAATATGAGAGATATGATGTAGCAATTACTGTAGCAATAATTGAGTATAACTGAGTAACTTCTCACGTAAGCATCAATAATCAATACCGTGTGCTACTATGAAACCACGCGTATTACTTTACTTTTACTACCGAGTAGTTCAACAGTTTTAACGGTAACACTTCCACCGTTATTTTTATAAAAAGATAATTATGTCGTTTTCTAACTACGACAATACTTCCGTTGTGGGGTCCACCAATGATTGTGCCGTCGTACGAATAATCCCCGATAAAAAGAATATTCCCCGACCAATCGAATATTTTATAACAACTTGCATACTTTGAAAAATTTATAAAAACTACCCACAACTATAACATTATATCAAATCCACACCATAATATTCAAAAAAAATATTTTGAGAAATTTAAATCTTTATTCATAAAATCTGGGGTTTCACAGTTGTTATATTATATTAGTTTAACACTGTTGAAGGCTAACGATAATATATTCTGCATTATCTTAGTCATAATATTTCCTACTGGGCTAGTTGAGCTCACCCTTTTACTTTCATTGTTCTCTTCAGGAAATGAGAGCGTAAAAGGACTAGTCGGGGAGCGGAATGATGGACCAGATGATAACATTAGTAGTCCTCACTATTTAGTGAAATAGTGGGAAAATAAATGTAATAATATTGAATTTGAGTTTGTATATTGTCTAGACGACAATATTTGTATTAAAACTCACAGCTTATGTTTTGTCTTACTTTGCATGACAATTGTATAATTAAGTGGTATTTGTATTCTGTACCATGTATTTGGCGACTCAGAATAGGTGATGTATACACTTTTGGGGCGTCATGCCAGATATGATCCCCGGTGAGATGTGAGACAAGAACTAGGAGGAGAGAGGCGGGAATTCCTTCGCTAGTATGACCTGACTAGGTTTATTTGGTGTTTATTTGGTCGGTCAGAGTATAGGGATAATATATGACATGACTATTAACCCTTCTTTTATGGCAGTATTTAAGAATGGCAGCTGAGAACGTTAATAATGGAGTAAATCAGACCGTGGAGACACCTTTGATCACCACCTAGGGGAACGTTCAATAGGAAGGCAATATTCCTCCTGTAAACAAGACTAACGAACAAATGATGAATGATGGGATGTTCAGAAGTTTTTTGTAGTTTATGCAAAACCAGACGAGGGAAACTCGTGCACAAAATACGGGTGGAAATGCTAGCAATGCGCGGCTTATCACAGCCAAGTAGTTCAAAGAGTTGGGACCACCAGAATTTAAGGGAAAGCCGGATACGATCATGGCGAAAATGTGGGTCAAGCAAATTACCAATATATTCGATGTCTTGGGATCCACGGAGGAACAGAAGGTTCCATTCGCCACCTTTATGTTCCGCGGTGAGGCAGACTACTGGTGGGAGTCTGTGAAGCGTACCCAGCCAACCGCACTCAGCATGTCTTAGGAAACATTTCAGAAACTATTTAATGACAAGTACTTTCCTGAAAGTATTCATCATATGAAGGAGGTGAAGTTTATCAGACTAGAACAAAACAACATGAAGGTGTCCAAGTACGAGGCGAAGTTTGCAGAGTTATCCAGGTTTGCACCTCATTTGGTCAAAAATGAGGAACGAATGACAAGGATATTTCTGAGAGGTCTAAAGCCCGAGATTCGGCAATATCTTATCTCTCATAAATTTTCTTTATACTCAGATGTTGTAAACAGGACTCAATTTTTAGAGCGAGATAATGAGTATGCGCAACAAAGGGACCACAACTAGGGTCATACCGGTGGCAGTGGTCATCGGAGCAATGACAACCAGAGGGAAAGAAAGTATTCGGACAAAAGCGGTAACCACTCTGGTGGTAATCGTGGCCGTGATAATAGAAGGAGCGAGTCGAGAGAAGATTTCAAGAGGAGAAGGTACAACAATGATAACGTGAATACGTCATCACAAATATCAACTATTTTTAGGGGAGGAGAACGAGCACCGGTCGTTTGTTACAAATGTGGGAAGGAGGGACACATCAGCCCAAACTGCCCACAACAATCCAAGGTGTGTTATAACTGTGGAAAGGAAGGTCATTGAGCTAGAGATTGTCTAGTTGCGAAACCAAGTTCAACAGGGATGGTGACTCCAAAGGCTGTCCCGAACAAGTCAAAGTCGGTGGTTCTTGGAAGGGCGTTTGTCATGATTGCACAAAACGCGAGGAACCCAAACGAGGTGATCACGGGTAAGCTAATCATAAACTCTTGCGAAGTTTATACCTTATTAGATACCGGTTCTACCTATTCTTTTATATCTCCTACTTGTGCTCAACGTTTAAACTTAACTCGGGAGAAATTAGACCTTGACTTATCTGTTGAGACTCCGTTAGGAGAAAATTTTATTACATCTACTGTCTATAAATCTTGCTTGATTCAAGTCGGTACCATCACATTACCTGCCGACCTTATTTCGTTGAAAATTCTTGCATTTGATGTGATTTTAGGGATTGATTGGTTAACCACGCATCATGCTAAAATTGATTGTTTTCGTAAAGTTGTTATTTTTCATATTCCTAACCAACCTATTATGCGAATTCAAACAACTAAACCATTAAAATCAATCACTGTCATATCAACCCATAAAGCTATTCGTTTATTGAGAAATGGATGTCAAGCTTTCTTAGCCCATGTCACAGACTTGAATAAAAACACGTCAGATTTGAATACTATTTCCGTTGTTAGTGAATTTCCTGACGTATTTCCTGAAGATCTTCCCGGTCTACCCCCAGAATGTGAAGTTGAGTTCGTTATTGACCTTGAACCTGGTACAAAGCCCATTTCTAAAACCCCATATCGAATGGCTCCTATTGAACTTCAGGAGTTAAAGGTTCAACTACAGGAGTTGTTGGACATCAGTTTTATTCGTCCTAGTACATCTCCTTGGGGTGCTCCTGTGTTATTCGTAAAGAAGAAAGAAGGGAGCATGCGACTTTGTATCGACTACCGAGAATTGAATCATGTCACTATCAAGAATAGGTATCCGTTACCTCGTATTCATGACTTAATTTGACCAAATTCTGAGGAGCACATTTCTTTCAAAAATCGATCTTCGATTCTAGATATCATCAATTTGAAGATTAAAAGCGAGGATATTCCAAAGGCGCCTTGAACTCGATGACGGGCATTATGAATTCTTAGTCACGTCTTTTGGATATACTAATGCTCCTACTGCTTTTATGGATATGATGAACCTTGTATTCAAGGAATATTTGGATCAGTTCGTTGTTGTCTTTATCGATGACATCCTCATCTATTCCAAAAGCCGTGAAGATCATGAGCACCATTTGAAGCTGGTACTGCAAAGGCTTCATGATAACAAGCTATATGCCAAGCTGAAGAAATGCGAGTTCTGGCTTGAGGAAGTAGCATTCCTTGGGCATGTGGTGTCAAAACATGGAGTATCTGTCGACCCGGCGAAGATTGAAGCCATACAAAGTTGGGAGCAACTCAACATGCGGCAACGACGTTGGCTTGAACTGTTGAAAGATTATGATCATACCATCCAATATCATCCTGTAAAAGCGAACGTAGTAGCTGACGCATTAAGTAAAAGATCATATGCGGGTACGAGTGCAATGTTGTTAACACAAAGGCCCATTTTGTATGACTTGCAAAGGATGGAGATAGAGATGAAGGCTCCAAGTACCCACGTGATGATATCAAATATATGAGTAGAACTGACTTTAATCGATAAAGTTAATGCTGCTCAAGTTACGGACATGGAGCTGATGCGTATGAAGAAGAAAGTGCAAGAAGGTGATATTCCAGGATCAAGAATCGATGAAAAAGGAATTCTTCGAGTCAACTCCAGACTTTGTGTTCCTAACGATTCTAACTTGAAGCATAGAATCATGACAGAGGCACACAACACACCGTTTACAATCCATCCCTGGAGTACCAAAATGTATCATGATCTTCGACATACATTTTGGTGGAGCAATATGAAAAGAGAAATCGCGGAGTTTATCTCGAGGTGTTTAACTTATCAACGTGTAAAGGCGGAGCATCAAATGCCAAAGGGTCCATTACAACCACTTGAGATTCTGAAATGGAAATGGGAACACATTACTATGGATTTTGTGAAACCCCAGATTTTATGAATAAAGATTTAAATTTCTCGAAATATTTTTTTTGAATATTATGGTGTGGATTTGATATAATGTTATAGTTGTGGGTAGTTTTATAAATTTTTCAAAGTATGCAAGTTGTTATAAAATATTCGATTGGTCTGGGAATATTCTTTTTTTATTTGGATTATTAAATGCGATGGCACAATCATTGGTGGACCCCCACAACGGAAGTATTGTCGTAGTTAGAAAATGACATAATTATCTTTTATATAAAATAACTACGAAAAGTGTTACCGTTAAAACCGTTGAACTACTTTCGGTAGTAAAAGTACAAGATGTCTGGCGTGGTTGCATAAGTAGCAATACGATATTGATTATTGATGCTTACGTGAGAAGTTACTCGGTTATCTTGAATTATTGCTACAAAGAATTGCTACATCATATCTCTCATATTATTTATTCAATTATTGTCACAAGATTATCTCGTGCATAATATGTTATATTATTAAATCAATAATTGAGACGACAAAATTATTCATATTATTATTTGCAATATTGACGATGTCTAGAAGTTCTATCAAGGAGAGGTTTGGTCACCTAATTGCGCACCAATAAAGAGAAATCCTTATCGAAAGCCCCCTTTCCTGTAACGATCCGGTTGTTAAATATTGTGAGTTATAATATTAATGATGAATGTTATTAAAATTGAAGTTGTGTTAGGAGTTGAATTTGGAGACGCGGACGTGATATTTGAGTCCTGGAGCGATGAAATTAGTAAAAATAGTCTATAAACACAAAATTTTTTGGGATTAACTATTTGGTCAAAAAAGTCAAATTGACTTTTTTAGGAAAAGTCAAACTTCAAATTTCAAAATTTATATTGTTGATAAAAATAGTTTCATTATGTTGGAATTGTTTGTGTTAGTGAAAATCGACATCTATTAGATGATAATTGATGTCTGGGGTTATATTGATAAATCGAGTAATTTATCGGATAAATGAGCAATTAATTGCTACTAATTCAAATGCTTATATAACTATTTGTTCACATGTGTGTACTATTGAATCACATTTTTTGTACTATTAGGGAGTTGGTGCAAAATTGATAATACTTGCATTTACTAAGTTAAAAATAGAGGTATAGATGGAGGTACTATAATGTAATTATTTTTATCACATGATTAGAACTATTGAGTCACATGATTTACTATTAATTCACATTATTTACTATTAGGGGAGTTGGTGCAAGTTTGATAATACTTGCAGGACTAAATTAAAAGTGAAGAAAAAGAGGAAGGTATTATATTGTAATATTTTGAGCCCTAAAACGTGCAATTATCGAAACTATATTTTCCTATAAATAGAAACTCATTCTTCCTTCATTTCTCACCAATTCACAAAAGCTTTAGAGCAATTATTATAGAGAGAAATTATAGAGAGAAAGAAGAAGAGAAGTCTGCTACTTCACTATTTCAGTATCTAATTTTTTTTAAGGTAGGGAATATTATTTGTTGTACTCATAAGGGGTATTCTTTCTTTCTTATTCATGAAGAGAACTTCTGTTATTCCATTCTTTATTATTCTATTGGAATAACCTGTATACGCGGGATACCCTATACTTGGTGACATTCTTCTATTATTAAGTCTTTATTATTCATTTGGAATATCTCATGCTCATGCATTTTACTTTGGGACCGATTACATCTTTTATTATTACATTGGAATATCTTGTTCATGCGCTTTTACTACGGACACGGGTTAAAATCTTTATCATTATTCGTTGGAATATCCATGCTCATGCGTTTCTGTACGGATCGATCCGATTCCGTCTTATTAGTATTCTCGTTGAACAACTTTCATGTCAAGTACCGCATGCATGGTGATTTTTGTTGTTATTTCATTCGTTATTATTCATTGGAACATCCTGCGGTGCAATTTACTTTGACCGGTTCCGTTATTTAGTATTCATTGGAATAACTCGCTTATGTGAAGTACCGCAACTTGTTCATGCCAAGTACCGCAACTGCGTCATGCCAAGTACCACATGCATGGTGGTTTTCATTGTTATTTCATTCGTTATTATTCATTTGGAACATCCCGTTGGTGTGAATTTACCGACCTGGTTCCGTTATTTAGTATTTCGTTGAATAACTCGTCATATGAAGTACCGCATACATGGTGATTTCTTTTCTTATTCCATTCTTTATTATACTCAGTTGGTTAAAGTTTTGACTTCTATACTCCATGAAATTAGTGGAATATCCTTGATATTTGCGCTTCATCCAGTATCTTTTCATGAAAATATTCTTCTGAGCATTCTTGAATTTTACTCTACAAAGAAGTATCATGTTGACAATTTGGACATTATTAGTTCTTGGATAAATTAATTCTTGAACTTGTTTTATTGAATTCTTATATCATTGTCATCATCCTCATGTTTATATTATGTTGAAAGTCATCTGTGGCCTGTAGTGCATAGATGGACTTGGTATGATTATGACCAGGGATTATTCGGTATAATCATGACCGTAATGTTACAAATGATATGGAAAAAGTCCTCATTGGCCCGTAGTGCATTGATGGACAGTTTTTGGTTTGATTATGGCTATGGATTCTCTTCGGCCAAGGGTGCAAAGATGAATTATTTTATGGCATGATCAGGACCGTTGATGAAAACATGATTATCTTTGGCCCGTAGTGCATGGATAATTCGTGGTTGTGATACTAAAGAATATCCTTGGCCTGTAGTGCAGGGATGATTCGATGATGCGGATTATTTATTAAGATGAGTCCCAGCGATAAAAGTGATGAAAAACCTTTTAAATCATAAAAGATAGTAGATTTTATTCTGTACTTGACTCTTTTAATGGATTGCTTGTTCTGCTGCAGTTAAACTTGATGGTTGTTATATTGTATCAGTTTAACACTGTTGAAGGCTAACGATAATTTATTATGCATTATCTTAGTCATAATATTTCTTCTTTGGGCTAGTTGAGCTCACAATTTTTCTTTTTCACCGTTCTCTTCGTGAAATGAGAACGTAGCGAGGACTAGTCGGGAACAGAGTGATGGTCCTAGATGGTGCATTAGTAGTCCTCACTATTCAGTGAAATAGTGTGATAATAAATGTAATGAGGACTCCATTGAGTTTGTATACTCTCTAGAGGACATTATTTGTATTAAAACTTATAGCATATGTTTTGTCGTATTTTACACGACTGTTGTATAATTAGTTTGTATTTGTATTAAGTACCATGTATTTGGTGACTCAAGATGGGTGATGTATACCTGCTTTGGGGGCGTCACAGATTTTGTTACGGGTCTTCCCAAGGTTTCTCAAGGCATAGATGCGATTTGGGTTATTGTTGATAGATTAACCAAGTCTGCCCATTTCTTGCCTATACGTGAGACTTATTCCCTTGAACGTCTTACTAGTATGTACGTGAATGAGATTGTGAGATTGCATGGCATGCCAGTATCCATAGTTTCGGATCGTGACCCAAGATTCACTTCACGATTTTGGGTTAGCTTGCAGAAAGCTATGGGCACAGATTTATGATTCAGTTCGGCATATCATCCTCAAACGGACGGACAATCAGAGAGGACCATTCAAACTCTTAAAGATCTATTAAGACTCTGTATCCTAGATTTCAAAGGGAGTTGGGATAAGTACCTACCATTGGTGGAATTCTCCTACAACAACAGTTATCAGACAAGTATAGGTGTGGCTCCATTCGAGGCGTTGTATGGAAGAAAATGTCATTTTCCAGTATGCTAGGATGAGGTGGGTGAAGCAACATTATTGGGACCATAGTTGGTACGAATGACTACAGAAAAGATCCAAATGATTCGACAACGTATACAAACGGCACATGATCGACAAAAGAGTTATGCGGATCTTCATAGGAAGGACGTTAAATTTAATATTGGGGATCATGTATTATTACGTGTTGCACCATGGAAGGGAGTTACAAGATTTGGGAAGAGAGGAAAGCTCAATCCACGATTTGTTGGTCCATTTGAAATTCTTGACCGAATAGGAAATGTGGCCTATAGACTCGCATTACCTCCAACTATGTCTCGTGTTCATAATTTTTTTCACATATCTATTCTTTGTAAATATGTTAAAGACCCGAACCACATTATTGAGTTAGAACCAGACGAGATAGCCGAAGATTTAACGTACGAGGAGGTACCTGTTAAGATCTTGGATAAGAAAGAGCATGTCCTACGCACGAAGGTTATACCAGAAGTTAAGGTTTTGTGGAGAAACCATGCTATTGAAGAAATGACCTGGGAGTTAGAATCAGAAATGAAAGCGAGGTATCCTCAACTTTTCGAAACACCAGGTACGTACGTCAATTTCGAGGACGAAATTTTATAAGGAGGGGAGGTTGTAAGACCCCAACTTATTAATGAATAAAATCAAATTTCCTCTAATTATTATTGTGAATAATAAGGTATTAATTTGATATAAAACTTTGGTTATGGGTGAAATGTGTAAAATTTTCAAAATATGCAAGTGGTTATAAAATATTCATTTATCGGGGAATATTCGTTTGGTCGTGGAATATTCTTTTTCTCGGGGAATATTCGTACGACGGCGCAGCCATTTATGGGCCCCATAACGGATAATAGTTGGATGAAGAAAACGACGAAATTGAATAACGACGTAGTTATTACTGAATTAACATTGTTGGAATACCGGTGGTTAAAATACGATGAATGGCTGTGGTTGCACAAAGAGCGTTAGCTTTACCAGTATTGTACAAGATTGTTGAATTATTGATTCTTACGTAAGAAGACACTACTCAATAATTATTACGATGAGTTCTTATTCAATATTTCATTTTATTGATTCAATAATTGTTGCGTTGATATTTTATATTATTATTGTTTCAATAATTGTCACTGCACAGTATTTCCCATTATCAGATCAATAATTCATATTTTTTGAATAATATTATTAGATAACATTATTGGTAATGTCTAGAAAGTTCTGTCAATGAGAGGTTTGGTCACCTAATTGCGCGCCAAGAAGAAGAAATCCTTATTGGAAAGCCCCCCTCTTTCAGGAACTACTTTGGTTGTCATAATTGTGATTCTGTAATATTATTTGAGAATAATTAGTTATTGATTCATATGATAAAGAAATATTTATGTTTTGTGGATATAAATATTGGATATATTTATTGTGGTTAAAAATGAAGGAGTTAATGTTGAGGTGTTTTATCAGTATTTTGTCGGAATGAAGGTATTAAAAATCATCCGTTTATGGATTTCGGGCATTTTCTGATTGGAATTTGGGAAAACTTTCTTCTACAAAGTTGTAGAGAATTAAATTTCCTATGGAAACACGCAAGTTTCGAATTTTTCTGATAAAAGGGCTATTTATTATGAATTACTGAAGTTTCGGAAAATAAAATAATTTTTATTAAATTATTGGGGGGACCCACTTTTTGATTTTCCAAGCATGTGGGCTGCTGGTTTGTTTTTCAAAGAAGGCATGCTAGACTTGTTCAAAGCATGCGTAGAGAATTTTTTAATTAAATAATATTATTTTATTATTTAGTCTCCTATGGCGTTCTAGCATTTTCCTATAAATAGGCGCTTAGGTTAGAATTGAAAATCACACCAGAAATAAGTTTTCTTTCTCTCTATATTGTCGAGCATATTTTAGTAAGTATTTTAATACTTTGAGAGTTGCTTATTCAAAGGTAAGCAAGTTTACAAGACTATATCCCAAATTTGATCGGAAGTACGGTTATTTTGAGGTAAGGGATGTTGTTTTCTTCCTAAATGATATTATTTTCTTCAATATCATTATACCAAAATATTGGTCTGAACTTTTTTATCAAATTTGGAACTTTTTTGTGTCGGGGTTACTATTCACGATATACGGACTATTTCACGAATCGACATTATTCACCAAAAATGAAATTTTCTTCTTTTTGTCCAAGATGTCTATTATGGTTACTATCTTTGATTGTATCCATGTTTTGATCTTTATTTTGAATTATGCTTCAAAATTGGTTTTATGGAGTATTATTGATCTTGGATAAACCGTGATACTGAATCCCTAATATTTTTCCTTTTGTCTCTCTGGATTCGTTTTTTTTAAAATATTTTTCATTATCCTCGGTCCTAAATGATGATATTCTTGAATATCTTTGGCTGTAGTGCAAAGATGAATGATTACCTAATGAATATCTTTGGCTGTAGAGTAAAGATGAGCAGTGTTGAGATGAACACGACCAATTGGTGATACAAATGAATATCTTTGGCTGTAGTACAAAAATGAATATTTGATTCAAGATGTATATTGATTGATGTTACAGGGATAAAATATTGGTGATGGACTTTTAAATCTCAGAAGATAGTAGAATTCTTTCTCTACTTGACTCTTATAATGGATTGTTGTTTCACTGCATTGTTGATCTAAAACTTGTTGTCTATTATATTTTATCGATTTTCCTGTTGAAGACTAATGATAATTTGTTGTATATTATCTTAGTCATAATATTCTTTATTGGGCTAGTTGAGCTCACCCTTTTCCTTTTTGTTCCATTGTTCTTCTCAGGAGGAGAGAATTTAGCAGGAACTAGCCGGGATATGGAGTGATGATTCAAGATAGTTGTTTAGCAGTCCTCACTATTTTTGTAAAATAGTGTATCAATAATTGTAATGAGGACTCCTTTTGAGTTTGTATACTCTCTAGTATACAATATTTGTATTCAAACTCACAGTATATGTGTTGTCGTATTTTGCACGGCAATTAAATTACTAAAGTTGTATTTGTTTCTGTACCATGTATATGGCGACTCAAGATGGGTGATGTATACTCTTTTTAGGGGCGTCACACATACGATAGATTGCACAGACATGTTATTCCAACAGAATAATAAATAATGGAAAGTCGTAAATGCGAACGCACGCATTGGATATTAAACAGAATAATAAAGAATGGAATAATAGAAGAATTTCAACATGTATGCGGTACTTCGCATAAACAGGTTATTCCAACATAATAATAAAGAATAAAATAATAGAAAATTTTCACCAAGTATGTGGTACTTCGCATAGACAAGTTATTCCAACATAATAGTAAAGATTGGAATAACAGAAGTTCTCTTCATGAATACAAAAGAAATAATACCCCTTACGAGTACAACAAATAATATCCCCTACCTTAAGAAGAATAGTACTGGATATATGAGTAGTGAAGTAGCAAAATACTTTTCTTCTTTCTCTCTATAGTTTATCTCTCTAGAGTTTCAGTGAATTCGTAAGAAATAATGAAGGAATGAGCTTCTATTTATAGAAAAATGGACCGCATAGTAACTAACTCATGAACGGTCCAGATTGATTTACTTTAAGCTGACGGTTCATATTTAAAGCAAAATCTTTTAAATAAAATAAAATATATTCTATTTATAATCTAATAAAACGAATAACTTTATAAAAGATTTTACTATGAAAACACTATCTTGAGCCTTATGCAAATACTATGCATAATAAAATATAATATATTCTAATTATTGTCTAATAAAAGCAGATAACTTTATAAAAGTATTACATTTTATATAAAAAATTTACTATACAAACACTATGCAGAGCCTTTATGCAAAACACTATGCATAATAAAATATAATATATTCTATTTATAGAATAACTTTATAAAAGTATTCTGTTTTATATAAAAAGTTTTTCTGTTTTATTACATTAATAATACTAATAAAACAAAATCGAGTGACTTATTACGTAAGCATCAATAATCAATACCGTGTGCTACTATACAACCACGCGTATTACTGTACTTTTAATACCGGATGTTTCAACAGTTAACGGTAAAACTTCCGCCGTTATTTTCATAAAAATATTTTGTCATTTTCTCAATCCGACAATAATTCCGTTGTGGGGTCCCAATGATGATTGTCTTAGTAGTACGAATATTCCCTGACAAAAAGAATATTCCCCGACACAACGAATATTTTATATCAACTTGTTTACTTTGCAAAAAAAAAAATAATCACATATTACCCTTAACTTTAAACTTTTATCAATGTAACTATTTACCAAAATAGAAAAATTGAATACTTTTATTTCATAAAATTTGGGGTCTTACAATCTCCCTTCCTTATGAAATTTCGCCCTCGAAATTTACGTACGTACCTGATATTCGAAGAGATGAGAATACCTTGCTTTCTTTTCGGATTGTACCTTCCCGGTTATTTCCTCTCTATTATGATTTTCCATTTCTCATCTCCTATATTTCAAATATCATTCTAGAATATAGTTTCAAAATAAGGGTTAATTGACATACCACATAATATCCCTATATTCTGACCGACCAATTAAATAACAAATAAACTTAGGTAGGTCATACTAGCGAAGGAATTCCCCGTCTCTCCCCACCTAGTTCTTGTCTCACATCTCAGGCAGGGATCATTTCCCTAAGCTTTGATACCAACTGTGACGCCCCCAAAATCAGTATACATCACCCATCTTGAGTCGCCAAATACATGGTACAAAATTCAAATATAACTTAATTATACAGCTGTCGTGTAGAATACAACAAGACATAATTGTGAGTTTTAATACAAATATTGTCATCTAGACAATATCCACACTCAATGGAGTCCTCATTACATTTATTGTCACACTATTTAACAGAATAGTGAGGACTACTAATGCTATCATCTGGATCGTCACTCCATTCCCCGACTAGTCCCAGCTACGTTCTCATTTCCTGAAGAGAACAGTGAAAGAAATTATGAGCTCAACTAGTCTAGTAAGAAATATTATGACTAAGATAATGCAGAATAAATTATCTTTTGCCTTCAATGGTGCTAAACTGATAAAATATAATAAACATCAAGTTTAACTGCAGCGGAACAAGCAATCTGTGACGCCCCCAAAATTAGGTATACATCACCCATCTTGGGTCGCCAGATACATGGTAAAGAATTCAAATACAACTTACTAATACAACTGTCGTGTACAATACGACAAAACATAAACTCGTGATTTGAAATACAAATATTTTCTACTAGAGATTATACAAACTCAAAAGGAGTCCTCATTACAATTATTATCACACTATTTCACAGAATAGTGAGGACTACTAATGCTATCCTCTAGACCATTACTTCGTTCCCCGACTCGTCCCAGCTATATTCTCATTTCCTGAAGAGAACAGTGAAAGAAAGGGTGAGCTCAACTAGCCCAGTAAGAAATATTATGACTAAGATAATGCAGAATAAATTATCATTAGCCTTCAACAGTGTTAAACTGATAAAATATAATAAACATCATGCCAACAACTGTCCATCAATGCACTATGGGCCAATGAGGATTTTTACCACATCATTTATAACATTACGGTCATGATTACACCGAATAATCCCTGGTCATAATCATACCAAGTCCATCTATGCACTACAGGCCACATATGACTTTCAAAAAATATAAATATGAGGATGATGACAATGATATAAGAATTCAATAAAACAATTTCAAGAATTAAATTATCCAGGAACCAATAACATCCAAACTGTCAACATGATACTGCTTTGTAGAATTCAAGAATACTTAGAAGAATATTTCCATGAAAGGATACTGGATGAAGCGCAAATATCAAGGATATTCCACTAATTTCATGGAGTATAGAAGTCAAAGTTTTAACCAACCGAGTATAATAAAGAATGGAATAACAAAAGAAATCACCATGTATGCGATAGATCGCTTACATGCGCAGTTATTCCAACAGTAATAATAAATAACGGAACTGTGTCCCACAAAAACGCATGTATGAGGATATTCCAACAGAATAATAAAGAATGGAACGTGTCCCGTAAAACACAGACGGATGTTCCAATGTAATAATAATTAAGACGGAACCGTGTCCGGTGTAAAACACATGTAGCAGGATGTTCTAACGAGAATAATAATAAAGATGGAACCAGTCCTGTAAAAACACACGTATATGATGTTCCAACAGAATAATAATAAAGGCGGAACCAGTCAGGTGTAAAACACATGCATGTGATGTTCCAATGTAATAATAGAAGAATGTCACCAAGTATAGGGTAAAAAGCACAGATACAAAAGTTATTCCAACAGAATAATAAGCAATGGAATAACAACAGTTCTCTTCATGAATAAGAAAGAATAACACCCCTTACTTTAGTAGGAGATTGAATACTGCAGTAGTGTAGTAACAGAATACTCTTCTTCTTTCTCTCTTATTCTCTCTATACTTTCTCTCTCTATAGCTTGAATGAATTCGTGAAAAATAATGAAGCACTAGGCCTCTATTTATAGAAGATTTCTAGCTTAGCACTTTCCATGTGAAAAGGCAAGTGGCTTGACGACTGGTGATGTGAAAAGAAAAGTGGTTTGACGCCTGTAATGTGAAACGACAATTGGTTCGACGCCTGTAATGTGAAACGACAAGTGGTTCGACGCCTGTAATATGAAACGGCAAGTGGTTTGACGACTGGTAAAGGTAATTACTATTGACGAAGAGACTCTTAGATGATGACATATGGGCCCCCCATAAAATAACCAAACTTACCACAAACGTCTCATAACAGACTCTTTATATACATCAAGGATTGAATAAATATTACCACAAATTATTTTATTTTTAATCAACACATATTTAATCTATCAACAATTATTAATCATTTATAACTTGTCGTCTCAATTATTGATTTAATAATATAACATATTATCTGAGATGATCTTTGACAATAATTGAATTAATAATATAAGAGATATGATGCAAAGAATTATCAGAAGTAATAGTATGGTGAGTGACTTCTCACGTAAAGATCAATAATCAATACCGTGTGCTACTACGCAACCACGCCAGACATTGCACCTTTACTACCGGGTAGTTCTATAGTTTTAACAGGAACACCTTCACCGTTATTTTTATTGAAAGATAATTTTGTCATTTTCTAACTACGACAATACTTCCGTTGTGGGGTCCACCAATGATTGAGTAGTCGCATTTAATATTTCCCGACAAAAAGAATATTCCCCACCAAACGAATATTTTATAACAACTTGCTTACTATGCAAAATTTATAAATATTACCCACAACTATAACATTATATCAAATTTATTCCATAATATTCAAAAATAATATTTATAGAAAATTCATCTTTATTTATAAAAGTTGGGGTCTTACAACCTCCCATTCTTATGAAATTTCGCCTCAAAATTAGAATACGTGCACGGTATGTCGAAGAGGTAAGGATACCTTGATTTCATTTCAGATTCTAACTCCCAAGTCATTTCCTCAACATCGTGGTTTCTCCACAAAACCTTGACTTGAGGTATAACTTTTGAGTGTAGAATATGTTCCTTCTTATCCAAGATTTGAACATGAACCTCTTCATACGTCAAATCTTCCGCTATTTCGTCCTGTTCTAACTCAATAATGTGGTTCGGGTCTTTCACATATTTACGTAACATGGATATATGAAAAATGTTATGAACACGAGACATACTTGGTGGTAAAGCGAGTCTATAGGCCACAGTTCCTACTCGATTGAGGATTAAAAATGGACCGATGAATCGAGGATTGAGTTTTCCTCTCTTTCCAAATCTTGTAACTCCTTTCCATGGAGCAACACGTAACAACACATGATCTCCTATATCGAATTCCACGTCCTTTCGATGAAGATCAGCATAACTCTTTTGTCGATTTTGTGAGGTTTTTATACGTTGTCGGATCGTTTGAATCTTTTACGTAGTCATCGTATTCAACTCCGGTCCCAACAACGTTGCTTCACCCACCTCATCCCAATATCTTTGAAGAAACGACACTTTCTTCCATACAACGCTTCAAATGGAGCCGTGCAATACTTGCTTGATAATCGTTGTTGTGAGGAAAACTCCACCAATGGTAAGAACTTGTCCCAACTTCCCTTGAAATCAAGGACACGAGTTTTAATAGATCTTCAAGAGTTTGAATAGTCCTCTCCATTGTCTCGTCCGATTCGAGGATGATATGCCGAAGCTAAATCGTGAAGTCTGTGCCCATAGCTTTTTGCAAACTAACCCAAAATCGTGAAGTGAATCTTGGGTCTCGATCAAAAACTATGGATCTTAAGATACCATCTTGATCTTACAATCTCTTTTATGTACATACGAGCAAGACGTTCAAGTGTATAAGTTTCTCGATTTCGGAAGAAATGAGCGGACTTGGTCAATCTATCAACAATGACCCAAATCGCATCTATGCCTTGAGAAAACTTTGGAAGACCCAGTGGCGAAATCCATGGTAATGTGCTCCCACTTCCATTCGGAATTTCAAGTGGTTGCAATTGACCTTTTGGTACTTGATGCTCGGTTTAACTCGTTGACAAGTTAGACACCTTGAGATAAACAACGCTATCTCTCTCTTCATATTTCTCCACCAAAATGTATGGCCGAATATCATGATACATTTTGGTACTCCAAGATGGATTGCAAAGCGGTGTGTTGTGCGCCTCCATCATGATTTTATACTTTAAATCGGTCGTTAGGAACACAAAGTCGGAGTTGACTCAAGTATTCCTTCTTCATCGATTCTTGATTCCGACATAGCACCTTCTTGCACTTTCTTCCTCATACGCGCATCGGCTCCAGTCTCGTAGCTTGAAGCGACTTTAACTTTATCAATTAAAGTCGGGATTCTACTCAGATATTTCGCCATCATCACATGCGTCCACGAGTCTTTAACTCTATCTCCATCCTTTGCAAGTCACACAAAATGGGCCTTTGCGTTGACAATATCGCACTCGTACTTGCATATGATCTTCACTCAATGCGTCACCTACCACGTCGCTTTTCGGGATGGTATTGGATGGTATGATCATAATCTTTCAACAGTTCAAGCCAACGTCATTGTCGCATGTTGAGTTCCTTTTGAGTGAAGAAATATTTGAGGCTTTTATGATCCGTAAAGATCTCCACTTTCTCCCCATACAAGTAATGCCTCCAAATTTTAAGTGCAAAAAGACAATAGCCGCTTAACTCTAGATCATGAGTAGGATAATTCCTCTCATATTCTTTGTGTTGTCGCGAGGCATATGCTATGACTTTTCCATGTTGCATGAGAACACATCCCAAACCTTTGCCCGAAGCATCACTGTAGATGACAAATCCCTCCGAGCCAGATGGTATTGTCGAGCAGTCTTTGAAATGAGTCTCCTCTTGAGTTCTTGAAAACTCTTCTCACATTCTTTGCTCCAACCGAACTTTGTATCTTTCTGAGTCAGCTGAGTTAATGGAGTAGCGATTCGAGGAAATCCTTCCATGAATCTCTGATAATAACCAGCTAAACCGAGAAAATTACGTACTTCGGTCACTGATTTAGGTTGCTCCCAGCTTTGAATAGCTTCAATCTTTACTAGGTCAACAGATATTCCATGACTTAATACCACATGCCCAAGGAATGCTACTTCCTCAAGCCAGAACTCGTATTTCTTAAACTTGGCATAAAGATTATATTCACGAAGCTTTTGGAGTGTCAACCTCAAGTGTTGCTCATGATCTTCATGGCTTTTGGAATAAATAAGGATGTCATCAATAAAGACGACCACAAAGTGATCTAAATATTCCTTGAATACTCGGTTCATCATATCCATGAAGGCAGCAGGAGCATTAGTCAATCCAAAGGACATGACTAGGAATTCATAATGCCCGCATCGAGTTCGAAAGCCGTCTTTGGAATGTCATCGTTCTAATCTTCAATTGGTGATATCAAGGAACGAAGATCAATCTTTGAAAAGAATTTGGCTCCTTGCAGTGGTCAAACAGGTCATCAATACGTGGCAATGGATACCTATTTTGATGGTGACATGATTCAACTCCCGATAATCAATACAAAGTCGCATACTCCCATCTTTCTTCTTCACGAATAGAGCAGGAGCACCCCAAGGAGAAGTCTTAGGGCGAATAAAGTCGATGTCTAACAATTCCTGCGGTTGGGTCTTTAACTCACGAAGTTCAATAGGAGCCATTCGATATGGGGCTTTGGAAATAGGTTTTACCGGGTTCAAGGTCGATACAAAATTCAATTTCACGCTCTGGGGTAGGCCGGAAGTTCTTGGGAATACGTCGGAAATTTATTAACAATAGAAATATCGTTCAAAAGCGGCGTATTTTGTTTAAATCGTGACATGAGCTAAGAAAGCTTGACATCCGTTTTTCAATAAGCGAATAGCTTTATGGCTTGAGATGACCGTGATTGATTTTAATGGTTTGGTCGTTTGAATTCGCATAATAGGTTGATTAGGAATATGAAAACTAACAACCTTACGAAAACAATCAATTTTTGCATGAGAAGTAGTTAACCAATCAATCCCTAGAATCACGTCAAATGCAAGTATTTTCAATGAAATAAGATCGACATGTAATGTGAGGGTACCGATTTGAACCAAACAAGACTTATAAACAGTGGATGTAATGAAGGTTTCTCCCAACGGAGTTTCCACAGATAAGTCAAAGTCTAATTTCTCCCGAGTCAAATTTAATCGATGAACGCAAAGTAGAGAAATAAAAGAATGGGTAGAACCCAGTATCAAATAAAGTATAGACTTCGTTAGAGTTTATGATAAGCTTACCCGTGATGACCTCATTCGGGTTCCTTGCTTTTCGAGGAGGTCACAACAAACGCTCTCCTTGCACTCTTACGGCTTTGACCTTTCGGGATGACCTTTGGTGCCTCCATCCTAGTGAATTTGTCTTCTGGTGAGCGAGAAAATCGGGCTAAGTGACCTTCTCTTCCACAATTATAACATGCTTTAGACGACATCGCATAATTTGGTGATGTGTCCCTCCCTCCGCATTTGAAGCATATGATAGGTGGTCTTTCTCCTTCCTTAACAACAGTCTTTGGTCGACGCGTCTTTCCATCATTGTTGAATCTCCTCTTCTTGAAATGTTCATTCTTATTATTTTGGCCTTGATTACCACAAAAGTGGTTACCATTTCGGCTGTTGATTCCTCCACGCTTGTTGTCACCACTTGATGACTACTCTCATTTGGTATTATAATTTTCTTTACCGCTCTCTTTTAGTTTGCGTTGACTCGTTATCGCGCTCCACTAATCGAGCCCTATTTACAACATCCGAATACAAACACGGTTTATGAGAAATAAGATGTTGACGTATCTAAACTTTAAACCTCTTAAAAATATTCGCGCCATTATCTCTTCATTATCCACGAAGTGGGACGCGAACCAAGATAACTCCGCAAATTTTGCCTCAGACATCATGCATTACACGGTCATATTGTTTTGTTCCAACTTGATAAAATCCACCTCCTTCATGTGGCGAATACTTTCGGGAAAGTATTTGTCGTTGAACAACTCCCGAACTTCTCCCAAGATATCTTGATGACAATGAAGTTGAGTACGTTTACCGATTTCCACCACGATGTCGCCTCTCCGCAACATAAAAGCGGAAGAAGAGAACCTTTTGCTCCTCGGAGCATCCCAAGACATCAAATATCTTGGTGATCGCTTTATCCATGCTTCCGCCATAAGTGGTTTTGGCTCTCCCTTAAACTCCGGTGGTCCCAGCTCCTTTGGCTGTTTAGCGGTGTGGCAAAGAGAGTTTCAGTGTTTCCACCTACAATTTGGACGAGAGCCGCTCTGCTTCTTTGTTGCATGAATTGCATAAAGCCTCTAAACATTTGATCATTCATCATTTGGTCGGTGTTGTTGTTTGCATGCGGATTATCGCCTTCACGATGCACATTATCCACGATTATTGATATGTGGTGAATCAATGGTCGCTTTGTGCTCCATTCTTTATTCTCAACATTCTCGAGATATCATTTTCGAATCTTGCAACAAAATGAAAGGTTAATTGACATGTAACATATTATCCCTATATTGTGGCCAGACCAATAAAATATACGTAAACATAGGTAGACATACTCTTGAAGGAATTCCCTGTCTCTCCCCTCTAGTACTATTCTCACATCTTAGCCAGGACCATATCCCTAAGTTTTGATAATTTTGTGAAGCCCCCAAAAATAGGTATACATCACCCATCTTGGGTCGCCAGATACATGGTGCATGTAATTCAAATACAACTTACTAATACAACTATCGGTATGCAATACGACAAAACATAAAGCGTGAGTTTGAATACAAATATTGTCTACTAGAGATTATACAAACTCAAAAGGAGTCCTCATTACAATTATTATCACACTATTTCACGAATAGTGAGGACTACTAATGCTATCCTCTCGGACCATTACTCAGTTCCCGACTCGTCCCGGCTATATTCTCATTTCAAGAGAACAATGAAAGAAAGGGTGAGCTCAACTAGCCCGAGAAGAAATATTATGACTAAGATAATGCGAGAATAAATTATCATTAGCCTTCAACAATGTGTTAAACTAATAAAATATAATAAACATCAAGTTTAAGCTGCTGGTGAACCCGTGAATCCATTAAAAGAGTCAAGTAGAAAATAAAATCTACTATCTTTTATGATTTAAAAGGTTTTTCATCTTTGTTATAAATTTGAGACTCAAATTTTAATAAATATTCCACATCATCGAATCACCCCCGCACTATGGCGAGGATATTCTTTAGTATCACGACCATAATTATCCATGCACTACGGGCCAAGAATATTTGTGTATTCATTAATGGTCATGATCATGCCAACAACTGTCCATCAATGCATTATGGGCTAATGAGGATTTTTACCAAATCATTTGTAACATTACGGTCATGATCATACCAAGTCCATCTATGCACTACTGAAGGTGCCACGGATGACTTTCAAAAAAAATATAAATATGAGGATGATGACAATGATATAAGAATTCAATAAAACAAGTTCAAGAATTAATTTATCCGAGGAACCAATAACATCCAAATCATCAACATGATATCGCTTTGTAGAGTAAAATTCAAGAATACTTAGAAGAATATTTCCATTAAAGGATCTTTAGATGAAGCCTTGAAATATCAAGGATATTCCACTAATTTCATGGAGTATAGAAGTCAAAGTTTTAACCAACCGAGTATAATAAAGAATGGAATAACAAAAGAAATCACCATGCATGCGATAGGCCTTGCAGGCGAGGTTATTCAATGAGAATAATAAATAACGGAACTAGGTTCTGCGGAAAAAGCGTAAAGGATATTTCAGCAGAATAATAAAGAAAGGACCGTGTTCAAGCGAAACACATGCATGTGATGTTCCAAAGAATAATAATAAAGACCGGAACAGTCCGTAAAACACATGCAGACAGGATGTTCCAAGAATAATAATAAAAGCGGAACCGGTCAGGTGTAAAACACATGACAGGATGTTCCAGCAGAATAATAATAAAGAGCGGAACCGGTCAGGTGTAAAACACACATGCAGGATGTTCAAGCAGAATAATAGAAGAATGTCACCAAGTATAGGGTAGCCGGCGTATCTGAGTTATTCCAATGAATAATAAACAATGGAATAACAAATTCTCTTCATGGATAAGAAAGAGTAACACCCTTACTTTAGTAGGAGATTGAATCTTTACGGTAGTGTAGTAGAAGAATACTCTTCTTCTTCTCTCTTAATCTCTATACTTTCTCTCTATAGCTTGAATGAATTCGTGAAAATAATGAAGCACTAGGCCTCTATTTATAGAAGATTTCTAGTTTAGCACTTGCCGTGTGAAAAAGGCAAGTGGCTCGACGACCGTGATGTGAAAAAAAAAAGTGGTTTGATGTACCCGTAATGTGAAAGCGACAATTGGTTCGGCGCTTTGTAATGTGAAACGACAAGTGGTTCGGCGCTTTGTAATATTAAAACGGCAAGTGGTTTGTATTTGGTAAAGGTAATTACTATTGACGAATGTAATTACTATTGCGAAGGTAATTACTATCGATTTAAGAGATTCTTCGATGATGACATATGGCCCCCCATAAAATAACCAAACTTACCACAAACGCGTCTCATAATGAGACTCTTTATATACATCAAGGATTGAATAAATATTACCACAAATTATTTTATTTTTAATCAACACATATTTAATCTACCAACAATTATTAATCATTTATAACTTGTCGTCTCAATTATTGATTTAATAATATAACATATTATCATGTGATGATCTTTGTGATAATAATTGAATTAATAATATAAGAGATATGATGCAAAGAATTCTTTGTAGCAATAGTATATTTGAGTGACTTCTCACGTAAGCATCAATAATCAATCTAGTGTCTTCTTATGCGACTACGCCGTATTCTTATTCTTTTACTACCGATTAGTTCAACGGTTTTAACAGTAACACCTCGTAGTTATTTTTATAGAAAGATAATTTTGTCGTTTTAACTACGACAATACTTCCGTTAATGGGGTCCACTAATGATTGGAGCCGTCGCACGAATATTTCACGATAAAAAGAATATTCCCACCAAACGAATATTTTATAACAACTTGCTTACTTTTGCAAAATTTATAAATATTACCCACAACTATAACATTATATCAAATTTATTCCATAATATTCAAAAATAATATTTATAGAAAATTCATCTTTATTTATAAAAGTTGGGGTCTTACACAATCCATTAAAAGAGTCAAGTAGAACATAATGTCTAATATCTCATCTAGATTAAAAGTCCATCGTTGATATTTTATTCTGTAATACTCATCAACAGTTTCTTTGTTATACTCAAGACAAATAGAATTTTCATCACTTGTCTTTCACCGAACCATTAAAGATGTTAGTTAAATTCACAATTCATATTTATAATAATGTGAATTAATGTTCTTTTTGCCACAAAGGCTTAATAGAACGTTTACTCAATATCTTTACCCCAAAGGCTGAAGATATTCAAATGTAATAACAATGATCATACCAATCAGTTGTCTATCTTTGCACTACGGGCCAAAGATATTCAACTATAAAACCAATGGTCGTGATCATACCAATGGTCGTGATCATACCAATCAATTGTCTGTCACTGCACTACGGCTAAACACATTCAACTGTTAACTAATGGTCATGATCCTGCCAATCACATCATTGAATTATCCATGCACTACAACCAATGATATTCGTTAGTATCACTAGTGGTAATGATCATGTCATACACTTGTCCATTTTCGCATTACGGGTCAAAGCTATCAAACAACAGATCATCTTTGCACTACAGGCCAAAGATATTCAACAACATATCATCTTTGCACTACAGGCCAAATGTAAGACCCCAACTTTTATAAATAAAGATGAATTTTTCTATAAATATTATTTTTGAATATTATGGAATAAATTTGATATAATGTTATAGTTGTGGGTAATATTTATAAATTTTGCAAAGTAAGCAAGTTGTTATAAAATATTCGTTTGTCGGGGAATATTCTTTTTGTGGGGGAATATTAAAGACGACTACTCAATCATTAGTGGACCCCATTAACGGAAGTATTGTAAGTAGTTAAAAACGACAAAATTATCTTTCTATAAAAATAACGGCAGAGGTGTTACAATTAAAGCTGTTGAATTACCCGTAGTAAAAGTACGATGAATCTGGCGTAGTCAGATAATAGTAGCACACGATATTGATTATTGATGCTTACGTGAGAAGTCACTCAATTTATGCTCAATTATTGCTACTGAAGAATTCTTGCATCATATCTCTTATATTATTGATTCAATTATTGTCACAGTATCATCGTATAATATGTTATAGTATTAATCAATAATTGAGACGACAAGTTATAAATGATTAATAATTGTTGAAAGATTAAATATGTGTTGATTAAAAATAAAATGATTTGTGGTAATATTTATTCAATCCTTGATGTATATAAAGAGTCTGTTATGAGACGTTTGTGGTAAGTTTGATTATTTTATGGGGGCCCATATGTCATCATCTAAGAGTCTCTTCATCAATAGTAATTACATTCGTCAATAGTAATTACCTTTGTGAATAGTAATTACCTTCGTCAATAGTAATTACCTTTACCAGACGTCAAACCACTTGCCGTTTCATATTACAGGCGTCGAACCACTTGTCGTTTCACATTACAAGTGTTGAACCACTTGTCGTTTCACATTACAGGCGTCGAACCACTTGACGTTTCACATTACAGGCGTCAAACCACTTTTCTTTTAACATCACCAAATCGTTAAGCCACTTTGCCTTTTTTTACATGGCGGTGATAAGCTAAAAATCTTCTATAAATAGAGGCCTAGTGCTTCATTATTTTTCACTTAATTCATTCAAGCTATATAGAGAGAAAGTATAGAGAGAATAAGAGAGAAAGAAGAAGAGTATTTTGTTACTACACTATCGCAAGTATTCAATCTCCTACTAAAAGTAAGGGGTGTTATTCTTTCTTATTCATGAAGAGAACTGTTGTTATTCCATTGCTTATTATTACATTGGAATAACTGTATAATGGTTTACCCTATACTTGGTGACATTCTTCTATTATTCTATTGGAACATCTTGTCTGTGTGTTTTACACCGACTGGTTCCGCCTTTTATTATTATTCTATGGAACATCTTATGTCATGTGTGTTTTACAGGACCGGTTCCGCTTTTTTATTATTATTCTATTGGAATATCACATCGTGTGTTTTACACCGGACTGGTTCCGCTCTTTATTATTATTCATTGGAACATCTTGTCATGTGTTTTATTACCGGACTGGTTCCATTCTTTATTATTCTGTTGAATATCCTGCTGCATGCGTTTTACGCCTGGACGGGTTCCGTTATTTATTATTCTCATTGGAATAACTCGCGCATATGTGGTCTATCGCATGCATGGTGATTTCTTTTGTTATTCCATTCTTTATTATACCCCGGTTGGTTAAAACTTTGACTTCTATACTCCATGAAATTAGTGGAATATCCTTGATATTTTTGCGCTTCATCCAAAGATCCTTTCATGGAAATATTCTTCTTAGTATTCTTGAATTTTACTCTACAAAAGCGATGATCATGTTGACGATTTGGATGTTATTGGTTCCTAGATAAATTAATTTTTGAACTTGTTTTATTGAATTCTTATATCATTGTCATCATCCTCATGTTTATATTATGTTGAAAGTCATCTATGGCCTGGAGTGCATAGATGGACTTGGTATGATTATGATTGAGAGACTATTCGGTGTAATCATAACCGTAATGTTACAAATGATGTGGTAAAAATCATCAAAGGTCCGTAGTGCATTGATGGACGATTGTTGGCATGATCATGACCATTAATGAATACACAAATATTCTTGGCCCGTAGTGCATGAATAATTGTGGTCGTGATACTAAAGAATATCCTTGGCCAGAAGTAGTGCGGGGTGATTCGATGATGTGGAATATTTATTAAAGTCGAGTCTCGACTATAACAAAGATGATGAAAACCTTTTAAAATCATAAAAGATAGTAGATTTTATTTTCTACTTGACTCTTTTAATGGATTCTTTGGTTCTCCGTAGTTAAACTTGATGTTCATTATATTTTATCGGTTTAACAACTTTGCCAGAAGCTAATGATAATTTATTCTCGCATTATCTTAGTCATAATATTTCATCTTGAGCTAGTTGAGCTCACCCTTTCTTTCACTTTATTCTCTGAGAAATGAGAATATAATTTGGGACGAGTCTGGGGAATGGAGTAATGGTCCAGAGGATAACATTAGTAGTCCTCACTATTACGTGAAATAGTGTGATAATAATTGTAATGAGGACTCCTTTTTGAGTTTGTATGATCTCTATTAGACAATATTGTATTCAAACTCACGGTTTTATGTCGTATTGTACCACACAGTTATATTAGTAAGTTGTATTTAAATTCTGTACCATGTATCTGACTACCCAAGATGGGTGATGTATACCTATTTTTTGGGGCGTCACAGTTGGTATCAGAGCTTAGGGATATGATCCCTGGCTAAGATGTGAGAATAGTACTAGGAGGGGAGAGACGGGGAATACCTTCGCTAGTATGACCTACCTAAGTTTATGTGCTATTTTATTGGTCGGTCAGAATATAGGGATAATATGTTACATGTCAATTAACCTTTTGTTTTGTGGCAGTATTTGAAAATGACATATGAGAATGTTGAGAATAGCAATGGAGCACAGGCGATCGTTGATTCACCACATATCAATAATCAGGATAATGTGCATCAGGAAGGCGACAATCCTCATGCAAACAACAACACTGACCAAATGATGAATGATCAAATGTTCAGAGGCTTTATGCAATTCATGCAACAGCAGGCGAGAGCGACTCCTGTCCAAAACGTAGGTGGAAACACGGAAAACTCTCGGGCGGTCACCGCTAAACAATTCAAGGAGCTGGGACCACCGGAGTTTAAGGAGAGCAAAACCACTTTCGCGGAAGCATGGATAAAGCAGATTACCAAGATATTTGATGTCTTGGGATGCTCAGGAGCAAAAGGTTCCTTTGCCACCTTTTTATGTTAGCGGCGGAGGCGATTCATCGGTGGGAATCAGAAACGTACTCAACTTTCTTTGTCTTGAAGATATCTTGGGAGAAGTTCCAGAGTCATTCAACGACAAATACTTTCACGAAAGTATTCGCCACATGAAGGAGGTGGAGTTTATCAAGTTGGAACAAAACAATATGATCGTGTCGTGTCACGAGGCAAAATTTGCGGAGTTATCACGGTTTCGTCCCACTTGGTGGATAATGAAGAGAGAATAAGCGCAAATGTTTTTAAGAGGTTTGAAGAAAAGATACGTCAACATCTTATTTTTCATAAAGCTGTGTTTGTATTCAGATGTTGTAAATAGGGCTCGATTAGTGGAGCGCGATAACGAAAGTCAACGAACTAAAAAGAGAAGCGTAAGCAAAATTATAATACCAAATGAGAGAGTAGTCATTCAAGCGGTGACAACAAGCATGGAGGAATCAACGGGCCGGATATGGTAACCACTTGGTGGTAATCGAGGCCAAAACATTAAGAATGGACATTTCAAGAAAAGAAAATTCAACAATGATGGAAAGACGTCAAACACCAAAGACCGTTGTTAAGGAAGGAGAAAGACCACCTATCATATGCTTCAAATGCGGAGGAGAGGACACATCATCTAAAGCTGCGCCATGCCGTCCAAAGCATGTTATAATTGTGGAAGAGAAGGTCACTTAGCTCGATTTTGTTGTTTCATAGAAGACAAATTAAATTTAGGATGGAGGCACCAAAGGCCATCCCGGAAAAAGTCAAACCCAGTAGTGCAAGGGAGAGCTTTTGTTGTGACCTCCCGAGAGAGCAAGGAACCCGAATGAGGTCATCACGGGTAAGCTTATCATAAACTCTAATGAAGTCTATACTTTATTTGATACCTGGGTTCTACCCATTCTTTTATTTCTCCTACTTACGCTCATCGATTAAATTTGACTCAGGAGAAATTAGACTTTGACTTATCTGTGGAAACTCCGTTGGGAGAAACCTTCATTACATCTCATTGTTTATAAGTCTTGTTTGGTTCAAATCGGTACCTCACATTACCGTCGATTTTATTTCATTAAAAATACTTGCATTTGGCGTGATTCTAGGGATTGATTGGTTAACTACTTATCATGCAAAAATTGATTGTTTTTCGTAAGGTTGTTAGCTTTCATATTCTAACCAACCTATTATGCGAATTCAAGCGACCAACCCATTAAAATCAATCACGGACATCTCAAGCCATAAAGCTATTCGTTTATTGAAAAAGCGGATGTCAAGCTTTCTTAGCTCATGTCTGATTTAAACAAAAATACGCCGGTTTTGAACGATATTTCTATTGTTAATAAATTTCTGACGTATTCTCGAAGAACTTCCTGGCCTACCCCAGAAGGCGTGAAATTGAATTTTGTATCGACCTTGAACCCGGTACAAAACCTATTTCCAAAGCCCCATATCGAATGGCTCTATTGAACTTGAGAGTTAAAGACCCAACTGCAGGAATTGTTAGACATTGGCTTTATTCGCCCCTAGCACTTCTCCTTGGGGTGCTCTGTTCTATTCGTGAAGAAGAAAGATGGGAGTATGCGACTTTGTATTGATTATCGGGAGTTAAATCATGTCACCATCAAAAATAGGTATCCATTGCCACGTATTGATGACTGTTTAACCGATTGCAAGGAGCCAAATTCTTTTCAAAGATTGATCTTCGTTCCAGATATCACCAATTGAAGATTAGAATCACCGACATTCCAAAGGCGGCTTCGAGAACTCGATGCGGGCATTATGAATTCCTAGTCATGTCCTTTGGATTGACTAATGCTCCTGCTGCCTTCATGGATATGATGAACCGAGTATTCAAGGAATATTTGGATCACTTTGTGGTTGTCTTTATTGATGACATCCTTATTTATTCCAAAAGCCGTGAAGATCATAAGCAACACTTGAGGCTGACACTCCAAAAGCTTCGTGAATATAAACTTTATGCCAAGTTGAAGAAATGCGAGTTCTGGCTTGAAGAAGTAGCATTCCTTGGGCACGTGGTATCAAGTCATGGAATATCTGTTGACCCAGCAAATATTGAAGCTATTCAAAGCTAGGAACAACCTAAATCAGTGACCGAAGTACGTAGCTTTCTCGGTTTAGCTAGTTATTATCGGAGATTCGTGGAAGGATTTTCTCGAATCGCTACTCCATTGACTCAACTGACTCGAAAAGATACAAAGTTCGGTTGGAGCGAAGAATGTGAGAAGAGTTTTCAAGAACTTAAGAGGAGACTTATTTCAAAGACTGCGCTCGACAATACCACCATCCGGCTCGGAGGATTTGTCATCTACTGATGATGCTTGAGCAAAGGGTTGGGATGTGTTCTCATGCAACATGGAAAAGTTATAGCCTATGCCTCGCGACAACTCAAAGAATATGAGAGAAATTATCCTACTCATGATCTAGAGTTGGCACCTGTTATCTTTGCACTTAAAATTTGGAGGCATTACTTGTATGGGGAGAAAGTGGAGATCTTTATGGATCATAAAAGCCTCAAATATTTCTTCACTCAAAAGGAACTCAACTTGCGACAACGACGTTGGCTTGAACTGTTGAAAGATTATGATCATACCATCCAATACCATCTTGGAAAAGCGAACGTGGTAGGTGGCGATTGAGTAGAAGATCATATGCAAGCACGAGTGCGATATTGTCAACGCAAAGGCCCATTTTGTGTGACTTGCAAAGGATGGAGATAGATTTAAAGACTCGTGGACGCATGTGATGATAGCGAGTATCTGAGTAGAACCGACTTTAATCGATAAAGTTAAAGTTGCTTTCAAGCTACTGACACAGAAGGCGATGCGTATGAGGAAGAAAGTGCAAGAAGGTGCTATCTTAGGAAGCAAGAATCGATGAAGAAGGAATACTTTGAGTCAACTCCGGACTTTGTGTGTTCCTAACGACCACGATTAAAAGTATAATATCATGATGGAGGCGCACAACACACCATTTGCAATCCATCTCGGGAGTACCAAAATGTATCATGATATTAAATCATACATTTTGGTGGAGCAATATGAAGAGAGAGATAAGCGATGTTTATCTCAAGGTGTCTAACTTGTCAACGAGTTAAAGCGGAGCATCAAGTACCAAAAGGTCCATTGCAACCACTTGAAATTCCGAGAATGGAAGTGGGAGCACATTACCATGGATTTTTCGTTATCGGTCTTCCTAAGGTTTCTCAAGGCATAGATGCGATTTGGGTCATTGTTGATAGATTGACCAAGTCCGCTCATTTCTTACCGATATCGAGAAACTTATACACTTGAACGTCTTTGTCAGTATGTACATAAACGAGATTGTAAGGCGCATGGTATGCCGGTATCCATAGTCTCGATCGAGACCCAAGATTCACTTCACGATTTTGGGTTAGTTTGCAAAAAGCTATGGGCACGGATTTAGATTTAGCTCGGCATATCATCCTCCAGACGGATGGACAGTCGGAGAGGACTATTCAAACTCTTGAAGATCTATTAAGACTCCGTGTCCTTGATTTCAAGGGAAGTTGGGACAAGTTCTTACCATTGGTGGAGTTTTCCTACAACAACAGTTATCAAGCAAGTATTGGCATGGCTCCATTTGAAGCGTTGTATGGAAGAAAGTGTCGTTCTTCAGTATGCTGGGATGAGGTGGGTGAAGCAACGTTGTTGGGACCGAAGTTGGTACGTATGACTACGAAAAAGATTCAAACGATCCGACAACGTATAAAAACCTCACAAAATCGACAAAAGAGTTATGCTGATCTTCATCGAAAGGACGTGGAATTCGATATAGGAGATCATGTGTTGTTAAGAGTTGCTCCATGGAAAGGAGTTACAAGATTTGGAAAGAGAGGAAAACTTAATCCTCGATTTATCGGTCCATTTTTAATCCTCGATCGAGTAGGGCGTGGTAGCTATAGACTCACTTTACCGCCAAGTATGTCTCGTGTTCATAACGTTTTCACATATCCATGTTACGTAAATATGTGAAAGACCCGAACCACATTATTGAGTTAGAACCCGGACGAAATAGCGGAAGATTTGGACGTATGAAGAGGTTCTGTTCAAATCTTGGATAAGAAGGAACATATTCTACGCTCCAAGGTTATACCTCAAGTCAAAGTTTTGTGGAGGAACCACGATGTTGAAGAAATGACTTGGGAGTTAGAATCTGAAATGAAATCAAGGTATCCTTACCTCTTCGACATACCAGGTACGTACCCTAATTTCGAGGGCAAAATTTCATAAGAAGGGGAGGTTGTAAGACCCCAACTTTTATAATTAAAGATGAATTTTTCTATAAATATTATTTTTGAATATTATGGAATAAATTTGATATAATGTTATAGTTGTGGGTAATATTTATAAATTTTGCAAAGTAAGCAAGTTCTTATAAAATATTCGTTTGGTGGGAATATTCTTTTGTCGGGGAATATTAAATACGACGGCTCAATCATTGGTGGACCCCATTAACGGAAGTATTGTCGTAGTTAGAAAAGCGACAAAATTATCTTTCTATAAAAATACTTGGCGGAGAGGTGTTATCATTTAAACCTGTTGAACTACCCATTAGTAAAAAAGTACGATGTCTGGCGTAGTTGTATAGTAATAATACGATATTGATTATTGATGCTTTACGTGAGAAGTCACCACCTATGCTCAATTATTGCTACGATAATCACGCATCATATCTCTTATATTATTGATTCAATTATTGTCACAAGATCATCGTATAATATGTTATAGTATTAATCAATAATTGAAATGACAAGTTATAAATGATTAATAATTGTTGAAAGATTAAATATGTGTTGATTAAAAATAAAATGATTTGTGGTAATATTTATTCAATCCTTGATGTATATAAAGAGTCATTATGAGGCGTTTGTGGTAAGTTTGATTATTTTATGGGGGCCCATATGTCATCATCTAAGAGTCTCTTCGTCAATAGTAATTACATTAAATCAATAGTAATTACCTTTGTGAATAAGTAATTACCTTCGTCAATAGTAATTACCTTTACCAGACGTCAAACCACTTGCCGTTTCATATTACAGGCGTCGAACCACTTGTCGTTTCACATTACAAGTGTTGAACCACTTGTCGTTTCACATTACAGGCGTCGAACCACTTGACGTTTCACATTACAGGCGTCAAACCACTTTTCTTTTAACATCACCAGTCGTTAAGCCACTTGCCTTTTTACATGGCAGGTGCTAAGCTAAAAATCTTCTATAAATAGAGGCCTAGTGCTTCATTATTTTTCACGAATTCATTCAAGCTATAGAGAGAGAAAGTATAGAGAGAATAAGAGAGAAAGAAGAAGAGTATTTTGTTACTACACTACTGCTGAAGATTCAATCTCCTACTAAAAGTAAGGGGTGTTATTCTTTCTTATTCATGAAGAAGGCTGTTGTTATTCCATTGCTTATTATTACATTGGAATAACTTTTGTATACGTGGTTTACCCTATACTTGGTGACATTCTTCTATTATTCTATTGGAACATCTTTATCGTGTGTTTTACAGGACTGGTTAAAATCTTTATTATTATTCTATTAGAACATCCACATACGTGTGTTTTACACAGGACTGGTTAAAATCTTTATTATTATTCTATTGGAACATCACATGCGTGTGTTTTTTACAGGACTGGTTAAATCTTTATTATTATTCTGTTGGAACATCTGTATGTGTGTGTTTCTACGGGACTGGTTCCATTCTTTATTATTCTGTTAGAATAATATCACATGCGTTTTTCTGGGACTGGTTCCGTTATTTATTATTACATTGGAATAAACTTTGCTGTCTGCGATCTATCGCGTGCATGGTGATTTCTTTTATTATTCCATTCTTTATTATACCCAGTTGGTTAAAACTTTGACTTCTATACTCCATGAAATTAGTGGAATATCCTTGATATTTGCGCTTCATCCAGTATCCTTTCATGGAAATATTCTTCTCAGTATTCTTGAATTTTACTCTACCAAGCAGTATCATGTTGACAGTTTGGATGTTATTGGTTCCTAGATAAATTAATTTTTGAACTTGTTTTATTGAATTCTTATATCATTGTCATCATCCTCATGTTTATATTATGTTGAAAGTCATCTGTGGCCTGGAGTGCATAGATGGACTTGGTATGATTATGACCAGAGACTATTCGGTGTAATCACTTGATCGTAATGTTACAAATGATGTGGTCAAAATCCTCGATTGGCCGTAGTGCATTGATGGACAGTTGTTGGCATGATCATGACCATTAATGAATACACAAATATTCTTGGCCCGTAGTGCATGAATAATTGTGGTCGTGATACTAAAGAATATCCTTGGTCGTAGTGCAGGGGTGATTCGATGATGTGGAATATTTATTAAAGCTGAGTCTCAGCTATAACAGTGATGAAAAACCTTTTAAAATCATAAAAGATGTAGATTTTATTTTCTACTTGACTCTTTTAATGGATTCTTTGATTCATTGTAGTTAAACTTGATGTTCATTATATTTTATCGGTTTAACATTTGTTGTAGGCTAATGATAATTTATTCGCATTATCTTAGTCATAATATTTCTTCTTGAGCTAGTTGAGCTCACCCTTTCTTTCCTTTATTCTCTTGAAATGAGAATATAATTTGGGACGAGTCGGGGAGCGGAGTAATGGTCCGGAGGATAGCATTAGTAGTCCCTCACTATTACGTGAAATAGTGTGATAATAATTGTAATGAGGACTCCTTTTGAGTTTGTATGATCTCTAGTAAACAATATTGTATTCAAACTCACGGTTTATGTCGTATTATTGTACACGCAGTTATATTAGTAAGTTGTATTTAAATTACATACCATGTATCGACTACCCAAGATGGGTGATGTATACCTATTTTTGAGGCGTCACACCAAAGACATATCTGACGTAAAACCAATAACCAACAAGTATAATAAAGAATGGAATAATAAAGAATTTCACCATGTATGCGTTAGATTGCATAGATAAAAGTTATTCCAACATAATAATAAAGAATGGAATAATAAAAGAATTTCACCATGTATGCAAGATTGGCATAGACAAGTTATTCCAACATAATAATAAAGAATGGAATAACGAAGAATTTCACCGTAAATGCGTATGTTAATCCATTTGACGGAGTTATTCAAATGAATAATAAATAATGGAACAAGGTCATGCGTAATCGGATAGACATGATATTCCAACAGAATAAATAAGAATGGAATAACAACAGAATTCACCATGCATGCGATAGATCGCACAGACAGGTTATTCCAACAGAATAATAAATAATGGAACTAGGTCATGCGTAAACGCATGAATATTTCGACAGAATAATAAAGAATGGAATAATAGAAGAATTTCACCATGTATGCGGTACTTCACATAAACAGGTTATTCCAACATAATAATAAAGAATGAAATAACAGAAAAATTTCACCAAGTATGCGGTGATTGTAGATAGACAAAGTTATTCAACATAATAGTAAAGAATGGAATAACAGAAGTTCTCTTCATGAATACAAAAAAAAAATACCCCTTACGAGTACAACAAATAATATCCCCTACCTTAAGAAGAATAGTACTGGAAATATGAGTAGTGAAGTAGCAGAATATTTTTTTTCTTTCTCTCTATAGTTTATCTCTCCAGAGTTTCAGTGAATTCATAAGAAATAGTGAAGGAATGAGCTTCTATTTATAAAAAAATGGACTGCATAGTAACTAACTCATGAACGGTCCAGATTGATTTACTTTAATCTGACGGTCCATATTTAAAGCAAAATCTTTTAAATAAAATATAATATATTCTATTTATAATCTAATAAAACGAATAACTTTATAAAAGATTTTACTATGCAAACACTTATCGAACCTTTATGCAAACACTATGCATAATAAAATATAATATATTCTAATTATTGTCTAATAAAATAGATAACTTTATAAAAGTATTCTATTTTATATAAAAAGATTTTACTATGCAGGCACTATGCAAATACTATGCATAATAAAATATAATATATTCTCTTTATAGAATAAAATTTATAAAAGTATTACATTTTTATATAAAAAGTTTTTCTGTTTTATTACATTAATAATACTAATAAAACAAAACCGAAAGTGACTTATTACGTAAGCATCAATAATCAATACAGTGTGCTACTTATACAACCACGCAGCATATTCTTGTAATTTTAATCTAAGGTGTTTCAAACGATTAACGCTAAACTTCTGTAGTTATTTTCATAAAAATATTTTTTGTCGTTTTCTCAATCCGACAATAATTACGCCATGGGATCCACCAATGATTGTACCGTCGTACGGATATTCCCTGACAAAAAGAATATTCCCCGACTAATCGAATATTCCCCGACACAACGAATATTTTATATAAACTTGTTTACTTTGCAAAAAAAAAAAATTCACATATTACCCTTAACTTTAAACTTTTATCAATTTAACTATTTACCAAAATAGAAAAATTGAATACTTTTATTTCATAAAATTCGGGGTCTCACATGTTAGGTTGATCTTGAGATGTAATAGATAGGCTTTGAAGAATTCGTAGTGTATCAATCTGATCAAGATTACAGAAGTCAAGGCAGAAACGTAGAACTTCGAGGATCGTAGTGTGCCTGCCTTGAAGGGCCTATTCCAAAATTGTATAGTGGTCCCAACGTTTGCCGAGCTAACTCAAAGATCGTAGTGTGCTCTCAGAAACGTAGAGTTTACAACTCAAGCAAGCAAAGATCGTAGTGTGCAAGTATTTAAGAGAAATCGTAGTGCTCTCTGCTGATAGCATCAGACCAAGCACCAAGGCGACAAGTCACCACGATCTGAATCGTAGAGTATCATCTACCTTGTGTCAGAAGCATCAAGCCTCATGTTTTGTGTGGAGACTGTGAGACCCCAGATTTTATGAATAAAGATTTAATTTTCTCGAAATAATTTTTTTAATATTATGGTGTGGATTTGATATAATGTTATAGTTGTGGGTAGTATTTATAAATTTTGCAAAGTGTGTAAGTTGTTGTATAATATTCGATTGGTCAGGGAATATTCTTTTTATCGGGGAATATACGTACAACGGTACAATCATTAGTGGACCCCACAATGTAATTATTATCGGATTGATCGAAAACGACAAAAATATTTTATGGAAATAACGCATGAAGTTTTATTGTTAATCGAATCAAACACCCGGTGTTAAAAGTATGATAATACGCGTGGTTCGTATATAGTAATAATACATGATTGATTATTGATGCTTACGTGATAAGTCACTCACTTTTTGTTTTATTGATATTATTAATGTAATAAAATGTAATACTTTTATATAGTTATTCTATAAATAGAATATATTATATTCTATTATGCATAGTGTCTCATATAGTATTTTGCATAGTAAAATCTTTTATATATAAAATGCAGAATACTTTTATAAAGTTATTCTATAAATAGAATATATTATATTTTATTATGCGTAGTGTTTGCATAGTGCTCTGCATAGTGTTTGATAAGTAAAATCTTTTTATAAAGTTATTCGTTTTATTATATTATAAATAGAATATATTATATTTTATTTAAAAGATTTTGCTTTTAAATATGGACCGTCAGATTAAAGTAAATCAATCAGACTGCTCATGAGTTAGTTACTATGCAGTCCATTTTTCTATAAATAGAAGCTCATTCATTCATTATTTCTACGAATTCATTCAAACTCTAGAGAGAGAAACTATAGAGAGAAAGAAGAAAAGTGTTCGCTACTTCACTACTTATATCCGATAATCTTCTTTCTAAGGTAGGGAATATTATTTGTTATACTCATAAGGGGTATTCTTTCTTTCTTATTCATGAAGAGAACTTCTATTATTCCATTCTTTATTATTCTGTTGGAATAACCTGTATACGCGGGATACCCTATACTTGGCGAAATTCTTCTGTTATTTCATTCTTTATTATTTTGTTGGAATATCGTATGCGCATGCGTTTTCTGTGGGACTGGTTCCGTCTTTATTGGTGATCTCATTGGAATAACTTTGTCATACATCTGAAGTACCACATGCATGGTGATTTCATTATTATTAGTTCTTTATTATTACTGTTGGAACATCATCCCGTCTGCGCTTTACGCATGACTGGTTCCGATTAATTATTATACATTGGAATAAACTCGTCATGCAAAGTACCGCATGCATGGTGATTTCTTTTGTTATTCCATTCTTTATTATACTCAGTTGGTTAAAACTTTGACTTCCATACTCCATGAAATTAGTGGAATATCCTTGATATTTACGCTTCATCCAGTATCTTTTCATGGAAATATTCTTACGAGCATTCTTGAATTTTACTCTACAAAGCAGTATTAGGTTGACAATTTGTACGTTATTAGTTCCTGGATAAATTAATTCTTGAACTTATTTTATTGAATTCTTATATCATTGTCATCATCCTCATGCTTATATTTTGTTGAAAGTCATCGTGGCACATGTAGTGCATAGATGGACTTGGTATGATTATGACCGAGGATTATTCGATGTAATCATGGGTAGTAATGTTACAAATGATGTGGAAAAAGTCCTCATTGGCCCGTAGTGCATTGATGGATGGAGTTTTTGGTATGATTATGGCTATGGATTTTCTTGACAAGGGTGCAAAGATGAATTATTTTATGGCATGATCGGGATAGTTGATGAAAACATGATTATCTTTAGCCGTAGTGCATGGATAATTCGTGGTCGTGATCTTAAAGAATATCCTTGGTAGTAGTGCGAGGGTGATTCGATGATGTGGATTATTTATTAAAAGTCGAGTCCCAATGATAAAAGTGATGAAAACCTTTTAAATCATAAAAGATAGTAGATTTTATTCTCTACTTGACTCTTTTAATGGATTGCTTGTTCATTATGAGTTAAACTTGATGTTTGTTATATTGTATCCGTTTAACCTTTTTTAAGGCTAATGATAATTTATTCTGCATTATCTTAGTCATAATATTTCTTACTGGGCTAGTTGAGCTCACTCTTTCTTTCACTGTTCTCTTCAGGAAATGAGAATATAGCTGGGACGTGTGACGCCCCCAAAATTAGGTATACATCACCCATCTTGGGTCGCCATATACATGGTATAGAATTCAAATACAACTTACTAATACCATTATCGTCTACAATACGACTAAACATAAACTGTGAGTTTGGATACAAATATTATCTACTAGAGATTATACAAACTCAAAAGGTGTCCTCATTACAATTATTATCACACTATTTCACAGAATAGTGAGGACTACTAATGCTATCCTATGGACCATTACTCCATTCCTCGACTCGTCCCAGCTATATTCTCATTTCCTGAATAGAACAGTAAGAAAGGGTGAGCTCAACTATCCCAGTAAGAAATATTATGACTAAGATAATGCAGAATAAATTATCATTAGCCTCCAACAATGTTAAACTGATAAAATATAATAGACATCAAGTTTAACTGCAGCGGAAAAAAGCATTCAATTAAAAGATTCAAGTAGAGATAATAATCTACTATCTTTTATGATTTAAAAGTTGTTCATCACTTTTATCGCTGAGACTCAGCTCAATAAATAATCCACATCATTAAATCATCCCTGCACTACAGGCCAAGGATATTCTTTAGTATCACGACCACGAATTATCCTTGCACTATAGGCCAAAGATAATCGTGTTTTCATCAGCGATCCCGATCATGCCATAAAAAATTCATCTTTGCTCCCTCGTCAAGAGAATTCATAGCCATAATCATACCAAAAAGCGGCCCATCAATGCACTACGGGCCAATGAGGACTTTTAATTTTCACATCATTTGTAACATTACAGTCATGATTATACCGAATAATCCCTGGTCATAATCATACCAAGTCCATCTATGCACTACAGGCCACAAATGACTTTCAACATAACATAAACATGAGGATGATGACAATGATATAAGAATTCAATTAAACAAGTTCAAGAATTAATTTATCCATGAACCAATAACGTCCAAATTGTCAACATGATACTTCTTTGTAGAATAAAATTCAAGATTGCTCAGAAGAATATTTCCATGAAAAATACTGGATGAAGCGCAAATATCAAGGATATTCCACTAATTTCATGGAGTATAGAAGTCAAAATTTTAATCAACTGAGTATAATACCGAATGGAATAACAAAAGATATCACCATGTATGCGGTACTTGCGATAGGCGGTTATTCCAAGAATAATAATAACGGAACCAAAGTCGGTGAAATTCACTGCAAGCCAGGATGTTCCAATGAGAATAGTAAATGCGGAATAATAAATGATGGAACTAGGTCCCACAGATATAGATGCAGACAAGATATTCGACGAGAATAATAAAGTCGGAATAATTAAAATGGAAACCGGTAGGTGTATAGCATGCACAAGATATTAAATGAGAATAATGAAGAATGTCACCAAGTATAGGGTAGTCGAGTATATCTTTGGTTATTCAATGAGAATAATAAAGAATGGAATAATGAAGTTCTCTTCATGAATACAAAAAAAATAATACCCCTTGAAAGTACAACAAATAATATCTCTTACAAGTAAAATAATACTTGATATAAGAGTAGTGAAGTAGCGAGAAAACTTTTCTTCTATCTCTATAGTCTCTCTCAGAGTTCAATTGAATTCGTAAGAAAATAATGAAGGAATGAGCTTTATTTATAGGAAAATGGAATGCATAGTAACTAGTCCATGAGCGATCCAGATTGATTTACTTTAATCTGACGGTCCATATTTAAAGAAAAATCTTTTAAATAAAATATAATATATTCTATTTATATAAAAGATTTTTACTATGCAAACACTATCGCGAGCACTATGCAAACACTATGCATAATAAAATATAATATATTCTATTTATAGAATAACTTTAATAAAGTATTCATTTTTATATAAAAGATTTTTCTATTTTATTACGTTAATAATACTGAATAAAACAAAACTTCTAAATCAACAATAATTGAATCAAATAATGTGAGATACTTGTCAACAACTATTGTAGCAATAATTGAACAAAAGCGAGTGACTTCTCACATAAATATCAATAATTAATACTGGTATGTGCTACTTATGCAACAACGCCAGTATTCTTTGTATTTTACTACTAAGTAGTTTAACGAAGATCAACGGTAAAACTTCCGCCATTATTTTTAATAAAATATTTTTATCGTTTTCTTAATCCGACAATAATTCCGTTGTGGGGTCCACCAATGATTGTGTCGTCGTATGAATATTTCCTATTTAAAATGAATATTCCCCAACCAATCGAATATAATATGACAACTTGCATACTTTGCAAAATTTATAAATATTACCCACAACTATAACATTATCTCAAATTCACACCATAATATAAAAAAAATTATTTTGAGAAAATTAATTCTTTATTTATAAAATCTAGGGTTTCACAATCTCCCTTCCTTATAGAATTTCACCCTCGAAATTTATGTACGTACCTGGTATGCCGAACAGGTGAGGATACCTTGACTTCATTTCAAATTCTAACTCTTGAGGTATAACCCTTGAGTGTTGGATACGATTCTTCTTATTCAAGATTTTAACACGAGATCTCATACGTTAAATCATCCGCTATCTCGTCTGATTCTAAATTAATAATGTGGTTCGGGTCATCCACATATTTACGTAACATTGATACGTTAAAATGTTATGAGCACGCGCCATACTTGGCGGTAAAACGAGTCTATAGGCCACAGTTCCTACTTCATCGAGGATTTCAAATGGGCCAATTAAATTGAGGGTTGAGATTTCCTTTCTTCGTCGATTCTTACTTCTAGAATAACGCCCTCTTGAACCTTCTTCTTCACATTCATCAGCTCTGAGTATATAGCTTGAGCGGCTTTAACTTTATCGATTAAAGTCGATTTTACTCGTATATTCGTTATCTTCACTTGGGTTCCTAGAGTCTTTAACTCGATCTTCATCATTTGTAAGTAAATACGAAATGGGCCTTTGTGTTAACAACATCTCACTCAAAACGATATGATCTTTCTACTCAACGCGTCATTCCACAACGTTCGCTTTCCCACGATGGTATTGAATGGTACGATCGTAATCTTCAACAGCTTGAGCCAACGTATTTGGCGCATGTTACGTTCGTTTTAAGTAAAGAAATATTTGAGGGTTTTAGAAATGGGTTTTGTACTGTATTCAATACAAAATTCAATTTCACGCTATAGGGGTAGGCTAGGAAGTCTTCATGAATATGTCAAGAAATTTATTAACGATAGAAATATCATTCAAAACTGTTACTCTCATCCAAGACTTGGATAGTACGTCACATTGATACCAATTGTGACTTTTATCCCTTAACATAGATATCACCTCATAATGCTACCTATCAACTTGTCATCGTCATTCACGACGTCGCCTACAGAAAGTCTGGCTTCGATGAATTCCACACCAGGAAGTCATCAACAAAAGGATCGGGGCTCTTTACTTATGGCTTGATATGACAATGATTGAATTTAGTAGTTTGGTTGCTTGAATTCGCATAATAGGTTGGTTAGGAATATGAAAGCTAACAACCTTACGAAAAACATGATGAGTAGTTAACCAATCGTTTAAAAAAAATCTACATCAAAGGCAAGTATTTTCAAAGAGATAAGATCAACAGGTAATGTGAAAGTGTCGATTTGAATCAAACAAGATTTACAAACAGTGGAGGTAACAAAGGTTTCTCCCAATGGAGTTTCAATGGATAAATCAAAGTTTAACTTCTCCGGAGCTAAGTACAAACATTGAACACAACTAGGTGAAATAAAGAGTGAGTAGAACCCAGATATCAACACGGTATAGACTTCGTGAAGAGCTTATGATTAACTTACCCGTGATAATTTTATTCAGGGTTCCTCGTCACAAGAAAAAAAATGCTCTCTTAAACTACCGAATTTTGGCTTATCCGGGACATCCTTTGGCATCACTATCCGGTTGGACTTGACTTCACCATACGACAAAATCGAGCTAGGTGACCTTTCTTCCACAATTAAAACATGCTTTGGATTATTCGTCATGCAGTTTGGACGGATGTGTCCCTCTTGTCGCATTTGAAACATCTGATCGATGGGCGTTCTTCTTCCTTTGAAATGGGTCTTTGGTGTTGGCGTCTTCACGTCATTGTTAAACCTCTTCTTAAAATGTCCATTCTTATTATCTTCGCCATGATTACCCGCAGAAATGGTTACCATTCTTGGCATGATAATATCCCCTCGATGGTTATCGTTGTTCGATGACCGTTGCCACTGGTATGATTATTATCGTGTTGTTGGTCGTTGCCTTTTGGTTGTGCTGACTCATTATCGTGCTCCAATAACTGAGCCGTATTCACAACATCTGAATATAAACAAAGTTTGTGAGAAATGAGGTATTAACGTATATCGGGTTTCAAACCTCGCAAAAATATTCATGTCATTCGCTCCTCATTATCGACCAAATGGGATGCTGTTGGGATAACTCGCAAACTTAGCCTCGTCTTTGCGACTGCGGTCATATTTTTTTGCTCAACTTGATGAATTCTACCTCCTTCATGTGACGAATACTTTCGTGAAAGTACTTGTCGTTGAATAATTCTTGGAACTTCTCCCAAGACATCTTGAGGTCGTCGGTGAGTCGTTTCTGATTCCCACCAATGATCTCCTTCTTCACACGCAACATAAAGGTGGCGAATGGAACCTTTGCTCCTCTAAGCATTCAAGACATCAAATATCTTGGTAATCTGCTTTATCCATGTCTCGCCTTAAGTGGTTCTGTCTTTCCCAAAAACTCCGGTGGTCCCAGCTCCTTGAAGCGCTTAAGCGGTGACTCAAAGTGGTTACCATTGTTTCCACTCGTGCATTATGGACGGAGCTGCCTTCACCCATTATTGCATGAATTGCTCCTTAAATTGCTTAGCGGTGACCGTCCGATAGTTATCAGTATTTCTACCTGCATTTTGGACAGGAGCTTCCTTTGCCTGTTGTATGAATTGCATAAAGCCTCTGACCATCCCATCATTCACCATTTCATCGGTGTTATTATTTTCATGAGGAGTATTGTTCTCTGGTTACAGATTATCCTGATTATTGATCTGTGGAGACTCAACGGTCTCCTGTTCTCCATTGATAATCTCAACATTCTCGGATGCCATTTTCAAACACTGCCATAAAATAAGGGTTAATTAACATATCACATATTATCCCTATACTTTGACCGACCAATTAAATACCAAATAAACTTAGGTAGGTCATACTAGCGAAGGAATTCCCCTTCTCTCCCCTCATAGTTCTTATCTCACATCTTAGCCAGGGATCATATCCCTAAGCTTTGATACCAACTGTGACGCCCCCAAAATTAGGTATACATCACCCATCTTGGGTCGCCATATATATGGTGCAGAATTCAAATACAACTTACGAATACCACTGTCATGTACAATACTACAAAACATAAACTGTGAGTTTGAATACAAATATTATCTACTAGAGATTATACAAACTCAAATGGAGTCCTCATTACAATTATTATCACACTATTTCACAGAATAGTAAGGACTACTAATGCTATCCTCTGGACCATCACTCCGTTTTCTGACTCGTCCCAGCTATATTCTCATTTCCTGAAGAGAACAGTGAAAGAAAGGGTGAGCTCAACTAGCCCAGTAAGAAATATTATGACTAAGATAATGCGAGAATAAATTATCATTAGCCTCCAACAATGATTAAACCGATAAAATACAATAGACATCAAGTTTAAGCTGCGGTGAACAAGCAATCCATTAAAAGAGTCAAGTAGAGAATAGAATCTACTATCTTTTATGATTTAAAAAGTTTTCTTTCACTTTTATTTTGAGACTCATTTCGATAAATAATCCACATCATTAAATCATCCATGCACTACAAAAGCCGAGGATATTCTTTAAGTATCACGACCACGAATTATCCATGCACTACGAAAGCCAACGATAATCGTGTTTTCATCAACGGTCCCGATCATGCCATAAAATAATTCATCTTTGCTCCCTTGGTCAAGAGAATCCATAGCCATAATCATACCAAAAGCGTCCATCAATGCACTACGGGACAATGAGGACTTTTAATTTTCACATCATTTGTAACATTACGGTCATGATTATATCGAATAATCCCTAGTCATAATCATACTAAGTCCATCTATGCACTACAGGCCACAGATGACTTTCAACATAACATAAACATGAGGATGATGACAATGTTATAAGAATTCAATTAAACAAGTTCAAGAATTAATTTATCCAAGAACCAATTAAAATTCAAGAATGCTCAGAAGAATATTTCCATGAAAAATCTTTGGATGAAGCGCAAATATCAAGGATATTCCACTAATTTCATGGAGTATAGAAGTCAAAATTTTAATCAATTGAGTATAATAAGAATGGAATAACAAAAGATATCACCATGCATGCGGTACTTAGATGAGCGGTTATTCAATAGAATAATAATAATGGAACCAGTCGGGGTGAAATTCACACTGAGCGAGGATGTTCCAACGAGAATAATAAATACGGAATAATAAATGATGGAACCAGGTCCGGCGTATAGCATAGACATGATATTTTGACAGAATAATAAAGACAGAATAATAAAAAATGGAACCGGTCCCAGTATATATGAAAGGATATTAGATAGAATAATAGAAGAATGTTACCAAGTATAGGGTAGTCCGAGTATCTTTGGTTATTCAATGAGAATAATAAAGAATGGAATAATGAAGTTCTCTTCATGAATACAAAAGAAATAATACCCCTTACGAGTACAACAAATAATATCCCTTACCAGTAAAATAATACTTGATATAAGAATAGTGAAGTAGCAAAAACCTTTTCTTATCTCTCTATAGTCTCTCTCCGGAGTTTCTCTACAGAGTTCAATTGAATTGTAAGAAAATAATGAAGGAATGAGCTTTATTTATAGGAAAATGGAATGCATAGTAACTAATCCATGAGCGGTCCAGATTGATTTACTTTAATCTGACGGTCCATATTTAAAGAAAAATCTTTGAAATAAAATATAATATATTCTATTTATATAAAAAAGATTTTACTATGCAAACACACTATATTGGGCACTATGCAAACACTATGCATAATAAAATATAATATATTCTATTTATAGAATAACTTTAATAAAGTATTCTATTTTATATAAAAGATGTTTCTATTTTATTACGTTAATAATACTGAATAAAACAAAACTTCTAAATCAACAATAATTGAATCAAATAATGTGAGATACTTATCGAACTATTGTAGCAATAATTGAACAAAACCGGTGACTTCTCACATAAATATCAATAATCAATACCGCAAAGTGTATTGCTACTATGCAACAATGCAGACATCTTGTACTTTTACTACTTAGAGTAGTTCAACAAAGATATCACCAGTAAAATTTCCACCGTTATTTTCAATAAAATATTTTTGTCGTTTTTCTCAATCCAACAATAATTCCGTTGTGGGGTCCACCAATGATTGTGTCATTGTCACGAATATTTCCATTTAAAATGAATATTCCCCGACCAATCGAATATAATATGACAACTTGCATACTTTGCAAAATTTATAAATATTACCCACAACTATAATATTATCTCATATTCACACCATAATATAAAAAAAATTATTTCGAGAAAATTAATTCTTTATTCATAAAATCTGGGGTTTCACAGGACGAGTCGGGGAGCGGAGTGATGGTCCTAGATGGTGCATTAGTAGTCCTCACTAATATGTGAAATAGTGTGATAATAATTGTAATGAGGACTCCTTTTGAGTTTGTATACTCTCTAGTAGACAATATTTGTATTCAAACTCACAGTTTATGTTTTGTCGTATTGTACACGATAGTTGTAATATTAAGTTGTATTTGAATTCTGTACCATGTAACTGGCGACTCAAGATGGGTGATGTATACCTATTTTGGGGGTGTCACATTTGGTATCAAAGCTTAGCGATATGATCCCTGGCTAGGATGTGAGAATAGAACTAGGAGGGGAGAGACGGGGGAATTCCTTCGCTAGTATGACCTACCTAAGTTTATTTGGTATTTAATTGGTCGGTCAGAGTATAGAGATAATATGTGATATGTTAATTAACCCTTGTTTTGTGGCAGTATTTGAAAATGGCATCTGAAAATGTTGAGATAAGTAATGGAGCACAGGAGATTGTTGAGTCTCCACAGATCAATAATCAGGACAATGTGCAACAGGATGTAGATAATCCTCCTGTAAACAACAACACTGATCAATTAACGAACGACGGTACGTTTAAGAGCTTTTTAGAATTCATGAAACATCAGTCGAAGGCGGCTCCTATTCATAATGCAGGAGGAAACAATGGCAACCCACGGTTGGTCACCGCTAAGCAATTCAAGGAGCTGGGACCACCGGAGTTTTTGGAAAAGCCACAACCACTTAAGGCAGAGACGTGGTTAAAGCAGATCACCAAGATATTTGATGTCTTGGGATGCTCCGAGGAGCAAAAGGTTCCCTTTGCCACCTTTATGTTGGGTGAAGAGGCAGATCACTGGTGGGAATATGTAAAACGCACCCAACTGACGCCTTTCAAGATGTCTTGGGAGAAGTTCAAGAGTCATTCAATGACAAGTACTTTCCCGAAAGCATTCGTCACATGAAGGAGGTGGAATTTATCAAGTTGGAGCAAAACAACATGATCGTATCACAGTACGAAGCCAAGTTTGTCGAGTTGTCCCGATTTACGTCCCATTTGGTTGATAATGAGGAGAGAATGACGCGAATGTTTCTAAGAGGTTTGAAACTTGAGATACGTCAATATCTTATCTCTCATAAACTGTGTTCGTATTCAGATGTTGTTAATAGGGCTCAGTTATTGGAGCGATAATGAGTCAACCAAACCAAAAGAGAGTAATGGCGCAAGAAAATGATAATCTCTAGGTGATAACTTGAGAATCAAAACGGTGATAATAAGCATGAAGGGAATCAACATGTCAGAAATGGTAACCACTTCGGTAGTAATCATGGCCAAAATAATAAGAATGGACATTTGAAGAAGAGAAGGTTCAATAATGAAGTAAAGGCGTTAAGCACCAAAGACCCGTTTTAAAGGAAGAAGAACGACCACCGGTCGATATGTTTCAAAAATGCGACGGGAGGACACATCCGTCAAACTATATCTGAAGAATCCAAAACGTGTTTTAATTGCGGAAGAGAAGGTCACCTAGCTCGATTTTGTCGTATGGTGAAGTTAAGTCCAGCTGGGATAGTGATGCCAAAGGATGTCCCAGACAAGCTAAAGCCGGTAGTTTAAGAAAGAGCGTTTTTTTTTCGTGACAAGGAACCTGAATAAAATTATCACGGGTATGTTAGTCATAAACTCTTGTGAAGTCTATACCGTGTTAGATATCGGTTCTACTTACTCTTTTAGTTCACCTAGTTGTGTTCAATGTTTGAAGTTAACTCCGGAGAAGTTAGACTTTGATATATCTCATTTAAACTTCGGTTGGGAGAAACCTTCGTTACCTCCACTATTTATAAATCTTGTTCAAATCAACACTTTCACGTTACCTGTCGATCTTATCTCTTTGAAAATACTTGCCTTTGATGCGATTTTAGGAATTGATTGGTTAACTACTCATTATGCTTTTCGTAAGGTTGTTAGCTTTCATATTCCTAACCAACCTATTATGCGAATTCAAGCAACCAAACAACTAAACTCAATCATTGTCATATCAAGCCATAAGTAAAGAGCCCGGTCCTTTCGTTCTTGACTTTCTTATGTGGAATGCACCGAAGCCGAACTTTTCGTAGGGGACGTTGTGAATGACGATGGCAAGTTGATAGGTATCAATGTGACGTACTATCCAAGTCTTGGATGAGGGTCACAGTTTTGAACGATATTTATATTGTTAATAAATTTCCTGGCGTATTCTTGAAGAATTCTTAGCCTACCCCTAGAGCGTGAAATCGAATTTTGTATTGACCCCAGTACAAAACCCATTTCTAAAACCCTCAAATATTTCTTCAACTAAAATGAATATAACATGCGCCAAAGACGTTGACTCGAGCTGTTGAAGATTACGATCGTACCATTCAATACCATCGTAGGAAAAATGAACATGGTAGCTAACGCGTTGAGTAGAAGATCGTATGCGGTTACACGTGCGAATATACGAACCCACGTGAAGATAACAAATATACGAGTAGAATTGACTTTAATCGATAAAGTTAAAGCCGCTCAAGCTACACACCCAAAGCTGATGAATGTGAAGAAGAAGGTTCAAGAGGGCGTTATTCTAGAAGGAAGAATTGACGAAGAGAGGAAATCCCAACCCTCGATTTAATTGGCCCATTTGAAATTCTCGATGAAGTAGGAACTATGGCCTATATACTCATTTTACCGCCAAGTATGTTGCGTGTTCAGAACGTTTTTTTTCTTCGTATCAATGTTACGTAAATATGTGGACGACCCGAACCACATTATTAATTTAGAACCGGACGAGATAGCAGAAGATTTAACGTATGAGGAGATACGTGTTAACATCTTGGATAAGAAGGATCATATTCGGCGCTCAAAGGTTATACCTCAAGAGTTAGAATTTAAAGTAAAGTCAAGGTATCCTCACATCTAAGATGGCTGTGTACGATGCGTGCACGTAAATTTCGAGGGCAAAATTTCATAAGGAGGGGAGATTGTGAGACCCCAGATTTTATGAATAAAGATTTAATTTTCTTGAAATAATTTTTTAAATATTATGGTGTGTGTAAGACCCCAACTTATTATAAATAAAATTGAATTTCCTCTAATTATTATTGTGAATAATAAGGTGTTAAATTGATATAATATTTTGGTTATGGGTGAAATGTGCAAATTTTGCAAAATATGCAAGTGGTTATAAAATAATCATTGTTGTCGGAGAATATTCGTTTGGTCGTGGAATATTCTTTTTGTCGAGAATATCCAAATCTGACGGTAGCTTGATCATTTGTGGGACCCATAACCTTAATAAGCGCTTCGGATGAAGAAAAGCGACAAGTTTGAGTTTTTATAAATAACGGCGTAATTATTCTGTTATTAACCGCTTGTCGGTTTACACGGTGGTTAAAATACGATGTCTGGCATGGTGGTTGCGACCGCGACACACGGTATTGCACAAAGATTGTTGAATTATTGATTCTTTACGAAGAAGGCCTTACTCAATAATTGTTACAAAGAATTCTTGTTCAATATTTTATTTTATTAATTCAATAATTCTTTGCGTTGATATTTTATATTATTGTTATTTCAATAATTGTCATTGCACAAGATTTCCCATTATCGGATCAATAATTCATATTATTTAAATAATATTATTAGATAACATTATTGGCAATGTCTAGAAAGTTACATCGAGGAGAGGTTTGGTCACTTAATTGCACGCTTGATGAGAGAAATCCTTATTGGAAAAGCCCCCTCTTTCACAGGGAACTACTTTGGTCATCATAATTGTGATTACGTAATATTATTTGTGAATAATTAATTATTGATTTATATGATAAGGAAATATTTATTTGATGTGGATATAAATGAGGGATTTATTTATGTGGTTATAAATGAAGGAATTTTAGTATAAATTATTTGTTGAAAGTTTGGCAATTATTTCTCCGATAAAATATTCATTCATGTGTATTATTATTATATATTATAATTGTTTAATAATATTATTATTATAATATATAAGCATGTGTTTATTTGAAACGGAAGTAAACAAAATGTATATGACTACTTGTTTTCAAAAGAAAGAAGGTGGTAACTTTGTTTTGGTTGGTATGATTGGTGGAAATAAATTGGTGGAAATGAAAATGGTTGGTGGTGGAAATTAAGATGTCTGCAAACTTTTCTCCATTGGTGTGGGCCTTAAGGAGTTGATTGGTTGGGCAAAGAAGAAAAGAAAGAGGTTAGGCGTGGAAAGAAAAAAAAAAGTTAGGCAGGCTTTGAATGGAAAAGATTAGGTGAAGAAAAAAATTTGCAAGTTAGGCAGCTTGTTGATTTTTCATCCGAGGGTTTTAGTATAAATAGGGGGTAACCCCTCCATCCTAAAATCACACCATTTTCAAATTCAGAAATTCTTATTCTAAAGTATTGTGAGTATTTTTCTTGAGTATAAGAATATTTTGAGCGTAGTTTTTCTGTAAGATTTTCTCAGAATAATATCTGATATTCCAGTCAAATCCAGTTTCTACCAAGGTAAAGGATATTATTTTATTTCAATACTCGTAAGAAATATTATTTACTTTCATACTCCATAGTATGGAAGAAATATTATTTCATTTCATATTCCTAAATTTGAACTTACTACGGTAAGTATTGCTTCTATAATTCCTGAAATGAATTGAAATTTCGTTTCATCTAATATCATTTCACAGGATTATTGGTCTGAACTTTTTATCAAATTTAGAACTTTTCATGACCGAAGTATCTTGTTCACGGGCATCGTTCACGGATCATTCACGCCATCGTTTCATTCGCGAATCGCTCACGCCATCGCTCACTTGTTCATGATTCTTTATTCATCGATTCACTTGCACCGCTTTGTTTGCATCTTTTCAAAAAGAAAAAAAAACTTATATTTTTTTTTCAAGTTATCTGTTGTGACCCTTATTCTTGAAATTTAATCCATGTTTTGATCTTCATTCTTGAATTTCACTCCACTATAGTTTATTATGGAGTATTATTGAACTTGGATAGACTGAAATATGAATCCCTAATATTTGTCCTTCTGTCTCACTGGATTCGTTCTTTAAAATATTTTTCATCTTCCTCAGTCATAAATGATGATATTACTAAATATCTTTGGCCCGTAGAGCAAAGATGAATGATTAACTGATGAATATTTTTAGCCCGTAGTGCAAAGATGAACAGGTGTGGAGATGAACATGACCAACTGGTGATACAAATGAATATCTTTGGCCTGTGGTGCATAGATGAATATTTGATTCGGGATGTATATTGATTGATGTTACAAGGATAAATTATTGATGATGGACTGTTAAATCTTAGAAGATAGTAAAATTCTTTCTCTACTTGATTCTTCTAATGGATTGAAGTTTTCGCTGCAGTTGTTGATCTAAAACTTGTTGTCTATTATAATTTATCAGATTTTTCCTTGTTGAAGACTAATGATAAATTGTTGTATATTATCTTAGTCATAATATTCTTTACTAGGCTAGTTGAGCTCACCCTTTCCCTTTTGTTCTATTTTTTTTCTCAGGAGGTGAGAACATAGCAGGAACTAGCCGGGGTATGGAGTGATGGTTCATGATAGATATATTAGTAGTCCTCACTATTTTGTAAAATAGTGTATCAATAATTGTAATGAGGACTCCTTTTGAGTTTGTATACTCTCTAATATACAATATTTGTATTCAAACTCACAGTATATGTGTTGTCGTATTTTGCACGACAATTATATTACTGAAGTTGTATTTGTTTCTATACCATGTATTTGGTAACTCAGAATGAGTTATGTATACCTATTTTGGGGGCGTCACAGTTGGTATCAGAGCTTAGGGATATGGTCTCTGGCGGAGATCGGGGAATAGAACTAGGAGGGGAGAGATGAGTAAATCATTCTCTAGTATGTCCTACCTAAGCTTAATTATTGGTCGGTCATAATATATGGATATAATGTGATATGTTAATTTGTTTAATTAACCCTTATTTTATGGCAGTATTTAAGAATGGTCACGAGAAGCGTTAACAATGGAGTGTATGAGGCCGTGGAACAACCTTTAGTCACAAACCGGAGAACGCATAAGCAGAAGACAACAATATTCTCTTGTAAACAACACTACCGAGAAAAAGATGAATGATGGAATGTTTAGGAGCTTTTTGCAGTTCATGCAAAATCAGACGAGGGAGACTCGTGCACAAAATACGGGTGGAAATGCTAGCGAATGCTGGCTTGTCACACATGCAAGCAGTTCAAAGAGTTGGGACCACCGAATTTAAGGGAAGCGGATCCGATTATGGCGGAAGCGTGGGTCAAACAAATTACCAAGATATTCGATGTCTTGGGATGCACGGAGGAACGAAGGTTCCATTCGCCACCTTTATGTTCGCGATGAGGCGGATCTCTGGTGGAGTGAAGTCGCAGCGTACCAACCGCACTCGGCGATGTCTTGGGAAGCGTTTTTGAAACTATTCAATGACAAGTACTTTCACGAAAGTATTCGCTATACGTAAGGAGAGGTGGAGTTTATCAAACTAGAACAAAACAACATGACGGTGTCCCAGTACGAGGCAAAGTTTGCAGAGTTATCCAGGTTTTCACCTTATTTGGTCGAGAATGAGGAACGAATGACGAGGATGTTTCTGAGAGGTCTAAAGCCTGAGATTCGGCAATATCTTATCTCTCATAAATTTTCTTTATATTCAGATGTTGTAAATAGGGCTCAATTATTAGAGCGAGATAATGAGTATGTACAACCGAGGGACCACAACCAGAGTCATACCGGTGGCGGTAGCCATCGGAGCAATAAAAACCAGCAGGGAGGAAAACATTCGGACAAAAGCGGTAACCACTCTGGTGGTAATCGTGGCCGTGATAATAGAAGGAGCGAGTCGGAAGGAGATTTCAAAAAGAAAAGGTTTAACAATGATAACGTGAAGACGTCAGCACACACATCAACGGTTTTTAGGGGAGGAGAACGAGCACCGGTCGTTTGTTACAAATGCGGGAAGGAGGGACACATCAGCCCAAACTGCCCACAACAATCCAAGGTGTGTTATAACTATGGAAAAGGAAGGTCATATATCTAGAGATTTTTTAGTTGCGAAACCAAGTTCAACAGGGATGGTGACTCCAAAGGCTATCCCGGATAAGTCGAAATCAGCGGTTCCTGGAAGAGCGTTTGTCGTGACTGGCCAAAACGTGAGGAACCCGAACGAGGTGATCACGGGTAAGCTAATCTTTAACTCTTGCGAAGTTTATACCTTACTAGATACCGGTTCTACCCATTCATTTATCTCTCCTGCTTGTGCTAAACGTTTAAACTTGACTCCGGAGAAATTGAACTTTGACTTATTTGTTGAAACCCCGTTGGGAGAAACCTTCGTTACATCTACAGTTTATAAATCTTGCTTAATCCAAGTTGGCACTATCATATTACCTGTTGATCTTATCTCTTTAAAGATACTTGTTTTTGATGTGATTTTAGGAATTGATTGGTTAACCACTCATCATGCTAAAATTTATTATTTTCGTAAGGTTGTTAGTTTTCATATTCCTAACCAACCTGTCATACGGATTCAAACTACTAAACCACTAAAATCAGTCACTGTCATATCAAGCCATAAAGCTATTCGTTTATTGAAAAACGGATGTCAAGCTTTCTTAGCCCATGTTATGTATTTGAACAGAGACAAGTCAGATTTGAATAATATTTCTGTTGTTAGTGAATTTCCTGATGTATTTCCTGAAGAAGTTCCCGGTCTACCCCCAAAACGTGATGTTGAATTCTTTATTGACCTTGAACCGGGTACAAACCCCATTTCTAAAACCCCATATCGAATGGCTCTATTGAACTTCGGGAGTTAAAAGTCCAACTCGCAGAAATTATTAGACATTGGTTTCATTCATCCTAGTACATCTCCTTGGGGTGCTCTGTTTTATTAAGTAAAGAAGAAAGACGGGGAGTATGCGATTTTGTATTGACTACCGAGAATTGAACCATGTCACCATCAAGAATAGCATCCGATTACCTCGCATTGATGACTGTTTGACCCGATTAAGGAGCACAATTCTTTTCAAAGATCGACCTTTGTTCGGATATCATCAATTTGAAGATTAAAAGCGAGGGTATTCAAAGAGCGCCTTCGCCGTAACTGAAGACGGGCATTATGAATTCTTAGTCATGTCTTTTGGATTGACTAATGCTCTCGCCATTTTCATGGATATGATGAACCGTGTATTCAAAGAATATTTGGATCAGTTCGTTGTTGTCTTTATTGATGACATCCTTATCTATTCCAAAAGTCGTGAAGATCATGAGCACCATTTGAAGCTGATACTTAAAAGTCTTCGTGAAAATAAGCTATATGCCAAGCTGAAGAAATGCGAGTTCTGGCTTGAAGAAGTAGCATTCCTTGGGCACGTGGTGTCAAAACATGGAGTATCATTGACCCGTGAAGATTGAAGCAATCAAAGTTAGGGAGCAAGTAGGAAGTCGATGGCCAAAGTGCGTAGCTTTCTGGGCTTAGCTGGTTATTATCGGAGATTCGTGGAAGGATTTTCTCGAATCTCTACTCCATTAACTCAGTTGACTCGGAAGGATACAAAATTTGTATGGAGCTAGGAATGCGAGAAAAGTTTTTAATAGTTCAAGAGGATACTCATTTCGGCACCTATTCTGGCAATACCATCTGGATCGGATGGATTTGTTATATACAGCGATGCTTCAGGCAAAGGGTTAAGATGTGTTCTCATGAAACATGGGAAAGTCATAGCCTATGCCTCACGACAACTCAAAGAATATGAGAGGAATTATCTAGTCATGATCTAGAGTTGGCAGCAGTTGTTTTCGCGTTGAAAATCTGGAGACACTACCTGTATGGGGAGAAAGTGGAGATCTATACGGATCATAAAAGCCTCAAATACTTCTTCACCCAAAAGGAACTCAACATGCGGCAACGACGTTGGCTCGAGCTATTGAAAGAATATGATCATACCATTCAATACCATACTGGAAAAGCAAACGTAGTAGCTGACGCATTGGGTAGAAGATCGTATGCGGGTATGAGTGCGATGTTGTAAACACAAAGATCCATTTTGTACGATTTACAAAAGATGGAGATTGAGTTAAAGACTCCAGGGACCCACGTGATGATGGCGAATATACGAGTAAAACCAACTTTAAAGACCCGACTTTTATAAATAAAGATGAATTTTCTATAAATATTATTTTTGAATATTATGGAATAAATTTGATATAATGTTATAGTTGTGGGTAATATTTATAAATTTTGCAAAGTAAGCAAGTTGTTATAAAATATTCGTTTGGTGGGGAATATTCTTTTTGTCGGGGAATATTAAATACGACGACTCAATCATTAGTGGACCCCCTGGCGGAAGTATTGTCGTAGTTAGAAAGCGACAAAATTATCTTTCTATAAAAATAACGTGGCGGAGGTTTTACCGTTAAAGCATTGAACTACCGGTGGTAAAAAAATGCGATGTCTGGCGTGGTTGCGTAGTAGTAGCACGGTATTGATTATTGATGCTTACGTGAAGTCACTTAGCTATACTCGATTATTACTACGATAATTTTTTGCATCATATCTCTTATATTATTGATTCAATTATTGTCACGATTATCATATCATGTATAATATGTTATATTATTAATTGAGGCGACAAGTTATAAATGATTAATAATTGTTGAAAGATTAAAAATGTGTTGATTAAAAATAAAATGATTTGTGGTAATATTTATTGATCCTTGATGTATATAAAAAGCATTGTTATGAGGCGTTTGTGGTAAGTTTGATTATTTTATGGGGGCCCATATGTCATCATCTAAAAGTCTCTTAAATCGATAGTAATTACCTTTGTGAATAGTAATTACCTTTGTGAATAGTATTTACCTTCGTCGATAGTAATTACCTTTGTGAATAGTAATTACCTTCTTCAATAGTATTTACCTTCGTCGATAGTAATTACCTTTGTGAATAGTAATTACCTTCTTTGATAGTATTTACCTTTAAATCGATATAGTAATTACCTTTGTGAATAGTAATTACCTTCGTCGATAGTAATTACCCCTTCATGAATAGTAGTTGTCCTTGATATTACGAGAGTTAAGCGCCTCTTGATTGTTCCAAAGGTTAATTACCCCTTCGCATGAATAGTAGTTGTCTCTTGATATTACCAAAGTCATTTTGACCCCGTTAAGACCGAAAGCCACCCTCGGTTTTCTATAAATAGAAAGCTCATTCCTTTCATTATTTCTTACGAATTCATTGAAACTACAGAGAGAAATTATAGAGAGAAAGAAGAAAAGTATACGCTACTTCACTTTTCAATATTAGGTTCTTCTAAGGTAGGGAATATTATTTGTTGTGCCGTAAAGGGTGTTATTCTTTCTTATTCATGAAGAAGCTGTTGTTATTCCATTTCTTATTATTACATTGGAATAACTTTTGTATCTGTGATTTACCCTATACTTGGTGACATTCTTTATTATTACATTGGAACATCATCACATGCATGTGTTTTTTACAGGACACAGTTCCGTCTTTATTATTATACATTGGAATATCACATGCGTGTGTTTTACACGGACACTGGTTCCATCTTTTTTATTATTAGTCTTTATTATTACGTTGGAATATCACATGCATCTTATCTGTAGGACTGGTTCCATCATTTATTATTCGCATTTATTATTACATTGGAACATCACATCGATTGTGAATTTCACGACTGGTTTTCGTTATTATTATTACATTGGAATAACTTTTGCTGTCTTGATCTATCGCATGCATGGTGATTTCTTTTGTTATTCCATTCTTTATTATATACCCGGTTGGTTAAAACTTTGACTTTATACTCCATGAAATTAGTAGAATATCCTTGATATTTGCGTTTCATCGATATCTTTTCATGGAAATATTCTTACGATCATTCTTGAATTTTACTCTCAAAAGCGATATATCGTGTGACAATTTGGGCGTTAATAATTCTGGATAAAATAATTCTTGAACTTGTTTTATTGAATTCTTATATCATTGTCATCATCCTCATGTTTATATTATGTTGAAAGTCATACGTGGCTGTAGTGCATAGATGGACTTGGTATGATTATGACGAGAGACTATTATTGATTACAAATGATGTGATGTCATCATGGCATAGTGCGTAGTAATGATTATACAAATGATGTGATAAAAATTACAAATGATGTGATAAAAATCCTCGATTGGTAGTAGTGCATTGATGGGACGATTGTTGGCATGATCATGACCATTAATGAATACCTGACTATTCTTGGCCCGTAGTGCGTGAATAATTGTGGTCGTGATCTACTAAAGAATATCCTGGTAGTAGTGCGGGGTGATTCGATGATGTGGAATATTTATTAAAAGTGAGTCTCGGCTATAATGATGATGAAAAACCTTTTAAAATCATAAAAGATAGTAGATTTTATTTTCTACTTGACTCTTTTAATGGATTCTTTGGATTCATTGTAGTTAAACTTGATGTCTATTATATTTTATCGGTTTAACATTATTTGAAGACTAATGATAATTTATTCTGCATTATCTTAGTCGTAATATTTCTTCTTGAGCTAGTTGAGCTCACCCTTTCTTTTCTTTGTTCTCTTGAGGAAATGAGAATATATAATTTGGGACGAGTCGGGGAGCGGAGTAATGGTCGAGAGGATAGCATTAGTAGTCCTCACTATTACGTGAAATAGTGTGATAATAATTGTAATGAGGACTCCTTTTGAGTTTGTATAATATCTAGTAGACAATATTTGTATTCAAACTCACGGTTTATGTCGTATTGTACCACGGCAGTTATATTAGTAAGTTGTATTTAAATTACGTACCATGTATCGACTACCCAAGATGGGTGATGTATACCTAATTTTGGGGGCGTCACGGTTTAGTATCGAGCTTAGGGATATGATCCTTGGCTAAGATGTGAGAATAGTACTAGGAGGGAGAGAGGGGGAATACCTTCGCTAGTATGACCTACTAAGTTTATGTCTTTATTTTATTGGTCGGTCGAGAATATAGAGATAATTTGTTACATGTCAATTAACCTTTTGTTTTGTGGCGATATCGAAAATGACATCGAGAATGTTGAGAATATGATGGAGCACTGAGGCGATCGTTGATTCACCACATATCGATAATCGAGGATAATGTGCATCGGGGAAGGCGACAATCCTCATGCAAACAACAACACCTTGACCAAATGATGAATGATCGAATGTTAGGAGGCTTTATGCGATTTATCCAAGCAATGATGAGAGAGCGACTCTGTCCAAAGCGTGGGGTGGAAACACGGAAAACTCTCGAGGCGGTCACCATTAAACAATTCAAGAGGCTGGGACCACCGGAGTTTAAGGAGAGCCAAAACCACTTACGGCGGAAGCATGGATAAAGCAGATTACCAAGATATTTGATGTCTTGGGATGCTCAAGGAGCAAAGGTTCCCTTGCCGCCTTTATGTTGCGGAGGAAGGCGATTCTTGGTGGGAATCGGTAAAAGCGTACTCAACTTCTTTGTCTTGAAGATATCTTGGGAGAAGTTCGGGGAGGCATTCAGCGACAAATACTTTCTGAAAGTATTAAGCCACATGAAGGAGGTGGAGTTTATCAAGTTGGAACAAAACAATATGGCCAGTGTCATGATACGAGGCAAAATTTGCGGAGTTATCACGGTTTTCGTCCCACTTGGTGGATAATGAAGAGAGAATGGCGCGAATGTTTTTAAGAGGTTTGAAAGCAGGAATCGTCGACATCTTATTTCTCATAAAGCTGTGTTTGTATTAGGATGTTGTAAATAGGGCTCGATTAGTGGAAGCGCGATAACGAGTCAATATGACTAAAAAGAAGCGGTAAGCAAAATTATAATACCGGTGAGTAGTCATGAGCGGTGACAACAAGCGTGGAGGAATCAAAAGGCGGATATGGTAACCACCGGTGGTAATCGAGGGGCCAAAACAATAAGAATGGACATTTCAAGAAAAGGAGATTCAATGATGATGGAAAGGCGTCGACCTGACACCGTTGTTAAGGAAGGAGAAAGACCACCTATCGTATGCTTCAAATGCGGAGGAGAGGGACACATCGATCGAAGCTGTGCCATCTAGTCAAAGCATGTTATAATTGTGGAAAGAAGGTCACTTAGCTCGATTTTGTGTCGTTCTAGAAGACAAATTCAACTAGGATGGAGAGCACCAAAAGTAGTCCCGGAAAATCAAAAGCCGGTAGTCTGAGGAGGCGTTTGTTGTGACCTCCCGGAGAGCAAGGAACCCGAATGAGGTCATCACGGGTAAGCTTATCATAAACTCTAATGAAGTCTATACTTTATTTGATCTGGGTTCTACCCATTCTTTTATTTCTCTACTTGCGCTCATCGATTAAATTTGACTCAGGAGAAATTAGACTTTGACTTATCTGTGGAAACTCCGTTGGGAGAAACCTTCATTACATCCTTTGTTTATAAGTCTTGTTTGGTTCAAATCGGTACCCTCACATTACTGTCGATCTTATTTCATTAAAAATACTTGCATTTTGGCGTGATTCAAGGGATTGATTGGTTAACTACTTATCATGCAAAAATTGATTATTTTCGTAAGGTTGTTAGCTTTCATATTCCTAATCGACCTATTATGCGAATTCAAACGACCAAACCATTAAAATCAATCACGGTCGTCTCAAAAGCCATAAAGCTATTCGTTTATTGAAAAGCGGATGTCAAGCTTTCTTAGCTCATATCTGATTTAAACAAAAATCGTCGGTTTTGAGCGATATTTCTATTGTTAATAAATTTCTGGCGTATTTCCAGAAGAACTTCTGGCCTACCCCAGGCGTGAAATTGAATTTTGTATCGACCTTGAACCCGTCTAAAACCTATTTCAAAAGCCCATATCGAATAGCTCTATTGAACTTGAGGAGTTAAAGACCCCAGCTGCGAGGAATTGTTAGACATTGGCTTTATTAAGTCTAGTACTTCTCCTTGGGGTGCTCTGTTTATTCGTGAAGAAGAAAGATGGGAGTATCGACTTTGTATTGATTATCGGGAGTTGAATCATGTCACCATCAAAAATAGGTATCCATTGCCGCGTATTGATGACTGTTTGACCCGATTCTGAGAGCAAATTCTTTTCAAAGATTGATCTTCGTTAGGATATCACCGATTGAAGATTAGAGCCGTGACATTCAAAGGCGGCTTTTCGGAACTCGATGCGGGCATTATGAATTCCTAGTCATGTCCTTTGGATTGACTAATGCTCTCTTTGCCTTCATGGATATGATGAGCAAGTATTGAGGAATATTTAGATCACTTTGTGGTCGTCTTTATTGATGACATCCTTATTTATTCAAAAGTAGTGAAGATCATGAGCAACACTTGAAGGTGACTCCAAAAGCCGTGAATATAAGCTTTATGCGAGTTGAAGAAATGACGAGTTACGGCTTGAAGAAGTAGCATTCCTTGGGCGCGTGGTATCAAGTCATGGAATATCATTGACCAACAAAGATTGAAGCTATTCAAAGTGGGAACAACCTAAATCGATAATAGAAATCGTAGCTTTCTCGGTTTATTTGGTTATTATCGGAGATTCGTGGAAGGATTTTCTCGAATCGCTACTCCATTGATTTCGGTGACTCGAAAAGATCTGAAAGTTCGGTTGGAAGCGAAGAATGTGAGAAGAGTTTTCAAGAACTCGAGAGGAGACTTATTTATTGCTTTACGTTACGACAATACCATCGGCTCGGAGGATTTGTCATCTCTGATGATGCTTGGGCAAAAAAGGTTGGGATGTGTTCTCATGCGACATGGAAAAGTTATAGCCTATGCCTCATGACAACTCAAAGAATATGAGAGGAATTATCCTACTCATGATCTAGAGTTGGCGGTTTGTTATCTTTGCACTTAAAATTTGGAGGCATTACTTGTATATGGGAGAAAGTGGAGATCTTTTACGGATCATAAAAAGCCTCAAATATTTCTTCACTCAAAAGGAACTCAACATGCGACAACGGCGTTGGCTTGAGCATTGAAAGATTATGATCGTACCATCGATACCATCGAAAAAGCGAGCGTGGTAGGTGGCGCATTGAGTAGAAGATCATATACAGAAATCTGAGTGCGTTATTGTCGCATGATGAGCCCATTTTGTGTGACTTGCAAAGGATGGAGATAGAGTTAAAGACTCAGGGGACGCGTGTGATGATAGCGAGTATCTGAGTAGAGCAGACTTTAATCGATAAAGTTAAAAGGCTGCTCGAGCTACGGGACACGGAGGTGATGCGTATGAGGAAGAAAGTGCAAGAAGGTGCTATCTGGAAGGAAGCAAGAATCGATGAAGAAGGAATACTTGAGTCGACTCCGGACTTTGTGTTCTAACGACCACGATTTAAAGTATAATATCATGATGGGCGCCTGACACACCATTTGCAATCCATCACTGGGAGTACCAAAATGTATCATGATATTAAATCATACATTTTGGTGGAGCAATATGAAGAGAGAGAGATATATTTGTTTATCTCAAGGTGTCTAACTTGTCAGCGAGTTAAAGCGGGCATCAAGTACCAAAAGGTCCATTGCAACCACTTGAAATTCGGAATGGAAGTGGGAGCACATTACCATGGATTTAGATTCTGGGGTCTTCTAAGGTTTCTCAAGGCGTTGATGCGATTTGGGTCATTGTTGATAGATTGACCAAGTACGCTCATTTCTTCAAATCTGAGAAACTTATACACTTGAGCGTCTTGCTCGTATGTACATAAGCGAGATTGTAAAGGCTGCATGGTATGCGGTATCCATAGTTTACGATCGAGACCCAAGATTCACTTCACGATTTTGGGTTTAGTTTGCAAAAAGCTATGGGCGCGGACTTACGATTTAGCTTCGGCATATCATCCTCGAGAGACGGACGGACGATCGGAGAGGACTATTCAAACTCTTGAAGATCTATTAAGACTACTGTGTCCTTGATTTCAAGGGAGTTGGGACAAGTTCTTACCATTGGTGGAGTTTTTCTACAACAGCGATTATCAAGCAAGTATTGGCATGGCTCCATTCGAGCGTTGTATGGAAGAAAGTGTCGTTCTCGGTATCTTTGGGATGAGGTGGGTGAAGCAGCGTTGTTGGGGCCGGAGTTGATGCGTATGACTACGGAAAAGATTCAAACGATCAAACAACGTATAAAAACCTCACAAAATCGATGAAAAGAGTTATCTTGATCTTCATCGAAAGGGCGTGGAATTCGATATAGGAGATCGTGTGTTGTTAAGAAGTTGCTCCATGGAAAGGAGTTACAAGATTTGGAAAGAGAGGAAAACTTAATCCTCGATTCATCGGTCCATTTTAATCCTCGATCGAGTAGGAGCGTAGCTATAGACTCGCTTTTCTGCCAAATATGTCTCGTGTTCATAGCGTTTTTCACATATCCATATTACGTAAATATGTGAAAGACCGAACCATATTATTGAGTTAGAGCCGGACGAAATAGCGGAAGATTTGGCGTATGAAGAGGTTCTGTTCAAATTTTGGATAAGAAGGAACATATTCTACGCTCGAGGTTATACCTCAAGTCGAAAGTTTTGTGGAGGAACCACGATGTTGAGGAAATGACTTGGGAGTTAGAATGCGAAATGAAATCAAGGTATCCTTACCTCTTGACATACCAGTCGTACCCTAATTTCGGGCGAAATTTCATAAGAAGGGAGGTTGTAAGACCCGACTTTTATAAATAAAGATGAATTTTCTATAAATATTATTTTTGAATATTATGGAATAAATTTGATATAATGTTATAGTTGTGGGTAATATTTATAAATTTTGCAAAGTAAGCAAGTTGTTATAAAATATTCGTTTGTGGGGAATATTCTTTTTTGTGGGGAATATTAAATGCGACGGCTCAATCATTAGTGGACCCCCCTAGCGGAAGTATTGTCGTAGTTAGAAAGCGACAAAATTATCTTTCTATAAAAATAACGGTACGGAGGTGTTACAGAGTTAAAGCTGTTGAACTACCGGTGGTAAAAATGCGATGAATGGCGTGGTTGCATAGTAGTAGCACGGTATTGATTATTGATCTTACGTGAGAAGTCATTTAGCTATACTCGATTATTGCTACGATAATTCTTTGCATAATATCTCTTATATTATTGATTCAATTATTGTCACGATATCATCATATAATATGTTATATTATTAATTAATTGAGGCGACAAGTTATAAATGATTAATAATTGTTGAAAGATTAAAAATGTGTTGATTAAAAATAAAATGATTTGTGGTAATATTTATTGATCCTTGATGTATATAAAAGTACATTATGAGGCGTTTGTGGTAAGTTTGATTATTTTATGGGGGCCCATATGTCATCATCTAAGAGTCTCTTTCGTCGATAGTAATTACCTTTGTGAATAGTAATTACCTTTTGAATAGTATTTACCTTCGTTAATAGTAATTACCTTTGTGAATAGTAATTACATTCTTGATAGTATTTACCTTCGTCGATAGTAATTACCTTTATGAATAGTAATTACCTTCTTGATAGTATTTACCTTCGTCGATAGTAATTACCTTTGTGAATAGTAATTACCTTCTTTGATAGTATTTATACCGTCGATAGTAATTACCCCTTCATGAAATAGTAGTTGTCCCTTGATATTACCAAGAGTTAAGCGCCTCTTGATTGTTCGAAGGTTAATTACCCCTTCACAAATAGTAGTTGTCTCTTGATATTACGAGAGTCATTTTGACCCTTCGTTAAGACCGAAGCCACCCTCGGTTTTCTATAAAAATGAAAGCTCATTCCTTCATTATTTCTTATGAATTCATTGAAACTACTAGAGAGAGAAACTATAGAGAGAAAGAAGAAAAGTGATACTGCTACTTCACTTTTCCAATATTCGGTTCTCTAAGGTAGGGAATATTATTTGTTGTGTGCCGTAAAAGGGTGTTATTCTTTCTTATTCATGAAAGCTGTTGTTATTCCATTTCTTATTATTACATTGGAATAACTTTTTGTATATGTGGTTTACCCTATACTTGGTGACATTTTTATTATTACATTGGAACATCATGCATGTGTGTTTTACAGGACTGGTTAAAATCTTTATTATTATTACATTGGAATATCACATGCGTGTGTTTTACACGGACTGATTCCATTTTATTATTCCATCTTTATTATTACATGCCGGAATATCACATGCATCTTTATCTGTGGGACTGGTTCCATCATTTATTATTCGCATTTATTATTACATTGGAACATCACATCGGTGTGAATTTTCACGACTGGTTAGTTATTATTATTACATTGGAATAATTTTTTGCTGTGATGATCTATCGCATGCATGGTGATTTCTTTTGTTATTCCATTCTTTATTATACCCGGTTGGTTAAAACTTTGACTTCTATACTCCATGAAATTAGTAGAATATCCTTGATATTTGCGTTTCATCGATATCTTTTCATGGAAATATTCTTACGATCATTCTTGAATTTTACTCTACAAAAGCGATATCATGTTGACAATTTGGGCGTTAATAATTCTGGATAAAATAATTCTTGAACTTGTTTTATTGAATTCTTATATCATTGTCATCATCCTCGTGTTTATATTATGTTGAAAGTCATCGTGGCACTGTAGTGCATAGATGGACTTGGTATGATTATGACAGAGACTATTGATTGTAATCATGGTAGTAATATTACAAATGATGTGATGAAAAGTCATCGTGGCTGTAGTGCATAGATGGACTTGGTATGATTATGACCGAGAGACTATTCGGTGTAATCATGGCCGTAATGTTACAAATGATGTGATAAAAATCCTCGATGGGTAGTAGTGCATTGATGGGCCGAGTTGTTGGCATGATCATGACCATTAATGAATACACAACTATTCTTCTTGGCGTAGTGCATGAATAATTGTGGTGTGATGATCTTAAAGAATATCCTTGGTAGTAGTGCGGGGTGATTCGATGATGTGGAATATTTATTAAAAAGTGAGTCTCGGCTATACTTGATGATGAAAAACCTTTAAAATCATAAAAGATAGTAGATTTTATTTTCTACTTGACTCTTTTAATGGATTGCTTATTCATTGGAGTTAAACTTGATGTTCATTATATTTTATCGGTTTAACATTGTTGAAGACTAATGATAATTTATTACGCATTATCTTAGTCATAATATTTCTTCTTGAGCTAGTTGAGCTCACCCTTTCTTTTTCTTTATTCTCTTTGAAATGAGAATATAAATTTGGGACGAGTCGGGGAGCGGAGTAATGGTCGAGAGGATAGCATTAGTAGTCCTCACTATTAATACGTGAAATAGTGTGATAATAATTGTAATGAGGACTCCTTTTGAGTTTGTATAATATCTAGTAGACAATATTTGTATTCAAACTCATAGTTTATATCGTATTGTACTGCAGCAGTTATATTAGTAAGTTGTATTTAAATTACTATACCATGTATCGACTACCCAAGATGGGTGATGTATACCTAATTTTGGGGCGTCACAATGCTATGGGCACGGATTTACAATTGATTCGGCATACCATCCTCAAACGGACGGACAATCAGAGAGGACTATTCAAACTCTTGAAGATCTATTAAGACTCTGTGTCCTAGATTTCAAAGGGAGTTGGGATAAATACCTACCACTGTTGGAATTCTCCTACAACAACAGTTATGAAACAAGTATAGGCATGGCTCTATTCGAGGCGTTGTATGGACGAAAGTGTTGTTCTCCAGTATGCTGGGACAAGGTGGGAGAAGCAACGTTGTTGGGACCAGAATTAGTACGCATGACCACAGAAAATATCCAAATGATTCGACAACGTATTCAAACCTCACAAGATCGACAAAAGAGTTATGCTGATCTTCATCGAAAAGACGTGGAATTTAATATTGGGGATCATGTATTGTTACGTGTTGCAGCATGGAAAGGAGTAACAAGATTTGGGAAGAGAGGAAAACTCAATCCACGATTTGTTGGTCCATTTGAGATTCTTGACCGAATAGGAAATGTGGCCTATAGACTCGCGTTACCTCCAAGTATGTCTCGTGTTCATAATATTTTTCACATTTCTATGCTTCGTAAATATGTGAAAGACCCGAACCATATTATTTGTAAGACCCCAACTTTTATAAATAAAGATGAATTTTCTATAAATATTATTTTTGAATATTATTGAGTAAATTTGATATAATGTTATAGTTGTGGGTAATATTTATAAATTTTGCAAAGTAAGCAAGTTGTTATAAAATATTCGTTTTTATCGGGGAATATTCGTACGACGGCACAATCATTGGTGGACCCCACAATAGAATTATTGTCGGATTAAGAAAACGACAAAAAATACTTTATGAAAATAACGGCGGAGGTGTTACCGTTAAAAGCTGTTGAACTACCCGGTAGTAAAAAAAATACGATAATATGCGTGGTTGCGTAGTAGCACCAGTATTGATTATTGATGCTTACGTGAGAAGTCACTCACTATACTCAATTATTGCTACGATAAATCTTTGCATCATATCTCTTATATTATTGATTCACTTATTGTCACAAAGATTATCATCATATAATATGTTAAATTATTAAATCAATAATTGAGACGACAAGTTATAAATGATTAATAATTGTAGAAAGATTAAATATGTGTTGATTAAAAATAAAATAATTTGTGGTAATATTTATTCAATCCTTGATGTATATAAAGAGTATATTATGAGACGTTTGTGGTAAGTTTGGTTATTTTATGAAAGCGGGGGGCATATTTCATCATCTAAGAGTCTCTTCATCAATAGTAATTACCTTCGTCAATAGTAGTTACCTTCGTCAATAGTAATTACCTTTACCAAACGTCAAACCACTTGCCGTTTCATATTACAGGCGTCAAACCAATTGTCGTTTCACATTACAGGCGTCGAACCACTTGGTGTTTCACATTACAGACGTCAAACTACTTTTCTTTTCACATCACCAGTCGTCAAGCCACTTGCTTTTTCACATTTCAAGTGCTAAGCTAGAAATCTTCTATAAATAGAGGCCTAGTGCTTCATTATTTTTCACGAATTCATTCAAGCTATAGAGAGAGAAAGTATAGAGAGAATAAGAGAGAAAGAAGAAAGTATTGATATTCATTACACTATTGTAGTATTCAATCTCCTACTAATGTAAGGGGTGTTATTCTTTCTTATTTATGAAGAGAACTATTGTTATTCCATTGCTTATTATTACATTGGAATAACTTTTGTATCTGTGATTTACCCAATACTTGGTGACATTCTTCTATTATTCTGTTAGAACATCCTGTTTGTGTGTTTTACAGGACCTTGTTTAAATCTTTATTATTATTACATTGGAACATCCTGTTTGTGTGTTTTACACCGAACACGGGTTCCGTCTTTTATTATTATTACATTGGAATATCACATGCGTGTGTTTTACAGGGACTGGTTTAAATCTTTTTATTATTACATTGGAACATCCTGCTTTGGTGCAAATTTTGCTTAACTTTGGTTCCGTTATTATTATTCATTGGAATAACTTTGTTTATGCAAAAGTCCGCATGCATGCGTGGTGATTTCTTTTGTTATTCCATTCTTTATTATACTCGGTTGGTTAAAGTTTTGACTTATACTCCATGAAATTAGTAGAATATCTTTGATATTTCATGGCTTCATCCGATATCTTTTCATGAAAATATTCTTACGATCATTCTTGAATTTTACTCTACAAAGCAGTATCATGTTAACAATTTGAACATTATTAGTTCCTGGATAAATTAATTCTAGAACTTGTTTTATCGAATTCTTATATCATTGTCATCATCCTCAGAGGAGCAAAAGGTTCCTTTTGCCTCCTTTTTTTATTCTTGTGAGAGGCGATTCATTGGTGGTAATCAGAAACGTACTCAACTTCTTTGTCTTGAAGATGATCTTGGGAGAAGTTCCAGAGGCATTCAACGACAAATACTTTCCAAAGTATTCGTCACATGAAGGAGGTGGAGTTTATCAAGTTGGAACAAAACAATATGACCTTGTGTCACTGTCACGAGGCTAAATTTGCGGAGTTATCCCGATTTGCGTCGCACTTGGTGGATAATTAAGAGAGAATGACACGGATGTTTTGAAGAGGTTTGAAGTCGGAGATACGTCAACATCTTATTTCTCATAAACCGTGTTTATATTCGAGATGTTGTAAATAGGGCTCGATTAGTGGGGTAGCGATAACGAGTCAACGCAACTAAAAGAGAGCGGTAACAAAATGATAATACTAGCGAGAAGCGATCATGAAGCGGTGACAACAAGCGTGGAGGAATCAACGGGCGAAATGATAACCACCGGTGGTAATCGGGCCAAAATAATAAGAATGGACATTTCAAAAGAGGAGATTCAACAATGATGGAAAGGCGTCGACCAAAGACTGTCGTTAAGGAAGGAGAAACGACCACCTATCATATGTTTCAAATGCGGAAGGAGGGCACATCGGTCCAAACGTGCGATGCGATGTCACGAGTCAAAGTATGTTATAATTGTGGAAGAGAAGGTCACTTAGCCCGATTTTGTCGTTCACAGAAGATAAATTAAACTAGGATGGAGGCACCAAAGGTCAGTCCCGGAAAAGTCAAACCTGGGTTACAAGGGAGAGCGTTTGTTGTGACCTCCCAGAAAGCAAGGAACCCGAATGAGGTCATCACGGGTAAGCTTATCATAAACTCTAACGAAATCTAGATTTTATTTGATACCGGTTCTACCCATTCTTTTATTTCTCCTACTTGCGCTCATCGATTAAATTTGACTCCGGAGAAATTAGACTTTGACTTATCTGTGGAAACTCAGTTGGGAGAAACCTTCATTACATCCACTGTTTATAAGTCTTGTTTGGTTCAAATCGGTACCCTCACACTACCTTTAGATCTTATTTCATTAAAAATACTTGTATTTGACGTGATTCTAGGGATTGATTGGTTAACTACTCATCATGCAAAAATTGATTGTTTCCGTAAGGTTATTAGCTTTCATATTCCTAATCAACCTATTATGCGAATTCAAGCGACCAAACCATTAAAATCAATCATGGTCATCTCAAGCCATAAAGCTATTCGTTTATTGAAAAACGGGTGTCAAGCTTTCTTAGCTCATGTCACAGATTTAAACAAAAATATGTCAGTTTTGAACGATATTTCTATTGTTAATAAATTTCTGGACGTATTCTAGAACAACTTCTTCCTGGCCTACCCCAGGCGTGAAATTGAATTTTGTATCGACCTTGAATCCCATTTACAAAACCCATTTCCAAAGCCCCATATCGAATGGCTCCTATTGAACTTCAGGAGTTAAAGACCCAACTGCAGGAATTGTTAGACATCGGCCTTAAGTAGTTGATTGGTTGGGCAAAGAAGAAAAGAAAAAGGTTAGGCGTAGAAAGAAAAAAATAAAAGTTAGGCAGGCTTTGAATGGAAAAGATTAGGTGAAGAAAAAAATTTGCAAGTTAGACAGCTTGTTGATTTTTCATCCGAGGGTTTTAGTATAAATAGGGGGTAACCCCTCCATCCTAAAATCACACCATTTTCAAATTCAGAAATTCTTATTCTAAAGTATTGTGAGTATTTTTCTTGAGTATAAGAATATTTTGAGCGTAGTTTTTCTACAAGATTTTCTCATAATAATATCTGATATTCCAGTCAAATCCAGTTTCTACGAAGGTAAATGATATTATTTTATTTCAATATTCGTAAGAAATATTATTTTCTTTCATACTCCATAGTATGGAAGGAATATTATTTCATTTCATATTCCTAAATTTGAACTTACTATGGTAAGTATTGCTTCTATAATCCCTGAAATGATTAGAAATTTCGTTTCATCTAATATCATTTCAAGTCATCTAATACCGTTACTGTTCACGGGTACTGTTCAAAAAAGAAAAAAAATTATATTTTTTTTTCAAGTTATCTGTTGTGACCCTTATTCTTGAAATTTAATCCATGTTTTGATCTTCATTCTTGAATTTCACTCCACTATAGTTTATAATGGAGTATTATTGAACTTGGATAGACTGAAATATGAATCCCTAATATTTGTCCTTCTGTCTCACTGGATTCGTTCTTTAAAATATTTTTCATCTTCCTCAGTCATAAATGATGATATTACTAAATATCTTTGGCCTGTAGAGCAAAGATGAATGATTAACTGATGAATATCTTTGGCCCGTAGTGCAAAGATGAATAGGTGTGGAGATGAACATGACCAACTGGTGATACAAATGAATATCTTTGGCCTGTAGTGCAAAGATGAATATTTGATTCAGGATGTATATTGATTGATGTTACAGGGATAAATTATTGATGATGGACTGTTAAATATTAGAAGATATTAAAATTCTTTCTCTACTTGATTCTTCTAATGGATTGATGTTTCCGCTGCAGTTGTTGATCTAAAACTTGTTGTCTATTATATTTTATCAGATTTTTCCCTGTTGAAGACTAATGACAAATTATTGTATATTATCTTAGTCATAATATTCTTTACTGGGCTAGTTGAGCTCACCCTTTTCCTTTTGTTCCATTTTTCTTCTCAGGAGGTGAGAACATAGCAGGAACTAGCCGGGGTATGGAGTGATGGTTTAGGATAGATATATTAGTAGTCCTCACTATTTTGCAAAATAGTGTATCAATAATTGTAATGAGGACTCCTTTTGAGTTTGTATACTCTCTAGTATACAATATTTGTATTCAAACTCACAGAATATATATGTTGTCGTATTTTGCACGGCAATTATATTACTGAAGTTGTATTTTTTTCTGTACCATATATTTGGCGACTCAGAATGGGTGATGTATACCTATTTTGGGGGCGTCACAGTTGGTATCAGAGCTTAGGGATATGGTCTCTGGCGGAGATCGGGGAATAGAACTAGGAGGGAAGAGATGAGTAAATCATTCGCTAGTATGTCCTACCTAAGCTTATTTGTTGGTCGGTCATAATATATGGATATAATGTGATATGTTAATTTGTTTAATTAACCCTTGTTTTATGGCAGTATTTAAGAATGGCTGCTGAGAACGTTAGCAATGGAGTGTATGAGACTATGGAACAACCTTTAGTCACAAACCAGGAGAACGTACAACAGGAAGACAATATTCCTCCTCTAAACAACACTACCAAGCAAAAGATGAATGATGGAATGTTTAGGAGCTTTTTGCAGTTCATGCAAAATCAGACGAGGGAGACTCATGCACAAAATACGGGTGGAAATGCTAGCAATGCACGGCTTGTCACAGCCAAGCAGTTCAAAGAGTTGGGACCACCAGAATTTAAGGGAAAGCCGGATCCCATCATGGCGGAAACGTGGGTCAAACAAATTACCAAGATATTCGATGTCTTGGGATGCACGGAGGAACAGAAGGTTCCATTCACCACCTTTATGTTCGCGGTGAGGCGGACTCTTGGTGGGAGTCTGTGAAGCATACCTAACCGGCCGCTTTTCAAAGCATGTCTTGGGAAATGTTTCAGAAACTATTTAATGACAAGTACTTTCCTGAAAGTATTCGTTATATGAAGGAGGTGGAGTTTATCAGACTAGAACAAAACAACATGACGGTGTCCCAATATGAGGCGAAGTTTGCAGGGTTATCCAGGTTTGCACCTCATTTGATCGAGAATGAGGAACGAATGACGAGGATGTTTCTAAGAGGTCTAAAGCTCGAGATTCGGCAATATCTTATCTCTCATAAATATTCCCCGACTAATCGAATATTCCCCGACACAACGAATATTTTAAATCAACTTGCTTACTTTGCAAAAAAAAAAATTCACATATTACCCTTAACTTTAAACTTTTATCAATTTAACTATTTACCAAAATAGAAAAATTGAATACTTTTATTTCATAAAATTCGGGGTCTCACATGTTAGGTTGATCTTGAGATGTAATAGATAGGCTTCGAAGAATTCGTAGTGTATCAATCTGATCAAGATTGCATAAGTCAAGGCAGAAACGTAGAGCTTCGAGAATCGTAATGTACCTGCCTTGAAGGGCTTATTCAGAAATCGTAGAGTGGTCCCAACGTTTACCGAGCCAACTCAAAGATCGTAGTGTGCTCTCGAAAACGTAGAGTTTTCAACTCAAGAAAGCAAAGATCGTAGTGTGCAAGTATTTAAGAGAAATCATAGTGCTCTCTGCTGATAGCATCAGACCAAGCACCAAGGCGACAAGTCACCACGATCTGAATCGTAGAGTATCATCTGCCTTGTGTCAAAAGCATCAAGCCTCACGTTTTGTGTGGAGACTGTGAGACCCCATATTTTATGAATAAAGATTTAATTTTCTCGAAATAATTTTTTAATATTATAGTGTGGATTTGATATAATGTTATAGTTGTGGGTAGTATTTATAAATTTTGCAAAGTGTTCAAGTTGTTGTATAATATTCGATTGGTCGGGGAATATTCTTTTTGTCGGGAAATATCTGTACGATGGTACAATCATTGGTGGACCCCACAACAGAATTATTATCGGATTGAGAAAACGACAAAATTATTTTATGGAAATAACGGCGGAAGTTTTACCGTTAACTGTTAAAACACCGGTGTAAAAAATACGATGAATACGGCAGAGTTGCGTAGTAGTAGCACGGTATTGATTATTGATGCTTACGTGATAAGTCACTCAGTTTTGTTTTATTGATATTGTTAATGTAATAAAACAGAATACTTTTATAAAGTTATTCTATAAATAGAATATATTATATTCTATTATGCATAGTATTGCATAGTGTCTGGCATAGTGTTTTGCATAGTAAAATCTTTTATATAAAACAGAATACTTTTATAAAGTTATTCTATAAATAGAATATATTATATTTTATTATGCATAGTGTTTGCATAGTGCCTGCATAGTGTTTGCATAGTAAAATCTTTTATAAAGTTATTCGTTTTATTAGATTATAAATAGAATATATTATATTTTATTTAAAAGATTTTGCTTTAAATATGGACCGTCAGATTAAATTAAATCAATCTGGACCGTTCATGAGTTAGTTACTATGCAGTCCATTTTTCTATAAATAGAAGCTCATTCATTCATTATTTCTTACGAATTCACTGAAACTTTAGAGAGAGAAACTATAGAGAGAAAGAAGAAAAATGTTCTGCTACTTCACTACTTCTATATCCAGTACTCTTCTTTCTAAGGTAGGGAATATTATTTGTTGTACTCATAAGGGGTATTCTTTCTTTCTTATTCATGAAGAGAACTTCTGTTATTCCATTCTTTATTATTCTATTGGAATAACCTGTATACGCGGGATACCCTATACTTGGTGAAATGTTTCTGTTATTTCATTCTATATTATTTTGGTTGAATATCACATGCATGCGTTTTACTGAACACAGTTCCATCTTTATTATTATTACATTGGAATATCCATGCTCAGACATTTTGTGGGACTGGTTCCGTCTTTATTGGTATACATTGTTGAATAACACAATACATGCAATACCGCATGCATGGTGATTTCTATTATTATTTCGTTCTTTATTATTCATTTGGAACATCACATGCGTAGCTTTTACGCATGATTTGGTTCCGATTAATTATTATTCTGTTGGAATAACTTTGTCTATCTGCAATCCGCATGCATGGTGATTTCTTTTGTTATTCCGTTCTTTATTATACTCGGTTGGTTAAAACTTTGACTTCCATACTCCATGAAATTAGTGGAATATCCTTGATATTTGCGCTTCATCCAAATATCTTTTCATGGAAATATTCTTCGGGCATTCTTGAATTTTACTCTACAAAGCGATGATCGAGGTTGACAAGTTGGACGTTATTAGTTCTGGATAAATTAATTCTTGAACTTGTTTTATTGAATTCTTATATCATTATCATCATCCTCATGCTTATATTTTGTTGAAAGTCATACGTGGCTTTGTAGTGCATAGATGGACTTGGTATGATTATGACCGAGGATTATTCGGTATAATCATGACCGTAATGTTACAAATGATGTGGAAAAAGTCCTCATTGGCTCGTAGTGCATTGATGGACAGTTTTTGGTATGATTATGGCTATGGATTCTCTTCGGCCAAGGGTACAAAAATGAATTGTTTTATTTCATGATAAGGACCGTTGATGAAAATATGATTATCTTTAGCCGTAGTGCATGGATAATTCGTGGTCGTGATACTAAAGAATATCCTTGGCCGTAGTGGAAGGGTGATTCGATGATGTGGATTATTTATTAAGCTAAGTCCCAGCGATAAAAGTGATGAAAAACCTTTTAAATCATAAAAGATAGTAGATTTTATTCTCTAATTGACTCTTTCAATGGATTGCTTGTTCATTTATGATTAAACTTGATGTTTGTTATATTGTATCGGTTTAAACTTGTTTAAGGCTAATGATAATTTATTCGCATTATCTTAGTCATAATATTTCTTACTGGGCTAGTTGAGCTCACCCTTTCTTTCACTGTTCTCTTCAGGAAATGAGAATATAGCTGGGATGAGTCGGGGAACGGAGTGATGGTCGTAGATGGTGCATTAGTAGTCCTCACTATTTCTGTGAAATAGTGTGATAATAATTGTAATGAGGACTCCTTTTGAGTTTGTGTACTCTCTAGTAGACAATATTTGTATTCAAACTCACAGTTTATGTTTTGTCGTAGTGTACACGACAGTTGTATTATTAAGTTGTATTTGAATTCTGTACCATGTATCTGGCGACTTAAGATGGGTGATGTATACCTATTTTGGGGGCGTCACAGAGACAAACTCCAACAAATGTGGAATGGGTTCTAAACATTGTAGTACTCACCAGTCCCAAAGGCATAAAAGATATCCTTAGTATGCAACAAAGAAGTGTATTGAAGAAGCTAAGGAAAGTACCATTGGTAAGGGGAAAACACCTTTTCAGGTGTTAGGTGAGAAAGCAGTCTGCTGTGTCAGTGGGCCAGAATGCAATTCAGAAGATGTTGAGAAAAGTCTCCATCAAAGAACAGAAATTTCAAACGCATTTAATGCTTCAATGGATGGATCCAATGGATAGTTTTCAAGATCATATATATGCAAATCAAGCAGATGAGAGAACTAAGCAAGCATTGAACAAAAACATACAAGAACTCTCAACGCACAACTCTACGATCTGAGAAAGAAAAGCTTGCTCAGCTACTCAGTTCTTTTGAACAAATGCTTAACAACAACTGAGTAGCAACCATCAAGAACTCAACAACTACCAATCAACGAAAGTAAGAGTTTCAAGTCTGAAGGACTTGAAGAGTTCTAAGTGAACTGTGAAGAGCCAAGTCTGCTGGACTTGAAGAGTTCAAGAGTGAACTAAGAAGTTCCTAGACTGCTGGTCTAGAAGGAATCTAAGTGATTCAGAAAAGTGTAAAAGACATCCTTAGTGGATTTCTACCGAGGAGTAGAAGAGTGGACTAGGAGCTTTAAGTGCTCGAACCACTAAACGCATCGTGTCTATTTCATTCTTGTTATAACTGCCATATCTGCCATAACTGCTATAACTGCCTCACTCTCATACACTCACTATCTTAAGGGAGATTAAAACTAATATTAATTCCGCTAAAGTTTTAATCATTATCTACTAACAAGATAAAATGAAAAGATTTTTAAATATCTCTTCAACCCCCCCCCCCCTTCAAGATAACTATTGTGCCTCCGGGAACTAACACCCTTCACTCTCTTAGAGAAAGGTGTCTGCCTCCCACTACACCCACTCATCCTCAACCTTCTAGGGTTCATCATCATTGGCTTAGCCCAATTAGTGCTGAACTCCTACATCAACATTATAGCTTTCATCGCCTTTTTTCACGAGGCAGGCATTCCCCATACCATAGACTTTTTTCTCTTTGTACTAACTGGACAATTCTCGCGAACGTGGGTTCAAGGCCCTAAGTAAACAACCCCCAAACCTAACTCTAAAATCGAGAAATGCCCACTCATGGATGCCCCTTAAAGAAACAAAGGATGGCACAAAGACTGGTTTTATGTCAAAGGACCAGAAACTCATAAATTACCCAAATGAGCTTCATACAAACGGTCGAACGTCACCTTCGGGGATACCCCTGCCGAACGATTATGAGAGCTAACCAAACTGATTGAGAAGCTACCTCTGAAAGAATGGAGTAATACCCTTCTCACCAAATAGGCATGGCTCTACGATCACAAGTGTAAGTCGCCGACCTTCATCTTTAACTACTTTTCCTTCCCAGTTTATCAACTGACCTATTTTTTAATTGCAGCATCTCTCATCAAATCGACATCCGCTGAAAGGGAAGACCTTGAAAATTTCCTCTCCAGCAAATCCACCAAAGATTCAGGCGAACCAGCCGAAGAGACCCCCCCACAGAATCCCTTCCTTTAGAAATTACAGCTGTCGAACCCTCCACTACCTGAATCAAAAAGAGGGCAGTCAAAAAGCTCTAAAACCAAAAACAACCCAAATCCCTATCCTTAACGAAAGCCTCATGGACCTGCTAACATCTGAAAGGAAGAAAATCATTCGGATCAAGAAAAAGAGAGCTAAGGCCATTCCCCTTACCCCCGAAGAATTGATAGTTCATTCATCCATAGCCACTCCTACCGCTGAAGCCGCCCAGACCATAACACCGGAACTGAATCCAAACCAAAACCAAAAAAGAAAAGAACCCAAAAGCTCTCTACCCGAATAACCCCATAAGAAATTTCAAACAGAAAAATCCCCCGACCGAACTCCCCCACGAGCTTCATCCCCACCAAAACAACCCTCATCAATCTGAAATCCAGAACCCACCTCCTCATCAACCCTCTGGCCAGAAAACCTAGATGACTACCCCTTCGAACTTCATGATCATATTTTCCTCCCCGCCGATGAGGACACATTTAAAGACATATCGATTACTGACCTTATTGTCACAGGAATCATGCATCAGGGAAGAGTAAGTTTATCTTAACCCCCCTTTTTCCCTGCAATCTTCACTTATTTATTTTCATACTCATGTAACTTCTATCAGGTCGATGCTTTTTGGGGCCGCGTCCTTTGACGATAGAAGAAACTTGAAGTCGAAGAGGATCAACTAAAAAGGGATAACGCTTTGTTGAAAGCTGCCCTAGAAAAAGAAAGAAACGAACACCAAAACATGATATTAATTTGCCTATGAAAACCTCCAATCCGATCATGCCAAACTATAAGCAGAAGCCACCGAAGCCATAACTCGCTAGAAGACCGCCTTCGAGAAAAGGGAAGCAGTAATACAGGATAATGAGAATCTGAAGCACAACAACCTAGTACTCCTTTTCTAGAACTCAGACCTGAGTAAACAGGCCAAAAAGAATTTCCAAACATGGGTGTCCTTGGAAAAAGAATTTAATAACCACAAGGCTTTGGGACCGCCTTTGACCAATGAGTTTAAGCTTCAGATAGTCCATGAATACCGCAAATCTCTCGAGCTGGTCGAGGAGATAACTTAGATGTTTAACGAAGGGTACGAAGCTTTCTGAGACAAAGGAAAAGCCATGCTCTCTGTTGTTGCATTGAACCCCTCCCTCCTTGAGTCCTTCGAAGATGAAGATGACTCAGACGACCATCCCAAAGACGACCCTTCCCAATCATAATTATCTTTTTTAATTCCCAATGTAATTATCTCTATGTAACTTACGCTTATGAATGAATACATTATCATTCGTGAAGGAATATACATAGTCTTTCACACCACAAATGACAATGAATCCAATCAACAGATAAAGAAATATGCAAAATAACCAAAAGATTCATCCGAAAGACTATAAACATGTATAAAGCAAACCAACATAACTGGATACTTAAACAAAATTTGGATAAGCATTAACTTTCAAAACACCATAAAAACTTATCCACCCAAAGGGCTGAATAAAAATATGATCACCCGAAAGCTGAACATTCAACCTATACTCCATTAAAATAAATGTTCGCCCAAAGGCTGAACAAACGTTCGCACGAAGACTGAACGTATCACCGACCTCCATTAAAATAAATATTAGCACATAGACTGAACAAACGTTCGCACGAAGACTAAACGTACCATCGAACTCCATTAAAATAAATGTTCGCCCATATGTTGAACAAACGTTCGCACAAAGGCTAAATAAATGTTCACACGAAGGCTGAACGTGCCACCAAACACCATTAAATAAATGTTCGCGCAAAGGCTGAACAAACGTTCGCACGAAGGCTGAACGCATCACCGAACTCCATTAAATAAATATTCGCCCATAGGCTGAACACACACCATCGAACCTCTGATAACACCAAAGTTCGCACAAAAGCTGAACGTATAATCACAAGTGAAGAACACAGTGGATTCGCAAAACATAGTAACCATTTTATTGATAAATTCCGAGAAGGAATTACAAATTCTACTCATCTAACATGCCCTACTGATAATACTTGTGAAGCCTCCCAGCATGCCGGGTATTTCTGATCTATGTACCATTCACCATCCGAAGTCGATAATTACCTTGATTCAGTACCACAACCACCTCATAAGGCCCTTCCCAATTTGGCATTAATTTCCCCTGGTCCCGAGGCATAGAAACTTCAACTTCTCGAAGAAAAAAATCACCCACCTCAAATCTCCTAGGCCTAACTCCTTTATTATAGTGTCTAACAACCCTCTTCTGATAAGCTGCTAATTTTACCAAGGTCGCTTCCCTGACTTCATCCAATAAATCCAAATTAGCCCAAAGGCCTTCATCATTATATAGCTTCTGAAACCGACTAACCCGAAGAGAAGCAAAACCAATTTCAACCGGGACAAGAGCATCAGTACCATAAGCCGACCTAAATGGTGAATCCTCCGTCGTAGATCTTGAGGTGGTCCGATAAGCCCATAACACACTATGTAACTCTTCAAGCCACCTACCATTTGCCTCATCAAGCCTTCTTTTAATTTCATTTAACATCGTTCTGTTAGTAACCTCCACTTAACCATTCGACGGAGGGTGAGCCACATAAGTCTTCCGATGCTGAATGTTTAACTCCCCCAAGAACCCCTCGAACTTCGAACCCATAAATTATCTCCAGTAATCACAAACCACCACCATTGGTATTCCAAACCAGAACACCACAAATTCTTTTAAGAATTTAAGACACTCATATTCCGTGATCTGCTGAAGGGGTTTCGCCTCAACCCATTTAGTCATATAGTTAATTGCAACGATCACAAAGCCGACCTGCCCTTTTACCTTCTGCAACGGACCCAATATATTGATTCTCTAAACAACAAAAGGAATTGGAGATAAGACCAAGTACAACTCCTCTGGTGGTTGATGGGTAATGGGACTATTCAACTGACATTTTGAGCACTTCATTACATAGTTTATTGCCTCCTTGAAAATGGTCGGCCAATAATACTCTTACCAAAGTAATTTATACAACAACACCTTAGTAGTAATGTGATCACCACAAATCCCCTTATGGACTTCTTGGAGCACATACTCGAATTCAGATGACATCAAACACTTCAGTAGAGGAGAAGAATAAGCTCTTCGATACAGATCCCCGTCTATTAGTACAAAATTTGAACTCTTATGTTTTACCTTCTAAGCTAACATCCGATCCGAAGGTAGTACGCCATTAGCCAAATAATCTAAATAAGGAGCCATCCAAAAAAGTTGATGACTCAGGACACATAACCTCTCGCCTATTTGACACACTCGGCTTATTTAAGATTTCTCTTGAAGCATCTGCTATCGATTATCGGACACATCACTCCTTTAAAAAAAAACGAAATTCAAGAAATTGTGGTAGATCTTTCACCTCTGCAAAATACTTCACCATCCTTGCCCCTAGCCTCGTACTCCCCTAAAACTTGCTTGATCACCAACTAAGAGTCACTAAAAATTAATGTCCTCTGAACTTCTAGACTCTTTGCCAACCGAAGACCTGCCAAGATCGCTTCATACTCTAATTGAATGTTAGTAGCTTTAAAACCAAAACAGATCGCTTACTGCACTCTGAATCCCTCTGGACTTGTCAAAATAACACCAGCACCATTGGCTTCCAAAGTAGAGGACCCATCTACATACAACGTCCACAGACTTTGAATTGGTTGAACATTTGTTATAGTCCGAACGATCCCTTCCGAACTATCCTCTACCTCAAAAAGCGAACATTCCACCACAAAGTCAGCCAAAGCCTGGCCTTTTATTGCCATCCGAGGATGATACTCTATGAAAAATTGTGTCAACTCCATAACCCATGTCGTAATCCGACTCAAAACCTCCACTCTTCCCAACACTTTCTATAGTGGTTGATCAGAATATACCACTGTTAACCGACCCTATAAGTACTACTGAAGCTTCCTACTTACTATCATCAGTGTATAGACAAAATTTTCAAGGTTCGAATACCTTGTCTCTGCATCCCTAAGGGCATGGTTTACATAGTAAATTGGGTGCTGCTTACCCCCGATCTCTCGCACCAAACTGATCCCACCGCCAAAGAACTCACAGCTAAATACACATACAAAGGTTCAGCAGGAACTGATTTCACCAACAAAGGAGCCGAAGACAAATACCTTTTAATACCCTGAAAAGCATCCTCACATTCTGAATTCCACTCTTTTCATTATTCGGTCCCTTCAACGTATCAAAAAATGACAAACACCTCTCTGTCGACTTAGACATGAATCTCCTCAAAGCTGTTATCCGACCTGTCACACGTTGAACATCCTTATACGACTTAGGAGACTTCATATCTAAAATTACATTAATCTTCTCCGGGTTCACCTTAATTCCTCGCCTGCTGATCAAATAACCTAAAAATTTCCCTTCTCCTAGTTCGAAGGTGCACTTTGTCAAGTTCAATCTGAGCTTATGATACCGAACTATCTGAAATCAATCCTCTAAATATTCCAAGTGTTCTCGTACCGACATTGTTTTGACGATTATATCATCCATGTAGACCTCCATACTCCGACTCAAGTGCTTCGAGAACACATAGTTCATTATCCTTTGATAAGTAGCCCCCACATTCATAACCTGAAAGTTATCTTCTTGTAAGCGTAGACCGACCAATGTGTGATAAAGGCAGTCTTTGGGATATCTTCTTCGTGCATCGAAATCTGACTCACCAATGTGCTAATACATGTTTCTAAGTCAAATAGTAGGCAACCTTAAAATTTTAAACCAAGTTTATCTATAAATGTGATTGATTGATTGTTTTATATTTTTGGTGGCAAGCAAGGTCATATCAATACTGAACTGGGCTCATTAATTTTTTGACTTAGTACTATTGACTGCAACAAATTCAATAAACCATTTTCACTTGCAAAGCCACTAACTAGTTGGGCATTTCTACATGCTACAACTCTGCCATACCTAAACATGTATTCTCTAATTCTATAGCTTGAACCTTAGAACAAGACTAACATTACACCACTAACTATTTAAACTCTTAATGAGAAGCTCAAACAAAACTTAGTTTCCTTTTCTGCATAGAGTCTAAATCTCGTAGTACATGAACAAAGGCCTAGTCTCCTACATTTTAATTATCACAAGAAAATGCTCGATTTTTCTATTTGCCCAATAAAACTGAATGTTATCGCCACCTCTAACCGAAAACACCCACATCGCTTTCTTGTATACTAAAATCACTTCTCCTCCAAATTATTAAAAACATTGCTTTGATCATTCAAATAGAAACTATCTGAATACAAATTACACAAAGTCATAAATCAAATAAATAGATAATCAGCTAGAACTAGGGTAGGGTAGGTCTTCTAATGTCTTAATCCTAATTCAGTATGTGTACTAAATTAACTCAAGAACTAAAACATTACAGTACGAAGAGGAATTTTTATACTAAAACAACTCTCGGCTCGACAATAAATTAGTACACATACTGAATTAGGGATACACGTGGCGGCGATGATGGCGATTAGTGGCATGACTGCTGACGGCGCGGCGGCGATCAATTTCTCCCTCCCTCTTCTCTTATCCCCCTTCTCCCTCTTCTCCCTATTATGTTCTCCCTCTTTTCTTCTCTCGTCTGCTGAAAGAACGAATGCCTGAGTTTGAATAAGTTTAAGACGATCAGCGACCACCATCAGCGACCGTATGCGGTCGCTGATTTTTAATGATGTGGACGAGTTAGCGACCGCTAGCAGTCGCTAATATATATTGGTCGCAAAAAACAAACGCGCCAACTTTTGGCACTAATTTTTGGGAGGGAAATTCGTGTCAGCGACCGATCAGCGACCGCCTGCAGTCGCTGATGTGACGCCCCCAAAATAGGTATACATCACCCATCTTGAGTCGCCAAATACATGGTACAAAATTCAAATACAACTTAATTATACAACAGTCGTGTAAAATACGACTTAACATATGCTGTGAGTTTAAATACAAATATTGTCATCTAGACAATATACAAACTCAATGGAGTCCTCATTACATTTATTATCACACTATTTCACGGAATAGTAAGGACTACTAATGCACCATCTAGGACCATCACTCTGTTCCCCGACTAGTCCCTGCTACATTCTCATTTCCTGAAGAGAACAATGAAAGCAAAAGGGTGAGATCAACTAGCCCAGTAAGAAATATTATGACTAAGATAATGCAAAATAATTTATCGTTAGCCTTCAACGGTGTTAAACTGATAAAATATAATAAACATCAAGTTTAACTGCAACAGAACAAGCAATCCATTAGAAGAGTCAAGTAGAGAATAAAATCTATTATCTTCTATGATTTAAGAGGTTTTTCATCACTTTTATCGCTAAGACTCAGCTTAATAAATAATCCACATCATCAAATCATCCCTGCACTACAGGCCAAAGGTATTCTTTAGTATCACGACCACGAATTATCCATGCGCTACAGGCTAAAGATAATCATGTTTTCATCAACGGTCCTGATCATGCCATAAAACAATTCATCTTTGCACCCTTGGCCAAAGAGAATCCATAGTCATAATCATACCAAAAGCGTCCATCAATGCTCTACGGGCGATGAGGATTTTTTTTTTTCACATCATCTCAGTAACATTACGGTAATGATTATACCGAATAATCACAGTCATAATCATACCAAGTCCATCTATGCACTATAGGCCACAGATGACTTTCAACATAATATAAACATGAGGATGATGACAATGACATAATAATTCAATAAAACAAGTTCAAGAATTAATTTATCCAGAACCGATAACGTCCAAATTGTCAACATGATCTTTGCTTTGTGGAGTAAAATTCAAGAATGCTCGAAGAATATTTCCATGAAAAGATCTTTGGATGAAGCGCAAATATAAAGGATATTCTACTAATTTCATGGAGTATAGAAGTCAAAACTTTAACCAACTGAGTATAATAAAGAATGGAATAACAAAAGAAATCACCAGGCATGCGATAAACCGCATAGACGAGGTTATTCTAATGAGAATAATAAATAACGGAATTCAGTCGTGCGAAACGCACGCATGTGGATATTTCAATGAGAATAATAAATAATGAAACCAGGTCATGCGTAAAGCATAGACAGGATATTCCAACAGAATAATAAATAATGAAACCAGGTCATGCGTAAAGCACAGACAGGATATTCCAACAGAATGATAAATAATGGAACGAGTTAGCATAATACGCACCCTAAGCGAGGATATTCAATGAGAATAATAAAGAATGCAATAATAGAAGAATTTCACCATGTATGCGGTGCTTGCATATATAGGTTATTCAACATAATGATAAAGAATGAAATAATGAAGAATTTCACCAAGTATAGGGCACAGCGCATATCTGAGTTATTCAATAGAATAATAAAGAATGGAATAACATAAGTTCTCTTCATGAACACAAAAGAAATAATACCCCTTACGAGTACAACAAATAATATCCCCTACCTTTGAAAGAAGAGTATTCTGAATGGTAGGGTGAGGATATACTCAAAGAAAACTTGTATTACACTCAAAGTTTTCTTAAACTCTAAAGAAATACGCTCAAGATTATAGAAGAAGAACTCTCTCTATAGTTTCTCTCTCTAGAGTTTCAGTGAATTCATAAAAAATAATGAAGGAATGAGCTTTATTTATAGAAGAATGGACAAAGATAGTAACTAATTCATGAGCGGTCCATATTGATTTACTTTTAATCGAGACGGTCCATATTTAAAAGCAAAATCTTTTAAATAAAATATAATATATTCTATTTATAATCTAATAAAACGAATAACTTTATAAAAGTATTCTATTTTATATATAAAGATTTTACTATGCAAAACACTATCTGAGATACTATGTGTAAGACCCCAACTTTTGAATAAAGAGTTATTTTTCTCGAAATATATTTTTGAATATTATGGTGTGGATTTGATATAATGTTATAGTTGTGGGTATTATTTACAAGTTTTGCAAAGAAATGCATGAGTTGTTATATAATATTCGATTGGTGGGGAATATTTGTTTTAGCGAGGAATATTAAATGCAACCAAGACAATCATTGGTGGACCCCATAATGGAATTATTGTCGGATTGAGAAAGCGACATAAAAATACTTTATGAAAATAACGGCGGAAGTTTTTATTATTAGCTTTGTTGAAACACCGGTGTTAAAAGTCTACGATAATTCAGCGTGGTTGCATAGTAACACACGGTATTGATTATTGAGGCTTACGTGAGAAGTCACTCGGTTATACTCAATTATTATTCTGATAATTGTTGCGTCATATATCTCGTATTATTGATTCAATTATTGTCACAAGATATCATCGCATAATATTTATTATTATTAAATCAATAATTGAGACAACAAAGTTATTCATATTATTATTTGCAATATTGATGAATGTCAGAAGTTCTATCGAGGAGAGGTTTGGTCACCTAATTGTGCGCGCAATAAGGAGAAATCCTTATCGGAAAGCCCCTCTTTCTTGCGAACGACCTTGGTTGTTAAATATTGTGAGTTATAATATTAATGATGAATAAGTTGTGTTGATTAAAATGAATTTTGATAGTTCCATTGTGTTGGAATTATTAGTGTTAGTGGAAATCGACATCTATTAGATTATAATTGATGTCTCTGGGGTTATATTGATAAATCGGGTAATTTATCGGATAAATGAGCAATTAATTGCTACTAATTCACATGTTTATATAACTATTTGTTCATATGTGTGTACTATTGAATCACATTCTTGTACTATTAGGGGAGTTGGTGCAAGATTGATAATACTTGCATGACTAAGTTAAAAATAGAGATATAGATGGAGGTACTATACTGTAATTCGTATTATTCACATGATTATACTATTGATTCACATGATTGAACAATTGATTCACATTATTTACTATTAGGGGAGGTGGTGCAAGTTTGATAATACTTGCAGGACTAAATTAAAAATGAAAGAAAAGTTGGAGGTATTCAGATTGTAATTTTTCGAGCCCAAAACGTGAAATTATCGAAACTATATTTTCCTATAAAAGAAGCTCATTCTTCCTTCATTTCTCACCAATTCACAAAAGCTTTAGAGTGATTATTATAGAGAGAAATTATAGAAAGAAGAAGAGAAGTCTGCTACCTCACTATTCCAGTATCCAGTTTTTCTATAGTAGGGAATATTATTTGTTGTACTCGTAGGGAGTATTATTTCTTTCTTATCCATAAAGAGAACTTCTGTTATTCCATTCTTTATTATTCTATTGGAATAACTCAGATCATGAGCTACCCTATACTTGGTGAAATTCTTACATTATTCCATTCTTTATTATTCTCTTTGGAACATCCTCAGATGTATATGCGTTTACTGTGGGACTAGTTCCATTATTTATCATTCTGTTGGAACATCACATACATGCATTCTAAGTCGGACTATAAATAAAATATAATATATTCTATTTATAGTCTAATAAAACAAATAACTTTATAAAAGTATTACATTTTATATAAAAGATTTACTATGCAAAAAATACTATGCATAATAGAATATAATATATTCTATTTATAGTCTAATAAAACGAATAACTTTATAAAAGTATTCGGTTTTATATAAAAATACTTTCTGTTTTATTACATTAATAAAACTAATAAAACAAAATTGAGTGATTTATCACGTAAGCATCATATATCAATACCGTGTGCTACTATGCAACCATGCATATTACTGAATTTTTACTACCGAATAGTTCAACAGTATTAACGGTAAAACTTCCGTCGTTATTTTCATAAAATATTTTTGTCGTTTTCTCAATCCGACAATAATTCCGTTGTGGGGTCCACAAATGATTGTACCGTCGTACGGATATTCCCCGATAAAAAGAATATTCCCTGATCAATCGAATATTATACAACAACTTGCATACTTTTCAAAATTTATAAATACTACCCACAACTATAACATTATCTCAAATCCACACCATAATATTAAAAAAAAAATTCGAGAAAATTAAATCTTTATTCATAAAATCTGGGGTTTCACAACTGATATTAAATAGCGACTAGATTAAATTACGGTCGCTGATGTTGGTCGCTATTAGTATTATCAGCGACCGAACATGCGGTCACTAATACTATTGGTCGATGTTAGGCCTTTTTCTTGTAATGTGATGGTAACCTGAAAACTCATCCATAAAACTGAGCAAAACATACCCCGAAGTGGCATCAATCAACTAGTCGATATGGGGAACTTGGTAAAAATCCTTCAGACATGCCTTATTTAAATCTATGTAATCGATACAGATTCGCTACTTCCCGTTCTGCTTCTGGACCAATACCACGTTCACTATCCACTCTGGGTAATCGATCTCGAAGATAAAATCTGCTGCCAAAAGCTTAGTTATCTCCTCATCTATTATTTTTTGCCTCTCCGGGGCGAAGATCCTCCTCTTCTACCGAACTGGTTTCTTGGTTGGATCTACATACAACCTATGCACGACCACCTTCTGATCAACCCTAGGCATGTTACTGGGAGTCCATGCAAAGATATCAACATAACATTGCAGCAATTCCACCAAACTGGTTCGAAAAGGTCCCTGCAGCCCGGACTCGATCTTCATTGTCTTATCTTTCTTGCCAGGAATCAATTCCACATCCTCAGTCTCTTCGACAGGCATGACCAGAGGCTCTGAAACACCCTCGGTAAAAGGTTCGATCTCTATCTCCATCGTTTGTTTTTCCTTACTAACTCCTACCCCTGAAGAGATCAATGCATTCATGTAGCATCTTTTCGCTAAATCGAGATCTCCTGCCACCTCTCCTATTCCATTCGGTGTAGGAAACTTGATCTTAAAATAAGGGATCAAAGTTAACACCTGAAGAACTGTTAAGGTCGGCCTTTCTAATATGGCATTGTACGCCGAATCCACGTGCACTAAAAAAAATTGATAAATTATCCCCACATGACAAGGAGCTGTCCCGAAGATAACTGGATCAATCATCATCTTTTTCTGAAACCTTGACCGGATCATTACTAAACCCATACAGAAGTGGCTCATGACCGACCTCCAATTTCTAACCCTCCAAATCCATTCTTTGGTAGGCATGAGCATACAAAATATCCACCGATGAGCCGTTGTCAATCATCATCCTTTTCATGTCCATCAAACCCACTTGTGTTGTAATCACCAAGGCCCCTTCATGGGGTTCAATGGGCTTTGAAGGAAAATCATCATCAGTAAAAGAGATTACCAACCTGAGGCATGGTCTTTCACGCCTAACAGGCTGATCGGACACCGTCAATATCGCGTCCAGATATCCTCTTCTTTCCTGCAACCACATCCACCACCCGGGGCACTACCTGGGCCTGATCTTGTTGTTGGGGCTGGGAGTTTGGTTTCGATGCCGAAACATTGTTCGCTTGTTGTGTCCTCGAAGAGTCTCGTCCTACAACATACTAAACCAAATTCCCATTCAAGATGTTCTTCTCGATCAGGTCCTTCAAGTTCTAACAAGCTTCTGTAGAATGCCCTTTCCTCCCATGATAATCAAAATACATATCCGGATTTCCCCTTTCAACCTTCGAGTTGTACTTGGCTGGCTTATAGTACGACTTGTCCTTTATATGCTCCAAAATAGTAACCCGACCAGTGTTCAACTTAGAGTAAATCTTTTCGACCCTCTAACTCGAGAAAAACGGATGTCCTACTCCCGACCCGCCATTATTATTGTTGTATTTCTTCGGATAGCCCCCAACCTATCATTGTTGTTGTTATGCCTATCATTTTCTTTCTCCTTCAGCCTTTCTGTTGAGTTTGGCTTCAAACTACCCATAACTTCTTTTATTACGATGAGACATTCGGCCTTACCAAAGGCTTCGGATGGTTGAACATCAGCCCTTTTACTAACTTTCTAGATTTAACAAGGTCCAACCCGTTCTAAAACAGCATTACTGCTTGAAGGTCGTTCAAATCTGAGACCTGTCCTACTGCTTCCACGAACTGTTTCACGTATTGTCCCAAGGTTTCGTTTGAGTACTTTCAGATCTGAGATAACAAACCGGTGGGCTTTCCTATCCTTTTATTGTTTCCAAACCGAGCATGTAATTTGTCACAGAGCCCTCTCCATGATGATACTTAGTTTGGGGCAAGAGTCATCATCCATTTCCAAGCGTCCTTCCTCATGGTCGTCATAAATATCTGACACTTGGCAGACTCCGAGTAGTCATAGTAGTCCATCAGGCGGTCATAGGTCTAACTATGCTCATAAGGATCCCCCAAACCATCTTAACTCTCCATATGAGGGGATTTCTTATTCGGATATGCTTTTTCCTGCATAATCTCGAAGGAGAAGGGTGACGAGTACTTAACCGGAGTCACGTTTAGATTTTTCCCTTTCCTACTTGACTTCGGCTAGCTAGCTATTTTTCAGTTCGGCCAACTTCTTGGCCAACTCTTCAATTCCTGTTCTTCGGGGTGAAAGATTCCTCTGACCCCTCCTTCATCGGGAGATGCATCTTGTAGCGCCCCAATCCACGCATGTAAGCGGTAAAGCACCAAAAGTTTGACGACTTGTGTAAATGAGGATAGAATTAGGTATAAGAATAAATACAGACTGAATAAAGTTTAATAATGGAGACAAAAAAACTCTAGTGCTCAAACATAATAATGAGTTGTGTGTGTACCTTAGAATTAGTGCAAAATCTTGTATTTATAATGAGCTCGATCACCACCTTGTCAGAGTCTTTCCTCGAATTGGATTAGGGTTCTCCACCGGGAATAATTCCTTAATGGGATTGTTATAAGATCTCCTAAAAATAAGGAAGTTGGCTCAAATCCCATCACAATTTAAAAATTAAGTATAATTAGAAATCTTTAATTCTCTAAAATACTTCAACTACCAAAATAGAATTCTACATGGATTCAAACCTCATGTTGACTACAATCCACCATACAAAACGAACCCGATATATCATGCCCCAACAAGCATAAAAACCCTAGTATTACAGGCAACCACTCAACGATCAATGAAACTGAAAGGATTATTATCCCAAATTGGCTATTTAAATAGTGTTAGAATATATATATACAATGAACTACGTGTTTCTTTAGTAGTAAAAAATCCCTTACAACCGTTAATATGTCGACACGTGTACTACACAGAGTAATTGGTTGGATCAGGCTAAAGGGAAGATAATTTTTTTTTTTTAAAAAATTAATGGGGGTGTTAATTGATTGTTGATTCGCAAACATGTGATGTCAAATGAAAAAAAGTTACCAATTTCAGGGTAAACTTTTGACATTTCCCCATTTATTTTTTGTTTTTTTCACTAATAAAATGAGTCATTAATCAGGTGCCAATAATCCACTGAATCAAGCTTGTTTGAGATCCAGAGAATGAATAACTCAAGTACCAAATATTATTTTTGTCCATTCATTCAGATATTTTTTCAGCATAGTTGAGATTTATTCGGGTTAAACTTTTGTCAGCAGAGTTGAGATTTATTTCCTAACATTAAATTATTATATTCTAGGGTAAAGTGCAAGGTTATTTTTTTCATGTACTTGACACTAAATTGTAAAATAAGCGTTAATATTTTAATTTTTATGTAAAATATTATAATTTGTGTTTCCTTTTTTTTCTTTTTTTTTCAAAGCTGTCAGTCTGAAATATGTTGGTTAAAATATAAATCAATTATGTGTATATGATGCACCTGTTTAATGAACAAAATACTTTGTTTGTGCACTAAGATATAGCCCCTAAAAACAATGGGGTAATCTTCAATATAAATCACTATTCTGTCCTTTAAACATTGACATGCATGGTATGCAATATCGACTTATTTTGAGTAAAATTAGTTAGAGGAGACAATTTTATAAAAAATAAAAACGTTATCTATGATAATATAAAAATTAAAACATTAAGTTTAATATTACAAATTCATCAAATATGAGAAAATAATTTTACAATATGCACTACATTTTACATGGTCTGATGTGGAATAATATTATATTAATCTTAACATTATCATGAAAGGGTAACTAAATTCAGTGGCCATAAGCAACTAAAAAGCTTAAGGGGGTTGCTCTATCAATTAGGAGAGAGGAAAAGAAAATCATAAGGGAAATAATTTTGAGGAGGAAATGTCATGATTATAAATTTATAATGAAGACCTCTAAAAGTCCCTCAACCATAATATATGAGTATTAATCATTTTGTAATTCTGTAGCTGCTGACTTAACCAAGACATGTAACACAAAAAATAAATAAATATATACATATATATATATATATATATTAACAAAACACAATTGATTTTGAATTTTCCGCTTATCCTAATAAACGATCAGAATCGTCCAAAGTTTGGAATAAATCTCACCGTTCATTATATCCTCTTTAACTTCAAAGGATAAAAAATTAATCTCTCTCACTCTCAGATCCTACTCCGTTCTTCCTTCTCCCGAGCTCGCCCTCTGCATCCTCCATTTTCTAGTGCCGACAATCTCTCCTCCCCTTCAGATGCGTAGTCTTTGGAGAATGCGGGTAGTCTGGCTAAGTATATATATATATATATATATATATATATATATATATATATATATATGCGGAAAGGATCAAGGGCTTACCCTTTGATAAGTCATTGATCCTACATATCTTGCATATTGATCCCTTTTAACGACGATTTCTCTGATATAGCGACGGATCGAATCATTGCCCGATCCGTCGCTAAAGTGAATGAACATGGTATCTAAAATAAGATGTGAGCTCTTGAAATGAATTGTATATATATATTGTTGGGTCATGATATTTCTCTTCCCAGGGCCGAGTTAATTGGGCTTACTCATTTAATTAATCTATTGGGCCTCTATTATTGAACCTCGAAAGTCATTGGGCTATTTAACCCCATGGAACCGGGTCGGTTCATTGGACTAACCCATTAGATATTTTAATATCTATTACTTTGACTTGTAATGATGAAAAAGCATGACGGTTGACTAGAGCACCTGCCATGCATTAATGTGGATGGGATCATAACAGCTGGTAGTGGTAAACAAAGTGACCAAAAAGTAGTAGATAGACTACATGCGATCGGCGGGACCCATCGGATCAATGTGTCGGAGACGAAGAGTGGGGGTGTACAGTAATCCAAAGTGAAGAGAGTGTAACCTAGCAAGGAAGTCTTCACAAAGAGGTACGTTCTCATACACATTCTAATTCATAATCACATACACATAACTGAGATTTATTCTTTTTCTCTCAATACACTAGACATTACATCCTCCATTGTTAACCTTGTGAACACGATATCTTGACTCTCACTTTGAAAGCTATCCCCGACGGAACGTACCGTCAAGCTTGTGGTGTTTATCGTGTTTACTGTGCAGGATCAGGGCGTCTTACGTGATTGGGATGTGGCAGAAGATCTTGGCGTTAACATTGGCACTAGAAGGAGGGCTTTGTTCTAGTGTCATTGAAATTTTCAATCACAATTGTTTAACCTACTTCGGAAGATGATGAGGAGTAGAGATGGTACACGGAAAGAGGCGGCGATGGTCATTAGCTCATCACTGCCTCATGTTTCGATAAAGGATCGTCAGGTCCTTCTAAAAGTGCTCACGAGAGCACGGCCTCTAAACATAATTCGGGAGATCTCCATAGAAGATCCATGCGGGGCCGTATTTAAAGTTGGTTTTCAATCTTCGATAAGGAGCGTGATCATGGTCTGGGAAATTTGTAGGCTCACCGACTAAGATTCATCGTCGAAGTGGTCAGGAAGACAGAGCTGCCAAATTGGCGAGGATGGCAGACGAGGCAGATAAAGCCTTGGAGGTTCTGTTAAAGCAGAGAGAAGATATAGCCGAACAGATGCTTCGGGTGGCGGAGTTAAGGGACGAAGTGTGAGACCCCAGATTTTATCAATAAAGATTTAAATTTTGTCGAAATAATTTTTTAATATTATGGTGTGAATTTGATAATTATTATTACGATTATGCCATTAACTTCTTAAATAATTATTTTTCCTTTTATGGTGTGACCCTTTAGGTTCTCCATATTAAACCAGTTGTGAATAAATCAATTAGAACAATTCTAATCTTATTTAAATAAATAAATTAAACAAATAATTTATTTAAATAAATAATATTTATTCTACAATAGGATAAGCCTCCTAGCTATCAACGACTTTCCGGATAATATAGATTTCAACATTAATCATTAAAGAACCTTTGAGTAAATAGTTACTGAAAGACAATTCAATCCTTCCACCATACAATGTCCCAATTAAATATAAGACATGGAATTCTTGTCAAGTCTTATTTTATTTAATTATATGTATTTCAATCCTTAAATGCACAACTCAAATAATGCAAATTAGAAACTCCTTTCTAATTTCATTTCATACTGCCAAGGACTCTTTGGGTTGTCATTTATCGAATCACATAGGACATTTCTCTTCTTTTAATAGAAGTGGTAGATTCTTTATTGATCATACATTATCTCCATGTACAACTTATTATACCCAAGCATACCCTTTGATATACCCTAAGGGTCTTAAGGAATAAGTCAAAGTATAACTCATCATAAACAAGATACTATGATGATCTCAAGTCCAAGGATCACTCAGACTACTATCATGCGAGGAATTCCTATTGACATGCAAGTAAAACTCCATTAGGTATTCCTTAGCGAGCCAATGCGTTCAATTGAACTTATTCTCTAATAAGCACCTACATACTTGCTTTAGTGTCTCCACACAAATGATCATGAGATCAATCATCCTCATCCAATGAAAGCAAAACAACGTATGTACCAATCTATCCGGATTCACTAATCCCCAATTTAGTAATCCAATGATTGGGAACTATTTTAGTTTTAAGCTTTCTAAGAATTTAGATCTCATTAGAATGATCATCATCATTATTCTAAAAGCATTGCTTAAAACTATGGGTTTATCACATATTATAAAACAAAGATCATGTGGATAATTAAAAGTCTTTAATAAATTAATACTTTTTATTAATAAATGAATAAGATTGTTTAAAGTATATGCTTTATCATCAAACATGATTGGCTTGTGTGCATACTACTTTCAATCTCCCACTTGCACTAAAGCCAATCGTCATCAGTATCTTATACTCTTCTTCTCTAAGTGACGATTATCCCGCCGTTGGATAAGCTTTTAGTTAATGGATATGTAATGTTGTTCTTGAGAGTCCACCATCTCTATAGTGATTTCCATCTTTCAATGATTCTTATAATCAAATGAAAGTGCCACAACACATGTTTAGATCCAAGATGAGACTTAGGAACTATTCCTAGTTCTGTAATGAACTTTTAATCCAAACAATCAACTTGCAGCTTCATTTATAGCTATATGATTGTCTTTATCACTAAACCAGCAACTCTTTGCTGTTTGGAACCTTTCCAATTCACTGCACCACCGTTCAAGGTAACACTTTACCTTGAAGTGGATTTTCTATCGTCTTGGTCTGTCTGAAAAACTTGAGTCTATTAAGCCCTCTAGTTTTAATTCAGACCCACCATGTTGATCACATCCTTAGTGCTGGTTAAGAACTTTAAGATGTTTTTCACTGACTCATAGTGAACTTCTCCATGACTGATCAACATCAGGTCTCGTATATTTCATTGCATACATGATTGTCACTCATGCGATCTCTTCTTTTAATAGTTTGTGGGGACTATTAAGAGATACACTCCATAGCTCATCAACATGAGACATCTCTTGGAGCTTGCCATGCTAAACGACTTTAGCATCAAATGAATATACGTTCCTTGGGTTAAGTCGAGCATCCTCTTGTATCTATCTATATAGATTTTATCCCCAATTAAGATACTCTTCCCAAACCATTCATGGAGGAATGTTTAGACAACTTTATCATTCTTGATTGTAGCATTAGTATGTCATTCCTTATCCGTAGTAGTATATCAACATATAATATTAGGAATGTCACGGCGCATTCCCACTTCGTCCCTTTTATACACACTAGAAGTCTTACATCATCGCATATAACTCGGATCATCATCTTCTATGATGATCGCACCTCATCATCATCATCCATGATGAATCCATACCTCCTAGGTATCTTCAAGATTATTCAGATTTCTTATTTGGTTTGTGGTACAATAGTTCATCTCTGAGTTCCTCTTATTTGACTTATAATGTTTTGTGGTTCTTGAACTGTATTCAAGATCTATTATCCTCCCACTAGCCCCTTCAATGATAAACACCTTTATCTTAGAAGGCGTGTTTTACAACAAACACCTTTTGCTAAGTAGAATTATAGAACATATACCCTAAACTTACTTTAGGATGTCCCACAAATCGACACTTCACAAATCTTGTCCCAAACTTATCCTTTTGAAACCTTTTCATATAAGTTGGAACCCCTTATCTTAACAAACTTAAGATTAGGAATCCTCCCATCCATAACTTTTATGGAGTCTTGGGGCGAATTTTGAGGTTACCATTTTTTGTAGATATGCTTGACCATTTCTAGGACATTATCCCGGAAGGATCTTGGAATGTCAGTAAAATAATTATGGACCGTATACCGTCCAACAAGGTACAATTTTCCTTTCAGATACATCAATCAATTATTGCGAGACGAGAGGTGTCCATTATGAGAAAAACCATTTGAGATGATCTAGAAACTTATTGACAAGTATTTATTCCTTGATCTAATCAAAGAATCTTAATACATTGCCAATTTGTTTCACTCTCAATTCTTTGAACCTTTCAAATAATTCACACTTGTATTTCAACAAATACATACATTCAACTCTTTGAATGATCATCTCCTTTTCTTATACTAGTTTGTTCAATTTACAAAATAATTTTTTCACGTAAGTCAAGTATATAAAATTCATTAAGTAATATTCCGATTCTATACAAAACATTATTATTATAAATAGAACAACAATTGTTCTTAATTATAATACCAAAATTTTATTGTCCAACAATAAAATAAAAATAATATTTCTAACAAGAACTAGAATACAATAACAACTTATTGACTTAATAGATTTTCCCGTAGGCATTGCTAAACTATAAGTTTTTATGGCTAATGTGGCAACCTTTGCTACATTTCTCGCACATAGGATTACTTATATTTGTTTAGCTTTCTACTTCTGCTTGGTCCCTTCATAAATCTATATTTATGATAACCAAAGTCGGTATCCAATACCCAAGTAGAACCTTGACTTAAAAAAAATTATTTTAAATCATGAACAAATTTGTATTTGTAACCAAAACTTCACTAAGCTTCTTTGGTTAGCCTCTGCAAGATGCTTCTCACAGTTTCTTTCCAATGTCCAGGCTTATTGCAGTGGTAGCAAACTCCTTTGCTATCCGTATCAGTTTTGTTCTTATTATCCTTTATTTTTGCCTTTCTATATACCTTCTTTGAATCGTTCTTCTTTTCAGAAGATCTTTTGTCCCCTACCAGTAAGACATAGTCTTTCTTGGTTGGAAAGTGACTCTCATCATTTTTCAACATGTTAAGCAAATCAACGAAAGTCGATATCTAGCTTGTTTATATGAAAAATTCACAACAAATTGTGAAAAGAGTCCGGAGTGAGTGCAAGATCAAATCTTGGCTCAACTCTCCATCCATGACAAAACTCGTTGTCTAATTGATTAATCAAATTAATAATGTTAAGGACTTTTATCCGCATCTTTGTGTGTGTCATCGGTCATTCTAGATCGGAAGATCTCCTTAGATATCTCGATATCTATCGGCCCCATTTTCCTCACCATCAACTACTTGATGTGCGGGAATATAGTAGAGCATCCATAATTTCATCCGTATTTGAAGCTCGTTACTTCATGGATGCGAGCATGATGCATTGAGCTAATCATGTGCATCATCTTGCCACTTTCTAAAAGTAGCAATCTCTTCCTTAGAGGCATCATTCGCAACCATTCTGAGGATAGGCGTATTAAGGACATAAGATAACTTTTCACCTATGAGAACTATTCTCAAATTCCTTAACCAATCCGTTTAATTGATTCCGGTTAATTTAGCATCTAATATGCTTCGTAAATGATAGTAATTTTGGACATTGTAAAATTTCGTAAATGAATTTGTAATTAACAACATTTTAACATACATTCTTTTATTAATTACCAAAATAATTGAGGTCTTGTTTTAAATTGGTATCTCCCACTATTTTCTTCAAACTATATTACCCTCACTTATATAGTTCGGCAAAATCTAATTAAAGATTTGCCAGTGAGAATAAGGATCTCATTTCAAATGTATATAGCCTTGTGGTGACACAACAAACTATATATAAATAAATAGGTAGACAACTTTTGTCAATTACATCAACTATGCAACTCCTTTTCTTTTGCCTCTTAGATTATTTTGATCAAGTGGTGGCACATCCGAATCAAAATTATCCAAGTTAAGTCCGACCTAGATCTCCATATATTCAAAAAAGAAAAATATCATCCTTGTGGTGACACAACAAAACAATATTGTTCAATTTTCTTTATAAGCATCAAATGTGATAAATTAACATCTTAAATACTTAATACTCGCCTTGTGGTGACACAACAAACTCATATTAAATATTTAATACTCTATTAATTTTATCATGCTAGAAGGCGACGTTCGATATTCCAAATATCTTTGAACGCTTAGGACTTAATATAAAAAATTGAGGGGTTTGTTATTAATTTGTCTCATCTTGTTTTATATGGCATTTACATATATATATATAAAATACGCGTCATTATATTAATTAACATGCGAAGCATGTTTGTATAATATATAATATATATAGTATAAGCATGCACATATAGAATACTATATTCTACCCGGATTGATTATGGACTTTTATTCTAGTTTGGTTCACTAGAGCCACCAAGTGAACAAAAGGTCAAACCCTAAGGGTGCAAGAAATAATATTTAAATATAACTATTACATTTAAACCCGGGCTCCATTACAAATGGGTCTTCAAGCGCTCCTTGCTCCTTGTGGTTTCTAATTTTTCAAAATTAATTCTAACTATTCCTATTACAAAACTATTTAAAATAAATAGAAACCTTGATCGTGATCGAGGGAAGTGCATAGAGGGGAATAGAATTTACATTAAGAAAAATTAGAGAAAGAATGCACGCAGACCCTATTTAATAAAACATTAAGAAAAATTAGAGAAGACGAGGTACGAGGTACGCAGACCCTATTTAATGGGCAAATTTAGTTAGTATAAAATCTAATTTTGAATCAAAATAAACTCCTTTATTTTAATCCAAATTTAAATTAAAATAAAACTATTTTATTTTAATTTATCCAATTTTGAATAAAATAAACTATTTTATTTTAATCAAAATCTTTAATCAAAATAAACTCCTTTATTTTAATTAATTATGGAATCCAATTCCATATATAAAAAATCTTTTATTAAAGGAAACACGGATTCTCTTTCCTATTCAAAAATAAACTCCTTTATTTTGAATAATATGAAATCTTATTTCATATCTAAATAAACTCCTTTATTTAAGAAAAGATAGATTCCTTTTCCTATTCAAAATAAACCTTTTATTTTTGAATAATATGAAATCTAATTTCATATCAAAATAAACTCCTTTATTTAAGGAAACACTTGATTTTCTTTCCTATTCACAAATAAACTCTTTTATTTTGAATAATATGAAATCTAATTTCATATCAAAATAAACTCCTTTATTTAAGAAAATATAGAATCCAATTTCAACTCCAATTAGTTATCATGGAATCCAATTCCAACTCTAATTAGATTAGCATGAAATTTAATTTTAAAATTAAAATAAACATTTTATTTTGAGATTAAAATAAACCTTTTATTTTAAAATTAAAATAAATTTTATTTTAATTATAAAATTATTAAGAATATAATATATATATATATATATATATATATATATATATATCATATACGTGATTCCTTATAATTCTCTGTACCTTTATAAAGCTTGTAACTAGCTTTTAAAAAGTAGCACCTTTCTTGTAATCCCCCGATCCCTTAATTTGGTAATAAAACCTTACTTTGATAATAAAATGACCCCTCCAGATTCACGTTAATATATATATATATATATATATATATATATATATATATATATATAAATCAATGTCATGAATCAGGATCTCTCAAGTTTCAAAAAAATTAGAGACTCAGCGAAATAAAAGAGCTTGGGTCGAGATTACCTATATGCAGCTCACCCTTTGAATCACTTCCGTGCATTAAAAAAAAACAACATAGCAATGCACTCGGAAAGATAAAAAAAAAAAAATTACGGTAGTGTAGCGAAAAAAAAAATCGATTCATGAATTTTTTTTTTTTTTTAAATAAATTTTATACAATAAATTATGCCCAATTAAATTGTTCTAAACACATATCAATATACATATCAAATCTGAACAATTAATAATTTACATAAAGGTTTGGCTCTGATGCCACTGTTAGGTTTGTAATATTTATGAACGCAATCAAATTGCAAAAGTAAGCGGAAACGTGTAAAAATCAGAGTTTTAAATTTTACAAACCATATACCCAGATCACCCTTTATGTACAATTATTAATTAAACAAAAAGATAAAGAATAAAATCATACCCTTGAAGATCGAGCTTCCTCAGGTACAAGTTCACCTCCAAATCCTTTCGCGTTCAACTTGAATTCACGGGTTTGATTCCTTCCTTTGATCAACGTTAGCCACCAAATGTTTGGCTCTAGAGGTGATCCACCAAGGAAAAAAAAATTTCAAGAAGAAGGGTATTGGCTCAACCCTAGTTTTTCTATCTCATAGAAAGGCGTCTTCTTCCAACAAATTGGAATTATTACGTAGTTGTAAAAGTCAACAACCACTCCACCCATAATAAGACTCCTCTTATTTATAGATGTGGGCAACCCACCTTAACAATTAAGGAATTGGGATTTATTTAATTAATTAAATTCTTTTAATTAATTAAGCTCCCTAATCTTATTAGGGATAATTAATTAAACTCCTTAAACTAATTTTCCTTCCTAATCCAATTAGGAATAAATGAGAGTACTTATATTAAATTAATTCCTAAACTCTTTTAGAAATTAAAATAATAATAATTGTAATAATATTAATAAGACTCCTCTTATTAATTTATATTTAATATTTCTAAAATATTAAATAATAAATATTAAGCTATTTAATTTATTCTATCACCATAGATTAAATTAAATAAACATAACTTATATTATTACGATTATGCCATTAACTTCTTAAATAATTATTTTTCCTTTTATGGTGTGACCCTTTAGGTTCTCCATATTAAACCTAGGTTGTGAATAAATCAATTAGAATAATTCTAATCTTATTTAAATAAATAAATTAAACAAATAATTTATTTAAATAAATAATATTTATTCTACAATAGGGATAAGCCTCCTAGCGATCAATGATTTTTCGGATAATATAGATTTCAACATTAATCATTAAAGAACCTTTGAGTAAATAGTTACTGAAATGACAATTCAATCCTTCCACCATACAATGTCCCAATTAAATATAAGACATGGAATTCTTCATCAAGTCTTATTTTATTTAATTATATGTATTTCGATCCTTAAATGCACAACTCCAAATAATGCAATTAGAAACTCCTTTCTAATTTCATTCGCATTGCCAAGGACTCTTGGGTTGTCATTTATCGAATCACATAGGACATTTCTCTTCTTTTAATAGAAGTGGTAGATTCTTTATTGATCATACATTATCTCCATGTACAACTTATTATACCCAAGCATACCCTTTGATGTGAGACCCCAGATTTTATCAATAAAGATTTAAATTTTGTCGAAATAATTTTTAATATTATAGTGTGAATTTGAGATAATATTATAGTTGTGGGTAGTATTTATAAATTTTGCAAAGTACGCAAGTGGTTATATTATATTCGATTGGTGGGGAATATTCGGTTTAGCAGGAATATTCATACAACTACTCAATCGTTGGTGGACTCCACAATGTAATTATTGTCGGATCGAGAAAACGACAAAAATATTTTATTGAAATAATTGGCGGAAGTTTTACCGTTGATCTTTGTTGAACTACTTTCGGTAGTAAAAAAGCGAAAGAATACGTGTGGTTGCTTAGTAAAGACACCGGTATTGATTATTAATGCTTATGTGAGAAGTCACTCGGTTTGATTCCATTATTGTCGATTAATAATATGAATTATTATAAGCGATAATGACGCGTTTTGTTTTATTCAGTATTATTAACGTAATAAAAGCGAAACAACTTTTTATATAAAATGTAATACTTTATTAAAGTTATTATATAAATAGAATATATTATATTTTATTATGCATAGTGTTGCGTAGTGTTTTGCATAGTGTTGCATAGTGTTTTGCATAGTAAAATGTTTTTATATAAATAGAATATATTATATTTTATTTAAAATATTTTGCTTTTTTAATATGGACCGTCAGATTAAAAAGTAAATCAATCTGGACCATTCATGGATTAATTACTATGCATTCTATTTTCCAATAAATGAAGCTCATTCCTTCATTATTTTCTTACTTAATTCAATTGAAACTCTGTAGAGAGAAACTATAGAGAGAAAGAAGAAAAGTATTCTCGCTACTTCACTTCGCCAATATTCAGTTCTTCTAAGGTAGGGAATATTATTTGTTGTATTCGTAAAAGGGTGTTATTCTTTTGTATTCATGAAGAGAACTTACATTGTTATTTCATTGTTTTATTATTACATTGAATAACTTTTGTAAAAAGTGGTATACCCTATACATAACTCGTATACGCCATGGCATACCCTATACTTGGTGAAATCCTTATATTATTCCATTCTTATTTATTACATTGGAATAACTTGACTGTGGAATCCCCTATACTTGGTGATCTTCTTACATTATTCCATTCTTTATTATTACTGTTGGAATATCTCTTGTTCGTGTGTTTTTACAGGATTCGGTTCCATTGTTTATTATTCCGCATTTATTATTACATTTGGAATATCACATCGCTCGTGTGTTTTACATCGGACTGGTTCCATTGTTTATTATTCCGCATTTATTATTACATTGGAATATCCTCATGCGTGTGTTTTACAGGACACTGGTTCCATTGTTTATTATTCAAAGATTTATTATTACATTGGATCATCGTATGGCGATTGTGAATTTCACGACTGGTTCCGATTATTATTATTCGTTGGAATAACTCGTCTATGCAAGCACCGCATGCATGGTGATTTCTTTTGTTATTCCATTCTTTATTATACCCAGTTGGTTAAATCTTTGACTTCTATACTCCATGAAATTAGTGGAATATCCTTGATATTTCAAGGCTTCATCCAAAGATATCTTTTCATGGAAATATTCTTCCGATCATTCTTGAATTTTACTCTACAAAACAAAGATCTTGTTGACAATTTGGACGTTAATAATTCCTAGATAAATTAATTCTTGAACTTGTTTTATTGAATTCTTATATCATTATCATCATCCTCATGTTTATATTATGTTAAAAGTTATCTTTGGCTTACGTGCATAGATGAACTTAGTATGATTATGACCAGGGTTCATTCGGTATAATCATAGCTTGATATAAATGATGTGACAAAAGTCCTCAGTGGCCTGTAATGCAGTGGTGGATAGTTTATGGTATGATTATGACCAGGGGTGATTCGGTATAGTCATGACCATTGATAATTTGATGAAAATCCTTCGACAAGTGGTACGTGGATGATTAGATATTGTGGTTTATTCATTAAAGCCGAGTCTCAGCTATAACAGTGATGAAAAACCTTTTAAATCATAAAAGATAGTAGATTTTATTTTCTACTTGACTCTTTTAATGGATTGCTTATTCCGTTGCAGTTAAACTTGTTGTCTATTGTATTTTATCGGTTTAACATTGTTGAAGGCTAATGATAATTTATTTCGCATTATCTTAGTCATAATATTTTTCATTGGGCTAGTTGAGCTCACCCTTTCTTTCTTTGTTCTTCTTCAAGAAATGAGAACATAGCCGGGACGTAGTCTGAGAACTGGAGTAATGGTCCAGAGGATAGCATTAGTAGTCCTCACTATTACGTGAAATAGTGTGATAATAGTTGTAATGAGGAATCCTTTTGAGTTTGTATAATATCTAGTAGACAATATTTGTATTTAAACTCACGATTTATGTCGTATTATACCACGCAGCTTATATTAGTAAGTTGTATTTGAATTTATGTACCATGTAAGTGGTGACCCAAGATGGGTGATGTATACCTAATTTTGGGGGCGCCGCGCAACAGTATCGAGCTTAGGATATGATCCTGGCTAAGATCTTGAGATAAGAACTAGGAGGGGAGAGACGAGGAATTCCTTCGCTAGTATGATCTACCTAAGTTTATTTGTTATTTAATTGGTCGGTCAGAGTATAGGGATAATATTTGATATATTAATTAACCCTTGTGTTGTGGCAGTGTTTGGAAATGGCAATTTGAAAATATTCACAATGGAGTGAATGTGACCGTTGTGACACCTTTAATCACTAATCGAGTTAATGCAAAGGTCGAGACGAGGAACAAATTAGAGATATCCACGTAGTGAATGAAGAACTAATTGTTGCAGAGCTGAGTTAGTTGCAGAGGTAGCAAAATTGAGAGTGAGGAAGAAGAGGAAGAAGAGGAACCTGAGGAGAATTGGTTAGAAGAAGTTTATGATCAAAACTTAGAATTACAAAATCGTGTTCGTGAGCTAGAAGAACAAGTTGAAGAACGGCAAACGGTCGTGGAACAAAGGGATACAACAATTCAAAATTGGGTTACCCGATATGTGATGCTCAAACAAAATCACGCTTTGGCAGGGTGTAAGATATTAAAGTTGGAATCTGAGAATTTAAAAATCAAAGATCAGCTGAAAGAAGAAACAACTGAACGAAGGAGAATAGGCGATGCATGGGTAAAAGCTGCACAACGTGTTGATAGTGTAGAAAAAGACGTCCGATCCAATAAAGCCAAAATAGATGAAATGGACTTTGCTTTTTGGACAGCAATTGGGAGAACCCAACATCGAATTCGGAATTACCCTGTGCATAGCGGTCAACCCGAATTTGATATGGATCGGAGAATAATGATTCAAATCATGGATCAGGAATATGAAGAAGCACTTAAGGGTGGAATGTACTTTATATAGTAAAGTCAAACTCGGTAATTTAAGCAAGAAGCGTTTGTCGAGAAAACCCGAACGGTTATTACTTGTAAATTAATTATAAATTATTACTTAAGTCTATACTTTATTCAATACAAGTTCTACCCACTCTTTTATTCTACCTAGTTGTGTTCAATGTTTAAATTTGACTCAGGAAAAATTAGACTTTGATTTATCTATTGAAACTTCGTTGGGAGAAACCTTCGTTACCTCCACTCGCTTATTAATCTTGTTGTTTCAAATAAACACTTTCACGATCTTATCTCTTTGAAAATACTTGCCTTTGAGGTAATTTTTGAAAATGATTGATTAACTACTCATTATTCTTTTGTAAGGTTGTTAGCTTTCATATTCCTAACCAACCTGTTATACTGTAATTCAAAGTAACCAAACCCTAAAGTTAATCATCGTTATATCAAGCCATAAGTAAAGAGCCCCGATCCTTTCGTTGTTGACTTCCTTGTGTGGAATGCATCGAAGCCGGACTTTACGTAGGCGACGCCGTGGATGAAGATGGCAAGTTGATAGGTATCATTGTGAGGTGCTATCCAGTTAAGGGATGAAGTCGTCATTGGTATTAATGTGACGTATTATCCAAGTCTTGGACGAGAGTAATGATTTTGAATGATATTTCTATCATTAATAAATTTCTTGACGTATTCTTGAAGATTTCTAGCCTACCCTAGAGCGTGAAATCGAATTTTGTATTGACCCCGAAGATAAAACCCATTTCTTAAACCTCAAATATTTCTTCAACTAAAAGGATCTCATTTACGAGGATTATGATGAAAGTCATAATAAAAGCATTGGACTAATGAAAATCATGGGTATATGAAGTATTAGTAAGTGTTATGATGAGTTATGTTGGTTATTATGTGAAAATATGAAAGTTTCTTAGAAATCACAAAGAGTTGAAAATCAGATTTTGGTGAAAAACGTAACATAAAATTCAATTGACCATATCTCCTATTATATTTTGAATTTTTGAGTGCGGTAAAGTCCTAGAGTTAGATCTATGAGTTACCTAACTAATCCAAGTGGAATTACTGGAAAAGGTGTTGTAGATTTTTTTGTGTGGACTGATTTTAGCAAAGGAGTGCAAAGCTGTAAAAAGCAAAAAAAGCTCACGCTGCCATGATTTTAGAGGGGCTGTTTCGGCCACTTAAATTATGAGAAAAATTCTGGCCTTTTGGGACATGAAGGTATATGGTATAAAGTACCTACTGTCAAAAATGAGCTCATTCTCGACTTAAAATGAGCAAGTTATGACTATTTCAATATTTAGGTTTTTCGAATGAAAAAGCTATATAACCTGAGTTCTATAACTCCGATGACCATGAAATTTAAACTAGAAGCTCACGTTAACATGTGTAAGGTCCTGCCAAGATTTGGGAATTTTGGAGTTAAACTTGAGGTAGCTAATTTCTTAAGGAATTAATTAGAAATTAATTTTTGAAAAATAGTAATTGAATTTTAAAAATTCGAGAAAAATATATTTTCATTATGGGACTATATTATGCTAAATCTCAGAAAAGAAATATTTTTGGGACTAATTTGGTATTTTTCATGAAAATAGTTTAGTTTAACATATGAGTTAAATATGTTATGTGAAGTAACAAAGTTGAAAAATAGGATTTTATGGCTAAAGAATCCTATATAGAGTATATGCATATTTTTTGATGAGGATTTGATAATTGGTGATGATATCTTATGAGTATGGCATTTTGAATGATTAAATGCATTATATGGTAAAGCGTAAATAATTGAGATAAATTGTTTATAAATTTAAGAAGTGATTAAAATATTGTTATAATATTAATAATATTAGATTTTGAGATTATTAAGTGATTGATAACATGGGGATATTCTTGAATCTCGGATAAATTATATTATAAATGTTTAATATTTATCCTTTATCTCATTTGATTGATTCTTTATATCATTATCCTCATGTTTATATTATGTTGAAAGTCATATATGGTAGCTGTGGTGCATAGATGAACTTGGTATGATTATGACTGTGGATTGTTCTAAGTATAATCATAACCGTAATTGAAAACACGATTATCTTTGGTAGTAGTGCATGGATAATTTGTGGTCGCGATACTAATGAATACACGATTATCTTTGGTCAGTAGTGCATGGATAATTTGTGGTCGTGATACTAATGAATACACGATTATCTTTGGCCGTAGTGCATGGATAATTTGTGGTCGTGATACTAATGAATACACGATTATCTTTGGCCATAGTGCATGGATAATTGTGGTCGTGATACTAATGAATACACGATTATCTTTGGCCGAAAGTGCATGGATAATTTGTGGTCGTGATACTAATGAATACACGATTATCTTTCGTCAGTAGTGTAATGGATAATTCGTGGTCGTGATACTAATCAATATCCTTGGCCAGTAGATGCGGTGGATGATTCGATGATATGGATTAATTATTGAAATGAGTCTCAAAGAATGAAATATTAATTCATGGATGTGGTAAAAGTCATCTTTCGTCAGTAGTGCATTGATAGACTTGGTATGATTATGACCACGGATTATTCGGTATAATCATGATCAGTAATTGAAAACACGAATATCCTTAGCCCGATGAGTGCATGGATAATTCATGGTTGTGATACTATTAAGTCGAGTCTCAAAGATTATTGGTTTTCTGATTATATATCTTTGGCACGTAGTCAAAAAGATGAATTGTTAATAAATATCTTTGGCCCAGTAGTGCAAAAAGATGAATTGTTAATGAATATCTTTTGGTAGGATTGCAAAGATGAACTTAATGTTTTCAACGATAAAGGTATTCAAGGTATCCTCACCTCTTTATCATACCAGTACGCATTCTAATTTCGAGGGCTTAAATTCCATAAGGAGGGGAGATTGTGAGACCCAGATTTTATCAATAAAGATTTAAATTTTGTCGAAATAATTTTTTTTAATATTATAGTGTGAATTTGAGATAATATTATAGTTGTGGGTAGTATTTATAAATTTTGCAAAAGTATTCAAGTGGTTATATTATATTCGATTGGTCTGGAGATATTCGGTTTAGCGAGGAATATTCGCATAACTACCAATCATTGGTGGACCCCACAATGTAATTATTGTCAAATTGAGAAAACGACAAAAATATTTTATTGAAATAACGGCGGAAGTTTTACCGCTGACATCTTGTTGAACTACTCGGTAGTAAAAGTAAAAAGAATACGTGTGGTTGCATAGTAGAAAGACACAAGATTGATTATTAATGCTTATATGAGAAGTCACTCGGTTTGATTCCATTATCATTCGATTAATAATATGAATTATTATAGCGATAATGACATTTTGTTTTATTCAGATTATTAACGTAATAAAATGTAAAACATCTTTTATATAAAAAATGTAATACTTTATTAAAGTTATTATATAAATAATATATTATATTTTATTACGCATAGTGTTGCATAGTGTTTTTGCGTAGTGTTGCATAGTGTTTGCATAGTAAAATGTTTTTATATAAATAGAATATATTATATTTTATTTAAAAGATTTTGCTTTTAAATATGGACTGTCGATTAAAGTAAATTAACTGACCGCTCATGGATTAATTACTATGCATTCTATTTTCCTATAAATAGAAGCTCATTCCTTCATTATTTTCTTACAAATTAACTTTGAAACTCTAGAGAGAGAAACTATAGAGAGAAAGAAGAAAAGTATTCTCGCTACTTCACCTCGCCAATATTCGATTCTTCTAAGGTAGGGAATATTATTTTGTTGTACCCGTAAGGGTGTTATTCTTTTGTATCCAAGAAGAGAACTTCGTTGTTATTCCATTGTTTATTATTCCATTGAATAACTCGTAAAAGTGGTATACCCTATACATAACCCGTATACACTGTGACATACCCTATATACTGTGAAATCCTTATATTATTCCATTCTTATTTATTCTATTGGAATAACTCAGATATATGCTGAATCCCCTATACTTGGTGATCTTCTTCGTTATTCCATTCTTTATTATTCGTTGGAATATCCCGTCGTGTGTTTTACAAGGACTCGGTTCCATTGTTTATTATTCCGCATTTATTATTCTCGTTGGAATATCTCATGCGTGTGTTTTACAACCGGACCTCGGTTCCATTGTTTATTATTCAAAGATTTATTATTCTCGTTGGATCATCCCGTCGGTGTGAATTTCACCGACACCGGTTCCGTTATTATTATTCTCATTGGAATAACTATCATCGCGGGCACCGCATTTATGGTGATTTCTTTTGTTATTCCATTCTTTATTATACCCAAATTGGTTAAATCTTTGACTTCTATACTCCATGAAATTAGTGGAATATCCTCGATATTTGCGCTTCATCCAAAGATCTTTTCATGGAAATATTCTTCCGATCATTCTTGAATTTTACTCTACAAAACACAAGATCTTGTTGACAATTTGGACGTTAATAATTCCTAGATAAATTAATTCTTAAACTTGTTTTATTGAATTCTTATATCATTATCATCATCCTCATGTTTATATTATGTTAAAAGTTATCTTTGGCTTACGTGCATAGATGAACTTAGTATGATTATGACCGTGGTTCATTCTTAAGATAATCATGGCTTGATATAAATGATGTGACAAAAGTCCTCAAATGTATTCTGTAATGCAAGTGGTGGATAGTTTTGGTATGATTATGACCGAGGGGGTGATTCTAGATAGTCATGACAATTGATAATTTGATGAAAATCCTTGACCGTGGTACATGGATGATTAGATATTGTGGTTTATTCATTAAAGCCGAGTCTCAGCTATAACAGTAATGAAAAACCTTTTAAATCATAAAAGATAGTAGATTTTATTTTCTACTTGACTCTTTTAATGGATTGTTTATTCCACTGCAGTTAAACTTGTTGTCTATTGTATTTTATCGGTTTAACATGGTTGAAGGCTAATGATAATTTATTCGCATTATCTTAGTCATAATATTTCTTCTTGGGCTAGTTGAGCTCACCCTTTCTTTCACCGTTTCTCTTCAAGAAATGAGAACATACCGGGACGCAGTCGGGGAACCAGAGTAATGGTCCGGAGGATAGCATTAGTAGTCCTCACTATTCTCGTGAAATAGTGTGATAATAGTTGTAATGAGGACTCCTTTTGAGTTTGTATAATATCTAGTAGACAATATTTGTATTTAAACTCACGATTTATGTCAGATTGCACACCTACGCTTATATTAGTAAGTTGTATTTGAATTTATGTACCATGTAAGTGGCGACCCAAGATGGGTGACGTATACCTAATTTTGGGGGCGTCACATTTGATATACCCTAAGGGTCTTAAGGAATAAGTCAAAGTATAACTCATCATACACAAGATACTATGATGATCTCAAGTCCAAGGATCACTTGTACTACTATCACTACTGGTGCATTCCTATTGATGCAGACAAGTAAAACTCCATTAGGTATTCCTTAGCGAGCCAACGCTCAATTGAACTTATTCTCTAATACATATTATAGCCGAGATCATGTGGATAATTAAAAGCCTTTAATAAATTAATACTTTTTATTAATAAATGAATAAGATTGTTACAAAGTATATCTTTATCATCAAACATGATTGGCTTGTGTGCATACTACTTTCAAGATATAATTGAGCAGATGCTTGGTGGCGAAGAGTTAAAATAAGCATCTAGCCATTCAATTCAGAAAGCGAGTAAGTATAAGGAGATGCCACGGCGAGAGGGTAAAGAGTCGGAGCATTCTCGCACATGTGTCAGAGATCGCTCTCGCAGCAGGAGGAGATCGAGGAGCAGAACTCCCATGGCCTCAAGAAGGCAATCGATGGTCGTTGGTTCTCAAAGATCGTGACGCATTTACGCACAAGAAGGTGTCGAGGGAGATCGTGCTGTAAACCGTAAGAAGAGAGTACCAAAGATGACCATTCTCATCATGAGGATAGAATTCAGACGCCGTAGTAGATCAAGAAGTCCCACAAGGGCAATGGGATCGGCAGGAAAAGGTCGATCCACTCTGCAGAGTCGAATGTCGCTCAGAGAGAGAGGTCTCCTCGCAATTCAAGGTGTTGATTTTCCGTAAAGGAGTCGAAAGAGCTCGAAAGCAAACCGGCCGAGGTCCAACAGTGAAGGACACTCCGGAAAGAAGGCATCCCCTTTTTCCTCAGATATTCTCAAGGAGAAGGCGATATCACCAAAAGTTGCCTCAGATGGAGAGTTACGATGGGTCCGGAGATCCTTATGACCATAGTCAAAGCATTCGACCGACTGATGGACTATTATGACTTCACTGATGCTGCCAAGTGCCACACTTTTGTCACAACGCTGAGAAAAGATGCGAGACAATGGATGGGGACTTTACCATCTCGATTCGATATCCTCTCGACCGAAGCTTTGTGATAAGTTCCACGACGCTTTGGGAGCAACCAAGAAGGGAAAGTTTCACGGTTCTTAAAGACAGATCCAGTAGCTCACCAAATAATCTTTAGGCCAATATGTAAAGAGGTTCAGAGAAGCGGTTGGTCAGGTGTCCGACCTTAATGATCTCCAAGCTGTAGGTTTGTTCCAGAACGGGCTAGATCTGGTGAAGTCCGAGAAGTTGGTGAAGAAGTTGATGTTCCACCATCCGAAAAGCTCGCGTAAGTTTTCGATGCGCGTAAGGCTATATTGTTGTAGAAGAGGCTACGAATACTGAAGCATCCTTCTTGGACCAATTCAAGGAGATAGAAGTTCCCAAGGCCAAAGTTGATCGTGAGAGAGAGAATGGGGGGGTATAATGATCGGCCGAGGGCGGTTCGAAGAAGTACAATAACTCATGGCGGCAAGCGAAGTAGTCGCCCAATTGCTTCCGCCTCAAGGTTAATAAGGTCTACACCAAACCGAATACGATAGGTCGGTGATTTTGGATCGATCGAAACCAACCTTTCTTCGAGCCACCTCGTGATAATTATAGACAGACAAGGCAACTCTCAGAATATGTGGTTATCATCAAGTCACCGCCGCGACACTAATGAATGAGTGTTGCAATTTAAAGGATTTCGTGGAGAAGAAGATTCAAGGAGGCTTGTTAGTTCAAAGACGGGTCGAGAAGGGCCAACAAGATCAGCAGAATATCAACCGTACTGTTCAGACGGTTCAAATGGTTCCATCCATCCAAAATGCTCCAGTACCACCGCCAAGGCACGTCATCGATGTAATAACCGGTGGATCTGTAGGGAAGCTGGTAGGGAAGAAGAGAAGGGCTTACCTTGATCTTGGCCATGTCTCGATGATGATGCTCCCTCAAGATCGACAGACCATTTCCGTGAACCGCCATATCATTTACGGATGCAGATTATCCTTCTGGAGCCCATCGAGCCACATGAAGGGCATTGGTGATCACAAAGACAAGTGGGCTTGTGGATGTGAAACGCATGATGATAGACAACGGTCTTCTGTGGATATTCAGATGCCCATGCTTATCAAAGGATGCATCTTGATGGGCAAAAAATGGAGGTCTGGGCAGAGGTCTCCTTTATACCGGCTTTCAAGAACGATCCAAATAAAGTCAGCAGCACTATTGAACTCCCCGCTTATCTTCTAAGACAAAGACCTCAAAGCAGTAGAAATAACGTAAATTCTATGTTGTGCATGTAGATTCTGGCCATAACGCCATATGGGAAGGCCTCACATCGACGGCTCTCCAAGTCGTGACCTCCATCCCTCATTTCAAAATCAAATTCCCACGGCCGCATGGAGTAGAGAGAGGGGGAGACTTAGATCCGCCCGACGATGTTATCTAATGTCGTTATTTCGTCCGGAATGGGGGTCGCAAATGTAAAAAGACAATGGCAATTGAGATCGAACCTTCACCGAGAAGAAACTGGAATCATTGGTAATCCCCGCAGGGGAACGGAGGAGATTGAGTCGGGTCATCTGAAAACCGGACAAGATAAAGTGAGGATTGGTTCGGGTCTACCGTAACCTCTTCTGACAAACCTTATGGAACTCTTTACGCCGCTATGCGGATATTTTTGCATGGGAACCACAGACATGCCGGAGTTAGCCAAAGGTAGCCGAGCATAAATCGGAGATAGATCCTTCAAGAAGCCGATTCGTCGTAAAAGGCGGATCTTTGCGCCAGAATCGATGAAGATCATCGATGAAGAGATTGCAAAGTCGCTAGTCCGACTTCATCTATGAAATTGATTACCCAGTGGATAGCGAATGTGGTGTGTGCGTAAGTAGAATGGAAAATGGCGGGTTTGCATCGACTACACCGATCTCAATAAAGCTTGTCTCAAGGACTTTTATCCTCCGCCCATATCGATCAAATTTCATCGATGCCACTTTCGGTATGCATTACTAAGCTTTATGGATGCTTTTTTCAAAGTTATCATCAAATATCCATGTGCAAAGAGGACATTCCAAAGACAACGTTCATTACACACCGATCGGTGTACGCCTATAAAAAGATGACTTTTAGCCTCATAAATGCTGGAGCCACCTACCAGAGAATGATGACCTTCACCTTCGACCGGCAGCTGGGGAGGAATATGGAGGTTTATGTAGATGACATGATCGTGAAGAGTATGCAGATTCAGAAGCATTTGGACGATCCGAGGAATGCTTTCAGACCGTATCCGTTATCGTCAATCGAGACTCAATCCACCAAATGTACTTTCTACCAAAGTGCAGAAAGTTTCGGGTTATCCGTCACCCGAGGGGCATCGAGGCCAACCCAAGAAGATCCAGCCATTCTTGATATGAAGACTCTCACCGCTCAAAGACGCCCAACGCTCGATCGGTAGGATTGCGCTTTTAAGGAGGTTCGCCGCCAAATCATGGAGAGATGCCTTCCTTTCTTCGACACATCAAAGGGTCAAGAATGCGAAGACGCTCCAAATGGACTTTGAGTGTGAAGACGCCTTCCAAGGCATAAAGACATATCCGCCTTTCCGCTTCCTTTATTGGTGAAGCTCGCCCCAAAGCAGAGACCTTATATTTATACCTCGCAGCAAGTTCGATTTGGCGGTTAGAGCAAAGTGTTGGTCGGGAGATCGGTGGGAAGCAAAGATCCGGCCTATTATGTCACCACGCCCTACGAGATGTCAAACCAAAATTCGAATATTGAGAAATTTGCCTTTGTTTTAATAATTGCTAGTAGAAAGCTTCGCAATATTTTCAAGGTCGGCCTCTCGGTCGCTCACACACGGATCACCCATCAAGAAGGTGATGGGCAAGCCAAAGGTTTCAGTGCAGATCAAGCAAAGATGGACTATGGAGTTGTCCCAATTTTTCATTGAATACCATCCTCGAACCGCTATCAAGGGTCAAGCCTCGCCGATTTTATGGTGGAATGTTCGCTCACCAAGCAGATGCCGAGTTGCCAGAGGTCAATCGTCGATCGAAAGCAGCTTGTAGTTCTTCAACAGGTCGAATGTTTGGACGTCAGATGCAGATGGATCCTCTATGTCGATCAATTAGTGGGGTAGGAATTATTTTGACGAGTCCCGAGGATTCAAGGTTCAAAGAAAGCCATCGATTCGGGCTTAAAGCGATTTAACAACGGGCCGTAGTATGAAGCGTTGTTAGAAAGTGTCCGATTGGCAAGGAGTCTAGAAGTCCGTGGTCGATCATTTATAGTGATTCTCGATTGGTCGTTAAACAAATTGTCGGAGATTATGAAGCTCGTGGGACCCGGATGATCAAGTATCCGCGTAATTAAAAGATCGACTTCAAAGATTTCGCTTCAGATGAGTTTCAGGCATAGAGCTTAACGACAATTCCATTCGATGACGACCGTCAAGTCGGCCACTACGGATGCAGATGTTTTCAATGGATCGGTTTATTTGGAAGTTTTGGCAAAGAATTTGAGTGTTCAAAGACGGTTGATGTGTATCGAGCGATCTAATCGCCGGATGACTCCTACATCGAGTATTTAGCAGATGGCGCCCTTCCTTCGGATCGATGTCGCAAAAAGATCAAGTACAAGAGTGCCAATTTTGTTCTTATTGATGGGGATCTTTATCGATTGGCATTTTCCTCACCATCATTAAAATGTCCGGTTCCATCCGAGGCCGAGTATGCTCTTCTTGGAGGTTCACGAGGGTATTTGTGGTGATCATATGGTCGCCAAGTCTTCGCTTATAAAGTACTTCGACAGGGATACTATTGGCCTACAATTTTCAAGGAAGCTACAGAGTATGTCAAGAGATGTGAAAAATGCCAGCTCAATAGTCCGATCCCACATCAGCCACCAGAAGAGCTATATTCGATTTTATCTCCTATACCCTTCGCTGTCTGGGGGGTAGATATATTGGGTCCGTTGCCTAAAGCTAAAGGTCAGGTCAGCTTTGTCATAGTTGCTATTGATTACATGACTAAGTGGGTAGAGGTAAACCACTTTGCTAATAACGAACAAGAGTGCTTGAAGTTCATAAAAGAGTCCGTAGTGTTTCGCTTCGGGATTCCTAGAGTGTTGATATCGGACAATGGACGCCAATTCGTGGGATCAAAATTTGAAGGATTTTAAAGGAGTCAGATTCAAAGACAAGAAGACTTTGATGGCTCATCCACAAATCGAATGGGCAAGTCGAGGTGACAACAGGACGTCGCCGAACTAATCAAGCGCAGATCGGATGAAGCTAAAGGAAGATGGCCGTAAGAATCGTCGGCGTGCAAGGGGGCTTACCGAACTACACCGAGGACCACCACATGGGGATTCACCCTTCGATTGGCCTATGGTAATCGATGCCTTAGTCCCAAATAAATCGGATCTCCAAGTCTTCGGTCACCAAAGAGATCTACAATGACGAAGGACCGAAAGCTAACTTGGATCTCGCTAGAAGAAGTCGAGAGGTAGTTTTGCTCAAATTGGGTCGCTTATCAACGAAGAGTAGCCAAGCATTATAACAAAGGGGTCAAACTCGCAGATTCAAGTAGAGACTTCGCCCTTAGAGAAGCCAAGCATCTACGCCTCAAAACATAGGAAAGTTAATGCCGAATAGGGAAGGGTCGTATGAGGTGATCGAAGTATCAAAGTTCGGCACTTATCGGTTAAAGGCATTAGATGGTTCCGAGATCAAGAACACTTGGCACGCAAAGTGTGCTTCTAAATATTTTTAATAGAGATTAAGTCAATTTACCTAAGTCCGTATATACGATTGTTCATTATCGATAAAAAGTCATTTTTCCACTATTGATCCTGGTCCTATTTATCCTATGGTCACAATGGTGTAAGGAGGTATGGTAGGACTCGCTGGCCATTCGATGGTAGCCCACTTATTTGTTACCCCGTGTGGTAGACAAATCATATGATCCTATATTAATTTTACCAAGGGTGGTGTGGTAAGTCAATGGTCACTATTGATCCTGGTCCTATTTGTCCTAAGGTCACAATGGTGTAAGGAGGTATGGTAGGACTCGCTAGCCATTTGATGGTAGCCCATTTATTTGTTGCCCAGCGTGGTAGACAAATCCTATGTTCCTATATTGATTTTACCAAGGGTGGTAAGTCAATGGTCACAATTGATCCTTATATCTTGATCCTTATATCTTGGTCCTTATATAATTGTTTCACCCCGAGTGGTAAACAAATGTCTTTATATACTTGTTCTACCCCGAGTGGTAAGCAAGATTTTGATGGTGCAAAGAGGATCAGCCGAATTCATTTGACACATGACCGATCTCACATTTCAGAAATGATAAGTATACATTACTTTATTTTGTTCAAGTGTTGAGTTCAGTTCATTAAATTCTATTCATTAAATTCAGTTCACTCCATTTTATAAATTAACTGTTATATGCCTTAGATGATTCACTGTTTGAGTTCAGTTCATTGATACTAAATTATTGACAAGAAATTAACCAAAACAGAAGTTATAATCAAGAATATTCAAGATTCATCAATAAAATAAAACATTCATTCATTCGATTCATCCATAAACATTAACTAATTACACTAACATAGAAACGTTGTCAAAGTCCATACAAAAGTTTCAAACAAACCCAAAGACATAAAACAGCTTAATTTTTACATAATCGTAATAAAATAGGAAGGACATTGTGCACCACCTTCGCCCCTGAGTTAAGAAGATCCGGATCCAATTGAAAGCAAATAGATAACTTTTCTTTACCTCGCTTCTCGATAGCCTTCATACCCTCTCGAATAGACCTTCATGATTTTGGCATTAAGCTCATCCGAATCCTCAGAGTATGTTTGAATCGCCGCAGCTCTTTTCTACGTAAGAGGGCCCTGGCCCCTCAAGCTCTTTTATTTTACGACGAAGTTTGTGGCGCTGGCCTTATGTCTTCTTCGCCTCGCCCTGGCCTTCACCGAAGCCGCTTAAGTCAATCGCCAAGCCTCTATTGGTCAAGTGAAGTGAACTCTCATTTTGGCCTTCAGAGAGTGTGTTTCCTCAACCCAGCTTGCTGCTCATGTCGCTTAAAACTTGTTGATTGCTTTTGACGCAACCAACCCATCCTCAGGGCCCTTAGCCGTCGTCGACTTCTTCAAGTCCATCCTGGCTCGATCTATCTAAGCTCTTTCAAGACCGTCGATGGTATAAAGAGCGCGTCTTCGCGATCGGCCCTTTCTCGAGCTGTGGTCGATTTCAAAGATATTTATCTCTCCGTTTCATGAAATCCTCCTCGCCTCCCCATTTATGTGTGCTTCTGACGCAAACGTCCAAGACAAAGATTGCCTCGCAAGACATATGTTCAATAAATAGTTCAAATCGTTGTTCGATATCTAAACATGGACAAAGAAATAGAAAATAAAGGAACTGTTATTTACCTTAGCCAGATAGATCATCCCCTCACTGCAGATTTCCATCCGTATGGTCATTAAACCGGTGATCATCGCTGCTCCTGGATTTAAAGTTCAAGAGATCGAATGGGAAATTTACATCAATCTAGGCCACAGAGTTTGAGACCCCATAGCCTCAAAGATGATAACCTCGACCAAGGACCGGCCGTCGGGGAGGGTCTCTTTTTGGGAGAAGGGTCATTGTTGTCGGGAGGAGTGGGGTCCGATATACCGCTTTCGTGAGAAGGAGATTTATTTGGAATGGGTTTCTGGGGGATGGGGGCAGAGGCGTAACTGGGTGATCACTGTGTACGCGCTCTCTCTTCCGGATAAATAAGAATAATTTAAATCCCCGCCACCTTCTTCGCAATTTATATTTCTACAAAGCAAGACGAAGGGTGGGATGAGCGAGGACCGGGGCACCCCGAGTTCTTTTGGCCATCGAGGGGTTATTTTGGTTTTAATTTCTTGGTTCGGAGGACACTTCTTCGACGGACGATCGAGCAAACCTCCTCGCTTGGGATCGTGGGTGATCGGCCGCTTTGGATGGCTTCGTAAGGGTCGGGGTAGGTGTTGATCGTGTTTTCTAACAAACCCTCTTCTTCGCGACGAGACGGAGCGTCTCTTCCGATACAGAATCTCATTAGCTCTCGCTCTTCTACATTCGGAATTCATCGGCAGGTATTTCCGGGTCGGCTACCGGGGGATAGCTTCATTGGCATGACTCTCAACAGATTCAAGACTTCCCAGATAAAAATCTTCAAATTCCTTTATTTCTAAGGAACTCTATTCGATCAAAGATAATCGCATTTAAACAAACAATCCTATGTTAAATTCCACATCATAAGAACATTTTCAAATATTCATATATAAAATAAATTGACACTTACATTTATGGTCATATAACCATGCCTGCTTTGAAAGGAGTTCGTACTTCCACTCCTCCTTAAGAAAATTATCAAATAGCTCCATCATCTCAACTTCCCGTTCTTCGAAAATATCTCCGAAGTCAGCAGAGATCTTCTCTCCAATGGCCCATTTCAGAAAGAAGAGATTTTGTGACCTTCGACAAAGAACCACTTCGTACATCCCCTATCGTCAAGGAGTGTTCACCAACGAACGCCTTCTCGAATTTTTCTCCTGACTTCGGAGAGTGTTTACTGAGGGCCTTGAACCCCTTTTCTCTGGATTGGACGATCTTATACACGGTGAAGAAGAAGTCAAGGGAAGGCTCAACGCCAAACTCATGGCAGAAAGCAACAAAGGCCGTGGATGTGAATATAAGAATTTGGTACCAATTGGGCAAACCCCACGCCTGTAAACCCCAAAGATAGTCACTATGAAGACGCAAAGGGAAATGGACCCCTTCTCAAGCAGTGGTCACAGGACTACCGTCCAACCCTCCGTCGTTGGTACATCTTCTCACCGGACTGGAGCCCCGGCCGTGAGTATCCGAATGTGGTACCGAGATCGAATCCTCTTTAACTCGGCTTCAGTGACTATGGAGGGAGTGTCATGGCATGCGAGAAGCTGCCCATATTCCCGTAGTATTCGAGGGGGTTTTGGAGATTTTTGGAGGAGGATTCTTGCTCGCTTTTCTTTCCTTTGGGATTCAAGGTCGAGGTTTCTTCATGGGTTGGGGTTTGGTGGAACGATGTCGATTGGTGTTACTAGGATGGGTGAGCTTTGTTCGTAATCTGGGAAGCCATTTTTGACGGGCCAGCAGAGGAGGATGATAGTTCAGAGGAGAAGAAAACTCAAAAAAGCGCGCCAAATTTCAAATGGGCAGTAGAATCACAAATTTGGTAAAGTTATCTTTTTATAATCGATTTGCTACATACATTTGTACAAGGCCAAAGACATTAAATGTTAGTAATGATTTGGAATTTGAATGAGAAGCGTCCTGCCTGTGTCCAGATATTTATCGACACAGGCCTTTTTCGATTTGGGCCTCCGCTTCTCCTCTCATTTCATCTCATGAAAAAGAATCGCACATTTCATTACTTCTCACTATGGGCTTTTAGTAAAATATCATGGACCATTTATAGTTTTCTATTAAACATTCCGCTCAACAAAAAACTAGGGGGCAATGTCGGGTCATGATATTTTCTCTCCCGGGCCGAAAGTTAATTGGGCTTACTCATTTAATTAATCTATCGGGCCTCTATTATTGAACCTCGAAAAGTCATCATTATTTAACCCCATGGAACCGGCCTGCTCATCGACTAACCCATTAGATATTTTAATATCTATTACTTTGACTTGTAATGATGAAAAGCATGACGACCATTGACCAGAAAGCACCGCCATGCATTAATGTGGATGGGATCATAACCCACGTACAGAGAAAAAATGACCAAAAAAAGTAGTAGATAGACTACATGCAATTGGCAGACCCATCGATCGTGGGGTCGTGTCGACGACAAGAGTGGATGACACGGTAATCCCAAGCCAAGAGAGTATAACCTAGCAAGGAAGTCTTCACAAAGAGGAGACGCTCATACACATTCTAATTCATAATCACATACACATAATCGAGATTTATTCTTTTCTCTCAATACACTAGACATTACATCCTCCATTGTTAACTTTGTGAACACGATATCGACTCTCACGCTCGAGCCTATCCCTAAACAATCGTGCCAAGCATGGTGTTTATCGTGTTTCTTGTCAGTAAGAATCGAGTGTCTTACGTGATTGGGACGTAGCAGAAGATCTTGGCGTTAACATATATATATATATATATATATATATATATTCCACGCATATGCATTCACAATATACCTACATGCCTGCGCATGCATGTTCCTAGACACATACATATAATCGTGTCCAATTTTTAATGTACAATCATGCATATGTGCATTGAAAAGTTCCGTCCAACAAAATTTGTGATAATTGCTGATTCAGTACTGTATACAAATTATGAAAAAATCAGTTTCAAAATCCTTAAATTACATAAAAACATGTACCTGTACTGCTTAATTACGAACAGTGAGCCATTAAGAATGCAGTCTTGCACGAATAGTACTTGTTTGATTTTTAAAATTAATAGTGAGTACTATATATCATTTTAGGACAAAATTATAAATAAAATTCCAGGATATAGAAAAATGTTTTAATCAAATTATTTCAAAATATAACCGTACCACCAGATATCTAGGTGATCATGCATGTCCAATTCATAATTAATTAGTTGTTCTTCAGTGGAGTATACTAAAGAGAGAAAACAGAAAATGAAAAAGTGAGTATACTAAAAGATGTAGAATTGAAAACATGCTTAGAAATAGACACATGATCTTTAGAGACGATGACAGCATTAGAATTAATGATGAGGACAAAATTTATGGAATGTGATCAAACTTAATACGCAACATCCATTGATCTTTGTCAACGTATACTGACAAAAATTAATTATATAAGAGCATGTATATGTATAAATCTACGTACCTACGTACATATAAATTAGAAGTAATTAATTAATTACCAAGGGCGATGCAAAGCAAATTCACCAGCAGCTAGATACTACTACTACTACTATATATATAGAAGTGAAAAACGTATTTCCCACAAGGCTAGCTATTGCCTACCTCGTAGCTGCTCCCACCCCCATCATATCTATCATTCCCCAACGGACATTGAAAGCTCCTTACCTCCGACCCCATCAATATCTTTTTTCTTTTTCTTTTTCTTTTTCTTTCTTGTTGCGGTGGTTGCACAACTAAAAAAAAAATATCATGTCAGGAGAGAGGAGATAATTCTTACCATTATGATCGTGTCGACTAGTATTTTTTAGATAATTTTATGATATATATTTATTATTATATTTAATTAAAATTAAAAGAATTTATAATATTCATTTTAGGTTTAAAAATATTTCAAATTAATTTTTAAAAAGTTGGTATCATATTCTGGAAGGGAGGAAGGGAGGGAGATAGTTTTAGAGATGATTTTCCAAAAGATTATTTAAGGTCGAGGGTCGTTGTTAAGAAAAGGGCGTGTGGTCTGCAATCTTGTTACCCACAATATTAGTTGTCATTTTTGTAACCCACATTTTCTAACCATGCATTTCAACTTAATTCATAAACCCAAGTCCTAACCTCTCACTTTCCATGAAGGTAGGTGGATCTTCTCCAACATATATACCCCACTCCTAACTACACAAAGTCGTGGACCATAACAGCCATTTTAAAGCTCCATTTACCCGTGTGCTTTTGTTTATATTTCTTTTTCTTTTCTTAAACATGTCCTTCCAACTAACACACACACAAACATATGTAATATATATATATATATATATATATATATATATAATACTTATAAATTATGCTTTTATAATAACTTCCATCTAGCCGGACGCTAGCTACCTCTATCTAAATATGAGTTCATGTATTATGCTTGCTGTTTGCTACCTTTAATATTTAGAATATGGTGATCAGCAGCTAAGCCTCTCTTTTAGTATATACGTGCGCACCTCTCGATATATACATATTTTTGTGCCGGAAAATGAGTATATCTGTAAATGGACAATCTAAGGTCCCTCCGGGGTTCCGATTTCATCCAACAGAAGAGGAGCTCTTGCAATACTACTTGAGGAAGAAGGTTTCGTTGCAGAATATTGACTTAGATGTGATTCAAGATGTTGATCTTAATAAGTTAGAACCCTGGGATATACAAGGTACGCACGTACGTAATTAGTTCGTAGCTAGTATACGTACATTATGATTATTAATCAGCTATGTGTGTGTATATATATATATATATCTGCATAAACCCAATTAAATTTCAGTCAATTCTTTTTCTAGTTAGTGATCTTTTTCTTTTTGTGATCACATCCTTAATAATTCTGTAGAGAAATGTAAGATAGGAACCACTCCACAGAATGATTGGTACTTCTTTAGCCACAAAGACAAGAAGTACCCTACAGGTATCCGGACGAACCGTGCAACCGCTGCTGGTTTTTGGAAGGCTACTGGCCGTGATAAGGTGATCTTTAGCAACTCTAGACGGATTGGAATGAGGAAAACTCTAGTGTTCTACAAAGGTCGAGCCCCTCATGGCCAAAAGTCTGATTGGATCATGCATGAATATAGACTGGAGGATAACACCGTCAGTGATACGGATACCAATACCGATAATGTAAGTAAACTTCTCTATGGATCACTCTAGCTTTTTCTGTCTTTCCTATTTGAAATAAAGTGAAGTTATTATTATTATCTTGTTACTACTGTCTATTGAATAGTACTGCAAATCACATCATGTCATGTGTCGTGTTAAAACTATTTTCACAACATGAAAAACTACGACATTCACATTCTATTAGTTTAAAAATGATGCTAGACTATATATACATATATATTATTCCCTCTCTCTCATTTTTCTTTATTTTTTCTTTTAATATGCCAACATTCCATTGTGACATTAATTAATAGTTGGCATTCACTAATATGAATATATGTTGAAGGTCTCGAATATTGGAGTGGTTGGAGAGACAACACAAAAGGAGGGTTGGGTGGTGTGTCGCATCTTCAAGAAGAAAAATCACTACAAAAGCCTAGACAGTGATCACTATAGTCCCCCCATGAATATCATCAATGCTTCATCTATCACAACAGCAACGTCTAGAACCCAATTCCTGACGAATTCAAGCAGTAATAATAATGAAACAACTGGGTCCTTGGATCAAATACTTCACGAGTACATGGGAAGGAGTTGCAAGGTGGACGAAGACGAAGCAAAATATATGAACAGTACGGGCACGTTACTGTATGCGAGTGATCAGAGATTCATGAAACTTCCAAATTTAGAGAGCCCAAACTCTTGTAGAAGTCTGAGTAATTACTACCAACGGCCAGCAGTCCATGTACAAATGTTGAATAATAACATTCAGCAGCTGGTGAGTGACCATCCCAACTCGGTTTATGATCATCAATCACCATCAGAATTAACCGACCTAAACAACTGGGCAGCCCTTGATCGGCTTGTGGCTTCACACCTCCATGGCCAAAAGTACTACGACACCATCACCACCACCACGTCATCATCTAAGCAGCAGCTATCCTGTTTAAATGATGATATTGATCATGATCCTCCTCCTATCAATTTATGTTTGTCAGAAATTACCAATATCAATGATCTTCAGCTGCAGCAGCAACTACATTCATCATCCTCCTATCACATGTTGTATGGTAACAAACCTCACAGCACCACACAAGACGAACACAACTCATGTGATCAGTCCGATTTATGGAGCTTAATTTGACCCATGGATCCACCGATATATCATCATTAATTTGTTATATATCATCCAATTATATAATTAAATGACCCTCTATCTCTCTCATGTCGAATATATGCTCCTTGTAACTTTAATAAATGAATAGATAGAAGATGTGGTGGCATTGTCTTGAGGTCAAAATATAATTATTAACGACTTTGCATAATTATTAATGTGAATCATACGTGCTGTATTGGATGGGGTGGCATTGTCAACCATTATCTTATAAAATAATTATTGCCAGACCTCTTTTTATCGCTCAAAAAGATATAAAATAATAAATAAAAAAAGAAAAAAAAAGGGTTGTCTATGATTATATATATCTTAAAGAGTTGATCATTTGAGCTCTTTGTTCAAGAATCAAGATCATCAGCCAGCTTAAGGAGGTGTGCTCATGGCTCATTTGGTCAAATTAAATATTTAAGTGCAAATAGGATCTCGGCCAAGATGGGCTCCGCGCAACATGGCTGGTCTATCACAGAGCAATCTATTATCAATCGGTTCACGTGCAAATAGAACCTTTTAATTTGATGTGATATTTGTTGAAATAGTTAATTAATTATTTGCGTCATCCTCAGAAATCGTGATCTAGTGCCTCGGCATTTATGAATATATCAAAACCTAATTTAGATCGAATTTAGGTTGGTGAAACACATTGTATATGAAGCAGTAGTGGCACCCTAGTGAGGGCAAATATGAATTAACGAACGAACGAGAACCTATTGGATAGTGTTTTAAAATTCGGATAGAACTGACGCTCAAACTCATAAAAATTGAAATCAGTTTGTCTTTCGTCCGATTTGAACAAATGATTCGATTTTGGTCAAAACCCGGGTTGACCCGTTGATCACCAATTCAATCGGTAAACCGGGTTAATTGATCCAGTAGACCCAGTTTTTAATTATTATTTTTTCCCAAAAAAAATTAATATTAAAATTAATCACTTTTATTAATATTGTAACTCATCTTTATTATGTTTTAGTTCATAAAAAATGAGATTTTTAAATTTTTTATTAATTACTAATAATATATATTTTTATATATTAATGGCGTCATTGGGTCAATAATGGTTCGACCACTGGTTGGACTGGTTACTCATCCACTCGGTACATTTTTCGGTTAGATAAACGGTCCAATTATGAGAACCTTGCTTTTGAATTGCCAATCACTACTTACATCCACGTCTCTAATCCTCGAATAAATGCTATTACGTAATTCAAAAAGTTAAACACGTAAAAGCGTTTTATGTGTTTTATGAATAGTGTTTTAATAGCGTTTTTCTCGAAAAAATTTATTTTCATCTACGAAACCACAACACATATACGTAATCACATAAACTAGGTCATTAATTGACCTTAAATCACATAACATGGAATATTATCCATAAAATTTTATTTTATTAAATAATATTCTTAAATCCTAATTACAAGGTTAATCGATTTTCATGATCATTACAATTACACCATTTTGTTGCGGTGTATAGACGTTGTATATTGAGTGACGATGTTATTTTCTTGACAAAATAAGGTAAATGAACCAGGACTATAATCAGTATCAGAGTGTTTACCATAATATTCTCTGTCTGTTTATGATTTCACTACTTTAATTTTTTGATCAAGTTGATATTCAACATCAACCTTGAAAACTTTAAACATATTTAATGATTTATGTGACGCCCCCAAAATTAGGTATACATCACCCATCTTGAGTCGCCAGATACATGGTACAGAATTCAAATACAACTTAATAATACAACTGTCGTGTACAATACGACAAAACATAAACTGTGAGTTTGAATACAAATATTGTCAACTAGAGAGTATACAAACTCAAAAAGAGTCCTCATTATAATTATTATCACACTATTTCACAGAATAGTGAGGATTACTAATGCACCATCTAGGACCATCACTCCGTTCCCCGACTCGTCCCAACTATATTCTCATTTCCTGAAGAGAACAGTGAAAGAAAGGGTGAGCTCAACTAGCCCAGTAAGAAATATTATGACTAAGATAATGCAGAATAAATTATCATTAGCCTTAAACAAATGTTAAACCGATACAATATAACAAACATCAAGTTTAATCGCAGTTTTAACAAGCAATCCATTAAAAGAGTCAAGTAGAGAATAAAATCTACTATCTTCTATGATTTAAAAGGTTTTCATGACTTTTATCATTTGGGACTCGGCTTTTTTAATAAATAATCTACATCATCGAATCACCCATGACTTACTACGGCCAAGGATATTCTTTAGTATCACGACCACAAATTATCCATGACTACTGACCAAGGACATTCGTGTATTCATTAATAGTCGTGATCATGCCAACAATCGTCCATCAATGCACTACGCCAATGATAACTTTTACCACATCATTTGTAACATTACGGTCATGATTACACCGAATAATCCCTGGTCATAATCATGATTACGGTCATGATTACCTGTAGTGCATACACTACAGGCCACAGATGACTTTCAACATAATATAAACATGAGGATGATGACAATGATATAAGAATTCAATAAAACAAGTTCAAGAATTAATTTATCCAGGAACTAATAATGTCCAAATTGTCAACATGATACTGCTTTGTAGAGTAAAATTCAAGAATGATCAAAAGAATATTTCCATGAAAAGATACTGGATGAAGCGCAAATATCAAGGATATTCTACTAATTTCATAGAGTATAGAAGTCAAAACTTTAACCAACTGAGTATAATAAAGAATGGAATAACAAAAGAAATCACCATGCATTCGGTAGATTCAGATGTACAAAGTTATTCCAACAGAATAATAATAACGGAACCAAAGTCGTGCAAAATTTGTAATTTGGCAACAGGATGTTCCAATGAAAAAATAAAGCGAAACCAGTCGGTGTAAAACACATGCACAGGATGTTCCAATGTAATAATAATAAAGAGCGGAACAGTCCGGTGTAAAACACATGCATGAGGATGTTCCAATGTAATAATAAAAGAATGTCACCAAGTATAGGGTAAATCGCGTGATACAAAAGTTATTCCAGCAGAATAATAAGAAATGGAATAACAACAGTTCTCTTCATGAATAAGAAAGAATAACACCCCTTACGAGTACAACAAATAATATTCCCTACCTTAAAAAAAGAAGAGTACTAGATATATAAGTAGTGAAGTAGCGAGAATACTTTCTTCTTTTCTCTATAGTTTATCCTACAGAGTTTCAATTGAATTCGTAAGAAAATAATGAAGGAATGAGCTTCTATTTATAGAAAAATGGACTGCATAGTAACTAACTCATGATCGGTCCAGATTGATTTACTTTAATCTGATGGTCCATAATTAAATCAAAATCTTTTAAATAAAATATAAAATATTCTATTTATAATCTAATAAAACGAATAACTTTATTAAAGATTTTTTACTATGCAAACACTATGTGAGCCTTTATCCAAACACTATGCATAATAAAATATAATATATTCTAATTATTGTCTAATAAAGCAGATAACTTTATAAAAGTATTTTGTTTTATATAAAAAGATTTTACTATGCAAAACACTATGCGGAATACTTTATGCAACACTATGCATTATAGAATATAATATATTCTATTTATAGAATAACTTTATAAAAGTATTACATTTTTATATAAAAAGATTTTCAGTATTATTAAATTATTAATACCAACAAAACCGAAAGTGACTTATCACGTAAGCATCAATAATTAATACCGTGTGCTCTTATGTAACCACGCGTATTCATCGTGCATTTCTTTACTACCGAGTAGTTCAACAGTATTAACGGTAAAACTTCCGCCGTTATTTTCATAAAATATTTTTGTCGTTTTCTCAATCCAACAATAATTCTGTTGTGGGGTCCACTAATGATTGTGCCGTCGTACGGATATTCCCCGATGAAAAGAATATTCCCTGACCAATCGAATATTATACAACAACTTGCATACTTTTCAAAATTTATAAATACTACCCACAACTATAACATTATATCAAATCCACACCATAATATTCAAAAAATATTTTGAGAAAATTAAATCTTTATTCATAAAATCTGGGGTCTCACAATTTAGATTTTTCATTAATCATCGGGTAGACATAAGTATATTGAGAATAGTCATCAATAAACATAATGAAAGATCTGTGTCCACCAATTTCAGGAGAAAATGGTCCACATATATTAGTGTGAATCACCTCAAGATCGAAATGCACCACTTATAGTGTCTCCTTTCTTACTACCTTTCACAAATTTTTCTTTTTATACATTCAATACAATGTTCAAGATCAGAGAAATATAGCGAATGAAGAATTCCATCATGTGGGCAAGGAAATCGTACCTTGCTAGGGTTAGGGTTTCGTGTTGGCTGAGGAGGAGAGAAATCCACGAAAAGTACGGAATTGATTGATTGATTGAAGAGGGGAGAACGACAGGTGGGTGATTACTCCAACGACGCGTGGCAGAACCCCTAGAATCCGGGAACCGTGTTAGGGTAACAGGGATTCCAAGAGCCTTCTTGAGTCCTTCAAGTTGAGAGAATGTCCAAACCCCTTTGATCTTCCAAGAGTCCAAGTCTTCAGTCTCCAGAGAAGTCCCCTTCCAAATGGAATGGAAGGGGTATTTATAGGGTTTTCTGGAAAGTAGTCATGTGCAAGGCACATGCCTTCAGGGAAATTCCAGAAATACCCTTTAGTCCTTCGAGTAATGCCCATATTGCCCTGTCCTTCTAGCCACCAATCCAATCCCTCAATCAATTCCCAAAACGAGCCGCCTCCACGAGTCTTCTGCCTCGGGACACGTGGAGGCTTCTCCCGAGTCTAACACATTTATTTCCAACTCTTCCGTCTTTTCATTTAATCATAATGTGAACCTTAATTTGTGCATTTAATTCAATTAGGTCAAAATAAATTATATATTCGTCAAATAAAATCAAACCTTATTTTGATTTGTAAATAAGATCAAATCCTTCTAATCATTCCTATTTAATAATATAATATTTGTTTCCATAATATATATATATATATATATATATATTGTATAAATTTAAGTTAACAAAATAACAAGATTCGTTTTTTTTTTTTTTTTTTTTTATAATGCATCATACTAAAAGGTCATATATTATCAACGTTACATTAGATACCTCACTAAGCTCTAAACTATTGGGATTTCTATTTCTTTCTCTATGAAATTTAGATGAAAGCCAAGGTGGCACAATTAATTAAGAGCTCTAAATATAGGCACTGACTCGTTTTAATTTGAGATAATTGAGCTGTTGACGCTTTTATAACCCCAATTTACCATCTTTTTCCCCCTTCACTTCCAAGTTATTGATTTCCCCCATTTTTAGCCATTCCAATTTTCAAAGACAGAGAGATTTTGGCAAGGCCAGTTTGTATTTCATTCATCCAAATCTTCAGATTGGTGGGTTTTTTCATATTTTGGAAACAAAATCAAATTATTTCTATTTATATATTTATAAAATAAATTAGGAAGGAATTTGAAAAAATATTTTCTAAAAGTTGAATTTTTATTTTTATTTTATTTTTTATTTTTAAAATAGGAAACGAAATAAAAAAATCTTTTGTTTTTAAAACATAAGATCTTTTCTTTCCTTAATCAGTGATATGTAGTATTCATTCACGGGGTGATTGAAATTTGAAAGGAATTGCCATCCCACAGCAACAAGTAATTAGATTAATATCAAATGTATAAAATAATATAGATGATATATTATATGTACAAGAAGTTCACCATTATCACAATATCAAAATTCATCGAAGACTCAGAAGCAAAGGAAGCTCACTGCCATTGATTCAATAGACACTGAATTATATAAGGTCATCATTTGACTCATTCATCCTCTGTAATTCGTTCAATTTTTTATTTTATTTTTATTTTTATTAGTATTTTTATTTTTATTTTATTTTATTTTATTTTTATTTTTATTATTTTTTTTTGTACCAAGTTTCTAGATTTAAATTTATCATATCCAATAAAACAATCAAGATATTTGTCAAGTTTTACAATTCAAATTTTGATTGTAGTAGTAGTTATAGTTCCTCAACAAAATTATGAGAAATGTGCAACTTTTTTGTCTACGCATACGCGATTGTGATGTGTGTATATGTATATATGCATAGATAGGATTAATCACCTTTTTGTGATCGCGGATGCTTGAGGTTCTATATCATGCTCAAGGTAAACTCCAAACATTTCATGGTAAAGGTGTCTAAGATGTTGGATGCGGGATGGAGTTCAGAACATAATACTTCTATAGCAACTTTAAGATCGATAAAGCTTAAAATTAAAGCACAGTAGCACTATTGGGGTATCACATCCTGTTTGGATCATACATCCAATGTATCGCTTTCTTGACATCACCACTTAGCTCGAAGACAATCGCTTGTTCGAGAATACATCGTTCTATATTCTTGTTGGATGAAGGCACGCTGTGCTGTCTTTGCATCACGATGGGCTAGTATATTGACCACTGCTGTGGAGTCGCAACCCAATCCTCTAATCGTGTTGTTTTTTTGTTTGTATGTTTGTTTGTTTGGTTAATTCTTCGTGATTTCTTCATCGATTTCTCTTTTCAGGTAATTGTAGTATTTCTTTTCAGGTCCATTTCACCTTAACATGATCTTGGCTCGGATAATCTCGAAGAAAGGGAACACTGCAAGGAGGAAGGATCTATTCCGAGCCATTTCACCTTAACAAGGTCATTGGCTCGGATATTCTGGAAGAAAGGAACGCCGCATGAGGAGAAGGATCTATTAGAGCCATTTCACCTTAACAAGGTCATTGGTTGGATATTCGGAAGAAAGGAACGCCAGAAAGGAGGAAGGATCTATTCCGAGCCATTTCACCTTAACAAGGTCATCGGCTCGGATATTCGGAAGAAAGGAACACCTGAGGAGGAGGAAGGATCTATAACAAAGAGCCATTTCTCCTTAACAAGGTCATTGGCTCGGATGTTCCGGTGAAGGAGCATTCATTCCAATCAGTTGATTCGACGAGTAAGGAGAAGTTAAATGTAAGAGGGAGGGCTCCTTGGGTGGCTAAATCCTACTGGGTCAACCCCTCGGGAACAACCTAATGGCCTCCTTTTCACATTTCCCCGTTCTTCTTTTACCCTTTTTATTTGAATGGCTCCTAATGCTTGTGCTCTTTTTCTTCTTTCAGGTGTTCGTGATCTTTCTTTCCGAATCCAAGGTGTCCGTGATCTTCCTACTTAAGTTTCATACACTCTCTCTTGTTATGGTAAGCACTTAATTTCAAACGCTCATTCACTTTCTTTCCTTGTTTCTAGAATTCTCATGTTATATTTTCTTGTTGCGGGCAGTTAACTCGGTTGAGCGTTCCACGACCCGAAAACTACTAAGGAGGTTCCTTTCATCAGCGACTGGGGAAAGGCTCCCTTTTATGGGTCTTCTGACGTTTTCTGGGAGCAAGTGAAGAATTATGATCGTACAACCTTTCCTCCTCCTGAGAAAGCAGGCTTATTTCTATATGCTACGGCTTGCGCAAGTTTAGACAGCTTTCCCTGTTCTGCTCTCATTCCTCGTATGTGTATAGAAAAACAGGAATACCCCTACAGTCCTATTCATTTCATATCCGACTCATCCAATCGTCTTCAGGGGTGGCAACATTGGACCGACGAGGTTCTCGCAAATTCTGATTATGTGGATATACTGAAGAGGGCCGACATTTTGCGTTGCATTCAATTATGCAGGGATCTTCGTATCCGACAGGACCAAGATGCTCTTACCGTCTTGATTTCACGCTGGTGTTCTTCCACATGTACATTTGTCACTGCTTGGGGGGAGTTCACCCCAACTCTAGAGGACGTTTATGCCATTTACCAGTAATCTTTTTATTTTTATTTTCGTTCATTGTTATTATATATATATATATATATATATATATTTTAGAGTATGAACTCATTCTAGATTATATCTTGTAGCCTTCCTGCTTGCAGACGGACTCAGTAGCATATCTAGCTTGTCTCCTAGAGATGTTGAGTGCATTGCTTATTTAACAGAAGCTTCCAAGCGAGCTCCCAATTATATTTCGCGATTTCAGGGTGACATGCTCCTCCCAAACTTTGAGACTTCTAACCGGCAAAAGAATTCTTGGTTATCTTGGTGCGCTTACTTCTTGAGGATTACCTGGGCAGGACACGGAAATAGTTCGACGACTATAACACGTCCGTCCTCACTTTCTATGAAGAGCCTTGTCCTTTTCCTTAGTCGCTTATTTGGCTATGTGGTTATCCCGCTTCATTTTCCGGGTCTCCTGTAGATGGTCCTTCGACTCGCATGTTTGGTTTAGCTTCCATGTTATCTCGAGGTCTAAATGTTCCTCTCGCTCCTCTCTCTTCTTAGGAACATTGTATCGTCGTTTGATTTAAACTATTCTCGTATGAAGGAATCTATTGGGAGGTATCCATTTTTCGTATTTTTATTAACCTGTCTTTCACACTCGTAATTTTTTTATTAATCTTTTGTTTCTTTACTCGGGTATGACGTAAATTGCTTCGCTCCCCGCTCCTTTCTTCAAATCTTTCTCTTGAGCATTTTTGAGATATTCTACTCTCGCACATTTTCCTAAGAAAAAGCAAGATTCAGATCCTTCTTCATTCATGAACATTGTCCCTCATGACATTTCATTTGGATTGATCACCGATCTAATTGATTCTGACATTTTATCGACGATTCTTCATGCTTCTGTACTCGTCCATACACTATTATTTCGAGACAACATGGTCGTCGCCCCACTTCTATAGGCATCACTTTCGCTCCTACTCGGATATCAATGAATTGAGTGGTTCTTCGTTGTCTTGGTTCGTCTTCCTTGGTCATGGAGCTTCCTTACTTCGTCGAAGATAATGGTTTTGCACTTTGGCTTTATTCTCCTCACAGGTGGTCAAGAGAGGCGGTTTAGCTTTGACCAGAGGCGTCCTTTTGGCCACACTTGTCGGAGACTTACGAGACCGCCCTTCTCAACTTTGTCTCTACCTCTCCCTCTTTACGTGGGCATTTCCAAGGCCTCCAAATGCTCCCTCATAAGTCCTTTCCTTTTATTCACACCGAATGATTCTCGGATTAGGCGATATACTACCAATGAGCGTAATTATTGGCGGTCAATCTTAAAAGATGGGGGATGATACTTTGGTTTGTTCTCTACCGGTTCTATTCCCGAACGTCTCAATGGGCCAAAGTTGCTATGTTCTCCTAAGACCACTATCCGATTCGTAACGTTGGTCAACCAAGAGTCGGCTCATTGAGCGTGAGGCTCGATGCTTAAGTCTTCTCATCCTCGGTCGGTAGGCATTCATCCTCAAAGTGACCCAACTATTCTTCAGGCACATGTCCCTACTACCTCCGTGGAGTCTTCCACCACGGGCTTCGTCTCATGCATCTCTATCACAGATACCTCCTTGGTTCCTCCCCAAGGATCCTGCAGTGCCAGGAAATGAGAATCACCCGTTCTAAAGCGAAGGCATCTACCACTACTGATTCTGAGGTGGATCCTCCTATTACTTCTATCGTGGTTCCTGTTAGTCGTCCCGTTATTAGGCTTCGCTTAAAGCCATCATCGAAACGTCCTCTTGATGATGCTAGTTCTAGTATGCCGTGATAGCAGCCAAGGGTCGGTTAAGAAGCAACGTAGAAATTTGGTAAATTTTTTGTGACTTTTCCATATTTTTTTTTTTATCCCTCGTATGGTTGCTTTCGTGTTTCCTTATGTATTTATTTTCTTGATTTTCAGATTGCAGAGGTCAATGAAGAGGATTATGATGTTCCTCTTGGGTTTATTTTTGGTACTACACATGAGGTAGCTGTAGCGGTTTCTGCCAGTCGTGAGCCTTTTCAACCTATCCTTATTGGTGTCGAGTCGTCTTCTTCGCATAATGATTGTGTTAGCCTTGATGCTAAAGACACTTTATCCGATGTAAGCCCAAGAAGTCTGCTTTGTGGGTGATACACCAATTTCTTCAATCCTTCCTATGACTTCTCCATACGATGGGCCTAAAGATGCTAATAAGGCTCCTACCTCCTCGAGGGGAATCCTTCCGAGACTATTCTTTGATGTCCATCCTCCCGTAAAGAGTCTCCGCCGAGTTAGTGATCGATCAGGAGGGCATTATTGATAGTACTTTGGATGGATTAAATGACATTCCCGTCTCCGTGGCATCTCCTGACTCCTTTTCCATTGGCTATATTGTGAGTATCTTTCTTTCAATATATTGTGAGTATCTTTCTTTCAATATATTGTGAGTATCTTTTTTTTTTTTTTTTTTTTTTTTATAATATATTATGCCTTGACGTTTTTTGTTTTCAGAGTGAGAAGATGAAAGATTTGCCTTTGCCTGTTGAGGCCCTGGCTTTATTTGATGTTCTCCATCCGGATGTCGCCCACTCGCCTTATAGTGACCTTGGTTATCCTCCAGGTGGCTAAGGCTTCGAGGAATCATCAGCCATACAGCATCTTTCTGATCCTCCATCTCTTGTCTTGTCAAATTCTATGGTGACGTCTAAAGTGGCTTCTACCAGAGCTTCCTTCAATCCAAGTGGGGATCTTATTCCGTGGAGGGGTTTTCGGATATCATCTCTAGTCGGGAAAATCTGAGCGCCTCCCAGCTCTCGGTTTCCGCAAATACTTGACCGATTGATTATTAAGGCGACTTCCACCCAAACCTTCTTCCCTAGACCGACTTGCAAGCCTTGTTCTTGGGTTGCACACTTTATCTTTATATTCCTTGCGAGTAGATGACTTGAAGAGGTTTAGTGATGATGTGAATGACCTGAAAGTCGTGGGTGTTGACATGTCTCCTTTTCGTGTTAGGTTGGATCTTCTCAAATCAAGTTTTAATCTTGTTTCACTACGTTCGGAGGTTGCTGTACGTAAGTGTGAAGATGATTCCTTTTCGGTCTGACTTTTCGAGCTTGATGAAGCCGCAAACAACCGAAGATCCGATCCTCAAGATTTAGAGGGCCAGCTTCGGGATCTAAATGCTAAATATCAGGATGTGGAGTGCCAGCGACGGGACTTAGAAGTAACTACCCAACAAGTTAAGGAGCTGAAAGCTGCAAATCTTAAGGTTCGAGATGCGGCCATTGCTGACTTGGAAGCTTTAGCTATGCCTCCTCTTCAGTTTGATATGTCTTGGCCTTTAGATCATAACTTGTTGTAGTAGTTTTTCCGATTTCTCGTTTCAGAAACTCATTTACACATGTTTCATTTATCAAAATGTAGTTTCTTCAACCTTGTTGATTGCTTTTAATTTGAATGATTCCTTAAAATTCAATAATTATCATTGAATCTCAAGTTATTCAAATTAATATTACAAGACAACCACAAGTAAATATGAATTTTATCAAAAACATGTATATATAGTTTTCACAAACCAAAACTTGACTTTATACTCTTAAGAAATTTGAAAATAATATTAAAGTATAAGTGAAAGTTTGTAAATTTATTGATAATAAAATTGCTTTTAACGAAAAGCATAACGTTTCATTAGTAAATCTTGCTTTTTGTCGAAGAAAGCATAACGATTGTCACTTTTAGAGGTAAAGTATAACTTTCTTGCTTTTGTCGAATAAAGCATAAAGTTTGTCACTTTTAAAGATAAAGCGTAACTTTCGGGGTTGAGGGCTTAAACTCAGGTGCCTCAGTCACTTTTGAAGTTGAAAGTGTAACTGTCGAGGGCTGTTAATCAGGTTCCTCGATCACTTTTGAAGTTTGAAAGTGTAACTTCAAGGGTACAGACTTAGTCGGTGCCTCGATTACTTTTGAAGTTGAAAGTATAACTTTTGTGATGCTCTTCTTCGTATGTAATATTTCTTTACCCACTTCAAGTTCAATGGGCACGAGATAAGAGATCGATCCCACACGAGATATCTTGCAATACCCGCTTTTAGAGATCTCTCGTATTACTATATGGGCCTTCCCATTTGGGGTAAAATTTGGTGGTTAGGGTCCCCTCAGCGACTTGAGTTCTTAGTTTTGAGTACCGTGTCCCCACCAAAATTCGTCGTGGGTACAATCATGGTATTGATTGTATTGTCGCTAGTCTTTTCATGGTAATCTGAATTCAAGCTTTTCTTTAGCCTTATCTCGAAAGTCAACTAATGCCTCCGGAAATTCTTTGGTCAGTTTTTTCTTCTTCGACTAAGCTTCAAGTCTCATTCGAGTAGAAGGTATTTCTATTTCAATGTGCAAAAAACAGCTTCTTCACCATAAACCAAAGCATACGGGTCTCACCAGAGGCTTCCTTTTTGAAGTTCGATATGCCCATAACGCTTATTGGTAATTGTTACGCCCATGTCTTGGATGATCGCTCAGGGTTTTGATAAAATTTTTATCAAGGTTTTGTATGTAACCTCTCCGCTTGTCGTTGCCTTTCGGGTAATATGGTGATGACTTGTAATGTTTCACCCTGTATCTTTCCATCAGATTTTTGACATCCCTATTGATGAAAGGAGTTCCATTATCCGATAAAATTATCTTCGGGATTCCGAAACGGCAAATGATGTGCTCCTTGATAAAATTGGCCTTCTTTGGTCCGTGTGGCCTTCTTGGTATTACCTCCACCCACTTTGTGTACATCTCGGTGGCGGTTAAAATCCATATGTTACCCTTGGAATTAGGGTGAACGGGACCTATAAGATCCATTCCCCATGTATGAAAGGGCCGTGGTGTTGCCGTGGTTCGCAAATCCACATGCGGGAGCATGGATCAAGTTTCCATATATTTGACAAATGTGGCACTTTTTAACAAATTCTAGACTATCTCCTCCATCTTTGGCCGAGAGTAACCATGATCGATAAGTTGTTTGTACAACTTGGCTCCCCTTGGTATTCATCCTTGTGCATTTGGTAAACCAAATCTTTGGCTTCACCTAGTTCCGGAATCAGTAGGGCTTGCCATTGAATCCCCTTCTAAACAATTCTCATTTCTGTAAGAAGAAAGCGTTGTGACTTCCTCTTGATTATAATTGCGTCTTTCTTTTTGATTCGGAAGAGTCCCGCTTTGCAAGAACTCCACATAAGGGATTCGCGATCCACTATATCTTCAATGAAGGCGCGATTCATCCTCCCCAAGGTATTCTTGGCATGAAACACATTGGCGTTGTAGGGCATCTGCTTCCTTCTTCATTTTAGGCCAATAATACCCTTGACGTTGCATCCTACGATATAAGCCTATGTCTGCCAATCCACAGTTCTCGTCATGCACATTTTTGCTGAAGACTCTCATCGCTTCTCGCCTCCCTAAGCATCGTGTCAACACACCATCTGCTTCTTTGTGATACAAGACACCTTTGATGATGTTGTACTTCTGTAACTTTACGGTAGGTATTGTTCCCTCCTTTGTCTTCAATTGATTGGAGATGTCGTATCGCCAATCATCTATTATGTCTTTGGGGAACAAATTTAGCACACTCTGTGGTTGGGAGGTTCTCTTCATTACCTTTACATCCAAATTCTCACCTTGGACATAGACTCGAGATGCTTTCTTGTTGCTAGTGCATCAGGTTGTTTATTCTGTCCTCTTGGCACATATTCAATCACCACCTTCTTGAAAGCCTCCATCACCTTTTGTGCTACAGTTCGATATGGCGCCAAGATAGGTTCCTTCACTCCAAATTGGCCTCTTATCTGTTGCACTATGAGGTTTGAATCTCCCTTTACTTTAAGATATTTGGCTCCCAATTCGTGAGTCGCCAACAATCCTAGTATGAACGCCTCATATTTACGCTTCATTGTTTCAGTGAGGAAATCCAATTTGTATGACAAGGCCACTTCATTTCCTTCTTTAGTGGTCAACACCACTCCTGCTCCGCCTTTACCTTCTGCGGATGATCCATCAAAAGCCAAACTCCACCATTCTGGGTCCTCATTTTTCAACTCGATTGATTCTACTTCTTCACCCGGAAGATCCTCAGAAGGGGGTTCATATTCTCCATTTGGAAATTGAGCGGCAGGAGTGCGCGAGGCTTGACATCGGATCGCTTTCTTGATTGTTACACATTTGATGTCGTACTCTGAAAGAATCATCATCCATCTGGCGGTCTTCCTACTAATGTTGGCTTATTTAATAGGTATCCGATTGGATCGTTTTGTTGTTGCAAGCTTTATTTCGTGTGCTTTAAAAAAATAATGCCGCATTTTCTGCGCATGAATGAATACCAATGCTAGACAATGCCTCTCCACTTGTGAATACGGTTTAGGTCCTCGGATTAAGCAAATTAATGTAATATCTGAGTTTCTCTTCTCCGTCCACCTCCTGCGTGATCAATCCACCTATGGACTTCTTGGTAGATGTGATGTACAATCAGCAACGGTATTCCTCTTTGTGGCACTACCATTGTTTGTCTTTGAAGCCAAAATCCTTTTCACCTTCTCAAGCGCTTGTTGTTGGTTTTGCCCCAGTCCATTGTGCCTTTCCTTTTAGCAATTTGCCAAAAGGTTACGTGACCTCGGCTAATCTTTGGCATGAATCTTCTCATGTATGAAACTTTCCTGAAAGCTCTTCATTTATTTCTGCGTTTTTGGTGGGGGCATCTCTGTGATTGCTTTCGCCTTTGCTTGGGTCCACCTCTAAGCCTCTATTGTGCACCAAGAAGCCCAAGAATTTTCCAAATAGTCATCCCAAAGGCGCACTTCTTCTTGGATTCATCCTCAACTTATACCTTCTTGACCGCTTTCGAACACTTTCTCTCGGTCTTCCACACGAGTTATCGCCTTCTTGGATTTCACTACTATGTCATCTACGTAGTCCTCCACTATATCATGAATCATGTCATGAAATATGGCGTGCATTGCCCTTTGATAAGTTGCCCCCGCATTCTTCAACCCGAATGGCATTACTACATAGTAGAAATTCCCAAACGGGGTACGAAAGGCTGTCAACTCTGCATCTTCTACGGACATCTTTATCTGATTGTAACCCACAAACCCGTCCATGAATGACATCATCTCATGATTAGCCGTTGCATCTACCAAAGTGTCTATGTTGGGTAATGGGTACATGTCCTTTGGGCATGCCTTGTTCAAATCTCTGAAATCCACACATATTCGTAGCTGTCCATTTGACTTCTTTACCGGTACAATGCTGGATAGCCATATTGGATGTTGAATTGGCTTGATGAACCCTACTTCCAACAACTTCTTGATTTCTTCCTTTATTTGAGTTTCTACTTCGGGTGCATAGTTGCGAGGTGCCTGCTTTACTGGCTTCATTCCCGGACTTATGTTTAGATTGTGCTCCACAAGATCATTGTCAATTAGGGCATCTCGTCGTAATTCCAAGCAAAGACATCCCTATATTCTCGCAATAATTGTACGAGCTTCTCCTTCTGTTTAACATCCAATTCCTTGTTGACATAAGTCGGTCTTGGCGTTCCTTCCTCTGTTGCCAAATTAACTTCCTCTAATTCATTTTGTTGAGGTTTTGGCCTATCCTCGAAGCATTCTGGAGCTGGTTCTACCTTACATTGCTGACTTCTTCTTCTTCATTATTCTTTGGAGTGGGGACACCTCTGAGCCGTTGGTTCACACACTTCCAAGGGCTCTTCCCTTGCATCGTCATAATCGAAACACCACTTTTCCGTCGGGTTTAACAACCCTCTCCCATTTCGTCTTACGGCCCTCCTCAGTTGTGCAACCGCTTGACATTTATTATATTTACGGCATCTTGAGATTTCTTGGCCTTTTCTTTTCTTCTCTTCCTTCTTCCTTTGGCTTCTTTATTTTTAGAACATTCTCCACGTTCGAGGTCTTCTTTCTTTTTTTTTGCAGAGCACGAACTTATCTTCTGCACTTCCTCCCGACTTGCTAGTCTTAGAGAATCGGTCTTCTGATCTCGTTCTCTCCCTCAAATGACATCATCAAAGAAAGTTGCTTAGGTGATGATGTGCCTCCTCCGTCCAAAGGGATTAGAGTTCTTTGGTACCTTCACTTCTCTCCCTTTCCAAATAGCTTTAAGGCATTGATGAAAGACCGAGGGTACCACCCCGTAGTCATTTTGCCAAACCCTTCCCAAAGAAGACATGATATGATGCATCCACCTCAAGCACATGGAACATTACTGGGCCCTCGAATCTTTCCCAACTTGCATGTCCACCTTAACGTGTCCTAGGGTTCTCGTGCTTTGATTGGCGAATCCGGTAATGTTCATTTGTTCCTTCACTGATCTTCTTCTCAAATGGCCTAATCGTTTGAACACGGTGTAGGGCATAATATTCTGAGACGCTCCATTGTCAATAAATGCCTCGCGACCTCAATGCAGATTGATTGATTATCTTTCACATACAACGACCATTATGCGCGGTATCTTATCTCTATCGACTTTAGAAAGATATCTTATTTTCTTCTTCCTCCATCGTCTTCATAAATCCTTTGCTTATGGCCGTACAAGTCTCCTGCGTTTCGGCAACCTTGATAATTGCCCTGGTTGCCTCAATCCTTGCTTCCTTGGCCAATCCTATCTGATCATTCAAAAAAATTTCTGAACTTGGCTCCGTTCATCAATGCCGTCACCTGCAGGTCTAGATCACACTCCTCCTTTTCTTCCATCATCATCTCCACTTCTGGGCCTGTATTGTGAATAACAGTGTTGCACGTTTCCTTCCCTTTGTGGTTTGGCAGCGGCTTGTCGTGAACACTACTTTCTTTTCCAAGTTCAATCTCCCCATTTGCCAGCTTTTCGTGGAATATCCTCCGCAGGCTATAACAATCCATCGTTGAGTGTCCCGTATTGGTGGAATACATGGAAGTCTGGTCTTCTCTTTATTTCTTCCAGTCGCTTGCAAATCTAGGCCTTGGTGGTTTCACCACTCCATATTCAACCCATTGTTCATACAAACCCACAATGTTTTCTCACTGCATGTGATAGCCTCCGGATGGCTTTCTTGCATATTTGTCTTGAGCTTTCCTCTGCTTGGTTAAAATTTTCTCGTGTTTCTCCTTCTTGCCCCTTGTGGTTTTGTGAGAGTCATTGAAAGTTACGATTCTTTATCCTCTTGCCCTTCCATATAACCGTCGCGTGGTTAGTAGGCAATGTCACGATTCCTCCCAAGTCTTGTGCAAAGGATGAGAGGGGTGTGAAGGAATCCACAAGCCTTGGTGATGAGGTGGGGCTTGAAAGAATCAAGGCACCATTGTTGCAAATCTTGACTAAGTTCTTTTCTTCAATCGGTTCTGCGCACTACGTGCTCGGGGCCTGAACTTTGTCAACATAATCGACAACTCCTCATTCGGTTTTGCTTGAACCGCATAAGCTCCACAATGGTTACTGTTTACGCACATAGAAAAATTTCTTGAAAAATTGTAATTTTAAGTCATCCCAATCATGGGTGACCCCTTCTCCAAATTGTAGTACCAACTAAAGGCCTTTGTCCACAAAGTCTTGTTGAATTCCGCATCAACAAGTTGTGGTTATTCACTTCGTCATATCAGAGCCACGGAGACATTGACTCTGAACACTGGCAATATGTTCCCTAGCATTTCCTTTTTCCCCGTTGTATTTTGGAAATTGCGGGGGTGCTCAATATACCCTATTAGGTAAGGTTGCCTCCGAATGTATGCGAGGTAAGGAGGAGTAAAGTCCGACTCAGGGTCGAGATGTCTGTCTGCGAAGTTGATTGATCACGTCAATCATATCATCCTTCGTCACATACTGGGCATAGCGTGAACTCTACGGGGTGTTGTGATATCTTTCTTTGCATCGGCGGTGTGTATGGTAGAAATTGGTTGATGGACACTTGCATCGTGAGCGGTGGCCTTTGGTGGAAGTTGGTGGCTCATTCATTTGGACATTGCTTGGAATGGTTGGCATTTGCACTGTGAAAATGATGGAATAGTAGTGAGATGATGTTTGCACGAGGTTGGCTTGCTTCCATCCTAGGTTGTGGCACGCGTCACCACTATTACGGGCTTCAAGTTGATTATTGGAACCAATTGATTTTCCGATTAATGGAGGTCTGATGTGGTTCTCTTTGTTGTTGCTACCATTATTGTTGTCTTCCATACCGCTTGTTCCCCATGCAAACTTCACAGGAACATGGCCTTGAAAGTAGGAATCGCATCAATTGATGGCGGAAATTCCCATCTCCTCTTGCTTCCTTTGCATTTCAAAGATCATGGCCTTCATCATTCCTTGCCCTTCTCGTGCTTCCTTCATGCTTTGAGCATCTCGGTTGCACATCATTCGTCGGGTCTCCACCGCCTCCTCGCCTTGCCTTCTTGCGTTGGTTTGTTGTTGATTGGCCATATGTGGTGACGTCGAACTTCCTTCCGAAGCGTCTTGATAAGTGGATGGTCAAAATCCAGGTTTCGCTTGGAAAGCTTGAGTGGCTTGCCTTGGGCTGGATCCGGTGAGGTAATCTTTGTTTGTTGGTGAAGCGACTCTTCTCCGTAGTTCTCCACTTCGAGTTGTGGGCATACCCTTCACGAATTCTACACCTCCCCGGTGAGTCGCTTAAATAAATGTGGGCAAGGAAATCGTACATTGCTAGGGTTAGGGTTTCGTGTTGGCTGAGGAGGAAAGAAATCCACGAAAAGTACGGAATTGATTGATTGATTGAAGAGGGGAGAACGACAGGTGGGTGATTACTCCAACGACGCGTGGCAGAACCCCTAGAATCCGGGAACCGTGTTAGAGGTAATGAGGATTCAAGAGCCTTCTTGAGTCCTTGAGTTGAGAGAATGTCCAAACCCTTTGATCTTCCAAGAGTCCAAGTCTTGGTCTCCAGAGAAGTCCCCTTCCAAATGGAATGGAAGGGGTATTTATAGGGTTTTCTGGAAAGTAGTCATGTGCAAGGCACATGCCTTCAGGGAAATTCCAGAAATACCCTTTAGTCCTTCGAGTAATGCCCATATTGCCCTGTCCTTCTAGCCACCAATCCAATCCCTCAATCAATTCCCAAAACGAGCCGCCTCCACGAGTCTTCTGCCTCGGGACACGTGGAGGCTTCTCCCGAGTCTAACACATTTATTTCCAACTCTTCCGTCTTTTCATTTAATCATAATGCGAACCTTAATTTGTGCATTTAATTCAATTAGGTCAAGTGAACCCTAATTTGCACTTGGGCCCACACATCATTTATAAGACGTTGCATTCTATCTTTTGAAATATGGCTTAAATGTTTATGCCACAATTTTGAAGAACATTTCTCATTATCTAGTTTACTCTTATTTTAACTTTTAGAGGTACTTTCTGTCACATTCATTTTTAACAAGGATTCAACAAAAACATGCATTATCCAAATTTGACTTATAGAGGTTTCCCTCTAAAGAGCCAGAACTAATAACATGAGAGTAGCGATAAATAATTATTTTATTATTACCAAACTTAAACGAAAAACCATCAATGTTATCCGATTTAGGTATTGACAATTACGCACAAGTATACGCGATCAACAAGTTACATTACCAGAAAAAGACTCACTTTCGACGGATTTTTTCATCGGAAATAGTCTTATTCTGTCGGAGTAAGATTATTTATTACATAATTTTTTATCGGAGATTCATTCATAATAAAGTTGGTCTGTAACAAGTCCATCGAAAAAACTGTCGAAAATAATAATTGCCGACGTAATTACGGCCGACCAACGATCCATCATAGATGTTATTGTCGACAGAAATATTTACGACGGACTAAAATGTCGGGAAAAAGGGTTTTTATAATTAATTATAAGACATTATTTCCGACGGAAGTTTTGTCAGTTTTATGCTATTCCGTCGGAAATATAGTTTTTTAAATAATTTTTTGTTTTTGTAATTTTCAGGTTTTTAAACCCCATTTTTGTACAAGTAGCCTGCTTTATCCCAACAACACATACATTAATCTATATATTATAACAGATACAACATAACTACTTTAATTACAACATATATACACGTTTTAACGTATATATATAACTACTATACCAATTAACAATAACCACACTTAATTAATTTACGATAAGTTATAAACTACAAATAATCAAAGTAACTTCAATGATTTACAAAATTAAAGTAAAATACATTGACTTACAAAGAATCAAGCTAAAGTACATTGATTTGTATATATAAAAACAAGCAACTATACAATGTTTTACAACACATCTAAGTAAATGATCGATATACAAAAAATCAACTAAAACTAGTAGTACAATCACTATAAGGATAATCATCGGGTGGGGGTCAACGTTGTTGTTGTGGTGTCTGAAAATCATTGCCATCATCCCCCCTACTCGCAATTAATTGGCATCGCCAGCCTACTCGGCATCACCAACCTACTAGGTATCGCCACCATGTTGATACAATTTAAAATAGAAGTTAGAAGTTTTATTATTTTATTATTCCCTAATTGAGACTTAAAGAGATAACTAAATTATAATTACAAGTCATGCAGAATATACCTGAGTAGTCTAGGGCTGACTCGACATCAACTAAAATAATTAAAAATGTATTTATAACCCTTGCTTAATTTTGAATGAATGCAACAACTATTTACTAAAATCATATCTAAATTAGGGAGGCATGATCATGTACACAGAAATAGAGTATTCTCCTAGGTACGAACAAGTTGTATCATAGTAATTATCGCCAACAAAAGTAAAAAGTTCCCATGCTCCAGCATATCTAAGAAATAAGAAGTCTCCAAGTTCTAAGGAATTATCGCCAACAAAATCACCCCTAGCCTTTTGAAAACACAAATTGTTTGTCAACTATTTTAACGTAAACTTGCACAACTTGTCATTTTCATAACTCATGCAACTTTCTGACAAAAATGCTCCATCAAAGCCCTCGACTCGTTTAACGTACGTTGACGATATTTTCTATTAACATGCACAAAATAATTTAGATGGAAGTGGTTCACCCATCTGGTCCACTTTCATCTTAATTATTATGTGCATGTTAATAGAAAATACTGCCATCGTAAGTTAAACGAGTCGAGTGCTTTAACGGAACATCTTTATATGAAAGTTGAATACTTAAGAGCCATGCAAATGATAAGTTGTAATACATATACATGAAAATGGTTAACAAATAATTTGTGTTTAGGGGTGATTTTGTTGGTGATAATTCCTTAGAACTCGGACACTTCTTAACTTTTAGATATACTGGAATTGTCCTAATTTGTGGTTGAAATCTATGCTACAACTTGTTACGAAAAGGAAGTCATCCGCAGCCAGAAAATTAATACATAATCGTGTCTTCCTAATTTATATTTGATTTTGTTATATATGGTTGTGTGCGTTCATTAAAAATTAAGTATGATATTTTTACATAGGCATGGGAAAGACGAAGCAATTGAAGCAACCACCAAATTTATGTCCAAATCCAAGTATATCCTTCATTCAAAATTGTGATGCGGCCAACTTATTTGCATCGGCCAAAATCATTCAACAAAATGTCACCCAAATAATCAGATTCACTATTTTATTTTATTTTAATTTATTAAATTAATTTTTTTTTATTTAATCAGAATTTATTTTATTTTGTATTATATTATCACTACTAGGAAAACAAGAATATGTGACAGAACTTTCTGACAGTTTTTAAAAACAATCACCAAATATAGTAATTTGTGATGAACTTTTGAAGCAATCACAAAATAATAGTATATATGATGGCTATTAGTGATGACTAATCTTGTCATCAATGTATTGTAATTGTGATGATCATGTCAATCACACAAAAATTTTCACGCGAAATTTTTTTTCTTTTTGTGACGCACTAAGTCATCACTTATAAATATACCATTTTCGTGATTGCATTTAAGCTATCACTAATATTTTAATATAAGAAATAATCAAAACAATATTTTATGACGACCATGACAATAATTAAAAAAGATAGAGTTTTGTGACGACTTTTATTTGTAATTACACAAAGAATGTATTTTGTGATGGAATTTTTAAGTCATCACAAAATAATAAAGAATATGATGGCACTTAGTGATGACTAATTTTACCATCATTATAGAGTATTTGTGACTGTCATTGCAATCACTAAATCTTATGTGGAAATAATTTTTTTTTAGTAAGTCAACTCACATATGTTTCCCTTTATAATTTGTTTTAAAATTATAATCATGATCTGGGCTTTAGTGTAGTGGTAATATTCGTTATTTAGTTTGCAAATGGGGAGATGGTTCGAATCCTACAAGTATCATTTGATACAATTAATAAAGTGAAATAAATTATACGTAAATAAAGATTCACGTTCTTATCTTTGATCCCTAAAGTCTTATTTTTTTTGTGATGACTTTGACAATCACAGTAGCACTAAGCGTTTGCGTGATTGTCAAAACCATCACGTAAAATATTTCATGATAAGTGTATACAAGACGGCCATTGTGATGCTTAAAGCCATCACATAAACATTTCATGATGATTTTTCTACTTTTTATTTATTTCAATTAAATTAAATTTAATTAATATATTTTACTTTATTTAATTTAATTTATTTTATTAAATTTGGTATTACAAAATTAAGTAAATGTTGCTTAAATACTACTTAGTTCATTTTCATATTGGGAAACTAAGTATAATACATAAATAAAATAAATTAAGGCCCACAAATATTGTAATTGAAGAATTCTGACAGAAATTTCGTCAGGAATTCCGTCGGAAATAACAAATATACCAAGTTATTTATGCAATCAATATACACAACAAGAATCATAAGGATAAAAATTGCAAGAAAAATACATATATACACAACATATAAGTAAGATAGTCCCAACATCATTAAGAGAGTCCCAAAAGAATCAATTAACATATCTTTAATCAATTAAAATCAATCACAATTAGTTCAAAAACACAAATGAAGTCTCAATTAAGTCAATTAACATAATTTCGATCAATAAAAATCAGTATTAATAAGTTCCAAAACACAAATTTAGTCCCAATTGAGTCAATTAACATACCTTTGATAAATTAAATTAGTACCAAAGATTGACAAAAATTTAATACCCAAGATTTCTAATAACCAAAATCAGTACCCATTATTTCTAATACCAAATCAGTAGCCAATTTCATCAATTTATTGAAGCTAATTTACAAAGCAATCAACATCGAGAAATTACCCACAACACAATTAACATTCTCAAATTAAAACATGAATAAAACAAAACCTTAATTAAATTGGAAGAGGTATAGTACAAAACGACATTTCTGCCACCACACGCGTTTGCCACCACTAGTTGGACGGTTCGGCTAGGAAGGAGGGAAAAGGAAGGAAGGAGGGGTTGTCTAGCGGGATGGAGGGCACTGATGAGTGAGTTTTATACTCATAATTGAGTGCGTTTGAACTTAATTTTTTGGATGTTTTTAAGTGTTTATATCTATTCATGCATGTTTTATGTTTTTTTGTAGGAATTGGGACAAAAGTTACTTGGATCGACGTTTGGGGTGGCTAGATATGCGTTTTCGGCTTGCTATTTACACAGCAGTTACTTCAGAGCCAATTTGAGTATTTCTCGGAACCTTATTTCGAAAAACTCAAAGAATAAAAGTTGTAGATCTACTTCTTCTCTTTCCGAAACATCTTGAATCATCAAAATCGGAGTTTGGACGAAGAAGTTATGGCCATTTTCCCAAAGGATGTCGGAGCAAAAAATGTCAGAACATGTGCCAGCGCTGGGGCACCCATTTTAGGCCTATGCCCAGCGCCGGGGCGCTAGGGGGCAGAATCCCAGTGCTGTGCCCAGGGCTGAGGCGCTGGGGAAGGGTCTGGTAAGGCTTGGACGCGTTTTGGGGCGAATTTTGACACTTTTTTGACTCCAAATTAGATTGGGTTTGTTCCTAAGCTAAAAATTGGACTTGTAACCTATAAATACATGATGTAAGACATAAAATAAAGGGGGATTACATAGATTAGATTAGAGATAAAATACTCCATTAGATTAGAATATAAACCCTAGTTCTTAATTAGCCATTGGAGATTGAAGCAAATTGAAGAACAGTGAAGATCAAGAGCAAGAGCAAGAGAGGAGCATCAGATTTGTTGACAACAGATTCTATTCTCTTCTCTTATCATAATTTTATCTTTTAATGTCTATTTAGTTGCGGATTCTTGGTTTTAATTCATTAATTATGAACTAACTCTAATTTTACTAAGATTTCAATTGAACCTTTTATATCTATAAATTAGTTATTCGATTTATTCTAATTATTTATGTCAAAGTGAATTGTTTATCTTGTCTTGAGCTTATTGATTAATTATCTGATCAGTAATTACTTTGTTACTCTAGAAGGAATTGAAAGAGGAATTCTAGGGTTAGAACCGGGCATGATAACATGTGACTTAGTTATTTGCACAGTGAATAATTAGGTTTGTGAATAGAATGGAAATATCTGTTCGCCGCATGTAACACATAAGGAATTGGGATTGAAGGAGTTTAATTCAATTATTTTGCATAGGAATATAGCAAGATTAATCTGGATTAAATAGAAGTCAATTGATCACTTGGAAAAGGACTTTTGGCATTTGAGAATTCCTGTTAACAATTCAGTAGGCATAATAATTTGGATAATTGGATAATTAGTTTATAGTTCATAATTGGGGATATTGTAGTCTTAACCTTTATTTATTTGAATTCATTTATAAAGCAATTCAGTTTAATTAGTTAATTTAGTTTTCTTAATTAGAAAAATCACGATTTGAGATTGTTTCAATAAAATTAGTTTGGTTAAGAATTAGTACTTGGTGATTTTTATTAAATAATTCCTCGTGGGAACGATACTCTACTTTCACTTTATTACTTGTTGACCGTGTATACTTGCACGTATTCATTGATTGTGAAATCGACCAACAAGTTTTTGGCGCCGTTGCCGGGGAATTAATTTGATAAGGCGTCTACAAGAAAAGGTTATCGGAGAAAGAGAGAGTGTAGTAGAGGGAGAAAAAATTTAATCTGAATCTCTCTGTCACACATTAATCAGAAAGCAATTAGGTTATTATGTCCCTTATTTTCGACGAAACTTCCTTCGAAATTAGTTTCCCTCAGAAATAACTGATTCTGATGGACACTCTGTCAAAAATATATGTTTATCCGTCAAAATTGACTTTGGCGCTAGTGGTAAAACTGACGCCAAGAAGAATTTATTATTTTCGAAGAAATTTTGTCAGAATTAAGATATTCGATCTCGATGGACTTATATTCGATCGAATTTTTCGCTAAAAACATAGCTATTTTCGAGGGAATTAATTTCTTCGAAAATAATTCCGTCAGAGATAGCTATATTTCTTGTAGTGTAATATAGTGAAAGTAGAGTGTTGATCTCACGAGTAATATAATAATAACCAATTACTAACTTTGTATTAATTCAATTTTATTTAAACAAATGAAATTGAGATTATGAAAATAATAATTTAAAACTAAAATTAAATTACTAACAAAGATAAACACTAGATTTAAATACTAAGATCACAATTTCCCCCAATATTTCGTATAAATTAATCTTTTCATTTTCCTCTCAACTAATTAATCATAACGAATCGTTAACTAAGAATTCACAATTATTTAATAAATCTCTTCCTATGGTTAGATAAAAATATCTTTTTAATTAAATTATTATATTCTGTGTGAACTAATTTAGAACATATTCATAAAAACAAATTCTCTTAACGGCTACACATGGCATATACGTATATTATTATCCTATACACAAATCCATTTATTCAATCATAAGAAGAATAAACAAGGCTCATGCTATCATATTCATATCTAAATTTATATTCCATTTTCTAATTTTATATAGATTAAATCAAACAATTATTGATCACACAATCATACGATAAGCCCAAAATATGATAAACGTATACGATTTAAACATTCATGATCAATAGCAATAAAAAAGAGAGCAAATCAATTTCCACTAATCATTGGGTTCCATTACGATCATAATTAAGAATTAGTTCTTAATAAAGTCAGAAAACATCATCATAAAATTAAACAACATCTTAGGTTACAAACATAAAAGGGAGATATAGAGAAATAAAAATTGTGCCATGCAGCCTCACTCTCCGATTGACTCAACCTTCAATTCTTGTTCTCCTTCGTGCTCCGCCTGTGGAGTACTCAAATTGGAGAACCACGCAAATCTCTGTGTGTTAATTTTCTATTGCCGTGTGCATATGTGATCCTAATTCTAACACAATTCTGTATATTCCGTGCATGCATCCCAAACACCATCCACTTTTAACAGTTAGGAACTATAAAAGTATACATGATCTATTTTTCATATCATGCATGTGTTAAAATATTTTTCTAAGCTAATTAAAAATTAATAAACGTTGACATATACCACCGGAAACAACAGCAACATCAACGCATCAGATCATGTACATCCTTCGGCTAGCACATCAATGAGAATGCGATTTTGCCTTGATTTTAAAGTACCCTTGAATCGGGAGTAGGCCCTTTAATTGCTTAGCCTTAACTAAAAATCTTTTTACAAATACCCTTCTACGCCACCACTATATACATATTGTTCATTTGCTGTACTTATAAAATATATCCCTTTTTTAACATGGTAAATGTTGAAATTTATAATCCTTTTCTTTATTGAATCGAAATTATGAAACCTCCCTTTGGATCGTATTAGTATCTTAAGTCATGGTTGGATCTCAGTCACTTGGGTCATTTTTATTAGGGTCCTTTACATAAGTATCTGATAAATAGAAAATAATTACAAGAAAAGTCATCAACTAAATAATTACAAAAAGAATGTAATTATTACAAAAATAGTACAATTCACATTAATAAGGAAACCTAAAATCAAGGATAACTAATAATTCAAATTCAAATTCAAATTCAAAATACAAATCCATTAATTCAAGGAGAAAACTACTCCACTTAATTTGTGATTACCAAAATAACCAAAAAATTCAAAAATCACGTCGCTAATTTTGAATCGACGAAAAACAAAAAGGAAACTTCATAGATCATTGTAATCAGTAACAAAGGAGCAATCGAGAAGAAGATAATGGGTAGCCAACCCTTCATACCAAAGTAACCAATTCAGTTTTATTAAATTTACCAATTTATTTTGAATGTGATGCAGTTGGTAGCCAAACCTTCAAGCCGTTGGTTGCCAAACTTTCAAACCAAGGTAACCAATTCATACTGCAGGTGTGGAGGTAGATTGGTTACCTTGTTATAAAGGTTTGGTTATTTTGGTATAAAAAATTTGACAACCAACTACTTGCGGTTTGGCTGCTACCAAACTACATCACATTCAAAATAAATTGGTAACCTAATAACATTGAATTGGTTACCTTGGTATGAATATTTGGCAACCAACTGCACTTTAAAAAAATTATCAAACAAAGCCTGCCTTTTAATCAACGCGCTTCCTCACTTCCTTGCTAGTCCTCTGCTTGAGCTTCCATGGTAAAATATTGGCTCGCCGGTGAATGACATCCGGTCCAATCACATCTGGTTTGAGAATCTCCGTCGTGAGATGGTTTGGACCGTGACTGGAGAACGACGCCACGCGATGTGCTGATGGAGACCGTCCGATCACCGTTCCTTGCAACGTAATCGTTGCAGTTGGTGATGAGTCCGAACTCGCGTGTTCTCGATCTTATCTCTAAAACTTTCGGCCAAAGTAGTCATAGGAATTAGATGCGAATCGGTGAGAAGCTCTTCGCCATTGTCATCCGTGTTGGTGTGGATCATTCGACACCGCCATCAATTTTAACGGCATGGGTATAGCAATATGTGCTACCGAGAGAGAAGAAGAAGTATATAACTAATCCATAAATTAAGAAATTTTACTTGAATACTAATTCCTTAAATTAAGGAAACCAAATTACACAAATATTGTAAATAAAATGGAAAGTGTATTAGTTGTGTAAAAATTTTATGAGTGGACTATTGTTGTAATTATTTTTAAAAATGTAATAGAATATGTAAATCACCCTTTTTATTATTTGGGCTTAGTCATTATATTGGCCCATTATACAAATTATCACTTAATCCCAATTTTGACCAGTAATCATTATGCCAAATGACGTTTGTCTATTATGTACGCCACTTTCTTTGCATGACATTAATGAGGATGGGACTTCGAATGATAATGATGGTGCATGTGAAATGATGTGAGAGAGGGGTGAAGGTAGGCTATTTACTTTAAATTTGAAGTAATAGGAAGTGAGGGAAAAAGGTGTCGAGGAGGTGGTGGGTGGTGTATGAACCCAGGATAGTGGAGTATCATGGGATTAAGATCACATAAGAGGGTAAATAACACATACATTTTTCATTAGAATTTTTATTCTATCTCTCTGACACTAGATAATATTTTCTCTCCATTGTTGACCTCTGATGATCGCTTTGTCTTGACTCTCGCCTTGAAGAGCTATCCTCGACGGTCGGTAGTCAAGCTTTTGGTGTTGACTTGTTGAACTGTGCAGGATATTGGAAACGTCTTGGTGATCGGGACGTGGAGAAAGATCTTGGCGTTAACAGTAAAGAAATAAAACTGTCTAATCTCTAGTCTCGACCATGCCTGGCCGGTTACAATATTCCCAAAGGTACTGCATCTTTCGGAGGATTGCAATATCAATGAGTTTGATCCTAGTAATGATCATGTGCATGGTGGGTTGTAGTCCTCCCGAAGATCCCATAAAATGCTCATCCAAGAATTCGAATTGCACCATCACAAACTCATACGGTGCATTTCCTGATCGAAGCATTTGTTATGCAGCCGAGGTTGTTTACCCTAGAACAGAAGAAGAACTTATCTCAGTAGTAGCCATGGCCACAATGAAAAAGAGGAAAATGAAAATCGCAACTTGATTTTCCCACAGTATACCCAAGCTTGTTTGTCCTGATGGCGAAGAAGGGCTGCTCATAAGCACCAAGTATCTCAATCATACCTTAAAAATTGATGAATCAACAAGGACAATAAGCATTGAGAGCGGTGTAACCCTGAGGCAGCTGATTGATGAAGCAGCCAAGGCCGGGCTAGCGCTGCCCTATACACCATATTGGTGGGGACTGACCATTGGTGGCCTTATGGGCACCGGTGCAGACGGTAGCACCCTTTGGGGCACGGGGAGTTCAGTTCATGACTATGTTGTTCAACTTCGGATTGTCACTCCGGCTGGACCTCAGGACGGCTATGCTAAGGTTCGGACCCTTGATGATCATGCTCTACCGGAGCAGCTGAATGCAGCTATGGTCTCACTAGGAGTTCTTGGAGTTATTTCACAGGTATATATATATAATAATTAGATCACCCGGCTCTATATACTCAGGTTAATACAAGCATATATTAAATGTTTCTGTATATTGTCCGTCCGACTATGCATTGTTAATCCAGAAACCAGAAACTCAAAATACTTCTTCTTGAGCATAAAAAATTCACGTGTAGTGTATATGTTTAATTCATTCTATTGGTCAGTTAATTGGAAAATTCTACTTGGATATACATTGCATGGGCCTAATAAATGTATAGAGCTAAAATTATTCCCGTAGGTTACTCTAAAACTACAACCGCTATTCAAGCGATCCATCACCTACATAGCAAAGAACGATTCCAACTTAGGAGATGAAGTTGCTAGCTTTGGCAAGCAGCACGAATTTGCAGACCTAATATGGTACCCAAGTCAACGTAAGGTCATCTATCGAATTGATGATCGAGTCTCCTCCAAAATCTCTGGTAATGCCTTGCTTGACTTCCCTGGATTTCGTCCCACACCTTCCATTGCACTGGCAATTTTACGGACAAAAGGTTATCTTAATACTCTCCCTTCCACAAAAAAGTTCCATTTGTCAAATTTTATTTCAAAAAAAATAAATCATTTTAATTTAGTGACATAGTAGTATAGTTTGACATAAAGTCCTCAAGTTAGTCAGAATATCAAACTACTAATTAAACTAACAATTAATTATTTTTATACCTAGGAATATATGGGACAGATATGTAATATTCACAAAATTTGTAAATAAGATTATTTTTATGGAACAGGAGTAGTTCTATATGGAAAAATTAATCTCATGAATGCATGCTTTCTTCTTCTTTACTAAATAGAGGATGAGGAGGAGTCAGAAGCTGATGCTGATGGAAAATGCACGATCTCCAAACTTACTACATCTGCACTCAAGCTTGGTGGTTATGGATTGACAAATAATGGTTTGTATTTCAAATTGTTTTTAGCTGGGTCCCCTCGTGCGTTCAGTTTTTCATTTTAATTTTTAATTGAGATGAATGCATATCCATGGGATTTTAGCCGTTAATTTGTGGGGACAAAGGAAAATTGAGAATGAATAATTATTGATACATGTGTTCACCATATGATGCAACCATTTATATATTTCTATAAGTTAAACATCAATGAGATCTAACTTTTCAATTAATTCATTCATTACTAACCTGAGCACATCAAAAATGTGCAGCTTTTTGTTGTTATATTTTTTTTATTTAAAAAAGAGTAATTAAAACTGTTTTGATTAATTTTATTTTTGTTATTTCAAATAGGTATAGTCTTTACGGGGTACCCTATAGTTGGATACCACAATCGCGTCCAAGCATCTGGGAGCTGCCTAAGCAGCCATGAGGATGCCCTAATCACAGCATGTCCATGGGACCATCGAATTAAGGGTCTCTTCTTTCACCAAACTACATTCAGCATTGGCTTATCCAAGGTCAATAGTTTCATACACGACGTCCAGAAGCTGGTGGATTTAGCCCCCAAGTCCTTGTGTGGCATAGAAATGTACAATGTCATCCTAATGCGGTACGTTACAAGATCAAGTGCTTTCTTGGGAAAACAAGAAGATGCATTAGACTTTGACATCACTTATTATAGAAGCAAAGACCCGCTGAAGCCCAGGCTTCACGAAGACATACTTGAAGAGATTGAGCAGCTCGCCATGTTCAAGTACGGAGGGTTGCCACACTGGGGCAAAAATCGGAATGTGGCCTTTTTTAGGGTGATCAATAAGTACAGAAATGCACGAGAATTCTTGAAGGTTAAAGACATGTATGATCCCTTGGGGCTATTCTCTAGTGAATGGAGTGACCAGGTTTTGGGACTGAAAGGTGGGGTGACCATTGTCAAGAAAGGATGTGCCTTGGAAGGCTTGTGTATTTGCTCAGAGGACACGCATTGTGCCCCAAACAAGGGCTACTTTTGTCGGCCAGGCAAAGTCTATGCTGATGCAAGGGTTTGTACGGTTTCAATGTCTAACACAAACTAGCTAGGAGAAGCAATACTTCTTAATTTCTTTATTTTCCTTCTCTTATTAATCTTTTCTTAATCCCAAATAAAGATTTTTAAATTGTAAACTATATATCTAAAAAATACTAATAATTATAATATTTATTGTTTGTCTTTATCACCAAAAAAAGTACCAATGAAGTTTGGTTTTTTATAAAAGAACCAACTAACTTTATTTTTTTCCATTAATTAATCCAACGATGTCTCAAAAAAGTAACCTTACAAAATTTGACCACAATCCTCTAACCGGAGTTAACTAATATTGAGATATAATTTACACATGGCAACTGCATGTATTTTTTTTTCTCACGTCATACTAAATAACTTTAAATTATATTTTTTAAACCTAATTAAATACAAACACCACAGCGACAAGGAGGCGGCGGCTGGAGGAGGAAGAAGAGGAGAGCTCATTTAACGATTTGGAACAGCATGGTATCCCATCAGGAAAAAAAAAATTAAGTTTCGTGCTGGAAAAAATTCATCAGTGTATGCACAACATCTTTAGACTTGGTTTTAACTAAAAGAGATCGATGACCTGACCATGCTAACATACCCAGATCGAATGCTATTTGTAATATATTAGAATAAGTTTAATGAGATAGCTTTATACTAAGTAGCTAGGTTCATGAATCTAATGGTTAATTAAATTATAATATATCGTGGTAAGCCTAAAATTAAAAATTAGAATGTATTGTTATTAACTAAAGACTACATTAAATATGTTGTAAGAATATATTATGTGTTAAACAGTAAAATAAATAGAAACTCTTGAACTACCGACTTGGACGTTATGTTGGTCCTTTTATTTAGTAGGTTAGATTGGCTGCTAGCTTTGTTTTAAATATTTTTGTGGATTATTTAGAGTTGATAAAAGATTGGGGTGATAGACCATTTATTTTTTGACAAGGGTGCCTAAATTGGTAGAAAGTCTCAATTTTTTTAATCTTTGTCCGATATTTTATTATTATTTTTGTAATAATATTTTGATGAAATAAACACCTTATCACTTGTAAAATAAAGAATTTAAATTTGATATGATGATATATGTACAAATTAACAATATTATGATTATGTCATTATTAAAATAAAAATAATTTTATTCAACATAAATATTTTATTAATGATATGTTATAATTTAGCGTGACTAGTATATTTCCGTATGGTCTTAATAAGTGATAAATTGAATGACGATATTAACCCCCAGTCTTGGTTGAAATGACCGAAACAGGCAAATGACCTGGCACAGCATACCTGGATGCGCCTCCACCGATATTAACCTGAGGCCTCAACTCACTGTGGTCTACCCGTTTTACCAAAATTAGGGCCATTCCCTGAATCGAAACCATTTTGGAGGGTCATCAGTCTCACTCGACGGAAAGTACAGTGAAGAGAAAGAGAGAGAAAAGGATCGACTGACAGACGAGCAGATAACTGAGATAAGAGCAATTCGCAAAGCACAACATATTGTTTTTCCGGTATGCAAAGTCTCTCTCTCAGTCACACACATACACACATATATTGTATTTATTAATATCCCTTAAAATGGTTTTGAAGATTGCATTAATTTGTTTTGCTATTTGGATTTTGTTAAAAGTTCTAAATTCTGGGGTTTTGCTATTTCCAAATGGGTTGCTCTTATGCATAACATTAAATAGTTTTGTTCTGGCAGCGATTTTTACTGCTTGGAATTTTACCATTGTATTTTTTCTTAAACGTTGTTGCTATTGGGATTTGTACATCTTTAGGATACAATTTATTGGATAATATGGATTTTATTTCATTGCTGCCGGTATGTATTAATATTAATATGTGAAAAATATATTCTTCAATTCTTTTTATCACATTCCAAAAGAAAACTATCTTGTTTATCACATTCAAGAAGAAAACTGACATTTGTGTTTTCCGCCCCTGGTATGTAGAATGTCTACTGCTTTGTGCTCCGTTGGTTACCAATAAACAATGAGAAGGTTTTGGGAAATTGGACTCAGCTTGCTGTTTGCAGCTGTGAAATATTAAGTTTCTACTTTGAAGTTTATCAGCAACTAAGAATGTTCTTGTGTCCTATTATTTTTCTTTGTTTCTCATTTTTTTCGTTGTCAGACAATTTCTTTACTAAGCATGAATTTTAGTTATATATTACACATTCTGCTATTCTTCACGGGTCAATGAATCCTAGACTTTATGTCGCTTTTCTGCATGTTGTGTAATTTCCAATCTAAACTCGCAGGTGATTTCAGCAGAATTCAAGGTCAGCTATTGGATGAAAATACCTTCAAGCTAAACTAGATGGCAGAAGGAGCAGAAATTGAGGATCGGGTGGATTTTGAAGATGACAATTACGAAGAGATGGACGATGATGTTGAAGAACCAATAGAGGATGAAGGAGTTGAGGGAGGTATTGATGATGGTAATGAAAATGATGAAGATGACCAAGAGGACTTGAGATGTGGGGATACTAGGAAGGAGCAGTCACCAGAAGAAAATAGGAGCCAGTCAAGCCTGATTGCTTATGAACCTGTAGCAGATGAAGAAAAGCCTTCTGCTTCTGCAGACGAAGATGACAAAGAAAAGAGTGTTGAACTACTTGACCTTCCTCCTCATGGCTCCGAGGTTTTCATTGGTGCACTTCCTAGAGATGTTGCAGAAGAAGAATTAAGAGATCTCTGCCGATCAATGGGTGAAATTTTTGAGGTCAGTTTTAATTCAGGGACCCAACAATGAGCTATTCTGCCTGTAGAAGCATTACTTATGTCCAGGGGATATTTTTAAATAGATTTAATTGCTCCATGGTTTTGCAGATAAGGTTAATGAAAAATAGGGATACTGGTGAAGGTAAAGGTTTTGCTTTTGTAGCATTCAAAACAAAGGATGTTGCACAAAAGGCTATTGAAGAGTTACATAACAAAGACTTTAAGGTAGGGTCGGACAATCTATGAAATTTCTGTTCTATATTTTGTAGATATTATGTACTTTTTCACTTTCTTTCGTGATTTCCTAGAGTTTTTGATCTCTGATATACTTTTCACTGCAGGGTAGAACCTTGAGGTGTTCACTGTCTGAAACTAAATACAGATTGTTTATTGGCAACATCCCAAAGAACTGGACTGATGATGAGTTTAGAAACATTATTGATGAGGTTGGCCCAGGGGCAGAAAACATTGATCTCATAAAGGTATGGTTTGACATCCAAAAGTTTGAACTAATTATGTCATTGACTTTGTTTTAAGCTTATCAAGATGACCTTACCAATAAAATTTTCTTCTGCAATACAGGATCCTCAAAATCCAAGCCGTAATCGTGGTTTTGCTTTCATCGAGTATTACAACAATTCATGTGCTGATTATTCCAGACAAAAAATGTCAAGTGCCAATTTCAAGCTGGAAGGGAATGTTCCAACTGTAACTTGGGCTGATCCAAAGATTATGCCTGATCATTCTGCTTCTTCTCAGGTAAAGTCCAAATGACTGCAGAAATTTCGAATGGGATTAATCTCTTGAGGCATTTAGTGTTCGTACAATATAAGATCTTATGCTTATACTTAAAAAAAACTAGAAACAAAGCCAAAAATCTTATGCTTATTGTTATTAGTTTTAAAATATTGGTACATGTTATGATCTGTTACTGGGACTGGCTATTTGCACTTGAGTTGAAGATGGACATGTAAGGGTAAGATTGTTTTGTAGCGAATGGAGTTGTTGTATGGTGGATAGACACTGTTTTAAAAATTCCCGTCTAGGTCCGTTAGGCGCTTAGGCCCCTATGGTGCCCCGCCTAGTTTAGGCCCCTGTGCACCTCACTTAAGCCCAAAGCGGCAAAAAATTCCTCCAGAAATTAGGTGAGGCCTAATCTATAGGGGTCTATCTTGAAGAGATTTTTTTATTTTAATAACTACCCAAACCAGATCTTGATATATATATATTTTTAATGATTTACCATATTCATAAACATGGGTTGTAGCATATCAAATCATAACAACAAGTGAGCAATATCAAGTCAAAATAGATAATTTTATTATAGTTGTAATTTTTGAACTTGAACCAATTTCAAATTATATAAATGATGATACATTTGTAATATTTAGTTTAATTCAATATAATTCTTAAATTTATGTTTAGTTTTTAAGTTTTAATATGAAATTAAATTCTTGAAATTTTAAATTTTATTATTTAATAGCAATCTTGTTTATAAATTTATAAATAAAACTAATACGTTAAAAAATATGTTTGAACTTTGAACAATTGCATGTTTGTTTTTGAACTTTGACATTAGCAACAATATGGATGTATTTGAACTTTAAGCATATGCCTTTATTATCTTTATTATATATTGTTTTGCTATATATTATTATTTTATTTGAATAAATGTAAGTTAAAATATTAAAATTGGTTTAAAATAAAAAATTCCGCCTAGGCTCCCTAGGCGCTAGGCCCCTCCTGGCCGCCCGCCTCCCGCCTAGCGCCTTTTAGAACATTGTGGATAGAGGGAGTGGATGGCCATGATATAACTCAATAGCGTTCTAAGTCATAGCTCTGGTGTCGTTAAAGGAATACAATGGTGATAGGGAAAGTTCCTTTCAGATGTTCAAGCATTAAGGTGGCAGTAAGACATCTATAGGGGAATATGGACGTTTTCGAACCGGAAAAACCACTGGGTGGATGGGTCATGAACCGTTATTGAACCAGTGATGTCATAATTATGTAATAATTAAATATTTTAATAGTAATTATAACTTTTGTTTAATATATATTCAATATAAAAAAAATAGAGTAACTTTTTAAAAAGTCTAATAATTCTAATTGAATTTGAACAATGTTTACAATATACTACTCCCTCCATCCCAAATTAAATGTAGTTTTAGAGAATTGTTGTTGTACCAAATTAATGACATTTCACTTTCTTCTAAACAATTAACAAATTTAACCTTTTCATTTATTCCTTTTCCTCTTAAGTGTATAATTCTCAAATTACATAATTATGGATTTAATTGTACTTTTAGTGACAAATTTGGCATAATAATTGTATTTCTTAATAAGTGTGCAAATGGTCAAAAGTGTAGATAGGGATGGAGGGAGTATTATCAAAAAATAATTAATTAGCACAATTATAAAATAAATTAAGAAAACCAAATTTAAGAAGTACAAGGCTACAAGCAAGTCATGTGGAGTCCTATTTGTGTGATAATTTATTATCACTATTTTATAGGGTAGCCCATTATCTTTCATTCTCACTTTCCCAGCCTCCTTCATTCACAAGTCCCAACACGATAACATCATTTTCAATAAATAGCCATTATTAATTTTTTTTTTATTTTCTTTATCTCGATCCTCATTCTTCTAACATATACTTCTCTCTCTTTCTCTCTCTTAAATCTAGTCTTCTTCATTTCTTATTTTTGAATACTCTTTGCAGATATGGATAGATTGTTCGCCGATCTACGTTTTGTTTATTGCTTTGTGCAATTTTATTCAACAACTTGTAGATGAGAAATTTGATATTATCATTTCTTCACCATCTACATCAACACTACTATTGTTTGAGACCAAGAAAGAGATAGCAATGACATAAAGCTAAAAATTGGCAAACAAAATACTAAAGGCAAAACTAATGATTTGGCTACCGAAGTTGGCACGTTTTATTGAATGCCCGATAGAACTTTTAATTTTTTAAATTAACTCACTAAACTAATTTTTATTTTTAAATTGGGTCATTCTGTTAAAAAAAGTTGACAGACGTTAAAATATTGCTTATGTGGCGCTGACGTGGCAAAAAAATAAAAAATATTGCTTATGTGGCAAAAAAATCAAAAATAGAGTTTAAAAATTAAAAAATTAACATTTTAAAGTTTTAAAAATAACAAAAACATAATAAAATAAAACAAAAAATAAAAAAATAAAAAAATCTTTTCTTCTTCAACTAAAAAGATTTAATCATCTTGATTATTTGGCAAAAACAGAATTTTTTAAAAAACATAATTTTTTTTAAAAATAGAATTTTTTAAAAACAGAATTTGTTAAAAATGGAATTTTTTTAAAACAGACTTTTTAAAAACAGATTTTTTTAAAACAGCCTTTTAAAAAAAAACAGAATTTTTTAAAAAACAGATTTTTTAAAAATAGAATTTTTTAAAAACATAATTCTATAAAAATATAATTTTTCTAAAAACAGAAATTTTAAAAAAATAGAATTTTAAAAAATAGATTTTAAAAAAATAGAATTCTGTTTTTTAAAAATATGTTTTTTAAAAAAGCTGTTTTAAAAAAGCCTATTTTTTAAAAAAAATATGTTTTTTAAAATTCTGTTTTTTAAAAATCTCTTTTAAAAAAATCTGTTTTTTAAAAAACTGCTTTTTAAAAAAATTCTGTTTTTTTAAAATATCTGTTTTAAAAAATTCTATTTTTTAACCAATTCTGTTTTTTAAAAATTCTATTTTTAAAAAATTATGTTTTAAAAAAATTATATTTTTTGCCAAATAATCAAGATGGTTAAATATTTTAGTTGAAGAATAAAAGATATTTTGATTTTTTTGTTTTTGTTTTATTTTATTATGTTTTTGTTATTTTTAAAACTTTAAAATGTTAATTTTTTTATTTTTAAAATCTTTTTTTGATTTTTTTTGCCACATAAGCAATATTTTTTATTTTTTGCCACGTCATCGCCACATAAGCAATATTTTAACATCTGTCAACTTTTTTTAACGGAATGACCCAATTTGAAAATAAAAATTAGTTCAGTGAGTTAATTTAAAAAATTAAAAGTTCAATCGGGTATTCAATAAAACGTGCCAACTTCGGTGGCCAAATCATTAGTTTTGCCAAATACTAAAAGTTTCAGTTTTTGCATTAAAGTTGTGAACCACTTGAAACCGGGAACCTGTTCGTCCGGTTCAACGGTTTTTTCCGGGTTTTAAAGCATACTGGTTCGATGGGCCTAATCGGATCGTTTTACCAACTGGTTTCCGGTTCAACCGGTCGAACCGACGATTCCGAACCAGGTTTCAAAACATTGCTATGGACCACTTAGTTCAATACCCATAGGGGAGCATGCATTGTCTTTTTGGTTTGACGAAGGGGGGGATATATATTGATGAGGACGACGAGACCAAAGCTATGGAGAAATTTCTACTTATTTTGTGAAAGTTTTATTATGCTTAATTTGGGGAAAATTTATGTAATTGTTTATTTATTAGTGGAGATTTAGGACATTTAATAGTGATTAGGATTTTAATATATAGTAAGGGTATGTTAGTCGTTAGTTGTTTACTGTTTTACAAGTAATATTAAGGTTTTGAGTTTCTATAAATATTAATGCAATCTCTCACAAGTTAATAACAACAGAATAGATTATTGAAGAAAGCTATGTTGGGATAGTGGCTATGAACTATGAAGCACTGTTACGGATAAGTGATACAGATACAATAAGAAACATGATACATGATGCGACATTTTCAAAAAAAAGAAGGATAAGATACGTTGCAGCTAAGTTGAAATTATATATATTTTTATAGAAATACATATATGTATCTATTATGTGTCTGACATAACCAAAAGGTAGGAACTTAACATTTTGCATCAAATATCATCATTTTCTCCTAGTTATAAGACTCATTTATTGCTTTGATGTTATCATTATATAGCAAAAAAGATAGGAATCAAACATTATATCAAAAGATTATAATTATCTCCAGGTCATAATGCACAAACTAGTAAACTAAAAACAAGATGAAACAAGCTACTCCATTCACTCGACAAGTCATGACATAGCATCCATATCTCCTTGAGTATCCGAAAGTGTTCAAAAATAATAAAATTGAAGTATCTTAGACTATCAGATACGTGTCCGGAACTTCGACCTCCCCGAGAAGTGTCCATGCTTTACAGGGTAGCGGTGTGCGGAGCATCACCCAAATAAAAGATCCTTGGAGTAGTGAGGCGTGGAGCCTTGCTAGAGTTATTTTCCGTTGTTTTATCAATTTATTTCGTCAACTCTTGTCTTACACAATATAAGGTCTAAATTAATAGTTTGTTGTATGCCACTTTAGATTTGTTTTATAAGCTTCTATAGTTATACTTGTATGTGTCTGTGTGTGTGTGTGTATATATATATATATATATATACAAATCCTGTGTATATACAAATACCTGTGTATGCAAATGCCTAGGTGTGTGTAGCTGTTATGGACTTTGCATAAGGTTAATACTGCCTCCTCAATTGATTACCCCAAGTTCCTGTTTTGGATGTCCCAAAACTTGTCGCTGGAGTTTAACTTAAATTGACAGTACCATTTTACCCTTGATGAAAAGAGCAAGTAGCAGAGGGTCCAATAAAGGATATTAACAGAACACTACTTAATGTGATAACCCATTCTCTTGACTTTCTTCCAGTGTGTTAAATTGAAACGGGGACAACTAAATTGGGACAGCAGGAGTACTTGTTACTTGTTATTCAAGATATTAGTGCCTATTTATTAGCAGTATAGTGTATAAATGGTATTTGACATTTCTTTGGGCTGATGACAGCTTTAGAGTTCTCTTATTCAACTTTAAGATGCTACCTGGTCTGCATTAGGAGTTAATTTCAGATAGAAGACATAATTTTTCTCCCTACTTTCCCTACATCATATTTGATGCGCATATCATGTTGTATATCTGTGTCTCCTATAGCATGTTTCCATTCTTCTCCTAGCTGATTGAAGCACATTCCACTAGTTTTAGAATTCACCAAAGTAGTTGAATACTTCAATTTTTGTTGGCTCCAAGTGACCCGCAGACCTGGTTGCAAGACAAAGTAGTCGACAGCCAGGGGAGCTCTTGACCTTTATTCTCAAAGGAAATTGAGCCTTGCCTTTAAGTTATGCGTTTACGTGCTTTTGTCATTTTAAATATATTTGTAAAAGAAACTAATGCAGTCCATTAGAGGCTTAAGAAAAATCATGTTCTAAGGGGCAAATTTATGTGGTTTTTGGTTTGAATTCAAGATTGGAGTCGTATTCTATGCTTCTCTAGTTTGGTATATTATGTTTCAGCTGTCAACTGTAATTTGGTAATATGAATTTTGGGCTATTAAGCTGGGCAACCAAGCTAGTTTAAGGTTTGGGCTTTTAGGCGATATTATAAGTTTTTAAGTTCTAGAGATGTCTGAGGTAAGTACATCAAATAAGTTCTGGTCATTAGTTAAACTTGTTCACCTAGTTTGCTTAGTTACCAAGTTTTAGTTGGTCCCCCAAGCCTTAGGCTCTCTAGTCTCTATTTATACAATGTAATAGCTTTGTTTTTTTATCTCGAGGGTGATGCCTATGTGAATCTATGTTTGATGCCTAGATTATTATCCTCCTTTTTTTAAGGAATGAAGAAAATATCTTAATCTTGGGTGTTTATTTAAATCGAATTGTGATGCCGAGAGTATCTTTAGAGCTTGTTCGGCAGTGACCTATAAGTTGGTCAAAACAACTTATAAGTCATTTGTCACTATTCCTCTCATCCTCTGTTTGACAATGACTTATTTTTTTTACTTATAAGTTGATTTGTAAGTAAAAAAAAATAAGCTAGTATTTGTAACTTATTTTAAAATGACTTATAAGTCATTTTAAAATAAGTTAGTTTGACCAAATGTAATATCTATTTGGCCCCCTTTTTATTAATGTCATTTTTAGTAATCTTTACATTTAATTTTAACTTATAAGTCATTATGAGTCGAACACCTTCATAACTTGTTTTAACTTAATTTCTTACTTATAAGTCAAATTGATATCGAACACTTTTTACTTATAAGTCAACTTAAAATAACTTTTAAGTCAACTTATATTTTAACTTTAAGTCATTTTAAAATAAGTCGTTGTCGAACGGGCTCTTAGCCGCCTCCTAGCTTCATCAGTTTCAGTTCTTGATCCTTATTCAGTTGAGCCCATATTGCACAACCTGAGCCTTGTGTTTCCACTATTGACTGCCCTTGCTTAAAGGGAATTGGATCCATCCCGTATTGTTTACGGGTACTTGACATATTATGTTGATGGAGATGGATTTTAGGGTTTAGAATTGGAGAGTTTGTGGGAAGTATAGGGAAGAGGAATGCAATCACTATATGCAAAACTCTTACAAATTCTCTGTGATGGGTGGATTGAAGTTTACCATTGCTCTGCATCGGAAGTGGTTGTGTAGGTTTTTATATGAGGGGTATAGGGTTGAGAAGAGGGTTGTGAGGGCTCGTTTTGGGGTTGAACAGGATGGACGGGTTACCAAAGGGTTGAGAGTGGCTCATGCAATTAATTTGTGGAAGGCTGTTGGGGGTGGGAGAGGTTCGTGATGTATATTTGGTTGGGGATGGATGAAGGATTAGGTTTTGAAAGGATGTATGAGTAGGGAAGGAGCTTTTGGGGAATGGGGACACGTTTTCCCAATATGTTTTCCTCGGCAGTGGGCTTAGAGGCGAGGGTTATTGATTATTTTTCTTATGATGGCAACTAGATTCCTTGACAAGCGATATTTCGGAGATATTTTCCTAAATTGGACACGGGAAATGGAACCTCTATTGATGATTGCTTACGAAGAGCTTGGTCAGGACTCAGGTTTAGTGTTTCTGTAGATTTGTCGCGGTTTTGTTTTGTTGAATCTTATTACCAACATTTGTGTGGTGGTGTAATAAACTTTTCTTTTGGATGTTGTGGAGACCATACAGTATTGGTTGCTGTTCTGTTGAATCTTATTATCAACATTTGTGTTGTATAATAGGGAATTTTCCTTGGCGGAGGATTTGGAAAATTGGTGTTCGACAAAAGGTGGCTTTCCTTACCTGGACAATGGTCCTTCATATTTTAACTTGAGATTTGATGGTGGGTCCATAGTTGTCAAGGCATCGCCTAGGCGACGCCAAGGCGTCAAGGCGTTGGGAAATCTGCAAGGCGAAGCTCGACTTGGGACATAGTTGCTAAGGCGACCTTCGACAGCTTCGACGGCTTCTCCGACCTCATCGCGCGACCTTCTTCTCCGACTGCTCCGACCTCGCGATTGCTTCAAACCTCCGATTGCTCCGACCTCGCGGTTGCTTCGAACCTCTGACCTCCAACTCAGTCTCGAGACCTCATTGCGAACCCTCGCGAGTCGCAACTGCTCGTCGCTCGACTTCTTCTCGTTTGTCACAAACCCTCGCGAGTCGCACGACTTTTTCTCGCTTATCATTATGAGTCGCGATCGCTGCTCGTCACGACGACTTCTCGCTCTTCACGACTTTGCTCGACTTTATTTGGAATAAGAAAACGAGATTGCTTTGCTGCTAGGTCTCTAATCTCTATATATAATATAAATTTATATGTATAAATTTATACATATAAATATATATATATTTATATACGTATAAATTTATATGTATATATATATATAATAAAATAAATAAAAAATAAAAATAAAAAATATTATATTTAATATATATCATATATATTAAAAAGAAATTAATATATATTTAAATAAACAACAAATAATATGTTAAAATAATTAAATTTATATAAATTTCTATAGTTATTAATTAAATAATTATGATACCATAAAAAAATAATATAAAATAAAATAATATTATATACATATATTTAAATAAACAAAAATAATAAAAATAAAATAAGTACTAAAAATAATTTTAATGATAATGAAATAAATACATAAAAATAACTATGATATTAACTAAAAATAAATACTATATACACTTGACTATTAACTATATATAATATTTTAAATAAAATATAATATTTAATTAAATATGTATATTTTAATTTTAAAAAAATATATATATATATATATAATATGCAGGATAGTTGCATGAAATAATTTGAAAATAAATACTCCTCCGGTCCCATGATAAAAGTCCTTATTACTATTTTGAGTAGTCTCATGTTAAATGTCCATTTTTCTTTTAATAACCAAACTTTACACATATTTTTCTATTATACCGTATCATTAAATATCTCATACTTTTCTTATTCTAATTTCTCTCCATATTTAATGACATTATTATGGATAATTTTGTCATTTCATTCATCTTCTTAATATGCGTGAAAAGTCAACTGGGACTTTTATCCCGGATTTGAAGGAGTACTATATACACTTAATTATTAATTTAATAATACACTATATATATATATATTATATAACACTATCAATGGGATTTAAAAATATATTTAATGTTATTCCATAGTTATGTTTTGAGTTTTAATGTATATGAAATTTTATTGCTAATATAGTTATGTAAAATAAATAATATATAAATAATACATTGTAAACGACTTGTCGCCATACGGACGCCATGGCGGTCGCCTTGTCGCCTAGGCGTCCAAGTAGTCGGCTACCGCCATGACTCGCCGTGGCGCCGTGTCAACTATGGGTGGGTCAAGTTTGTGGTGAATCGATATGTGTTGATAAGATTAGGAGTCGGTGGACCTAAAAAGCAGAGCTTCAAGACAATGCATTGCACACTTGCACATTCGTTGGGTGTGTGACGTGGGTGCACTAGGATAAGCACACAATGATGCAATTGTCATAACCCAAAATATTATTCTAGATTAGTTGCCAATAGCCTCAATTTGGGATAAGTTGCTAAGTACATCATGTATATACAGCTTACCAGGTTGATGGCGATGAACTATAGTAATTAATACTCCCTCCGTCCCAGGATAAAAGTTCTAGTTGACTTTTTTATGATATTAAGAAAGATGATAAATGACAAAATTGTCCATATTTAATTTCTCATTTAATTGCATAGTTTTTTTTTGCACATTACTAGTGATGCTCCATAAATATACATAGAGAATATAAATATAACAATTAATAATAAGGGTATAATAGGCAAATTATTGTAAAAAATAGATCATTTAAGGTAAGTAGACATTTAACTTTGGACAACCTAAAATAGTAATAAGGACTTTTATCCCGGGACGGGAGGGAGTATATAATAGATCTTGACCTTCAACCCAGGATGCGACGATGGTGCCACCGAAAATGAGGATCTGGAGATGTTTCAGCCATGTCGAGGAAAGAGTTTGCAATGTTGATCGACGATGTTTTATCCCATTCACAAGCAAGAGTAATGATGGCTTTCACGATTGGTGATGTTTAAGGCCTCAATTAGCCCAAATTGTGTAGATGAAGGTTTTTATTTTAACATGATGAAAGAGATGACCCAACAAAGTTAAAAATGAGTAGGTGAAGGAGTAAGGACATGAACTAGTGCTTATTATCCTATAATTTATTACATTTGCAATTCTACCCTTATAGTCTCACTAATGTAAAATATAATAGAGTAATTCTATGTGCATAAACTATGCACAAACAAAAAGAAAAGTAATGTGTGTTACTTAATTTATTGATATTGTCTGTTTATTTCTTACAGATGTTTTTTACTATTCAATACATGGTATAATAATGCTTGTGCACAATTGTTTGTGTACAATTTATGCATATAGAATTTCTCAATATAATAATAGTAAAATTAGACTACCTAGAAAAATTTCGCGATAAATTTGTTATGTATTTTTTAACTATATACTCTCTCCCTCCCATAAAAGATGGCTTAAGTACACTATTATTGAAACAATCCGGGTCAAATTCCGAGTCCAGAATAAATCTCAGGTCAAATTTCTAGTTCGAATAGAATCAAATTCATCCAGATAAGGCCTTAAACCACTGGCCCAATAATATCTTCTTGAGTCATCTTAGCCCATCACAGGCTCACCCAAAAGGTCATGACTGAATGTACTATTGTTAGCAATTTAATTTCTTATACACAGACAAATTTTTCTCGTATCTTTCGATGTGGGATTAAGTGTTACAAACTCTCCCACTTAAATTTTTGACGTCCCCATCGTAAGCGGATCACACGGGTCCTGATTTTTGATTCTCTAGCTATAGTTTCGTGTCCCCACCTCCGGCTACCGTTCAGATGACCCGACCTGAGCTTTAGAGAGTCGATTCTGATACCATATGAAACAATCTGGGTCAAATCCTGAGCTCAGAACAAATATCAGGTCAAATCTCAAGTCCGAATCGAATCAAATTCATCCAAATAAGGATTTAAACCACTAACCCAATAATATTTTCTTGGATCATCTTAGCCCATCACAAGCTCACCCAAAAGGTCATGACTGAAGGTATTATTGTTAGTAATTTAATTCCTCATACAAATTTTCCCTATATCTTTTGATGTAGGACTTGGGTGTTACAATTATGTAGGGGCAGAACCAAAAATTCACATTGGGAGCGGCATATAATGTTAATATAATATTTATGCATGCAAAAGTACAGAAAGGAAATATGTGTATACTATATACATATTGAGATTAATATCTCTATTAAAATGACACTAATATTTTTTTAGGATTCATAAAATTTATTTTTGATTGAATGCTATGAAAGTCTAAACTATTGTTTTCTCATGTACAAAATCAACGAGTCTATCCAATATAATTAGTAATAAATAAATACTTACAAAAGAATAAATTCAAAAGTCATAAAAAATAAAGATTCATTTTTTAGTAAATGACAAATAGCTGAAAAATTAGTTATGTATTATATTTCGGAATGGATTCACCATCATATTATTTGTATATATATACGTTTTCTTCTTAACTATTTAATATAAAATATTAAAGGACTCTTGTGAAGGTTTTGAGTTAAATTTTTTAGAAAAAGATTGAGTTAGTGAAACTTTAGAAAAATTGGGTATGGCCTCCCTTGGAAATACTGTAGTTCCACGACAGCTAAAATGCTATACAAAAACTACTTTGTTGTGAAAATTACTTAGGTGGGGTCCATTAATTTAAAGAAAGAAAAAATTTGTAGTGTACTATATGTAGGGTCCACTATGGGTAAAAATGAAAATTATTTGATATTTCTCTATTTCGTGTTTCTTAATTTACGTGAAAAGTGTACTTAAGTCATCCTGTTTGGAATTGAGGAGGATATAATTATGTTCATATATATACTATATATATATATATATATATATATATATATATATATATCCATAATCAAATATGAAGTAAAATGCAAATGTGACACCTGAACTTAAAGTGTTTTTGTGTATTGAGCCTGCTCGTTAGTCAACGAGCCCCTTTCTCGTTAAAAAAAAAATTTGAATATTTAACTCTTAGGTGCCACATTTGCATTGACTTGCCTACATTGGTAATTGCTGATGTGTACTTTAGCAAAATTAAATCCCAAAAATATGGTGTTTGGTTGCTATTTTTAGACAAAAAATATGGCTCCGCCCTACAAAAATGCCGATGCGGCTCGGCCTGGGTGGAAATGGGTCTCGCCTAGCTCAGCTAGGGCTGGCATGAGGCCCGGCCTAGCCTCGACCTTTTCATGATTTTTTATTCAATTATTTGTAATTTTGAACTTTAAATTTATAATTATTCATCATTAAAGTATAAATTTTTACTTATTCATTATTGTAATTTATAAATTATAATACATTAGTTTTAATTAATTCATCAATAAAATTTTAAATTTTAATTATTCATTCTCGATTACTTGTAGATACATTTAATTAATATACATCTTCAATGAATATAACTAGTTAGTTGATTAAATATTAATAATACGTTAATTTATTGTAAATACTAAATTACTAATATTTAACAATAAAATTTTATTAATATTCTTTGTTACTTTAATGTTAAATATTAACATTAATTAATACATCAATAAACTAATTTTTAATATTAAATATTAATAATAAGTTAGTTTCTTGTAAATACTTAAGTTCTTCATTAATTTGGATATGCTAAATTTTTGGGGATTTATGATTTTGGTTATTTTTTAGGTATTCATTGTACCAATTTAAATAAAAATTCCATAAGGTAATTAGAAAACTAATTGGAATTAATACTTGAAATATAACTATGTTAGAGTTTAATAACCACAAATGAAAAGATATATGTGTGTTTAAATTTTATAAAATATATGTCCAATCGATCCTAGTACTATAAGAAAATAAAATCAAAACTTAACTTTATATTCAAAAAATAAAAGTGTAATCTACAATATTTTCTACTGAAGTGCATAGTAGACAATTAGACATATATTTAAGAAATCAATTTGTTTTATATTCTAGTTACATCTAAATTACATTTTACCGTAATTTAAGATGAATATATTTATTTTTGTTCTAATCATTCAACTTATATTGGTGTGTAGTAAAATGTTAAAATAAAATAAATCTCAAAAATCTTGCATTATTTTTACAAAATTTATTAATTTATATTTTTAATATTTAATATGTAACATTTAAAAAAAAGAAAAGACCAGTAGGGCACGGCTGCTCTAGCTAGCACGCCTCAACGCACTCAAGGCCCGACACGGCCTAGCTTCAAGGCCTAAAGTCAACGACTTGGCTCTGTCTCGATCAAAGCCCAAGGCACAGGCAAGTCTCAGACCAGCCAGTCTACTGTTGTGCATGCCTTCACGACCTAGCTACTTAGATTAGCCAAAAAATAAATTATATACTAAATTAATATCTATCCAAATTCAATTACAAAATCTTAAACTTTTCCCCCCTCTCCCCATCTTCCATCTTGGCCACCTTGTTTCACATTCGGTCCACCCACTCTCCCTTTCCTTCCTCGTCCTCCACTTCGGCCCACCAACTCTTCCTCTTCCACCACTTCGGATGTCTCTACCTCGGAGCATCCATGTTGTGTTTCAGATCTGGTATTGTGTGCTTATTGCTCATCTAGTCCATAAATCAGATTTGAGTTGTTGGTGGTGGTACCGTGCTCCTCTTTTGGAACGCTAGGTTGCTGACTATTAATAAGTTTGCAATCAAATCTAACTTGTGCTTCTTGTTAATTCCAATTGTTAGATTGTGGTGTTGTTTTTTTTATTGTTTTGTTAAACTTTTCAATCTAAGATAGTTTTGTGCTTATTGTATATCCCCAACTTGGATTAGATTGTGTTGCCCTTTCTTGCTTTTCATTTATGCTTGGTCGAAAGTTGTGCCGGTGACGATTTGCTGGTCTGGATTGTTGGCATCCATGGCGGTCTGCCGGTGCTTCAGCTGGTTGGGGCCAACACGTGGGTTGATGGCTGCACATGGTTTCTGATTTTTAGCTTTGGGCAGAGTTTTGCTTGTGCACTACAGCTGGCTTTTGGAATTGGTTTGAGCGCCATTTGCTGATTCACGTGGGCTGGTCCATGTTGCACATGGGGGCCCATGGTTGAATTTTCAACTTATGGTTTCTTTGTATATAAATTTAAAATTATATATAAATTTGTAACAAAATTTAAATTTTATAAATTAATTTAATCAAATTTAAGAAATGATCATTTTATTTAGCAAAAAAAACAAAATAAAAAAAGAAACCCAGGTGCTCTCTCTCTCCTTTGTTCCCCTTCCCCCTTTCTCCTTTCTCCTTTCCCCTCTCCCCCATCCCCGTCTACCGTACCCCATCCCTCTGTCCCCCGTCCTCTGGCAACCGCCAACATGGAGGTTGTGAAGGCGGTGATTGCAAATGAGGATCGGCCATGGACGGTGTTGTGTGGAAGATGATGGCGGCGTAGGTAGACTGATGTTTTACTTTTTCTTTTTTTTGGCCTTTTAATTTTAGTTTTAATGTTATTTGGAAAAATATAATTAATTATTTAGTTGGAACTACAATCATTTTTGAAAGTAAAAAATGTTATTTAATTATCTTATTTTATTAAAATTTATATTATAGTATTTGAACATTTATTTTATTTCACTTTAACATTAATTTTATAGTATTGTATTTGAATTTTTTTATCTTATTTTATTAAAATTTAAATTATAACAATAATGCTATAAATTGATTTAGTATATATATAATTTATTCCTTGCCCATGGTGCTTCGGTGGTCTCATAGCCAAAACCTTAGACATGAGGTTTTAGATCAAATATGAGGAACACCATAAGCTTTTCGGGTTTGGTTTTCAATTTTTAGTTATTTGGTTAACCGAATAACCGAAATAGAAAAACAATTGAAGTCTTAATAACATCATACTCTCGTCTCTACTCTCTCGTCTGACTGTCTCTCGCAGTCTCACTTTCTCTTATCTCAAAACTCATAAGACTATTTCGACAATCGACTGTCTACTCTCATCTCTCATCTTCTCTCACCAAATCGATCTCAGCCCTCAACCATCGCCCCTCAGATTTCTCCCTCTCTGCCTTAGTGCCCTAACTCAAAAGTCAAAACCCCAGTCCGGCAGTCCCTAAATCGCCAGGTAAAGGATTTAGGAAAAATCCAATAGAACAGTAGAATTCTAGTTTAGGCAAAAGGATTTTCTCAGGGTCTGATATTAGGAATATTGGCCGTTTGGTAACAAATTTAGTAATCTGAGTCTTGTCAAATCCATAGAAGGGCCAAAACAGGGTTGGGTCTATCTGAAGATTGAAACTTTACCATACGGGCTCTAGAGATAACAACTACTGGAGACAACCCACATGAGTTTATGAGGTAAGAAACAGTAAAAGACTCTACTTTACTTCTTCTGTTTTTCTTAATATACAAGTAGCAAGTGAAATTGTACTAAAATTATAATTAAATTCTACCTATATAGTACCTATTTAAGTACAACTTGAAAATTGCACTTAAATATACTTAGTTAAGTTAAATTGTATTTCAATTATACAGAACATGTGTGTTCAACCATTTGAGTTTTAAGACAACATCCATATCAATTTTGTTTAAACGTAAAATTGGTTAAACATATCTGTGTGATGTCTATTTTATCATTTGGACAATGTTGTGTACACTGGATAATATTTTTTGTGAATTTAATTGATCCATCTTCTTGATCTTATCATTTAAAATCTTTTCATAATTATTTTTACCTTTTTTTTGAAGCTTTTAACTAACTAACGGTGCATATCGTCCGATACCGAGTCAAAAATGACCTTCCGAAGTTTTCGAAACATAGGTCGCCATCATGACTTTTGAACCATGCCTCACAACTTTAGGTGTTTATCTATATATCTTTTTCCTATCATAATTTCGAAAAAAAATAAAATCAAAATGCATAATTACCTAAACAAATGTTAAAAACACTATTAAATATAATATCTTGGATCCTATGACCCTTGTGGCATGGGCTTCCAAAGCATTTTATATTGGTGATTGTCCTTCATTACATGTGATTTTTGTATATTGTTGTACATCTGACATTATGGCCGACTATTGAATCTTGATATGCCTGGATTAGGCCGTATTTTAGCTATTATGCTGGAATATTATATGTTACTATACATATACACATAGCTAGCGCGCACACACACACACATATATATAGATAGATTTCCACACAGGGCTAAGCAGTGTACCTCACAAGCAACCTTTGTTTGAAAGGTTTGCTGACTGCTGTTGGGTCTTATAAAACCATCTCAATCTTGTTACGTTTTCTTATTAAAGTTGTGAAATAACACAGGTTGAAGATAAGATTCAGTTGTTGGCTGCTTACAGATTTTCAGCATTGAAATTTATGTGGTCATAGATCATCATATTATCAGTATAAACCATCACCATCTGTAAATACAATGACAAAATAGAATTGTGTGACATTGAAAAACTAGTTCATCATATAGTAAGAGTACTCCATATTTATTTGTTGCGCAGTAGTATATTAGAGGTGGAACCCTTCAATAGTGCCCTCCTAAACACGTCTTGTAGGTTTGAGCAACAGTTCCAGGCAAATCCTGGAGAAAGCTAAGAAGCGTTCCTTGCAAATACACTTGTCACCCGGATACAACACTGCATGTGTGCAAAAAAAAAAAAAAGACTACCACAATCATGTGTTAGTTCTAAACCAAATATTTACATTGGATTTATTAGGAAGGGTACAGTTTTCTTGAAGAAAAAATGAGCGAGTAAAAATTGGGATAAGATAGAAAGCAAAAATTAGCAGAGGGTGAACAGGCCAGATATCAAAAGGAGTGCTCTGGCTTTATATATAGATACCGCTTGCACATATGATTTTTTTCCTGTGCGTCTGTTTGCTCATTGCTGAGTTTATTAATGAAACTTTCCATTGAACAGTTGCTTCGGCAATTAAAAAATTGATGCAACATATGTAGTTGTACTCTGTCTTGCCCTTTAAACCCACCTGTTAGGCTATTAATGACCTTCAGCAGCAATTTAGTCTTCTCAAAATTATTCGTCTTGAAATGGTTCTTGAGGTCTATATATCATTCTAAGTGGTACTCTTGTAGAACTTGAGAAGAAAATATGCACCTTGTTAAGGTGCAGAAACTATGTGAAGGAGAGAACTATTAAGTGAAATGATGCTATGTAATGAATGCTAAAAAATTTGTGCCTGTACTAGAGATCTCATATCAGTCCTTCGTGTTGTCATCATAATGTATTGCAGTTAATTTTCAGATTTTATGTTTAGTTTGTGTTTGGTGTACCAGGTCAAGGCTCTTTATGTGAAGAACATACCTGAGAACACGTTGTCAGAGCAACTGAAGGAACTGTTCCAGCGCCATGGAGAAGTTACAAAAGTTGTCATGCCGCCAGCCAAAAGTGGTGGCAAACGTGACTTTGGATTTGTTCATTTTGCTGAAAGGTCAAGTGCATTGAAGGCTGTCAACGATGCAGAGAAGTATGAAGTCAATGGTACTATTCCAACATTTTCATCACGTAAATGTACCTAGTCATAAAATATGATACTCCGTCCCTAATTATTTGACATTTTAGAGGTGGACACAAGAATTAAGATAATAATTGGAAAGCATTAAATATAGTACTCAATTGTCTATAATACCCTTAAATCTTTTGTTGGGATAAGAAGAGTTTTGTTGGGATAAGGAGAGAGAACGTTTAAAGTATCAAAAAAATAGGCAGAGTAATGAGGGGGTAATTTTGGAAAAATTATCATTAATTCTCCTAGATTTGAACAAACGTCAAATAATTAGGAACAAATGAAAAACTCTAAAACGTCAAATAATTAGGGACGGAGGGAGTAGCAAACTAATAGTAAATAATGAAACTGAAAGTATTAATTGAGTATGTTGGGTTAATTATGGATTTACGATCAACTGTTATTGCCTGATTTCTGTGTTCATGATGTTGGTAGAGTGATGTCTACAAGTAATTTTTTTTTTTCCTAGTATCATATTCCAAAAGATGAAATGACGAGGTTTAATACAAATTGTTGAAGCTGCTTCACAAGGCTGCATTACAATCACCAAATATAACACTAATTCAAACTCTAGTGTTGTCATTAGTTTGATTTGGACAACTATCCTTTGATTGAAAACAGTTTCAATTCGCCATCATTATAGAAGCTGTAGGGAGAGGTTAGCGTTCTGTGTTATTTTGACATTTCTCTAATTTAGATCAAAATTCAGAAATTATGATGATTAATTGATTTATTGTGAAGTCGTCTAGAAGACCTGGCTTCAATTCTAGCAGCATGACAAAGAATGTTATCTGCAGGTCAGTTGTTGGAAGTGGTCCTTGCCAGGCCTCAGAGTGATAAGAAGTCGGACGGGGCTAGTCCCCACAATTCTGGGCCTCATCCAAATTATATTCCCAACCCCGGGTATAGTGGTTTTCCTGGTAATCCCTATGGCCCTGTAGGGGGGGCAGGATATGGTGTCGCTGCCGGATTTCAGCAGGTATATTATTATTAAACAATTTTAAGTCCTCATGTTACTTGATGTTGTTTCTTTATTTACCATTGATTAAGTTTCACACGGACTTGCACATATTAAAACAGCCTATGATATACGGAAGGGGACCAATGCCAGCAGGGATGCAGATGGTACCCATGGTTCTACCAGATGGTCGAATTGGCTATGTTCTGTAAGTTGTCATTTTGCATTGTACTTTCACCTGATAAAGTAATAATTCTTGAACTTCTTCATTCACTTGTTAAAGTTAATTCTTCAGCTTCTGCTTTTACTGATTTTGAAAACACACAGTCAGCAGCCTGGTGTACAGATGCCACCCATGCGACCCCGGAGGAACGATTGGACCAATGGAAGTGGTGGACCTCAAGGAAGAGGAGGACCTAGTGGTGGCAGTGACGATGGCAGTCGTGGTCGACGATATCGACCCTACTAGCTTAGAGGACCAGTGGCACGTTGTATTTGGATAGTTAGCTATTGTTAATGAAAAACAACCCTGTCTCCTGCCTTGCCTGAGCGGCACTCTTCACCCAAAGGAAATAGCATAGGACCATATGGTAGCAAGGTATAATTTATTGTAACCGCCCCAGTGCTGCCCGGAGATAGTTTTGTAGTTGCTTGCTTCTCACTTTATGTTAACCTTCTCTGGAATTAATTGTTTTTTGATCCGAGAGCATAAAGTAAACTTTTGTTACAAGAATTACCTAAAATTTGAAGTTATACTATCATGGTTGCATGGACTCGTGGGGTTGGTCCGTTGAGTTGCTAAAGTTTGTGCATTCGTCAATTATGATTGGAGTGTCCGTATATTTATGCATTCTCTTGAGGGTGGTGTACTAGGAAACATAATTTCTTGGAAGCCAAACCCGTCCCATTCGGCTTTGATTCATGTATAATCGTATTGGGTGAGAAATAGTAAACAACAGCTTGCATTATCTGCACTCTGCAGTAGGATAGATAGACCGTGAGGACGAGTGCCGTATATTGGGATGAGAAAGTTGAAAGTTTGGTTTCAAAAAAGCTAAAGTTGTACAAATGTAAGTGATCGCCAAGTATTATTATTCTTTTCACACAAAATAAAGATTCGTATATCAAGTGAAAAGAACACAGTGCAGGTGCAGCATTACCTGCCTCGTTAGTTTCCAATGAAACTTGGAAATTTTAGGGAAGGGAAGGGGAAAAAAGAGTTCATTGGACCGGAGGAACTATTTGATTTGACTAGTGCTACCTTGATCCTGTAATTACTTTATGCCAATTTATTTCCCCAACTCAAACTCAAGCTCAAGTTCGGGATTCGGGATTAGGGATTAGCTGCAACTTAAACGAGAGCATAAATTTATTTATTTTTAATAATTAATTTGAAACATTTCTAAATTAATTGGAAATTTATACAAAAATCTTATAATTGACTGGATCAAATTTAAAACTGAAAATGTCTCAAAATTAATGAACTTTCAAAAGGTGTATTATTAATAAATTTGAGCTCGATCTCTATGTTACACAAAAATATTAAACCACACACTGATGAAATCATTTCATTATTATTAAATTTAACAAAAAGAAATACTCCATACTTTTAAAGTTTATAAGCTTTGCGAGAGGAATTAGTTTTGTGGGACCGAGGGAATAGTATAGCCATAGGTATGACTGGTTGATGAGGTCCAAAAAGAAAAGGTCAAAGGCCATAGGTAGATTCTTCATGAATGTTTAAGAGCATCTCCAATAGTCTCTTCAACCACTTTACAATACTCAAATAGGCGAGTCACGTCAGAAAAATCATCTCCAACAGCATCTTCAAATTACCACGTACGTAAGTCAACAAACATTCTCCCCACTATTCAAATCTGCAACCTCCTTCTCACTCTTCAAATCTACAATTAAAGTCTAAAAATATTTATTACGCTTTTAGGTTTGATGTATAACTCATTAAATTGAAGAAACTAATTATGACGCATAAAATATGAAATTAGTAGCAAATAATACTATTCAAATTGTCACGCAAGTTAACAAACATAAATTTAAAGAGTTTTCTTTACTATTACTCTTGAAGAAGATGCTCTAATTAATTTAAAAAGAGTCGTCACCCGCAGGCATGTTGGAAAAAAATGAATTTGGGAATTTGAAAAGGATCGGAGGGGAGGGGTTTAAGTTTGAATTAGTCTAGGTCCTCAATCCCCATATGCATGCATGCAGTAACAGCTAACGGGAAGGCCCACATAAAGTCACGAATCCTTGTCTTCTCCTCCTGGATATATATGTTCTGGAATGGAGTCAGGCTCTCTTGTAATCAATGCCACAATTAGGAGGAAAAGGAGCTTGGACCACACACAAGCATATATATATATATATATATATATATATATATATACAGGTTCCATCCACAACAACAGATTGTTGTGGTCCTATGGAATAATTCTTTTTTTGACATGTTGAAATTTCAGCTGGAGCAAAAGCGCGCACATATATGGTGATCACAATATTAGATTATCGATGGCAATGCACGCACATGAATGAATCAAGTCGCGCGGATACAAATCAAAGAAGACAACACACAAAGTATCATCAAATCACATTAATGGTGTACGTACAAACAATTGACTACTCAAACCATATTTTGTTTTGTTTTGTTTTGTTAATTTATACGTACATCAGCGTCAATATATATACAAACTATGCATGCTGCAAGTATATATTCAGTTTTGGCTTTTTATATATATATATATATATATATATATATATATATATATATGCAGCTAGGCTAGGTATACGTGCATATATATATGGTGATCGCAATATCAGATTATCAATGGCAATGCACGCACATGAATGCATCAAGTCGCGCGGATACAAATCAAAGAAGACAACACACAAAGTATCATCAAATCACATTAATGGAGTACGTATAAACAATTGACTACTCAAACCATTTTTGTTTTCTTTTGTTAATTTATACGTACATAATCATCAATATATATAGAAACTACGCATGTTGCAAGTATATATTCAGTTTTGGCTTATATATATATATATATATATATGCAGTTAGGCTAGGTATACGTACAGTTTTTGAATGAACGCGCGCGCATATATATATGGCGATCGCAATATCAGATTATCGATGGCAATGCACGCACATGAATGCATCAAGCCACGCGGGTACAAATCAAAGAAGACAACACACAAAGTATCATCAAATCATATTAATGGAGTACGTACAAACAATTGACTACTCAAACCATTTTTTGTTTTCTTTTGTTTTGTTAATTTATACGTACATCAGCGTCAATATAGAAACTACGCATGTTGCAAATATATATTCAGTTTTGGCTTATATATATATATATATATATATATATATAGGATGGGATTCCATCCATAAAGAACCTAGGTTGTGGGAACAACCCATTTTAACCAGTACTACTACTGCATTCTACTCTTACTTATGTGTTTTTTTTTTTTTTATAAGTTCACTATAAAATGGCAATTGGCTAAAAAAAATAGGTTATTCTAACAACCTATTGTCATGGATGGAATTCATTATATATATATATATATATATATATATATATATATATGTGTGTGTACCTTCATCCTTCAAGGAGGGCGTGTCGGGTAATTCAAATTTCATTTTGAATGGCGCATGTTACATATACTAATTATCTTTATTATACATTCCTCAATATATATATCTTAGTTGTGTCTCATATGCCCGGAGGCATGTAGAGACGGTGAGATTTATCTCAAATTTTTGACTACTTTATGAGATGATTTATTAAGTGAAGAAATAAAATTTAAAATCATTTTGTATTTTATTAGATATATATATATATATATATATATATATATATATATATATATATATTCATTACAACATGATATTAGGTAGATTAGTGGTTACTCCCACCTACATGTACATAAGTACTGTTTAGATAGAGAGAGACTATAAAGTTGTTAATCTAGCTAGGGTTTTCTATAAGTGAAAGTAAATACTCTAGTTATATACGTGCCCAAACTCATAACGTACGGTGCGACTTTAACATGATTGATAGTATATCGTTCTGCTAAATGAAGCCAGGTGGGTGTTTAATTATTTGTAGTATGAACTACTATAGTTGATAGCCAGCCCCAGTCGTTCACGTGTTGGATAGGTTCCGTGGTTTCAGTCATGGGTACGTGGCTGCTCTAGAGTTGTTCCTTTGAGATCTCGTCGATTGGGCTTGTGAATTTGGACCTTAAGATTACTGAGCTCGGGCTTTGATATATATCCCAACATCAAGTAAATGGGTAAGTTTGTTTGTTCGTTTGTTTATTGCGTTATTAATTGGATTGTTATAGTTGAACCTAGCTAGCTAATTCATTTGTATTAGTAGTATTGTTTTGGAATTCTTTTATTTGCAATAGCTAGCATATGCATGTGGATAGCTGATGAATTTAATTTTAATATGCCAACCAACCAACCTGTTACTGTAGATTTTTAGTTAAAATTTTATGTGCAATAAATTTTACTATACTATTGAAAGTCTTACTATATATATATATATATATATATATATATATATATATATATGGGAAGCGATCTATAGCATCTATATGCTATGGGTTAAAAAGTGGCATATAGGCTGTATTCCGTCCGTTTTATAGATGAAGGGCTTGGATCAGAAGTTCTAACTCCTCGCCCGCTAGTATTACTAACGGACGTTTAAAGTAAAAGTTTCGGACAATTTTGCCCCTCTGACTGAAAGTATATGCCACACGACATCAAGTAATACAGCATGGTCCGCTAGTATTACTAGCGGATGGAAAACAGTAGGCAATTTGTAAAATGGTCAGAACCCATCTTCACTTTACCAGCAACAAAATAAATTCTATAACCCTGTCAATAGTTTCCTTTTCGTTAGTCTCAAATTTTAAAAATAAAGTTGATATGTTAACTATAGGAAACTATGTAGAAGTTTTTATTTGTTTGATAAAGAATAATAGGAAAATGAAATAAAACATGATGCAATACACTGACCAACACCAATCTAGTGCCATATCTGAAGCTGCTTGGTGTATAATTTAATAGAACTTTTAAGGAAAAAGATCATCAATTAAATATATATCTGCTCTGCATTATGCTATAGCCTATACCGCCTACTATTCAAAATTTTACCACCTATATATTTAAGTGTGCACACTGCTCACCAACAGGTTTCAGCGAACAAAATAATAAACAGGATCACATATTGAAGATATTTAGATGAGATCAAGATGCCTTTCATGCACTATACACCCAGCGACAAATTAGGAGAAGCTTACAGAGCAGGAAGAAGAATCATCTTGCACATCAAACTAATATTTACAAACACTCACATCGCCTACACATTTTGATACTTCTGCTATCTCTGCTCTCCCATCCGAAAACTCCAAGGTGGCCACAGAGATGAGCAACTCCTGCAATTAAAAAGTAAAAATAAGAAACCAGACGTAACATGTAAGACAGTAAGATACTTGATACTTTTTTTTTCTTTAGGCAAGATAGTCAAAATACATAAGTGTTTTGGCTTGTAATCATAAGCAAGACAACCTACATGAATTTCACAATATAATTTAATTTAGTGGATACATTGAGCAATATGCTCTCAATTGCTCAGGCTGTGCAAGCATATTAAAAATAATTGGATCCCATGAAACCACCGATCATCAACCAAAAGTGCAGACAAAAAGCTTAGTTCATGAATTAAGTTATCAAATATTGCCATATTCTTGTGTAATCTATTTATAACAGGAATGACCATATTGCTACTTCCTTCCGTCCGCTAGTATTACTAGTGGACCATGAGCCTACTGTTACAGTACTTTTTGTCTCTGTCTTGTGTCTCTGTCTTGTTGTCTTTTGTGTCTTGTGTCTCTGGTTGGTCAATATGAGCCTACTGTTTTCCATCCGCTAGTAATACTAGCGGACCATGCTGTTTTTAAGTCGTGTAGCCTATACTTTCAGTCAGGAGGGCAAAATTGTCCGGAACTTTTACTTTAAAAGTCCACTAGTATTAGAACTTCTGATGCCAGCCCTTCATCTATAAAACGAACGGACGGAATACAATAAATTATATATGCCACTTTTTTAACCCATATATAGATATGGATCTATATATATATATATATATATATATATATATATATATATATATATATATATATATATATATATATATATCATACTTGATTCTTAGTGTACCTTGCTAAAATTATGTGTGAATGTTTCTACATTATAACCAACAGTTCTTACAATCTCACGATACATACCAACCGAGATAATGTTATCCCATTATATTTAATTTAATCAACTCTAATCTCATTATCTCAACTCTAAACATCCATCCAACTATTTTTCATAATTTCGATCTCAACCAGATACATTAATTAATCCGATCCATCCACATGCAGACCCCAATTGATTATTTACATTATTGTTTTATTAGTGTTGGGTCGTGATATTTCTCCTATTGGATCGAATGGATTGGACCTACATATTGATTAGTTCATTGGGTTTTCACTATTGGGTGTTGACATTATTGGATCTAATACTTTATTATCTTTATTAAGTCCTTCTAAGATTCGGGACCCAATCAAATGGAATTCGACCCATCATATATTTAAATATCTACATCTTTGACTTGTAATGATGAAAAAAGCACGACGGTTGACTAGAGAACCCGCCATGCATTAATGTGGATGGGATCATAACCTACGTGGTGTAATAAATGACCAAAAGCAAAGTGGATAAACTACATGCAATCGGCAGAAGAATCCATCGATCAAAGGGGTGTGTCGGTAGTAGTGTATGGGTACGAAGAATCGAAAAAAGAGAGTATAACTTAGCAGAGAAGTCTTCACAAAAGTAGACGTTCTCATACACTTCTTCATTCATAATCACATATACACGAGAATTATTATTTCTCTCAAGACACTAGACATTATATTCTCCATTGTTTAACCTTGTGAACACACGATATCGACTCACTCGAAGCTATCCCCGACGGAACCCGCCAAGCTTGTGGTGTTTATCGTGTTTCTCGTGCAGATCGTAGCGTGCCTTACGTGATGGGGACGTGGCGTAAGATCTGGCGTTAACATTGGTGCTTAGAAGGAGGGCTTTCTAGTGTTCTCGAGCTATCAATCACAATATTTCCGGTTGTTCTACATCGGAAGTTATGGCACCAATCGGGGTTCTCGTTCGAGATCCCACAAGAAAGCCCGAAGATGGTTGGTCTTTGTTCGATAAAGAGCAGGATCATGGCCGAAAGGCAAGTAAAAGGCACCCGCCCATAATCGACCAAGACCAAGTGATCGGTGATAAAGATGATGGTCAAGTAGAGTAGATGAAGACCCAATGACCATTTTTCTGTTTCAATCAAGAGGTAATCGCGCCTATTGGTCTTTGGGATGATGGTCAAGCGAGTAGATGAAGTCCCAATGGCCATTTCTGTTTGATCAAGAGGTAATCGCCTCTATGGTCTTGGGATGATGGTCGAAGCAGTAGTAGATGAAGTCCCAATGCCCATTTTTCCGATTGGGATCAAGAGGGTATCCCGCCTATCATTTGCGGGATTATGGTCGCAGCAGACGAAGAGACTGATCCAGGGAGCATGCACCTCAGAATACAAATAAGGCATTCTGCCTCGAGTATCCTCATCACCGTGACAGGGAGTTTCACCGAAGTATATCCAGAAATCACACTCCCGAGAGTCCACCGGGGCACCATCTGTAGATACTTTTCTTCTGGAGATGCTGTCTGGCGTCGTCAGTTGATTCAAAGACACAAAATGCACCCATATTCCTAAGCATCCGAAGAGGATACCTCATCCTAGGGGTTCTCGGGACTATGGCACAAACGGATGAGGGAGCAATTCAAGAATATATTCACCCGAGAATGCAAAAAAGGTACTCTGCCTTGAGTGTTCTCGCCGCAGCGAAGGACTCGTTACCAAAGCAGATCTATAAGCCGCACTCTTGGAAATTCGAACACTTCGGTAAATATTTCCCAAGTCGGTTGACATTATGGTCGAACAATTCTTTTATGAAGCTGATAATAGTTAAAGAGAAGCCGAGGAGTCTGACAAAGCCGTTGCAGTTCTTCAGCAGAAGCAGAGCTCGTAGACATTGCATGCAGATGGATATTCTATTTTTGACATCAGTACAGCAGGATATCAAGGGGTCGATCACAATAACAATTCCGTTGCTGATGCATTATCGAAGTTGGCCACTACAGATGCTTATAACTTTGATGGCAGATGGCGTCTTTCCTTCGGATCAGATGCTGGCAAAGAAAACCAATTATAAGAATATCAACTTTGTTCTCATTGATGAGAATCTTTATCGAAGGACCTATTTCGTCATCATTACTCAAACATTTGGTTCCATCCGAAGCAGAGTATGTTCTTCAGGAAATTCACAAAGACATCTGTGGCGATCATTTGACCCGAAGTTATTGGCCTATAAAGCACTTCGGCAGGGATATTCATGAAAGAACCGTGGAGTCAAGAGATGATGATTTTTGGTGGCTCATCCACATTCACTTTTGCACCATCGATCCTGGTCCTATTTATCCTAAGGTCACAATGGTGTAAGGAGGTATGGTAGGACTCGCTGGCCATTCGATGGCAGCCCAAGGTCCTTATGATCCTATATTGATTTTACCAGGGTGGTAAATCAATGGTCACTATGGTGTAAGGAGGTATGGTAGGACTCGGCGGCCATTCGATGGCGTACCAAGGTCCTTATGATCCTATATTGATTTTACCAGGTGGTAAATCAATGGTCATCATTGATCCTTATATCTTGATCCTTATATCTTGATCCTTATACGCTTGTTCTACCCGAGAGTGTAAGCAAGATTTTGATGGTCTGAGGAGGATCACTAAATTCACCTCACATACGTAACCGATCTCACACTTCTAAACGATAAGTATACATTACTTTATTTTGTTCAAGTGTTGAGTTCGGTTCATTCAATCATCGTTTCATTAAATTCTATCCATTAAATTCAGATTCACTTCATTTCATAAATTAACCATTTATACGCCCCTATCTAGTTCATGTCCTAAGTTAAGTTCATACAGATTAATTGATCATCGAATTATTGACAAAAAATATTCACTCGAGTAAGTAATAAGGCATGAAGTTGATATTTTAATATTAACTGCTCACAACAAGTTAGAATTTTTACATAAAGTTCTCTGTACTAAGGATAAGAGAGAGGTCATCTGAGAAGCTTCTTCTTTGTCATCGCCACCATCTAAAGAGTCTGAAGAGATGGATCTACCTTGGCCCGAGCTTTTTCTTGCCTTTTACTTGGCAGAGATTTCATATCCTTTGGCATACATATGGGACGATCTTATTGTTCAAATTTCTATGGATTTTCTCAGATTCACTTTGATCTCCTTACGAAATTCTTGATCAAATGGCGGACCCAAATCTCTAAGGGCCCGAAGCTCTTTGAGCTCTTCTTCGAGCTTCTGACGATGTACCAGATGCTTTGATCCTTTAGCTTGACAGATCGGCATTTATATCAGTGATGACCCGATGAGTGGCCTTGGTCATTTTCAGTTCTTCTTTGACCTTGTCGATATCCTTCCAAGGCATTCATTGTTGAGAAGAACAATGTCAAGGTCAGCTTCTTTCCTTTTGCCAAACATAGACTTTCAGAATGGCTTTTCCCTCTGGTATTCCCTTGGCATTATCTTTGGTATTCTCTTCTAAGATTATCTTCTAGATCCTTTTCGGCTTTTTTGTATTTGGGGCTAAAAACACGAAGACAAGTGTTTACTGCAGATGATTAATATTAATCGATCGATTCAGATTGATGGTCAAATCTCAACTTCCTTTAGTCCGGTATATCACTCCTTCACCCATCGGCCCACGATGGAATTATTGCCGACCGATGATCATCGGTGTCGCCACACGCCTTCTGCCTAGATTCGTAAGAGAATGGTTTTTGTGGCGAAGGTTTGGGTTGTTCGAGAGGCGGTGAAATATTTGTTGTTGTATGTTAATTTGAAGCGGGCTCTTTAAATGGACTTCAATCTTAATTGATGTTGCCATTTGATATTCAATATACGGGCTTTTGTAGTCGTATTTTGGGCCTTCATTGGTCTTATATTAGTTCCTTTTTGTCCGAACCGATGCCATTTATAGTTTCTAGTAAACCTCCTGTTTAATAAAAAAACAGAAGCGATGTTGGGTCGTGATATTTCTCCTATTGGACCGAATGGATTGGGCCTACATATTGATTAGTCCATTGGGTCTTCACTATTGGGTGTTGACATTATTGGATCTAGTCACTTTATTATCTTTATTAAGTCCTTCAGTATCGGACCCAATCAATTGGGTCGACCCATCATATATTTAAATATCTACATCTTTGACTTGTAATGATGAAAAAAGCGTGGCCGACCAGTAGAACCCGCCATGCATTAATGTGGATGGGATCATAATAATGGCCACGTGGTAAGTAATGTGATGACAAAAAGTGGATAAACTACATGCGATGCACAGAACCCATCGATCAAAGGGTGTGTCGGTGGTAAGTGGGTGGCACAAGAATCCGCAAAGAGAGTATAACTTAGCAAGGAAGTCTTCACAAAAAGTGACGCTCATACACTTCTTCATTCATAATCACATATACATGAGAATTATTATTTCTCTCTCAAGACACTGAGACATTATATTCTCCATTGTTTAACCGCATGAACACATATATCGACTCTCACGCTCGAAATTTATTCTCGACCGGAACCGCCGTCGAAACTTGTGGTGTTTATCGTGTTTTTTCTTGCTCGGGATCGAGGCGTCTTTACGTGATTGGGACGTGGCAGAAGATCCTGGCGTTATCAATTAGTATTATTTATCATTATTGTTTAATTATATATTATTATTTCTATATATAAAAAAATGAACAACATTTCACTACAAATCATCAATAATTAACATAAGAGTAATGAATACTATAACACTTGGATAATTTTTTTGCCTCTCACGTGTATGTATTAATGACCATGTTTTTGATCAATCCATGAGATCATTAAACGGAAAAAATAAATATTACATCCGTCATTTTAAAAGAAATAGTAGTAATAAGATGGAGTAACATCCAATATCCATACGCAATCATCCTTAATTAATCCATGGCGCCGGCCCTTTGTCCTCTGAAATTAAGAACCAAGTTAACCTAACCACCGTTATGTCGTCGTCTATACAACCACGGGAACGTCAACTTTTACCGGATACCGTTCGATGGAGTCAGCCCAAGGGTTATCCTTGCTCTCGCCGGCCGGAATTTCCCTCAAGGCCTTCCAAACAGCACTATTACACTTGAAACCGGACCCAAACGCAATCTGCCAAACGCGATCACCTCCCAAAACTCTTCCCTTGGCCTCGGAGTAGGCCAATTCGTACCACAACGAACTGCTCGACGTGTTACCAAAGCGATGGAGCGTCATCCTCGACGGCTCCATATGCCAATCCGCAAGCTGCAAGTTCTTCTGCACCTCATCCAGCACAGCCCTACCTCCCGCATGAATGCAAAAATGCTCGAATGCAAGTTTAAAGTCCGGTATATACGGCTTCACCTTTGCTTTTAACACCTTTTTTCTAACCAAAGTGACAAAAAACATAAATTGTTCTGTAAATGGCAGCACCAATGGCCCTAACGTAGTGATATTAGTCTTAAGCGCGTCCCCCGCAACCGCCATCAGTTCACGGGCAAGAGACACACCAATTGTGCCCTTCTCATCCTCTCTTTGGTACACACAGTTGTAGCAACGGTCGTCCGCCCCTTTGTGGGTTCGGACAGTATGGAGGAGCTCGTACTTGGACAGGACCCGGTCCCGAGACTTGTTAGACAGCAGCACGGCGGCGCCACCCATGCGGAACAGACAGTTGCACAAAAGCATGGATTTATCATTTCCGAAATACCAATTGAGGGTGATGTTTTCGGTGCTCACAACAACAGCGTATGAGTTAGGGTTTGCTCTCAATAGCTGTTTGGCTAGATCGATGGATATAAGGCCGGCGCTGCAGCCCATTCCCCCGAGATTAAAGCTCTTGATATCGGGCCGGAACTTGTAATGGTTGACGATCATGGAGGTGAGAGAAGGAGTTGGATTGAACAAGCTGCAGTTCACTATCAGAATCCCAATATCATCAGGTTTGACTCCAGTTTTTGTGAAGAGCGAGTCGAGCGCACCGAACATAACTGCCTCGGCCTCGGCCCGGGCTTCCTTCATGTTCAAGTTTGGTGGTCTAGATGTGATCCCTCTAGGTAAATATGTTTCGTCCCCTAGACCGGACCGGGTGGCGAGCCGCCTCTGGAAGTGAACCATTTCGTCCCCGAATCCGCCGCTGTCTTCGGTCATCTGTATGAAAGATTCGTTAGACATCTTTCGTTGGTCTTCGGGTTTATAACAAGCAAAGTCGACGAGGTAGATGGGACGGGGCGCTTGACCCAGTAGACGCCCAGGAGGAATAAGAGAAGTATTGAACCGGTTAGTTAGAGCAGTGGCCGTGTCGAGAAAAACGGCCGGACTAGTCCAAATATGTTGGAAAGGTAGAGCGGTGAGTAGAGTGAGGGTGGCAAGGAACAAAGGGAAGACGACTAGGAACAAGAGAAGAGTGGCGGGGTTGCAAGAATAGCCATAACCTAACTTGACATATTTGAGCTTAACAGACTGCAAAAAGTCGGGCAGGCGTTGGCGGATTTTGATGACCACGGAAGAGGAGTCCTTCATGGCCACCTCCGCTGTTAGTCTCTCTTTATCCATCTCTATACTACTACTACCCATTCTCGATCGATGGATATTCAATATTTTCTCTCTCTATATATATACACTTAATAATAATTCCTCCTCCTCGTTCGTTCGTGTGTGTGTATATATATATATATATATATATATATATATATATATATATATGTGTGTGTGTGTGTGTGTGTGTGTGTGTGTGTGTTTGGTTCTTATAAAAGAAATTTAGCTAGTGCGTGCTTAAGATAGATAGATAGATAGATAGATAGATAGATAGCTATATTATTGTGTACGTACGGGAGGAAATAATATATGTTCACGGGAGGAGTGTATGAGAAGCTGGGCTATTTAAATTAAAACCTCCAAGAAAATAATAGTACTACTAGTATATCTAGTTGGGTAGATAATTGGATAATAAAGCCAACACGCTTTGAGCAAGTACTAGTTGGGTGTGAAGAATACGAAAAGGGCGGAGAGATATATAAACAGCAAATACACACTAGGCATGTTGGAGGAATGGGGAATGGGGAATGGTTTAACCAGTCATGTTCATTTAATGTTGACTGCTTCCATCCCCATAAAACCAAGGATATACTAGTATTGCTAAGATAGCTCAACTACCAGACCAAGATGTATACACATATACTACTGCCACACTGACTCAAATCACATGGACTAGCTAGATCAATGCAATATATGTTCGGTTTAATTGCTCTAGCTGTTCATCAAAATAGTAGTAGTATTTTCAAGAATTACTTTTTGTTACTTATTTAAATTATAGCAATTAATAATAAAATTGTGATAGTAAACTTGAAGTCATGTGATTTTTATATTATCATCAAAATAAATAAAACTCAATATATCTTTTTTGATATAAAATTTGATAATTTAAATTTTGTAAAGGTAACTATATATGTTCATATTTAGGATGTGTACGTTGTTGGTGAAAGAAAATTAATTAAAATATATATGTGTGTATATCCATGCAGGTGTAAGGGTTTAAGTATATATTGACTGAATTACATATGAGCGTGCATGTGGGGCGAGTAGCTAGGCATGTGAAAATGGATGATTTCGTTCAAGTAATCTCCAATATAAATAGCTAGGAGCTTCTGATCTCTCTCTCAATCACTTTCCACTGCCTGTTTCAACGTGAATGTATATAAATTCACAGACCCACTGTTTTTTTTTTGGGACAATGCTAACATTAGTTAAGTTGGTTCATCAGGACAAGGGAAATACGTACTACTACTACTTTTAGAGAGGGAGAGAGAAAGGATCAGTTGGTTTAGGGTAAACTAACAAACAATTAAACTAGTAGTATAATGGAGGCCGGTGAGTTTAGGTGAGAGTCTTGAAGAAACAATAAATGGGTTGGCATTGGGCAATCAAGGTAGACGGTTGGACGCTAACCTGTCCCAGACGTACACCCCTGCAACCCCAAATATATAGATGCATCTTCCTTCTCCTTCAATTCGTAGTAGCTAACCTATAGACCTAGTAATTGATATATATATATATATATATATATATGACCTCATCGAAACATTAGAGTTCTACACTCCACAAAATTTTTGGTTTTGTTTACAAATATATTTATAGGTGAGTACTTATTAACTTCAATAACACCTTTTCCCTCACAAATTACGAAGTATTTATCATAATATATGTATGTATGAATATCTCACTATTTCAAACGGGTATATATATATATATATATATATATATATATATATATATATATATATATATATATATATATATATAGGAATCCATCCATAAAGGTTCTTGCTATGGATATTGTGCAACAACCTCTTTTCGCATCAGTTGATCAACTTATTGAAAATTTGAGATTGGGATATATATCTAAGTCGTGACAAGTTTCTCACGGCTTCTATTTAAATAAGAAGGGCCCACATTTCAACATATTGTCAATATAGTTAAACAAAATGAATATTTAATATTAAAATAATACCTAAGTAAGCATAACATTTGTACACTTACCCCCTTTTCTTTTCTTTTTTACACATTTCTCCACTATATATCATGACTCAACAAATTAAAATAAAATAAAATAATAAAATTAATATTAAAATATTTTTTGCATAACTTTAAACATATGACTTACTCTTTTTTGTTTTAACACATTTATATTCTTAAGGTTATACACTTGATATAAAGTTTGATATAAATCTTAATATTAATATATTTTGAAAATGATATAAAGTTTATATTTTGAAAATGATATAAAGTTTATATTAATATACACTTTATATTTTATTAAAGAGTGATATAAAGTTTATATTTATAAATGATATAATTTTTAATAATTTTTATATTATATAATGCGTTAAAAAAAATTTGGTTGGTAATATTTTAATTTAATTTATAAATATAAATATAAAGAAATTATTGTTAATATAAATAAACTTTATATTATTGTTATTATAAATAAACTTTATAATAACAAATATAAATATTGTTTATTTTTATTTGTTATTGTTTATATTGTTATTTATTGTTATATTATTTTGTTATTATTGTTATTTAATATTTTATTTATATTTATTGTTATTATTGGTAATATTATTGTTATTATTGTTAATATAAATAAACTTTATATTTATATTTATAAATTAAATTAAAATATTACCAAATTTTTTTTTTTTTAAAAAGAGTAACTATTTAAATATTATTATTATTATTGTTAATATAGAAGCTAATTCATGGCGGTTTTTTAAAGAGTAAGTATAAGTACAAGTTAGTACTCTAGTGAAATATTTTAATATTAATTTTATTTTTTTATTTTATTTTAATTTGTTGAGTCATGATATATAATGGAGAAATGCGTAAAAAAAAAAAAAAAAAAGTGGGTAGGGTAAGATGTTCAAGTTTGTCTTCTACCGCTAATATTTTAATATTAAATATTTATTTTGTTTAACTATACTGACAATATGTTAAAATGTGGGTCTCTCTTATTTAAATAGAAGCCTGTAGAGCTTGTCACGACTTGGTATTAATATATCCCAATCTCAGCCTTCCAATAAGTTGATTAACTGATTCGAAAAGAGGTTGTACAGACAAGATCCATAAAGAACGGTACTGCCATGGATGGATTCCACACACACACACACACACACACACACACACACACACACACACACACACACACACACACACACACACACACACACACACACACACATATATATATATATATATATATATATATATATATATATACGTGTGTGTGTGTGGAGGCTACATATAGTTTATTATATAAAGTATCATTATATTTATGATTAGGCCCCAATAAATTTGAGTTTATACTTTACTACATCAAGTGTTTAATTTGATAGAATTTAGTCCCCAATTTTGAATTCTACCAAAATTAGCTCTGAATACCTACTTTTTCTACCAGATAAAAATTAGTATATTTGGTTGACCAAGTATAGAATACTGAGTTAATAACACTTATATTACATCAAGTACCACCAAATTCATAATTTATTACATCAAGTACCTAATTGGTCCTTATTTAATTTGAAGTATTAAATATGTATAAATCCTTATAAATAAATATTTTATGTTAAATTATTAAAATTAAATATTAATACAAAGATTACTAAATATAATATTTTATTTTAAAATTTTAAAAAAGACTTAATTATCAAAAAAATCAATAAACTTTTAAACATGCAAATTATATTTTTAACACACGAATAATATTAAACTTTTAAACAATTGACAAAAGTGTCCAAAATTTAATTAATTAAATAATACCCTTTTTATATTGGAAGAGCATACAAAAGGAGAAGGAAAAAATTGAAGAAGAAAAATGACACATTTGCTCTCTCTCCTCTCTCCCTCCTCCCTAATCCTTCAAATTGTTTTATTCCTTCAAATTTGGAAATTTCAGCGCCTTGGATTTGGAAAGTGAATTGTTTTTATTTAGTTAAAAAGATTTTTCAAACAAATATATAGTAGTTAATTAGTTTATCCAATAACATTTTCTTTCTGCCCGTTTTCCATTTTATTCTTCAAACAAACAGTAGTTAATACATATATTGTATTTATAAAAAAATTAATTTTAAAATTGTATCTATAATTTAAAAATTGTATATATAAATTTTACAACTTAACTCCTAAGTTTAAAATCTTGTACCGAACTATATACGATGATAATTATAAAAAAATTGAATTATTTCACAGGCAAGTTAATCGTCATTTTGATTTCAAAAAAATTCATATTAACATTAAAGGTGATATGTTAAACTATTAATAATTAACAAAATAATCAATTTGAAGATTAATTTACATACAATTTGTGGCAAATAACACAATGTAAATGAGTCAAATTTAAAACTATTTGAAGATACATAATTAATATGATTTTAATTATAAGTTTATCAGTGTAATTGTGACAATCCTAAAATAGGTTCATTCCATCCAACTCATTCTGAGTCACCAAATACATGGTACAGAAAACAATTACAACTTTATTAATACAATTGTCGGTAAGATACGAATCACAACACTTAAACCATGAGTTTAAATAAAATATATACCAATCGTGACTCATGTCCCAACCGTGGACAACACCTCATAATGACACCTTACATAAAGGTATAGTCGAAAACCTGCTTTTAAAAATTAAAATCTTTGGGAAGTGTTCAAGAAACCTTCGTATACGGGAGGCCATGCGTCTAAGTTATGATATATATCATATGGCCACATAATTATCCTTGGTTGATCTAATAGACCCAAAGAAAAACGAGAAGATTACTATCATATTCTTCCCAATGGTGAGTCTTCTCTCGACATATCATTATCTCCACTGCCTCTAATTGGGTATTATACTCCAAACAAACACCAAGATTATATAGGTAGTGCTTGTAAATATACTCGCAAGTGGATGAAGACCGTAAGACCCCAACTTTTATAAATAAAGATGAATTTTTCTATAAATATTATTTTTGAATATTATGGAATAAATTTGATATAATGTTATAGTTGTGGGTAATATTTATAAATTTTGCAAAGTAAGCAAGTTGTTATAAAATATTCGTTTGGTCTGGGAATATTCTTTTGTTGGGGAATATTCGTCACAACGGCTCAATCATTGGTGGACCCCATTAGCGGAAGTATTGTCGTAATTAGAAAAGCGACAAAATTATCTTTCTATAAAAATAACGCAGAGGTGTTACCGTTAAAACCGTTGAACTACCCTAGTAGTAAAAGTACACGATGAATACGCGTAGTCAGATAGTAGAATAAGACGATATTGATTATTGATGCTTACGTGAGAAGTCACTCAATTTACGCTCAATTATTGCTACATGAATTCTTTGCATCATATCTCTTATATTATTGATTCAATTATATTCATAAGTATCATCTCAGTATAATATGTTATAGTATTAATCAATAATTGAGACGACAAGTTATAAATGATTAATAATTGTTGAAAGATTAAATATGTGTTGATTAAAAATAAAATGATTTGTGGTAATATTTATTCAATCCTTGATGTATATAAAAGTGCATTATGAGAGGCGTTTATGGTAAGTTTGATTATTTTATGGGGTCCCATATGTCATCATCTAAGAGTCTCTTCATCCAATAAGAATTACCTTCGTCAATAATAATTACCTTTGTGAATAGTAATTACCTTCGTCAATAGTAATTACCTTTACCAAACGTCAAACCACTTGCCGTTTCATATTACAGCGGCCGAACCACTTGTCGTTTCACATTACAAAAGGCCGAACCACTTGTCGTTTCACATTCGGCGCCGAACCACTTGTCGCTTCACATTACAAAGCGCCAAACCACTTTTCTTTTCACATCACCAAACCGTCAAGCCACTTGCCTTTTCACGTGGCGGTCTTAAGCTAGAAATCTTCTATAAATGAGGCCTAGTGCTTCATTATTTTTCACTTAATTCATTCAAGCTATAGAGAGAGAGTATAGAGAGAATAAGAGAGAAGAAAAAGTATTTTGTTACTACACTATCTTCTGCGAAGATTCAATCTCCTACTAAAAGTAAGGGTGTTATTCTTTCTTATTCATGAAGAGAACTGTTGTTATTCCATCGCTTATTATTCATTGGAATAACTTTGATATACGTGGTTTACCCTATACTTGGTGACATTCTTCTATTATTCTATTGGAACATCCTGCATCGTGTGTTTACACGGACTGGTTCCGCTTCTTTATTATTATTCTATTGGAACATCACATGCATGTGTGTTTTACACGGACCTGGTTAAAATCTTTATTATTATTCTATTGGAACATCCTGTGATTGTGTTTACACCAGGACTGTTAAAATCTTTATTATTATTATACATTGGAACATCACATCGCATGTGTTTTCTGTAGGACTGGTTCCATTCTTTATTATTCGTTGGAATATCACGTCATGCGTTTAAGCCGGACTGGTTCCGTTATTTATTATTCTGTTGGAATAACTCGCCTACGCTGATCATCGCACGCACGCATGGTGATTTCTTTTGTTATTCCATTCTTTATTATACCCAGTTGGTTAAAACTTTAACTTCTATACTCCATGAAATTAGTGGAATATCCTTGATATTTTGCGTTTCATCCAAAGATATCCTTTCATGGAAATATTCTTCTCAAGTATTCTTGAATTTTACTCTACCAAGCAAGATTACGCCGATTTGGATGTTATTGGTTCCTAGATAAATTAATTCTTGAACTTGTTTTATGAATTCTTATATCATTGTCATCATCCTCATGTTTATATTATGTTGAAAGTCAAGTCGTGGTGGCCCTGAGTGCATAGATGGACTTGGTATGATTATGACCAGAGACTATTCGATTGTAATCATGGTACCGTAATGTTACAAATGATGTGGTAAAATCCTCGATGGCTGTAGTGCATTGATGGATGATTGTTGGCATGATCATGATTATTAATGAATACACAAATATTCTTGGCCCGTAGTGCATGAATAATTGTGGTCGTGATCTTAAAGAATATCCTTGGCCGTAGTGCGAGGGTGATTCGATGATGTGGAATATTTATTAAAGTCGAGTCTCAATTTATATGTTGATGAAAAACCTTTAAAATCATAAAAGATAGTAGATTTTATTTTCTACTTGACTCTTTTAATGGATTCTTTGGTTTCATTTGTAGTTAAACTTGATGTTCATTATATTTTATCGGTTTAACCTTTGTTGTCAGAAGTTAATGATAATTGTGGACGCCCCAAAATTAGGTATACATCACCCATCTTGGGTAGTCGGATACATGGTACAAAATTTAAATACAACTTATTAATATAACTCGTCGATACAATACGACATAAATCGTGAGTTTGAATACAAATATTGTCTACTAGATATTATACAAACTCAAAAGGAGTCCTCATTACAATTATTATCACACTATTTCACTGAATAGTGAGGACTACTAATGCTATCCTCTCCGGACCATTACTCCGCTTCCGACTCATCCCAAATTTATATTCTCATTTCACAGAGAGAACGGTGAAAGAAAGGGTGAGCTCAACTAGCCCAAAGAAGAAATATTATAACTAAGATAATGCAGAATAAATTATCAATAGTCTTCAACAATGTTAAAGCGATAAAATACAATAGACAACCAGGTTTAATCATGAATGAATATCGCAATCCATTAAAAGAGTCAAGTAGAAAATAAAATCTACTATCTTTTATGATTTAAAAGGTTTTTCATCATTTGTTATAAGTGAGACTCAACTTTTAATAAATATTCCACAATATCTAATCATCCCTATACCACGGCCAAGGATTTTCATCAAATTATCAATGGTCATGACTATCTGAATCACCCCGGTCATAATCATACCAAAAACTATCCATCACGCATTATGTGCCAATCGAGGACTTTTGTTACATCATTTATATCAAGTTATGATTATTATAAGAATGATCCTCGTCATAATCATACTAAGTTCATCTATGCTTGCGTAAGCAAAGATAACATAATATAACATGAGGATGATGACAATGACATAATAATTCAATAAAACAAGTTCACGAATTAATTTATTCAGAACTAATAACGCCCAAATTGTCAACATGACATCGCTTTCAGAGAGTAAAATTCAAGAATACCGAGAAGAATATTTCCATAAAAGATCTTTGGATGAAACGCAAATATCAAGGATATTCTACTAATTTCATGGAGTATAAGTCAAAGTTTTAACCATTTGGGTATAATAAAGAATGGAATAACAAAGAAATCACCACGCATGCGATAGACCCATACATGCAGTTATTCCAACAGTAATAATAAATAATCTAATTCAGTCGGCACAGAAACGCATGCATGTGATGTTCCAATGTAATAATAATAAAGGCGGAACCGTGTCGTGTAAAACACATGATAGATGTTCCAATGTAATAATAATAAAGCGGAATAATCAGGTGTAAACACATGCATGACGTGATATTCCAATAGAATAATAAAAAGGAATAATATAAGGATTTCACCAAGTATAGGGAGTCTCACAGATACAAAAGTTATTCCAATGTAATAAATAAGAATGGAATAACATAAAGATTTCACCAAATGCTGAGGTATGCCACGTATGATAAAGTTATGTATAGGGTATGCCACAGATATCAAAGTTATTCCAACCGAATAATAAAGAATGGAATAATGGAAGTTCTCTTCGTGAATAAGAAAGAATAATACCCCTTATGGATACAACAAATAATATCCCTTACCTTAGAAGAACTGAATATTGGAAAAGTGAAGTAGTTAGAATACTTTTCTTCTTTCTCTCTATAGTTTCTCTCAGAGTTTCAATGAATTCGTAAGAAATAATGAAGGAATAAACTTTCTATTTATAGAAAAACCGAGGTGGCTCTTGTCTTAACGAAGAAGGGTCAAAATGACTCTTGATAATATGAAGAGACAACTACTATTCATGAAGGGGTAATTAACCCTGGAACCAGAAGAGGCAGTTAACTCTCGTAATATGAAGGGACAACTACTATTTGCGATGGGGTAATTACTATTGACGAAGGTAATTACTATTCGACCGAAGGTAATTACTATTCACAAAGGTAATTAGTATTCACAAAGGTAATTACTATCGACGAAGGTAAATACTATCGATTGAAGGTAAATACTATTGATGAAGGTAATTACTATTCACAAAGGTAATTACTATTCACAAAGGTAATTACTATTGGCGAAGATAAATACTATCGCCAAGGTAATTACTATTCACAAAGGTAATTACTATCGTGAAGGGGACTCTTAGATGATGACATATGGGCCCCCCTCATAAAATAATCAAACTTACCACAAACGTGTCATATGAGGACTCTTTATATACATCAAAGATTGAATAAATATTACCACAAATCATTTTATTTTTAATCAACACATATTTAATCTTTCAACAATTATTAATCATTTATAAGTGTTGTTGTTTGCATGAGGATTGTGCGCCTACGATGCACATTCTCACGATTATTAATATGTGGAGACTCAACGTCCTCCTCTGTGCTCCATTGCTATTTTCAACATTCTCGGATGTCATTTTTGAGATCATCGCCACAAAACAAAGGTTAATTAACATATAACACATTATCCCTATAATCGATTCGACCAATTAAATACCAAATAAACTTAGGTAGTCATACTAGCAAGGAATTCCCGTGCCTCTCCCTCAGCTCTAGTCTCACATCTTAGTTAGGGATCATATTCCTAAGCTTTGATACCAACTGTGACGCTCCCAAAATTAGGTATACATCACCCATCTTGAGTCGCCAGATATATGGTACAGAAATCAAATACAACTTAATAATACAAACCGTCGTGTACAATACGACAAAACATAAATGTGAGTTTGAATACAAAATCATCTTACAGAGAGTATACAAACTCAAAAGGAGTCCTCATTACAATTATTGTCACACTATTTAACAGAATAGTGAGGACTACTAGCTAATACTATCATCCGGACCATCACTCCGTTCCTCGACTCGTCCCTATACGTTCTCATTTCCTGAAGAGAATAGTGAAAGAAAGGGTGAGCTCAACTAGCCCAAGAAGAAATATTATGACTAAGATAATGCAGAATAAATTATCATTAGTTTTAAACATGATGTTAAAGCGATACAATATAACAAACATCAAGTTTAATCTGTGGCGGAAACAAGCAATCCATTAGAAGAGTCAAGTAGAGAATAAAATCTACTATCTTCTATGATTTAAAAGGTTTTTCATGACTTTTATCATTGAGACTTCGATTTTAATAAATAATCCACATCATCGAATCACCCCCGCACTACTACCAAGGTTATTCTTTAGTATCACGACCACAATTATCCATGCACCACGTGCAAGAATATTTGTGTATTCATTAATGGTCATGATCATGCCAACAATCTGTCCATCAATGCACTACGGGCCAATGAGAATTTTTACCACATCATTTGTAACATTACGATCATGATTACACCGAATAATAATCAGTGTCATAATCATACCAAGTCCATCTATGCACTACACGTGCCACTGGATGACTTTCAAAAAAATATAAATATGAGGATGATGACAATGATATAAGAATTCAATAAAACATGTTCAAGAATTAATTTGTCCAAGAACCAATAACGCCCAAATTGTCAACATGATATCGCTTTATAGAGTAAAATTCTAGAATGCTCGGAAGAATATATTTTCATTTAAAAGATCTTAGATGAAGCGCAATTATCAAAGATATTCCACTAATTTCATGGAGTATATAAGTCAAAACTTTAACCAACCGAGTATAATAAAGAATGGAATAACAAAAGAAATCACCATGCATGCGGTGCTTGCATGACAGTAAGTTATTCCAACAGAATACTAAATAATCGGAACCGTGTCAAAGCGTAAATTAAGACCAAGCTGGATGTTCCAATGTAATAATAAAGAATGGAATAACAACAGAAATCACCATGCATGCGCAGATTGTGATGTAGACAAAGTTATTCCAAATGTAATACTAATAAGGACAGATCAGTCCCCAGAAAACGCATGCAGATGATGATATTCCAATGTAATAATAATAAAGATTTTAACCAGTCCCACAGAAATGCATGCATGTGATATTCCAATGAATAATAAAAATTTTAATCAGTCCTGTAAAACGCATGCATGGGATATTCCAATGTAATAAGTAAAGATTTTAATAATAGAAGAATGTCACCAAGTATAGGGTAGCTTCAGATATACAAAGTTATTCCAACAAAATAATAAAGACCGGAATAACATAAGTTTCTCTTCATGAATACAAAAGAATAACACCCCTTACGAAAGTACAACAAATAATATTCCCTACCTTAAGAAGAAGAATCTTGGATATATAAGTAAGAAGTAGAAGAATACTTTTCTTCTTTCTCTCTATAGTTTATCTCTGTAGTTTCAAATGAATTCGTAAGAAAATAATGAAGGAATGAGCTTTATTTATAAAAAATGGATCAGAGATAGTAACTAACTCCATGAACGGTCCAGATTGATTTACCTTAATCTGATCATCCATATTTAAAGCAAAATCTTTTAAATAAAATATAATATATTCTATTTATAATCTAATAAAATGAATAACTTTATAAAAGATTTTAATCTGCAAACACTACGCAGTATCTTATGCAAATACTACGCATAATAAAATATAATATATTCTAATTATTATCTAATAAAATGTATAACTTTATAAAAGTATTCATTTTATATAAAAATATTTTACTATGCAAAATACTATGCAGATACTTATGCAACACTATGCATAATTGAATATAATATATTCTATTTATAGAATAACTTTATAAAAGTATTTGCTTTTATATAAAAAGATTTTCGTATTATTACATTAATAATACCAACAAAAACCGAAAGTGACTTATCACGTAAGCCTCAATAATTAATACTGAAGGCTACTTACTACGCAACCACGCCAGACATCAGCATACTTTTAACACGGGTGTTTCAACAACGATTAATCAGTAAAACTTCCGCCGTTATTTTCATAAAGTATTTTTGTCGTTTTCTCAATTCGACAATAATTCCGTTGTGGGGTCTACCAATGATTGTGCCGTTGTACGAATATTCCCTGTTAAAACAAATATTCTCCGACCAATCGAATATTATATAACAACTTGCGTACTTTGCAAAATTATAAATATTATCCACAACTATAACATTATATCAATTTCACTCCATAATATTCAAAAATAATATTTATAGAAAATTCATCTTTATTCAAAAAGTTGGGGTTTTACATATAATATTATAATTTGTAATTTATCTATAAAAGTAGCTAATCATTGACTAAAAACTTCAAAGTTTGATTAATAGTCTCATAGTTCGGGAGAAATTTATATATATATATGTATATATATATATATGTGTGTGTGTGTGTGTGTGTGTGTGTGTGTGTGTGTGTGTGTGTGTGTAGTTCGGGAGAAATGTATGTATTTAAAGACATTAGACTCACAACTCAAAGGTTGATAAGGGTTGGAATAGGATGTTAAATACAACTCCCTCCTTTCCTAAAAGATTGTCGTAATAAGAAGTCATTTTTGTTCCAAAAAGATTGTCGTTTTGAGTTTATCAATACACATTAGCTATTTTTTTCCTTCTTTACCCTTATTTAAAGTTTTCTCTTATTTAAAGCTTTTTTCCCTTCCCAATGATTCTTATTCAATTCAATGCTATATAAGAAGTAATTGGTTGAATTGAATAAAAAATATTGGGAATGGAATAATTGGTTGAGACAATTAATAAGGGTAGTATAGTATTTTTGCTAGGTATTAATTATATTCCTTAATCTGTGTGCATTAACCTTAAACGACAATATTTTAGGAACATAGGGAGTATAATTGAGCAAAACGAATTTGAAAGAAGCACTCCAGACGTCAATAAATAATTTTTTTTACTGATATATTTTGACTCCCCTCTAAAAATGTTATGACTGCCAAAACGCTCCATTTATCTAAATATATTTAATTAAAAAGTAGTAGTAGTAGTTTATTAAAATTTATTCATTTTTACTTGTCAACCCATGCCCCACGCCCGCCCGCCCGCCCGCCCGACATGAATCATTTCGAGTGTCCAAGCTACAAGCAAGCAAGCAAGCTAGCTCCATATTCTAGTTTAGCCGACATGACATTACCACCTCTTGCTATTAAAACGTTGACAATGACCCAAAAAATTCCATAGTTAATTAAGTTTGAGGAATTTATACAACTATATATATATATATATATATTATATATATATTTTACTAGTTAGTAAGTTTTAATTTTGGGTTGGGGCAGGCCAATTAACACATTTGTCTTTCAGATTAACACCATTCTAAATATCTATATTATCTAGTCAAGTGTAATTAATTACTTGTGACTTGTAGTATATCCAAGCTTGCTTGCTTGCTAGCTAGCTACGAATTAAAGTAGTATTCTTCACTTAGGATCAAATCAAATTAAAAATTATCAAATAATGTCAGGGTTAATTCGGTGACTTAATTTGATGGCTATTGACATTGAATTGAATTGATAAGCAACCCTCCCTCCTCCCTCCCTCCCTCCCCTCCCTCCCTCCCTCCCTCCCTCCCTCCCTCCCCACCCAACGTCGTCGTCTGTCGGTTTGTACCGTCTGTCTGTCAAAAACTTAATGATGGGATGGGATGGGATGGGATGGGGCCTCTGTGCTGTTTGTATTAATGTCACTAATTCTCTGTCATTGAAGTTAATGATCGTGCCTCCTATCCTCTCCTGTTTCATTTATTTTTTTCCTACGACTTTAGTCATGATGTTTTAACTAAGCTAACCATGCATCATTCATAAACTTATGCTATGTTTGGATTAAAGTAATAAATATAGGAATGGAATGACTTATTCCTATAGAATAAAAAAAATTATGTTTGGTTGCGATTGGATTGATTGAACCATTCTTATGGAATGGATCATTTCATTCTCCATTCCATTCCTTCAATCCAAACATAACATAGATTATAGCAAAAGGAAACTAGTTTATATATAAACATCTGTTTTGTTATTATTAATTATTTTTTGGGGTTAATAAGATCTTACGGATCAATCTTATCTTTTATGTGTATTTATATGCACTGCACTGCGCTGCGCTGCGGTATAGTGTCTATAACAATTCAGGACTATAACTAGGACTATTACACATTACCATTAGCATAGATTTTTCAATAATTTCTGCTCAAGTTTTAAGTCCAAACCAAACCCAGGGTCAACAAATCAGTAGGAAATCTCCTTATCAGATATAGGGATTTTTATTCTACCAAATACCCACTTACAAGCATCGATATGACTATATAAAGAGACTACATATAGCATACCACATCCACTGGAGATACTCATAGTACAAAACTTATATATGGAAGATGTTACAATATGTAATTGTAAGTAAACTACAGTTTGCTGCAAATTAGAATTGAAGCACAACCATAACGTACCTTCTTGGAGTAAAGGTTCTTCTAAACCATGAACCATCTATCTCTATTTGTAAGAACTCCCAAAATTTCTTAGGAAAAAACAAAACAAAAGATTAACACTTAAAACATACAGGATTTCTATTCTTGTCTCCCTCCAACATAACCTAAGAAACTAAAAGCCAACACACGGCATTTTCTTCTACATCCATGACTTAATTCCACAAACTGCTACCCGCCAGTATAATTAATTCTGACTTAAGATCTGCACCTATATTGGGATAAGTAGGCAGATAGTTGTTCAGGCCCTGCAGGAGCAAACGAATATGACACATATCCACTGCCCTCCCCTTCCCATAAAGGAAACTATGCATGCAAGGGCTCAGGTATACAAGTCACTTCTTTTCTTCATTATTTGGTTCGGTGGTCCAGACAATATCTTTCAGCCCTGATGAGAAGCTCTTGTAGAACTGCCATTTGATTAAAGAAAAGTTGGGAAGCTAATCAGTTCTATGAGAAACTTGGCCCTTGACAAAGTAAAAGTCTCCCTTCACATAAGGAATTAGCAAGTAGTTCAATACTAAAGTTTCTGACATACCTTGTGAAACTCTAGTGTGTCGCCACCTGTTTTCCGGAGCTCCACCATGTGCACAGAGGGAGCCACTTCAAATACCTGAAGTTGAAAACCACAGTTTGAATATTGCAATGCAGTTGTACTTTTAACCTTTTAGTTTTAAGTGTGGTATTAATAAGAGTTTCAGTAAGAATACCACAATCCTACCACCAATGGTAAATTATTACCCTTAAAGAATGTAAGAGTTAACTTGGCTAGCTTAAACATGGTCATCCAGAAGCACGAGCCTCTTATACTCCTTCAATATATATAGCTTCCTGGCTTATGTCTAACCTAAATAATACTACCTCTGCTCCAAATTATAACATAATTATTGACTTTTGAAAGTCAATTTGAGATATTTTCAAACTCAAAATTAAGATGAAACAATAAATCTTACAATGAGTAACTTTTTACATAATTTATAATATTCATCATTGTATTGACTAAAATTAAAGGAATCTATATCAATTTTGAGTTTGAAAATGTCTTACATTGACTTCAAAAAGTCAATAATGATATTATATTTTGGAACAGAGGGAGTATGAATAACATTATACAAAGCATTAATTCTTTGCAATATATATGTCTGAGCAAAGCGTCCCAAAATTGTTAAGCAAAACATAGATACAACTAAATGTTTGATAGCTAAGGAAATCATCTTGCAATCGCAAAGCTGAAACACAAGCTGTGCAACTTAGACTGCCAATCATGATATAGGATGACTGAGTAGCAATGTGCAACATCCATATCTCATAGCATGGAGTAAAAATGAATGCCCATATTGATGAGTGATGACATCATATATAAGATCCAAGTAAATATACATATTCATAAGGCTATTGATATTGCCAAAGCAATAGAGTGTCACTTAAAGTGTTTGGTGTCCCGAGAACAGTTATAAAAATGTCGCTAAATATATATATTTGCTCTGACAACATTATTTTTGCTCTGAAAATATCAACGGCTATTAATAATACCAATAGATTGAGATATCTTACTATAATTCAAAGGATGTCTTGTGGTAAGGAGGTAATAATATAAAAACTGCTTCATACAACATATGCAGACCTTTCATACTGAATGCATATATGAAGACCTCGGAGTAAATGACAATTAAGGTGATTTATATATATCTTCACTAACGGAAGCAGATGATTGAGATGGAAATTACCTAATATATATATATATATATATATATGTGTGTGTGTGTGTGTGTGTGTGTGTGTGTGTGTGTGTGTGTGTGTTTGTACAAGAGAAAAGAGAGAATATTTATATATGAAGCAAAAAAATATATCCATCGCACCCATCAATGAAAGGGAAAATAAATAAATCAGAATACCAAAAAGATCACAATTATCAAATTCATGACAAGACCCTAAGACCATGTTTGTTTGTAAGAATTATAATCTCGGGATGGATTATAATCCCAAGACTATTAATCCTAGGATTAAATAGTCCAAGTCACGTGTTTATATTTTATTGGATTATTCACCGGATAACTTAAAATAATTCCATGTTATGTTTGTTTTTTTCATGATTAATTAAAGTATTGGATTAAAAATATGGTTTGGACTATTATACCCTTACCAATAATAGCATATTTTAAACTTATTTATACATCAAAAAAATATTTACCGATTATATATACACCTCCCACGCCCACCCCACCCACCCCCCACCACCCACCCACCCCCACCCCCCCCCCCCCACCCCAAAAAATAATATTTTCTGATTATTATTATTATTATTATTATAGTTTTAATTATTATTACTATTATAATTATAATAATTAAAAACAAATTACTATCAAAACAACCATTATATTTTACAAAACAAATCGAAAACATCTGGTTTTCTTCCCTTCTAATTTCTTAAAATTACTCCCTAGAAAAACTTCACTCCCTTCAAAATTAAAAGAAATATTTTTGAAGACAATTTATATTTTTAAATGTATCTTTTAATGTTAGATAAATATTTAAATTGATTATCAGCATAGAAAAGGTTTTTCCCTTTCCCCGTTATCCCAACTCTGTAAAAAAAATACTCATCTTCTCTCTCTATTGCACAACAATGGAGCTTAAATTGAAGAAAGTTTTATTAAATTAGCAAATTAAATTGCACACATCAATTTACAAAACATGAAATCCTCTATCACACAGCTAATTGCAGACCATTAACCCATCCTTGTAAATGACAAAATCCTAATCTCTCTCGCACCGCTGTGATTCGTAATCCCCAGGTCAAGCACATCCGCCACGGGTTTCATCGTAGAAGACGCAACACTCGTCGATTTGGGGATTATCTTGACAGAAGGATTCTAGAGGATCTTCTTCTCACTCTAACTTGAGTCGTAGATCGACTTTAGCCTGACTCACATCTTCAACTTCGTCTCATGCTACTGATGACGGGGATTCGTACCCACGATTTAACCCTTTTTGTTGCTTAATGTTGATGCCTATGTTCAATCTTTTGATTAAGTTGCTTAGTTATTTTACTGTATCCCGTTTAGTTCTTTTCAGGTTTGTCTTAAGCGTAAAGTGGCGCCACAACGCCAAACTTGGCGCCCCAGCGCCAGGAGTCGCGCCCCGGCGCCAAGGTCCGCGCCCCGGTGCCAACATCAAGCAAACCTTCTGACCTTTTGTGTTTTGCTTGACCTGCGTGTAGGCGCTTCAATACGCCATGGCTACAGAGCCAGAGCAGCCGCCGGCGCCATCTACGCCCAGTGCCACCAAGCGTTACTCAAATTCAAACCAAGACCAATCGATTTTAATCAATCATGAACATGATTCCTGTCAGAAGAATCAGATTTAAGACCTAGTTAAGTGGGAAGACAAGATAAATACTTAGCTTAAGTTGCCGCATTTTAAAAGGGGGATATCGGACACGATGATTTAATTTATTATAGCTTGTTTTTAGTTTCTTTTCTGTCTTTTATCTTTCTAAAAAGAGAAAGAAGCTTGTAAAGGGAACAAAGGTTTTTGCACCAACATTCAGAGTTTGTTTGTGAAGAGTAGATTTGGCGGAAGAACACTTCTTCATACAGGGGTTTTCTTATTCCAAATCTCCTGTTCCTTGGATTTATCTGAGAATGTGTAGTGTATTAAAAATGTGTGTTAGTACCATAGTTATGAACTAATTCCATTTTTAGGATTGCAATGTAACCTTTTGTTTAGCTTAATCAACTTTTCTCTTATTTTATAGAATGAATCATTTGGAACGGGTTGTTGTATTTTTTGTACTTCATCGTCCGATTGCTTGATAAAGAAATTAGTATTGATAGTGATGGACATTGATGAATGGATATTATCGTTATTCTTTAAATACAACATCTGTTATGCACCATGACATTCGAATGTGGGCTTAATGTGCTAATAGGATAGATATATTCTTATTTTGCCTTGTGTGACCTTGGGGATGAGCTTAATGACCTTGACCTAGTTAGCATCATCAATGTATATGTCAGGTTCTATTTGGTTAGGGATGTGCATTTGTCCTTCGCCGTAAGCTTTTGCTCAGATTTATCCTCGGTTGGCCATTCCTCGATTCGTTTCAGATCTTAGAGAGTTGGGAGATTAAAGCGAAGCCTTAGGGGAGTCAGAATCCTATCTTAACTTCCAAGCACAACTACTTCTCTTAATTAGATTTTCTTATTGCAATAGATTAACCAACCATTTCTTTCACTCGTTTAGATAAGATTTGTAACGACTTTACCTTAGTATTTGTTTTCTGTTAAGACTTTGTTCTCGTGGGTTCGACACTCTACTTACATATATTACTTGTGGACCGCGTATACTTGCGCGTGTTTATCAATTGCTAAATCGACCAACAAGTTTTTGGCGCCGCTGCCAGGGACTTAGTATTAATCGTTTCTCAATATTAAAACTGAGTCATTACGATCTTACTTTAAACTGATTTTTCTGTTTAATTCTCTTTTCAGGTAGTCTTCTCGTTTATGCCACCTCGGAAGGGTTTCGAGCACAACGCCTCGATCCCGAGGTCGACAAGAATCTAAGGACGCATGACAGACGATCGAGGAGAGAAGAATCGAGGAACCACCCGCTTCCTATCATTACGGTCAAGAAATTCGTAAATCTCGAGGAGTATGCTATGCCTCGAATCGATGATATCCAAATTGAGTATTCAAAGGCCCGCCATCCAAGCCAATAATTTTGAGATCAAGCCGGGCACCATTCAAATGTGCACCAACATTCAGTTTGGGGGACTGCCGAATGACAACCCCAATGATCACCTGATAAATTTTGTGGAGATCTGTGATACATTTAAATGCAACGGAGTGTCTCGATGATGCCATCAGACTCCGGTTGTTTCCATTTACGTTAAGGGACAAAGCCAAGAGCTGGCTTCATTCACTTCCGTCTGCTCCATCACTACACGGGCCGACTTGGCATGTAAATTTGTGGCAAAATTCTTTCCGTCCCGCCAAAACAATAAGCTCGTGTAATTCACATCACCCCTTTGTTCGGGTTTGAATCAATCCAGTATGACTCGTGGGAGCGGTTTAAGGATCTGTTGAGGAAATGCCCACACCATGGTTCTGCTAGAGTGGCTTCCCATCCGCACCTTTTACAATGTGTTATTCGGATCTACTCGTTCGAGTATCGATGCCGCCGCTCGAGGGGCATTCACGGCAAAACATCACACACCGGACATGAAATGGTGGAGACAACGGCGCCAATAATTACCAATGGTCAATGATAGGCAAGCCCCAAGAAGAGCAATGGGTTTATGAAGTGGACTCTTTCACTTCATAAGCGGCTCCAGTAAAGCAAGGCGCTAACGGAAAGGTTAGACACCATGGGACCTTCAGCCGGTTCACAACGCAAGAGTGTCGTGGTTCAATGTGAATTATGTCAAGGAGCCACCTAATCGATCAAACAGGCGATAAGTTACCGAGTCGATTCGATTTGTTTCAACTACGCAAGCTGCAACAAAATACCGGTCTTCCCACTCATTACCACCCGAGTTTAAGAAATCATCAAAACTTCTAAGCAAAGAACAACAACAACAGCAGTTCCAACCCCAACCCGCCTCAACCTTCATCTACTGCATGTAATTATGCTAACCCTCCAGATTCCAACCTCGGACTCTGGGCTCAACCCATAGCCACAGAAAGCACTCAAGACTGGGCTTTCACCATCCTCCACCTCAACAGAAAGGAAACCCAGTTTAGAAGATCTTCTGTCTAGGTACATAGCCCAGAAGTAACAATCAAGAGGCCTCCATTAAGAATCTTGAGGTGCAGATGGGATAGTTGGTTATTGCTTTAAACAGTTGCCCACCAGGCGCATTGCCTAGTGACACTGATGTCAACCCGAAACGGGAAGGCAAGGAGCAGTGTAAAGCAGTAACCCTCAGAAGTGGGAGAACCACCAAAGTGCAAAGTGGAGAGAGTATTCCTGGGGAAGCTGAGGTAGTGCTAGAAGAGGAACCTCCTGTGAATGAGAGTGCTGAGACAAGTGGGGGTGAAGAAAGTGGTCAAGATAGACCTCCAACACCATCTCCTCCAACGATTTTGGTCAACCAACCTCTCCCTCACTTGGCTTTTTTTTCAGTGGTGCGTAAATGTAAACCGGATAAGTAGTTTTCCAAATTCTTGGAGGTGTTCAAAAGATCGCACATAAATATCCCATTTGAGAGGCATCGAGGAATGCCCAATTACGTCAAGTTCATGGAAGGACATTCTATCCAAGAAACGAAAAATGGGGACTATGAGACGGTGTAATCGATGGAAGAGTGTAGTGCCATCCTTCAAAACAAGCTTCATTAGAAGTTAAAAGATCCGGAAGTTTTACAATCCGTGCACCATTGGGGACCATTTATTGGGAAGGCTTCATGTGATTTAGGGCTAAGATCAACTTGATGCCCCTCTCCATTTATAAAAAGCTGGGCCTAAATGAAGCCAAGCCGACAAGTGTCACCCTTCAATTGGCCGACAGATCTCTGACATACCCGAAGGGAATTGTGAAGGATGTGTTAGTGAAGGTGGACAAGTTCATATTTCCGGCGGATTTCATAGTCCTTGATTTTGAGGAGGATAGGGAGGTCCCGATAATATTGGGAAGGCCGTTCTTGGCAATTGGGAGGACCTTAATTGATGTCCAAAAAGGGGAGCTAACAATGAGAGTTCATGATCAGGAAGTGACTTTCAATGTCTTCCGATCAATGAAATATCCTAATACACCCGAGGATTGCTTCCAGATAAATACAATTGATAATTCAGTGAAGGGGGTATTCTCAGAAACTTGCATTCAAGATCCTTTGGAAGCTACTTTTTGACTGGGCTAAGATTACGGAAGAACCATCACATGTGGAATGTGCCATGCGGGCTCGATGAACCTCAAAGATCAAAGCAATTCCACCGCTTGATTCGAGTCTTTGAATGATAATGAGGCATCTATTTCCTGTGCTCTACCACAATCATCGAGCCTCCCGTCCTCGAGCTTAAAACCTTGCTCGCTTTCACCGAGGTATGCTTATTTAGGAAATTCATCTTCATTACCTGTGATAATTTCTGCTTCTCTAACAAAATGTCAGGAAGAAAAGCTGTTGCTTGTGCTCAAGAGGTACAAGACAGCCTTGGGGTGGTCTATTGCTGATATAAAAGGGATCAGCACAACTCTATGCAAGCACAAAATTCTTCTCGAGGAAGATTCAAAGCCATCTATAGAGCTTCAGAGACGGCTGAATCCCATTATGAAAGAGGTCGTCTGAAAAGAGATCATTAAGTTGCTAGATGCGGGCATTATCTACCCCATCTCCGATAGCCCTTAGGTTAGTCCTATCCACTGTGTGCCCAAGAAGGGCGGGATGACAGTTGTGTCCAATGAGAACGAACTGATTCCCCAGGAGGATAGCGACCGGTGGAGAAAAATGGATTACGTGAAATTGAACAAATCAACGTGTAAGGATCATTTTCCCCTTTCATTCATTGATCAGATGCTTGACCGGTTGGCAGGGCACGAATACTATTGTTTGCTTGATGGGTACTCGGGGTACAATCAGATTTCCATTGCTCCTGAAGATCAGGAGAAGACGACATTCACATGCCCTTATGGGACCTTTGCGCTTTCCGAAAATGTCTTTCAAGGGCATGTAATGCTCCCGCAACATTCCAGTGGTGTATGATGTCAATCTTCTCTGACATGGTTGAAAAGACCTTGGAGGTCTTCATGGACGACTTCTCAGTTTTTGGGAGCTCGTTTGACAACCGCTGACGAATTTAATCGCTGTTCTCCATCGATGTGTCGAAACCAACTGGTGCTAAATTGGGAGAAATGTCACTTCACGGTCGAAGAGGGCATTATTTTGGGTCATCGGGTTTGATCGGCGGAATTGAGGTTGATAAGGCAAAGATAGATGTGATCAATAACCTTCCACCGCCCACCTCAAAGAAAAGGGGTAAGGAGTTTTCTGCACGCCGGATTCTCTGAAGGTTTATTCTAGACTTCTGCATCACCAAACCATTGTGCACTCATCTCGAAAAGGATCACCAATGTTCAAAAAAAGCTAAAATTCCAGACGAGGCTTTTTCTCTCGGGCTATGCGAGGCGAAGCCTTCGAGAAGTGAGCGAGAAGGAAGCCTTGATTTAAAGACATAAAAGTCCCCAAAAATTATGAAAAATACTAATAAAATCATAAAATAATTCATCATTACAATTAAGGTCATAGAGACATAAATAACCAACGCCATAGTAATGTATCATTACAAAACATCAAAACAACATAATATCATCAAGTACTTATATAGTGATCATCCATCACTATGTAAGTAATGTATCATTTGTATCTAGCGGCTTGAATAATGGATCAAATCCTAGATCATCATCCCCATCACCATCATCACTATCATCACTAAGAGGATCCTCCATGGAATCATCATCGTATCTAATCGCTTCGTCATCCTCCCCTCATCACATTGCTAAGATCCTCAAACTCGTGTTCTTCATCAACCAATTGCAATCCCTTCCCTTTATCTATAAATAAACAAGTGAATATATATTTAATCGAAATGAATATATTTTTTAAAGAACACTTTAAAGGCAACTTAAGTAATGACACTAACCTTTTGACATAGTTTTTGATGGCAAAGTGTTTTCTTTCTTTCGACTTCCTTGTTTACTACTTGTTCCCCGAGTCCCTCGCCTCCAAGTGTAATCTCCCTCGCCTCTTCTACCCCAACCGCCTTCTCATTCCCACGAGTCCTTTCACCCTCCTCCATATCATCATTCCGTAAGTCAATCCGGATATATTTTCATCATTTCCCCCGCAATCCACTCACTATCGATGGCACATTTTCAACAACCAATGGATCTTCTTCTTCCGTTAATGCCTTTTTCGAGACGCCGATCTTTCAATTTTTATCAGTATATAATGTAAGTTTAAACGAGTTAAGTCCGATGCAAAAGTCGATTCCTTCTCTTTCAGATGTATCTATATTACAAGTAATTTAGCATTAGTGACAATGTCGATCTCATAAAATCTTAATAAATGATTTATATGATTATATCTAATAAATACCGACCGAAAGTACTCCAATTACGCCACACCTCAAGATGAGCAAGTTAAACTCGTAATCTTCACCGCAAAGTTTCTTAATTTCGAGCTTCATCTCATACGCGATCCACCAATCACCGGATCAATATTAAAACATATGTCAATCTTATCGTACACGCTTAATCAAAATGAAAGCATAACCAGACATTAATCAATCCAGATTTCACCGGGAGCACGCTTTTACACGTTTCTCGCATTTCAGGTAGCCAAATAACCTCGCCTTCAATCGGAATGCATCCATTCGCAAATCGCCTCTCTTTCCACAAGATTAGGAATAAGCTTGTCCATATACGAAAGTACAATCCCACTTTAACTTCCGTGATTGGCATAGAAATTATCTTCATATTGAAACCGAGGATTCAAATAATATGCAAGAAGACGTGCAAATGCCGATGTAATCGATTATCCCACTTAGCATCTATTATGCTTCATATCTCTTTATAGGCCCCTCCTCATTATCCATATTTTTTGTAATCTCTTCTTTTTCAGATTGTCTATGGCACCATATAAAATCCCATTCATTCCTAAGACCTTCTCTCCGAATCGCCATCCTCAATACACCTACTAGAGGTTTTGTGGTCTTAATCAGATATCCCACACTACCCCAAAAAGTCCTATCACCAAGATGATTTTTCTCGCCTCCTTACCTTCGTGTTTTTTTGCCCAAGCACAATTTGCCCACCCCCTAGATGTAAACATAACCTCCAAAGGTTGTCTCAAACTACGATACTGCGCAGTTAAATAAGCAAAGTGGCAAATCTAGTGGCAAATTGGGTCAAACAAGGTCTTTATTAGTGTTTGCCCTCATCAATGCCAAGACCCATCCATGATTATATATGAAGTTGCTTACCTACATAATGAATAAAAATAATAATAATTCAAGTATTCATTGAATAAAAAATTAGATCCATATAATAATAATAGTAATTACCTTCTTTGCCTTTGTCAAAGCATTTTTATGTCGAGGCAACTCTCCAAGCTTCTCAAGCATCAAATCAATGCAATGTGCGGCACACGCGGTGTCCACTACATACGCGGGCCTCTTCTCCATTAACATCCTTCCCGCCGCCTTTATAATTTGATGCATTGTCCGTGACTACTTGAATGACAAGGTCTTCTCCCACTTCCTCAACAACCTCATCTAGTAGTTTAAACATCAAAGTAAGATCTTTAATCAGATCAAATGCATCAATGATTTTAAAAAAATACAATTCCATGGGGTTGTTTACAAGAAAATTTATTAGTTGTCTTCCCTAATATCTTTCCAACCATCCGACAAGATCGACACCCCATATGTGCCCAAGTCTTTTTGACCTCCTCAACAAAGGCCTGTAGTCTTCTCTTCCTCCTTCAATATCCAAGAGCTAAGCTCAGATGGGGTAGGGGGTTTCAAAGCACGCACCATAGTTCCCAATAGATCGACACATATTTATAAATGAAGGACTATCAAGAACATCAAGGGAATCCCATTTTCAAAGAAGAATCGACCTATATCAAGACAGATCGCACACGAGCCTCCTTTGAAAATACAAGACGCCTCAGTAGTAGCATCATCATCACCGCATCAACATCCACAACAAATCTATCCATGGGTCCCTCGAACTCCCTCCTGGAGGCACTACCCACGCTTGAACCTCCCATTCCCAAGGATGGATGACTACCATAATAAGACCCACTTTGTATTTTTTCAAACTTCATCTCTTTGGTTTTCCTCCTCGAGTCCAAATTTTTCTTCATATATGAAGCAATCTCTTCCTTCACTTCATTGTACTTTTTTGCAAGCCTCGACGTTATCGTGATTTCCCACAAGATGATTTTTTAATCTTGTAATCCTCCTTTGCAAATTTTTCTTAAAATCGTGATTCCACATATAAATGAGCTTTATTAACTCCGGGTCATGTGTGCCATATTTCCACGCAGGATCTTTCTTACCCATAATCTTAATTCATCGTAATAATAAAATCAATTGTTATCGATGATACTAAAAAATCAAATAGAATTATAAACTATAATTGTTATACACTATAAATTTATAATTGTAAACTATAAAATTTGTAATAATCGTAAAAAGAAAGAAAATTATATAATTATATAATTGTTATAAACTATAAGTCTATAATTGTAAACTATATAATTGTAAACTATAAAATTATAATTGTAAACTATAAAATTTGTAATACACTGTAAAATTTGTAATACACTGTAAATTATATAATTGTAATAATTGTTATACACTATAAGTATATAGTAACTAATCAAATTTGTAATACACTGACCACTGTAAAAGAAAGAAAAAGAACTGTCAAGACTCGAGACTCGAGACTCGAGACTCGAGACTCGAGACTCGAGACTCGAGATAATTCAGTCGCTACAAAAAAACCTCAATCGAAGAAACTCAGTCGGCGATCGAAGGATAACTTTCAGTCGATCGAAGGAGAACTCGGCCGCTAGGAGAAAGAGACGAATCTGTCGATCGCGAGAGAGAAGGAGAACGCCGACGCGAGGAGAACTCGTCGCGACTCTCGATCGAAGGAGAGGAAGCCTCGACTCGATCGCGAAGGAAGGAGAAGGAGAAGGAGAAGGAAGCCTCGACTCTCGACTGAGAAGGAAGGAGAAGGAAGCCCAAAAGAGTACGCCTCGCGAAGTCAAGCATAATAAAGTAATTTCTAATCTGTTATCTGATATTAGGTTTTTTTTCCTAAAGCAAGGCGTACGCCTCGCGACGCCTCAAAGCGCGACGCCACGAGGCGCAGCTACAAGCAGATAACGGCGCTGTTTCTACCGAGGCCGAGATAAGCGAAGCCTTCGCGAACTTTTTTTTTCACCGCCATATTGAGGGCGCCGAGCGCTTATTTCAACATCGATCAGCCCTTTTCGATTCGATGTCGCCGCCTAAGCGCTTTGAAGTTATTAAAGAAAAGGGCTTGTCTCGGCACCTATTGTGGTAGCTCCAGATCGGGCCTATCCTTTTCGAAGTGATGTGCGACGCCCAACGACTTTGCTATAGGGGCGTGTTGGGTCGTAGAAGGAGAAGGTCTTTCACACCATTTATTATGCCAAAGAAGACATCGATCGATGCTCGCTTAAATTACACCACCACCGAGAAAGGAGTGGCGGTGGTTTACGCTTTTGACAAGTTCCGTTCCTACCTCATTGGAATGAAGGTGATCAGATACATCGATCACTAGGCCATCAAGTATTTGATAGAAAAGAAGGATCTTGTCGAGATTGATAAGGTGGGTTCTGCTTCTTCAAGAGTTTGATTTGGAAATCCGAGATAAAGGGACAGAAAATCAGGTTGCCGATCACTTGTCGAGATTGGAAAACACCACGCCTTCGAAAGACGCTGAAAGGGCCATAAATGACTTTTTCCCGGACGAACAACTTTTTGTGGTCAATGGCAAGGTTCCGTGGTATGCGGACTTTGCCAATTATGTTGCTTGTCAAGTTCTTCCCAATAACGTGAGCTATCAACAAAGGAAGAAATTCCTCAAGGATGCCAAGCAATATCTTTGGGATGAGCCCTTCCTATTCAAGCAGTGTTCCGATCAAATTCTGCGTAGATGTTTGCCTGAAGAGGAAGTTGAAGGTGTGCTACATCATTGCCATTCTTCTAACTATGGCGGTTATTTTGGAGGCCAACGAACTGCTGCTAAGGTGCTTCAGTCGGGATTTTACTGGCCCACCCTATTCAAGGATGCCCACGCTTATGTTATGTACTGCGACAGATGTCAAAGGGTGGGCACCATATCAAGACGGCATGAATTACCCCTGCAAAATATCCTGGAAGTGGAGCTATTTGATGTATGGGGCATCGACTTCATGGGACCGTTCCCGTCCTCCTTCAACAATCTTTACATCCTAGTGGCAGTGGATTATGTTTCAAAGTGGGTGGAAGCAGTTGCCTTGCCGACTAATAATGCTAAGGTGGTGCTTCAGTTCCTAAAGAAGAACATTTTCACCCGTTTTGGCACATCTCGGGCCATCATCAGCGATGAAGGGTCACACTTCTGCAATAAATACTTTGAAGCCCTTCTAGCCAAATATGGGGTAACTCATAAGATCGCCATCGCTATCACCCACATGCATCAAATGGCCAAGCCGAAATTCGAATCGAGAGGTGAAACGATTTGAAAAGATCGTTAACCCAAACCGTAAAGACCGGGTCTAAGAAGCTTCGACGATGCATTATGGGCTCATCAAGATGACTTATAAAACGCTATCTAATGTCTCCTTATATAGCTTGTTTACGGCAAGGCATGTCATCTCCCAATTAAATTGGAGCACAACGCCATCGGGCGATTCAAAAGCTTAACTTTGATCAAAGCAAACCGAGAAAAGCGGTTGTTGCAACCGAATGAATCGGATGAATTTAAATCGCAAGTTTATGAAAACGCTTAAGTTATACAAGGAAAAGACCAAGAGGTGGCATGACAAGAAAATTCTCGAGAGGCATTTCGAACCGGGACAGAAGGTTCTTTCTTTTCATTTCTCGGCTAAAATTATTTCCGGAAAGCTTAAGTCTCGATGGTCGGGGCCCTTCACATGCCGCTTAAGGTTTATCCAGACGGGCTATAGAGGTTGAGGACCCAAATTGAACGCAACCTTTAAGGTCAATGGGCGTAGATGAAGCACTTTGGGGCAAAAGTAGCTGACCGCGTAATACCTCCATTACACTTGGAGACCCGTGTAAAACGGATGAAAGTCGTCGACGACTCTAAATCAAGCGCTTGATGGGAGGCATCCCCATTTCAGTATCAACAAATTGTTTTATTTGTCTTTTCTTGATATTTCACTCTGTTTAGCAGTTTTATTCTGTAGTCTGTTTAGTTTATGTTTCTTGGTTCATGTCATCCCTCTGGAGTCTATGTTTCAATTGGTTTTGCTGTAGTTTGTGTTTTAGTTGTTATAGTTGATTTGTTGATATGTGTTCTCACTGTTCTGTATGCTTGTGTGTAGGATTGCTGTGGTCGCGCGGCCGCCATCCACCGCATCCATCCCCCAAGGCCATCCACCGCGCTCTGGGCGCCGATTATCGCTCCTCGGCCAGAAAGGTCCCTAGCCATCGTTAATTCGCGCCTTATCAGGATCCGCGCCCCGGCGCCAAGATCCGCGCCCCGGCGCCAAGTCTTTCCACGCCCCAGCGCCATAAGTTTCTCTTGCTCTCGCACTCCAACACCATGCAGATCTGAGGCCGCGCCCCGGCGCCACATTCAGTTCTAGTATTAATTGAGGCGTTTTGGTCTCTGTGGTTTCGTATTTCTCTTATTCTCTCTCTGCCCAAGCAACGAATCGCGCTAAAAATTCAACTGCTCACCAACATTCACCAAGCTTCTCTGCCGTTTGGGCAACCAATCAATTTCTACGCAGTTCATTCTTCACTGAGGTTCACCTATAAAAGCAATAGCAGTGTGGTGATTTGGCCACGCTCTTTGACTTGCATCTCATTACTTTTTGTTTCTCCTTCTACAATGGCTTCCAAGCGTCCTAGAACCAGTATTGGTCCTCCTCCTCCTCCCTCTTCCCGCAGTCAGATTACCCCATGGGACCTCGTCAAATTTCCATCCGAAGAAGCGTACAAACGCTACACCCAAAATTTCAAGTCTAGAAGTCTTGTGCCAGAGCGTGGCATGCGTCCCGATGACAAATTGGATGGCCAGATGCATTCCATGATTAGTGCCATGAAGTGGGTACACTTCACAAAACCGCCAGAGTCTGCTGTGGTGGCGGTGGTCAAGGAGTTTTATGCTAATGCTATTCCGGATGGTCCGCCGGCTGTACCTGTTAGGGGAAAGCTTATCCCATTCGACGTCAAAGCCATTAATGAAGTGTATGGTACTCCCAATTTCGACAAAAAGGACTACAGGGAGAACGAGATTCGGAGTTATCAATTTGATGAACTTATTAGCAAGCTTTGCAAGCCTGGTACTGTTTGGAAAACCAACGACTACACTGCCGAGCGCACGTCCTTTCCTTCGCAGGCTCTCAGTCGTTATGGTAAGGCTTGGTATGCCTTTATCTGTGCAAACCTTCAGCCGACGCGTCATGTGAGTGATGTCACTCAGGAACGGGCAACTCTCCTCTATGCCATTGTGATGGGGCTAAAAATTGATGTGGGAGCTTTGATCAACGAATCCATCAAGGCGGCCATTAAAAGCAAGATTATGTCTAGCCTTCCCCATCCTTCTCTTATTACAAGGCTTTGCAAAAGGGCGGGTGTCCAGTGGGAGGCGAAAGATGTTACCCTCCCGCCCATGTCAGTCATCGATCATCAGCTGATTAGTCGTTACGCCGTTTGGGATGATGCTTCATCGCATCCCCGCGATGAGGGCTTTTCGCCAGCATTGCCGCCACGCTTCTCCCGACCCACCCACTTCATCTCTGGCAGTAGAACCTCGGTCAGCGCCAATTTCTCGCCGATACCATTGATTCGGGGGCTCTTGTTCAGATAATGAATAGCCTTAATTTTATGCATTGCAAGATTAACACGGTTGCCCAGTGGCAGAGCCAGTTTCATCACTATCATGCCGAATTCGCCGATACACTAGCCAATATCTATGCTACTCAAGGTGGCGAGGACGCGGACTTCACGCCATTCCCATTTCCAGCGCCACCGCTCTATGCTCCTTATCCACCGCAGATTCCGCCGCCGTCTCAAAGAGACCCATGGTACCACCGCGCCAATGTGGAGGACGGCGATGATGACGACTTTGAGTTGTTCTAAGGTCGATGAAGACTTTGGCCTTGGGGGTGATGACGGCGAGGATGCCAATGCTTGACCTTGCAGTGATGGCCAGTGAGGGCATTGGCTCATGTTCAAGTTTGGGGGAGAATTTCTGCTAGTATTATATTAATATATGAATTGTGTTATGACTATCATATTTCTATTATTGTGTTAAGTTAGTTGGTTTTTGGGCTCGATAGCCCCAGACTCTTGTTTAAATTATTATCTATCTATTGTGTTATTATCGTCTAATATCTTTTGGTTTGGATGCATGCTTTAATTTATCTTGGATGCATGTCTCTACTTAGTAGTATTATATGTTTCTTTTATATGCTTTTGGTTGTATATCTTTTGTTTGAGAATGCCTTGACTAAGTCGTATCATTTCGCCTTTAAGCCTATTTGTTTTGGGTCTTTTTCACCGATTTAATTGGTATACTCTCTTGCCATGTGATACGGTTTGTGCCTCGTGATGATAAGGGCACTCTATAGGTAAAATTTTGTCGATTATATTTTTTTGTCTTGCCTAATTTTGTTTTTGATAATTGTCCATTTGTTGGGCGAGGGTAGTTAGCCTTAATTGTTGTTTTGGCCTTCTACGGACCGTCCTGCATTTATATATATATTTTTTCCTTGGTTTGTGGCAATAGTTATGCGGTTCTGGGGTCTGTGTTAGTTAACTCGAGACTGTCTTGGATCCATCCGTTTAGCGTGCACCAGCCTATTGTCTCTCTAGTAGTTTTCCATGGATGATTGTCATCTCCAAGCGTTGATAATAGTGTACTCTAGTTTATGACCGTGATTTCAAGTTCTTAAAGGTTTAGGTGCTTTAGCATTCTCTATTCTATTGTTTTGAAAAAAAAAAATATATATATATATATATATATATATATTTGTGTCTCATGGGTTGAGATGGGAGTTGGAAACGACTCGCCCATAAACGTAGGGCTCGTGAAATCTATTTTGGACTTATGTTGTTTACATGGCCTTTCAGGTTGAAAGTTATTAGATTCTTGGGGGTGTTTTACACCTAGTGCCTTAAAGTCTTCGGCTTGGGAGTCATTGATCAAAAGCTTGCTAATGAGTACTGCTTTTGCCTCAAAGTAATCAAGTTTCATCTAACTTAAATTTTTCATAGTTATTCTAGAACTTTCGAGCCTTTTATGTTTCGGTCTTGTCTTTTATCTCTTGTTTTGTGCGTGAGTTGCTTGGGTGCTTATTATTTAGCACTGCCGATGATGATCTTCTTCTTATGGGTTAAGGCTAGCTTAGATATGTGGCACCGCATTAACACTTAATCGAATGGATCATTTACGCCTTTTGTTTTTGCTTAGACGCTGCGTGGCCCTAAATCGCATTCTTTTTGCCCCGTTCTTATGAAAATGTGTATATTTGTTCGATAGTTTGCTTGAGGGCAAGCAAACGCTAAGTTTGGGGGGTATTTGATGAGGGGATTCGCACTCCACGATTTAGCCCTTTTGTTGCTTAATGTTGATGCCTATGTTCAATCTTTTGATTAAGTTGCTTAGTTATTTTTATCGTATCCCGCTTAGTTCTTTTCAGTTTGTCTTAGCGTAAAGTGGCGCTTAACAATACTTAAACTTCACGCGCCCGGCGCCAGAGTCGCGCCCGGCGCTAACATCAAGCAAACCTTCGACTTTCATACGGCTTTGCTTGACTGCGTGTAGCGCCTTCTTTCAAAGGCATGCTTGAAGCCGCGCCCGGTTATCTATCTGCTACTTCAGGCGCCACTAACTCAACGCCGGCGCCACCATCGATTAAGATTTCGTTCGCGCAAATACATGAGTCTTGTCAGACAATAACTCAGATTTAAGACCTAGTTCAGTGGGAAGACGGTATAAATACTTAACGAAGCTACCGCATTTAAAAGAGGGGGGATATCAGATACACAGTAGACGAATTTATTACAGCTTGTTTTTAGTTTCTTTTCTGTCTTTTATCTTTCTAAAAAGAGAAGAAGCTTGTAAAGGGAACAAAGGTTTTTGCACCAACATTCAGAGTTTGTTTGTGAAGAGTAAATTTGGCGGAAGAACACTTCTTCATACAGGGGTTTTCTTATTCCAAATCTCCTATTCCTTGGATTTATCTGAGAATGTGTAGTGTATTAAAAATGTGTGTTAGTACCATAGTTATGAACTAATTCCATTTTTAGGATTGCAATGTAACCTTTTGTTTAGCTTAATCAACTTTCTCTCTTATTTTATAGATGAATCATTTTGGAATGGGTTGTTGTATTTTGTACTTACTGCCTGATTGCTTGATAAAGAAATTAGTATTGATAGTGATGGACATTGATGAATGGATATTACTGTTATTCTTTAAATACAACATCACCTGTTATGACCATGACATTGGAATGTGGGCTTAATGTGCTAATAGGATAGACATATTCTTATTTGCCTTGTGTGACCTTGGGGATGAGCTTAATGACCTTGACCTAGTTAGCATCACCAATAGACATGTTGTGTTCTAGCTGGTTAGAGATGTGCATTTGTCCTTCGATAGAAGCTTTTGCCTCAGATTTATCCCCTCGGTTGGCCATTCCTCGATTCGTTTCAGATCTTTAGAGTTAGGAGATTAGGCGAAGCCTTAGGGGAGTTGTAATCCTATCTTAACTTCCTAGCACAACTACTTCTCTTGATTAGATTTTCTTATTGCAATAGATTAACCAACCATTTCTTTCACTCGTTTAGATAAGATTTGTAACGACTTTACCTTAGTATTTGTTTTCTGTTAAGACTTCGTCCTCGTGGGTTCGACACTCTACTTACATATATTACTTGTGGACCGCGTATACTTGCGCGTGTTTATCGATTGCTAAATCGACCAACAGCTACCATACACTCGTTTGAGCTTCGATCACCGTCACACGCCTCCTTTCACCATCACACGCCTCCTTTCACCGTCACACGCCTCCATCGCTTCCATTACTTTGCTCTTTATCATCTCCATCATTTGCTTCTCTCTCATTTGTGTTCCTTTGAAATTTGTTGTTACTTGCAGCACCAGATCTCATAGAGTCAAGACATCTAGTTGAATTTAAATTTAGTTTCAGACCTGAAATTGAAGCTGCCATGAAGAAATGCGGTTGCTTTCTCTGAGAAATTGGTGACCTAGTCGCTTTCTCTTTGAATCTCTCTGATTCAATGTGTATTCAATTACATCTATCTCCTTATATCACCAACACTCGATTCCACCGTGGCAATGACTAGGATTAACCCACGTGAAATAGGCGACATGTAATTGTATGTAGGGTCATCCTTGTCTGATGTCATAGATTTCTGTTAAAAGTCAACTCATTTAACGGAATTTGTAACGATTAGATAAATATTTGTAGTTCACCGACTCGATTATAAAAAAAATCAGTTCAATAATGCATTTGTAAACCGAGGTCGAGTAGAGTGGGAAAAATGTATTTAACCGCCCCAAAAAATAATATTTACTGATTATATATACACCTCCCATGCCCACCCCCACCCCACCCACCCCCAACCCCCAAAAAAAATAATATTTTCTGATTATGTATTATTATTATTATTATTATAGTTTTAATTATTATTACTATTATAATTATAATATTTAAAAACAAATTACTATCAAAACAACTACTATATTTTACAAAACAAATCGGAAACATCTGGTTTTCTTCCCTTCTAATTTCTTAAAATTACTCCCTAGAAAAACTTCACTCCCTTCAAAATTAAAAGAAATATTTTTGAAGACAATTTATATTTTTAAATGTATCTTTTAATGTTAGATAAATATTTAAATTGATTATCAGCGTAGAAAAGGTTTTTCCCTTTCCCCGTTATCCCAACTCTGTAAAAAAAAATACTCATCTTTTCTCTCTATTGCACAACAATGGAGCTTAAATTGAAGAAAGTTTTATTAAATTAGCAAATTAAATTTCACACCTCAAATTACAAAACATGAAATCCTCTATCACACAGCTAATTGCAGACCATTAACCCATCCGTGTAAATGACAAAATCCTAATCTCTCTCGCACCACTGTGATTCGTAAGTCAAGCACATCCGCCATGGGTTTCATCGTAGTAGACGCAATACTCGTCGATTTGGGGATTATCTTGACAGAAGGATTCTAGAGGATCTTCTTCTCTCTCTAACTTGAGTCGCAGATCGACTTTAGCCTGACTCACATCTTCAACTTCGTCTCATGCTACCATACACTCGTTTGAGCTTCGATCACCGTCACACGCCTCCATCGCTTCCATTACTTTGCTCTTTATTATCTCCATCATTTGCTTCTCTCTCATTTGTGTTCCTTTGAAATTTGTTGTTACTTGCAGCACCACATCTCATAGAGTCAAGACATCTAGTTGAATTTAAATTTAGTTTCAGACCTGAAATTGAAGCTGCCATGAAGAAATGGGGTTGCTTTCTCTAAGATATTGGTGACCTAGTCGCTTTCTCTTTGAATCTCTCTGATTCAATGTGTATTCAATTACTTCAGATCATCTATCTCCTTATATCACCAAGACTCGATTCCACCGTGGCAATGACTAGGATTAACCCACGTGAAATAGGCGACATGTAATTGTATGTGGGGTCATCCTTGTCTGATGTCACATATTTCTGTTAAAAGTCAACTCATTTAACGGAATTTGTAACGATTTGATAAATATTTGTAGTTCACCAACTCGATTGTAAAAAAAATCAATTCAATAATGCATTTGTAAACCGAGGTCGAGTAGAGTGGGGAAAAATTATTTACCCCCCAAAAAAATAATATTTAATGATTATATATACAACCCCAACCCCCACCCCCCACCTGCAGACCCCCCCCCCCCTCACCCTCCTCCTCCCAAAAAAATAATATTTACTAATTATGTATACACCTCCACTCGCCTATCCCCCACCTGCCCACCCTTTCACCCCCTCACCCTCTCAAAAAAAAAATATTCAGGTGATTATGTATACACCCCACGCCCCTATCCCCTTCCTCAAAAAAAAAAATAATAATTATATATACACCTCACCCCCCCCACCCCCACCCCCAACCTCAACCCCCTCCTCAAAAAAATATATTTAGTTTTTGTACCAGTAAGTTTAAGTTGCCAGTAATAATAATAAAAATTGCAAGACATGATAGTCATTTTAGAAAAAGATTGAGGTTAATTTTGTCTAGCAATTTTTAATCCCAAATGCTAGGGATTATAATACTAGGTAGAACATGGTATTAAATAATCCTTCATCTTAAACTATTTTATAATCCTAGGACTAATAGTCCCAAGTTCAAATGTAAATACAAACAAGACACTTGGGATTAATAGTATTATCCCAAGTGTAATCATTGCAAACAAACATAGCCTAAGTCCAATAATATCTACATAGTGGGAAAATAATGAACTCAATTGGGAAGATTATAGAAAAGTTTGCTTTTATTCCATGCAAGTAAATATCCCTTCATTACTTTTCTTATCGAATGAGAGCAAACTGCTACAAAAGAAGCACAATATGAATAGATACAAAGAAAAAGGGGATCAACAGAAAGTTCACAACAAATAATGGAAATAATAATATTGTCGTGATTCATAAAATCCTATAAACACACCACAAATGCAATAAAAACTCCTTTAATATATATATGTGTGTGTGTGTTTATATATAGGAAAAAGATCCACAACCAACGTTGGTTGTAGCCAAGAGTCTGTTAAACAGTTGGATAGACGATATATATAGTGAAAACTTTTCCTAACATAAGTTCATCAATTCTTTAAGGGGATAATCCTTAAATGCAAATAATAGCATCAGATGAGGTGATACCCAAAACCATAGTATATAAAAGTTCCAAATGCTGCATCCCAAACATACCCAAATGTAAACAACTAAGTGGAATAATGTATATCTTCGTTCTTCTGAAGGTTAACTTAGAAGAAAATGAATAAATCTAATATTCACCCAATATCAAGTCAGTACCTCAGTAGCTACAGCAAGGTGGCCCTTCCTTCCAGTCTTATCACCTTTCAGCTTCATCTGCAATAGTTTTGATTTAAACTATGAGGTACTAATGTAAATGAGATTTCTAAACATTTTACTCGGACTAAATTGAAGTACATCTTATAACGGATTATGATCCCCCCCATTACACATAATCTCCAGTATCTCCCAACACACATTCAGCGACACATATTACATTTAGCGGCACAATAAAAATCATCGTAAATAGTTAGCGACACAATAAAATTTATCACAATCAATTGCGTTGTTGGTACTGTCGCCAAAAGCAACATTTTTGTGTCGTTAAATTTGTATTAGGAGATGCTAGAGGGTAGATGTAATGAAGGGGATCCCGATCCATCTTATCACCCTTTTTTTGGATAAGACAATGAAATAAAACAGGTGTGATCAATGGCGTCGCTGGGATTTTGATTTGGGAGGGGCCAAATTTAGGAATCAAATTTAATATATAGTTAATATTATTTAAATAAGAAATATAAAAAATCATATACACTATATGAAAATACCATATTTTATATAAACACCCATTAAAATCACAAAATTTATCTTTTAATTGAATTCATAATGAAATTATAAGTAATTTATTTTAATGTACAACATCAAAGAGTGCTAAGTTTTTTTTATATAAATTACATAAAGACCATCAAAAAATATTTTTCATTTATACGTAACACCTTAAAGCCTTAAAGGAGGGTAAGAACTAGGAAGTGTCAAACCTATACCTATACGTGAAATATTATAAAACCACAAGCTCACTCTTAGAAATTGTATTACATACAAATAAATAATTGTAAGGACCTAATTAATAATTTTTAATATATATTGTAAAATCCTAATTAATTTCATATATTTTCGCAAGAGATGCGATAAGAAAAATATCAACGTACACAAAAAATTCATAAACTCAAATAATAATATACTCATTGCTATTCTTTACTTTAAAGATTACTAGAATCAACAAGAAGTTAGAGTGGTGGAGAGAGAGTCCATAATGAAAAGAATGTGCCGTAGATGATATTTAGGCAAAAGATATAAATAACGACTAAACACTTAAAACTTGTTTTAAAAAAAACAAACCAACCTAAGACTAAAGGAGGGTTTGCCTGTTTGGAAATTAAGAAACAGATGTTTGACAATATACTAGCTAAAAAAAATTAAAAATCAGGGTGGGCTCATGGCCCACCCCGGACTATGTGCTGCTGCCCCACTGGGTATGTTCGATAAAGTCAGCAAAGCAGATCAAGAGTGCGACAATCAAAATATAAGTGTTACCTTATAGTTTCTCTTGTGAACATTAAATCCTAGAGGCTTTGCAGCTTCCTCGATTTTGAACGTGATCTCATTTGGAGGACGCTTCGAAGCAAAACTTGTTTCTCTCTTAACAAGACCCTGTTGTTGGTATCCAAACAACCATTGGAGTTATATTTGAGTTAGGAATAGTTGAAGTTACATTATAAATTTCCAGATTCAATAACAATGGATAAGACATAAACGAGATAACCCTTGACACTTTAATTTTAACTCTTAATCTTCATTGAGCCCTTAAAATATAAAAATACTAGATATGTATATGATAGTGTAGGCTAAGTTTAGCTACACTAAAACATTCACTTACACAAAAGAAGAAACCTCATTTAACATACCATTTGCTTTTCGAACAAATTTTCAAGACTGAAACCCTGGGATTTGGAAATGAGCTCAAAAGCATTCAAGGATTCAGGCTTTTCTTCTTTTACTGTGACAAGATGTTTCTGCAATCAAACATAACAAATGAGATAATGACTTGAAGTTGGACATAAATTCATGTTTTGCTTCTGGTTAACAGTATATTTTCTTAGCACCAAAACTGAGTCATACACTTTGATCATCAAACAAGAAGACTTTCAAACATTCTGTCAGTTGTCCAAAACACATTATTGCAAAGTAAATAATCTCAGGTTCATATTACCGGAAAAGAATAAATAAAAAAAATCACCTCCGAATCATCGAAAATAGCATCTATGTCGTCTAGATTTACATTATATTCCTGCTCGAACTGTGGTGGCTTGTACCCTTTTTTGAACCAATCACTTTCTAAGATTTCTGGAATTGTCATTCGCTGCAATAAAAATATAAAACCATCATCTCTCAGCATACCACATTTCTGACTGTTACTTTATAACAAGAAAATAATGTCATGGCGATGAAGAATCTGATTAAAGACGGTCATAATTCAGTTAAATGAAGCCTTGCAACTCACAATGCGAGGATCTGGCACAAGAATATGCTTAATCAGTTCCTTTACACTAGATGAAAACCATGGCGGACATGTGAAATCAGCCTTTTGGATCTGAAAAATTAATCTATTAATTAATGTTCCAACTGAAATTCATCAATCGAAGAAATGTCTCCGCCGACAATTAAACCCCCAAAACCATTCAAAATTCTTGAAACATACCATCCTATACAAAGCAGGGAAGCTAGGCTCATCAAATGGCAAATATCCAGCCATAAGAACAAAGAGAATGACACCACAAGACCATACATCAGATGATGTACCATCATAGCCTCTGTCAGTGAGCACCTGATAGCAAAAATCATCTCAACTGAAAAAGAAACTAAATTTAGAATTGAATTCCTTTGCCTCCCATACGGCCATTGCATATACCTCAGGTGCAACATAGTTTGGAGTCCCGCAGGCGGTGTAAAGTAGCCCATCTCCCTAAGATAAATAGAATGATGATAAGATTTTCCTTTGTCTTATAATGTGCCGAAGAATTTCTACAATGCAAGGAATTTCCACTTCCAAAACTAAATCATGAGTTCCATGTGCATATTAGGGGGATGGAAATATCCCCCATTCAGACAATTAAAACTATAACCAACTTTATCTTAAACAGATACAATTAATAGAGATTACGGGAGGAAATAATGGAAAACTGTTATCCTATGATGGCAACTAAATCTCATTCACAACCGGAAATCAAAATCACTAGTTTGTAACTCAAGAACTCAACTCGCATTTAACTCTTGGAAAGTAAAGTCAGACAGTTATCAATATTATTATGGGAAAAAGAGCAAGACTTTATGCAAAAATCAAATAGAATCAAGGTCCGCCAAACACTCATTGATTAAGAAGAATAATGAAAAGATTATTCATGTTTCTCTTAGAAAATTAACCACAAACAGATCAAAACAATATTTGAGTTGCAGGTTTGTTTGCACAATTATAGTCCATGAACTTCTTTTACCCATCACTTATATCATTTGATGTTCATACTTATCCGGGGTATGTCCCACATTGAGCAGATAGTTCTCAATCCATGCAAATTAATGTTATATAACATACTCCCAGAAAATTAATCTTAGAGAATTGATGCGATAATGCGTTACTGTACAAACATGTTAGCTATTTAAAAGCTAATCAGCCACATTTGTCTAAGAAACTACAGAAATTTAGAGCATAAAACAAAGAAAAGTCCTTTTACAGGAAAATAGAAGAAATAAGAAATGGGAAATCCACAAGGACAGAAAGTGCATAAGAAGTACAAATGGCCACCCAATATTATAAAAATTCCTCAGAGAACAAAGCTCCACTTCAGGTACTGGTTAATAGATTAGCTTTTGGACAGCTGATATTGGAAATCAATTTGTTACAGAGCTGGTCAACTAGGGTCGTTGGGCGATACTGTAACTTTCAAGTTTGAGGAAGTTATTGGCATCATCACAGATTAATTTCTATGATGTGGACCTGAAATTTGTTACACAATTACATGACATTTACCCGTAGTTGCTGTGACAATGCACTCAATCCAAAGTCTGAAACTTTAAGAGTGCCAAATGAGTCCAGGAGCAGGTTCTCAGGCTGCAATAAATGCACGGCAACACATATTAAGAGATTTAATCAACCGATAGCCAGTAATAGCCAAAATCTCCATTAAACGCATTAAAGAATAAAGCGAGTAAGAAAATGTGTCAACCTTCAAGTCTCGATGGTAGACACCTCTACTGTGACAGTAATCCACAGCATTAATGAGCTGCTGGAAATATCCCCTAGCCTCATCTTCACTAAGTCTCCCTTGTTGGGCCTAAGAATAAAAGAACAATTACAAAATGATTTTTGAAAATATGAGAAATTTGATAGTTACCGACAGCAATGAACTATGAACAGAACAAGCATCAACACGAAACAGCACAAAACTATTGATACGGTTACCTTACCATGTACGTGACTATAAAAAACTATATTCTCTTAATATAATAGAGCTAAGAGCGCATAATATACAAGCTGAAATAATAAAAATCTTACTATTTTGTCGAAGAGCTCTCCTCCGTCAACATATTCGAGCACAATGTAGATCTTGGTTTTGCTTGCCATTACCTATTCGCAAGTAGAAAGAGTAACATTAAATTACCATGTACAGCCTGAGGCAATGAAAACATCCCTAATAGGGATTCCAGAGTTTTGATTCCACATATCACATTGGATGAAAGGAAGGTAGTAGGTAGGTGTTCAAGTAACAACAAGGGAATTGTTAAATCCACAACAGAAAATGTTATTTCCACACAAAAGTGTCGCTATAGATCCTATAGCGGCAACCGTCGCTATACATCTACAACGACACTTTTGTTGTGGAAATAACAATAAGTGTTGTGGATTTAACAATTCCCTAACAACAATTATCAAGTATCCTTTTTCCTCTAGTTCATCTTTAATTTTCCTCTACCCTTCCTTGAAGAGTAAAGTCTCTACTCAAACTCCGCATATATCTATTTATTAAAAAAGTAGGCCTAGGTAATTAAAATGTAGAAACTAAACACTCTTAATAACAAGTTAGCGCAATTGGACAGAAGGTACAGTACCTCAATGAGATTTAAAACATTGGGGTGTTGGATCAACTTCATTGTTGAAATTTCTCTTTTGATCTGTCAACCACAAGCACTACATCAACCCCAAGTACAAAAAATATATTAAAAGATTAAGAGATAAAAATAGTAGTCACTAGTTAGATTAATTTAATACTCCTAACAGAGAGAAGACAATGATATTGAATTGAGGTAGGGAGGTTGGGTACCTGTTCGGCCAACTCGTGGCGGAGGACAAGGTCACGGGGGATGACTTTGATGGCGAAACTGTGACCGGTGTGAATGTCACGGCGATTTGACCTTGGGCGAAGCTGCCTTCCCAAGTGTTTTTTCCGATCTCGTATTTCCCAATACGCAAAGCGTGGCGCTGTCGAGCCGTCTTCTTCAACCCGCTCATTTTCCCTTTTCCCTAATTAATAAGCAGATTAATTTACTAGTTGCACAGAAAGAGAGAGGAGGAGAAGAAGATAATATTACAGGGCTAATCCTAAATATCATTCGGCGGACTATCCTATCCTATTGCTATCGCCTTTCAGAGACGTGATGTGTGCCCACTTCCTTCCTTCCTTCCAATCGGACAATTTTAGTACGGACGGTATATTGGAAGGTATTACCGTTACCATTTCCATTTTCACTTCACCTTATCCGATCTTATTAGTAATAATTATAAATACTGCTAGCTAGCAGCTAGCTGTATTAATTTAATTTTGGTACAAATTATTGTATACAAAATTTATCAAAAAAAAATTGCATTTTGTGGATTTTAAACTGGTACCATCTCATCTCAACAAGAAGATTAGTTTATGTGCATTCCATTTACAAAAAGGTTGTGGAATTAAACTTTCCTTTGATAAATTTATTTATTGGACTTTTCAAAACTTATACTATCTCTGAAATTGTGGACTACTTATATAATCGTTATCAAGAGCCCAAGTGTTAATCAATTCATTAGTGAAAATTTGATAGAAAGAAAAAAGGACTAAAAGAAAAGAGAGGAAAAACAAAAGTTGGCTGCAGACTGCAGCAGTACACAAATAAAACATCCCTTTCTTATTCAAACAATCCGTATTTAGCAATTACTACTTGCGGATGGAACTATATATGATTTCATATCTATTAACTAGTTGTCCCGTGACTCCGGCACTATATGGACAGTGAGATTTATCCCAAACTTTAGACGACCCAGATGATTTATTGAATGACCGAAAAATTCAAAATCATTTATATTTTATTAGATAGATCTTTTGTTTTGTTGCAGCCAACTAATTTAAATAATAATATGATATCAAGGGTAGAGGAAACAAACCAAATTTAAAGAGGACCAAATTCATTTGATGGAGCAAAGAACACTTGGCTAAAGCATGTTCTATAAAATTTTACCCATATACAGCTTACTCATCTAATTTAGCTATTAACATATTAGATTAGGGAATTCATATTTCCACAACCAAATGATAGTTCCACTATCTGTTCCATTTTCTGATAAATATCCAAATAATATACAAAAGAAAGAGGACAACTTTGGCAAAAAAATTAATACATACATATCTTCAAAAGTTAGATATATAGAAAAAAGATCTATGAATTGAGAAATGCAAATTTCAAGTAGTAGAAAGTGAAACAAAAATAAAATAAAATTACACTGTACCAGACACAACAACAAGGTGAAATCACCCTTCAATCAACATCTGAACGGGTTGGAAAATCCAGTCCACCAAGTGCAGGTATATTCTCCGTATCTTCTTTTGAGAACAATGGAAAGAACCATAATGCTTTTCTAGTTCCAAAAACCTTAGAGGAGACATAAACATAAGTATGTAATCACAAGATGCAAATAACTAAGCAAAAGAATAATAGTTTCTAAATCCTATAGCTCACCATAATCTAGTTAAAATCCGATGATGAACATTAGATAACCTTAGTATCGAAGAAATGATGTTCTTAAGGTTTACCTTTTTAACCTTGGAAATAAGATAATTTCCAAATCATGGAGATATCTTATTTTCTTCCTGTAATAACTTGAGTATATAAAATCTATTGTGTATAATATCATGGGAACAATTAAGAGTGCAAACTTCAGGTGTCTATATACTGCATTTAGCAGGAACACAACAGATTCATACATAATAACAGAACCTGAATGCGATTCACGAAGACATTGAGGCCAAACAAGGAGGAGGAAAAGGTGCCAGACAGCTATGGTAATTGGATGTTGTGTTTGGAATGGAATATAGACCAGAAGATACTGCATGACAAATTTACTGTCTACGTTGTGTGCCTATACATAATATGTAGCCGGGTGTGGAGAGAAGGGATGATTTTTCCTTGCTGGTTGTTTTGTTAGTTGTTTGTTGGGCGTCTGGCAGGGTTTTGGCAGAGTTATATAGTCCAGGTTATTTTGTGATTGTTTAGTGTTTGTTGCAGCTTTGGGTTGGGGGGAATGCCCCTTCATAAATTCTTGCAAATAATTGTTGTTAATTATATCTTACCTAAAAGAAAGTACGTGCGTCAAAATAAGGTGTCAAAATTGTCAGCTGATTATCTTTTTATCCTCAAATTTCACTCATTTAACTAAAAGAAAATAGGAATAAATTTTAAAAAGAAAGATTCAGAAATGTCCTACCTGCTCAAAATTTTTCTTCCGACCCAAGTCATATTTCCACTGCGCAGCTCCTTTCTTCTCATAAACCTGATGAGAAATAATATACGCCATCCTTTACAGATAAAGAGCAATGGAAAACAGAAATGATAAGAAGCACAACGTTTGTCCGTGTTTAATTACCTCAACCGAAGTGGTGTTGCTTGAGATAAGAGATGCATGCATAATTATGAAACAAAGAAGACTCAGTGCAAAAGCCAAGTTTAAAACTGCATCAAGGCACAAAATCTGAAAGAAAGAGGGAGATAATAAGTATGCAGAGATGGTAATTATGAACAATTTGTGTAGGATATGATAGAAAGTATACCAAAAGCCAAAAATGTGACAGCAAGATTGCTGGGCGAGACGGAACGGCGTTTAGCTTCTTGAAAGAACTCTATGAAACTAGGTAGCAATACAAGAGTATCCAGTGTTGTCTCCAAAAATGTGTACAGCTAAAAAACAAACCAATGCATCAATAAATTTATTAAAAGTATATGGATTAAAAAAGAAAAAGAACCAAAAGAAATAGAGAAGCTTTATAAGTGATTCCACTCCTAAGACATAAGATTGTTATAAACTTATAGGACGTACTCATAGGGCAATGGTTAAGAATAGTTTAGCATAGTTTCCAAATTCCCGTTCACAAAGTTGATGAAGCAGATAGAAGGAAAACAAAGTTGTTTTTGTTTTTTTTTATAAAAAAACACATCTCCAAATTTGAATCACGTACATGTAAATATATGCTCTCTCTGTCACACTTTTAAAAGTCATACACTCTGTATTGCAAAATTGAGAAAATTCACAGTGAGATTTTCAAGACAGTAATAACTAATAATTATATGGACCGCCTTTATCCCTCTAAATGATGAAAAAAGTTAATAGTCCCACATCTTTCGGTTGTAAATTAAGAAAAGGAAGAAAATTGGAAGAAAATAAGAAGTTCTTGTATTTCTTATACCATGTGCCACCTATGCTCCGGCATCCAAATGTGCAGAGGGAGTATATGCCAACAAAAACAACAGAATGAAAATCTTCTAGGAGAACATGACTAATAGGACATCTTTTCTGAAATTAGTTAGCTACTTTAGCTGAAGTGGGATGCATTACTAACCATCCATTTCAATTTGAACCTTCTGGTAGCCATTACACACATTCAATATGCAAGCTTTAAGAGGAACCATATTGGATCATTTCATCAAGCATATGGTACCTTAAGCTTTTACTCAAGTTCAATGAAAAGGATTACTTTGCAAATTCAAATGATTCCAATATCAATGCTGTAAACTTATGGTTAAGTTTGAAGACAGAGTCTCATGTAAGACATCTCACAGGCAACAAGCAGCTGGTTCCACTGACCATATAAAAGTTTTCTTATTTCAATCCATCGCTGCTACTAGTTTATTAAGCGAGCACTGTAGGGATTACTATAAGCCGATCATTATACAGGAAGTTGTGACTACAACTATAAAAATGGAAATATATTTCCACTAAACCAACTGGTGAAAGTGTTTCTTGATTTATACCTAAAGTTGAACGTGTTTATTGAACTATCATGGTAAAGAATATAAATTACCACGAAAAGGAGGAAGAATTTGTAGTTGCATGCCCCAACACAGTTCACCACCCATACGCAGTGGTGATCCATTTTAAGCACACATTTTTGGCCTGGAAAACAGAAAGATAATAATAAACATAATATTCATCTCTAGCCATTCAGGCATCGAACTGTAATCAAACTGGTATCAGCAGTATGACATAACAAGTCAAAACATAAAGCAAATAAATTTTTAAATCTCTTTGAAATAATCTATCGGGATGATGAATGAACGTCAGTGCAAGTTCATGCCCCGGTGAATTCAGAATTCAGGAATTACTTACTACTATAACGGTTAAGAAAAAATTAATTTTAGAAAAAGGACAGGGAAAGAGAACAAGAATAACTATAATTGTTATAACTAGCCAGAAACAGTCAAATATTAGGAGAAAGGAAAGCACAATACTTGAGTAACCAGTAAAAAATAAAATAAATGGATATAGCTTACAAACAGAGCAATGATGGCAGGGTGGTGGCTTGCCATTTTGGCATTGACTACAGTAGGCCACAACTGGCCTTCTCTCCATCTCATCAGGTGTTACAGTCACTGAAAGTGTCCTGGAACCACCCTCTATATTATTTTCAGATGCTGGTTTCCAGTTAGCGGGAACAGAACCAGGGTCTCGAGAAACTACCATGAAATAGCTCCATGTTAATAACACAAGCTGCAAAACAAAATCAAACAACTCAATTAGAAGGTGATGAATATTAAACTCCCTCCATTCCAAAATTGGAGATAAATTATGACTTTTGTTAGATAATTTGCAAAATCATAAAATTCAAAATCGATACAGTTCATTTCAGGTTTGAAAGCAACAAATATGGCCATAAGTAGTACCTTTTATATAATAGTTGTTTGTACTAAAACCAAATAAATTTAAAAGGAGAGGAGTAGCATCCAAAGGAAACATACTTCCCGATATTATAATAAACTTACACAGGTACTTAAAATTAACTCAAATGAAGTAAAACCGGTGAAAAATTTAATCTTGTTCATGGGAAAGAATCAAAATTACCATAATAACAGTTGTAGCTACACCTACAACCAACCTTGGATACATACTATAAAGAATTAACAGTTGTAGAATTAGAGAAAGAAAAATAAATAAATACCAGGATATGAAAACTGGCGATTTTGATGGAGGATAAGAAGGAATCGAAGCCACCGTGAAGGAGACGGGGAGCCCAAGTGATGATGATGACGGCATAATAGGAAACGGCGATAATTGCAGCGACGAGAAGGATCATTAAGTATCCCAGAACTTTGAGGCTAGAACATAACTTGAACGGATTCAAGTCCATTCCAGGACTGGGACTGGATCTGAATCTGAATCTGAATCTTCCCCTATCACAATCGGAGAATAACTTGACCTTCTTGATCGAGATGGAAATAAACGTTTCCAGATGTCGGAAGCCAGGTTTAGCGATTCTTCTTCACACCGAGTTGAAATTTTTCACCCATTTCTGCACGACCAGTTTCTTGCTACCTACTCCTATGGGACCAATTGAGTTTATTTGTAAGTACCTATACTAGTGTCTTTTTCCCCCCTCAGGTGCAAACTTTTATACTAGAGTCTGTATATTAGTTCTTCAATTATATATTAGTTCTTCAATTACTCACTGACTCCTTGTTTTAAAGAAATGTTTTTGGCTCTTAATATAACTTAATTAAATATCAATGACATGGAGTAATTTTTAATATTAACCCAAATATTAAATATAATTTTAGTTCTCCCACTATTTTTTATTTTTAAATAACACTTTCTTTTTTCTATACAAAAGATAATATTAATTGATATTATATTTAATATTATATAATCATTTCATTAATAGTTATGCATAATTCTAAGCGATTTCAGACATGAATCGAGACAATATTATTTAAGGAGAAAAAAAAACTAAACGAGGTTTTAGACTCTTGCTTAAATGAGATTTTTTCTCTTTCTTATTTGTAAATTTAAATAAGTTATATCTATGAGTTGATTATTTCATTTGTATGTGCTATCCCTCCAATTTTGTTATTTATTAAAAGTGTTAGCCTACAACATGTAAATTTAAATTTGAAGTTAAAAGGAAGGAGTTTGATTGCATTAATCGATTTTTAGAAAAAGGTTAATGAATGCAATAAAGTTTGTTGATTTATCACCTAGAATTCTGAAATAGCATGTTGTTGCTTAATGATGAAAGCAGTTTTAGGACAGTGTGGTGCTACACATAAAAAAAGTCACCTCACTAAAATGGGTAGGAAAGTGACACCAATTTCATTAAATTCATATTTCATACGTTCTTTTATATAAATCGTTTTAGAGAATTATTTTTATTTTTAAATATAAGTCGTTTGAAAATTTTAAATAAATATTAATTGTTTAGTTCTGATATTATTCTAAATGTAATTTTGATTCTTTCACTATTTTTTGCCCAATATATAACATTTTTTTTTCTTTCAATACAAGAGCAATATAAACAATTGATATTATATTTAATATTATACAATCATTTCTTTAATATTTGTGCATAATTCTAAAATTACTTATGAACGGAGGGAGTATAATTTTTCATTATATGGGTTATAAAAAAATGTTACATTACTCGGTGTAATAAAAAAGTTATAAAATTTATCAATGCAACATTTTTTATAACGCATACAATAAAAAATTACTCTTTCAGTCCCCAAAATGATGTCGAAAGTATAATTTCACACAAATTAAGGTACTAAAAATTATGAGAGAGTATATAGTATTTTTTTTCAATCTACCATTGTTCTGGTGTGATGAGTTATTGAGTTGATATTTGTATGAGTTAATATAGTATTTAATTGAATTTTAGGTAGAGAGAATTACTGATGTGATTGATTGAAAGTAAAATATGATAGTAAGTTAAAATAAAAAAAAAATACTTAAATCAATGTTTTGAAAACAGAGAGTATAAAACTTGCTACGTTAGTGCTAACTCATCCTAACCGGGTAGGATCCAAACTAGACATATCCTAGGGACAGTATAAATTCGCTCCGTACACAAGAGTCGTGTTTGTCAGTTTTGAGGCCAAAACCAGTTAGTTGCCCTGTTACCCATCCTCATTCCCATTCCCATTCCCCACCCACCATTTTTACAGCTTGATAAATTACAACTCAAGTTCACACTTGACACTAGTACTATTCTTGTCCCAAATTCAACAGCCCTCCACGCTGATATTCTCTCTCTCCGCAAAACCAAATACATAAGGTGAAGTATACCCATCTTTATCTTTTTCGAATTAGGGAAACTTCCTCTAATTTTGGGTTTTGGGTATTATTAGGGTTGGAGTTTTAAGCAGGAAAAAAATATGCAGCAACCACAGCCAATGATGCCGATGATGCCTTCATTCCCCCCATCAAATATAACCACCGAACAGATCCAAAAGGTAATTAATAATACCCCACTACTTCTTCCCATTTTACTGTCTTTATTCTGCAACTTTCTTACACTTTTTGCTGGACAATAGTTTTTATTTTGATTCAGGACATTCTTTAATTCATAGCTTGAAAGCTTTTTATGTTTGGTTGTGACCATTAAAGATAATAATCTCTTCAGTATAGTTTAGTGAGTTAATATCCAAGGGACAATTATTTTTAGTTTTTTTAAAGTTGTATAATTTCGGTAAGTTAAGTTTGATCTTGTTTACATATGTAGCCAATCATATATGAAACTCACTGATATCAATACATAAAAAAAAAAAATCAATCTTGAAAGGGTAATTTGGTAACCTTGTTAACATTACATCAAACAAATCATTTCATGCTTGTGGAACATTCAGGAAATGATAAACAAGACAAAGTCTAATAGCCACCAAACTGTAAAGGAATATTGTAAAGAGATGGCCAATCAAAAAAACAAAAATAAAAAATTATAAAGAGATGACATACTTTGAAATAAAAAGGCTGTCCTTGAATTAAGGGGTGTAAAAAGGATAGATGTTTATAGATGAGGCTTGTTGTCCGAGTTATATAATGACAAATACGCACAAGTGCACAGTGTCAATCAAGTAATAAAGAAGTAAGAAGAATGTTGAACTCACAGAGAACATTACTAACAATTATTCTAATTATCAAGCTTCTACCAATTTAACCCACTAAAATAGTCACTCCAATTGATTTGTGAAAGTTGATAAAGTAATTAAGAACTAATTAAACTAACAAATTACCAGATAGTTAAGACATAGGAATACAATTTTCCCAATTGCTTTGCAATAATCCCCTTACCTTATTACCACTTGATTTTTCCAATGAATTGATAACTAGGATTGCCTATCAATTTACTAACATCTTTCAATGATTAATCAGAAGACCTATTTCAGTTATTTTGCTACTTTCGTGCAAGACACTTCAAACAAATTCATTAAGCACAAACTCCTAACAAAGTTACGCATGACATACAAGTACTTTCGTTTCATACACTATTATGTTATCCTAAAAGGGATCAACAAGTACATGCGTTATTATATTCAGATATAATTTAAGATTTTCTCTTTCAATTCCATCAACGATATCAGATTAACTGCTAGCTAGACAATTAATAGATTAAACACAAAATATAATAATCAACTATAGGATCAACAAGTGAAAATAATAATAATTGAATTAAAACTTTGCAAAAGGTTCAATTGTTATCCTAATTAAGAAATTAGTTCATCATCATAATAGAAACAAGAAGATCAAAATTAAATAGCATCATAAGTACAGATAATGAAATTAAGAGAAGAAGAAAAACTCTGTCGAGTAATCTCTAAGCTTCAATCTTTGCCTTCAATGTTCTCCGATGAAATCTCCAAGCTCCAATAGAAGTGGCTTTCAATGAATTGTAGTCAAAAGTCTCTCAAAACTAGGTAAACAACTAATACTTATAGTCCTAGCAAAACCCTATTACACAAGGGAAGTCCAAATCCATATTTGAGCCAACTTCTAACATTAAGTGTAACACCCCCTTTCCCAAAAAAGAAAAGGAATGTCACGCACAAGCATAATAAATACAAACCTCAAATAAAATCTCAAAATATCTCCAATGAAATTGAACACTAATTGTCACATACTCCAATTTAAATAGAAGGAACTCCGCACTTACATAATCTCTACTAATAAGTAATAAATGCCAAAATGGCCCAAACATCCATATACCAAAATATTAGGAAAACCAAGTCTAATAATAAGTCTCAAAACTAATCTACTCATTTGGATCAAAGGTAGCTCTCATCCCACAAATCCTGATCACCCTTGATTACCTGTCGGAAAAAGAACACAACGTGAGCCAATTTCCCAGTACGGATATAAAAATGCATATATATAAACAATATATATATATACCGAAAGAACTAAATGAACGAACAATTACAACTACTAACCAAACATGAATATATCGAAATTTGTGAGACAATGTACAAATGATTAACTTTCATTGAGCCCGACAACTATAGTCAAAAGAATTCCAAACAAAATAAGGCTGAATCAAATGGTTATAAAGTAACAATTTTATACTGAGCTCAAATACAAATAGCCAAAGGCTAACAAAATACATCTGTACCATGATGTATACAAATCAAATCGGATAGTACGCACGACACGAACGTCACTAATCCGCTAAACAAATCGAATCAAATCAAATACTGGGTCGACCCATACGTATCCTGAACAAATATATCAAATGGCCAAAGCTCATACCCAGAGCATACAAAAGGATACGCCATGGACTAATCACACCGCCACGGAAGGAAGGTGTCATGCCCTTGTGTTAAGAGGACATGACTGTGGTACCTCCACAGGTGGTTAGCTCAAGTATACCCTAAGGATCAAATTACAAAATGTAAGCCAAAAAGGGGTTCAAATCACAAGGCTTACATGACCATTTTCAAATGAAATCGAATTATCAAATACGAACATTATTAATTATCACAATATATCACTGATCAAAATAACTCCCGAATGTGAACGAAAATATACGAACAATGGTACAAACGAATAAAGTCTCCAAAACATATTGACACGATTAACTAGTTCAAAGAGTACGAATACAAATTCTAATATCAACGCCAAAACGAAACTATCTCAATAATTTTAACAAGAAGGAATAATCCTGAGAGGCAATACCAAATTTCTAAACTAGTACAAAACAAACGAATTAAATTTAAAGGTGTATCGCTGAAAAGTACAGAATCCGTACCTTAATATAGTTCCTAGATAATTCAATTTAACGCCAAATATCACCTTTCGCTATACCTCCTCAATCCGATCTATATAATCACCAAATTAATGCAATACCTTAAATTAAATTACTAAATTGTAAATTTTAATAATTTATAAATTTTAAAACTTCAATATTAGTACATGAACATTACGTAAAATTAAATAATTATGTTTTGATATATATATATATATATATATATATATAATATTACATATTCTAGAACAAATAATAAAATATTAATTAATATTATCATTTCCTTATTTCGATGGATTTGCTAATGCATTTTCTAATTCAAACCTATTAACACTCTACATATGTAACCCTACCGACTACTAACTTATTAACTTATTACATATATGAACACTGCAGACTACTAACCTATTGATATATAACATATATATGGATGAAACTTATATTATTATATAAATTAGTGTAATCATTTGATCATCCGAATAACCTATGGACCACAAAAAGTAGGGAAATCTCCACTTCTCTTATTCAATTGTCTTTAATCGCATACATAAAATATAAAAGCATTTACGAACCAAATTCAAATTAATAAATTTATTTCTTATCCAATATATAAACAAATCTCATATTGTCAGTTTCGATTTAAAATTATAGCATCATGCTAGATGATTAATCAGGCGACGCAACAAATTGTTATAATACATATTGAAATCAGAATAATAAAAATATATTTGTATACCATAACAAATACAATAATTACCTTTTTGAGAAGAAGAATATGGTGAATAAAATTCTAAGATTTTGCTCTCAAACCCTTTTGTAAGTCAAGTCACGTTCTCTCGTTCTTCTTCCGCCTCTTTCTTTTGTTCTCACGTTATTCCCACAACTCATCAGGCGTAAAGAGGTAAAACTAGGTTTTACTTATTTATTATTAATTAATATGTTTTATTAGTTCTTTTAATTTTATTAGGATTTAAAATTACACAAATATAGTTTAGACCCAATTAATTAAAAGACCCAATTAATACAATCCTTTACTTATTATGGTCCACATTAATTAAATAGAATCTGACCCAACCATAAGGAAAGCCCAATTAATTATTTTAAAGCTCACATAAATATTTTATTATTTTATTGGGTATTATATCACCTTCCCCTTAAAAAGATTCCGTCCCCGGAATCAAAAGAATGTAACGTACCTAATTATCGAAAAGATGCGGATATTCTGCCCGAATAAACTCCTCCATCTCCCAAGTAGCTTCCTGCTCCGAATGGTTTTTCCACAATACTTTAACAAAAGGAATTGTCTTCCTCCTCATAATCCGTTCTTGACGATCTAGAATTGCCTCGGCTTCTTCCTCACAAGTAAGATCTTCTTGAATCTTATGCAACGAGTATTGCACAACATGAAGCGGATGATAATTATATTTCCTTAACACTGAAACATGAAAGACATTATGTACATGAGATAACTGTGGAGGCAAAGCCACCCGATATGCCACTTCTACAACTCTCTCAAGGACTTCAAAAGGGCCAATGAAACGCGGACTAAGCTTCCCTTTCAAACCAAAGCATCGAACACCTTTCCATGGAGAAACTTTCAAAAACACGTGTTCACCAGGTGTGAATTCAAGAGCCCTCCTATGAATATCAGTATAACTCTTTTGCCGCGATCTAGCTTCTTTCAACTTTTGTTTAGCCACTGCTACCTTCTCCGTAGTAATCCTAACCAAATCGGGTCCTTCTATTACCCTTTCTCCAACCTCATCCCAACAAGTAGGAGCTCGACACTTCTTACCATATAATGCTTCAAAAGGAGCCATACCAATACTAGCTTGCCAACTGTTATTATATGCGAACTCCACCAAACTCAAATAATCATCCCAGTTCCCTGTCCACTCTAAATCACAAGATCGCATCATGTCTTCTAATGTCTGAATAGTTCTCTCTGATTGTCCATCTGTCTGCGGGTGAAAAGTTGTACTATAGTTGAGTCGCGTTCCCCAAGCTCATTCAAATTCTTTCCAAAATCGAGAAGTAAACCGCGGATCCCGATCCGAAACAATAGAAACTGGAGTTCCATGAAGCCTAACAATCTCACGTTGAAAAATATCTGCTAACTTATTTACCGAAAAATCTTCATGAATAGACAGAAAATGAGCCGATTTAGTCAAACGATCCACTACCACCCAAATAGTGTCATTCTTTTTAAGAGTCCTCGGCAACCCAGTCACAAAGTCCATCGAAATGTCATCTCATTTCCACAGAGGAATCTCTAACTGTTGCAACAAACCACCAGGCTGCCGATGCTCTATTTTCACTACGACAAGTAAGACATTTACTCACAAATTCAAGCTACATCCTTTTCATTCCACTCCACCAAAATTCTCCTTGAGATCTTTATACATCTTTGTAGACCGGATGAATAGAAAATGGCGAACTATGAGCTTTCACCAACACCGCCTCACGAATCATTGGATCCTTTGGAACACATAACCGATTTATCAAACCATAGCACACCTTGCTTCATCAATCTGAAACTCGGTTGCCTACCCTCATTCATATTCTCGCGCTACAGGTCCATAACTTCGCCATCCTCCTTTTGGGCTTCTTTTTGACATTAAAATAAGAGAAGGTTCCACCCTCATACCAACTACCAACCCATCGTAACCTTTAGCATATAGCTCCAAACCCACACGCTCCATATCCGAGATAAGTTGAGGTTGTGTAACCAAGGCAGCTACACTCCCTGAACTTTTCCGGCTAAGAGCATTTGCAACCACATTAGCCTTACCGGGGTGATATTGAATCCTAACATCATAATCCTTGAGAAGCTCCAACCAACGCCTCTGCCTCATGTTAAGCTCCTTCTGAGTAAAAATATATTTAAGACTCGTGGTCGGTGAAAATGTCACAAGTCTCTCCATATAGATAGTGCCTCCAAATCATTAGGGCAAAAATAACTGCAGCTAACTCCAAGTCGTGGGTAGGATAATTCACTTCATAAGGTTTAAGTTGTCTGGAAGCATAAGCAATTACCTTACCATGTTGCATCAAAACGCACCCTAATCCTTTCTTGGAAGCATCACTGTAAATCTGATAACCTCCTATCCCCGACGGTAATGTAAGCACTGGAGCTGACACAAGCCTTTTCTTAAGCTCCTCAAAACTTTTCTCACGTTCCTCATTCCACACAAACTTTATGCCCTTCATCAACTGAGTTAATGGCAAAGCTAACAAAGAGAAACCTTCCACAAATCGCCTGTAGTACCCTGCCAAATCCAAGAAACTCCTCATTTCAGTTACCGTGGTAGATCTTGGCCAATTAGTGATAGCCTCAACCTTCGCAGGATACACCTTAATACCTTCAGCAGACACGACATGTCCCAAAAATGCTACTGTTTCTAACCAAAACTCGCATTTGGAGAACTTAGCATATAACTTATTCTTTTGCGTAACGCCCCAAAACAAGACGTAAGATTTTCTTCATGCTCCTCCTTAGACTTGGAATACACCAAAATGTCATCAATGAAGACAATGACAAATTGGTCCAAATACTCGCTAAAAACCCGATTCATCATACCCATAAACACTGCTGGAGCATTAGTCAACCCAAATGACATCACCAAAAACTCATAAAGTGCCCATACCGAAAATCGAAAAAGTCGTTTTTGGAATGTCCTCTTCCTCACCCTTAATCGATGGTACCCCGACCTCAAATCTATCTTTGAAAACTTTGCCCCTTGGAGCTGATCGAAAAGGTCATCTATCCGTGGCAATGGATATCTGTTCCTGATAGTGATCCGATTTAGCTCCCTATAATCTATACATAATCTCATAGATCCGTCCTTCTTCTTCACAAACAATACCGGAGCACTCCATGGCGATACGCTCGGTCTAATGAATCCACGATCTAACAACTCCTGCAATTGTTCCTTCAACTCCTGTAACTCTAATGGAGCCATTCTATAGGGTGCCTTAGAGATAGGTTTCCGCCTCGAGAATGAGCTCAATAAAACTCAACCTCCTTGGCGGTGGCAATCCCGACAGATCTCTTAGGAAATACCTCGTGAAATTTTCGCCTGTTGGATAGTCATCAATTTGGGGCTCATCCTCGAGGTATCCTTCACATAAGCCAAATAACAATCACGTCCCTTAGAAATCATTTTGCTCGCCTTCAAAGCTGAGATCAACTTTACAACACCATTCGGCTTGGAACATTGAAACTCGAATTCTGGAGCCTCTAAGGTTCCAAAAATAACCTTCCTCGCCTGACAATCAATAGTGGCTCGATGCTTACTCAGCCAATCCATACCCAAGATGATATCGAAATCATGCATCACCATCGAAAGTAAGTTAGTTGCATACACCCTCCTCCCTAACTTCAAAGGACACTCGCGAAATTGCTCAGAAATAATCACAGAATTCCCCATCGGGGTAGCAATAGATAAATGAGGATCTAATATATGAGAAGGTACTTCAAGATGACGAATAAATGAAAGTACAACAATAGTGTGTAGATCTAGTGTCAAACAAAACTGATGCCTCGCGATTTCCTACAAGAAGGATGCCTGAAATAGTACCTGGTGATTGGTCACCGATTAGTACATTAATGCAAAACTCTCCCACCGGCGTTCTTACCGACCGCATTACCAGATCGCCTCTCCCCCATTTACCACATTTGGAATGCGGTCCCTCGCTCTATGTCCCATTTGTCCACATAAGAAACAAGCCCTCAGATTTCTATAAGATGCCCTACCAAAGATGATACCCACCACAAGTAGCACATGGAGCGGTGGAAGTGGCAAAAGGTTCGGATTTCCCCCACCTGCGGGTCCTGGATACCGCCCTTGAATTTGACCATGTTGGCGATCTTGCCGACTCGACTGATTTCTTTGGAAACCTCTGCATTCATTGAAATCCCCTATTTTGATCATCCCTCCCAATTTTGCGACCCTCTTTGCTTACCTCCACGACCACCCTCTGGCTGCGATTGGGTGGCGAAATCCTTCGAGGATTAAATCACGACCGATGCATGAGCTCATTCAATTATTTTGCCTTCTATTCCGATTTACGCTTAAACCGCCCCATTCCTTGCCCTTGCTGGTCATCTCTATCTATCTTTCGTCTCCCTTCTGATTTGGAAGCTCGAAAGTCCTTGTGCTCCATTTCCACACTCTTAGCTGCATTAGCCACCTGTGATACATCTGTAAATATCGTGTGGATGATCGATCTCCTATTCTCATATTTCAAGGCCCATTTGAACTTTTCTGCCTGTTGTGCAGCTGTCCCAGCTATTGAACCCGCAAAACCAGCCAATCTCGTAAAAACCCCGCTATAAAATCAGTAATAGTCTCATCATCCTTCTGCCGAATGGACACAAATTCCCTGATATATGCATCCCTATCAGCGTTTGGAAAATACTGCTGATAGAAAAGGTCACAAAAACCGCTCCATATGAGTCCATCCATAAATCCATCTCCCTGTGTAGCCTTCAACGATTTCCACCATCGCTGAGCATCATCCTCTAGCTTATAAACCGCTAATCTCACCTTCCGATTTTTCTGAACACCTATCACATCAAAATCTTCTCCAGTGGGCGATCCGGTTCTCGCATCAATTGGAGTCTGAGCAAAACGAAAAGAATTGGGCTTCTACTTAATGAACCTCTAATAACACATACAACTACGCACTTGTTGACCCACTTGATCCTCGGGAGGAACATTACGCTTTCGTGTTGTGGTATCTCTCGCATCATCCCCATGCCATTTGCAGATTTGATTTCCTTACATCTGCGAATATACCTGCATGCTTTGTGCCACGGCACAGAATCGCGCCTCATTCACCATCGCTGCAACATAGCCAGGGTTATTATTGCATTACCCGATTTTCATCGTTTCCACCTTGGTTAATAAAATTTCAACACTGGACCGCCTCGACCCCTCCTACCATTATTACCGCCTCCCAACAATTCGAAGACTTACGAGCCATCTACGATACAAAATCAAACAGGCGAGAACAAAACAGATCAAAACAAATAATCAAGACCAAATTTATGCGAGTAATGAAAATCAAACGCAATCAAATCTTATAACTACCGGTGGTACACCCATAACTCATGTGTCAAGCCTAAAAGGCAATCTACAAGATCATAACCTAAGCTCTGATACCAACTCTGTAACACCCCCTTTCCCAAAAAGGAAAAGGAATGTCACGCACAAGCATAATAAATACAAACCTCAAATAAAATCTCAAAATATCTCCAATGAAATCGAACACTAATTGGCACATATTCCAATTTAAATAGAAGGAACTCCACACTTGCATAATCTCTACTAATAAGTAATAAATGCCAAAATGGCCCAAACATCCATATACCAAAATACTCCCTCCTATTCAGATTAAATGACGTTTTAGGGAGTTTAATTTTATTCTATATAAGTGTCGTTTTGGAATCTCTATGCAATATTGCACCATTTTTTTTTTAATTTACCCCTCTATTTAATATGCTTAGTAAATGCAATTGTGGAGAGAGAAATAATTAATTAGGGACAATTGTGGAGAATGAGAAGAGACAATTGTGGAGAGAGAAATAATTAAATAGGGACACAAAAGACATTGTGTTATTTTTTAATAAGTGTGCTTAACTCTAAAATGACATTTAATCTGAATAGGAGGGAGTATTAGGAAAACCAAGTCTAATAATAAGTCTCAAAACTAATCTACTCATTTGGATCAAATGTAGCTCTCATCCCACAAATCCTGATCACCCCTGATTGTCTGCCGGAAAAAGAACATAGCGTGAGCCAATTGCCCAGTACGGATATAAAAATGCATATATATAAACAATATATATATGTACCGAAAGAACTGAATGAACGAACAATTACAACTACTAACCAAACATGAATATATCGAAATTGGTGAGACAAGGTACAAATGATTAACACTGTTGAACTGATAACTATAGTCAAAAGAATTTCAAACAAAATAAGGTTGAATCAAATGGTTATAAGGTAACAATTTCATACTGAGCTCAAATACAAATAGCCAAAGGCTAATAAAATACATCGGTACCATGATGTATACAAATCAAATCGGATAGTACGCACGACACATACGTCATTAATCCGCCAAACAAATCGAATCAAATCAAATACTGGGTCGACCCATACGTATCCTGAACAAATATATCAAATGGCCAAAGCTCATACCCAGATCATACAAAAGGATACGCTGGTGGATCGATCATCGCCGCTTTACGGAAGGTGTCATGCCCTTGTGTCAAGAGGACATGCCTGTGGTACCCCCACAGGTGGTTAGCTCAAGTATACCCTTAGGATCAAATTACAAAATGCAAGCCAAAAAGGGGTTCAAATCACAAGGCTTACATGACCATTTTCAAATTAAATCGAATTATCAAATACGAACATTATTAATTATCACAATATATCACTGATCAAAATAACTCCCGAATGTGAACGAAAATATACGAACAATGGTACAAACGAATAAAGTCTCCAAAACATATTGACACGATTAACTAGTTCAAAGAGTACGAATACGAATTCTAATATCAACGCCAAAACGAAACTATCTCAATAATTTTAACAAGAAGGAATAATCCTGAGAGGCAATACCAAATTTCTAAACGAGTACAAAACAAACGAATTAAATTTAAAGGAGTATCGCTGAAAAGTACGGAATCCGTACCTTAATATAGTTCCTAGATAATTCATTGAACGCCAAATATCACACTGCTATACCTCCTCAATCCGATCTATATAATCACCAAATTAATGCAATACCTTAAATTAAATTACTAAATTGTAAATTTTAATAATTTATAAATTTTAAAAACTTCAATATTAGTACATGAACATTCTGTAAAATTAAATAATTATGTTTTGATATAATATATATATATATATATAATATTACATATTCTAGAACAAATAATAAAATATTAATTAATATTATCATTTCCTTATTTCGATGGACTGCTAATGCATTTTTTTAATTCAAACCTATTAACACTCTACATATGTAACCCTACTGACTACTAACTTATTAACTTATTACATATATGAACCTGCAGACTACTAACCTATTGATATATAACATATATATGGATGAAACTTATATTATTATATAAATTAGTGTAATCATTTGATCATCCGAATAACCTATGGACCACAAAAAGTAGGAGAAATCTCCACTTCTCTTATTCAATTGTGCCGACACTGTACATAAAATATAAACTATTTACGAACCAAATTCATATTAATAAATTTATTTCTTATCCAATATATAAACAAATCTCATATTGTCAGTTTCGATTTAAAATTATAGCATCATGCTGGATGATTAATCAGGCGACACAACAAATTGCTATAATACATATTGAAATCAGAATAATAAAAACATATTTGTATACCATCACAAATACAATAATTACCTTTTTTAGAAGAAGAATATGGTGAATAAAATTCTAAGATTTTGCTCTCTAACCCTTTTGTAATTCAAGTCACGTTATCTCGTTCTTCTTCCGCCTCTTTCTTTTGTTCTCACGTTATTCCCACAACTCATCAGGCGTAAAGAGGTAAAACTAGGTTTTACTTATTTATTATTAATTAATATGTTTTATTTTTATTAGGATTTAAAATTGCACAAATATAGTTTAGACCCAATTAATTAAAAGACCCAATTAATATGGTCCACATTAATTAAATAGAATCCGACCCAAACATAAGGAAAGCCCAATTAATTATTTTAAAGCTCACATAAATATTTTATTATTATTTTATTATTTTATTGGGTATTACATTAAGGAAACAAATTAGCACAGAATCCGTCAGATTGACGCGCTTGCGCCTTGATTTCCTTTAGTAAGAAGGTAGCATGCACGCCTTAATATGCGAGATCTCTATTCATTTCTGGCGCTGCCGCATCGTCCTGACAGATTGTTCAATTCTTCTTGATTTCTTTCCCTCTTCAGCTTTTTAGCCCATCCATGCCCATTTTCCTGCAAAGTAACACAAAACCGTAAAAGGTAACATGACCAATACCCAAAAACTCACAAAATATCAAGTTAAAAGGTACTGAATTCGTAGGTTTCCAACCCACTCATCAAATACCCCCAAACTTAAGCTATTACTTGTCGTTAAGCTATTGCTTGTCCTCAAGCAGTCTATCACAACTACTCTAACACAAACTAAACAAAATGAATGCAACTAATGAGATCGAGCAAAAACCACAATAGTTAGACAATGCGTATGCCTCAAAGATAAACACTAAGCTCGCAGTAAATATTGCAACATGTAAAGTTATAGCCTCTTACATCCTCACCTCATTGACACCACTCTAGTCCCTTTTCGTGTGTGTGTGTGTCCAATATCGTATCATCCGTTTCAAAGTTATTTATATGATCAAATTCATGTACACATTCACCCTTTTCACAGATATGCAACTGATCCCAACATCCACATAAGAAATAAAGGAATAAGGTTTTTAAGCAGTTAAATGTAAATTATAAAGTGCTCATGCTTCGCGGGTGCATTTTAATGCTCCATCCCACCAATTATTTTTTGTCTGACTTGTGCAACGTCCAACCCCCTTAGGCTTTTCAAAGTTACCCGTGTAGCGGACTTTCGACCAACAACTCCCAAACCAGATGGCTTTAGGGCGCTGGGTGCAGAGACATCCCCTAGGGCGTACTTGTTCGAGTAACAGAGACCACGAAGTTGAACTAAGCCAACTTTTATTCCTTATGTATATATATATTTTTTTCAATTTTCATTTTTTTTAATGTTATATGAAACCAAGATTCCCCAAACTTATGTATCAACCGATGTTCAGCTTTAATCAGTGATCAAATAAGTGTTCATGTCCTATCACACATAGTTTCTAATCGCAACTGATGGTCAACTGGTGTGCTTGAATGTGAAAAAAGATATGAATAGTGCAATGAGGTTCCTATGATCAAGACTAATCAGTACATGATACTCAATTTTCTGCAAATAAAAATAAACCAAGCTCATCATTGACCTGACCATTATCTAAACTACCAAGGCTTAATGCTCAACTCAATGTAAGATGCTATATGCATGCCTCTACTAACACAAATCCTAAGTGAATGAATGATGTGAATTTTTATTTTTTTTTATGTAAAAATGAATGAATAAATAAATCCTAAACTACTCATTCAACCTAACCATACAAACACTTCACAGATAACACGATAGAATAAATAACAATCCCCCCCCCCCCAAACTTAAAGCAAGTAATGTCCTCATTACATTAAAAGAAGAAAAATTAAGACCGAGGACTTCCCTGAGTGGCGAGTCAAGACTTGTCGTTATTTTCATCGTTATTTTCATCATCGTCCGAAGGGGGATATGCAGGCAAGACATGAAGAATAGGCACCACACTTGAATTCGAATAACCTGTAATAGGAGCAAGTTTATTAAATCCTACTAAATGCAAATTTATTAAGTACAATGAAACCCTATGAAATAAAAACAAAACCAAAAACTAAAAATTAAATATTAAACTTGGGTTGCCTCCCAATAAGTGCTTGTTTTAGAGTCGTCAGCCTGACTTCTTCAACTCTCTTATCCAATTCCCCTATCGAAAATTGAGGAACCCTCCATCCATCAATAACAATGTAACATTTGAGGGCTTCGCTAAAATTTCCTTTTTGAACTGTAAATAGCTAGGCATTTGCTTCGTTGTGTCTGTGAACGGAATATTGAATTGAAGCTTCTTGAACACAACTGGGTCTTCATCTATCTTCTCATGGACCCTTATCTCATTCCACCATGGCTGCAAAGTTATACTGGATCCCATGTCACAGAGTTCTGCCTACGGAATGACTACCATTTGTACACGAGTTTGCAAAACTGCCCGGATCCTTGAGTTTTGTTGGAGGAGGCTCATGGGGCACTATCGAAATTAGGTTAACAACATTGGAACTCAAGACTAGATCTTCTCCGGCCTCCTTTTCCTGCTCCCCACGTGTATCCCTCCTTTTCAGCGTCCATGATTGGCTTGGGTACTCCATCAGTTTCAGGAACCATATTACTTGACAATTTACATTGAGAGCGATTGTTAATGACATTTACCAACTGCCCAATCTGATTCTCTATATTTCTAAGGATCACTTCCTGACTGTTTTTCTACGTCTCATTCTCTTTTATGTACTTAATCAGAAGCTCCTCCGGTTCTGGTTTCTTTTCCTGTTGTGGGGGTGGTTGTTGGCAAGCCTGAAATCTGGGTGGCTGAGTTTGTCGTGACGCTTGAGGTTGGGCTTGATTATCTTGCCACAAAATATTCGGGTGATACTCCTAATCCTGATGATAGTTGTTGGGATAAGCATAATTGTTGGGGTAATCACAGAAGTTTCCACCATACTATATTGTTGGGGTAGTCTCCATCTGTGCTAACAACTCATCAAGTTCATAAATCCATGTTGCGTTTGGCTGAGTCATTCTTGTATAAGGCCATTGATAATTATAGTTAGCCATGATGTACCTCGTAAAAGAAAAAAAATTAAAATAGAAAAAATTAAAAATGTTTAAATAAGCTAAATTGATAAAAACTAATAACGAAATAATTATTAGAACCGTTCCCCGGCAACGGCGCCAAAAACTTGTCCGATTTATAAGTGCACACGGACAATCAAGTAATAAAGAAGTAAGAAGAGTGTCGAACCCACAGAGAACAGTTACTAATAATTATTTTAATTATCAAGCTTCTACCAATTTAATCCATTTAAACAGTCACTCCAATTGATTTGTGAGAGTTGATAAAGTAATTAAGAACTAATTAAACTCAATGACCGAAAAAACGATCGAGGCGTGCGCCTCGAGTCGCGCCTCGTGACGAGGCGGGAGTAAACTGTAGCGATGCTTACGCCTCACAGAGAAATCGAGAGGCTTGGGCTTTATTCAGTTGAGACGCCTTATAGCCTTGCGCCTCGAGGTGTATCAAGGCTTACGCCTTGACTTCAGTTCTTATTCTTCTTGGTGACAGGTTCAGTTCTTCTTCTTCTCTTTCTCTCTTCTTCTTCTCTTTCTCTCTCTTCGTCTCTCAATTTTTGGAAAAGGAAAGGAAAGTAGTATCAAGTATCAGATCTACCGTTTGAGTAAATATCTTATGGATAATTACAGTTAGGTACCCCATAGTCTTTATAAATTTCTAGTTTAGTCCCAAAAGTTTTCTTAAATTTCAAAATAGCCCTTAAAATTTTACATATCAGCCCCTATAGTTTCATTTTCTTTCATTTCAACCCCTGAAGCTTCAGTTCAGTCCATATTTCTTTATATTTCTTGCACTCAAGTCCCTAGAGCGAAAAAAACAAACATTTCTTGTGTTGATAACTCGACGGAGTCAAGTGTTGATAACTGAATCTTTTTCTCTAAATTATTCATCTCCACAAAATTTGTATATATTCAATATTTATCAATAACATATGTTTTCAAATCGAGGCTTACGCCTCGCCTCGTCCGGAGAAAAACGCTTCGTACCGCTTTTAGCTTTTTCGAACATTGATTAAACTAACAAATATTGATTACCAGATGATTAAGACATAGAAATACAATTTCCCCAATTGCTTTGCAATAATCCCCCTACCTTATTCCCACTTGATTTTTCCAATGAATTGATAATTAGGATTGCCTATCAATTTACTAACATCTTTCAATGAATAATAAAAAGACCTATTTTAGTTATTTTGCTATTTCCATGCAAGACACTTGAAACAAATTCATTAAGCACAAACTCCTAACAAAGTTACGCATGTCATACAAGTATTTTCGTCTCATACACTATTATGTTATCCTAAAAGGGATCAACAAGTTCATATGTTATTATATTCAGATCTAATCTAAGATTTCCTCTTTCAATTCCATCTAAGATGTCAGATTAACTGCTAGCTAGACAATTAATAGATTCAACACAAAATATAATAATCAACTCAAAAGGATCAACAAGTTAAAATAATGATAATTGAATTAAAACTTTGCAAAAGGTTCAATTGTATTCCTAATTAAGAAATTAGTTCATCATCATAATAGAAACAAGAAGATCAAAATTAAATAACATCATAAGTACAGATAATGAAATTAAGAGAAGAAGAAAAACTATGTCGAGTAATCTCCAAATTCCAAGCTTTAATCTTTGCCTTCAATGTTCTCCAATGAAATCTCCAAGCTCCAATAGAAGTGCCTCTCAATGAATTGTAGTCAAAAGTCTCCCAAAACTAGGTAAACAAATAATACTTATAATCCGAGCAAAACCCTATTACATAAGGAAGTCCAAATCCATATTTGAGTCAACTTCTAACATTAAGGAAACAAATCAGCACAAAATCCGTCAGACTGGCACCCCCCATGCCAGTTTCCTTTAATAAGCTGCGTGGCTCGCGCTTGATATGCAATATCTCTATTCCAGCTCGGCGAGCCCCCGCGCCTTCCTTAGTGCAAATGTGGCGCGCCCCACTCCATCCTGACAGATTGTTCAATTCTTCTTGATTTCTTTCCCTCTTCAGCTTTTTAGCCCATCCATGCCCATTTTCCTGCAAAGTAACACAAAACCGTAAAAAGTAAAATGAACAATACCCAAAACTCACAACATATCAAGTTAAAAGGCATTGAATTCGTAGGTTTCCAACCCACTCATCAAGGCCATATGCAAATGAGCCTTTAAAGACAAAAGGGGAATGAAGCTCTGTGTTAACAGTCACCTACGAATCAATAGTTTCTATTGAGCAACTTACGTGTGAGGATTATTCAATTTCCATTTACATATGAATTATGATTTACTTTTTTATTGGCGCTGAAGTGAAATCACATTTTTAAACAATGCTAGGTCTTTCCCAGGTCTGTGTGGTGTCATTAATTATTTTTTTGGGGAAGTTCTCTTTGAGGGCTTTAGTGTAGTTGATATATATGGGTTTCTTTAATGCAGGTTGTGTTTTTTCTTTCACCTCCCTTTTTTATACATAACATTTGCTAGGATGGTGCCCCATTTAGCACCCTTTTGAATATATCTTAGTTATATTTGGGAGTGATCCATAGCCAGCTATGTCCTTCTCCTCGGTCAACCCATCTATAACTGTCCACGCTCTGATCTAAACAGCCATTATTTACATAAATCCGGCCTCCAAACATTTTAGCGGAACAGTCTTTTACAATAATGCCATTTTTCAATCACATGTTAAATCATCCATCAAATTGTTTTGCGGAACCTTATTTCTCTCTCTCTCTCTCTCTCTCTCTCTCTCTCTCTCTCTCTCTCTCTCTCTCTCTCTCTCTCTCTCTCTCTTCACCCATTTAATGATATTCCAGTTAACAACCTTATTAATGGAACCTATTAGGCCGGTCAATTATTATGATAAATCCTTTATTATAACTTCTATAAGTGTCACAAATATAGCATTGTGTCTTCTTCTCATGTACGTTTTGGTTTCATAGCCAATGCACATCTATCTAGTTTTAGCAAGCAATTTTCAAGAATTAGAAGACTCCTGTCAGTTGGTAACTTGGTACTTGGACATTCAGATAGGTTAGTAATTAGTGTTCATTACTATTTTGTACAAAATTAAATTTAGTTGCGAAATTTTTTGACTTGGGATTGCCTGAGAATTAAGTTACTTTTTCTTCCACTTGCTTTCTGATTTAATGAGTAATGCTTAATCCTGCTAGATGTGTCTTTTTCGGAGATGAGAAAGGGAAAAAAGTTGGGGGTGAGCGTGGATCGAACATGTGACCTTGAGATCTTCAGTCTGACAACTCTACCAACTGAACTATCCGCGTAACTAATGAATAGTTAGATGCGTTGTGGTTTGTAAAGTCAAGTTATGGATTGAGTGAGGATAACATTTCTTTTCTGTGTGTTGAGAGTTGAAACTAGTTGTTATATTTGTTTTCAGTCCAAGTCCACGGGCTTCTTCCCTTATATGAATGACAAGATAAACAAGGATAATGAATCTCTTGAAAGGCTTCAATTTGTTATTGGACTGTGTGCTGAAGGTTATAGGCAGCAGTCTCAGGTTCTACCATGCATTGTAGCTTATGCTAGGCGATTTCTTTCATCTTGTTTTTTGTATCTTATGAATAATTCCAAACTGGAACCTCTCCCACTGGCATTTGTTACTTTGTATATGGTCTATTGATCTTTGACCCAGTATTTAGTGGCATTCTTTGAATTTTTCACTTTCTTGATGGCAAACTTAATGCATCACCAATTTTATTACTTGTTTGTAAGTGCATCATGCAATGCAGGGTGTGAAGCTGAAGCAACTACATGCAAAATCTTTTCTTGTTAAGAGGAGAGTCTTCCTTGTGACCTTCACTGTATTTTTGGCTGGATGATGCTTTTTCCAGTCCAGGCTCTTCTATACCCTTTTTTTCCTCCTTTATTATTATTATCATTTTTATTTTTTGGTTTTTGTGGACAATTCATTAATGTTCATAGATAAGTGATACTACCTCAATTCCAATTAAGGGGACCCTCTCTCTATTTTGGGATGTTTCAAGTTAAGTCACCCTAATCCACATCAGTGCATTAATTGTTCAGTTTGACTATTCCTGTTAAGTTTGGAAGTTAGAAAATAGAGTTGGAAAGATTATGGACCCCATATTATATATTATTGGATTACTTTAAACCTTTGTTTGTTATCGAAGATTAAGGAGGGGATAGAACTTTTTTTAGTCCTTTAAAATTTAATCCTACGTTTAGTCCTTTAAAATCTAATCCTAGCTTTGGATCTCCACGACATATTAGTTTTTGTATTGTGTCTCAGGTTCTACCATGCATTGTAGCTTATGCTAGGCGATTTCTTTCATCTTGTTTTTTGTATCTTATGAATAATTCCAAACTGGAACCTCTCCCACTGGCATTTGTTACTTTGTATATGGTCTATTGATCTTTGACCCGGAATTTAGTGGCATTCTTTGAATTTTTCACTTTCTTGATGGCAAACTTAAAGCATCACCAATTTTATTGCTTGTTTGTAAGTGCATCATGCAATGCAGGGTGTGAAGCTGAAGCAACTACATGCAAAATCTTCTCTTGTTAAGAGGAGAGTCTTCCTTGTGACCTTCACTGTATTTTTGGCTGGATAATACTTTTTCCAGTCCAGGCTCTTCTATACCCTTTTTTTCCTCCTTTATTATTATTATCATTTTTATTTTTTGGTATTTGTGGACATTTAATTAATGTTCATAGATAAGTGATACTACCTCAATTCCAATTAAGGGGACCCTCTCTCTATTTTGGGATGTTTCAAGTTAAGTCACCCTAATCCACATCAGTGCATTAATTGTTCAGTTTGACTATTCCTTTTAAGTTTGGAAGTTATAAAATAGAGTTGGAAAGATTATGGACCCCATATTATATATTATTGGATTACTTTAAACCTATGTTTGTTATCGAAGATTGAGGGGATAGAACTTTTTTTAGTCCTTTAAAATTTAATCCTACGTTTAGTCCTTTAAAATCTAATCCTAGCTTTGGATCTCCACGACATATTAGTTTTTGTATTGTCAGGTCCTATGCCATGGTCTATAAACTGATGTAAATGTTGTTCTTTATGACGCAGTACCTTGATGACAACAAGAAATTAATCTTGGCAATCATGGACAATCAAAATCTTGGAAAACTTGCCGACTGTGCTCAGTAAGTTGCATATTGACTCTCTCTGTTTGCGGCAGTACCTGTGCATGCACGCAAGTGTTGTGCGGTTGAATCCTCTGTTCAAACTTCAAGCATTCACCCTACTCTAATTAGTGTCCCTTTTTTGTATTTTGTGTTGGCCCTTCTTTTGGGTAAATCTGAATCCTCATTTGGATATTTCCCATCATATTATGATGTATCATATTAAGTCATATACACATATTTCTGTTTAACTAAACAAGCCGCCAAACAGGGACAGTGCCATGTACACGATGTATACAAAAGACTTAGAGAAATGGGAAAGAAAAAAAATCCCTTGCTCAAACCCAGCTCAGCCCCCTCGAAACTGGTTCAGGAAAACCAAAAGAAATTAGGAGCACCAAAAGAGGACACACTAAGGACCTAGAACAAATATATACCCCCGTTCCAAAAAAATTAAAAAAATAAGAAGACTTCCATTTCGACTTTAAGAAGTCAATTCACAAAAACCCTTAAATTTAAATTGATTCGAATTCATTTAGATTTTAAAACCAACAAATTTTATAATAATAGTAATTTTTAGATAATTCATAGTATTCACAAATGTATTGACTAAAATAAAATATATTGATACCTATTTTGAATTCGAAAATGTTGCAAATTGACATTAAAAAGTCAATTGCGACTCTTTTTATGAAAAAAAGGTATTTTCATATGTATATCAAGGAAAAGCAAACCTTCCCCTACATGGGAGCAATGTCTTAACATTTTTGTAGGCAAAACTAGGCAACGGAGGGGAAGCCTAGCATCTAGGCGGTCTACTTATTTATTAATTATTATTTTACATTTTCATATACTAAAAAGCGTATTACAAAGCTTCAAATCCTTCATTAAACATCATTATTAGCTATTATTTTAAATTCATATATTTAATCATTTCTTACACAATTATTTTGACTTTTATTCTTTGCCCGACCCATCTAAGTCTTGGTTGTTAAAGTTTCGATCCGAAAAATGATCCAGATCGGAGTAGGGTCGCAAATATGCATAGGATTGCATAGAATCACATAGGATTGCATAGAATCGAAGGATCAGTGTGTGATCGTACGATCCTATCAAAGAGAACTAAAAGTATGTATTTTTGGCTTTTTTATGACTTGTACAAGTGGCTCAACTAAATCAAAAACTTTTAAAGACTAAAGTACATTTTGCACCCCAAACTTTACACCATTGTTGATTTTTTCACCCCAAACTCGAAAAGATGACTAAGTACACCCCAAACTTCATTTCATCTAAACAAAACGCACACTTTTTGGACTTAACTGGCCAAAAGTGACCCCGACTCGCACGTGTGGATTTGATGGGGTATGTTTGTCTTTTCCATCTCTTCTTCTCCTTTCCGCCTCTGGAACAACTTATTAAAGCCCTGATTTCATTAATAGCATCAATGCAGCTCGATTGGGATCTAAATCCACCAAATTCGCTCAAGAAAAATAGAAAAAATAGGGTTGATGGATCGAAATTGCTCTTGTATGAAGAATTCAGTGATGAAGACAGCTTGTAGAAGCTCAAACAATGTCGGAAGAAGATTTCTTGGTTGTCTAGATTGGTTTGAAGATGGGCACAATGATTGTAATTTCTTCACTTGGGTTGATCCTCCAATGTATAAGTGTTCAAGGGTAGTAATACTTGGATTAATTAGGAGATTAGAGAATGTAGATGCTGAAATCAAAGGTCTGAAAGATGAATTGAAGGAGTGCAAAGATAGGGCAAGGTGTGCATGGGGTCTCTTGATTGTAACTTGGATTTTTATTTTTAATTACATGTTTATCTCAACAAAGGATGAAATTCCTTAATTGTAATTTTCTAGGCTATCTATTTAAGGCTATCTATGTAATGGTAGAAATTAGATTTCTGGGCAGCTTTTGTGATTAGAGTTCTAGGCAATTTGTATGAATGAAGATGGTGTAATTGCTGGAATCTTTGATGTGATGAATGTAATTTTTGGGCTTCTTTATGATATCTAGCCAAGATGATTTAGCTTTGTTCAAATTAAATGTTAAACAACAACTATCACTCTAAGATTGTTGAGTGAAATATAAGTTCGTGGAGTTAAGGTTGAAATCACTCTACTATCGTAGAGTGAAGAAGTAAAGTACTTAAAGATAACTCTAAAATCATTGAGTGGAATACCAGTTCGTAGAGTCAAGGCTGAAGTCACTTTACTATCGTAGAGCTACTGCAAATCGTAAAGTCTAGTAGAGTTAAGTCATTCTACGATATGAAGATTCATTCTATGTTTCTACATTGAAAGCCAAAATGTCCAAAATCGTAGAATCATATAGTAGAGTTACTAGTATAGTAAAGTTAAGTCATTCTACGATCTGAGGATTCACTCTACGTTTCTACATTGAAAACAACTACCAAAATCTTAGTCATATAGCAGAGTTACTGGTATCGTAGAGCTAAGTCATTCTACAATCTGAAGATTCACTCTACGTTTCTACATTGAAAGTCAGAAGACCAAAATTGTAGAGTTAATTTGTTTGAAAAAATAGTTTTAGTCCAATTACTAAATCATTGAATTATAGTTCCTTTTGGACTAATTAAAAAACTTGAGTCATAGGAAAATAAGAAAGTAAAATAAATCATATGGAGAGGATTCTATCCTACTTTTCTAAAGATTTTTATCATCAAAACAGTATAATAATTTAGACCCTTTAACCATAATCAAACACAACAGGTGCAGTTAAATCCATTAGCAACAACACACACACCAACCTGTTTAAAGTTCAACAAAACTTAAATGCACACCAAACAACATTAATACACCCAACATACATAGTAGGCCATAAACACCTTGCCACCTTGACCTTGTACATAAACATTATCAATCCCAGCCAATTCATAGTACTAGGCAATAAACACCTTACCATAACCAGACCTTAGTATGCAATTTTCTACCCAAAAAGGTCAAAAAGGTCCCTAAACTAAGTTCCCAACATTATTTATCTGCAATAGGCCCTCTACCTGTTGGTTTCCTAAACTGGAGTCTCTCTTTTGTATCTTGTTACAACTTGTAGTGATCTTAGTGTTGTACATTGTTTTTCCTTCCATATGTAGTCTTTGGCTTGTAATATATCAACTGAGTCATTTCTTTGACTATCCTCATAATGGATACCACCTTGCCACCTTGTAGAACCTCCTGCTTGCCCCTTATCAACATTTATGCCATGACCTTCCTGTGTTGCAGTCCTTGCTCCTTTTGCAGCAGTCATTCCTTGACCTTCCTCTGCAACATTCCTAGTCTTTGTAACCTTCTTAGCCCTCTTAGCCTTTGTAGGAGGTTGAGAGGATTGACTTTGTGGATCCTGGGAAGATTGTGAAATCACATCTAGTATAGCCCCTCCATGATCCATGTAAGGTTGCTTATTCAGTTTCTAAAACAAAGACAAACAGAAACATGTCAATCCCAGTAGTAAACAACCACATAAATAGGAACATAAAAAAAACATAAATACAAACATAAACTTAACTTACTTTAGGACAACTTCTTGAATTGTGACTCCATTCCTTACAAAATCCATATCAATGATGTACCTTTCCTCTTCAACTTTGTTGTATCAAGATTAGCTGATGGAATATCATTAGTCTTCCTCCTAACTAGTTTAGGCCTGCCTACTGAGGTATATTTAACCAGTGGCAAAGGTGGCTCAATCCCAATAGGATCCCACTCATTTCTGTGCATTCATGTACATATGTAGTTGGATGCCTGGATCATGTCCTATTTTGTTGATGCATGACCCAACATGTTGACAGGGTATCCCAGATAGATCTCACCTCCTACAACTACAAGTTTTTCTTCCCAAATCCACTACAAATGAATAACCCCTAGAAGTCATAGTGACTGTAAACCTACCACCACCACCTGACCACAAAGGTAGACCACCCAACCTGACTTTTCCATTTCTCTAATATATTTACTATTTTAGGCCACACGAGTGAAGATTGGTTGAATTACTCCTTCAACTCCAAAGTCATGTACCCAAATTACCCCTCTATAATAAGGGTTACAGGCTTAGCCGGTCACTTTTGGTCGGTTAAGTCCAAAAAATGTGTTTTGTTTATATGAAATGAAGTTTGGGGTGTACTTGGGTATCTTTTCGAGTGTGGAGTACAAACATCAACAATGGTGTAAAGTTTGGGGTGCAAAGTATACTCTAGTCAACTTTTAAACTCTTAATTTCTAAAGCTTTAAAGCCCAAATACAACTCTAAACTTTTAATTTAATATGTATAAATTATAGATGAAATGCATTTTATCTTTGAATATTGCTACTAGATACCTCTTTCATTAGTTCAATAAGTTCATAGTACATAATTGGTGTTCAAGTTAATTGGTTGATACTTATCACTTAATATATGTGAAATAAGTAATTGATTTTTACAAATATTGAGTTAATTGACGATATATGTTTGTAAATGTAATAAAAACTTTATTTTATGTGAAGTTTATCACCGAATTCTATTAGAAATGTAGCAAGTAATGTGAGAATTTACCCTTTTATCTTCTTAACAATTTAAATATGAGATGATATAAATATAAAATTTTATTATGGTAAGTGTTGCTTATTGGAACTACATTTTCATATTAAAATAATTTATATTTCTTTTTTTATAAAATCTTACGATTCTAGGATTCAATTTTACGATCCTATCAAAACGATCTTGCATGGGATCCCTATTTTAACAACCTTGATCTAAGTGTGGCCTAGGCGCTGGTCGAAGGATTTTTAGAACACTGCATGGGAGTGGTCAGGGTTTCAAGCCTCTACCTTCTGTCCACTCACACTTGAGCATGATGTTTCTCATATAAAACTGTGCAAGTTATAGGTCATGTCTGATATTTGTGAAAATGTTTCTCATAGAAAACAAAAGTTTTGGCACATGACTGTGATAAGCATGATGCTTGTTTTATTGGAGCTTAACGGAAGAAGTTGATTGTTGGTTTTGTGTTTAGTTCTTTGAAATTGATCTTCGGTTATTAAAGACAGACTTGTAGTCCTGATTGGGTTTTGTATATGTGTGTTATCTCTAAGACAGATCTATGATGTGCAAATTAGCTTTCAGTCTGTATCTAAATATATGTAGAGCGTAATGAGTCAAGTTTATGAAAACTCTCTCTCTCCCCACCCTGTTGTTGCGGTTCTGGTTTGCTGAAGTGGGTGATGAATGTGCATGCGTACATCCGCAGAAGCATGTAGTGTTGTTAGGATATAACTAGAGCTTGGAGGTGCTGCATTCCAGTGTTCCGTTGCATATTTTTTTGGGGTTCATGAAATATGTTTATGTAATGATGTAGTTACCAGGCTCTACTTCAAAAGAATTTGATGTATTTAGCTGCCATTGCTGATGCCCAACCACAGGGACCAATGATGACTTCGCAGGTGCGTACAAACTCAAAGTGGTTTACATTTGGACTGAAAATGTTGTGGAATTCTTGCTCATCTGTGTGTTGGCATGTGCAGATGGCTCCACATCCTGTGATGCAGCAAGGAGGGTTTTACATGCGACATCCTCAAGCAGAAGCAGTGCCGCAGCAGCCTGTTTTTACTCCAAAGGGGCCTTTACAATTTAATAACCCACATCCAATGCAGGAACTGCAGCAGCAACAGCAAATGCACCAACACCACCCACAGGGATTCCCAGGGCAAATGGGTATGAGACCAGTAGGGGCCAACAACAGCATGAATCCCATCCATGCTGAGGTCAGTCGTGGAGGTGGCAGCAATACCGCACCACCTGAAACTAAAGCCCCGAGTGATGTACGTGGAGGAAATAAGCAAGATGCCCCCGAGGCTGGGGCCTCTGGTGCTGATGGCCGGGGAATCTCCGCTACTGGAAAAGGCAGTGGAGATGCAGAAGCCAAATGAACTCTGGCCTCTTTAGCAAGCCCCACTAGTCTGCATGTGGATGTTGATAGTAGGCCTCTTACTTTAGGACTGGTATTTATCGGGTGGGTTTATTTGGGACGCTAAACAAGGTCCAAGAGAGTTTGTAGTTGGTTATTTAGAGAGCAGGTAGGTATTGTGTGTTTTAGTAGTAATATGTGCCAAGAGGGTTGATGTTTGTTCCTTTTCTAGTCCACTTGTGTTGTAATTTAGAGGATAAAATGTATGAAGTTTCAGGGTTGATATTGGTCAGTGTCGTATAAACTAGTAGAATTTGTGCGTGTTTATCTGGAAGAATTATTCGTTTCTTATTATTTTCCTTTTCTTTTGAATGCCCCCGGAATATCAGTACAAAAACGAATTTCATAATCAATGCTAAAAGTCATAAACTAGTACTCCGAAGGTGGAGGATGATGTTGAATGATGAGAAAAGGACCAAAAGTGGCGGGGTAGGGGTTAAAAGAAAAAACTGGGAGGTGTCCGGCGGGCATGCATTATTATTAAATAATGAGCGTTTGTTTGCGGGTAGTTGGTTGTGTGAAAGAGAGTTACTTTCACCATTTGTGTAATGTTCTGGCCATATAAAATAAAATGAAATGCTGAAAACCCGATAACCTTTTTAGTTTTTATATATGGTGGTGGTGGTTGTGCATATTAAGTATTGCATCAGAAACAATACATACATACATACATACATACATAGTAATAGTAGTACTAGAGTAATTTTACTAGTGGAGTATATTTTTATTATGAAAGATGATACTACTCTTTCTTTCTTTTTTCAGGACAAACATAATGAATATGATGGTCTGCATCTGTTATAACATCTCTAAGAGTAGTTGTAAAAAAAACTCTACGCGACAATTTGAAGAGTATTATTTACTACTTTCATATTTTGTGTCTTATCAGTTTATTCAATTCGTTTTACATCAAACCCATCCCATCAAGCGTAATAAATATTTTTAGCCTTTAATAATAGATTTGAAGAGTGAGAATGAGGTTGCAGATTTGATGACTAAGTTTGAAGAGACTGTTGGAGAGAATTTTTCTGATGCGACTCACTTATTTGAGTATTCTAAAGCGGTTAAAAAGACTATTGGAAATGCGTCGTTAGAAAAGGAAAGAAATCAACAATGCCAAAATATATCCACATCCTTATTTATGGAGACTGCAGAGTGCAGAGGTGTCCATTTGATTCTTTTCTTTTGGGGTCCTAAAATAAAGGCAGGAAGGCTGGCTGGCTGAAAATCAAATGGAGGTATGTAATGAATGTAAGCTGGGTGGGCTACATCTTTTGCCCAATGACAAGGGAGGTGACAGGTGAGTCGTCTATGGTCACGTCACGTGAATGGAACGGTACAGCCTTAACTAGGCAATAATGCCTGCCCAGTATTTATTGATTGTTCATACATATCGGACATTAACACACACACACACACACTTACCACTTACCACTCATGTTGTACACACACTTACCACTCATGTTATATATATATATATATATATATATATATATATATATACACACACTTACCACTCATGTTGTAGGCCAGGACTAGTGTTTTGCTTTGAAGCATTAAAGTAGGGGAGGCCACTGGCCGGGCCGGGCCGGGAGGGGTGGGGTGGGGAGGGGAGGGGAAAAGTCTGATAATTCAGTCAGTCCCGACTCCCGCGTCTAAACCACTATCAACGTGCTCCCAATAGAACACTTTTAACAAAAGATACTAATGAGGATCCAAAAAATATACTCCACTCTTTTCCCTTTTGTTTTTCCAATACTCCCCTCATTTAACATACATAAAAAATTACTCCTATATGGTATACATTGAAAAAATAAACACTAGTATTAAGTTTCACATTATCATAATAAAGTATTTAAGATAGATAATTTTTTTCCCTTAATAAACATATATTTTTAAACTAGAACAAATAAACTTGGAGCCAATGGAGTGAGTATATAGTATATGTATGGTTGGTAAAACTTAGAAGGATAAAAAAATGTCTATTTATATCCACATCGGAGAAATAATTAGGTGGGGCCAGTTAATATTAATTGTCCGGTCCCATACTAATTCCAAACCCTGTCCTGGGATTTTTTCAATTGTGAGGATGATACATTTTGACATATGATAAAATGCATGTGCCCGCTCCACTATTACTACTCCCTCGCTAATTGCATGGCAGTGGTATACATTATTATAAATTTCAGACATGCGTAGACTATTTAGGAAATTAATATTTTTATAAGATCGTTTTTACGTGTAGGATTTATCTATTTGTTATATGAGAGAAGTCTTGTGAAATTATTATTTTTATTTGTGAAAATATCAATTTTTTAAATTTATTGATGAGTCAATTTTTTTTATAGAATAATAATGATACGATGCCTAAAATTTTTACACCTTGATTATTCAAAAATTTGTTACAGTATGGGGGGAATAATGGTTCAAAATTTTTAATCATGTCCGCTAAAAATTGTAGCCGATGAGGAAAATTTCTTAGTATTCTAGAGAGTATTTGGAGCTACTAGAATAGTACAATGGGAAATTTTCTTAGTATTCAAAGTCCACTATATATATATATATATAGTAGTAAGAATTTGTCTCGTGTATTGTCATCAACTTTAAGTTTATACTACATGTGGAAGTTGAGACCATAATTTATTATTTATGCTACAAGCTGTCTGCGTGTGTATGTGTGTTTTGTCGCTAGACACTAGACTAGTTTTATAATTTATATATATATATATATATATATATATATATATATATATATATATGTAGTTGGTCATCTATCCTTTTACATGTTTTTTATATTGCAACATGTACATTCAACCTTTTAATTAAACTACGCTAACTTTTCAATTCCTTAAAAGTGTTTTCTTACACGTTACTAGTATTAGTTTGTCAATAAAAATCCTTGCACACAATTTGAGAAAGAAAAGGTGCTGGTTAAAGGAACTTAAAAAATGATATACTAAATTAACAATATGTTTCTTTTTTTCTTCTTTTTTTGAGAAGATCGATCTATTTGATGAAGGTGAAATAGCAATTGCGTCGATTCTCTCAATCCCACAAAAAAATTACTATTTCAGTTGAAGATGCTGCATTACATCATCTGAGATTAATTTGGAACTGAACTTCTCGATCTCATGTGGGTAATTATAACCTGAATCTATAGAAATATAGTTTATTAGATCGATATCATCATATGAACAGCCGGAAACAGAGGCTTACTTTATACAATCTTCATCCTCGGCAATAATTTGATTGAATTTTTTGGACTGATTTGAAAGAAGATACGTAATAGTGAGTAATCAATGGAGTTTTTCAGTTTTTAACCTTGATCAAATCTTCTTAAAAAAATTGAAAAAAAGGCCCATTTGGCAGAGATGTCAATTTGTTTTTTTTTTAATTGAGACATGATTCTGGTTTTTTACTGTTAAAAAGGTGTCGTCACGTGTCCAAATTTCATCAGTAAATTTATCTACGTGAAGGATTTTAGGCCAGGCCAGGCCAGGCCAGCCTCCAAATTACTGGGTTACAAGACAACCTTCGTGCACTTATTATGTATAGCTCTACAGAAACTACTGAGGTCAATAAAAGAAAAAAGGACAAAGGAAGACATTAAGAAGGAATTCAAAATAACAAACGTGCATGCCTGCCGGATTGGGAACCATTAATTGATTTACTATTCTGATGGAATTAATGTAGTCAGTGGTCCAACACCCTAAGAAGAGCAGCTTTGAGTGCATCCTCAGTTCTCAAGGCATCAGGAACCCTAATCACCACATCTTGAAGCATCAACTCTTTCACACTTGACATGCTTGCATGGTGCACTTGTAATTCCAGCTCACGTAACGCCTCCATCAATTTTGCACCCGGGTAGTTGGAATTCTCCGATTGTACCCGGATCATGGCGTCCGGACCCACCATCTTCACTTCAATTTCTAGGGGCACCGACGTTGTATTAGAATTAGGGGTTGCTTGGTCAACAGATGTGGTGGTGCTATTGTTGTTATCCGCCGTGTCCGTAGACGCTGCTCCCGCGGCTGCTGCTGCTGCTTCTACTTTGAGTTTCTTGGATTCATTTTGGAGTTGCGACTCCAATTCCTCCACTTTGATCTTCAAGTCATTGATGTAGCTGACTGCGTCCGCCAGCAGGGATGCCTTGTCCATCCGTGACACGTTCGGAACCACCGACCGTAGCGCGTAGAAGCGGTTGTTCAGCTTCTCCCGCCGCTGCCTCTCCGCCTCCACGTGGTTCGCCGGCGTGTCGCGCCCCGGGCACGGCTTTCGCCCTCTTTTCTTGGGAGCTCTTTTCTCAGTACTAGTGGCACCACCACCAGCAGCAGAAGCAGCAGCAAACTGAAACTCGGAATCGGAATGCTCCGAGTCTAGTAGTTTGGCGTCTAGTAGGTTTATGCTGTCCTCTTGATCTTGTAAGCTAGTAAAAAGGCCATTAATATCCGAAAAACAAATACTCCGGTCAAACTCAAACCCATTCATATTATTGTTGCTGGGGTCGTCGACATAATTTTTATAGATTAATCCAGCGAGATCTGATCCGAACAGTGACTTAGCTTGCTGCACCAAGTTCCAGTTTTCTTTAAGGGGAACAGTTGAGCCCATTTCAACAACTCCGCTAGAAGTTGGAATGCAAACCAAAGTCTTAATCCCGTGGATCTGAGCTTCTTGAGCTCTCTCACACTCGAAAGAGCCAAGTTGATCAGGTCCACTTAGCCAAATGTGGGCGCCCAAACTAAAAGCCTTCCAAGGAACCCCTCCAAAAGAGGAGTTTCCGGGAAAAGTTCGGGCCATGGAGGAGACGTAAAACCATTGGGCGTCGGTGACATCACTGTCGACGATGGAGGCGTCGGGGTTATCATTCAAGAGAGCATGAAGAAATAGTCCTCTGACGGGTTTTTTACTACTCTCTTTGAGAGGTACCGGTGGGTTCTTGGTTGTACCACGGAGATGGCCGTCTCCCCAAGATAAGACGAGTTGGTCATTAGAGGAAGCTTGCCAGAAAATGGCATAAGACCAAGAGTGATCAGCTGGCTGGGTTTCAACTAAATATTGGAGCCTGTGTTGAAGGGTGGTACTCGATAATGGTAAGGGTAAGGGTAATGGCGGGGGATATTGTTCTTGAGACGTCAGTGAGACAAGAGAAGACGATGAAGATGAGGAAGCCAGCAACTCCTCCATCACTACAGTATTGATTAAAGATCAATAGATCTGTAGAGAGAGCGAGAGAGAGAGATAGGGATAGAATAATAAACACTTGGTGTGTGATGAAAAGTGGCTTTCTCCCTCGATCGGTTATAACGGTGAATTATGTGGCCACTTCATTTAATTTTTATCTACGTCGAAAAAACCTATGCCTCTTTCTTTTTCTTTTTTGAAATCTCTATTTTATACAAAAATAATTACGTCCCAAATTAATTGCTCAGTTTTGATTTTTTAAAATCAAGTATATTATTATTAAATTAATAATTAAGATATATAAATATATTTCTAAAATTATAAAAATTGAGGTTAGTAATAAATTGTATATACTTTCTTTTGGTTATAATCTTTTCACCTATATTTTAGCAAAATTAGTAAAAAGATTAGTTTTAAAAATGGTCAATTTGATTTTAAAAAATCAAAACTGAGCAATTAATTTGGAACGGATACATTTCATGATCAATTTTAAAGGGTTTTAATAAAAAAATAAATAAAAATAAACATGTAATTAATTTGACGTTGTACAATCACAATTTTAATTGTCAAGATAAGACGTAGTAATTAATAATTTTATGATCTGTATATTCGCTTATTTTAAATAATATATATATATATATATATATAATAAAATACAAATGATTTTGAATTTCCATTCCATTTCAATAAATCATCCAGGTCGTCAAAAATTTGTGATAAATCCCATCGTCATATAAGACTCTAGGAATTAGGGACCTTAATATATATATATATATATATATATATATATATATATATATATATATATATAGTTAGACGTTCTTCATTTCTCCTATAATTAACTTGAAAAAATTATTTGCTCGATATATGCAAATAACATTCAAAAGTTGCTGATTCTTATAGTTTACTTTATAAATTTGTTGAACAAATTCACTAAAACACGTTATATTCTTGTAAATAATTGAATTAGCTTTATATAATATAATAATGTCATTACGCATCAACTTTTAGATATATAAAAAGGTAATTATTAAATCGCGATATTTTTTATTATTTTTTACAACAAAAGTGTACATTATAGATGTATAATAATAGTAAGTAAGCGTCGTTATAAGATCTATAGTAATACTTTTATTGTGAAAATAATAATTTTTATGAATTTAATAATTCTCATATAAAAAAAGGTGGGGAAGGTCTGTATATCCGTGAATGTGGTTATAATTTGTTGAAATTATTTCTATATATAATAGAATGTAGTGATCCACGTGGGTTTTTCATTTAAAGCTGTGTGGACAGTGGACACCCTTTTAAATAAACTAGTTGATCGCAAATTTGAATAATGAATTTAGTAATTTATCGAATTTAATAGTTTGTCATATATTTATATTAAAAAAGAAATAAAAGTATATCATAAATACGTGATGAATCGAATTTGAGTGATCAAGTGGGAGTCCGAATTTGGAAGCATCACAAAGACTAATGATAATTTATTATGTATTATCTTATTTATAATATTTCTTACTGGACTAATTGAGCTCACCCTTTTATTTCATTGTTCACTTCAGGAAATGAGAATATAGCTGGAACTAGTCAGAGAATAGAGTGATGGTCCAAGATGATTGTTATAGTAGTCCTCACTATTCTATAAGAATAATGTGATAATAATTGTAATAAGTACTCCATTTGAGTTTAAATAATGTCTACTAAATAATATTCGTGTAAAAACTCTCAGCTACATTTTTGTCGTATTGTATAATTAAGTTTGTATTTGTATTAGATCTTCATGTATTTGGCGATTTCGAGATGGTGATGTATGATACCTTTTATTTCAAAAGGCGTATCATATTTTAAATAAGAGAATTTGTGTTTGTAATATGTATTTTGACGACTCAAATTGGGTGGTATAAACCTGAATTTGGGAACGTCATATCTTTTTCTTCTTTTGTAAAAAATATAGTCAATAAGTTTAGTAATTTTCACATTCTTTACTTTAGAACTCATTGATTTTTTGTGTCAATAGAAGCACTCTTTCTTAACAGTAACCTTTTAGCAAGGTCCATCTTATATAGAAGGCTTTAAATACATTCATACCCAAAATCAAAATCATATAAATAATACAACTTAAATTATTAATCTGATGACAATCAACTCCCTGATCAAATAATGCAAGAGATTATTTCTTTTCTATTTAAATGCATTCAAATTACCTGTATAAATCTAAACAAAACTAATACTTTATCGAGCATTCCCTCAAATTCTTCCTTAGATATACTCTTATTTCCAGCACGTAACTTCTCATACTTTACAGTGGCCAATCCATTCAGTAGGACAATTCTAGTATGAAGCACACTAAAAGTATTACTTATAGGAAGTGAACAAATAAATTTAATTTCAAAGTCAATGTTAAGCAATATCGAAGTAATGGTTGTTGGGTGTTGCATATTTAAATTTGATGTTGGAATAAATATATGATCATACGTATTCAAAAGTTGTAAAATCCTTATTAGATCATATGTGCAAGGACTTAATTAGATTAAAGATCAAGGTTGTTAAGTTGATCTGAGCTTAATGCTTATTTTTCCTTTAAAATCTCTTGTAATAGAAAGATCAAAATTGTTAGGTTGATCTTATGAGTTGTAATAGATAGGCGGAACAAAATCATGGAGATTGTAGAAGCCAGAATCGTAGTCTGCTGAGCAAGCCTATCAGAATCGTGAAGCAATTTAGTGAATGCTGATGAGTGAGATTTATACTCACGAATTAGTCCCTTTTCTTGCTTAGGTTGTTGCCTGTTTTTAATCTTTTATGTAGTTTTTCTATGTTTATTTTAGTTCTTGAAGGTTTAAAGTATCTGCAGGATGGTTTTGCAGTTGGTTATTTTCCTGTGTTCGCGCCCCGGTACCCCAGCGCCAATGCCAGGCAAAGCCTCTGTTCTTTTGCGCTTTGCTTGGCCTCTATGTCGCGCCTTCAACCTTGAAAGCGCGCATACGCGCGCCATCCTGGCGCCCCAGCGCCAATACTAGGCAAAGCCTCTGTCCTTTTGCGCTTTGCTTGGTCTCTATGTCGCGCCCAAGCCCGCTTGCGCCTTGACTTCGTGCCCGGCGCCCAAAGATTATCCTTGGCGCCCGGCGCCGATTGGTTAGTCTTAGGCTCATAATGCATGCGAAACTCTGGTTCCCAACGATAAACTCTTTAAATGACCTAGATAAAAGAGGGGGGCCGTATAAATAGAAAGCGAGCCGCATTTAAGAAAGGAGAGCAGATAGACACAGGCAGCAAAACTTTAAGACAGCTTAGAGTAGGATTTTATTTTGTTTTTCTAGAAGAGAAAGAAGCTCGTAAAAAGGAAGAAGAGTTATTGCATGTGAAACTCCAGATTTTATGAATAAAGAATTAATTTTCTCGAAATAATTTTTTTATATATTATGGTGTGAATTTGAGATAATGTTATAGTTGTGGGTAATATTTATAAATTTTGCAAAAGTATCTGAGTTGTCATATTATATTCGATTGGTTTAGGGAATATTCGTTTTAAGCAGAAAATATTCGAATGCAGACAATCATTAGTGGACCCATAAACGGAATTATTGTCGATTGAGAAAAGCGACAAAAATATTTTATTGAAAATAATGGCGGAAGTTTTACTGGTTGATCTTGTTGAACTACTCGATAGTAAAAAAATCTGATGTCTGGCGTTGTTCGCGTAGTAAGCACAAAGATTGATTATTGATATTTATGTGAGAAGTCACTCCGGTTTTGTTCAATTATTGCTACTGATAGTTCTTTGCGTAGATCTCGCATTATTTGATTCAATTATTGTTGATTTAGAAGTTTTGTTTTATTCACGTAATAAAATAGAAACATCTTTTTATATAAAATAGAATACTTTATTAAAGTTATTACATAAATAGAATATATTATATTCTATTATGCGTAGTGTTTTTCGTAGTAAAATCTTTTTATATAAAAAATGAATACTTTATTAAAGTTATTCTATAAATAGAATATATTATATTTTATTATGATAGTGTTTGCATAGTACTTGCGATAGTGTTACAGATAGTAAAAATCTTTTTATATAAAATAGAATATATTATATTTTATTTAAAAGATTTTGCTTTAAATATCAGACCGTCAGATTAAAGTAAATCAACGGACCAGTTCATGGATTAGTTCTTATGCATTCCATTTTCCTATAAATAGAAGCTCATTTCTTCATTATTTTCATTTAATTCATCGAACTCTACAGAGAGAAACTATAGAGAGAGACTATAGAGAGATAGAAGAAAAGTTTTTTTTGCTACTTCACTACTCTTATATCAAGTATTATTTTACGGTAAGGGATATTATTCTTTTGTATTCAAGAAGAAGTTACATTATTCTATTTCTTTATTGTTTCATTGGAATAACCTATATCGCTGCAACCCTATACTTGGTGACATTCTTCTATTATTCTGTTTGTCGGAATATCATGTATACATCTTATCTGTGGGATTCGATTCCATTTTATTATTCCAGTATTTATTATTACGCCGGAATATCCTCATCGTTATCTGTGGGACTGGTTCCATCATTTATTATTCGCATTTATTATTCTGTTGGAACATCCAAATCGGTGTAATTTCACCGACTTTGGTTCCGTTATTATTATTACATTGGAATAACTTTGTATATGCCAATCTGCGCGTGCGTGGTGATTTCTTTTGTTATTCCATTCGGTATTATACTCGGTTGATTAAAATTTTGACTTCTACACTCCATGAAATTAGTGGAATATCCTTGATATTTTGCGCTTCCTCCAAAGATCTTTTCATGGAAATATTCTTCCGAGCATTCTTGAATTTTACTCTAGAAAGCAGTATCATGTTGACAATTCGGACGTTATTGGTTCCTGGACAAATTAATTCTTGAACTTGTTTAATTGAATTCTTATATCATTGTCATCATCCTCATGTTTATATTTATTGAAAGTCATCTATGGCCTGTAGTGCATAGATGGACTTAGTATGATTATGACCAGGGATTATTCGGTATAATCATGACCATAATGTTATAAATGATGTGAAAATTAAAAGTCCTCATTGGCCCGTAGTGCATTGATGGAAATTTTTGGTATGATTATGGCTATGGATTCTCTTTGGCCAAGGGTGCAAAGATGAATTGTTTTATGGCATGATCAGGACCGTTGATAAAAACAGGATTATCTTTGGCCTGTAGAGCATGGATAATTTGTGGTCGTGATACTAAAGAATATCCTTGGCCGTAATGCAGGGGTGATTCGATGATGTGGAATATTTATTAAGATGAGTCTCAACGATAAAAGTGATGAAAAACTCTTTAAATCATAAAAGATAGTAGATTTTATTCTCTACTTGACTCTTTTAATGGATTGCTTGTTCCGATGCAGTTAAACTTGATATTTATTATATTTTATCAGTTTAACATTGTTGAAGGCTAACGATAAATTATTCTCGCATTATCTTAGTCATAATATTTCTTCTTTGGGCTAGTTGAGCTCACCCTTTCTTTCTTTCATTTTTGTTCTCTTGTGAAATGAGAACATATAGTGGGACTAGTCGGGAACAGAGTGATGGTTCTAGATGGTGCATTAGTAGTCCTCACTATTCTGTGAAATAGTGTGATAATAATTGTAATGAGGACTCCTTTTGAGTTTGTATAATCTCTAGTAGACAATATTTGTATTCAAACTCACAGTTTATGTTTTGTCGTATTGTACATGACAGTTGTATTATTAAGTTGTATTTGAATTCTGTACCATGTATCTGGCGACTCAAGATGGGTGATGTATACCTAATTTTGGGGGCGTCACATTGCACCCAACATACAACTTAGTGTTCTACACGCGAAGAGAAGATTTGGTGGAAGAACACTTCAACCAGGGGTTTTCTTATTCCAAATCTCCCATTCCTTGTATTTGTCTGATAATGTGTAATGTATTAAAAATGCGTGTTAGTACCATAGCTATGAACTAACTCCATTTTTAGGGTTGCAATGTAACCTTCTGATTAACTTAATCAACTTTCTCTCTCATTTTATATAATGAATCATTTTGGAATGGGTTGTTGTATTTTGTATTTAATGTCTGATTGCTTGATAAAGAAATTGGTATTGATAGTGATGGAAATTGATAAATGGACATTCATCTCATCTTTAAATCAACAACACACATTATCACCATGACATTGGAATGTGTGCTTAATGTGCTAATAGGATAGACATATCCTTATTTGCCTTGTGTGACCTTGAGATTTAGCTTAATGACCTTGACCGAGTTAGTGTCACTAATAGACATATTGTGTTCTAGCTGGTTAGGGATGTGCATTTAACCTTCGACAGAAGCTTAAGCCTATTAATGTTCTCGGTTGGCCATTCCTTGATTCTTTTGTATTATGGAGAATTAGAAGATTAGGTGAATCATTAGGGGAGTTGTAATCCTTTCTTAACTTCCTAGCACAACTACTTCTCTAAATTTTATAATCTTGTTGAAATAGCTTAACCAACCATTTGTTTCACTCGTTTAGATAAGTTTAGTAACGACTTTACCTTAGTAGTTGTTTTCTATTAAGACTTCGTCCTCGTGGGTTCGACACTCTACTTACATATATTACTTGTGGACCGCGTATGCTTGCGCGCGATTTGGCAATAGCTAAATCGGCCAACAAATGCCAGTCAAGCCAAGTCAAAATTGTAGGCACTGCTCTAAATCCTGGAGTCCTCAAACCATCAAGATTGTAGTTAGTCAAGCGTTGTCAAAGCTAAGGCAAAATCATAGATTGCTATATGATTCCCATCAGAGGCTGACGAGTATAAATTGCCTACAAGTACTTATCATCATACCACGATCGTAGTGCTCATCAGTAAGCATCAAAATCGTTGAAGATCAAGTTTGATGAACAAAAATGTTTGACATCATCAACTGACATTTGAACGTTGTTATGATTGAGAAACCCAATACCCTCACCAACAACCTTGGTTGAATCGAAGAATCAAAAAGTAAGAAGAAACGTGTCTACCAAATAGTTTGTTGATAGTGACGTTTCAGATGTGTTAGGTGAGAAAGTAGACTGATGTGTCAGGCAAGTCAAAAAGAAGCTTTCACATCATCAGGATGTCAACATCAAAGCACTCAGAATACCCGAATCATTAAATGCTCAAACGGAAGCCTCTCAATGGGAAGATTTCAAAGGCACATATATAAGGCCAACAAATTGAAGATGTCAAGTAAGCAAGGAACAAGAACGAAAAAGAAGATCACAAGAACATCTGACAAATCTTCACTCCACGATTCAGCTATATCTTGTTTCGCTACTAAGTTTATCATAACTTGGGTTTAAGGCAACTTAGTAGCACAACAACAACAACCTCGATCAACTACACTCATTGTAGAGTTGCCAAACCTGCTAGGTTTGAAGAGTACTTAGTGTACTATCTTTCCAAGTGTGTTGGGCTTGAAGAGTTCTTTGTGAACTAGTTTTCCAGGACTGCTGGTCTTGAAAGAATCTCAGTTATTCGAAGATTGTATCAACATCCTTAGTGGATTTCCTACTTGTAAGACCCCAACTTTTTAATGAATAAAATCAAATTCCTCTATTTATTTTGGTGAATAATAAGGTATTAATTTGATATAATATTTTGGTTATGGGTGAAATGTGTTTGCAAAATAAGCAAGTGGTTATAAAATATTCAATTGTCGGGGAATATTCGTTTGGTCGTGGAATATTCTTTCTGTCGGGGAATATTCGTATGACGGCGCATCCATTTGTGGGCCCCATAACGGATAATTGGCTCGATGAAGAAAACGATAAAATTGAATAACTAGGCGTAGTTATTATCAATTAAGATCATTGGAATAATTCGATGGTTAAAATACTGATGTCGCGTCAGCATAAAGATTGTTGAATTATTGATCCTTACGTAAGAAGGCACTACTCAATAATTGTTACTGAGATTTCTTGTTCAATATTTTATTTTATTGATTCAATAATTCTTTGCGTTGATATTTTATATTATTATTGCTCAATAATTGTCGCACAAGATATCTCCATTATCGGATCAATAATTCATATTATTTGAATAATATTATTAGATAGCATTATTGGCAATGTCTAGAAAGTTACATCGAGGAGAGGTTTGGTCACCTAATTCCGGCGCCCGAAGAAGGAGAAATCCTTATCGAAAAGCCCCTCTTTCCCGGGAATGACTGGTCATTATAAATGTGATTACGTAATATTATTTGTGAATAATTAATTATTGATTCATATGATAAGGAAATATTTATTTTATGTGAATATAAATGATGGATTTATTTATGTGGTTATTAATGAAAGAATTAATCTTTTGAGATGTTTTATCAAGATTTTGCCGGATTGGAAGTATTTAAAAATCATTCGTTTGTGGATTTTGGGTATTTTTGCATTTGGAATTTGGAAAAACTCAAAGCTGCTAAAGTTGTAGAGAATTCGATTTAGTGTGGAATGGACATAAAATTAGTATTTTTTTTTTGATAAGCGGGCTATTTTCTATGAATTATTAAAGTTTCGATTATTGTTTAAATGATAAAACATTTTGGAAAATTCTAGAATTGGTTGGTGAGAAATGTGCTCAATTGAATTTCAAATGTGGTGGTGGTAATAGTAATGAGTAAAGCCATCGGTGGCAGGTTAGTCCTCTATGGCCTTCTAAACATTTTCCTATAAATAGGGTGTTTAGTTAGAATTGAAAATCACACCAGAATTCATAAGTTTTCTCTCTTTTTCTCTCTATATTATCGAGCGTATTCTTGTGAGTATTTTGATACTTTGAGTGTTCTTTATACGGTGCAAGTTCCTTCAAAGACTATATCTAGTATTCCAAATGTAAATATTATCTTTCCGAGGTAAGGGATGTTATTTTCTTCAGAATCGATATTATTTCTTCAATATCATTATGCTAAAATATTGGTTGGAACTTTTTATCAAATTTGGAACTTTTCACGTTTGGGGTTCTATTTATTCACGAGTTACTATTCATGAGTACTATTCACGAAGCATGATGATTTTTCTTGTGAAATTTTTATCTTTTGGTGTCAGAGTTACTTATTCACGATACTAAGACTATTCACGTATCTGATAATTATTCATGAATACTGTAAGATTATTCACGGAAAAATGAATTTTTCTTCTTTTTGTCCAAGTTGTCTATTATGGTTACTATCTTTGATTGTATCCATGTTTTGATCTTTATTCTTGAATTTTGCTTCAAAATTGGTTATTATGGAGTATTATTGATCTTGGATAAACCGTAATGTCGAATCTCAATATTTGTTTCACTAGATTCGTTTTCTTTAATATATTTTTCATCATCCCCTCATTCTAAATGATGATATTCTTGAATATCTTCGCTCAGAAGTGGTGAAGATGAATGATTAATCGATGAATATCTTTTGGCATATGAAAAAGATGAATGATTACCTAATGAATATCTTTGGCAGTAGTGCAGAAGATGAGCAGCGTGTTGAGATGAACATGAATTAATTGGTGATATACAAATGAATATCTTTGGCCCGCAGCCGCAAAAGATGAATATTTGATTAAAGATGTATATTGATTGTTGTTATTCTTTGGGATAAAATATTGATGATGAACTTTTAAATCTTAGAAGATAGTAGAATTCTTTTCTACTGACTTTTTTCTAATGGATTCGCTTATTCACCGCAATTGTTGATCTAAAATTTGTTGTCTATTATATTTTATCGATTTTTTCTGTTGAAAACTAATGATAATTTGTTGTATATTATCTTAGTCATAATATTTTCTTATTAGGCTAATTGAGCTCACCCTTTCTTTCAACTTTTCTTCTCTTGAAATGAGAATATAAATTGGGACTAGTCGGGGAATGGATTGACTGGTCGGATGGTTGCATTAGTAGTCATCACTATTCTATGAAATAGCGTATCAATAATTGTAATGAGGGACCCCTTTTGAATTTTTATATTATTCTATTAGACAATAGTTGTATTTAAACTCACATTAGATGTATGTTGTATTTTTTTACGACAATTGTATTACTGAAGTTGTATTTATTTTTGTACCATGTATTTGGCGACTCAGAATGGGTTGGATGGAATGGACCTATTTTGGGGGCGTCACACTACTCGTGGAGTAGAAGTCTTTAGTGCTCAGAACCTCTTAAAATACAGTGTCATTTACTTTCAGTCTCTTTAACTGTTATATCTGCTATAACTGTTGTTTGATTTATAACCTTGATTTTATCTTAAGGGGGTAACTAAATCATATATTCCGCTGTGCTAAATCAATTATTTAATTAACAAAATTGATAAGGTACTCTATAAACAAAATTTATAAAATATTTATTCAACCCTCCCCCCTTCTAGATAACTTTTGTGCCTCCGAGAACTAACAATGGTAAAGATGCAATTCATATCTACATGGAGTATAACTTGAACTAATTAGTTTGAAATGTAAAATGAACCACTCTTGGGTAATAACAATAAATTGATATGAACATGTATAACTTGAACTAATTAGTTTGAAATGCAAAATGAACCACTCTTGGGTAATAACAATAAATTGATATGAATGTGTAACATGTAAGTAAACCTGACAATCCACAAAATAGAACTCTATATGTAAATGGTTATGGAGACAACTGAGAAGGTAGTTTCTAATATGACCAACCTCTTCTTTCTTAAAACAGATTAAAGTAAAAAGTATAAGAAAGAAAACATCATATATTAGACATTCAATCAAACACCTGAAGTACATCTTGAAATCACCCACTCTATGTACAAAGAAAATTGCTTATTAATCCACATATTCACTGTTAGGGCATAGTTTTATAAGCCTGGTGGTTTAGGTGTGGTCTATCCCACGTGGAGGAATTTTCTAACATGGCAATACATAATCAAATTTTTGTCGCTAAAGTAAGTCATCGTCTCATGGTCAAATATTTTAGTTGGATAGGTAAATACAACTAAGTCATCAACGATATTGGAGTCCAATGAACTCTTTCCGACTTAAACGATTTTGCTTCGTTAAGACAACATTTTAAAAGTATAAGGAACAGAAGTTGACAAACTTCTTCCGTACGTAGAACATTCAACACTAGAACCCTCTACACAAGCTTTTTTTTTTTACTTTCTACTTTAATCGACGCATATACCTTAAATACGATGACTGAACATGATTAATTAAGAATATGAGTTATAAATATCATCAAAATGAATATATATATATATATATATATATGATATTATCTCTCAAAAGTATACATCCATTAATATTAAACCGGTCCTCCAAGCTTAAGTTTGTATGCTAGCTAGATGAATAAGCAAAATAGGATTTTAATTTATTTCAGATGGAATTCTATCAGAAATAATTCCCTCGGTTATAAGTTATTCCTGACAGACTTTCCGTCGGAAACAGGTGTCATTCCGTCGATAATTGATTATGTGTTAGCAAGAACTGTGACGCCTAAAAATGGTAATCATTTTCAACGGATATTCGATAAAATTAACATATTTCCGTGAGAATATTCTGTCGACAAAATACTATTCCCGACCGAATTATTTTTGTCGTAAATAATTCCGTCGGAATTAGCCTCTTTACTACTTGTAATGTAATGTCTAAAATGTCAATTTGCAACTTATCAAACATGTGGTGAGCAAGAATTATGTTTACCAAAGAAGTGACATGTTCAATATCTTCCATAGTAATTTGATGATTAGATAAAACATCATCGGAGGGAAACTGAGCGTCCCAAATCCATAATCACTTCAATTAATTGATGGCGCTACAGGTGGTCTCTAATTTTATATTGTATTTATTTTGACAACAACGATAATATACGCCCCAATTTGACGTCGAAATCTTCACTAATAGAAACTGAAGGCGTTGAATTTGAACAAAAAAGACCCAACAAATTTCTTAGAGACCCTAGTGATAATAGTCAGCCACATTATTTTGTAAGATTATTTTGTCATCAAAGTATTAATAATTCTATTTACCATGTTATTTTTATATTAAATATTAATTTATTTATCTTTCATTTTTTAAAATAATTTATGAAATGTTATATTAAGATTTTATACTCATTTTAGTCAATAAAATAAAATATTTATTATATTTTTTTAATTTTTATGTTTTCTCCTGAAACGTAAATTAAAAATGAATGGAGGAAATACTATATATATTTACAAAAATGTATGAAATGTATTTTTGTAAATATGCGGTGGCATTGTATTTATAAAAATGTCACCGCGTCCCTCCAAAACTATGTCGTTTTGATAAAAGAATAATATTTAAGGCGGAATGCTATTTAAAGAGAATACTCTTGATCCTGACCGTATATATATATACTTTCACAATCCTAAAAGCATAACTTCAAACATAAATTATGGAGTAATTTTTTTTTGTCTTAATGATGTTTAAAAATAGATAAATTAAATTATCTTGAAAAATATACTTAAATGAGGTCCAAACTCCAACATGTTTGGAGTAGACAAAATTTATTGGTAAATTATTACTCCAGTATATTATATGGGTCTAGTACTATTGAAGTATATACGGTCTATTTCAATTAAAAGTGAGTAGTGAGGTGAATATGTACAACGTGTATAATAATTGTCTATGCCTACTGCCTACTGCCTACTGCCTACTTGTGGAGTTTGTTCTGTCGCATCCTCATTGGTCATCAGATTTTCTTGTGATCCGCAATCGTTGAATAAGGAACGTCCATGATTATTGGATGGACCACATCACAACCAACAAACAAGCAAGCAAACAAAAACACAATTATGTTGTCAGTATTAATTATTCCCTTCAATTCACAAAAAAAAAAAAAAAAAAACCTCAGATTATAATCTTAATTACTTTGTTTATAAAATTTTAAAATTCAAATTATGATATGAATGTAATGTATTTTTAAAGAACCACTCAAGTTTACATAATGAGTCGAACCTGTGGTTTTTATATGGGTATAGAGATAAGACAAATATGTAAATTAATAAATTTAAGGGGACAGATTAATAGAAAAGTTAAATTTAGAGGGGTGAAAAAAAATCATAAACTAATTTTAAATACAAGTAAAACTTATTTGAAACTTATAAAAAGATATCAAAATTAGTTTATACTTTGAAATTAATTCATGGTTTTGTTTGAATATAGAAAGAAAATTTGATTTTAAAGTTTGAGCATTTGTAGAATCATTATTGAACTATAACAAGTAACTGAAATAAATTTCTAAATATATTGTATCTAAATGTTTTCTATTTGAAATTCTTTTTTTAGTTTGAATTATGAATATTTATTACAATTTATAAACATTATTATAATTACTTAATATTATGATTAGTTCAATAAAACATTATTTAACATCAATAAAAAAATTAAGTTTTAATTAATTAAAATTTTAAATGGAAATAATATAAAAGATTGAGGGGGTGATTCTCGTGGACCCTGTGGTCCATTGAATGAGGTAAGGGGAAAGGATACAAAGTTTTCTTTTTTGTTAATGACAAATATAAAATATAAATATACAAATTTTGGATCAAACAAGACGAAAGGTGCAAGTGAAAGGAAAGACAAAGGTCACGTGGGGGTGGGGGTCCTACTCCTATCAGATTTTAGGAGTGGTTAGCCTAAAAGTTAATTTTGATCCATTAATTTTAGACGCATAAGTTTTTTTACGTGTCAGTCAATTGATCAATTTAATCGAATCCGTAATTCAGCATGATTTGACTTTTTCAGATGCATTTTATTTCTTGCTCTACTAATAAATTGATTAATAATAATAATTGTAGCTACCAATTAAACTTGGAGTATTGGGGTTGGTTTTTTAATTTAACCATATAATAACTGGCATTTGAAGTCCACATGTATATACAATCTTTATTTTATTATATTGGACTTTCATTCTTCCCCTCTCCCTTAAATTATCAGACCTTCCAATACAATGATGTGCATATCTATATATAGACCGCGTGTTTCATTAATTATTGGTGGTCCTTTCCCTGAATTTGGCTTGTCGTCATTGGTTTATGAGCAGCAAGTATATATATATATATATATATATACAGGGGGATCAGGGACGTTCTCAGCAGACGGACTCAACAACGGACTCCGAGTCAAAATTAGAAAAAGGATAGGATACAGGTCATACAAAATAAACTGAATCATGTATATCCTAATATATCCCCAAACGAATTTTCCCAATCTTCAGTCTACGATTTCCCCAATCTTCAGTCTACGAATATCCCCAAACCCTTCGATGCTTCTTCTTTCGCAACGAATGTGATCAACAAATGTGATCTGAAGCAAACGAATTTTAAGGAGGTGAAGCAAAGGGGCGAATTCACGAATAGGTATATCCTAACAGGATTTCACGTCCTTGATTTCACCTCTGTGAATTCACGAACAGGTATATCCTAACAGTTATATCCTAACAGGATTTCAGCAAAGGGGCGAATTCACGAACAGGATTTCACAGAGGTGAATCAAAGGGGTGAAGTCTAGGGTTTTTTTTCCCTCTCAAAAATGTATATCTTTGCTTAATTGAGGATTATAAGATGATGTTTTTGTAGCTAAACTTATTTTTGTAGCTAAACTTGTTTTTGTTTTTACTTGTACTCTGTAGGATTTCACAGAGGTGAATCAAAGGGGTGAAGTCTAGGTTTTTTTTGTTTTGATGATGTTTTTGTAACATCACTTGTTCTTTGAAGTTTCTATCAAAGAAATGTAGTTAATAATGACTAGGGATGATTGCAAGCCTTCTTATTTGAAGTATCCTTAAGCAAGAACAACTTTGTTTTATTGCCATGCCACTTTGGATCACAAAAATGGAAATCTAGAGTTTATTTTATTAATTATGAAAGAAACGAAGTCTGCATTAACACTATATTACACTAAGTCTGCATCTAGAGTTTATTTTATTAACAGACAATGATGCTCATGATAATATTCTGCATTAATTGTGATTTTACTTTTGAATAAAAATATTTTATTCATTCAAATATACAATTTGGAATTATTGTTGTTCTTTTTTATGCCTATTCATTTGATAGAAAATATGTGTCAAATCAAATCTGCTTCTTCGCTACATCCGTATGGCCTCCGCTCATATATGTCGTTGTGGTACGGGCCCTTGTATAGTAAAACTTTCAATGTCGGGAAAAGAATCGGGTAGACACTATTATTCTTGCCCAAGAATGGTATGTATTTATGTATTGCAATTTTTTTATACTTGTTCCTTTTACATAAGTGAATAAATTTATTGTTCCCCAAAATATGCAGCAATGTGGTAACTTTACCTATGGTGGTGTGATTTGAATATGTTCGAGTGTTGCATAATCAAGGGAGGTTGCAGATGGACACATCCGAGCATTTAAATGTAACAACTCATCCAACGAATTCTAACGACTCCAACGAAGTAGCGATGATGAAGATTGAAATTCGTCAATTGCAACTAACTCAACGATTTGTCATAATTGTTAATGTTATGTATGCGGTGTTGTTAATTTTATTAAATCGGTTGTAATTTTGATAATGTTCATTATTTAACCAACACGTTATGTATGAGATTGGTGGATTTATGGTATGAAAAGTAACATGTTCTAAATCTGGATGCTCATTTCTATTTTGGACTTGACAAAATGCTAATTTTGGAATTGTTTGTGTGAACTCAAATGTATGGTTTGCTATGTTCACAAATTGACTGGGTTCACAAATCTTTCTCCTCTAAAGTTTCAGGATGGTTGCTACTTAATGCTTGCATACACGCTGCCCAAAATGAACGCCTCCCACTAAGAATAGTGGTACAAGTACTATTCTCTGAACAAGTGAAGATAAGCAATGCAATAGCCAATAACTCACTGAAAGAAACTGGAGACTCACTGAAAGAAACCAATGTATCACCTAGTATTATTCTTATATTACATTATACTAGTATTTTGATAAAAAAAAAAATACAAGTATCAGCTCTAGCTATTTATAATTAGTAAAACAAGGAATCTTCGATGTAAGCATGAACCCCCCATAGGCATCAATGCTCAGGCTCATTCAATTCCCCTTACAAAATGAACCTCATGTTTGTAGCTGCTGATACCCTTCAAAAAGTTCTTGCTTTTATTGTGTTGGGAGTAATCACCAAATTGAGCTCTAGAGGAAGCCTGAACTGGGTCATAACAGGTATTTCACTCTCAACATTACCCAACACATTGATCCTTGGGATTCCATTAATAAAAGCAATGTATGGGGATGAAGCAGCAGGGTATCAAGAATATACAAGTTTCAGAACCCTGTAAAATATAATGTGCCATTATCAAAGATTGATTAAACAGAAAAAAAATCTTTATCAAAACAGTTATTGTCCACCAAGATACCAAATTGAATATGCACAACCAACATGATGACTCAATGGAAACAAGAAACCCCTGCCTCAACATAGGAAAAACAAGAAAAAAATTACTTCAAGCACAAAGAAAACAGAGACCCTGTCATAAAACCAATGTATTAGTACGTTCCAAGCAAAGCCAAATTTAACTGAACTCATACAAAATATTGGTACATTCCAATCAATGTCATACAAAAGTAACAAAATACATAGTCTAATATCCAAAAGTAAATCAGTACACAATTGCAGTTCATTCCCTCATAATTGCAGTTCATATCCCTCATTCCCTCATAAATCAGTACATAATTGCGCCTCCAGCTCATTCCCTCATCGCTGCTCTGTTCCAGCCCAGTTCGATTCAAATCGAGACATAATCGAGACATAATTCCAAATAACAAAATACTGATGTTAGTTGACAAAATACAATCACCTAGAGATGAATAACTATCAACATCTACACTTGGGTTGGGAGTTGCTCCGTCATGACAAGGTGAATACCTACAACAAAAATGACAGCTAATAAGCACAACATATAAGACAAAAATATCTATGAAAACAAATGCAAAATTTGCAAATTTTTTACCGATTTGTAAGCATCGGACAGTTTCTTTTGTCGTGCGTTTGGCCAACCAAACCACACCCATTACACCGTCTAGCTTTAGATTTTTTTGGTCCCCCTAATGCTTTCTCTTTCCCTCCCTTAAGCCTTTTACCACAACCCTTTGCACACACTTGACTCGGTTCGTTGTAGTAGTTGCTACCCCCACTCCCTGAAGTAACTACACTTGGAATTTGACTTCTTTCTACAGTATCAACAAAACTTGTACCACAACTAATCATTTGATTAATTTTATCATGTGCACCACTCAAAGCATCAATATAAACCTTAGTTTCTTCTTTGCTGGTAAGGGCCTTGTCAACCATATCGAAGGCTAGTTGCATTAAGTGACTCCGCTTCAGTAGATATGTCCTGTTATCAGTTATCTCAATGCCACTACCATCAACGACTACCCCAGATTTAACTGTTTTTGTCCATCTACTCAAAATGTATTGCCTTGGCAATATTTCATAATCATGCATTTTGTGCAAATATCCCAACACGTATCTACAAGGAATTCCCATGCTCTCAAATTTTTTGCAAGTACATGAAGCAAAATCCTTAACCTTGTCATAATGAATTTGTCGCAATGGATAATTACCGCCACTTTTTTTCTTGCAAATTCATTACACACAATTGATCTCCATCCTCATTTATAAGCTCAAATTTAAAAGTCAAGCTCTCCCACATCTCATCCTCGAAACTTAAAAATATATCGTGTGTATAGATATCAACCATACGCACCAAAAAGTCGTGAAGCATTTTCATTTTAGGCTTCTCGATCATGTCTTTGTGATCCATGATAATTCTTCATGACGTTGACCTTTCAAGTCCCCTACCAAAATCAATCATAAAATCCACCAATGAATTATTTTTTTGAAACATATTTTTTGAAGAATGAGTGAGAGCTTTCAGCTCGTTGGCTACTTGACATTCCAGCTGAGAAAACATGATTCGTATATGTCGGCACCCATTTAGCACGAATTTCAAACATTGATTGTAGCCATTTGTTGTCACTTAACCCACTATTCTCAACCAACTCTATCCATTTCAAATCAAACTCTTCCTTAATCTCTGTTTTCCATATCGATTTGAAAACTCCTTATAGTAAGTAATCGTATTTAATCGAATCTATCTTCTCAGAAAATTTAGTTAAAATGTGCCAACTACAATATCTATGAAATGTTGTTGGTAGAGTTTGTGAAATTGCATTTGTCATAGCAGGATCTTGATCAGTAATGATCATCTTAGGGGCATCACTTGACACGGCTTCCAAAAATTGGTTGAAAAGCCAAACAAATGAATCTATGGTCTCATTACTCAAGAATGCACATACAAATATTATTGTTTGACCATGATTATTAACCTCCATTAGTGGCGCAAAAATTAATCCATACCGATTAGTGTTGTATGTGACGCCCCCAAAATTAGGTATACGTCACCCATCTTGGGTCGCCACTTACATGGTACAGAATTTAAATACAACTTACTAATATAACTGTAGTATGCAATACGACATAAAGCGTGAGTTTGAATACAAATATTGTCTACTAGATATTATACAAACTCAAAAGGAGTCCTCATTATAATTATTATCACACTATTTCACGAATAGTGAGGACTACTAATCTTATCCTCTGGACCATTACTCCGTTCCAGACTCGTCCAAATTATTTTCTCATTTCTTGAAGAAAACGGTGAAAGAAAGGGTGAGCTCAATTAGCCCAAAGAAGAAATATTATAACTAAGATAATGCAGAATAAATTATCAATAGTCTTCAACAATGTTAAACCGATAAAATATAATAGACAACCCGGTTTAAGCTGCGGTGGAATATCTGATCCATTAAAAGAGTCAAGTAGAAAATAAAGTCTACTATCTTTTAGGTTTTAAAAGGTTTTCATAAATTTTTATCACTAAGACTCGGTTTAATGAATAAACCACAATATCTAATCATCCCCGCATTACCACGGTCAAGGATTTTCATCAAATTATCAATGGTCATGACTATACTTAGAATCACCCCTGGTCATAATCATACCAAAAACTATCCATCAACTTGCATTACAGCCACCTTTGAGGACTTTTATCACATCATTTATAACAAGCCGTGATTATCCGAATGATCCCTGGTCATAATCATACTAAATTCATCTATGCGTCGACCCAAAGATAACATAATATAACATGAGGATGATGACAATGACATAATAATTCAATAAAACAAGTTCACGAATTAATTTATTCAGAACTAATAACGTCCAAATTGTCGACATGATCATTGCTTTGTAGAGTAAAATTCAAGAATGATCGGAAGAATATTTCCATGAAAGATCTTTGGATGAAACGCAAATATCAAGAATATTCTACTAATTTCATGGAGTATAGAAGTCAAAGTTTTAACTAAATTGGGTATAATAAAGAATGGAATAACAAAGGAAATCACCGTAAATGCAGACTGCAGATAGATGGTTATTCCAGCGAATAATACACTACTGAGAAAAAGGCCTATCGGCGACCGAGGATATCAATAGCATATCCGGTCGCAGGAATACTTATAGCGACCAACATCGGTGATCGTAATTGAATCTGGTCGCATTTATTATCGTGATCGCGACGCGATCGTTTCTTCTCGCTAACATTAGTTTCCCTCCCAAAATTTGGTGCGAAAAGGTGGCGCGTTTATTTGTTGCGACCATATATATATCGTATTCCATAATGCGATCGCTAAAGGGCCGCGTCATAAAAAATCGTGATCGTATGCGGTCATTGATCAACTAAAACTTATTGCACTCGAGTTCGCGATATCGATAGAAGAAAAAAAAAGAAAGAGATACACGAGGGAGAAGAGGAGAAGAGGGAAGAGAGGACTGCTGACCGCCATTTTGACTACCCGGCTTCACCACCGCCGCACCACCACTTCACCACCATGCCAGTAAACTAATTTTGGGTTTAATTTGTTTGTTTAATATGCTTTAGAATTTGTGTTTAATTTAGGGTTTTAATTTATTTTGTTATAAAATGATGAATCCTCGAATGAATTAGTGTTCAATTTGAGTTTTGAAATTTAATCTAGGGTTTAATTTGTTATATATTAATCGAAATTTGAATTCAACTTGGGTTTGATATATTGGAAATTTGGATTTGATATGTATTGTATTGTATCGCAATTAGTGTTTGATTTGTGTAAATACATATTCTACAATTAAGTTTTAATTTGTATAAATTTGAGTTTGATATGTAATGTATGAGCAGAGAAAAGAATGTATCAATTTTTGGTTTGTTTATGCATGTTTAGGTATAGTGTGTATATTTGATATATTGGAAATTGGATTTGATATGTATTGTATTGATATCTTTAATTAGTGTTTGATTTGTGTAAATACATATTCTACAATTAAGTTTTAATTTGTATAAATTTGAGTTTGATATGTAATGTATGAGCGTAAAAGAATGTATCAATTTTTGGTTTGTTTATGCATGTTTAGGTATAGTGTGTATATTTAATACATTCGCGAATTTTTTTTATTAATTAATGTAGTTGCGAACATTTATACTATTAACTTGAGGCTATTGTTGATCCACTAGAGCCTATTAAGGGGCTATTGGAGTTGATGAAATTTGGGCTTGGGGCAACGAGGCCACACGAGGCCACGCCAAGCTTAGCTAAACCTCTGAGGGCGAAGCCAAGCTTGGTTGTTAGCATGGTAAGCTATTTGAAACATTAAGCCAAAATAAGCGATCTTTAGGAAGCTGTTAGTGCTGACGAGAGAGAAGGTAACTAGACACATATGGTGATAAAAGAGATTTTATCTTTTTAACAAGGGTATTTAACACTTATGTATATAAGAATAAAGCTACAAAATGTTATAGAAGCTATAAATTGCTCAACCAAGTTATGCATGCTTTACAAGTATGCTCAAGTCATATGGTTACAAGTATGCTCAAGTCATATGTTAATTAACATTTATAATGTTTATGCATAGTAGTAGTCTTAGTGGAATCATGGACCTCTATTCGCATCAGTAGTTGGATGGCACGACGAAAGTCAAGTGCCCGTATAAATCTTCTGATTGAATTTAGAATTTGGTTGCAAAGTGTTTTTGGAGTACGCGTATAGTCACCCAGAATGTATGAATGGTAAGTCGCAGACATCGATGTCCATGTTTAAAGTGTAAGAATGTAAATTATATGGACAGAGACATGGTAAACTATCATTTACTTATTTACGGGTTCATGAGAAATTACGAAGAATCTTTGGTGGGCACATCGGTAGAGAAGAGATGGTGACATCACACAAGTACACAATTCGAGGCGTTAGTACTCATCGTATTATGAATGAAATGGTCCATGATATTAGGCCGATTTTGATTGGGAGCAAGGCAAGAGAGCAACCTATGAATTCGATGCCAAAGACTTCTTTAAGTTGTTAGATGAGGTAAGAAGCCATTTGTGGCATGGTTGCACCAAACACACTACATTATTCTGCAGGTGGCGACATTACTTAACATCAAGGTTGATCACAACATGAGCACATGAGTGTTTTGAGTCACTCTTGAAGGCAATTAAAAGTATGTTGCCTGACGGTGAGAAATTACCTGGTAACTATTATTTTTGTAAGAAAATGGTGAAGAAGTGTTTTGAGTCACTCTTGAAGGTAATTACTATTGACGAAGGTAATTACTATTCACAAAGGTAATTACTATTGTGAAGGTAAATACTATTGACGAAGGTAATTACTTATTCACAAAGGTAAATACTATTGTGAAGGTAATTCTTATTCACAAAGGTAATTACTTATTCACAAAGGTAAATCTTATTGTGAAGAGACTCTTAGATGATGACATATGAGCCCCCATAAAATAATCAAACTTACCACAAACGTCCCCATAATGTAAGACTCTTTATATACATCAAGGATTGAATAAATATTACCACAAATCATTTTATTTTAATCAACACATATTTAATCTTTCAACAATTATTAATCATTTATAACTTGTCGTCTCAATAATATAACATATTATACGGATGATCTTTGTGACAATAATTGAATCAATAATATAAGAGATATGATGCAAAGAATTACTATAGCGATAATTGAGTATAGTTAAGTGACTTCTCACGTAAGCATCAATAATTAATACTGGTGTGTCTTTACTACGCAACCACGCCAGACATCGTATTTTTACTACTAAGGGTAGTTCAACGGTTTTAACGGTAACACCTCTTTCATTATTTTTATAGAAAGATAATTTTGTCGCTTTTTAACTACGACAATACTTCCGATTAATGGGTTCCACCATCGATTGAGTAGTCGTCACGAATATTCCCTAGAAGAAAAAGAATATTCCGACCAAACGAATATTTTATAACAACTTGCTTACTTTGCAAAATTTATAAATATTACCCACAACTATAACATTATATCAAATTTATTCCATAATATTCAAAAATAATATTTATGGAAAATTCATCTTTATTTATAAAAGCTGGGGTCTTACATTGTACGTAGTATCAAATATCACTACATCACCATAAAAACTGTAAGCCCGTCTAGAGGTTGAATCAGCCCAAAAACAATGAGTAATCATGTTTTCATCATTTGACTCAATTTTGAAATAAAATGATGGATTCTTTCCTTGTTCACCCATTAAAAACTCGTGCAACATATGTCCATCATGTCCTTTCATCTCATCATGGCTTATCTCTTTCGAGATTATACAAATCTCTTCGCGTCTAACCAATATTCTCAAACCCCATCACTCCAAGCAAATTGAATTGTTGATGCGATGGTATATTTACCATCTGAAAAGTCATTGAGCTGTGGCCTTTTGGCGATTGATATATTGTGGTGAGATCGCAACAAATGTGTTTTTCGTGGAGTTGTTAATGGGTGACAATGACCTCAACAAATATACTAACAACATATAAAGTCTGCAGTGACATCCTGATAGCAAGTTTTGCTTTACAACCCTCTTTAATTGATCCCACGCGCTTGTTGCCTCAATGTTCGCCATTGTTGTAGCATTCCCTGCTTCCAACAAACAAACTCTTTCCTTATGATCTCACTACTTCCCGTCTCTTTTTTTCGGACCAATTTGAACACTAAAGCCACTCTCTTTTGCATATGCATTGTAGAAACTAAAAGCATCATCTATTGTTTGAAATTCTTGACCCATTTTTGGTTTCAGCTCTGGTGCTACTTGAGGATTATACAAATTATTTGAAAAATTAGGATCTAACTCAACATATTGCTCCTCATTTAGCCCACTCTCTAATTCAAAGTCTACATTCCCCCCTTTTCCCCCCATACCATACTCTGCTTCAACACTATCCATTTTGATTAAAACCTATAATGATTAAATTTGGTAATTAACTTTTCAGAATATAATAAAATTGTGAAAACCACAGCCAAAATATATTACATAACTGCAACCAAATTTTACATAACTGAAAACCACAGCCAAAATATCCATTGTTTTTAAATTTCATTACAAAATGGAAGCAGTGTTACCTCGTCTGCTTTAGGTATTGCAGGATGATTTGCTGCTTCTATGATGCATACCCTAGCTTCTATGATTTGCAACAGGCTTTGAGAGAGAATCGGGGAAAGGAGTGAGAGTAAGCCAGACCAAGTTCGCGATATTTCGCCAGACCAAGTTCACGAGAGCTCGCCAGACCAAGTTCGCCTGAGCTTGGAAGGGTTTGGGGTGAAGTGTACGAGGGAATCTATTATCGTTTGCTTCAGATCACATTTGTTGATCACATTCGTTGTGAAAGAAGAAGCATCGAAGGGTTTGGGGATATTCGTAGACTGACGATTGGGGAAATCGTAGACTGAAGATTGGGGAAATTCGTTTGTTTTGTATGACCCGTATCCTATCCTTTTTCTAATTTTGACCCGTGTGTTAGGGAGTCCGTTGTTGAGTCCGTCTGCTGAGACCGTTCCTGATCCCCCTGTATATATATATATATATATGTATATATATATAGTGTGTGTGTGTGTGTGTGTGTATGCATACATGCATGCTTGCATGGTACGTTGTAATTGTTGGATGAGAGCATATGTGACAGTAATCACATTCAGAATTTATGAGCATATGTGACAGTAATCACATTCAGAATTTATTACACACACACACATATATACGGACTCTCGGACCTGATTAAAATACGGATTAAAATAGATTTAAAGGGACTGGCCAGTGGCCATACTAGACTCCCGGATGAGGATTAGGTCCGGACTCTCGGACTCCCGGACTCTCGGACTCCCGGTCTGTTTGAAAGGGACTGGTATGGACAGCTTGAATAGATTCTTTGTTCCTAAATTTCTAAATTGTGTAAAGGACAGAAGGGTAGCGTCTTTTTTAATTGCCTTTGGTAAGGGATATGAAATTTGAGGTCATATTTTTATGAATCCATTCTTTCACGGGTAAAGAGAGGAAGAGATTAGGATTAGGATTTGAGATGAACTTATCCCACACCATCTTAATATTTATCTCTCCAAACATCCACCCATATATAACCATTGGTCCCCTCCTATCATGCACCTTGTAACCATTCTTGGCCGCCCAGCATGCATGGCTACATTGTTATCCCTAGCTTTACGAATGCCCAGACATGATCAGGCTCAAGTTATGTTTTAATAACTTCTTCTCAATTCAACGGAATTAAATAAATATAGCAATTAAGTTACATGACTAAATTTAATATGTTTGCTAATTTTTAATCAACTTCTTAATTCATAATAGACGTACAGGGCACAATTAAGACTAGAAAAGTTTTTGTATGGATCAAAAATAGTGAATACTACTGAACACACTATCAATCATAATTTGAATTTTTGGAAGGTCAACTAGAGAATGAAAATGTGAATACACAGAGTAAATAATTAATGTGAGAATTAGAAAGATGTGAATATAATAATGTCTTTAGAAGAAAATTTCAAAAGCAAAGATCGATCATAACACTCTGCTACTACTACTTTTCAGGAATAAAGCTGCAGGTCATAATAGCTCAAGTGAAGTGAAAAGTGTATGTGCATGTTACACGTGTATATATATATATATATATATATTTCATCCCCCTCCTCGCTAAGATATTAACTAAGCAACACTAACTAATGGCTAAAAGCTATACCATTACAAAGATTTTCACAAGCAGAATCTCAAGTAACCAAAATCTACAACAATATTTCATCCAACTCATGCACAAGATTCTCCACCTCCTCCCCTAGTATTTACATTATTAATCCCTAGGCTTCCACTCTTCTTAACCGTCTTGCTCAATCGAAAAACAGGATGCCTACATAGCCTTCTCACTCCTTTTGCGAAACTTAGTCTGTTAAGAATCCCCCCTTCAGCTTCGAAACCATTTTCTGAGTTGCCCTTCGTGCATGTAACAGGTGATCTCCTACCTGACGTAGAATCATAATCCTCTTCGGTACCATTCTTGCTCTTAAAGCTCCAAAATTTCTCCTCCGACTCAGATTCCAGTCTGTCTAAAGTGTCACTCCGCAAAAGGTTACCAGGCCCAGGCCCAGGCTCCTGATCAGGCACACAGCTATCCAAGGATTTCTCATTATTTGATGCCAATCTGTTTGAATTTTTTAAATGGGGTGCACCCTTACTACTAGGGGAATCCTCACATGATGAGAGCAGCCATACTGTTGTACTTGATTCTTCTCTATCTCGAAGGGTTTTTATGATCAGTGTTTTGAGCAAATTCATTACTTGAACAGCATGAATCAATGCGGTCAAAGGATCTGCCATCTGCATCAAATAGGAATAATATCCGGTTATTAATATATACGGTAACTAATGTTGAATAAGTTTGTAAACCAGGAGATTCCTTAGATTAGTTACTACAAAGACATTGTGCGTGCGCCAACAGAGACAAACCCCTCTAACCGTGGGTACATATAGACAAAACCCATTAAAAATTAGGTAATTAAATGAGTCACAACGCAGTACGTTTATCTCCTTAATATCCTCTAGCCGACGATAACAAACACAGAACAACATTGTAGTAACTTCTGGTTTCCCACTTTAGGAAGTTCATGCAAGATACCAAAGGCTTTGGCCCGAGTGTTATTACACAACTCATGTTAACCATGAGGTTGGAGTTCGACTTGGCAAACAAAATTAGCACAAAAAAAAGGAAGTTCATGTAAGATTTGTAGCGCTAATAATTTTGAGACTTCAACTGTCGAGGTTGTGTTTATTTGTAGCAAGGTTATAAAGTCAAAAACTTTAAAAGTGGTCCAACAAGATCTATTTAGGAAACTATATAAATGATCGCATACCTGAGTCATGTTGGGTGCAAAAACCATGGCAATATTTCGTGCATTCATTTTGTTTATATGTTCATTCTGCACAACATCTGCCATCAAATTGATTGCCCAGTCAAGCAGTGCAACTTCAGATGGAGGAAGTTCTTTGACAAGTTGTGTGCACTCCTCTTCCGTGTTGCAATTCATCACCTGTTCTGCAGTCAGCGAATCAAGCACTCCAGTAGGAAGTTCTCTGAACCATGCCTGCATGTTATCAGAAGATTGTGGGTTTAGAACATGAAATGATAACACAAAACTGGATCACATCATGTTTGAATTCTAAAATGTCGTCTCAAATTGATTTTAAAAGGTGAAAATTGCTATTATATTTTGAAACAGAACAGTGTTATTCTCTTTATCTTTTCGGGTTCAATCTCATTTCAGGGTAGTTATATAATGGTTTTATTTTGTAGAATGCACTTGGATGGGCAATGCATTGCCTGGAGCTGTATGTGCAAGGCAAGTGTGAAATATATTGGCCCCGATTTGGTGATGTTATGATGATGCCTTTAAATTTTGATTCTTCAAGGATGCTATGTTTATGATAATTGTTAATTGGAAAGGGTATTATGGGTAATTGACCATAATATGAAGTAGGGTTGGAATAAGATTAGTAGGTATATATACTATCTATTGTAAAGCCTCACGTAATTCAAGAATCATCAATAAAATAAGTCACCGCGAAAGACTCCAAATTAGGAAACCACGTAAATCTCTTGTGTACTTCTTAATTCTCTATCGTTTGGGCGAGTGTGTGTAATCCTATAATTCTAACAATAATGCTAACTTACATTTACGGACTACATGCATGCCTACATGATAGGTTAAATATTGAACGATTCGTAACCATGGCTACATAGTAGGGTTGGGGAAGATCAAATGTACGCAACATTGCCTCTATTGACAGATTAGACTGTTTCCAAAATCTGAATCTTTGACCAAGTATTCAACAAGTGAACATTTGACCATCACACCAACAAGTACCTTACTTATGGCCATTTGTAGATTTAATAGCTAGAACTCATCAAGTGCCTCCTCATGCAATATGAATTTGTTGTAAATTAAAGGATATTTGTGTTTTAAGAATTAGAAAGACGTAAATTAGTTGTGCTACTATAAATAAGTAACTTTTGATATAGGATATTTTTGTATACCGCCAAACTGATAAAATCTTGGCCATGCCAGTGAACACATGTAATTGGATCCTAGACCTTTTTGGTGATCGACTGGACTCGGTTTAAAGATAGATGCATGAAATCATGAACTGTTGCCACATTTCTGTACCAATTAGTATTTGCTATGGATCCCTTTAGCATGACTAAGAGTCTAGCTAGGATCTCACTCTTATGCTAATACATAATAGAAAGTGTCCATAGAACTAAAATATGTGCCATTTCATTTCGACACATGAGCTGGAAAGGATCAGACTTTAGTTGAAGGAAATGAAATTTATAGCAGTTCATTGACAACCAATAAAGCAAAAATGCTAGTCAATGTAGTTTACAATACGAACATATATAAATTCATCACCATAACGTACTCATCCTCATCCACTCTAGTGATCTAGATCGGACTCTTCCACGGTTAGAAGGGAGTATGCCTCCTAAAATATAACCGAATTAAGTAGACATTTCATGTCTTAAAACACAATTAATATAAAAAAGTGACCTAGCTAGTCGACTGAGTCTGTGCAGTTCACAAGTAACCGCATTGGGCTTCTAAATTTTAAAAATTGAATGTTTGTGTACAAGTTACATGGTACAGATAGAGTGAGATAATTAAAGCCTTGAATACCTACCTTTATCAACCCTGCTAAACAATGAACATCGATTCCACGTGGCACAAGACCTTTGTTCAGCTGGTTCCGAACTTGTTCTTCTCTACTATTTTCAGCATTTACCCGGAATATTCCTTCCGCCTTCAAGCAAGACACATGAAATGAATGCCAACAGTCTCGTTGTGGTAACAGTCAACAACAACTATACAAGTAGAATATATAAGAAATGCATACTTGAAGGCCTCCTTCTGAATACAAACGCTTCTGCATCATAAGAAGAATAGTTGGCAAGCTATTCCCCCTTTGATCATAAGAACACTGCATTGAGTTGGCAGAAACTCCAAAAACGCTTACACTGAATTAACAATAAAAAAGATCCCACAGAAAAATGCAGAATTAATAGAATATATCAGTTATACTTCAGTAATCCAAGGTGAAGATGTAAGCAAATGAACGGGATGATTCTTTGTACTTGTTTATTCAACGCCAGCTCTTCAAATAAGTAATGAAAAATTAGCATTTCTCGGTACTGCTTACAGAATTATATATATAAATTTACACCCTCCCATACGGTCATGCCCAAAAGCCAGCATTCCAGAAAGTAGCACCAAGAACATTTTCCATCTTTTAGATACCTAACAAACAAGATTGTACTGACGAGCATGAAACATGATAATTTCAACAATTTTCACCTTTGCAAATTTTGCTCTGCAAGCAGATGATATTGACATATGTTGAGCATCACTCCTATACATTGATTTAGATTGGAACTAACCTAGGGAGCACTACAAAACACGCTTTTTAGATCACACAAAACTTCCATGCATGTCGTGTTTCTTTTTTCAAACGAGTCATCACTAGAACATGCAAGTAATAGTTCAAGGGCACTAGGTAAAAACAAGTTACCGGGAATGATATCATGAAAATCATTTGGGGTGACAAAGGCAAAAGATTAAATTCCTCATAAGTTAATTAATAGCATTAATTGATTTATTGCTATATAGAAAACTTGGTTGCTAGACTGAGATGAGATAAGACCACATCAAACAGGATATCCTGTTTGAAAGACTAGTTCTCTGTCCTTGGATATTGTATAGCTTATTTTCTTTGAACCATGCATTGGTGGTACGTAACTATTAAATGCACAAGGGAACAATAGTAAGCGCTTAATTTCTATCCTTCCAGTCTATATGATACTACTTACTGTTCTTGAAGCATTCAAAAATTTATGAATTAATTCGAGATCATACATTCATATTTCACCTATCAGAAAATTAGTTACTCAGTCAAGTCATGATGGTGAGGACCAGTTAGTCTCACAAAAGAATTCCAAACAAATACTATGAGAGAGAGAGAGAGTAACATTTGGTGTTGAACTTTCTTAAAGAGGAATAAACAATAAAAAAGAAGTTGAAAAATTCATATCACAACCTCATTCATTTTTTCAAAATTTTCTGGCTCAATTTCCGTTTAAATTTTATCTTCTTATGAAGTTCAACCCCATGACAATTCATGAACTAATCACAGAGTACCGATCTTTCCAAATAGAAGAAGAACTCCTAGCTCCTCCTTAAAATAGGCTAAGAGTAATTATGCCATTAAATTCCAATTGTAGGAAGCAGTTATTGATACCTCATTTTCTACTAGCCCCACCCCCACTTTCCATTACTAAAGGTAGCCAGGTCAGATCTGTTGTTTTGACATGGTGTCATTAATTTGAGTAAGACCTGAAGCTGCAAACCATGAGAAGATAATCCATTCAAAACCGAGAGGCACATGGTTCATAAATCTTATCCCGAAGATTCCGGTAAACCCAACCTACCTACCTACCTACCCATTCGACTAGTAACTGCCGATCGAGGTCACAATAGAGCACAAAACAATTTTCTCAAGTAGAATGAATTCATCAAACCTCTTTTCCTTTTTCCATGTTTTAACCGGCACACTCAAAATTTTCCCCATCATATTTGTAAAGCTAGCTTGTTCAATTCAATATTATCTTCCTTAGTGCTCTTGCACATGATATCCAACAAGATTCCAATATTTTCTAATTGTATAGACAAAAAAAAACATTAGGATTTTGGATGTAATTAATTATAGAGGTCGGCAGTCAGAGCCAAATGGAAATCCAAGAATTAATTAGTAAAGAAACGCATATATATATATATATATATATATATATATATATATACGAGGAAGGAAAGAGGAGTGGAAAAAGATGAGACCTTGCGCTTGGAACTTTGGTGGGAAGTTGAGGCTGGAGCTCCACAGGCAACCCAAGAAAGCCATTGAAACGATCAAAAGTGACGTGAGACACGTGGCGAACATCTGTGGGATATCCAATGTCCATGGAGGAAAAATCCTCTGTTTCCACGCTGCAGGTCACTAACAAAGACTTTCTCAAGGCCGCCGCCAAAATGGCTACTATACTATTAGGTGGATGAAAGTGATCATGTTTACCCGCCTGCACCTGCTGCTGCTCATCATGTCGATGAAGACGAAGTCCACGTTCGTGGGAGCTTATAGTAAATGGAAAATAATACTCTTCTTCTTCTTGTTGTTGTTGGAGAAGTGAGTCAATTGTGGTGCGACCGAGTCCGGAAGATTTGGACGGGAAGAGGCGACTCATGGTTGAATTTACAACAACAGATCGAGGAGGTGGAGAAAAGGGAGTGGTGTGCGAAGAATTATGAATAATTGGATTTTAGGAATTGAGACAAATTAATTAGATTAAAAGAATTGGTGATAGGCGAGGGAGGGGTTACTTAGATATGCTAGTGGTGGTGGTGAGATTGATGACGACTACGACGGAGACATTATTTCTTTTTGTATTCTTGCTCTGCTGCTAATGTCCGTATCTATATATATAGAGAGAGAGAAATGCCAAGTCAGGTCGTGATACAGAGGAGAGAGAGAATGGAGGGATAATAGGAGTGATTTTTTTCCCAAAAATTGGGAGGTAAGTGAGGCAGGTTATTTCAAAGGTCATATTGGCATCTATGTCTTTGTTGGGGTCGAACGAAACTCACATATTTATAACTAATGGAGTAGTAGTAATTAGGAAGCGACTAAGTTCTTAGCGAGATAAACTGCCACTAACTGCCGGGTTAGTGTGAATAAGAGAGTATCTATCAATATTTAATATTTTTATTTTACACTATTAAAATATTACTGATTTACAATCTTAAATCAAATATTTTCATATTTTTTAACTAAATTATTAAGTGAATTCTCATTTGAAATGATTTTAAATAATATCAATGTAAATATTCTAATTATCATTAATGTAAATCTAATTTGAAAATTAATTTGCGTTATTTACTGAAAATTAAAATTAATTATCAATGTAAATCTTAAAAATATTTTAGCATATATATAAGCTCATTCAAAATTTCTCCCGTTCAAAGCTCGTACATACTTTTTTTTTTCATCCAAATCTATCTATATATACTAAAACACACATTATTTTGACATTTATCCTTCTACAAATTAAACACCTGTCAATCCTAATTAATGCTCCTATTTATCTAATAAATTGACATATGTCCTTCTATAATTTTAACACCTGTCCATCCTATTTAATACTACCTTCACAAAAATATCCTTAACAAACCTGCGCGTCTAAAATAACAACTGAGATTTTAAAAATCCTAATCCCCTAATCTGTAATCATACAAATAACAACTAAGATTTTAAAAATCCTAATCCCCTAATCTGTAATCATACATTCATTCCGTGTTGGTTCAAATTCCCCATCTCAAAAATTCTCTCTCTCTCTCTATAATATATATCTCACTCCGGATAAACCCTTCTCAGTACCACCAATTCCAAACAGTTCTAGGGTTTCAAACTCAGTACCATGCCTTCTCTACCATCGCCGGGCAAAATCCACCGGCTCGAACTCGAAAACATCAAATCCTATAAAGGATTCCAAACAATCGGTCCATTCTTCGACTTTACAGCCATTATCGGTCCAAATGGTGCCGGAAAATCCAACCTCATGGACGCTATTAGCTTCGTCCTCGGCGTCCGTACCGGTCAACTCCGAGGGGCCCAATTGAAAGACCTGATTTACGCTTTTATTGACAGAGAAAAGCAGAAAGGCCGAACAGCCTTCGTCAGGTTGGTTTATTGTATTCATTCCGTATTCGTTGAAAATCCAAGCGGCCTCTTTGAAGATGCGGCTGTACCATTGCCCATATGAGGCTGCCCAGTGCTTTCTTCGTTTTCATGTATGCTATTTTTGTTCCTTTATCAATTTAAACATTAATTATAGTTTTTTTTAAATTATTGATTTTGATATATTTGCTGAATTAATTTTGTTGCAGGGAGGGTTTCAGAGTACAGTTTAAAGAAAAAATCCTCAGAGTAAAGGAGTTGCTGCTGTGAGTCATTTGGTTCTTTTAATTTTATGTTGTGTTCATTCTTTTTGTTAGCATTTTTATATTATTATTGTAATTAACTGTGTGTTTAATCATGAAATTAACTGAAAAACAGATTGGTTAGGTTGGTGGAGATAAGTTAATGTTTGATCCATTGTCAGTAGATGTTCACTGATATCTCAAATACTCTGGACTTTATAACTAATATGTTCAGTCCTGCTGGCGGAAGCAACATGGAATTCCATTCTTTGAAGAGTATTTCTTGATTTTGAATTGCGAGAGCAGCAAATTGTTTTAAATACTTGTAGATGAAGTTGAGAGGTATAACGAGGACATAGTAGTCAGGCAGGAGAGAAGTAGGTAAATTTCTGTGAATTCATATGTCTGGTTGAGATCTCAGGGATGTTCTCATTCCTTTTATCGGAAAGCAGGATGGAAAAATTATAGCTCCACTTAAGGGAGTGTTTTTTACTTGCAAGGTGGCAAAGGCCACGATCTTGACAAGGGATAACTTAAGGAACCAGGAGGTTACATGCTTTATATACAACAAATGTGGAGATGATGTGATCATTTATTACTCCATTGACTCATCATCGACGATCAGAGGATCTTTGATATTTACTGTTTGCTTTAATTGGAATTTTGGGTTGTGACAAAATCTGTAGGAGTTGCGTTACTTTCCGCTGGTTCTAATATAGGAGGGGGAAAAGGAGGACATGTGAGTCAGCCCCAGTGCATTATACTGCCACTGTTTAATTTTCGATAATTTCAGTTCTTTTTCATAATTAGAGATGTGTAGAGATGAATTTGGGGATATTTTTAATAAATTTATTAGTGTGGTTTGAAATCGTGGGAGAGAGGTTGAAATCCAAAACAAGTTAATGTTTGATACATTGTCAGTAGATTTTGGCGATGGTAAACCGCAAGAAACTAACCGTCGAAGAGCTCTACAATGCGACTGTGATGATTAAGAAACCGGAGGCATGTCATTTATGTTTCCAATCCTTTCAATTTTAATTTTCCTTAATGTTTCCGTAATTATTTTATTATTACATCTCCTGAAATTATTTGGATATAATGATCGTTATTAGTGTAAAATTTTTGCCTTTTTCATTTATTTCAATTAGAAATTTTAACAATACAACTTGACATGTGCATTCGTTTTGTCTAATTTTAGGTTCTTTTTGATGGAAGAATCTTTTTTTACTTGAAAATCGAATGACACTGAGATCTATGTATGTATACTTATTTGTCACTTTACTGTGAATAACTAATTTTCTTCATATATGTGATTAAGGATGTTCACTACTCTCACTGTCTCTTTCTTTCATCCCATTTTTGCAAATCAGAATTTGGTGTCCTTTTGATCTACTATTACTAATTATGTGATCGTACAAATCTCTTTGGCAAATCGAAAAAGGTACGGTTAGATAACAATAATATCCCTTTGATACTTTTTCTTCCCGATTTGATGTCCTTATTGAAGTGTGTTGAAGACCAGTTTTATATTTAAAGTGGGAAGACCTAACATGCATTTGTGATGTTTTTCTTTATCAGCTTTCACTTGTGATATTAGTTAAAAAAAAATTGAAAACCATAAATCATTTATTTGTTGCCATATGTGGGCACATGTTAGAGTTTTATTTTTTAGGAGGAAAATGAACTATTAAGTACATAATTTATTATCTATTCTAAATCACAATACATGATACAATAAATTGACATATGTCCTTCTACAAATTTAACACATGTCCATCCTATTTAATGCTCCTAATTGCCCTTGACAAAAATATCCTAAGTAAGTTTTCCTTCGGTTTTGTTTTGTTTTAGTGAAGTGATAAACAACGGTGGCCGGTATAGAAGAAATTCTGAATAAGATGGTATGAACATTGATTTTTGTTTAGTGAAGTAAGTTTTGTTGGTGCATTGTTGGTCTACGATCATCTTCTTCGGATCTCAGTTTGTGTGAATTTTTTATTTTCTTTTCTTGGTTGTCTTAGAAACCAATCTAGATAGTTATGAATAAATTGTGGATAACTGTGGTTAATTGAAGACAGTTTTTATTTCTTTTCGCTAGAGCTCTGGTTGATTTTCGGTCCCCCCAAATGGAAGAAATCTCTGTTTTAAAATTTAAGTGATATATAACCTTTTAATTTGGGGTCATGATTTCATATTTTGCCTAATATGGGTTATGTAATTTTTACTTTTATTGTGTTTCTCATTTAGGTGTTAATCAACGAAATTGTATGTGGTAGTCAACGAAATTGTACGTGGACCAGGCTGTTAACTTACTCAAGAAATTTGTGAAAGTAATTATACTTCTATGTTTGGATATATAATGATTGTATTGTATGGTTGGAGAATTGTTGCACGTACCTAAGTTGAATTTACTGAAGAGTGAAATTAAGCCTTGGATTCATTCTTATTTACTGTTTTTTAAATATCGCGTTTTAAAAATAGCAACACAACCATCTGATCCACTAGGCAAGAATACATGGGATGAAAAGGGGATTCCTGTTGTTTCAATACCAAGTATAGATATAGTTTCACCTTATATATAGGATTTCATTTCAGCAATCCGTTCAGCTCTTACAACTCAGTATATTTGCATCAGAAAATTGTAGTTTTAAGAGGTATTACCATTGGTATCATGTTTCCATTACTAGAGAGAATCTTCTGAATGGTTACATGATATAAATTTATAATCATAAATTATGTTTAGACACCAAGTATAATCATAAATTTGATTCTGTTAACTATTTAGTGACAATCCTGATATTGTTTCGATCACTGAATTTTTCAATTTTCAATTTAGTGGGAAAACTGTCATGCATATAATTTATAAGGATCTCGCTCATTTATTTTAGTTTGTTGTTGATTATTTTGCATTTGAAACCCCCCTTCTCCCTCCCACCCCAAAAGAAAAGAGTCGGGTCAGTGATGTTCATTTTGTATCAGTTTGATAGTTAATTTGTTACATTTTAAATTTAAGGTCATTGTTTTATATGTTTTTTATTCAGTAGAAGGTGAACATGTAAGACTTGATTTGTTGGTTGATATCCATCTCGATATGATTCTCGCATCCCGATGATTCATAATTGTGCCTCAACATTTTAGATTTGTCGAGCTTTTTGTGTAGGCATTTACATGTTGTGATGCATAACATAAATATAATTACATTTTCAACTATTGAGAAATTAAAGATCTATCCTCACTGTATTAGGTAGTTTCGTAAAATTTTAATTTTTGAATAAAGATGAATTTTCTATAAATATTAATTTTGAATATTATGGAGTGAAATTGATATAATAGTTGTGGGTAATATTTATAAATTTTGTAAAAGACGCAAGTTGTTATACAATATTCGATTGATGGGAAAATATTCGCTTTAACAGGGAATATTAAGACAACTAAGACAATCATTGGTGGACTACAACAAATTATTATTTGATCGGACGAAAACGATAAAAATACTTTATGAAAATAACGGCGGAAGTTTTACCAGTTAACTGTTGAAACACCGATGTGAAAAATAAGATGTCGTATGGTTGCATAGTAGACACGGTATTGATTATTGATGCTTACGTGATAAGTTACTCGGTTTTGTTGGTATTATTAATGTAATAATACGAAAATCTTTTATATAAAATGAATACTTTTATAAAGTTATTCTATAAATAGAATATATTATATTCTATTACGCATAGTGTTGAATAGTATTTTGCATAGTAAATTTTTTTTATATAAAATGTAATACTTTTATAAAGCTATCTGTTTTATTAGATAATAATTAGAATATATTATATTTTATTACGCATAGTTACTGTGGTGTTTGCGTAGTAAAATATTTTATAAAGTTATTCGTTTTATTAGATTATAAATAGAATATATTATATTTTATTTAAAAAATTTTGTTGTAAATATGGACCGTCGATTAAATTAAATCAATCTGGACCGTCATGGATTATGGATTACTTCTGCATTCTATTTTCCTATAAATAAGTTCATTCCTTCATTATTTTTTTACAAATTCATCGAACTAGAGAAAGAAACTATATAGAGAGACTATAGAGATAGAAGAAAAGTATTCTCGCTACTTAACTACTTTTATATTGGGTTTTTTTTACGGTAAGAGTGTTATTCTTTCTTATTCAAGAAGAAAAGTCATCGTTATTCCATTTCTTATTATTACATTGGAATAACCCAGATACACTGCCTTCATCCTATACTTGGTAACATTCTTATTATTATTCATTGGAACATCCTCATGCATGTGTTTTACACCTGGGACTGGTTAAAATCTTTTTATTGTTATTAGTTGGAACATCCTCGTGTGTTTTTACATCGGACTGGTTCCGTTTTTATTATTATTCTATTGGAACATCCTGTCTGTGTGTTTTATACCGGACCTGGTTCCGTCTTTATTATTCTGTTGGAACATTCTGTCGGTGCAAATTTTGCCTCGAGTTGGTTCATTATTATTATTACTGTTGGAATAACTCCATACATCGCCAAGTATCGCATGCATGGTAATTTTTTTTGTTATTCCATTCTTTATTATACTCAGTTGGTTAAAGTTTTGACTTCTATACTCCATGAAATTAGTAGAATATCCTTGATATTTGCGTTTCATCCATTATCTTTTCATGGAAATATTTTTTACGATCATTCTTGAATTTTTCTTTCTACAAAATGAAGATCGTGTTGACAATTTGGACGTTAATAATTCCTAGATAAAATAATTCTTGAACTTGTTTTATTGAATTCTTATATCATTGTTATCATTCTCATATTTATATTTTGTTGAAAGTCATCTGTGGCCTGTAGTGCATAGATAGACTTGGTATGATTATGATCAGGAATTATTCGGTGTAATCATGACAGTAATGTTACAAATGATGTGGTAAAAGTTCTCATTGGTAGGTAGTGTATTGATGGACAAGATTGTTGGCATGATCATGACCATTAATGAATACACAAATATTCTTGGCCCGTAAGATACATGGATAATTGTGGTCGTGATACTAAAGAATATCCTGGCAGAAGTAGTGAAGGGGTGATTTGATGATGTGGATTATTTATTAAGCTCGAGTCTCAACGATAATAAATGATGAAAAACCTTTTTAATCATAAAAGATAGTAGATTTTATTTTCTACTGACTCTTTTAATGGATTGCTTGTTCACCGCAGCAGTTAAACTTGATGTCTATTATATTTTATCGGTTTAACATTGTTGGAGACTAATGATAATTTATTCTCGCATTATCTTAGTCATAATATTTCTTCTCGGCTAATTGAGTTCACCTTTTTTTTTTTTATTCTCTTCGTGAAATGAGAAATATAAGAGGACTAGTCGGGAAGCAGAGTAACTGGTCCAATGGATAAGATTAGTAGTCCTCACTATTCCGTGAAATAAGCGTGTTAATAATTATAATGAGGACTCCTTTTGAGTTCAGTATAATCTACAGTGAGACAATAATTGTATTCAAACTCATAGTTATGTTTTGTCGTATTGCATACTGCAGTTGTATTAATAAGTTGTATTTGAATTTTTGTACCAGTGATCCGATGACCCAAGATGGGTGATGTATACCTAATTTTGGGGGCGTCGCGATTACAGTATCAAAGCTTAGGATATGATCCTAGCTAAGATGTGAGACTAGAAGCCCAGGAGGGAGAGGCGGAGAAATTAAGCCCTTCACATTACTATGACCTACTTAAATTTATTTTATATTTAAAGTGGTTGGTCAGAGTTTAGAGATATTATGTTACATGTCAATTAACCTTTGTTTTGTGGAGCACAAGAGATCGTTGAGTCTCCACATATCAATAATCAGGAGAATGTGCATCAGGAAGGCGACAATCCTCATGCAAACAATAACACTGACCAAATGATGAATGATGGATTGTTCAGAGGCTTTATGCAATTCATGCAACAGCAGGCGAGAGCGGCTCCTGTCTAAAATGTAGGTGGAAACACTAGAAACTCTCGGGCGGTCACCGCTAAACAGTTCAAAGAACTGGGACCATCGGAGTTTAAGGGAGAGTCAAAACCACTTATGGCGGAAGTATGGTTAAAGCAGATCACCAAGATATTTAATGTCTTGGGATACTCCGAGGAGCAAAAGGTTCCATTTGCCGCATTTATGTTGTCTTGCGGAGGCATATACTTGGTGGGAATTCCAGAAACGACTCAACTCGTCGTCTTAAAGATGTCTTGGGAGAAATTCCAAGAGTCATTCAACGACAAATACTTTCCGAAAGTATTCGTCACATACGAAGGAGGTGGAGTTTATCAAATCGAGCAAAACAATATGACCGTGTCGCAATACGAGGTATAATTTTGCGGAGTTATCCCGGTTTAAGAGGTTCAAGTCGGGAGATACAAGAACATCTTATTTCTCATAAACTGTGGTTTGTATTCAGATGTTGTAAATAAAGGCTCATTGGTGGGAGCGATAACGAGTCAATGACCAAAAGAGAGCGCCCGGCAAAATGATAATACCGGTGAGAGCAGCGATCATCGGCGGTGACAACAAGCGTGGAGGAATCAACAAGCCGTAAATGGTAACCACTTTGAGTAATCGGGGCCAAAATAATAAGAATGGACATTTCAAGAAGAGGAGATTCAACAATGATGAAAAGACGTCAAAGACCAAAGACCCGTTGTTAAGGAAGGAGAACGACCACCTATCATATACTTCAAATGTCGAGGGAGGACACATCATCCAAATCATGCGCGACCGTCAAAGCATGTTATAATTGTGGAAGAGAGGATCACTTAGCTCGATTTTGTCGTTCATCAGAAGACAAATTCACTAGGATGGAGGCACCAAAATCATCCCCGTAAAAGTCAAAGGCAGGTGGTCTGAGGAGGCGTTTGTTGTGACCTCCAGTAAAAGTAAGAGAACCCGAATGAGGTCATCACGGTAAGCTTATCATAAACTCTAATGAAGTCTATATTTTTTTTGATCTGGGTTCTACCCATTCTTTTATTTCTCCTACTTGCATTTCAACGATTAAATTTGACTCAGGAGAAATTAGACTTTGACTTATCTCGTGGAAACTCCGTTGGGAGAAATCTTCATTACATCCACGGTTTATAAGTCTTGTTTGGTTCAAGTTGGTACCCCACACATTACTATCGATCTTATTGCATTAAAAATATTTGCATTTGATGTAATTCTAGGATTGATTGGTTAACTACTCATCATGCAAAAATTGATTGTTTTCGTAAGGTTGTTAGCTTTCATATTCCTAATCGACCTATTATGCGAATTCAAGCAACCAAACCATTAAAATCAATCATCGCTATCTCAAGCCATAAAGCTATTCGTTTATTGAAAAGCGGATGTCAAGCTTTCTTAGCTCATATCATGATCTAAACAAAAATACGCCGTTTTGAATAATATTTCTATTGTTAATGAATTTTCCGACGTATTTCTGAAGAACTTCATGGCTACCCAGGCGTGAAATTAAATTTTGTATCGACCTTGAACCCCAGACAAAATTCATTTCTAAATTTCCATATCGAATGGCTCTATTGAACTTCGTGGAGTTAAAAACTCAACCGCAGGAATTGTTAGACATTGACTTTATTAAATCCCTAGTACTTCTTCTTGGGGTGCTCCTGTTCATTCGTGAAGAAGAAAGATGGGAGTACGCGACTTTGTATTGATTATCTGGAGTTGAATCATGTCACCATCAAAAAATAGTACCCATTGTCACGTATTGATGACCTGTTTGACCATTTGAATGAGCCAAATTCTTTTCAAAGATTGATCTTCGTTAGGATATCACCAATTGAAGATTAGAACCGATGACATTCCAAAAGCGGCGGCCGTAACTTCGATGACGGGCATTATGAATTCTAGTCGTATCCTTTCGATTGACTAATGCTCCCGCCGCTTTCATGGATATGATGAACGAGTATTGAGGAATATTTGGATCACTTTGTGGTCGTCTTTATTGATGACATCCTCATATATTCCAAAACCCATGAAGATCATGAGCAACACTTGAGGCTGATACTCCAAAAGCTTCGTGAATATAAGTTTTATGCCAAGTTGAAGAAATACGAGTTCTGGCTTGAGGAAGTATCATTCCTTGGGCACGTGGTATCAAGTCATGGAATATCTGTTGACCCAGCAAAGATTGAAGCTATTCAAAGCTGGGAGCAACCTAAATTAGTGACCGAAGTACGTAGCTTTCTCGGCTTAGCTAGTTATTATCGGAGATTCGTAGAAGAGTTTTCTCGAATCGCTACTCCACTAACTCAGTTGACTCGGAAAGATACAAAGTTCGGTTGGAGCGAGAAATGTGAGAAGAGTTTTCAAGAACTCAAGAGGAGACTCATTTCAGCACCTGTTTTGACAATACCATCTGGTTCGGACGGATTTGTCATCTACAGTGATGCTTCGGGCAAAGGGTTAGGATGTGTTCTCATGCAACATGGGAAAGTTATAGCCTATGCCTCACGATAACTCAAAGAATATGAGAGGAATTATCCTACTCATGATCTAGAGTTGGCAGCTGTTGTCTTCGCACTAAAGACTTGGAGGCATTACTTGTATGGGGAGAAAGTGGAGATCTTTACGGATCATAAAAGCCTCAAATATTTCTTTACTCAAAAGGAACTCAACATGCGACAACGACGTTGGCTTGAACTGTTGAAAGATTATGATCATACTATCCAATACCATCCTGGAAAAGCGAACGTGGTAGCTGACGCATTGAGTAGAAGATCATATCTTTGAATACGAAAGTGCAATATTGTCAATGCAAAGGCCCATTTTGTATGACTTGCAAAGGATGGATATAGAGATAAAGACTCTGTGGAACCACGTGATGATGGCAAATATACAAGTAGAACCGAGCTTTAATTGATAAAATTAAAGTCGCTCAAATTACGATCCGGAGTGATGCGTATGAGGAAGAAAAGCAAGAAGGTGCGATTAAGCAAGAATCGATGAAGAAGGAATACTTGAGTCAACTCCGGACTTTTGTGTTCTAACGACCCTAATTTAAAGTATAAAATCATGATGGAGGCGCACAAACACACCGCTTCAGTAATCCATCTCGGGAGTACCAAAATGTATCATGATCTTGACATACATTTTGGGTGGGGCAATATGAAGAGAGAGAGATAGTCTTTGTTTATCTCAAGGTATCTAACGTGTCAACGAAGTCAAGACAGAGCATCAAGTACCAAAAGGTCCATTCGCAACCACTTGAAATTCCGGAATGGAAGTGGGAGCACATTACCATGGATTTCGTTCATCGGTCTTCCCAAAGTTTCTCAAGGCATAGATGCGATTTGGGTCATTGTTGATAGATTGACCAAGTCCGCTCATTTCTTACCGATACGAGAAACTTATACACTTGAATGTCTTGTTCAGATATGTACATAAACGAGGTTGTAAGATTGCATGGTATGCCAAAGATCCATAGTTTTCGATCGAGACCAAAGATTCACTTTCGCGATTTTGGGTTAGTTTGCAAAAAGCTATGGGCATAGATTTACGATTTAGCTTTAAGATATCATCCTCGACGAATGACGGACGATCGGAGAGGACTATTCAAACTCTTCAAGATCTATTAAGACTCTGTGTCCTTGATTTCAAGGAAGTTGGGACAAGTTCTTACCATTGGTGGAGTTTTCTTACAACAACAGCTTATCAAGCAAGTATTGGCATGGCTCCATTCAAGCGTTGTATGGAAGAAAAGTGTCGTTCTCAAAGATCTTTGGGATGAGGTGGGTGAAGCAACGTTGTTGGGACCAGAGTTGAATAATACGTATGACTACGGAAAAGATTCAAACGATCCGGCAACGATAAAAACCTCACAAGATCGACAAAAGAGTTATGTTGATCTTCATCGAAAGGACGTGGAATTCGATATAGGAGATTATGTGTTGTTACGTGTTGCTCCATGGAAAGGAGTTACGAGATTTGGAAAGAGAGGAAAGCTCAATCCTCGATTCATCGGCCCATTTTTAATTCTTAATCGAGTAGGAATTGTGGCCTATAGACTCGCTTTATCGCCAAGTATGTCTCGTGTTCATAACGTTTTTCATATATCCATATTACGTAAATATGTGGAAGACCCGAACCACATTATTGAGTTGGAACCTTGACGAAATAAGCGGAAGATCGACGTATGAAGAGGTTCTGTTCAAATCTTGGATAAGAAGGAACATATTCTACGCACAAGGTTATACCTCAAGTCAAAGTTTTGTGGAGAAACCACGATGTTGAGGAAATGACTTGGGAGTTAGAATCGAAATGAAATCAAGGTATCCTTACCTCTTCGACATACCAGTATCGTAATTCTAATTTCGAGGGCTAAATTTCATAAGAAGGGGAGATTGTAAAATCCCAACTTTTTGAATAAAGATGAATTTTCTATAAATATTAATTTTGAATATTATGGAGTGAAATTGATATAATAGTTGTGGGTAATATTTATAAATTTTGCAAAGCACGCAAGTTGTTATATAATATTGATTGATCGGAAATATTCGTTTTAAACAGGAATATTAGTACAATCCAAGACAATCATTGGTGGACTCCACAACGGAATTATCATTTGATCGAGAAAACGATAAAAATACTTTTATGAAAATAACGGCGGAAGTTTTACCGTTAATGTTGAAACACCCGATGTGAAAAGTAAGAATGTCTGGCGTGGTCGCATGCAAAGAGTACATTACGGTATTGATTATTGATGCTTACGTGATAAGTTACTCATTTTGTTGGTATTATTAAAGTAATAATACGTAATTTTTTTTATATAAAATGTAATACTTTTATAAAGTTATTCTATAAATAGAATATATTATATTCTATTATGCATAATGTTTGCATAGTGTTTTGCAGATAGTAAATTTTTTTATATAAAATGTAATACTTTTATAAAGCTATCTGCTTTATTAGACAAAAATTAGAATATATTATATTTTATTATGCATAGTATTTGCATAGTGCGTATAAAGTTTCAGATAGTAAAATTTTTATAAAGTTATTCGTTTTATTAGATTATAAATAGAATATATTATATTTTATTTAAAAGATTTTGCTTTAAATATGGACCGTCAGATTAAAGTAAATCAACTGGACCGTTCATGAATTAGTTACTATGCATTCCATTTTCCTATAAATAGAAGTTCATTCCTTCATTATTTTCTTACGAATTCACTGAACTCTAGAGAGAGAAACTATAGAGAGAGACTATAGAGAGATAGAAGAAAAGTATTCTGCTACTTAACTACTTTTATATTCGGTTTCTTTTACGGTAAAGGGTGTTATTCTTTCTTACTCATGAAGAGAACTGTTGTTATTCCATTTCTTATTATTCTATTGGAATAACCTGTATACACGGTCTACCCTATACTTGGTGACATTCTTTTATTATTCTATTAGAACATCATGTCTGTGTGTTTTACACCGAACCTGGTTCCGTCTTTATTATTATTCTGTTGGAACATCCTGTCTCTGTGTTTTATCTGGGACTGGTTCCGCTTTTTTATTATTCTCATTGGAACATCCCGCTTCAAGTGCAAATTTTGCTCGACACGGTTCTCATTATTATTATTCATTGGAATAACTTGTCTCATGCGAAGTACCACATGCATTGTGAATTTTTTTTTTATTCCATTCTTTATTATACTCGGTTGGTTAAAGTTTTGATTTCTATACTCCATGAAAATAGTAGAATATCCTCGATATTTGCGCTTCATCCAAAGATCTTTTCATGGAAATATTCTTCCGATCATTTTGAATTTTACTCTACAAAACAAAGATCATGTTGACAATTTGGACGTTAATAATTCTCGGATAAAATAATTCTTGAACTTGTTTTATTGAATTCTTATATAATTGTCATCATCCTCATGTTTATATTTTGTTGAAAGTCATACGTGGCTCAGAAGTGCATAGATAGACTTGGTATGATTATGACGAGTAAATTATTTCTTGTAATCATGACCGTAATGTTACAAATGATGTGGTAAAAGTTTTAATTGGCCGGTAGTGTATTGATGGACAGTTGTTGGCATGATCATAACCATTAATGAATACACAAATATTCTTGGCTCATGAGTGCATGGATAATTATGGTCGTGATACTAAAAAAATATCCTTAGTAGTAAAAGAGGGTGATTCGATGATGTGGATTATTTATTAAAATTCGAGTCCCAACGATAATAAATGATGAAAACCTTTTTAATCATAAAAGATAGTAGATTTTATTTTCTACTTGACTCTTTTAATGGATTCGCTTGTTCATTGCAGATTAAACTTGATGTTCATTATATTTTATCGGGTTTAACATTGTTGGAGACTAATGATAATTTATTCTCGCATTATCTTAGTCATAATATTTCTTCTTTGGGCTAGTTGAGCTCACCCTTTTTTCATTTGTTCTCTTCAGAAATAAGAACATAAAGCAGGACTAGTCGGGAACGAGAGAACTATCCGGAGGATAAGCATTAGTAGTACTCACTATTCGTGAAATAGTGTGTTAATAATTATAATGAGGACTCCTTTTGAGTTTGTATAATCTCTAGTAGATAATAATTGTATTCAAACTCACGGTTATGTTTTTGTCGTATTGCATACTTACAGTTGTATTAGTAAGTTGTATTTTGAATTTTGTACCATGTATCTGACGACCCAAGATGGGTGATGTATACCTAATTTTGGGGGCGTCACAGTTTCATAGTTAAATTTTGTGAACTTCAAATTCTTGGATAGAAGTTTATTTGTGTTATAATCGACCTTTTGCTTACCTAATTTCATTGTAGTTGCTTCTTTCTCTCTTATATTGATACCAAAAGATGTATATTTATGGATTCACATCAACACTTTGAATTTCTCCTTATTCAAGTCAATAAATTATATTTCTGGATTCATTATACTCCCTCCGTCCCAAATTAATTGCTCAGTTTTGACTTTTTAAGTCAAATTGACCATTTTTAAAATTAATCTTTTTACTATTTTTGTTAAAATATCGGTGAAGAGATTATAACCAAAAGAAAATATATACAATTTATTACTAATCCCAATTTTTATAATTTTAGAAATATATTTATATATGCTTAATTATTAATTCTAAAAATAGTCAATTTGACTTAAAAAGTCAAAACTGAGCAATTAATTTGGGACGGAGGGAGTGTCAAATATGAAAGAGTGTGTAAGACTAACTAGCATAAATGCTTTTGAAGTTTTTTTACAAAATTATGAAAAAAGTAGTTTCAGACCTTTTTCTAAGAGTTAACTTTTTTTTCGTTTACATGGTCAAGAGATTAGAACTGGTTTCTTAAAGGATGGGAAGAAAATCGATCTCAAACAAGGTCAAGTGATTACCATTTCCACTGACTACAGCATACAGGGTGATGAGAATACGATTTCTATGAGCTACAAGAAGCTGGTGAGGATGTGAAGCCACTAAGTGTGATTCTTTGTCTTTGATGGAACAATATCACTCACTATTACGTCTTGTGACAAGAAAAGGGCTTCTTTCCGATGTCGTTGTGAAAACTCTGCAGCTTTGGGTGAAAAAAAGAATGTCAATCTTCGCGGTGATGTTGTTGATCTCCCAACCTTAATCGAGATGCATAAAGATGATATCTTGGGGTGGGGATTGCCAACAAGATCGATATAATTACTTTATCATTTGTTCAAAAGGTTCTGACCTTAAAGAGGTTAGGAAGCTGCTCGGTAAGCATGTAAAGTATATTCTACTGATGTCAAAGGTTTGATCTTGATCTTGATTGTGTTTTTTATATTTTGGTAAAGAAAAACATTGGAAATGTGTTTCGTTCGTATATTACCTAGCATATGATTTTTCGTTTGTTTTGGTTAAATTGTAGGTTAAAATCAAGAAGGGGTAACCACTTATTTTGATGATATTCTTGCAAATACAGATGCTTTTATGGTTGCTCGGGGTAACTTAGGAATGGAAATACCGATTGATAAGATATTTGTAGCGCAGAAAATGATGATATACAAGTGCAATATCAGGGGAAACCCAGTAGGATTGCGACTCGAGATCTTCGGAGTCCATGACCAAATCTCCACGACTCTCTACTAGTTGAAAGCAACCGATGTTGCCAATGGAGTTATTGATGGATCTGATCGTTGTGTGATGCTTAGTGGTGAAACCGCTACGAACTTGATAATCTTGTGGGAACCAACATCGCCTATTGGGTATATCTTTGGTTGTATAATTTGTTAAACATTCAGATTATGTATATGTGTGATACATATTTTTATTTATTTTATCAATATGTTAATGTTATAGTTAAACTCTCGGGTATATCTTTGGTTGTGTAATCACTTGGAATTTCATATTTAACTTCGTGGGTAGTTTTTGTTGAACATTAATACCAGACTCTATTACATATGTTCAGGAGATGTTTATGGGTTTGTTTCCAGATATCCTCTGCAACCTTCAATTAACCAGTCCAAAAGAAATAAAGCAAAACATTCCAGCAAGTGATGCACTTTATTTTTTAGAAAATCTTATTATGCAGATTAATGTTAGCATTTTTGACTGCTAGACATACTGAGGTAAATACTATGAACATAATATTTTATGTATTCCCCCTGTATTTTATGTATTCCCCTGAAAGTTCAAGTGTATCCAAGGAAGATACAGAAATTTGATTTAATAAAATTATTATATTCTCATGCTTATAGATATCGTTGACATCAAATTAGAGGAAGAAAGCAAACAAATAATATAGCAGTGATTTGCAATACGTTTCCTTAAATTTATAATATAAATTAGTTGGCTACACTTTGGTCAAGAAAAACTGGAAAAAAAATAGAAAAAAGGAAGAGTAGAAAAATGATTTGTCCACAAGTTGAGGTCACTTACTTTGCCACTAGCTTAAAAGCAATAATCACATACTTAAAGTGTAATGTACAAACCGATAAACTCTCACCACTACCCTCTATAATATATATTCATTTGTTTTTCTGTGTAAAATTTTATTATCGTACAATAATATATCATCTTCTTATTATATTTTAATTTATTAATTATATATGTATATTTATTATTAAAAAATTGAATAATTCCGCCGCAATGCGCAAATTTGTATCTAGCCTCATTTTAAATAAAACCTAAAATACCACCAAACCATTCTTCTTTATTCTTTACCTTTTTCTCTTTTTCTCTCTATTAAAATAAATCCATTACCCTTACTCTCTCCTCTTTGGGCAACCAAACCGCCAGCTCATATAACTTACGGCTAACCCCACACCAAATTATGCCCTCAATTTCAACCCGCAACCATATGCCAAAGGTATATAAAATCTTAGAAAAAATTCCTCTCTCCCCCTACATCTATAATATATATATATAAAAAAAAAAACTCTAAAAATCATTTATATTTGTGTTTATTTTGATGAGCATTTGGGATTTTATGTGTTTGTTTTTGTTTCGTAGATGAGGAGAAAGGTTTTGTGGGTAAAGTTGTCATTTTCAAAAATAATGGAGAGTAAAGTTGTTATTATATTTGGTCAAAGTTGTTTATAAAATGATTTATAAGTCATTTTTCAAGAAATTAAAATTTGTTACATCAGAAAATGATTTATAAATCCAAAAATAAGTAAAAGAAAAAGTCACTCCCAAACACTAAAACAGTAAGAATCAACTTATATTATTAATTAATTATTCCTAAACAGGGTCTTAGTGTGATTCGAACCATATATTCAGCTAATAAATTTTAAATTGAACGCTAAATTAATCTTAAAATTGATTTGCACCCTACCATAAAGTTTGAATTTCAATTAATACAATTTACACATCTTGCACAAAAATTTAGGGTGCAAATTATTTTACTGTAACGGGTGCGGAGGGTGCAAATGGTTTTGAAACTCAAATTTATAGTGCATTTAATTTAAAATAAAATTTAAGTTACAAATTGATTTTAAAATTAAAATTTAGGGTAAAACTTGAAGATTAATCCATATATTCCTTTCCATTTCTTTTGAGTTGGATACTCATTCCCCTCATTCATTCATATATGTGCACAGTATAAAGGCCAAGGGACCTTTAGTACTATTATACATACATAATAATCCATTTTGAATTTAAGAATGTTTCAAATTATTTTTTAAAATTAATAATGATATCATAATTTAGAAAGAACGTAATGTTTAATTAATTACTCATTTTAGTGGAGGTATGCTAATGCACGTATATATATATAAGGTATACGGGGTAGTACTCTTGTTTATTAATCAAGAGCTAGGTGAAGATATTAGTCGTTGATGTATACATAATTAATACATGAATCTACGTACAACCTTGTACATGCAGTTGTATATACAGTATATAAGAATTAATGACTCGAGTATTAAGGGGAAAAGTACAGATGATTAATAAAGTTTATATATATATATATATATATATATATATATGATAAACCAAGTACTACAGTTATTATTTAATTCTTTCAACATCTGAATCAATCAATATTCAATGCAATGAGCTGTACAATTGAAATATAAGATAAGATATACTCCCTAGCTAGCTAGTAAGTATTTTCACTTGACCATGCCATGCAAATGCAGTACCAAAATGGTCCCAATCCTAAATCCTACAATATATGCAAACGCATGCAATCCCAAGTTGTTTCACATGTGCCGCCCGCCAACCACCACTGGTGGTGAAGGCCATATATATATTATGGCATCACGGCTCACAGGCTAGCTGCCTAGCTAGGAATTAGGATCGATCGACTACATTATGATCATTACTAGCTATTATCTATCTATCTATCCCAATGCGCCGCGCCCGACCGGTGTATATACAATCTATATAACAAAATACAAATGATGATTTTGAATTTTTCGCTCATCTTAATAAATCATCTAGACTGTCCAAAATTTGAGATAAATATCACCGTCCATAGTGTCAGAGGCACGGGACTGTTGCTAGTTAATATACAATATACATGCAGTAGATCGACATATCTTATATGCAGCCATGCCATTAATAATTGTTTGGATTGTTCATGGGCTTGGTCATGCTGGACTTGCATTGTCTTTTAGTTGAGCTCGAAACTTTGTTGGGTGCCCACTATGCAGCAGCGGCGGCTCCGCCTAGCTAATATATAATTTTAGCTGAAATACAAACATTCGATCTTTTAGAGACTCCATAAAGAAAGCCCAACTACTGCATGGTTTGAGATAACGTTTACTTAGCCTAACATGTACTGTGTCGTACTTGTATCACATGCATGGAAATGGATGCGATGCGATGTGAATGGTATTAATAATATATGGTAGGTCCGGTACTCTTCAACCCGGAGAGATATGACCCAATAAGCTTTAACTAATTAAGCTGTAGATTCAAAAATACCAACACAAAAACATTTATGATGGAATACGAGTAATGGGATAATGTATTATTTAAAACTCGTTTGGTTTTCGACATTTAAACGCACTTGAAAATATTATTCATTTATAAACGATTTATGTAATTCAAAAAATATATGTATTTATTTTGACCGTTTATTCGAGTTCTTACTAAAGTAAAATTGTGTTTTTTTTTTTGTGGAGATCTAATTTTGGCCATTAATTACACATGGTTGGTGGGATCTAATTTGGAAATTACCGGAGTATTACCGAATCTAATATTAGAGTAAGCACAATTGATAGATATATATTAATGAGATCTAATTTGGAAATGAATCAATCAGCCATTAATTACATACGGTCAAGGACAGCATACACAACTGTTACTCAATTTTCATTTGGGTCTTTCGTATTCACTCGTCATGGGACTGTTGTGAATATCATCAATTTGTATTTAACAGAGTATTATGAATTTAACATCTGAATTGCACTGCACTTTGCTGTTAATTCCAACTTCAGGTGATAAAAAATGAAGAATAACTGGACAATAAACTCATATCATTCATCATCACAACCTTATAGAATTATAGACTCCCTCCATTCCCAAAAAACAAAACGATCTGCATAATCTTCATCACACCCACACATAAAATGACATCAACCGATTAAAATTAAGTTCGGAAAGAGAACCAAACAGAAATTTCGAAAAGATTAGTAGCTCAAACCTAGCTCATCAAATCATCTCAAAATCAACCCCAAAATTCAAAAATTCTGCTAAATCGCGAAACTGAAAAAAACTAAAATCTTGCTTCAGATCATTCCATTAGAGCTCGCAAATGACTAGACTTTATTTCCCAACAAATTTCAAGTAGATTAGACCAAAATCAGTAACAAAAAGCTCAAAATAATGATCAAATCTCACTTCAAAAGTATGATAGCGAACTTCGTATCGCGGAGGTAATTTTTATCCAATTTCTTCATCAATTCAGGTGATGAGGAATAAAAGACTGATGTGGCTTTGATTTTTATACAAATCTTAATTAGTGGCCGGGTTTTGATTTGGGGTATGTTTTATCATGGAGGTTTCGTATGGCGTAGATGAAAAAAATGGAATAAGGAGATGAGAGAGAGAGAGAGAGAGAACAAATAATTTTTTTTTATTCTTTTATTTTTGACACCTGTCAGCTACATCAAAAATAAATTAAATAGTTGATAATTTTTTAAAAGTTAGGGTGCTAATCACTAAGGGCATGTAAAGAAGTATGGGGTCTAATCTGTATTTCAGTCTAAATATATTTAAAATCCAATTTGGTATATTTGGATATCATTATACCTAAGTTATGAAAATCAAATTTTCTTAGATACTTTGAATTTTAACAAATTTATGTTAGGATATAGAAATATATATTGCAAGTATTTAAGTCGATTATTTGATTGGTGAATAAATATTAGAAATGATTTTTTGAATAGATGTATAATTAATATTAGGTATATTAATTATACCTAAAATTATGCCTATATAAAGTCGATTCATCTTTCTTTTCTTTACATGAATTATTATTTTTAGTTACGTTATCACATGTAGAGGCGTGTTGAGATTCAAAATGGGTCAAATTATATAACTGATTTCAACTTATCTACGTGTTTATAGATAGAGATAGAAAGAATTTATAATTACTACTATATTTTTTTCTTCTTTTTGGTACTATTAAGAATTTATTACACGAGGGACTATTTTATCCAATAGTATTAAAATTAAAATAAATAATTTAATTTTAAATATACTTTTTATAAACAATCATAGCTTAGGGGAGGAAGGGGTTAAATAAATATTAAATAGTAATTAGTTTATTTTGTTTTAATTAATGAGAAAATGTATACTCTGGCATATCATGTAGTACAAATAATCGCTCTATAACGCATTTTTTTTTGAGTTATAACTTACGATTCACCCACTCAGTATAGTTATTACGGTATATGGATATGATTGTATAGACAAAAAAATCGTTATCATAAATGACTGTGTATTACACAATTGTGTATATACATATAGTCCATTAATTACATGCAAATTATAAAATTTTAATGTATTAACATCAGTTATAATTCAAATGATGAATATATTGGAAAGAAAATTTGATGATGGGGTGACAGACACGATAGATAGAGAGTATGAAAGTGGTTAGCATGAAGTTTATTTTTAAGTAAGTTGATCAATTGACTAATAGAATACTGACACGTATGCGAGACTCTATATATATTTGTATTTTCTTAATCAATTGACTAATTTACTCAAAAATAAATTTCATGCTAATCGGAGCAGTAAAGTATTAATTGACAGATGCAACATGTCATCAAATAAGTTGGAGATGTTAAGAGTTGAATGGTATGGTGAGAGTAGCGCCACATGGGAGATGGGACGATAACTTCTTTCTTTAATTAGTAATTAGTATAATACTATTAGTATTAGAGAAATGATATTTTCACAATAATTTTTGATATTTTCACACGTAAAGTGTCGTTATAAATGTAAAAATCGTCGCTATAAGATCTATAGCGACACTTTTCGTGTGAAAATATTAAAAACTGTTGTGAAAATATCATTTTCCTTAGTACTATTATTTCTCTTCTTTTTTTTTTTTTTTTTTTTTGGCAAGTTACTTGACTTTTCTGATCAATCCATGCCACTGCCTTGGTTTAGTATGATTTTATGACGAGAAAATATAAATAGAGAGAGAGAGAAGGTGGAAGAATCAGTCCTCCAATAAATAAATTAAATTAGAAAAAAGTAATATTCGATACCATATTTTCGTACTGAATTACTCCATATTTTCACATATATGATAGTTTTATAACTTATCCTCTCACATAATTGTTGTGGGACTCACTTCTTTATTATTTATATGAGAGAAAATTTATAGAATTATCAATTTTACTCGTAAAATTATTCTCTTTTTTTTTTTTGTAAAAATATCATTTTTCCTTATACTAAGAGGGTGTTTGATAAAAAATAAATGAAAAAAATTACTCATTTGATATTTGACATAGCTGAAAACATCTGAATAACATGTTTTTATTATTTTATCCTTCTAAAAAAAAATTCAAAATTCTTGTAAATTTATTTAATATTATTTAATATAATAGTTAATATTATAAAAAAAAATTATTCAGCCAAAAAAATGGACTTAACCATTCAACCCAAATCGTCTGAATGACTGATCGATTCAGATTTTTTTTTCGAAACAAACGCACTGAATGACTGTTTTGAGTTGGGGTGGGCGTGATTAACATTTAATACTATTAGTAGCTTGCAAGGATTATAATTCGGTAATTATAATTCATGTGATTATAATTAATCTTAAAATTATAATATCAAGACACTTAAAATTAATATTATTTCAAGCAAACTTATAATTTTTACAAACAAAAGCAACCTTAGTAACTATATTTAGATTAGAAAATCCCGCGTTTTGTAGCAGTGGAGGATTCAGTTTCGGTTTCATACCATTTTTGATTCTCAACACACACGCACGCACGCACCTTTGTTGTTTCCATTTCCAGATCTTCTTTCTATTCCTATTTCCTACTAAACTCAATCAATTTCCTTTCCCCCATCTTCTTCTTATTGGAGTATTAATTTCAAGAAGTATTTTCTTGTCCTTCCTTTTTTTACATTTCTACTCTCATCTGTTTCTCTCTCTTAAATCCTTTCTGTCACCCTCATTTTGGGATTTTTATTACCAAACCCACCGTGTGTGTGTCTCTCTCTCTCTCTCTCTCTCTCTCTATAAATATACATAATTACTCTACTCGCCTCCCTCCCTCCCTCCCTCTCTGACTGACGACTGACTCAACCTCATTCTCTTTCTTTATCGTTTTCTCGCCGTAGATCTCCTCCTCTCTTTCTTCTCTCCGTCTCCGGCGCTGATCTTTTTAGATCTCGTACGGAGAGAGAGACAATTCCCACCTTCTCACCATTGACTTTCTCTTTCTTCACTCGCTCGCTCCCAACACTCCATACACACAAAACAAACACTCATTCCCTCCATGGGCCAGTGTTACGGAAAGACCTTACCTACCTCCGACGGACCGGGGGACGGCGATCTCGCTCCCCAGTCACCGCTCCCCTCCTCTTCCGTCAACGCTAATAACACTCCGACTCGATCCTCGGCAACCAATTTCTGGCCGAGTCCGTATCCTCAAGGTGGCGGTGCCAGTCCGCTTCCGCTCGGAGTTTCGCCGTCTCCGGCAAGGTCCACCCCGCGGAGGTTCTTCAAGCGACCGTTCCCTCCGCCGTCGCCGGCCAAGCACATCAAAGCTTCCCTAGCCAAGCGCTTTGGCCATGCCAAGCCCCGTGAAGGTCCGATTCCCGAAGATGGAGCCACGGAGCCTGATCGCTTGCTTGATAAGAACTTCGGCTACAATAAGAATTTTGGTGCCAAGTATGAATTGGGGAAGGAGATTGGCCGAGGGCATTTTGGTCATACTTGCCATGCTAAGGGTAGAAAAGGCGAGCTCAAGGATCATCCTGTTGCTGTGAAAATCATCTCCAAGTCAAAGGTCCTTTCTTTCTTCTTCCTCTGAATTTTTCGTTTATCTATTTGAATCCTGTTTTTGATCACTTGGAAATTAATTCCCAATTCATAAACATCAAATGTATTTAAGACATTAAAGTAGAAAACAAAAAATTAGGTTTACTGACTGGCTTATCTGATTGAAAGATTGAATTTTTATAGGCAATTTGATTATACACTTGATAAAGATTTAAATTTTACTGTGTTTCACCCAATAACTCTATAATATGTTGGGAATCCGGTAAGATGGCCAAAACTCTCAATAGTTTTTTAATCTTTCTGTTTTTTTCAACAAAATGGACAATATAGATAATTATTGACTATATATTTTACCAATAACCTTGTCATTGACTCATGGTTGGTTTTATTAGAAGCTTTTCCTATAGATGCTAACATTGGCTTAATAAGCTTTAAGAAACAAGTACAATAGCTCAGTGGATAAACTTGACTAGAGCTCATTCAAGGCAGCTATTGAGCTAATTCAAGCTTTCATTTTGGAGCTTCTGAAATGAGCCCAGTTTGAACACCAACTACAGGCTAGTCATGACTTAGTCTTAGCCGGTGATATTGAGTTGAACAATGTGTATTGAATAAAATCTTGTAAGCTGCCTATTTTCCTTTTGATGGATCACATTACATTGTACCACCTTGTCTTTTGAAGAAAGAACATAATGTAGTTGTGTTTAATTTTGGGATTTGTCGGCCTCTAAGTGGTGGTTTGTTTGATCGTGCAAACTTAGAGGTGTGATTTGGCTATTTTCCTGTGGAGAATGATCAATAGCTATTTCTGAAATTTTGTGGAGCTTAATAAGGACACACAATATTCTCCCACCCAAACCCCCTCCCTATAATTTTAGGTGAACAAATTTTCCACATTTGTTGACTGCATGCATACATGTATATGCTTGATCAGTTGAATATGTTTTCTCTTCAAAATGAGTACGTGAACTAAATTGGAATGTAATTGAATGAACTTGTCGACTTGTCGTTATATGTCTAAGTACTTAAATGTCCACCACTAGAAACAACAAAATGACGTAAGTACATGTGCAAGTGACACCTGTGTTTTAATTCCAAGATAAGAAGGGCTATTAATTTATTTCTTAAATTAATACTCTGTTGTTGGACCTAAACTCCTTTAACCTACGTATCTCTCTTAAATCAGTAGGGTTTTCTCTACATGTTTCCTTTGACAAGGACCAATAAAGACGTGTAACTGTCGGAATAATTAAAACTAGAAAGATTTCAGATGGGCAAGATTTTCATACTAGTTAAGCAAGAATGTAACATTTCCTTGTTGTATAATTTTTTAGAATCATGGTGAAAGACTAATCTTAGTTGTGATTTTGAATGCCCTTCTATAACCTTTATTTATATTTTAATCATGCTTTACATGAAAATCATTCATGAATAATATCCAAACTTTTTGAAATTGAATCTTAGCTTTTGTCATTGTCTAGATCATACATGGTAACTCAACAGTAGATGAATCATGGATCTTATATGTATTATCTACTGGAATTTCTTTTGTCCCAATTGTAGTATTCTTTTTAATCTAAGCAAATAACCTCTCTCTATCCTTCTCTATCTCTTTCATACCCCATACTTTACTCACGGAGGCTAAGGAATTTAAAAGGGTATTCAAGTCTTTTCCTTACCACGTAATATTCTTCCCAAAATACAAACACACGATCGAGGAGTATATCTTTAACAAGTAATGTATTAAATCAATAATTGATCTTATTTTGGTTGTTATTCTCAGAATGTGATTTCTCATAAAAGCATTGATGAATTTAAAAGAAATCTGGTAACATTATCATCATTGTTTTGTTTCCATTGGATCAATGTTTGGGGTGCAATTTGTCTTTTAGTCTAATTTTTATTTGTGTGTGTGTGTGTGTATATAAATTTATATTTGTTTATGATCTAGAAAATGTTTTATTTGTTATAATTGAAGTAATAAAATGTTTCCATTGGATCGGATATATTTGTTTATGATCTAGAAAATGTTTTATTTGTTATAATTGAAGTAATAAAATGCGGATCCCTCTCTTAATAGGGGAGTATAGTGTGGCATCAGTAATACACCTCTAACTTATTGAATCATAAAATATACCATGAATAGACCAAAGGAATCTCTATGATTTGATTTTTAATATTAGTGATTTATACTTATTAAAAAATAATAATGTATCGAGTCTTAACTGTGTTAAGATGCATATAATGCAAGTTTAGCTAATTGTCATGGTCGAGAGAATCGAGATAAGTGACATGGTGAAGAGTGGAAGTTTTATTATATGCAAATAATAATATCCCCCAAAATCGTTTGGAAAATGAGGTGAAGAGAAGTCAGAATGAACGAACAAGAAGAACACGATGAGGGCGATTCAGAAATTTCACAATGAAATTGAAGATAAGGATTTCATTTTTTTAATAAATTAAATATCTCTTGTACCTGGAAATATGCGCAAGCTTAGTCTTGGAGACTAATGAAACCTTAGCCATAAACCTCTTCATATATAAACTAATTGGTTCAGGACAAAACATAGTAGAATCAGGTTGTGTCTGTAGCCCATTGCTCACCCTCCATGGACTAAGGCTCTAAATTTTCCAAAGTAAACTGTAGCTGGTGCATGATTGTTAGGTCCCAACTTGGATAGGAATAGAAGATATCACCACAAGTTATATCATCTACTTCTGTTAAAGGTTTAAAACATAGTTATTGATGTTTCTCTTGTTTGATGAATCCATTATCCTTGATTATTTCCTTACCTTATTATGTACTTTATCTATTTATCATGCAGTCTATGTATCATAACAAGTTTTGTCTTTGCAGATGACAACAGCAATATCAATTGAAGATGTTCGTAGAGAAGTGAAAATATTGAAAGCTTTATCTGGGCATAAGCATTTGGTCAAATATTATGATGCCTGTGAGGATGCCAACAATGTGTACATAATCATGGAGTAAGTCTTTTCTTGTCTCCATTAATCTTTTCATGGAACATTATTATGAAAAATGTGGTTGATGACTGAATAAACCTTAACTTTTTCTTTGGGGGACATGTTTTGCAGTTTTCTCTTGTCTGTTTGAATTCTATCTTTATGCTTGCTGCAGTTCAGTATCATGATCGAGATTATGTAATTTATTGCTTCAATCAATGTCTTTTATATGCTTTTATTACTTTTCAAAAATAAAAATATTACTTATGATGCTTTGTTGGATTTACTTTATAATATTCGAGTTGTTGGCTGCCATCGGTAGGTTGATTTCAATATTCAACGGCTTTTCTGAAAGGTTTTCCATAACCATTTTATGTGGGTTTCCTGCTGAATTAAATGCCTGATGAAGCTTTTGTTATACCCTATAATCAGATTGTGCGAAGGCGGAGAACTACTTGACAGAATATTGTCAAGGTAACCTGGAATTCTTTTCTCTTTGGACACATATTATTGTTCCATAATTGAGTTTGTACTCATAACTTAATTCTACTCCAAAGCAGAGGTGGAAGGTACACAGAAGAGGATGCAAAATTTATTGTTATTCAAATTTTAAGTGTGGTTGCTTTCTGTCATCTTCAAGGAGTTGTGCACCGTGACTTAAAGCCGGAGGTTGTCGATTTTCGATGTTGAAATCTTAATATATAACCTTTTTCAGATGGTTGCTCCTTTGTCCTTTTTCTTTCTTACTAATCTTGTCTCCATTTCCTGTGTTACAGAATTTTCTTTTCACCTCTAGAAACGAAGATGCTGATATGAAGCTTATTGATTTTGGTCTTTCCGATTTTATCAGACCAGGTAATTATTGCAGATCACTGAGCTTGTTCTCTAATCTGATACCTGCTATCCATCACTCTTAATCTGCTGATGGATGGTATCTAATATATTACTTTCAAGCTTAACAGTTAGCAGACTTCACTAGCATATCATTCTTTCTCATCTTGTTTTCTTGATTGATTTCCACGGGTATGATTTTTTCTGCTTTTCTTTTTGTTTAGTTGGTAAAAACACTCAAGAATATAGAGAGACCATCTCAACTGAAGGTCCAAATACAAACATCATATGAAAAAGATTAAAAAAATATTGAAACACACCATCCCAGTTCTGAGTGATATTGATTTTCTGTTCACTGTCCTTTGAGATATATGTTGCTTATTCTTATTTTGCTCAGATGGATCATATGTTTCTTAGTTCTGTCTTGTTAGACCAGCATATCTTCTTGATAAAGCTTAACAGAATATTGGAAAGAAGTGTTTGCGAGTAGTTCTGATTGTTATTAATTCATCTGTGTAGTAATCTTTTAAATTGATAAATAAATGTTCATTGCATATATATATATATTGCCTCCGTCCTCAAAGGATGACTAGGGTACAATTATTTTTGTTATAAAATGAATGGTAATCATATCATTTAGTAGGGTCCATTATTATAAAAAAATAAAAGTGCTCATTACTTTATGAATCTTGTGGGCCACTGAGGATAAATTTGGAATTTTATTCACTCTCATTCCTCTACTTCTGCTTTTCTTAGTCTGTGAAATTTGTACTTTGCTCATCTTTTTGAGGATGGAAGGATATATATATATATATATATATATATATATATATATATATATATATATATATATATATGGGGAATGATCCATAGCCACCGCTGGCACATTCCTGCCAGCTGATCTGTGGCCGCTCATTTCAATTATGCACAGCTGAGATTAAAAGGAGATTATTAGTATCCGCAAGAAGTTCGGAGACTAATTAGTATCCGTAGCAACTTCTTGCGGATAATTTGTACGTTAAAAAATTCAAAAAAGGTAAGAACACTCATTCTCTCTCCTAACTCAATTTTTTCTCTTTCTTCACTCAAAACTTTAAAATTCATTAACTTTTTTGTTACAAATCCAAAATTTTTAATCTATATATCGTTAAAAAGGTCTCAAAGATCTTTAAAACAAGATCCGTTGTTAATACTTTGCTTTTTTTATCTGCAAAACCTAAATCTGAAAAGCCATGCATCTCTGGTTGCTAGTAACTGATTGTTTAGTGCCTTGTGGGGTTTTATTGCTTAACAGTTGACACATGTGTTTACTGATTAGTAGATCAAAATGCAGTTACATTCTATATGCTAAGATTTAAGACTATTTAGTGTTCGTGTACAGACTACAGGGTTATTCTCTTGTTACCATTTGTAGATAAATTAGATTTTTTGGAGAGCCTATTACTTGTTGGTTAATTTTTTTTCTATGCTTTTATTACAAAGGTCTTGTTATTCATCAATTTGGCTCTATCTAACTAATGTCAAATGGACAACTTCGACGTTGCAATCAAAATTTTAGGGGCAATGGTCATTATTGCCTCAGTTAAGTTCTCAATACATGACATAGACTGTAAGCAATCATCCTTTTAACTCAGCTTTATGTAAACATTTTGGCATTTTTTTCGTCTAATACTAGTTAGAACATAACGTACACACCAAGTCCATAAGCATAGGTTTCATGGCATCACCTAGGCGACGATTAGGCGTCCTGGCTCTAGAGAAGGAAAAGGTGACACCTTGGACGCCTAGCTACCAAGGATCACGCCTTGGTACTTGGCCCAAGTTATAAGTGAACAAGTCATTTTGTACCCATAACTCATTATAACCCATGAACTTGCTATGTGGTATAATTTTATTACTTATTAGACTTGTAATGTGTAATAGGTGTTGACTTGGTTGATTCTTTATTTTTTACATAGTGTTTGTTGACTTGTTCTACTAGTTTTCAATGTTAATTGTTTTATTTTTGAATTTGTGAAGTATTCATATAATTATGTTTTTAATTGGATTCTATAGTATTAGTTATGATGTTTTGAGTTTTAATGTATATAAAATTTTATTGTTCAAATATACTTTTGAAGTAAAATAAAAAAAATGTATAAATTGTACATTGTTAACGACTTGTTGCCATACGGGCGCCTAATCGCCTAGGCGTCCTGAAGGTCAACTACCACCACATCTCACCGTGGCGTTGTGACATATGTAGACGATAAGGTACATAAATTTTAGAGGAGGGGTGGAGTTTGTCAAGGCCAACTCACTCACCCTTCCTGATCAAAGTAGGACACTTAATTTTTCTATAATTAGATTAGTAAGAAGATAACCCACAAGTCTACCCCACTCTTTACTGTTGTAAACTTTACATTTTTCTTGTTTGTTTCTGCAGACGAAAGGCTTAATGACATTGTTGGAAGTGCATATTATGTGGCACCAGAAGTCCTACATAGGTCCTATAGTCTGGAAGGAGATATTTGGAGTATTGGTGTTATTACTTATATTTTATTATGTGGAAGCAGACCATTCTGGGCGAGATCAGAATCAGGAATTTTTCGCGCGGTACTAAGAGCTGATCCTAACTTTGATGATATACCTTGGCCTTCTGTATCACCAGAAGCCAAGGACTTTGTGAAAAGGCTTCTAAACAAGGACTACAGGAAAAGGATGACCGCTGCTCAAGCTCTTAGTAAGTTTTCAACTGCTCCCAATGTATCCCCTTGATGTTGCCAACTTTTACACCTTTATATGCAGTGCATTTGTTTGCCAACTATTTCAATTGTTATAATGGTTTGGATTGCTCGATAACATTGCAGTACAATAAAAAATTCAGAAAAGAAATAAACTTGACATACAGTACAATGAATACAATATCTTTTGATTCGGGCCTGTGGGCTATTGGCATATTTGTTCATTTCCTCTTTCCATCATAATTTACATGAAATGTGCATCAGTTGACCTACATTATTGCTCTTGAAGCAATCACAAATTGATGCATTTTCAGATTTATCAGGTACTGCTGTGTAATGATGATAGTATTTTGTGGTTCTTACCTTTAAATGTACTATATGTTGTTACAGGTCACCCATGGTTGCGGAGTGAAAACGATAATATTCCTTTAGATATATTGATGTATAAGTTGGTGAAGACATACCTTCATGCCACACCTTTCAAACGTGCAGCACTAAAGGTACTCTATAAACTAAAATTCCTTCACACAAATTTGACAGATTAATTTTTCTGGACATGATTGAGTTTAGTTGTTTAGATTTGCTAATATCTATGTACATATCTGAGTGACCAGATCCTACTATTTGTGTACTCTCTGCCTCTCAACTCATGAATCAGCGAGTTGAGATCAAAGTTCATTTATGTTCACGGATTGACCTGTTCAAATCCACAATCTGATTGGTCAGTCTCAAGTTGGTATATTTACATATCAACCAATTGCTGCTAGCCATGCGTGAGGTGTAGCAAAGTTTGCCTTGCATGAGATTGGTCTGCTCCTCTTTCAACTCAGAAACTTCGAAATTCCAATTGCAACGAATTGAGCCTAAGATCGAGTTGTAGTGATATAAAAATAATCTCCACCTAGGTTCTAGGCGGTCCTCTACCACCTTGATTTAGTTGGGTGCCTAGGAGGAATTAGTTCTCTACTGCATCGATTGAATGAAGACTTTGAAGTTCTGTGTGCTTGAAATGAATTTGTTGTCTTCTAAGATTGTGTTTTTTCTTCTTTCCCTGGTAACTATTCATGTAAAACTCTGGAATCTTTACATCTACCATATGTTTATATAGTATATACAAATAAATATATACAATAGAAAGATACGTAATTAAGATAGTTTAGGAAGATGCCACCTGGCGCATCTAGGCTCCTTGAAAACACCTAGGAGCAGTAGGTCTGCCTAGCTTTTTTAGAAAAACGCATCTAGCTATTGTTTGCCAATATTACTTAAATATGCTAATATTACTTTGCACTGGATCAAATGAAAAAAATCAAACGTTGAAGCAAAGTTGGGAAAATGGTAACTACAAGCATCACTAATAAAATAATACATTATGTGATTATATTGCATATATACATAAAGTCAAATTAACAATTATGTGAAAAAATTACTTACTAGATAGACATTCACTAGCTGCTTCAGATACGTATTTCATAATTCAAATTTTTAACACCACAAATTAGTAACTTGAGGTATATAATATACATTTACTTTTTATAAGTGAGACGGACTAGATAATTTGTATATCATTGTTTTACACTTTTACTTGGTTGCTTTAACCTAAGCATGCATGGTAAGTCGCATGCCACCTTATAGGGAGTATTCTTCTGTAATTAATGTCGTACTTGCTTTCAACATATTTAATAATAAAAGTCTTTGTTAGTTTCTTAGCGGGATTCGTATCTGTGGACACAGGACTGAGAGGCTTGGTATTTTTTTTGTTTAAGAATGATATTAGCATAAATGATTAGAACTTACCTAGTCTAGTAAGTATTGCCATGAATTTTATAGTTGTTTATTCCGGTTTAAGTTATAATGCTTGTTTTGTTGTTTGTTATATAATAATTGCAGGCTCTCTCAAAAGCGTTAACGGAGGATGAGTTGGTTTACCTTAGAGCTCAATTCATACTCATGGAGCCTAATAACGATGGTCGTGTTTCCCTTGATAACTTTCGAATGGTATTCACCAACACTTTCCCTTTTAAACTCCTTTGCTATATACCCTTTTAACTTGTTCTTTGAATTTGAATGATTATATGTGTAAGATATCTCATGTCTGAAGAAATCTGTATATTGTACGTCATATTTCATCTTTTTGCTTAGAAAGGCAATATAACGTTAAATGGGAATTGAACTTGCAGGCTCTTATGCGAAACGCAACTGATGCAATGAAGGAGTCAAGGGTTCCTGATATTTTAAATGCGGTGAGGCATCATCTTTAACGTATAGGACTAGTGTATCTGATATTTCTTTTACTATAAGCTTTAGATATTTAAAAATCACTCTGTCCCAAAATTTGAGCCCCTTTTGAAAGTAATTTGTTAAGGAAGTTCTACTCCAGCATAATTAGTGGCCAAGATTGAACTTAATTATAATGCTTAATGCAATGTGGTAAATTGATTCTAAAAGTGGATACTCATTTTGGGTCACCCCAAATTAAAAGTGGATTCTTATTTTGGGATAGTAATTAATATGTTTTATATTTAGGTTATCCATGACCTTATGGATTACCTATTTGGTTAACTGAAATATTTTAGTTTGGAATGTTGCTATCAAGTGAAACATATCCGGGATCTGGGAAGCTTGCAACAACTGCAATGTATATAACCAACTATAATCATATCTTTTTCAATCCTTGGAATGACAGAAGATGATGTAGTTTATATATTTAGGGTTGACTTAATTTATCAGCTCATAACAAACTGGGTCGCCTTTTTATTAGATGGCACCTCTCGCTTATCGTAAGATGGACTTTGAGGAATTCTGTGCAGCTGCAATCAGCACATACCAACTCGAAGCTCTTGAAGGGTGGGAAAATATTGCATCTACAGCATTCGAGCATTTTGAACAGGAGGGTAACAGAGTCATCTCAGTTGAAGAATTGGCTCGGGTATATACTTTCTGGGCTTGAGAATTATTTCTTGTTTTCTTTAGCCGTTTTGTCTTTATATTTATACTAGTCCCTAAACATTGTCTTTCATGGATCTTAATGATGTAGGAACTGAATGTTGGCCCAACAGCGCATTCAATTCTTAAAGACTGGATCAGAAACGACGGGAAACTCGGTTTGCTTGGGTATACCAAATTTTTGCATGGTGTGACTCTCCGCAGCTCAAATACAAGACATTAGTAGGTTTATTTTTTTGTTCTCCTTCTAGAATTTGGCATATGTTTAGCAATTGATTATTCATGGTATCCAACTATTCATCAAATGATTTGGTGGTAGTTCCTTTTTCCCTTAGAGGTGGGAAAAGAAAATTGTGTAGAAATGAATATAGAAAGAGTTGATAGGGAATGCGGCATTGGGGCCATTTTAAGTTGGTAGAAAATTTTCCTTGTTCAGTCCGTCCTACCTACCTAGCTATAAGCAGCTCCTAAAACCGTTGTGGTTTGGGCTTAAATCTTGAGATTTGTTTAGAAGTTATTGTTTATTGGTGTATTGACTTTTTTTTTTTTATTTTGGTGATAGATAATAATAATTAGATATCATTCGTTTTCAACTTATTTGGTGGAGTAGCAGCCAGCAGTGTCAGTGTAGCACCAATCATATGCATGCTAGCCAAATTTGGATATACTGTAGTAAAATAGTATTGCTCTGCTCGGTTGGGCTCGAGTCGAAGGAAGTACGTAGAGTCGGTCAGTCGGCCAATTTTCTTCAGATTATAAAGCTAGCTGTTAAATAAAGTATAATTCTGTTAAATAACTAATACTCCTATAAATACATAACTAATTTATATTTTCCCAAAGGCTGACACATGACGCATCATAATTAATTGATTAAAGGATTTTGTGACAATTAGGTTTACAAGTGTAAATACAAAATTTAAAAGGTTTGTAAAATAGAAAGAGGTAAGCACGGAATAAATATCATGTGGGGACAACCAAATGATATATTCCAAATTCAATTCACGTCATTCATTTCATATTCATAGTATATTTGAGAGAGTTCAGACCATTTAATTAGTTCATTGTGTGTATCCATTGTTCAATCTTTTCCTAACAATTTTCACATGTATCTATCTAACAAAATACAATTGATTTTGAATTTTCCGTTCACTCTAATAAATCATCGGAATGATACAAAGTCGCATTGTTCATGTAGTCTTGGAGAAGCATACGGAATAACATCTAATTTTTAATATTTTCACATGTTCGTCTCTCAAATGAACATACAGCGAATTCCACTTTCATGTGAGAAGGAACCATATAGTAATATCAAAAAAATAGGACCTTGTGTTTTCCATTGTTCAATCTTTTCCTAATAATTTTCACATGTATTTTTTATATCAAAACATTTATCTTCTTTAGTTGGACTTTGAATGTGTATCCATTGTTCAATAGTATCATATTTGAAGTATCCAACTCAAAACCCAATGAGTGGAGTAATTTCCTCAATTATATATTGAGTCTTCAAGTCTTAATTGCCTGTGTGAAATTTTATATCTCGACAATGAACTAGAAATATATTGTTCGAGTTGGTCGTGATCACTTGCATATTTAATTACTCATATAAAATTCAATGAATAATGGGCATATTGAATAATTAAAAGAGAAATACATACATGTAAAAAAGAAAAGAAAATGGTACATATAAACTTTGAACTTCCAACATTCATGATTAACTTTATTCATTTATAGAAATAGTAAGAAATAACAACATGAAAAAATTAATTAAGAGATGGGATATACATATGATTAAGGTTATATATATATATATATATTATAAATAAAATGAAGTACATAATGTGTAAATTTTAAATATACACGATTTCTTTAGAAACCGATACTAAAGTAAAGTAGTCACTCTACTACTGTAAAAACGTAGAATGAATTCTCATAGTAGAGTGACTACTCTACGTACAGTGACTTAACTCTACGATCGTAGAGCGTGTACATTTGAAAGTCTGCATAACTGTGTAATTCTATTAACCCAATATATGTACGTATGTATGTATATATACAACGTATACTTAATATTGTCAAAATAGAGGCCTCTAGACTAGATATATCACGACAATCAATGAGCATTTACAATAATAGTACTAAATGTAGAACCAAAAAAGGATCATATATATATTTTGTATATAATAGGGATAAATAATTAATTATGGAGTAAAGCCTTAAAGCCTGCAAAAAATATTAATGTATTAATTTCTAAGGTTTATGTCCTTACAATTATGTGTACCGACCCGAAACTGAATGTTAATATATATTAGATGATAAAAGTAGTAGTACAAGTGGTTGGTGGTGAATAAAGGTTGGTGGAATCCAGTGGTTAGGTAGCATTCGAGGTCAGAATTAGGAACAAAACAAAGAGTGAAATTATTAGTAGAATGTGTGTATATAAAACAATAAACTATTACAACCGAAAACAATGGAGTAGAATAGAACATACATGGAAGTTAGTAGCCTGGAAATGGAGTTATAATTAATAAATAAAAGGAGAAGATATGCAGAGAAAGAGAGAGAGAGAGAGGGGTGATGAGAATGTAGTGGAACGTTAGTACGTTGTACATTAAGAAAATCAGATGATGACTATATGTATGTATATAGAGAATCAAGAAAGAGAGACATGCAGTGAGATATCTAAAGAGAGGTAGCATCATCATGATTTCATGATTAAAATATTCTACTACCGCTGCTAATTAAGGTTACTCTAGCTAATTAATTTTAAAATTAAATAAAAGTAGCTATATGCATACATTTAAATAAAGAATGCTCAAGGAATACTAGAATTTAAGGTGAGAGATCATAGCTATTCTCAGAGGTGAGATATCTATTGAGTAGCAGCAGCAGTTGTACTGACATGTACAAACAAAAAGAAAACACAATGATCGATGACCTGAGGATGAGCTAGCAAATTTATATATATATATATATATATATATATAAACAAGAAAAAGGGCCGCGCGAGTGTCATGATGAAACTTTTATTCATTGATTTAATTCCATCTCATAAAAATTACAGCCTACTCCGCCTGCAGGCATGCCCCATTGCCATTGCCATATATATTCACCCGCAGTGGCGAAGCAATCATTTGTCACACACTGAACACACACACACACACAGATATATATATATACATATATTATAATAAAAATATAATGAGTAATAATATATGGTATATATATATATATATATAAACTTTTTAATCACAACTGCATAAGTAAGTAATTCATTATTTATTTTTAAAATAAAATAAATTAGATTATTATTTAGTTTAAAATATTATAGAGATACATATATTAAGAGTATATATAGTTATATGTGATTAAAATTTGATTGACAAAATTATAAATTTTCAATTTGACCCCGTATAATAAAAAATTTATAAAATTTTAGTGGGGTCAATTTATATATAATATTTTAAAATTTATCTTATATTATAAAATAATTTTTTTTCCAGTGGTGGCGATTGCCCCCATACCACTCCATGTGGCTTCGCCACTGTTCACCCGGCCTGGCCATAGATAGAGTAGTCAAGATCCTTCATCATCACACCAATCTGCATACTACTACTTCTACTAACAAACAAATAGATAAACAAACGAACAAACAAAACTCAAATGTATTATAATAAGTACTACGTAGTAGCAGTAGTAAACTCTCTCTCTCCTAAAAAGATCTAGTAGCTACAAACAAATTAAGAAAGAAAGAAACATATATATATATATATATATATATATATATATATATAGTATAAGGAGAGTAATTATGTATAAATTAAGTGAAAAAGAAATTAGAAGAAATTAAAGCTCCCACGTACATACCCGTTGTAGATGAAGAAGATGATGATGAAATGAAGAGGTAGGTACGTACGTATGATAATTTACACACAGCTCGCACGTACGGCAATTGAAATATGAATTAAGCAGTAAGTAATTAAGGGGAATGAAGCCTGGTCCGACAACACTTGAACATAACCCATACCATACCAACTTCAATCTATATATATTTATGTACGGAATTAACCATCTAATTAAAAATTAAGATATATATATATATATATATATATATATATATATATATGCGAGGAAAAAAGATCTGATAAATGAAATGAAATAAAATAAAATGATGAACAGGAATAGGAATAAAAGGGTCCTCGAGCCAGACAACATTCCCCTAAAAAAAACCCATGCTAGCTAGCTCCTCCAGCACCCTCTACCTTCCTAATTCCATTTCTTTAACATCGATCATCTGTCCATGGATCTCTATCCCTTCTCTACTTTGTATGATACACACACACACACTCTATCTCTTCAAGAGTCGCCCAGTGATGTATATATCTCTAGCTGACCCTCTTCTTATATCTCTTAATTTATTCCCCCCCCCCCCCCCCCCCAAAAAAAAAAAAAAAAAAGTTTCGCCTTTCTTCAAGGGGGAAGAAATTAAGAGACTCGGAGAGAGAAGCTGAGTAGGTGATATGAATATGATGATGAAGAAAATGATTTGTTTGTTTGAGCCTTGAGGTTGGGCCTGGGAGGAGATTGCGTATTATAACACAATCAAAGGGTAACAAGCACAACACAACTACTACTACCCTACTCTACTTTACTGGTACCGGCCCCAACGTAACGTTATTAACTTTATAAAACGACAAACCCCTTTTCCTCCCTCATCTCATTAGTTAGGCACAATTACCTGTTTGCCCGTACCAGCTGGCCACAAACACACACACACACACACACACACACACATATATATATATATATATATATATATATATATATATATATATATATATTTAGACGACGCTTTCATGACTTGTATAGTAGTACACTTAACTTAATAAGTATCAATGTGTTACTGTTAATAATTATCATATTTGTTTAAACAAAAAATGTTTATTTTTGCTAGCATGCATGCGTATTTGTACTACTACTCACTGCTAGTTAGACAATGTGAAAGCCTATTGAGTCATAGATAGACTAATATATAGTGGAAGTTAGTTCCTAGAATAGAATAGAAAAATTAAGGTGTCATGATCGATGGATCATCAGTAAGTACCATCCAAACAAAATCAATGATGAAGAATGGTGGATAAATAATAATGATGACACTAATCAGTAAAGTTATGATCACTGCATAATTATTTAAAACATACTAGTACTACTCAACAGAGAAAATTAATAAGACCATACAAGTGAGTCAGAGGAGTGGTTGAGTTAAGTTATTGTGCTGCCCCATAAATACAAAAATGAATATGAAATATAAATACAAACACTCCTACTATCTCATTTATTAATTATATCTACCCACAATTAAACCACTATTACTAGTATAGCAGTAGTATTTTACTATAATTCGCGTTCATATGTATGTATAAAAATAACTTATTACAATTAGATCGTTTTTAATTTACTACTTTCAGTTCGTTGAACAAAATCGAAATATATATATATATATATATATATAAAATAGTACTGTATGAGTAGATAGAAAAATGGGTCCCACCCTCGTTGAGTAGAAAGAAAAATATGTCCCAGAACCCTCGTTTGTGGCTCCTCCACCTTTATACTCAGAAAACATATAGTATGATTTTGAGAAGACGACCGACAGATAGCATCAGGGGCTCCACATCTCTCGGTATATATCTATCTAGATTCTAGACTATGTATGATGTATCTATCAATCTCTCTGTTTTTTTTCTTCCTTTCTTTACCTTCCAATTTCCTCGGCGACTAATATGCGCTCTTCAGTTCTTCTGCTATTTATAAATACGGGACGTACACTTGAAAGTTTTGTTACTATTTCTTAATTCATTTATAATTATATCTACCTATCTGTATATATTGTTGTTGTACTACAATTTTGTACTAGTCTAGTTTCTTTTTTTATTTGAGAGGCGACAAAATTTTCGATTGCTTATATATGAGATATGTACGAATTAAAAAAAATTATATTTTAATTATTTAATTTTATCATATATGTTTTTATTTTAATCAAAATTTAATTTCGAAAAATATTTATCAATATATATATATATATATATATATCATTTTCTTAATAATAGTAATAATAAAATATAAGAATATGCCAAATAATTAGTGGAGGGCAGTATTTAGGTAGCCACGTACAAATTAATTAAGTAAATATGCCTGCCTGCCTGCTTGCATGGATTGGATTGGTGGCAAGATAGAGACTGGGCATAATAAAGAAACTGTCGTCATTTTTCCACATGAAGACGTTCAATTCCTTCCAAGAATCTTTACATGCATTGGTCCGTCCCTCCCTCCCTCCAGTACTGCATGTCTATCAGTTCCACTCTTTACTTTTCACTAGTCCATTCTCACGTACGGCCTCTGTAACACCCCCTTCCCGAAAAAGAAAGAGAAGTCACGTGCAAAGCACAATAAACCTCAAAATAAATAAACAGAGCACTAACAACTTTAAAATATTAATAGTGGTGATCCATTAATAAAGTAATAAGTACAATTCTCCAAACAGAGTCAAAATAATCAAAACTTAAAATTCGAATCAACCTAAATGGTGAAAAGAAAAAATCTCATCACACTAAATTTCGAATCACCCTCGCAAACTCGCGGAAGAAAAAACACAAGATGTAGCCAATCAAGTCAAAGACGGATCTGAGATATACAAAAGATATACTGGTGATATCTGAAAATAAGCGAGACAAAAATATCGAACAAAGCCTCCAGTGCAAAATCTGAACGAAAATATAATATCCAAAGATTTGAATGGAATATATCCGAATCAACGTAATGAATATATCTCACGAATCAACGTAATTGGATGAAACCAATAAAAGAATAAAGAAATAACGAATCAAGTAACTAACTCAATGACTTGAATCAAGCGAAACCAACAAAACTAATCCAATAAAATAATAAGGTCAAACAAATGGTGGAGTTATTTTATCTACCGAATGAGCTCAGAATACACATTGCCACACAGGCGCAAGTCAAAATAATGCCACACGACAACCAAAATAATGCCTACGTGCAAATCACACGTTGGACCGCGAATGAAAATGTATGCAAATCGGATAGTGTGTTTGGCACAACATCACCAATCCAGTTGAGCGTAAAACTAGGGTTAACCCATACGCCGCCCCACAACAAAACACCAAATGACCCGCTTCCTCCGGAGCCCAAAATGGAGACGCCAGTGGAATAATCACACATTGCCGCGGAAAGTGTCACGCCTCTCGCGCCGAGGCGACATGTCTGTGGTACCCCCGCGGTGGTTATAAATTCGATACCCTACTACGGTATTCTAACAAAATATCATGTCACAACGGATGCGACAAAATACCAACAAAAGGGTTCTATATGTATATGTTGAACCAAATCAAATTATAGTCACAAGGTCTCAAAAGAAGGTAGAATACGTACATTCTACAATTATCAAAAATAAATAAGACTTAAACATGATAACCTAATTCAAAGAGTACAAATACGAGTCGTATGTATCAACTCCAAAATGAAACTAATATATTTATTTCACAGAAATAATTATGTGAAATAATAACGAAATTGAACAATGACAAAACGAACAAATCAAATTTAACAAGAATATCATTTGAAAGAGTACGGAATCGTGCACTGATACTTTCAAACCATTTATAGCACACTCCACCAAATCTTACCCTCAATTGCCAACGATATCAAATATGAACGTCATTTACAACCTAAACATATTCACCTCAAATTAAAATAATCCAAACTAATAATTTCCAAAATAATTCATAATCTATTTAATATGCTTTTAATCATCGCCTTATATCAATTATTAATACTCCAAAATTTATATTCCAAGAATAACTCGTTAAATTCTCTCCGCTCGATCTAATAATAAAATAAAATTTTATTACAAATCTAACCATTACTAACATAATATTAATTAATTTTATTAAATAATTTTTATTTTTTAACAAATAAGCTAATTGATTTGAATTAATATACAAAACTTTTGTACAATTTCTCAATATAACATAATAATTAGTTATTTATTAAGCTAGTATACTAACTTATCACCCCTAACGCCTTTAACTGTCATAGAAATCAGATTGATAAGAAGCAACATATCTAAGTTTACATTTTGCTCATTATAATACTCATAATTCATATAAAGACATGCTTATCTCATTATTCACACAATATGAATATGTGACTTCTTTGCAATCCAATTATTATATGTACACTATATCGTGATTACACTTACTGTATCTATGACGCCCCAAAATAGGTATACATCACCCATTCGAAAGGTTGTCGATACATAGTATGTAAACAACTACAACTTTATTATTACAACAAGAAAAAGCGTGAGTTTGAATACAAATATTATCTTCTGCATAATATCTATACCCAAATAAATCCTCATCACATTTATTGATATATTATTTTACAAAAAATGGTGAGGACTACTAAACAACTCTCTCTGAACCTTCATTCCATACCCCGACTAAGACTGCTATTACATTCGCCTCCGAGAAGAAAAATGGAACAAAAAGGAAAATGGTGAGCTCAACTAGCCCGGTAGAAGAATATTATGACTAAGATAATATACAAAAATTATCGTTAGTCTTGACAACAGAAAAAAATCGAGAGAATACATTAAACAACAATTTTTAGAGCAATATTCGCATGACGGAAAATATTAATTCATAGAAGAGTTATGTAGAGGATGAAATCTACTAATATCTACGAATTTAATAAATCCATCATCATTATTTTATCCTCAGTAACATCAATTAATATTCATCTTAAATCAAATATTCATCTTTGACCTTCGACCAAAGATATTCATCGATCGATCGTGTTCATCTAAAACACACATTCATCTTCAGACTACGACCCAAAGATATTCATCAAGAAATCATTCATCTTTGCACTACGTGCCAAAGATATTGAAGAATATCTTCATTTAGGACCGAGGATGATGAAAAATATTTTAAAGAAAAGCGAATCCGGTGAAACAAAAAGAACAAGTATTAAGGATTCTTATTTCAATTTATTTCATGTCCAAAAATACCTCATAAATAATCATAGTGGTGTAAAATTCAAGAATGATCAAAACATGGATACAATCAAAGCTAGTATCCACAATAGATATTTTTGACGAAAAGAAATTTTTTATTTTTACGTGAATAGTGTTGTATTCATGAATAGTGTCGATATCGTGAATAGTCTTGAGTATCGTGAATAAGTAACTTTACCAAAAAGTTCCAAATTTGATTAAAAATTCAGATCAATACTTGGCATAATGATATTGAAAGAAATAATATCATTTTAATAATAATATCCCTTACCTCACAAAAACCAGCGGTGCCACAATGAAAAAGCGGATCTGAAATTTGAAGGAACTTCATGCCAGTATAACAACACTCAAAGTATACTCACAAGAATACGCTCAATATATCGAGAGAGAAATAGAGAGAAACTTGGGTTTACGGTGTGATTTTCAATTCTAACCCAAGACCCTATTTATAGGAAAATGCTGTAACACCAAAGTAGAAAATTGAATATAATATTAATATATTTTTCATATTTTCCTTAGCCCACCTTAGACAACTGATCTCAGCCCATTTGAATCACATGTGAGGCCAACTTAGTTGCAAAAAATGTTTTTCTCAAAATAATTAACTAAAACTCCCCAAAATTAATTATTTGAACTTGGAACTTCAATAATTCATAATAAATAGCCCTTTTATCAGAAAATTCGAATCTCTTGATCTTTTATAGGAAATTCAATTCTCTACAACTTTTGCGTAAGAAAGTTTTTCCAAATTCCAAAATGTAAATTGACCGAAATCCACAAAGCGGCGATTTTTACTGTTTATAATCAAATTTCGATCAATAATTGTGTCCACTAACACACAAAACATGTGTTAAACATTTAATGCCACAAAATACTCTTCCTCCTCATATACTCATATATCCCACATTCATTGTAAAATATCATCGTTAATATATTATTAAAATAATATATTTAAATGAATTATTTTATCAAAAAAGATAAAATATTAATTTTCAACAATTGTCACATTAAAAATTTTCTCCATCTATATCCTCATAAAATCAATATTTTCCTCATCATATAAATCAATAATTAATTATTCATAAATAATATTACGAGAATCACATTATTGACAACTGGCGGTTCCTGGGATAGAGGGCTTTCAATAAGGATCTCTCCTTCGGCACGCAATTAGATGACCAAACCTCTCCTTAGAGCAGAACTTTCTAGACATTGTCAATAATGTTATCTAATAATATTATTCGGATAATATGAATTATTGTCAGATAATGAAAAATCTTGTGTAATGACAATTATTGAAACAACAAAGAATATAAAATATCAACGCAGCAATTATTGAATCAATAAAATAAAATATTGAGCATTAATTCATCGTAACCATTATTGAGTAGTGCCTTCAATAATTGGTGCAATACCGCAGCTATCATCGCTTGCAACAACGCAGACATCGTGTTTTAACCACCGGTATTCCAACAAGTGTTAACTATGAATAACAACTACTGTCGTTATTTTTAAACAACTTATATTTGTCATTTTCTTCATCCAATCGTTTTTAGTTATGGGGCCCATATAAGGGCTACCATCGTCACGAATATTCCCCGACGGTTTGAATATTCCACGACCAAAACGAATATTCCCGAAAAAATAAATATTTTATAACCACCGCTTATTTAAAATATTTAGCATTTTACCCATAACTAACCACATTAATCAAATCAACCCTTACTAATTAAAAGAAATAATAGAGGAAAATAAATTTTATTTATTAATTATTTGGGGTCTTACAGACTATAACTAGGAAAATAACAATTACTCACCGTAAAAAGAATTGGCAATCGAAAGTATTACATTGTTTCCTCTGTAGCCACACTTTAATGCTCGTTTTTTTCCCTTCGCGTCATACTTATTATGGGTAAATTTAGGTTTTACTTATTTATTCACTTAAAAAATAAATTTTATTAATTAATATATTTATTAACTCTCCAACTATTGATAGGATTTTAAAATTACACAACTATAAATTAGGACTCACTTAGAAATTCTAATTTGATACAACTATACTCACTTTATTGAACCTATTTATTAAATTGTGGATTTACTAATTACTACCCTTTCAATTGCTAAATTTTTAAAATTTATCTTATTGTTATACTTTTGAAAATTGATTTATTTTTAAGGTCATATTCAAACAAAATAATTGCTGATACATGTATTATAGTGGATAGCGCATACTAATTATGTTTAGACAATTTGATTGCTAAGATTTGGATCAATACTTAGGCAGTTTTCTCACCGATATAAGGTAAATTCCTACTCCCTCTTATGTCCCACAAAAAGTACTACAATTTAGCTCAACATTGTTTGCTTTGTATGGAATGTAATAGTTTATAGAATGAGTTGTAGGTTTTCCCTTTTGATGTTCTAGTATTCCATGTTTGAAAGACTGTCTTTTTATTGACAAAAATTGCTGCTACAATTTATGATGGTTTTAATCTAAATTGTTTCCCTGCATTTTAGTGTATGTTGCAGAATGGAAAGGAGATATACTTTGTGACGCCCCCAAAATAGGTCTATTCCATCCAACCCATTCTGAGTCGCCAAATACATAGATGTAAATAACTACAACTTTATTAATACATTTGTCGTGCAAAAAATACGACAACATATATACTGTGAGTTTAAATACAATTATTGTCTTCTAGACAATATACATACCCAAATAAATCCTCATCACAATTATTTATACATTATTTTACAAAAATGGTGAGGACTACTAAACAACTCTCTCTAGAACTTTCATTCCATACCCCGACTAGTACTCGCTACATTCTCGCCTCCTGAGAAGAAAAATGGAACAACAAGGAAAAGGGTGAGCTCAACTAGCCTAGTAAAGAGTATTATGACTAAGATAATATACAACAAATTATCGTTAGTCTCCAACAGGGAAAAATCTAATAGAATACAATAGACAACCAGTTTTAAATCAATCTTCACAGCGGAAATAATAATTCATTAGAAGAGTTAAGTAGAGAATGCAAACTACTATCTTCTATATATAAATTTAAAAGTTCATCGTCGATATTCTATCCCTGTAACATCAATCAATATATATCTGGAATCAAATATTCATCTTTGCACTACTGAGCCAAAGATATTCATCGATTGGTCATGTTCATCTAAACACTGTTCATCTTTGCACTACGGGCCAAAGATATTAATCGATCAATATATTCATCTCAACACTGCTCATCTTTGCACTACGGGCCAAAGATATTGATAATATCATCATTTAGGACCGAGGATGATGAAAATATTTTAAAGAAAAGCGAATCCGGTGAAACAAAAGAACAAATATTAAGGATTAAGTAATTTAAACAATCAAGTTCAAAAATACTTCATAAGTAATCGAGTGGAGTAAAATTCAAGAGTGATCAAAACATGGATACAATCAAAGCTAGTATCCATAATAGATATTTTGAACAAAAAACAAAAATTTAATTTTTCCGTGAATAGTGCCAGATTCGTGAATAGTGCCGTATCGTGAATAAGAATCTCAGACACCAAAAGATAGAAATTTCACAAAAATATCATCATGCTTTGTGAATAGTAATCGTGAATAGTAACTCATGAATAGTAACTCATGAATAGTAACCCCGACATGAAAAATTCCAAATTTGATAAAAAGTTCCAACCAATATTTTAGCATAATGATATTGAAGAAATAATATCATTTGAGAAGAAAATAAAATCCCTTACCTCGAAAGACAGTACTTCTAGTTGAAACAGGATATAAAGGCTATGACTTGAACTTGCACCAGTATATCAATACTCAAAGTATACTCAAAATACTCACAAGAATAAACTCGATAATATAGAGAGAGAAAACTTGAGTTTGGTGTGATTTTCAATTCTAACCTAAGACCCTATTTATAGGAAAATGCTAGAACACCAAAGTAGAAAATTTATTAAAATATTTATTATTATTTTCTAAAACTTCCTACGCATTACATGTTTCTTAATCCAAGATCGATACACATGTAGCCCACCTCCCAAAAAAGTAATAAAACGTTTTTCTTATTTAAAATAATTAAAACATCCAAAATCAATTATTTGAACACCGAACTTCAATAATTCATAATAAATAGCCCTTTGTGCGCCCCAAAATTAGGTATCGTCACCCATCTTGGGTCGCCACTTACATGGTACATAAATTCAAATACAACTTACTTAACCTAAACTGTCAGGTATGCAATACGACATAAAGCGTGAGTTTGCATACAAATATTGTCTACTAGATATTATACAAACTCAAAAGGAGTCCACATTACAACTATTATCACACTTATTTCACGAATAGTGAGGACTACTAATGCTATCCTCCGGACCATTACTTGCGTTCCCTCGACTCGTCTCCGCCTATGTTCTCATTTCACAAGAGAACGGTGAAAGAAAAGGTGAGCTCAACTAGCCCAAGAAGAAATATTATGACTAAGATAATGCGAGAATAAATTATCATTAGCCTTAGCCTTGTGATGTTAACCCGATAAAATACAATAGACAACCCGGTTTAATCGCAATGAATAAGCAATCCATTAAAAGAGTCAAGTAGAGAATAAAGTCTACTATCTTTTAGGTTTTAAAGGTTTTCATCAATTTTATCATTTGAGACTCAAACTTAATAAATAAACCACCACATCTAATCATCCTCGTACCACGGTCAAGGATTTTCATCAAATTATCAATGGTCATGACTATAAGAATCACCTCGGTCATAATCATACCAAAGACTATCCATCAACGCATTCTGAAGCCATCGAGGACTTTTGTCACATCATTTATATCAAGTCGTGATTATCTTGAATGATCCTCGTCATAATCATACTAAGTTCATCTATGCATGTAAGCCAAAGATAACATAATATAACATGAGGATGATGACAATGACATAGTAATTCAATAAAACAAGTTCAAGAATTATTTAATCCATGAATTATTAACGTCCAAATTGTCAACATGATACTGTTTCATAGAGTAAAATTCAAGAATGATCGGAAGAATATTTCATGTTGAAAAGATATTGGATGAAACGCAAATATCAAGGATATTCTACTAATTTCATGGAGTATAGATGTCAAAGTTTTAACCAACCTGGGTATAATAAAGAATGGAATAACAAAAGAAATCACCATGCATGCGGTAGATCGCATAGGTAAAAGTTATTCCAATGTAATAATAATAACGGAACTGTGTCGGGTGAAATTCACACCGCAAGCGGGATGTTCCAACGAGAATAATAAAGATGGAACCAGATCCTGTAAAACACACGAGATAGGATATTCAAATGAATGATAAAAAGCGGAACCAGTCGATTGTAAAAACACATGAGCGAGGATGTTCCAAGAATAATAAAAGCGGAACCAGTCCGATGTAAAACACATGCATGAGGATGTTCCAACAGAATAATAGAAGAATGTCACCAAGTATAGGTAAACCAGCGTATACAAAGTTATTCCAATGTAATAATAAGCAGACGGAATAACATAAGGATTTCACCAAGTATAGGTATGCCATGGCGTATACAAAAGTTATGTATAGGGTATGCCACTTTTACAAAGTTATTCCAATGTAATAATAATGAATGGAATAATGAAGTTCTCTTGAAGAAGAAAGAATAACACCCACTACTAGAAAAGGCTGAATATAGAAGTAGTGAAGTAGCGAGAATACTCTTCTTCTTTCTATAACTTTTCTCTATAAACTTCTCTCTATAATTCTCTCTCTAGATTTTCAATGAATTTGTAAGAAAATAATGAAGGAATGAGCTTTATTTATAGGAAAATGGAATGCATAGTAAGAATTAATCTAATCCATGAAACGGTCCAGATTGATTTACTTTAATCGACGGTCCATATTTAAAGAAAATTCTTTTAAATAAAATATAATATATTCTATTTATATAAAAACATTTTACTATGCAAACACTATGCAAAAAAATACTATGCAACACTATGCATAATAAAATATAATATATTCTATTTATAGAATAACTTTAATAAAGTATTCTATTTTATATAAAAGATGTTTCATTTTATTACGTTAATAATACTGAATAAAACAAAACATTATTATCGCTTATAATAATTCATATTATTAATCGACAATAATGGAATCAAACCGAGTGACTTCTCACATAAGCATCAATAATTAATCTGGTGCTACTATGCAACCACACGTACATCTTGTTTCTTTTACTACCGAGTAGTTCAACAAGAACCACGGTAAAACTTCCGTAGTTATTTTAATAAAATATTTTTGTCGCTTTCTCAATCAAATAATATAATTAATTTGTATGGGGTCCACCAATGATTGGTAGTTGTCTGAATAATATTCCCCGCTAAACCGAATATTCCCCACCAATCGAATATAATATAACCACTTGCATACTTTTGCAAAATTTATAAATACTACCCACAACTATAATATTATCTTAAATTCACACCATAATATTAAAAAATTATTTCAACAAAATTTAAATCTTTATTGATAAAATCTGGGGTCTCACAATCTCCCTCCTTATGGAATTTTCTCTCGAAATTAGGGTATGTACTGATATGATAAAGAGGTGAGGATACCTTGAATACCTTTATCGTTGAAAACATTAAATTCATTTTTGCAATCCTACCAAAGATATTCATTAACAATTCATCTTTGCCTACAAAGCTAAAGATATACAACTGTAAAACCAATAATCTTTGAGAATAAACTTAATAGTATCCACGACCACGAATTATCCATGCACCACCGGCAAGGATATTCGTGTTTAAGTCTGACTAAATGATTATACCGAATAATCCTTGGTCATAATCATACCAAGTCTATCAATGCACTACTGACTAAAGATGACTTTTACCACATCCATGAATTAATATTTCATTCACGAGACTCATTTCAATAATTAATCCATATCATCGAATCATCCCCGCACTACTGGAGCCAAGGATATTCATTAGTATCACGACCACAAATTATCCATACCATTACTGCCAAAGATAATTGTGTATTCATTAATATCACGACCACAAATTATCCAAGCACTACTACCAAAGATAATTGTGTATTCATTAGTATCACGACCACAAATTATCCATGCACTACTGACCAAAGATAATCGTGTATTCATTAGTATCCGACCACAAATTATCCATGCACTACTACCAAAGATAATTGTGTATTCATTAGTATCACGACCACAAATTATCCAGCATTGCATTACGACTAAAGATAATTGTGTATTCATTAATATCACGACCACAAATTATCCATGCACTACGGCCAAAGATAATTGTGTATTCATTAAGTATCACGACCACAAATTATCCATGCACTACTACCGAGGATAATTGTGTATTCATTAAGATCGCGACCATAAATTATCCGTACTACTACGACAAAGATAATTGTGTATTCATTAATATCACGACCACAAATTATCCATGCACTACTAGCCAAAGATAATTGTGTATTCATTAGTATCACGACCACAAATTATCCATGCACTACTACCAAAGATAATTGTGTATTCATTAAGATTATCACGACCACAAATTATCCGTGCACTACTACCAAAGATAATTGTGTATTCATTAATATCACGACCACAAATTATCCATGCACTACTACCAAGGATAATTGTGTATTCATTAATATCACGACCACAAATTATCCATGCACTACTACCAAAGATAATTGTGTATTCATTAGTATCACGACCACAAATTATCCATGCACTACTGACCAAAGATAATTGTGTATTCATTAGTATCACGACCAAAAATTATCCATGCACTACGGCCAAGGATAATTGTGTTTTCAATTACGGTTATGATTATACCGAATAATCCGTGGTCATAATCATACCAAGTCCATCTATGCACCTACTGAGACATGAGATGACTTTCAACATAATATAAACGTGAGGATAATGATATAAAGAATCAATCAAATGAGATAAAGGATAAATATTAAACATTTATAATATAATTTATCCAGGATTCAAGAATATCCCCATGTTATCACTCACTTAATAATCTCATAATCTAATAACATTAATATTATAATAATATTTTAATCACTTCTTAAATTTATAAACAATTTATCTCAATTGTTTACGCTTTTACCATATAATGCATTTAATCATTCAAAAATGCCATACTCGTAAAATATCATCACCAATTATCAAATCCTCATCAAAAAAATATACGTATATACTACATATATAGGATTCTCTAGCCATAAAATCCTATTTTCAACTTTCATACTTCACATAACATATTTAACTCATATGTTCAGAATTAAACTATTTTCATGAAAAATACCAAATTAGTCCCAAAAATATTTCTTTTCTGGGATTTAGCATAATATAGTCCCATAATGAAAATATATTTTCTCGAATTTTTAAAATTCATTTACTATTTTTCAAAAATCAATTTCTAATTAATTCCTTAAGAAATTAGCTACCTCAAGTTTAACTCCAAAATTCCCAAATCTTGGCAGGATCTTACACATGTTAACGTGAGCTTCTAGTTTAAATTTCATGGTCATCGGAGTTATAGAACTCCGGTTATAGCATTTTTCGTCGAAAAAACCTAAATATTGAAATAGTCATAACTTGCTCATTTTAAGTCAGAATGAGCTCATTTTTGGACAGGAGGTACTTTATACCATATACCTTCATGTCCCAAAAGGCCAGAATTTTTCTCATAATTTAAGTGGCCGAAACAGTCCCTTAAAGTTTCTGGGCTGTAGCATTTTTGAAATTTACAGCTTTGGCCTCCTTTGCTAAAATCAGTCCACACAAAAATCTACAACACCTTTTCCAGTAATTCCATTTGGATTAGTTAGGTAACTCATAGATCTAACTCTAGGACTTGACCACACTCAAAAATTCAAAATATAATAGGAGATATGGTCAATTGAATTTCATGTTACGCTTTTTCACCAAAATCGATTTTTCAACCCTTTGTGATTTCTAAGAAACTTTCATGTTTTCACATAATAACACATAACTCATCATAACACTTACTAATACTTCATATACCCATGATTTTCATTAGTCCAATGCTTTTATTATGACTTTCATCACATCACAAATAACGAACCTATTCATTTTAGTTAAAGAAATATTTGAGGGTTTAAGAAATGGGTTTTTTATCTTTGGGGTCAATACAAAATTTGATTTTACGTTCTAGGGTAGGCTAGGAAGTCTTCAAGAATACGCCAAGAAATTTATTAATGATAGAAATATCATTCAAAAGCTATTACTCTCGTCAAGACTTGGATAGTACGTCACATTGATACCAATTGTGACTTCTATCCTTAACCTCAGATAAGATCTCACAATGATACCTATAAACTTGCCATCTTCATTCACGACGTCGCCTACAGAAATTCCGGCTTCGGTGCATTCCACACAAGGAAGTCAACAACGAAAGGATCGGGGCTCTTTACTTATGGCTTGATATAATGTTGATTAACTTTAGGGTTTGGTTACTTTGAATTCGTATAACAGGTTGGTTAGGAATATGAAAGCTAACAACCTTACAAAAAGAATAATAAGTAGTTAATCAATCGTTTTCAAAAATTACCTCAAAGGCAATAATTTTTAAAGATATAAGATCGTGAAAGTGTTTATTTGAAACAACAAGATTAATAAACAGTGGAGGTAACGAAGGTTTCTCCCAACGAAGTTTCAATAGATAAATCAAAGTCTAATTTTTTTTTTTGAGTCAAATTTAAACATTGAACACAACTAGGTAGAATAAAAGAGTGGGTAGAACTTGTATTGAATAAAGTATAGACTTCGCAATAATTAATTTTATCTGTAATAACCCGTTCGGTTTTCTCGATAAACGCTCTCGCTTAAATTAAAGAATTTGACTTTTCTTATAGGTACATTCCACCCTTAAGTGCTTCTTCACATTCTCGATCCATGATTTGAATCATTATTCTCGATCCATATCGAATTCGGGTTGACCGCTATGCATGTGGTAATTCGAATTCGATGTTGGGTTCTCCCAATTCTTTCCAAAAAGCAAAGTCCATTTCATCTATTTTGGCTTTATTGGATCGGACGTCTTTTTCTACACTATCAACACGTCATGCAACTTTTACCCATGCATCGTCTATTCTCCTTCGTTCGATTATTTCTTCTTTTAGGCGATCTTTGATTTTTAAATTCTCGATTCCAACTTTAATATCTTACACCTCGCCAAAGCGTGATTTTGTTCGAGCATCACATATCGGGTAACCCAATTTTGAATTGTTGTATCCTTTGTTCCATGACCGTTTGTTGGTTCTTCAACTTTGTTCTTCTAGCTCACGAACACGATTTTGTAATTCTAAGTTTTGATCATAAATTTCTTCTAACCAATTCTCCTCGAGTTCCTCTTCTTCCTCTTCTTCCTCACTTTTCCGCTACCTCCTGCGCAACTAGCTGGGTGCAACAATTAGTTCTTCATTTACTACGTGGATATCTATAATTTGTTCCTCGTCCGACCTTTGCATTAACACCCGATTAGTGATTAAAGGTGTCACAACGGTCACATTCACTCCATTGTGAATATTTTCATTTGCCATTTCCAAACACCGCCACAACACAAGGGTTAATTAATATATCAAATATTATCCCTATACTCGTTGACCAATTAAATACCAAATAAACTTAGGTAGGTCATACTTAGCGAAGGAATTTCTAATCTCTCCCTCCTAGTTCTTATCTCACATCTTAGCTGGGGATCATATCCAAGCTCGATAACCAACCGTGACGCCCCAAAATTGGGTATCGTCACCCATCTTGGGTCGCCACTTACATGGTACATAAATTCAAATACAACTTTATTAACCTAACTGTAGGTATACAATACGACATAAAAGCGTGAGTTTGCATACAAATATATTTATACTAGATATTATACAAACTCAAAAGGAGTCCTCATTACAACTATTATCACATTATTTTATGAATAGTGAGGACTACTAATGATATCCCTCGGACCGTTGTGAGACCCCAGATTTTATCAATAAAGATTTAAATTTTGTCAAAATAATTTTTTAATATTATGGTGTGAATTTGAGATAATATTATAGTTGTGGGTAGTATTTATAAATTTTACAAAGTATGCAAGTGGTTATATTATATTCGATTAATTGGGGAATATTCGGTTTAGCGAGGAATATTCGCATAACTACTCAATCATTGGTGGACCCTAGCAATGTAATTATTGCCGGATCGAGAAAACGACAAAAATATTTTATTGAAATAACGGCGGAAGTTTTTCTGGTAGTTCTTGTTGAACTACCTCAGTAGTAAAAGTATGATAATAAAGTGTGGTTGCATAGTAGCATTACGGTATTAATTATTGATGCTTATGTGAGAAGTTACTCGGTTTGATTCCATTATTGTCGATTAATAATATGAATTATTATAGCGATAATGACGTTTTGTTTTATTCGTATTATTAACGTAATAAAATGTAAACATCTTTTTATATAAAATAGAATACTTTATTAAAGTTATTCTATAAATAGAATATATTATATTTTATTACGCATAGTGTTGCATAGTGTTTTTGATATAGTGTTTTGCATAGTATTGCATAGTGTTTGCATAGTAAAATGTTTTTATATAAATAGAATATATTATATTTTATTTAAAAGATTTTTCTTTAAATATGGACCGTCAGATTAAAGTAAATCAACTGGACCGCTCATGGATTAATTATTATGCATTCCATTTTCCTATAAATAAGCTCATTCCTTCATTATTTTCTTTTAATTCATTGAAACTCAGAGAGAGAAATTATAGAGAAGTTTATAGAGAGAAAATTATAGAAAGAAGAAGAGTATTCTCGCTACTTCACTACTTCTATATCAGGTTTTTTTTACGGTAGGGTGTTATTCTTTCTTCTTGAAGAGAACTTCGTTATTCCATTCATTATTATTCGCATTGAATAACTTCGTAAAAGTGGCATACCCTATACATAACCTTGTATACGTGGCATACCCTATACTTGGTGAAATCCTTATGTTATTCCATTCTTAATTATTCTCGTTGGAATAACTCAGATATGCTGCTGACCCTATACTTGGTGACATTCTTCTATTATTCTCATTGGCTGAACATCCTGTCGTGTGTTTTACACCCGGACCGGGTTCCGCTTTTATTATTCTCGTTGGAACATCCCATCGTGTGTTTTACACCGGACTGGTTAAAATCTTTATCATTCTATTCGAATATCCTATATCGTGTGTTTTACACCGGATCCGGTTCCATCTTTATTATTTACTGTTGGAACATCCGCTCGGTGTGAATTTCAACGACTTTGGTTCCGTTATTATTATTCTCATTGAATAACCTGCGCATATGCTAAGTACCGCATGCATGGTGATTTCTTTTGTTATTCCATTCTTTATTATACCCGGTTGGTTAAAACTTGAACTTCTATACTCCATGAAATTAGTAGAATATCCTCGATATTTGCGTTTCATCCAAAGATCTTTTCATGGAAATATTCTTTCGATCATTCTTGAATTTTACTCTACTAAACAAGATCATATCGACAATTTGGACGTTAATAATTCATGGATTAAATAATTCTTGAACTTGTTTTATTGAATTATTATGTCATTGTCATCATCCTCATGTTATATTATGTTATCTTTGGCTTACGTGTATAGATGAACTTAGTATGATTATGACAGGATCATTCGGTATAATCACGACTTGATATAAATGATGTGACAAAAGTCCTCGATTGGCCGTCATAATGCGTTGATGGATAGTTTTTGGTATGATTATGACTGGGGTGATTCTAGGTATACTCACCACCATTGATAATTTGATGAAAATCCTCGACCGTAGTATGAGGATGATTAGATGTGGTGGTTTATTTATTGTCGAGTCTCGCCGATAAAATTGATGAAAACCTTTAAAACCTAAAAGATAGTAGACTTTATTCTCTACTTGACTCTTTTAATGGATTGCTTATTCCACTGCAGATTAAACCTGGTTGTCTATTGTATTTTATCGGTTTAACAACATTCAAGGCTAATGATAATTTATTATGCATTATCTTAGTCATAATATTTCTTCTTCGGGCTAGTTGAGCTCACCTTTCTTTCACTCTTTTCTCTGTGAAATGAGAACATATTTGGGGACGAGTCTGGGAACGAAGTAATGGTCCAGAGGATAGCATTAGTAGTCCTCACTATTCGTGAAATAGTGTGATAATAGTTGTAATGAGGACTCCTTTTGAGTTTGTATAATATCTAGTAGACAATATTTGTATTCAAACTCAAAGTTTATGTCGATTGCATACACTACGCTTATATTAGTAAGTTGTATTTGAATTAATGTACCATGTAAGTGGCGACCCAAGATGGGTGACGTATACCTAATTTTGGGGCGCCACAGGTTGGTATCGAGCTTAGGATATGATCCTCGGCTAAGATGTGAGATAAGAACTAGGAGGAGAGACGGAAATTCCTTCGCTAGTATGACCTACCTAAGTTTATTTGGTATTTAATTGGTCGGTCGAGTATAGGGATAATATTTGATATATTAATTAACCCTTGTGTTGTGGCGGTGTTTGGAAATGGCAATTTGAAAATATTCACAATGGAGTGAATGTGATTGGCCATGACACCTTTAATCACTAATCGGGTTAATGCAAAGGTCGCACGAGGAACAAATTAGAGATATCCACGTAGTGAATGAAGAACTAATTGTTGCACCGAGCTAGTTTCAGAGGTAGCAAGTGAAAGTGAGGAAGAAGAAGAAGAAGAGGAAGAAGAGGAACCCGAGGAGAATTGGTTTAAGAAATTTATGATCAAAACTTAGAATTACAAAATCGTGTTCGTGAGCTAGAAGAGAAAGTTGAAGAAGAACAAGCAAACGGTCGTGGAACAAAGGGATACAACAATTCAAAATTGGGTTACCCGATATGTGATGCTCGAACAAAATCACGCTTTGGCGTGGTGTAAGATATTAAAGTTGGAATCGAGAATTTAAAATCAAAGATCACTAAAAGAAGAAACAACCGAACAAAGGAGAATAGGCGATGTAATGGGTAAAAAAGTCGCACAACGCGTTGATAGTGTAGAAAAAGACGTCCGATCCAATAAAGCCAAAATAGATGAAATGGACTTTGCTTTTTGGACAAAGAATTGGGAGATTTAACATCGAATTCGGAATTACCACATGCATAGCGGTCAACCCGAATTCGATATGGATCGGAGAATAATGATTCAAATAATGGATCAGGAATGTGAAGAAGCACTTAAGGGTGGAATGTACCCTATAGTAGAAAGTCAAACTTCGGTAATTTAAGCGAGAGAAGCGTTTGTCGAGAAACCGAACGAAGTTATTACGGGTAAGTTAATTATAAATTAATGCTAAGTCTATACTTTATTCAATACAAGTTCTACCCACTCTTTTATTTCACCTAGTTGTGTTCAACGTTTAAATTTGACTCAAGAAGAAGTTAAACTTTGACTTATTGGTTGAAACTTCAATAAGTAGGAGCCTTTGTTACCGCTACTATTTTTAAATCTTGTTGATTCAAATAAACATTTTCACGTTATTCGTCGATCTTATCTTTTGAAAATACTTGCCTTTGATGTGATTTTTAGGAATCAATTGGTTAGCTAATCATCATGCTTTTTCGTAAGGTTGTTAGCTTTTATATTCATAACCAACCCGTTATATGAATTCAAAGTAACCAAACCCTAAAGTTAATCAACGTTATATTAAGCCATAAGTAAAGAGCCCGATCCTTTCGTTGTTGACTTTCTTGTGTGGAATGCTTAACCGCGGACTTTCAGAAAGGCGACGCCACGATCAAGATGGCAAGTTAATAGGTATCAATGTGACGTCATCGCCCAAGTCTTGGACGAGAATATGATTTTGAATGATATTTCTATCATTAATAAATTTCTTGGCGTATTCTTGAAGACTTCCTAGCCTACCCTAGAACGTGAAATCGAATTTTGTATTGACCCCAAAGATAAAAACCCATTTCTTAAACCCTCAAATATTTCTTCAACTAAAAGGATGCATTTATGTGTATTATGATGAAAGTCATAATAAAAGCATTGGACTAATGAAAATCATGGGTATACGTGGTATTAGTAAGTGTTATAATGAGTTATGTTGGTTATTATGAGAAAACATGAAAGTTTCTTAGAAATCACAAAGAGTTGAAAATCGATTTTAGTGAAAACGAATATGAAATTTAATTGACCATATCTCCTATTATATTTTGAATTTTTGAATGTGGTCAAATCCTAGAGTTAGATCTATGAGTTACCTAACTAATCCAAGTGGAATTACTGGAAAAGGTGTTGTAGATTTTTGTGTGGACTGATTTTAGCAAAGGAGGCCAAAGCTGTAAATTTCGAAAATGCTACTGCCCAGAAACTTTAAGGGGCTGTTTCGGCCACTTAAATTATGAGAAAAATTCTGGCCTTTTGGGACATGAAGGTATATGGTATAAAGTATCTCCTGTCCAAAAATGAGCTCATTCTGACTTAAAATGAGCAAGTTATGACTATTTCAATATTTAGGTTTTTCGACAAAAAACGCTATAACCGGAGTTCTATAACTCCGATGACCATGAAATTTAAACTGGAAGCTCACGTTAACATGTGTAAGGTCCTGTCAAGATTTGGGAATTTTTGGAGTTAACCTTGAGGTAGCTAATTTCTTAAGGAATTAATTAGAAATTGATTTTTGAAAAATAGTAAATGAATTTTAAAAATTCCGAGAAAAATATATTTTCATTATGGGACTATATTATGCTAAATCTCAGAAAAGAAATATTTTTGGGACTAATTTGGTATTTTTCATGAAAATAGTTTAGTTATGAACATATGAGTTAAATATGTTATGTGAAGTAACAAAGTTGAAAATATGATTTTATGGCTAAAGAATCCTATATAGAGTATATGTATATATTTTTGATGAGGATTTGATAATTGGTGATGATATCTTATGAGTATGACATTTTGAATGATTAAATGCATTATATGGTAAAGTGTAAACAATTAAGATAAATTGTTTATAAATTTAAGAAGTGATTAAAATATTGGTATAATATTAATGATATTAGATTATGAGATTATTAAGTGATTGATAACATGGGGATATTCTTGAATCCTGGATAAATTATATTATAAATGTTTAATATTTATCCTTTATCTTATTTGATTGATTCTTTATATCATTATCCTCACGTATATATTTTTTTTAAAGTCATCTCGTGGCTGTAGAGCATAGATGGACTTGGTATGATTACGACTGAGGATTGTGGTATAATCATAACCGTAATTGAAAACACAATTATCTTCGGCCGTAGTGCATGGATAATTTGTGGTCGCGATACTAATGAATATCCAAATTTCGTAGTGGTGGATGATTCGACGATGTGGATTAATTATTGAAATGAGTCTCAAAGAATGAAATATTAATTCATGGATGTGTTCAAAGTCATCCGTGGGTTTACGTGCATAGATGGACTTGGTATGATTTATGACCAGGATCATTCAGATAATCATAATCAGTAATTGAAAAACACAATTATCTTTAGCAGTAGTGCATGGATAATTTGTGGTCGTGATCTTAATGAATATCCTCGGCCCGTAGAAAAGTGTGGATGATTCGATGATGTGGATTAATTATCGAAAGCCGAGTCTCAAAGAATGAAATATTAATTCATGGATGTGTTCAAAGTCATCGTGGTTTACGTGCATAGATGGACTTGGTATGATTATGACCAGGATCATTTCGGTATAATCATAATCAGAATTGAAAACACAATTATCTTTATGTCGAAGTATGGATAATTTGTGGTCGTGATACTAATGAATACACGATTATCTTCGTCAGAAAGTGTATGGATAATTTGTGGTCGTGATACTAATGAATATCCTCGGCACCAGTAAAGGTGGATGATTCGATGATATGGATTAATTATTGAGTCGAGTCTCAAAGAATGAAATATTAATTCATTGATGTGGTAAAAGTCATCTTTGGTCAGAAGGCATTGATAGACTTGGTATGATTATGACTACCTGATTATTATTGATGAATATAATCATTGATCAGTAATTGAAAAACACGAATATCCTTAGCCAAGAAGTGCATAGATAATTCATGGTTGTGGATACTATTGTCGTAGTCTCAAAGATTATTGGTTTTACATGATTGTATATCTTGGCCCGTAGCCATTGTGGGTAAGAAGATCTTGTTAATGAAAAATGAATTTAATGTTTATCAATTCGCAAAAGGAATTTAATCTCTTATTTTCAATGATAAAGGTATTCACATCTTGGTGTCATATTCTCATCTCTTTATCATATAGAATTTGCATTTACCGCAATTCCCTCAACAATGCGTTTGATTTCTTTTTTATTTGATTTTTTTAAAACTTGAACCCCATATTAAAATAACCATTTTTAGAGGCGGTTAAAATTTTATCATTCATATTTTACCTATCATTTCATCGATTAACAATCTTAATCTTTATCGAAATAATTAAATTATAATCTTGACCAGTATCATATTTCCAATTATCAGAATTTTATATCGTCTTGGCAATAACTTTTTTTTGAATTATTAAGTATAATAAATACGATTGTAATTTCATTCGGTATAATTTGACTTGATATAAATGATCGTTACACCTTTCATTGATAGTTGATGAAAATCTTGGCCGAAATGCATGGGGAATTAGATGTGGTGGTTTATTTTTCGAGTCTCGGTGATAAAATTCAATGACTTTTAAAACACAAAAGAAATTCGACTTGACTCTTTTAATGGAACATCGCATTGCTGATTAAAGCCAGTTTTCTATTGGACTTTGTTAGGCTGTGAAACGTATAACAAATGTCCGCAGCCTGGGAACGTAAGGAAATGGTCCAGCAGGATAGCATTAGTCCCTACTATTCGTGAAACGTGAAATAGTGTGATAATAGTTGTAATGAGGACTCCTTTTGAGTTTGTATAATATCTAGTAGACAATATTTGTATTCAAACTCAAAAGTTTATGTCAGATGCATACCTACGCTTATATTAGTAAGTCAGATTCAATTAATGTACCATGTAAGTGGCTACCCAAGACGGGTGACGATACCTAATTTTGGGGGCGCCACAACCATTACTTCGCTCCTCGACTCGTCTCCAAATTTATGTTCTCATTTCCTCAAGAGAACAAGAAAGAAAGGTGAGCTCAACTAGCCCTAAAGAAGAAATATTATGACTCAAGATAATGCGTAATAAATTATCATTAGCCTTCAACATGTTGTTAAACCGATAAAATACAATAGACAACCAGCTTTAACTGCAAATGAATAAGCAATCCATTAAAAGAGTCAAGTAGAGAATAAAGTCTACTATCTTTTAGGTTTTAAAAGGTTTTCATCAATTTTTATCACCGAGACTCAAATTTTAATAAATAAACCACCACATCTAATCATCCTCGTACTACTGGCCAAGGATTTTCATCAAATTATCAATGGTCATGACTATACCGAATCACCCCCGGTCATAATCATACCAAAGACTATCCATCATCGCATTACACAGCCCACCGAGGACTTTTGTCACATTATTTATATCAAGTCATGATTATACCGAATGATCCTCGGTCATAATCATACTAAGTTCATCTATGCACGTAAGCCAAAGATAACATAATATAACATGAGGATGATGACAATGACATAGTAATTCAATAAAACAAGTTCAAGAATTATTTAATCTATGAATTATTAACGTCCAAATTGTCAACATGATACTGTTTCATAGAGTAAAATTCAAGAATGATCAGAAGAATATTTCCATGATAAGATATTGGATGAAACGCAAATATCAAGGATATTCTACTAATTTCATGGAGTATAGATGTCAAAGTTTTAACCAACTGAGTATAATAAAGAATGGAATAACAAAAGAAATCACCATGCATGCAGATTGTGATGCATACAAAGTTATTCCAATGTAATAATAATAACGGAACCAAAGTCGTGAAATTACAATCGGCGTGATGTTCCAATGTAATAATAAAGATGGAACTGCATCCGTAAAACACACAGATAGGATATTCCAAATGTAATGATAAAGATTTTAACCAGTCCGTAAAACACACGCATGTGATGTTCCAACAGTATTAATAAAAAAGCGGAACCAGTCCGTGTAAAACACACGCATGTGATGTTCCAAATGTAATAATAGAAGAATGTCACCAAGTATAGGGTAAATCACAGATACAAAGTTATTCCAATGTAATAATAAGAACTGAATAACATAAGGATTTCACCAAGTATAGGGTATGCCACAGATACAAAGTTATGTATAGGTACGCCACTTTTACAAAAGTTATTCCAATGTAATAATAATGAATGGAATAATGTAAGTTCTCTTCAAGAAAGAAGAATAACACCCTCACCGTAAAAAAAGAACCGAATATAGAAGTAAAGAAGAAGCAGGTAGAATACTCTTTCTTCTTTCTATAACTTTCTCTCTATAGCTTCTCTATAATTTCTCTCTGTAGTTTCAATGAATTCGTAAGAAAATAATGAAGGAACGAGCTTCTATTTATAGGAAAATGGAATGCATAAGAATTAATCCATGAACTATCCAGTATTGATTTACTTTAATCTGATCATCCATATTTAAAGAAAAATCTTTTTAAATAAAATATAATATATTCTATTTATATAAAAACATTTTACTACGCAAACACTATGCAATACTATGCAAAATACTACGCAACACTACTATAATAAAATATAATATATTCTATTTATGTAATAACTTTAATAAAGTATTCTATTTTATATAAAGATGTTTCATTTTATTACGCTAATAATACGAATAAAACAAAACATTATTATCGCTATAATAATTCATATTATTAATCGACAATAATGGAATCAAACCGAGTGACTTCTCACATAAGCATCAATAATTAATACCGTAAGGCTACTATGCAACCACACGACATCGCATTTTTTACTACCGAGTAGTTCAACAAGAACTACAGTAAAACTTCCGCCGTTATTTTAATAAAATATTTTTGTCGCTTTTCAATCCGACAATAATTTCCGCTAGGGTCCACCAATGATTGAGCTATTGCATGCAATATTCCCCGCTAAACCTAATATTCCCCACCAATCTAATATAATATAACCACTTGCATACTTTGCAAAATTTATAAATACTACCCACAACTATAATATTATCTTAAATTCACACCATAATATTAAAAAATTATTTCAACAAAATTTAAATCTTTATTGATAAAATCTGGGGTCTCACACCTTTTATCAAAAATTGAATCTCGCGACTTTGTATAGGAAATTCAATTCTCTACAACTTTCAGAAGAAAGTTTTTCCAAATTCAAATAAAATTGATCAAGAAATCCTGAAAGGCGATTTTACAGTTATAATTAAATTTCGATCAAGAAATGGGGTCCACTGACACACAAAACATGTGTTAATCATTTAATGCCACAAAATACTCTTCCTCCTCATATACTCATATATCCCACATTCATTATAAAAATTTCACAGTTAATATATTATTAAAATAATATATTTAAATGAATTATTTTATCGGAAAAAGATAAAATATTAATTTTAAACAATTGTCACATTAAAAATTTTCTAAAATACATATCCACATAAAATCAATATTTTCCTCATCATATAAATCAATAATTAATTATTCACAAATAATATTACTGAGAATCACGATCTTAGTAACGGTAGTTCCCGGAAAGAGGGGCTTTCGATAAAGGATTTTCTCCTTCTTTGTGCATGATTAGGTGACAAACCTCTCCTTGAGCCAGAACTTTCTACATTGCCAATAATGTTATCTAATAATATTATTAGGATAATATGAATTATTGCTTCGATAATGAAAAATGTGTAATGACAATTATTGAAACAACAACAATATAAAATATCAATTGACAATTATTAAATCAATAAAATAACGAAGCAAGAATTCTTGTAACCATTATTGAGTAGTGCCTTCTTACATAAGAATCAATAATTGGTGCAATCTTTGTAAGACCCCAACTTATTATTAATGAAATTTAATTTTTCTATTTTGAAATAGTAAGGTTGATTTGATTAATGTGGATAGTTATGGGTAAAATACGTAAATATTTTAAAATAAGCAAGTGGTTATAAAATATTCATCATTGTCGGGAATATTCGTTTGGTCGTGGAATATTCTTTATTGTCGGGGAATATTAAATTTGACGTAGCGATCTTTTGTGGGGCCCATATAACGAAAAAGCGATTGGATGAAGAAAACGACAAATATAAGTTGTTTAAAAATAAAGGCGTAGTTATTTACAGTTAATCTTTGTTAAAATACTCGGTGGTTAAAACAAAGTAGCATACCAGATTGCACCAATTATTGATTCTTATGTAAGAAGGCACTACTCAATAATGGTTACAGAATTATTGCTCAAAGATTTTATTGATTTAATAATTCTTTGCGTTGATATTTTATATTCATTGTTGTTTCAATAATTGTCATTACACATTATTTTCATTATCGAAGCAATAATTCATATTATCTGAATAATATTATTAGATAACATTATTGGCAATGTCTAGAAAGTTACATCCAAGGAGAGGTTTGGTCACCTAATCAAGGCCATGAAGAAGGAGAAATTCTTATTGAAAAGCCCCTTTCCGCAGGAACCGCCTCGGTTGTCAATATTGTGATTCTCGTAATATTATTTGTGAATAATTAATTATTGATTCATATGATGAGGAAAATATTGATTTTATGTGGATATAGATGGAGAAAATTTTTAATGTGACAATTGTTGAAAATTGAAATTTTATCTTTTTTACGATAAAATAATTTATTTAAATATATTATTATATTTTAATAATATAATAATGGTGATATTTTTTACAATGAATGTGGGATATATGAGTATACGAGGAGGAAGAGTATTTTTGTTACAATAAATGTTTAAAACATGTTAAACATGTTTATGGACCCCATTTATCGATCGAAATTTGATTATAACTTGTAAAATCGATCATTTTGTAGATTTTGGCCAATTTCTATTTGGAATTTGGAAAACTTTCTTTCAGTAAAGTTGTAGAGAATTGAATTTCCTATAAAAATTCGCGAGATTCAATTTTCCGATAAAAGGACTATTTATTATGAATTATTGAAGTTTGAATTAATTGATTATCATTTTTTGAAGTTTTAAATGGTTTAAGTGAGAAAAACGTTTTTGTTGTTTTTTTTGGGGTGTGGTTGATGGCTGAATTCAGTTAGTATGCATAGGAAAATTTAGAAAAATAATAATAATATTAAATTAAATTTTCTACTTTTGGTGTTCTAAAGCATTTTCTTATAAATAGGTGCTTAGGTTAGAATTGAAAATCACACCGTAAATCGAAGTTTTCTCTCTATATTATCGAGCGTATTCTTGTGAGTATTTTGAGTATACTTTGAGTATTGCTATACTGTGCAAGTTCAAGTCATAGCCTTTATATTAGGTGTTTCAAATTTGAAATCTTGATCTTTCGAGGTAAGGATATTATTTTTTTCAGAATGATATTATTTCTTCAATATCATTATTCAAATATTGATCTGAAGTTTTTATCAAATTTGGAACTTTTGGTGTCTGAGTTACTATTCACGATACTTATAATTATTCACGATACTTTAATTATTTACGAATACGACACTATTCATCGAAAAATGAAAATTTTCCTTTTCGTCTAAAATATCTATTGTGGATACTAGCTTTGATTGTATCCATGTTTTGATCATTCTTGAATTTTACACCACTATGATTATTTTTTGAGGAATTTTTGGACATGGATAAAAATAAAGTACTTAATCCTTAATCCTTAATCCTTGTCATTTTGTTTCACCGGATTCATTTTTTTAAAAATATTTTCATCATCCACCGTCTTAAATGATGACATTATTGAATATCTTTGGCCCAGTAGTAAAGATGAATGATTTTCGATGAATATCTTTGGCCCGTAAAGGCAAAGATGAGCAGTGTTTAGATGAACATGACTAATCGATGAATATTTTGGCTCAGTAGTGCAAAAGATGAATATTTGATTCGGATATATATTGATTGATGTTACAGGATAAAAGATAGAGCGATGAACTTTTAAATTCATACATAGAAGATAGTAGTTTGCATTCTCTACTTAACTCTTCTAATGAATTATTATTTCACTGCGAATATTGATTTAGAACTTGTTGTCTATTGTATTCTATTAGATTTTTCCCGTTGAAGACTAATGATAATTTGTTGTATATTATCTTAGTCATAATATTCTTTTTGGGCTAGTTGAGCTCACCCTTTTCCTTTTTGTTCCATTTTTATTCTCGTGGAGGCGAGAATATAGCGCAGAATGCAGTCTGGGTACGGAATGAAGGTTTAGAGAGAGTTGTTTAGTAGTCCCTCACCATTTTGTAAAATAATGTATAAATAATTGTGATGAGGATTTATTTGAGTATAGATATTGTCAGAAGATAATATTTGTATTCAAACTCACAATTTCTTGTTGTAATAATAAGTTGTAGTTGTTTCGTACCATGTATTGACAACTCGAGAATGGGTGATGTATACCTATTTTGGGGGCGTCATAGTTGGTATCGAGCTTAGGATATGATCTGGCAAGTGAGATCGGGGAATAGAACTAAGAGGGAGAGACGAGTAAATCCTTCGCTAAAGTGTGTCCTACCTAAGCTTATTTGTTAGTTGGTCAAGTATATAGGGATATTATGTGATATATTGATTTCTTAATTAACCCTTGTTTTATACGGTGATTTGAGAATGTCGATCGAGAATATTAACAATGGAAATGAGACCGTGGAGACGCCTTTGACTCACCAACGAGGAGAACGTGCAACAGTCGGGCAATGTTCCTCCCGTGAACAACACCAACCGAGCGCAGATGATGAACGAGGGATGTTTAGAAGCTTTTGCGCTCATGCAAAATCAAACGAGGGAGACTTGTGTTCAAAATACAGGAGGAAATGATAGCAATTCACGGGTTATCACAAAGCCCAAGCGATTCAAAGAGTTGGGACCACGAATTTAAGGGAAAGCCGGATCCGATCATAGGCGGAAACATGGGTCAAGCAAATGAACAAGATATTCGATGTCTTGGGATGCACGGAGAGAATGAAGGTTCCATTCGCAACCTTTTTATGTTTCGTGGCGAGGCGGACTCTTTGGTGGGAGTCTGTGAAGCGTGCACTCCATCCAAACAAAGACTCAAAGATGTGTCTGGGAGACGCGTTTTAGAAACTATTTAATGACAAATACTTTCCGAAAGTGTTCGTCTATATGAAGGAAGTGGAGTTCATCGATTAGAACAAAACAACATGGCGGTGTCTCGAAGACGAGGCAAAGTTTGCGAGAGTTATCCGTGTTTGCACCTCATTTGGTGGAGAATGAGGAACGTATGACGCGGATGTTTCTTAGAGGTTTGAAACCCAGATACGTCAAGATCTCATTTTTCTTAAATTTTCTCTCTATTCGGATGTTGTTAATGAGGGCTCAATTGTTAGGCGAGATAACGAGTATGTTCAACCGAGGGACCATAACGAGGATCATACTAGAGATAGCGATCAGCGAATAATAATAACCAAATGGAGAAAGAAACAGACGGCAAAATGGTAACCACTCGGTGGTAATCATGGCCATGAAAATAGAAGAAGCGAGTGGGGAGGAGATTTTAAAAAGAGGAGATTTAACAACGACTATGTGAAGACGACAAAGTCGACAAAGAATCGGTTCTAAGGGAGGAGAACGACCACCAGTTCATATGCTTTATAAATGCGGGAAGAGGACATATCAATCCAAACCGTCCCACAACAGTTCAAGGTATGCTATAATTGTGGAAAGGAAGGACATATCGCTTGAGATCATGCAGTAGCGAAACCTAGTTCAATGGGACGGTGACTCAAAAGATCATCCCAAAAAAGTCAAAGTCAATGGTTCTGGAAGGCGTTTGTTGTGGATCGGTCAAAATGCGAGGAACCCAAACGAGGTGATCACGGTAAGCTATTTATAAATTCTTGCGAAGTTTATACCTTACTTGATCCCGGTGCTACCCATTCATTTATCTCTCCGCTTGTGCTCAACGTTTAAACCGACTCAGGAGAAATTAGACTTTGACCTATCTCGTGGAAACTCCGTTAGAGAAACTTTCATCACATCCATCGTTTATAAATCTTGTTTGATTCAAGTTGGCACCATCACCCTACCTGTTGACCTTATCTCTTTAAAGATACTTTCTTTTGATGTGATTTTAGGGATTGATTGGTTAACTACTCATCATGCCAAAATTGATTGTTTTCATAAGGTTGTTAGTTTTCATATTCCTAACCAACCTATTGTACGAGTTCAAGCAACTAAACCATTAAAATCAATCACTGTCATATCTAATCATAAAGCTATTCGTTTATTGAAAAATGGATGTCAAGCTTTCTTAGCCCATGTTATGGATTTGAATGAAGACACGTCAAATTCAAATAATATTCTGTTGTTATTGACTTTCCGACGATTTCAAGAACTTCCGGCCTACCCCGTAACGTGAAGTTGAATTTTTATTGATTTTGAACCCGTACAAAGCCCATTTCTAAAACCCCATATCGAATGGCTCCTATTGAACTTGGGAGTTAAAGGTCCAACTACAAGAATTGTTGGACATCGATTTCATAGATCCTAGTACATCTCCTTGGGGTGCTCTGTTTTATTCAGTAAAGAAGAAAGACGGGAGTATGCGACTTTGTATCGACTATCGGGGAATTGAACCATGTCACCATCAAGAATAGGTATCCTCTACCTCGTATTGATGACTTGTTTGACCCGATTTGCGAAGGGGCACAATTCTTTTCAAAAATCGATCTTCATTACGGATATCATCAATCAAGATTAGAATCGAGGATATTCCAAAGACCCGCCTTCGTAACTCCTCGGTATGGGCATTATGAATTCTTAGTCATGTCTTTTTGACTAATGCTCTCTATGGCTTTCATGGATATGATGAACCGAGTATTCAAGGAATATTTGGATCGCTTTGTTGTTGTCTTAATTGATGACATCCTCATATATTCCAAAAGTTGTGAAGATCATGAGCACCATTTGAAGTCGGTACTCAAAGGCTTCGTGAAAACAAACTATATGCCAAATTGAAGAAATGCGAGTTCGGCTCGAGGAAGTAGCATTCCTTGGGCACGTGGTGTCAAAATATGGAGTATCCGTGGACCCGCGAAGATTGAAGCAATACAAAGTTGGGAGCAACCAAGTTTCATTGATCAAGCATGAAGCTCGGGTCTAGTTGGTTATTATCGGAGATTCGTGGAAGGGTTTTCTCGAATCGCTACTCCATTAACTCAAATTAACTCGGAAGGATACAAAATTCGTTTGGAGCAAAGAATGCGAGAAGAGTTTCCAAGAGCTCAAGAGGAGACTCATTTTAAGACTGTTTCTAACAATACCATCTGGTTCGGATGGATTTGTTATCTACAAATGATGCTTGTGCAAAGGGTTAGGATGTGTTCTCATGCAACGTGGGAAAGTCATAGCCTATGCCTCGCGACAACTTAAAGAATATGAGAGGAATTATCCTACTCATGATCTAGAGTTAGCAGCAGTTGTTTTCGCACTAAAGATATGGAGGCACTATCTATATGAGGAGAAAGTGGAGATATATTCAGACCATAAAAGCCTTAAATATTTCTTCACTCAAAAAGAACTCAACATGCGGCAATGACGTTGGCTCGAGCTATTGAAAGACTACGACCACACTATTCAATACCATCCCGGTAAAGCGAACGTGGTAGGCGACGCGTTGAGTAGAAGATCATATACGCAGGAATGAGTGCGATGATGTCAAGTATGACGTAGAGCCAACTTTAATAGAAAAAGTTAAGGTTGTTCAAGCCACCGGGCAGGAAATGATGCGTATGAAGAAGAAAGTACAAGAAGGAGCTATTAGGGCGAGAATTGATGAAGAACGAATACTTTGAGTCCACTCTAGACTTTGTGTTCCTAACGACTACGATTTGAAGTACAAGATTATGATGGAGGCACACAATACACCATTTGCAATCCATCTTGGAAGTACCAAAATGTATCGTGATCTTCGACATACATTTTGGTGGAACAATATGAAGAGAGAGATTGCAAAGTTTATCTCGATGTGTTTAACTTGTTAACGTGTAAAGGCGGAGCATCTAGTACCTAAGGGTCCGTTGCAACCACTTGAGATTCTGAAATGGAAGTGGGAACACATTACCATGGATTTCGTTACGGGTCTTCCTACGGTTTCTCAAGGCATCAATGCTATTTGGGTTATTGTTGATAGATTAACCAAGTTCTGCTCATTTCTTGCCGACACGGAGACTTATTCCTCGAACGTCTTCTTTAGTATGTACGTGAATGAGATTGTGAGGTTGCATGGCATACAGTATCCATAGTTTCGGATCGTGACCCAAGATTCACTTCAAGATTTTGGGTTAGCTTGCAAAAAGCTATGGGCACGGATTATACGATTGGGTTAAGATACCATCCTCAAACAGACGGACAATCGAGAGGACTATTCAAACTCTTGAAGATTTATTAAGACTCGTGTCCTAGACTTCAAGGCGGTTAGGATAAGTATTTACCATTGGTGGAATTCTCCTACAACAACAGCTTATCGTGCAAGTATAGGTGTGGCTCCATTCAAGCATTATATGGACGAAAATGTCGCTCTCAAAGTATGTTGGGCGAGGTAGGTGAAGCAACATTGTTGGGACCCGAGTTGAGTACGTATGACTACGGAAAAGATCCAAATGATTCGACAACGATACAAACGGCACAAGATCGACAAAAGAGTTATGCGGATCTTCATCGAAAGGACGTGAAATTTAGTATAGGGGATCATGTATTGTTGCGAGTTGCTCCATGGAAGGGAGTTACAAGATTTGGGAAGAGAGGAAAGCTCAATCCACGATTTATTGGTCCATTTCAAATTCTTGACCGAGTAGGAAATGTAGCCTATAGACTTGTTAGGTTTGTAATATTCAAGAACGCAATCAAATTGCAAAATTAAAGCGGAAACGTGTAAAAATTAGAGTTTCAAATTTTACAAACCATATACCCGGATCACCCTTTATGCACAATTATTAATTAAACGAAAAAGATAACGAATAAGAATCATACCCCTTGAAGATCGGGCTTCCTCGTGTACAAGTTCACCTCCAATCCTTTTCGCTCAACTTGAATCCACGGGTTTGGTTCCTTCCTTCGATCAACGTTAGCCACCCAAGTGTTTGGCCTCTAGAGGTGATCCACCAAGGAAGAAGAAGGATTTAAGAAGATGGGTATTTGGCTCAAACCCTAGTTTTCTATCTCTATAGAAAAGAACATACTCTCCCAACTATTGGAATTACGTATGTTGTAAAAGTCAACAACCTCTACCACCCATAATAAGACTCCTCTTATTTATAAATGTGGGCAACCCACCTTAACAATTAAGGAATTGGGATTTATTTAATTAATTAAATTCTTTTAATTAATTAAGCTCCCTAATCTTATTAGGGATAATTAATTAAACTCTTTTAATTAATTTAACCTCCTAATCTTATTAGGAATAAATGAGAGTACTTATATTAAATTAATTCCTAAACTCTTTTAGAAATTAAAATAATAATAATTATAATAATATTAATAAGACTCTCTCTTATTAATTTATATTTAATATTTCTAAAATATTAAATAATAAATATTAAGCTATTTAATTTATTCTATCACCATAGATTAAATTAAATATACTTAACATATTATTACGATTATGCCATTAACTTCTTAAATAATTATTCTTCCTTTTATGGTGTGACCCTTTAGGTTCTCCATATTAAACCGGTTGTGAATAAATCAATTAGAACATTTCTAATCTTATTTAAATAAATAAATTAAACAATTAATTTATTTAAATAAATAATATTTATTCTACAATAGGGATAAGCCTCCCTAGCGATCAACGACTTTCCAGATAATATAGATTTCAACATTAATCATTAAAGAACCTATGAGTAAATAGTTACCGTACAATTCAATCCTTCCACCATACAATGTCCCAATTAAATATAAGACATGGAATTACTGTCAAGTCTTATTTTATTTAATTATATGTATTTCGATCCTTAAATGCACAACTCCAAATAATGCAAATTAGAAACTCCTTTCTAATTTCATTACGCCATTGCCAAGGACTCTTTGGGTTGTCATTTATCGAATCACATAGGACATTTCTCTTCTTTTAATGAAGTGGTAGATTCTTTATCGATCATACATTATCTCCATGTATACAACTTATTATACCCAAGCATACCCTTTGATATACCCTAAGGGTCTTAAGGAATAAGTCAAAGTATAACTCATCATACACAAGATACTATGATGATCTCAAGTCCAAGGATTACTTGATTACTATCACTATAGGAATTCCTATTGACAAAGCAAGTAAAACTCCATTAGGTATTCCTTAGCGAGCCAACGCTCAGGTGAACTTATTCTCTAATAAGCACCTACATACTTGCTTTAGTGTCTCCACACAAATGATCATGAGATCAATCATCCTCATCCAATGAGCAAGTTAACGATGTATTTCAATCTATCCGGATTCACTAATCTCCAATTTAGTAATCCAATGATTGGGAACTATTTTAGTTTTAAGCTTTCTAAGAATTTAGATCTCATTAGAATGATCATCATCATTATTCTAAAAGCATTGCTTAAAACTATGGGTTTATCATATATTATAAAACAAACATCATGTAGATAATTAAAAGCCTTTAATAAATTAATACTTTTTATTAATAAATGAATAAGATTGTTACAAAGTATATGCTTTATCATCAAACATGATTGGCTTGTGTGCATACTACTTTCAATCTCCCACTTGCACTAAAGCCAATCGTCATGGTAACTCATACTCTTCTTCTCTAAGTGACGATTATCCCTTTGTTGGATAAGCTTTAGTTAATGGATATGTAATGTTGTTCATGAGAGTCCACTATCTCTATAGTGATTTCCCATCTTTCAATGATTCTAATAATCAAATGAAAGTGCCACAACATATGTTTTAATTAGATCCAAGATGAGACTTAGGAACTATTCCTAGTTCTGTAATGAACTTTTAATCCAAACAATCAACTTGCAGCTTCATTTATAGCTATATACTTTGTCTTTATCACTAAACCAAAGAACTCTTTGTCATTTGGAACCTTTCCAATTCATCGCACCAATGTTCAAGGTAACCCTTTACCTTAAAGTGAATTTTTACGTCGTCTTGATGTCCGTCGAAAAACTTGAGTGCATTAAGCCCTCTAGTTTTAATTAAGACCCACCATGAATATGATCACATCATCCTTAGTGTCGGTTAAGCACTTTAAGATATTTTTCATCGACTCATAGTGAACTTCTCCATAATATTTGATCAACATCGGTCTCGTACATTTCATTGCATGCATGATTGTCACTCATGCGACCTCTCTTTTCGTGAGTCGTGGGGACTATTAAGAGATACACTCCATAGCTCATCGACATGAGACATCTCTTGGAGTTTGCCATGCTAAACGACTTTAGCATCAAATGAATATACGTTCCTTGGGTTAAGTCGAGCATCCTCTTAAATCTATCTATATAGATTTATATCCCCAATTAAGATACTCTTCCAAATCATTCATGGAGGAATGTTTAGACAACTTTATCTTTACTGATTATAGCATTAGTATGTCATTCCTTATCCATAATATATCAACATATAATACTAGAAATTTCTTGACGCTCCCACTGACCCTTTTGTACACACTAGGTTCATTCTTGTTTTTTAGATAAAATCAAACTCTTTTGATTATTTCATCAAAATGAATGTTCCATTTTTGAGAGTGTCTATAACTCTTACCTCATCGTATGTAACTGAATCATCATCTTCTATGATACGTACCTCATCATCATCATCCATGATGAATCCATACCTCCCAAGTATCTTCGGTAATATTCCAGATTTACGATTCAGTTGTGGTACAATAGGTCCATCTACAGGTTCCTCTTATTTGACTTATAGTGTTTTGTGGTTCTTGAACTCTTCAAGATCTATTATCCTCCCACTAGCCCCTTCAATGATAAACACCTTTATCTTAGAAGGAAGCGTGTTTCGCAATAAACACCTTTTGCTAAGTAGGATTATAGAACATTTACCCTAAACTTACTTTAGGATGTCCCACAAATCTGTATTTGTCAAATCTTATCCCAAGCTTATCCTTTGAAACCGTTTCACATAAGTTGGACAACCCCTTATCTTAACATACTTAAGATTAGGAATCCTCCCTATCCATAACTTTTATGGAGTCTTGAAATGGATTTTGAGGTTACCTTTTCGTAGATATGCTGACCATTTCTAGGACATGATCCTAGAAGGATACTGGAATGTCGGTAAAATCATTTTGGACCGCAACATGTCCAATAAGGTACGATTTTTTCATTCAAATACATCAATCAATTATTGCGTATCAGGATGTGTCCATTATGAGAAAACCATTTGAGATGATCTAGAAATTTATTGCACAAGTATTCCTTCCTTGATCCGATCAAAGAATCCTAATACTTTGCCAATTTGTTTCACTTTTGAATTCTTTGAACCTTTCAAATAATTCACACTTGTATTTCAGCAAATACACACATTCAACTCTTTGAATGATCATCTCCTTTTCTTTTACTAGTTTGTTCAATTTACAAAATTATTTTCACGTAAATCAAGTATACAAAATCCATTAAGTTATATTCCAGTTCTATACAAAACATTATTATTATAAATAGAACAACAATTGTTCTTAATTATAATACCAAAGATTTCATTGTCCAACAATAAAATGGAAATAATATTTTTAACAAGAACTGGAATACAATAACAACTTATTGACTTAATAGATTTGCCCGTAGGCATTGCTAAACTATAAGTTTCTATGGCTAATGCAGCAACCTTTGCTTCATTTTCCACACATAGTGTGACACCCCCAAAATAGGTATACATCACCCATTCTGAGTTGTCAATACATGGTACAGAAACAACTACAACTTTATTATTACAACAGTAAAACTGTGAGTTTGAATACAAATATTATCTTCTAGACAATATCTATACTCAAATAAATCCTCATCACATTTATTGATACATTATTTAACAAAAATGGTGAGGACTACTAAACAATTCTTTCTAAAACCTTCATTCCATACCCCGATGTGACGCCCCCAAAATTAGGTATACATCACCCATCTTGGGTCGCCACTTACATGGTACATAATTTAAATACAACTTACTAACATAAGCGTAGTAGTACAATACGACATAAAGTGTGAGTTTAAATACAAATATCGCTTCTACTAGATATTATACAAACTCAAAAAAGAGTCCTCATTACAATTATTATCACACTATTTCACGTAATAGTGAGGACTACTAATGCTATCTTCGAGGACCATCACTGCTTTTCCGACTCGCCCCGCCTATATTCTCATTTCAAGAAGAGAACGGTGAAAGAAAGGGTGAGCTCAACTAGCCCAAGAAGAAATATTATGACTAAGATAATGCGTAATAAATTATCAATAGTCTTCAACAATGTTAAACCGATAAAATACAATAGACAACCGGTTTAACTGCAATGAATATGCAATCCATTAAAAGAGTCAAGTAGAAAATAAAGTCTATTATCTTTTAGGTTTTTAAAAGGTTTTTCATCATTCGTTATAAGCGAGACTCACTTTAATAAATATTCCACATCATCGAATCACCCCTCTGACTACTGCCAAGGATATTCTTTAGTATCACGACCACAATTATTCATGCACTCACGGGCCAAGAATAGTTGTGTATTCATTAATGGTCATGATCATGCCAACAATCGTCCATCAATGCACTACTACCATCGAGGATTTTTATCACATCATTTGTAACATTACGGCCATGATTACACCGAATAGTCTCGGTCATAATCATACCAAGTCCATCTATGCACCATGTAGACCACGAGATGACTTTCAACATAATATAAACATGAGGATGATGACAATGATATAAGAATTCAATAAAACAAGTTTAAGAATTATTTTATCCAGAATTATTAACGTCAAATTATTAACATGATCATTGTTTTGTAGAGTAAAATTCAAGAATGATCAGAAGAATATTTAAAAAGATACTGGATGAAACGCAAATATCAAGGATATTCCACTAATTTCATGGAGTATAGAAGTCAAAGTTTTAACCAACTGGGTATAATAAAGAATGGAATAACAAAAGAAATCACCATGCATGCGATAGACCGCACAGACAGGTTATTCCAACAGAATAATAAATAACGGAACCAGGTCAGGTGAAATTCACACCGACAGGATGTTCCAACAGAATAATAAAGATGGAACGAGATCACGGTGTAAAAACACATGATAGGATATTCCAACAGAATGATAAAGATGGAACTGAGTGGGTGTAAAACATACGCATGTGATGTTCCAACAGAATAATAAAAAGAGCGGAACCAGTCCAGGTGTAAAACACATGCATGTGATGTTCCAATGTAATAATAGAATAATGTCACCAAGTATAGGGTAAACCACGATACAAAAGTTATTCCAATGTAATAATAAGCAATGGAATAACAATAGTTCACTTCATGAATAAGAAAGAATAACACCCCTTACTTTTGGTAGGAGATTGAATATCGCAAGAAGGTAGTAACAAAATACTCTTCTTCTTTTCTCTTATTCTCTCTATACTTTCTCTCTCTATAGCTTGAATGAATTCGTGAAAATAATGAAGCACTAGGCCTCTATTTATAGAAGATTTCTAGCTTAGCACACTTAGTGTGAAAAGGCAAGTGGCTTGACGACTAATAATGTGAAAAGAAAAGTGGTTTGACGCCTATAATGTGAAGCGACAAGTGGTTCGGACTTTGTAATGTGAAACGACAAGTGGTTCGACGCACCGTAATGTGAAACGACAAGTGGTTCGGACGTCGGTGGAGGTAATTACTATCGACGAAGGTAATTACTATTCACAAGGGTAATTACTATTGACGAAGGTAATTACTATCGACGAAGGTAAATATAATCGATTGACGAAGGTAATTACTATTCATTAAAGGTAATTACTATTATTGAAGAGACTCTTAGATGATGACATATGAGCCCCCATAAAATAATCAAACTTACCACAAATCATTTTATTTTTCATCAACGACATATTTAATCTTTCAACAATTATTAATCATTTATAAACTTGTCGCCTCAATTATTGATTTAATACTATAACATATTATATGATGATATCTTTGTGACAATAATTGAATCAATAATATAAGAGATATGATCAAAGAATTACTATAGCAATAATTAAGCATAGGTAGTGACTTCTCACGTAAAGATCAATAATCAATACCGTGTGCTACTACGCAACCACGCCAGACATCGCATTTTTTTACCACCGGGTAGTTCAACAGCTTTTTAACAGTAACACCTCGCCATTATTTTTATAAAATATTTTTGTCGTTTTTCAATCCGACAATAATTTCATTGTGGGGTCCACCAATGATTGAGCCAGTTGTGCGAATATTCCCTAACAAAAGAATATTCCCCACCAAACGTAATATTTTATAACAACTTGCATACTTTGCAAAATTTATAAATATTACCCACAACTATAACATTATATCAAATTTATTCCATGATATTCAAAAATAATATTTATAGAAAAATTCATCTTTATTTATAAAAGTTGGGGTCTTACAACCTCCCCTTCTTATGAAATTTTGCCCTCGAAATTAGGGTACGTACCTGGTATGTCGAAGAGGTAATGATACCTTGATTTCATTTTTGATTCTAACTCCCAAGTCATTTCCTCAACATCGTGGTTCCTCCACAAAACTTTGACTTGAGGTATAACCTCGAGCGTAGAATATGTTCCTTCTTATCCAAAATTTGAACAAGAGTAACTCTTCATACGTCAACTCTTTCGCTATTTCGTCCGGTTCTAACTCAATAATATGGTTCGGGTCTTTCACATATTTACGTAACATGGATATGTGAAAATGTTATGAACACGAGACATACTTGGCGGTAGAAAGCGTAGTCTATATAGCCACGATTCCTACTCGATCGAGGATTAAAATGGACCGATGAATCGAGGATTGAGTTTTCCTCTCTTTCCAAATCTTGTAACTCCTTTCCATGGAGCAACTCTTAATAACACATGATCTCCTATATCGAATTCCACGCCCTTTCGATGAAGATCAACATAACTCTTTTGTCGATTTTGTGAGGTTTTATACGTTATTTCGGATCGTTTGAATCTTTTTAGTAGTCATACGTACCAACTCCGGCCCCCAACAACGTTGCTTCACCCACCTCATCCCAGCATACTGGAGAACGACACTTTCTTCCATACAACGCTTCGAATGGAGCCATCTTGTGACGCACCCAAAATAGGTATACATCACCCATTCTGAGTTGTCAATACATGGTACAGAAACAACTACAACTTTATTATTACAACAAGAAATCGTGAGTTTGAATACAAATATTATCTTCTAGACAATATCTATACTCAAATAAATCCTCATCACATTTATTGATACATTATTTTACAAAATGGTGAGGACTACTAAACAATTCTTTCTAAAACCTTCATTCCATACCTCTCACTCGCACTCGCTTATATTCTCGCCTCCGAGAAGAAAAATGGAACAAAAAGGAAAAGGGTGAGCTCATCTAGCTCAAGAAAGAATATTATGACTAAGATAATATACAACAAATTATCGTTAGTCTTCAACAAGGAAAAATCTAATAGAATACAATAGACAACAAATTTTAAATCAATATTCGCAATGAAATAATAATTCATTAGAAGAGTTAAGTAGAGAATGCAAACTACTATCTTCTATGTATGAATTTAAAAGTTCATCGCTCATCCTTTATCCCCTGTAACATCAATCAATATACATCCGAATCAAATATTCATCTTTTGCACTACACAGCCAAAGATATTCATCACCGGGTCATGTTCATCTAAACACTGCTCATCTTTGCCACTAACGGGCCAAAGATATTCTTCAGAAATCATTCATCTTTGCACTACTAAAGCCAAAGATATTCCATAATATCATCATTTAAGATCGAAGATGATGAAAAATATTTTTAAAGAAACGAATCCAGTGAAACAAAATGACAAGGATTAAGGATTAAGGATTCGTACTTTGTTTATCTACATCCAAAAATACCTCAAAATAATCATAGTGGTGTAAAATTCAAGAATGATCAAAACATGGATACAATCAAAGCTAGTATCCGTAATAGATATTTTGGACAAAAAGAAGAAATTTTATTTTTAAATTGAATAGTGTCAGAGATATCGTGAATAGTGTCGATACGTGAATAGTAACTCAGAACACCAAAAGATAGAAATTCCACAAAAACATCTTCACGCTTACTGCTTAATAAGACTTCGTGAATCGAAAGTAACTCGTGAATAAGAACTCGTGAATAAGAATCGTGAATAGTAACCCCGACATGAAAAAGTTCCAAATTTGATAAAAAGTTCCAACCAATATTTCAAAGATAATGATATTGAAGAAATAATATCATTCGAGAAGAAAATAACATCCCTTACCTCGAAAAGATCAAGATTTCTAAGCGAAAACACCTGATATAAGGCTATGACTTGACTTCAGATCGATAGCAATACTCAAAGTATACTCAAAATACTCACAAGAATACGCCGATAATATAGAGAGAGAAAACTTCGCTTTACGGTGTGATTTTCAATTCTAACCCAAGACCCTATTTATAGAAATCGCTTAGAACACCAAAAAGCAGTAAAATTTAATAAATTAATATTATAATTTTTCTACAACTTCCTACGCATCCAAGAATCTGAACTCAGCCACCCTAACACATGTTAAATGAGTTTCAAAATGGAAAAAACGTTTTTGTAATTAAAAATATTTTAAACTTCCAAAATCAATTATTTCGGAACTCCGAAACTTCAATAATTCATAATAAATAGCCCTTTCATCAGAAAATTTGAATCTCGCGACTTTTTATAGGAAATTCAATTCTCTACAACTTTTCAGAAGAAAGTTTTTCCAAATTCCAAATAGAAATTGACCGAAATCCACAAACGGGCAATTTTACAAGCTATAATCAAATTTCAGTCAATAAATGGGGTCCACCAACATGTTTAACATGTTTTAAACATTTATTGCAACAAAAATACTCTTCATCCTCGTATATTCATATATCCCACATTCGTTGTAAAAATATCACCATTATTATATTATTAACATATAATAATGTATTTAAATGAATTATTTTATCAGAAAAAGATAAAATATCAATTTTCAACAATTGTCACAATAAAAATTTTCTCCATCTATATCCACATAAAATCAATATTTTTCTCATCATATGAATCAATAATTAATTATTCACAAATAATATTACGTAATCACAATATTGACAACCGTGCGCTTCCAAGAAAGAGGGGCTTTCCAATAAGAATTTTATCTTCATCATGCCGCAATTAGGTGACCAAACCTCTCCTTAGATGTAACTTTCTAGACATTGCCAATAATGTTATCTAATAATATTATTCAGATAATATGAATTATTGTTTCGATAATGAAAAATATCGTAGTAATGACAATTATCAAACAACAAAGAATATAAAATATCAACGCAAAGAATTATTAACTCAATAAAATATCGAATAAAAGAATTATCGTAACCATTATCGAGTAGTGCCTTTCACGTAAGAATCAATAATTGGTGCAATACCGGTGGTGCATCGTGTTTTTAACCAACGTAGTATTTAACAAGATAATCTCAGAATAACTACTGCTATTTTTAAACCACTTATATTTGTCGCTTTTCTTCATCCAATCGCTTTTCACATGGGCCCACACACACGGTCGCTACCGTCGCATTTAATATTCCCCGACAAGATTTAATATTCCATGAACAAACTAATATTCCCTAACAACAATGAATATTTTATAACCACTGCTTATTTTGAAATATTTGCGTATGATTTTACCCCCTAACTATCCACATTAATCAAATCAACCCTTACTATTTCAAAATAATAAATAGAGAAAATTAAATTTCATTAATAATAAGTTGGGGTCTTACAACCTCCCTCCTTATGAAATTTCGTCCTCGAAATCGACGACGTACTGGTGTTTTGAAAAGGTGAGGATACTCGCTTTCATTTCCGCTTTCCAATTCCCAAGTCATTTCCTCTATAAAGCATGATTCCTCCACAAAACTTTAACTTGTGGTATGACCTTTCTGGCGTAGGACATGCTCTCCTTCCTATCTAAGATCTTGACAGTACCTCCTCATACGTTAAGTCTTTGCTATCTCGTCCTGGGTTCTAACTCAATAACGTGGTTTGGGTCTTTCACATATTTATAAGTACGATATGTGAAACACATTATGAACACGAGACATACTTGAGGTAACGCGAGAGTCTATAGGCTACATTTCCTACTACTCGGTCAAGAATTTGAAATGGACCAATAAATCATGGATCGAGCTTTCTTTCTTCCCAAATCTTGTAACTCCCTTCCACGGAGCAAACTCGCAACAATACATGATCCCCTACACTAAATTCCACGCCCTTTCGATGAAGATCCGCGATAACTCTTTTTGTCGATCTTGTGCCGCTTTGTATACGTTGTCGAATCATTTGGATCTTTTTTTCAGAGTCATACGCATCTTAACTCGGGTCCCAACAATGTTGCTTCACCCACCTCATCCCAACATATCGAGAAGCGACACTTTCGTCCATATAATGCTTCAAATGGAGCTACACCTATACTTGCTCGATAATCTGTTGTTGTAGGAGAATTCCACCAATGGTAAATACTTATCCCAACCGCCCTTGAAGTCAGGACACGTAGTCTTAATAAATCTTCAAGAGTTTGAATAGTCCTTTTCGATTGTCCGTCCGCTTTGAGGATGGTATCTTGTCGAATCTAAATCAGAACTGCGCTCCATAGCTTTTTGCAAGCTAACCCAAAATCTTGAAGTGAATCTTGGGTCACGATCCCAAACTATGGATACAGCATGCCATGCAACCTCACAATCTCATTCACGCACATACTAAGCAAGACGTTCAAGTGAATAAGTCTCCAGACGGCAAGAAAATGAGCAGACTTGGTTAATCTATCAACAATAACCCAAATAAGCATTGATGCCCCCGAGAAACCGTAGGAAGACCCCAGAACTAAATCCATGGTAATGTGTTCCCACTTCCATTTGGAATCTCAAGTGGTTGCAACGGACCCTTTAGGTACAAGATGCTCCGCCTTTTTACACGTTGACAAGTTAAACACATCGAGATAAACTTTGCAATTTCTCTCTTCATATTGTTCCACCAAAATGTATGTCAAGATCACGATACATTTTAGTACTTCCGTGATGGATTGCAAATGGTGTATGTGTGCCTCCATCATAATTTTGTACTTCAAATCGTAGTCGTTAGGAACACAAAGTCTCAGAGTGGACTCAAGTATTCCTTCTTCATCAATTCTCGCCCTAATAGCTCCTTCTTGTACTTTCTTCTTCATACGATCGCCCGGGTCTGTGGCTCGAAGCAACCTTAACTTTTCTATTAAAGTTGGCTCTACGCGATACTTGACATCATCGCACTGCTCCTCAAGATATGATCTTCTACTCAACGCGCCGCCTACCACGTTCGCTTTTACCGTGATGGTATGAATAGTGTGGTCGTAGTCTTTCAATAGTTCGAGCCAACGTCAGCCGCCGCATGTTGAGTTCTTTTTGAGTGAAGAAATATTTAAGGCTTTTTATGGTCTCAATATATCTCCACTTTCTCTCCATATAGATAGTGCTCCATATCTTTAAGCGCGAAAACGATCGGGCCGCTAACTCTAGATCATGAGTAGGATAATTCCTCTCATACTCTTTAAGTTGTCGCGAGGGCAAAGGCTATGACTTTCCCACGCTGCATGAGAACACATCCTAACCCTTTCTCAAGCATCGAGATAACAAATCCATCCGAACCAGATGGTATTGTTAGAACAGTGCCAAAATAAGTCTCCTCTTAAGCTCTTCGAAACTCTTTCGCGATTCTTCGCTCCAAACGAATTTTTGTATCCTTCCGAAGTTAATCGAAAGTTAATGGAGTAGCGATTCGAGAAAACCCTTCCACTAATCTCCGATAATAACCATTTAAACCCAAAAACTACGACTTCAACCACCGACTTTTGTTGCTCCTAACTTCAGATTGCTTCAATCTTCGTCGGATCAACAGATACTCCATGTTTCAACACCACGCGCCCAAGGAATGCTACTTCTCAAGCCGTAACTCGATTTCTTCAATTTGGCATATAGTTTGTTTTCACGAAGTTTTCGAGTACCAAACTTCAAATGGTGCTCATGATCTTCACATGACTTTTGGAATATATGAGGATGTCATCAATAAAACAACAACGAACCGATCCAAATATTCCTTGAATACTTGGTTCATCATATCCATGAAAGTCAGTAGGAGCATTAGTCAATCCGAAAAGACATGACTAAGAATTCATAATGCCCATCGAAGTTCTCAAGGCAAGTCTTTGGAATATCCTCGCCTAATCTTCATTGATGATATCCGTAATCTAAGATCGATTTTTGAAAAGAATTGTGCCCTTTGTAATCGGGTCAAACAAGTCATCAATACGAGGTAGAGGATACCTATTCTTGATGGTGACATGGTTCAATTCCCGATAGTCAATATAAAGTCGCATACTCCCGCCTTTCTTCTTTACTTAATAAAACAGAGCACCCCAAGGAGATGTACTAGATCTAATGAAACCGATGTCCAACAATTCCTCGTAGTTGGACCTTTAACTCTGAAGTTCAATAGAGCCATTCGATATGGGGTTTTAGAAATGGGCTTTGTATCGAGTTCAAGATCAATAAAGAATTCAACTTCACGCTCGGGGGTAGACCGGAAGTTCTTCAGAAATACGCCGGAAAGTCAATAACAACAGAATATTATTCAAATTTGACATGTCTTTATTCAAATCCATAACATGGGCTAAGAAAGCTTGACATCCGCTTTTTTTCAATAAACGAATAGCTTTATGATTAGATATGATGTTGATTGATTTTAATGATTTAGTTGCTTGAATTGCATACAACAGTTGGTTAGAATATGAAAACTAACAACCTTATTTAAAACAATCAATTTTGGCATGATGAGTAGTTAACCAATCAATCCCTAAAATCACATCAAAAGCAAGTATCTTTAAAGAGATAAGGTCAGGTGTGTAAGGTAATGGTGCCAACTTGAATCAAACAAGATTTATAAACAAATTGGATGTGATGAAAGTTTCTCCTAAACTGAGTTTCCATGAGAAAGTCAAAGTCTAATTTCTCCTGAGTCAAGTTTAAACGCTGAGCACATGCGTAAGAGATAAATGAATGGGTAAGACCCAGATCAAGTAAGGTATAAACTTCGCAAGAATTTATAAATAGCTTACCCGTGATCACCTCGTTTGGGTTCTCTCGATTTTGACCAAACCACAACAAACGCTTCTTCCGGAATCGCTGACTTTGACTTTTCTCGGGATGAATCTTTTGAGTCACCGTCCCTCATTGAACTAGGTTTCGCCATCGCATAATCTCGAGCGATATGTCCTTCCTTTCCACAATTATAGCATACCTTGAACTGTTAGGGCGGTTTGATCGATATGTCCCTCTTTTCCCAAGATTTATAAGATATGACCGGTGGTCGTTTCCTCCCTTAGAAAATTTGTTGTCGCCAAGACCGCTGCCTTCACATGGTCATAAATCTCCTCTTTTAAAATCTCCTCCCGACTCGCTTTTCTATTTTCATGGCTATGATTACCACCAGAGTGGTTACCATTTTTGTCCGTCTGCTTTTCTTCTCCATTTGGTTATCATTATTTCGTTGATCGCTATCTCCGTACGATCCTCGTCAGGGTCCTCAGTTGACCGTACTCGTTATCTCGCTTCTAATAATCGAGCCCCTGCTTACAACATCCGAATAGAGAGAAAATTTATGAGAAATGAGATATCGACGTACGCCGTTTCAAACCTCTAAGAAACATCCACATCATACGCTCCTCATTCTCCACCAAATGAGGTGCAAACCGATAACTCGCAAACTTTGCCTCGCATCGAGACACCGCCATGTTGTTTCGCTCCCGCCTAATAAACTCCACTTCCTTCATACGATTATTTAACACTTTCGTGAAAGTATTTGTCATTAAACAGTTTCAAACGCCTCCCAAGACACGCCGAGTGCGGTTGGATGGGTACGCTTCATGCATCTCCCACCAAGAGTCCGCTTTCGCCACGGAACATAAAGGTGGCGAATGGAACCTTCGTTCTCCGCGCATCCCAAGACATCGAATATCTTGGTAATTTGTTTGACCATGTTTCCGCCATGATCGGATCCGCTTTCCTTTAAATTCGTGGTCCCAACTTTCGAATCGCTTGGCACGTGACAACCCGTGAATTGCTATCATTTCCTCCTCAGATTTTGAACACGAAGTCTCCTCGTCTCGATTTTGCATGAATCGCAAAAAGCTTCTAAACATTCCCTCGCTCATCATCGCTTCAATGGTGTTGTTCATGGAGGAACATTGCCACTGTTGCAGACGCTCTCCTCGCTGGTGAGTACAAAGCGTCTCCACGGCCTCATTTCCATTGTTAATATTCTCAACGACATTCTCAAACACCGCCATAAAACAAGGGTTAATTAAGGAAATCAATATATCACATAATATCCCTATATATCGACCAACTAACAAATAAGCTTAGGTAGGACACACTAGCTAAGGATTTATTCGCTCTCTCCTCCTAGTTCTATTCCCCGATCTCCGCCAGAGATCATATCCCTAAGCTCGATACCAACCGTGACGCCCCAAAATAGGTATACATCACCCATTCTCGAAGTTGTCAATACATGGTACGTAAACAACTACAACTTTATTATTACAACAAGAAACTCGTGAGTTTGAATACAAATATTATCTTCTAGATAATATCTATACTCAAATAAATCCTCATCACATTTATTGATACATTATTTTACAAAATGGTGAGGACTACTAAACAATTCTTTCTAAAACCTTCATTCCATACCCCGACTGCACTCGCTTATATTCTCGCCTCCCGAGAAGAAAAATGGAACAAAAAGAAAAAAGGGTGAGCTCAACTAGCTCAAGAAAGAATATTATGACTAAGATAATATACAACAAATTATCGTTAGTCTTCAACAGGAAAAATCTAATAGAATACAATAGACAACAAATTTTAAATCAATATTCGCAATGAAATAATAATTCATTGTAAGAGTTAAGTAGAGAATGCAAACTACTATCTTCTATGTATGAATTTAAAAGTTCATCGCTCATCCTTTATCCCTCAGAACATCAATCAATATACATCCGAATCAAATATTCATCTTTGCACTATTGTGCCAAAGATATTCATCACTTGGTCATGTTCATCTAAACACTGCTCATCTTTGCACTAACGGGCCAAAGATATTCTTCAGAAATCATTCATCTTGACTATGTGCCAAAGATATTCCATAATATCATCATTTAAGATCAAGATGATGAAAATATTTTTAAAGAAACGAATCCAAAGGAAACAAAATGACAAGGATTAAGGATTAAGGATTCAGACTTTGTTTATCCACATCCAAAAATACCTCAAAAATAATAATCATAGTGGTGTAAAATTCAAGAATGATCAAAACATGGATACAATCAAAGCTAGTATCCGTAATAGATATTTTGGACAAAAAGAAGAAATTTTATTTTTCTATGAATAGTGTCAGATACGTGAATAGTGCCAGACACGTGAATAGTAACTCTCTGACACCAAAAGATAGAAATTCCACAAAAAACATCTTCACGCTTCACTTAATTAATAGTACTCGTGAATAAGAAATCGTGAATAGAACTCGTGAATAAGAACTCATGAATGAATAAGAACCCATGAATAAGAACCCGACATGAAAAAGTTCCAAATTTGATAAAAAGTTCCAACCAATATTTCAAAGATAATGATATTGAAGAAATAATATCATTCGAGAAGAAAATAACATCCCTTACCTCGAAAGATCAAGATTTAAATCAAAACACCTGGATATAAGGCATGACTTGACTTCAGACCAGTATAGCAATACTCAAAGTATACTCAAAATACTCACAAGAATACGCCGATAATATATAGAGAGAAAACTTCCGTTTCGTGTGATTTTCAATTCTAACCCAAGACCCTATTTATAGAAAATCGCTTAGTAACACCAAAGCGTAAAATTTAATAAATTAATATTATAATTTTTCTACAACTTCCTACGCATCCAAGAATCTGAACTCAGCCACCCTAACACATGTTAAATGAGTTTCAAAAATGGAAAAACGTTTTTGTAATTTAAAATATTTTAAACTTCCAAAATCAATTATTTTGAACTTCAAACATCAATAATTCATAATAAATAGCCCTTTCATCAGAAAATTCGAAATCTCATGACTTTTTATAGGAAATTCAATTTCTACAACTTTGCGTAAGAAAGTTTTTCCAAATTCCAAATAGAAATTGACCAAATCCACAAACCGGGCAATTTTACAAGCTATAATCAAATTTCACCAATAAATGGGGTCCACCAACATGTTTAATATGTTTTAAACATTTATTGCAACAAAAATACTCTTCATCCTCAGATATTCATATATCCCACATTCGTTGTAAAATATCACCATTATTATATTATTAACATATAATAATATATTTAAATGAATTATTTTATCGTAAAAAGATAAAATATCAATTTTCAACAATTGTCACAATAAAAATTTTTCCATCTATATCCACATAAAATCAATATTTTTCTCATCATATGAATCAATAATTAATTATTCACAAATAATATTATAGAATCACAATATCGACAACTGTGCAGCTCCAAGAAAGAGAGGGCTTTCCAATAAGAATTTCATCTTCATCGGGCGCCGCAATTAGGTGACCAAACCTCTCCTTAGATGTAACTTTCTAGACATTGCCAATAATGTTATCTAATAATATTATTCAGATAATATGAATTATTGTTTCGATAATGAAAAATACCGTGTAATGACAATTATCAAACAACAAAGAATATAAAATATCAACGCAAATAATTATTAACTCAATAAAATATCGAATAAAGAATTATCGTAACCATTATCGAGTAGTGCTTTCACGTAAGAATCAATAATTTGTGCAATACCGTGGTGCTATCGTGTTTTTAAATCCAATATTTTAACAAGATAATTGTGAATAACTACGCCGTTATTTTTAAACCACTTATATTTGTCGCTTTCTTCATCCAATCGCTTTTTTACATGGGGCCCACACACGGTCGCTACTGGTCGCATTTAATATTCCCCGACAGCATAATAATATTCCATGAACAAACGAATATTCCCCGACAACAATGAATATTTTATAACCACTTGCTTATTTGAAATATTTCATGATTATTTACCCCTAACTATCCACATTAATCAAATCAACCCTTACTATTTCAAAATAATAAAGATAAGAGAAAATTAAATTTCATTAATAATAAGTTGGGGTCCAACAACGCACATGCCAATACTTGCTTTTGATAATCATTTGTTGTAGGAAAACTCCACCAATGGTAAGAACTTGTCCCAACTCCCCTGAAATCAAGGACACAGAGTCTTAATAGATCTTCAAGAGTTTGAATAGTCCTCTCCGATCGTCCGTCTGTCTTCGAGGGTGATACGCCGAGCTAAATCGTAAGTCCGTGCCCATAGCTTTTTGCAAACTAACCCAAAATCGTGAAGTGAATCTTGGGTCTCGATCGAAACTATGGATACCTAAGCATACCATGCAGCCTTACAATCTCGCTTTTATGTACATAATGAGCAAGACGTTCAAGTGTATAAGTTTCTCAGACGCAGAAGAAATGAGCAGACTTGGTCAATCTATCAACAATGACCCAAATCGCATCAATGCCTTGAGAAACCTTAGGAAGACCCAGAATCTAAATCCATGGTAATGTGCTCCCACTTCCATTCCGAATTTCAAGTGGTTGCAATGGACCTTTTGGTACTTGATGCTCCGCTTTAACTCGTTGACAAGTTAGACACCTTGAGATAAACAAATGCTATCTCTCTCTTCATATTGCTTCCACCAAAATGTATGATTTAATATCATGATACATTTTGGTACTCCTGTGATGGATTCAAATGGTGTGTTGTGCGCCTCCATCATGATATTATACTTTAAATCGTGGTCGTTAGGAACACAAAGTCCGGAGTCGATTTCAAGTATTCCTTCTTCATCGATTCTTGCTTAAGACATAGCACCTTCTCTTGCACTTTCTTCCTCATACACGATCACTCCGTGTCCAGCTTGAGCAGCAATTTTAACTTTATCGATTAAAGTCGGTTCTACTCAGATACTCGCTTATCATCACACGCGCCCCTGAGTCTTTAACTCTATCTCCATCCTTTGCAAGTCACACAAATGGGCTCATGCGTTGATAATATCGCACTCAGATTTTGCATATGATTTTCTACTCAACGCGTCACCTACCACGCTCGCTTTTCCAGGATGGTATTGGATGGTATGATCATAATCTTTCAACAGATTCAAGCCAACGTCGTTGTCGCATGTTGAGTTCCTTTTGAGTGAAGAAATATTTGAGGCTTTTATGATCCGTAAAGATCTCCACTTTCTCCCCATACAAGTAATGCCTCCAAATTTTAAGTGCAAGAAGATAACAAAATGCTAACTCTAAATCATGAGTAGGATAATTCCTCTCATATTCTTTGAGTTGTCGCGAGGCATAGGCTATAACTTTTCCATGTTGCATGAGAACACATCCCAACCCTTTGCTCAAGCATCATCAGAGATGACAAATCCGTCCGAGCCGATGGTATTGTCGCGAGTCAAAAATAAATAAGTCTCCTCTCGAGTTCTTGAAAACTCTTCTCACATTCTTCGCCTCCAACCGAATCTTTGTATCTTTTCGAGTCACCGAGTATCGTTGGAGTAGCGATTCGAGAAAATCCTTCCACGAATCTCGATAATAACCAATTTAAACCGAGAAAGCTACGACGGTCATCGATTTAGGTTGTTCCCAGCTTTGAATAGCTTCAATCTTTCTTTGGTCAACAGATATTCCATGACTTGATACCACGTGCCCAAGGAATGCTACTTCTTCAAGCCGTAACTCGTGACTTCTTTAACTGGCATAAAGCTTATATTCACGAAGCTTTTGGAGTGTCACCTCAAGTGTTGCTTTCATGATCTTCACTTTTTGGAATAAATAAGGATGTCATCAATAAAGACGACCACAAAGTGATCTAAATATTCCTTGAATACTCGGTTCATCATATCCATGAAGGCGGTAGGAGCATTAGTCAATCCAAAGGACATGACTAGAATTCAAAATGCCCGCATCGAAGTTTCGAAAAGCCGCCTTTGGAATGTCACGGTTCTAATCTTCAATTGGTGATATCCTAACTAAGATCTATCTTTGAAAAGAATTTGGCTCCTTGCAATCGGGTCAAACAGTCATCAATACGTGGCAATGGATACCTATTTTTGATGGTGACATGATTCAACTCCCGATAATCAATACAAAGTCGCGATACTCCCATCTTTCTTCTTCACGAATAGTAAACAGAGCACCCCAAGGAGAAGTACTAGGATTTAATAAAGCCAATGTCTAACAATTCCTCGTAGTTGGGTCTTTAACTCCAAGTTCAATAGAGCCATTCGACATGGGCTTTGAAAATAGGTTTTGTACCGTGTTCAAGGTCGATACAAAATTCAATTTCACGCTCGGGGTAGGCCAGAAGTTCTTGGGAATACGTCAGAAATTTATTAACAATAGAAATATCGCTCAAAACCGACGTATTTTTGTTTAAATCGTGACATGAGCTAAGAAAGCTTGACATCCGCTTTTCAATAAACGAATAATTTTATGGCTTGAGATGACCGTGATTGATTTTAATGGTTTGGTCGTTTGAATTCGCATAATAGGTTGATTAGAATATGAAAGCTAACAACCTTACAAAAACAATCAATTTTTGCATGATAAGTAGTTAACCAATCAATCCCTAGAATCACGCCAAATGCAAGTATTTTTAATGAAATAAGATCGATGTGTAATGTGAGGGTACCAATTTGAACCAAACAAGACTTATAAACAAAGTGGATGTAATGAAGGTTTCTCCCAATGAGTTTCCACAGATAAGTCAAAGTCTAATTTCTCCGAGTCAAATTTAATCGATGAGCGCAAGTAGGAGAAATAAAAGAATGGGTAGAACCCAGATCAAATAAAGTATAGACTTCATTAGAGTTTATGATAAGCTTACCCGTGATGACCTCATTCGGTTCCTTGCTCTCCGGGAGGTCACAACAAACGCCTTCTCCTCAGACTACCGGCTTTTGACTTTTCCGGGACTGACCTTTGGTGCCTCCATCCTAGTTGAATTTGTCTTCTGTGAAATGACAAAATCGAGCCAAGTGACCTTCTTCCACAATTATAACACGCTTTGACGGCATGACGCAGATTTTGATCGATGTGTCCTCTCCTCCGCATTTGAAGCATATGATAGTGGTCTTTCGCTTTCTTAACAACGGTCTTTGGTGCCGACGCCTTTCCATCATTGTTGAATCTCCTTTTCTTAAAATGTCCATTCTTATTGTTTTGGCCTCGATTACCACCAAAGTGGTTACCATATCCGCCCGTTGATTCCCTCCACGCTTGTTGTCACCGCTCGATGACTAGTCTCGTTGGTATTATAATTTTGCTTACCGCTCTCTTTTAGTCAGCGTTGACTCGTTATCGCGCTTCCACTAATCGAGCCCTATTTACAACATCGAATACAAACACGCTTTATGAGAAATAAGATGTCGACGTATCTCCCGACTTCAAACCTCTTAAAACATTCGCGCCATTCTTTCTTCATTATCCACCAAGTGGGGACGCAAATCGTGATAACTCCGCAAATTTTGCCTCGTAGACACGCGATACTTGGCCATATTGTTTTGTTCCAACTTGATAAACTCCACCTCCTTCATGTATGGTAATACTTTCGTGAAAGTATTTGTCGCTGAATGCCTCCCCGAACTTCTCCCAAGATATCTTCAAGACAAAGAAAGTCGAGTACGCTTTTACCGATTCCCACCAAGAATCGGCCTCTCCGCAACATAAAGGCAAGTAAGGAACCTTTGCTCTCTGAGCATCCCAAGACATCAAATATCTTGGTAATCTGCTTTATACATGCTTCCGCCGTAAGTGGTTTTGGCTCTCCCTAAAACCCGTGTGGTCCCAGCCTCCTCGAATTGTTTAACGGTGACCACCGAGAGTTTTCCGTGTTTCCCCCACGCTTTTTGGACAGAGTCGCTCATCATCATTGTTGCATAAATTACATAAAGCCTCCGAATATTTGATCATTCATCATTTGGTCGGTGTTGTTGTTTTTGCATGAGGATTGTCGCCTTCCGATGCACATTATCCCGATTATCGATATGTGGTGAATCAACGATCATCAAGGCTCCATCATATTCTCAACATTCTCTCGATGTCATTTTTAGATATCGCCACAAAATAAAAGGTTAATTGACATGTAACAAATTATCCCTATCTTCCGACCAACCAATAAAATAAGACATAAACTTAGGTAGGTCATACTAGCGAAGGTATTCCCCGCCTCCTCCTCCTAGTACTATTCTCACATCTTAGCTGTGGATCATCCCCTAAGCTCGATACCAACCGTGACGCCCCAAAATTAGGTATACATCACCCATCTTGGGTCGCCACTTACATGGTATGTAATTTAAATACAACTTACTAACATAACTGCGTGTATAATATGACATAAACCGTGAGTTTAAATACAAATATCGTCTATTAGATATTATACAAACTCAAAAGAAGTCCTCATTACAATTATTATCACACTATTTCACGTAAAGTGAGGACTACTAATGTTATCTTTGTGACCATCACTCGCTTTTCCCGACTCGCCCCTAGCTATATTCTCATTTCTCAAGAGAATAAAGTGAAAGAAAGGGTGAGCTCAACTAGCCCAAGAAGAAATATTATGACTAAGATAATGCGTAATAAATTATCAATAGTCTTCAACAATGTTAAACCGATAAAATACAATAGACAACCGGTTTAACTCATGCAATGAATATGCAATCCATTAAAAGAGTCAAGTAGAAAATAAAGTCTACTATCTTTTAGGTTTTTAAAAGGTTTTTTCATCATCCGTTATAGCCGAGACTCAAATTTTAATAAATATTCCACATCATCGAATCACCCCCGCACTACGGCCAAGGATATTCTTTAGTATCACGACCACAATTATTCACGCACCTACGAGCCAAGAATATTTTCAGGTATTCATTAATGGTCATGATCATGCCAACAATCATTCCATCAATGCACTACTACCATCGAGGATTTTTATCACATCATTTGTAACATTACGGCCATGATTACACCGAATAGTCTCTCGGTCATAATCATACCAAGTCCATCTATGCACTATGTGCCATGTATGACTTTCAACATAATATAAACATGAGGATGATGACAATGATATAAGAATTCAATAAAACAAGTTCAAGAATTATTTTATCCAGAATTATTAACGTCCAAATTATCAACACGATCTTGTTTTGTAGAGTAAAATTCAAGAATGATCGAAGAAGAATATTTTCATGAAAAGATATGGATGAAACGCAAATATCAAGGATATTCCACTAATTTCATGGAGTATAAAAGTCAAAGTTTTAACCAACTGGTATAATAAAGAATGGAATAACAAAAAAATCACCATGCATGCGATGATAGACATGCATAAAAGTTATTCCAATGTAATAATAAATAACGGAACGTGTCGTGAAATTCACACCGCATGGATGTTCCAATGAATAATAAAGATGGAACCAGATCCGTGTGTAAAACACACAGATAGATATTCCAGAATGATAAAGACGGAACCAGTCCTGGGTGTAAAACACATGCATGTGAGGATGTTCCAATGTAATAATAAAGACGGAACCAGTCCCAAAAACACATGCATGTGATGTTCCAATGTAATAATAAAGACAGTAACCAGTCCCGTGTAAAACACACGCATGTAATGTTGTTCAATGTAATAATAGAAGAATATCACCAAGTATAGGTAAACCATGATTATATACAAAGTTATTCCAATGTAATAATAAGCAATGGAATAACAATAGTTCTCTTCATGAATAAGAAAGAATAACACCCCTTACTTTTGGTAGGAGATTGAATATCGCAGCAGCAGTAAGTAACAAAATACTCTTCTTCTTCTCTCTTATTCTCTCTATACTTTCTCTCTATAGATTGAATGAATTCGTGAAAAATAATGAAGCATTAGCCTCTATTTATAGAAGATTTTAGCTTAAAGACCGCCGCCAGTGTGAAAAAAAAGTGGCTCGACGACTAATAATGTGAAAAGAAAAGTGGTTCGACGCCTATAATGTGAAACGACAAGTGGTTCGATCACTGTAATGTGAAACGACAAGTGGTTCGACGTCGGTAAAGGTAATTACTATTAACGAAGGTAATTACTATTCACAAGGGTAATTACTATCGACGAAGGTAATTACTATCGACGAAGGTAAATACTATTGACGACGAAGGTAATTACTATTCACAAAGGTAATTACTATCGATGAAGAGACTCTTAGATGATGACATATAGAGCCCCCATAAAAATAATCAAACTTACCACAAATCATTTTATTTTTCATCAACACATATTTAATCTTTCAACAATTATTAATCATTTATAACTTGTCGCCTCAATTATTGATTTAATACTATAACATATTATATGAGATGATATCGTGACAATAATTGAATCAATAATATAAGAGATACGATGCAAAGCAATTCAGAGTAATAATTAAGCATAAATTGAAGTGACTTCTCACGTAAGCATCAATAATCAATACCGTGCTACTACGCAACCACGCCAGACATCGTACTTTTACCACCGGGTAGTTCAACAGCTTTTAACTGCAGTAACACATCCGGCCGTTATTTTTATAAAATATTTTTCGCTTTTTTCAATCCCACAATAATTCTGCATTAGGGGTCCACCAATGATTGAGTAGTTATATTTAATATTCCCTAACAAAAAAGAATATTCCTCGACCAAATGAATATTTTATAACAACTTGCATACTTTGCAAAATTTATAAATATTACCCACAACTATAACATTATATCAAATTTATTCCATAATATTCAAAAATAATATTTATAGAAAATTCATCTTTATTTATAAAAGTTGGGGTCTTACACCCACTCGTGCATTTTCGCATTATATTCTCGCCTCGAGAGAAGAAAAATGGAACAAAAAGGAAAAGGGTGAGCTCAACTAGCCCAAAGTAAAGAATATTATGACTAAGATAATATACAACAAATTATCGTTAGTCTTCAACAGGGAAAATCTAATAGAATACAATAGACAACAAATTTTAAATCAATATTCGTAATGAAATAATAATTCATTAGAAGAGTTAAGTAGAGAATGCAAACTACTATCTTCTATGTATGAATTTAAAAGTTCATCGCTCATCTTTTATCCCCTCGTAACATCAATCAATATACATCCGAATCAAATATTCATCTTTTGCACTACTGTGCCAAAGATATTCATCATTGGTCATGTTCATCTAAAAACACTGTTCATCTTCAGACTACTACCAAAGATATTCTTCAGAAATCATTCATCTTTGCACTACAAAAGCCAAAGATATTCAATAATATCATCATTTAAGAATCGAGGATGATGAAAAATATTTTAAAAAAACCAATCCGGTGAAACAAAATGACAAGGATTAAGGATTAAGGATTCAGTACTTTGTTTTATCCATGTTCAAAATACCTCAAAAATAATCATAGTGGTGTAAAATTCAAGAATGATCAAAACATGGATACAATCAAAGCTAGTATCCGTAATAGATATTTTGGACAAAAGAAGAAATTTTATTTTTCTATGAATAAGGTTAGTATCGTGAATAGTAAATTCAGACACCAAAGATAGAAATTTCCCAAAAAACATCTTCACGCTTTCGTGAATAGTACTCGTGAATAGTAACTCGTGAATAAGAACTCATGAATAGTAACTCGATATGGAAAAGTTCCAAATTTGATAAAAAGTTCCAACCAATATTTCAAAGATAATGATATTGAAGAAATAATATCATCCTCGAGAAGAAAATAACATCCCTTACCTCGAAAGATTAAGACTTCTAGCTAGAATATCGTATATAGTCTTTGAAGAGAACTTGCACCGCCTAACAATACTCAAAGTATACTCACAAGAATACGCTCAATATATCGAGAGAGAAATAGAGAGAAACTTCGGTTTACGGTGTGTTTTTTCAATTCTAACCCAAGACCCTATTTATAGGAAAATGCTTGAAACCAAAGTAGAAAAATGAATATAATATTAATATATTTTTCATATTTTCTTTAGCCCACCTTAGACAACTGATCTCAGCCCATTTGAATCACATGTGAGGCCAACTTAGTTGCAAAAAACGTTTTTCTCAAAATAATTAACTAAAACTCCCAAAAATTAATTATTTCGGAACTTCGGAACTTCAATAATTCATAATAAATAGCCCTTTTATCAGAAAATTCAAATCTCTTGAGTTTTTATAGGAAATTCAATTCTCTACAACTTTGCAGAAGAAAGTTTTTCCGAATTCCAAACAGAAATTGACCGAAATCCACAAACGGACGATTTTACAGGCTATAATCAAATTTCATCCAATAAATGGGGTCCACCGACTTGTTTAACATGTTTTAAATATTTATTGCAACAAAATACTCTTCCTCCTCAGATACTCATATATCCCACATTCGTTGTAAAAATATCACCATTATTATATTATTATAATATAATAATATATTTAAATAAAATATTTTATTTAAAAAGATAAAATTTCAATTTTCAACAATTGTCACATGAAAAATTTTCTCCATCTATATCCACATAAAATCAATATTTTCCTTATCATATGAATCAATAATTAATTATTCACAAATAATATTACAAAATCACAATATCGACAACCAGCAGATTCCTGTGAAAGAGGGGGCTTTCCAATAAGAATTTCTCTTAGTAGCGCCGCAATTAGGTGACCAAACCTCCTTAGCATGTAACTTTCTAGACATTGCCAATAATGTTATCTAATAATATTATTAGGATAATATGAATTATTGCTTCGATAATGAAAAATCTTGTGTAATGACAATTATCAAACAACAAAGAATATAAAATATCAACGCAGCAATTATTAACTCAATAAAATCTTTAATAAGAATTATCGTAACCATTATCGAGTAGTGCTTCTTCACGTAAGAATCAATAATTGGTGCAATACCGTGCTGCATCTTGTGTTTTAACCAATGAGTATTTTAACAAGAGATAATCAGTAATAACTACACCGTTATTATTTTAAAAAACTTATATTTGTCGTTTTCTTCATCCAATCGCCTCGTTATGGGCCCACACATATCGCTACTGGCAGCCGCATTTAATATTCCCGAAGCGATACAAATATTCCACGCACCAAACGAATATTTCAAACAACAATGAATATTTTATAACCACTTGTTTATTTTGAAATATTTATGTATTTTACCCCTAACTATCCACATTATTCAAATCAACCCTTACTATTTCAAAATAATAAATAGAGAAAATTAAATTTCATTAATAATAAGTTGGGGTCTTACACACAATTATTAATTAAACAAAAAAGATAACGAATAAAAATCATACCCTTGAAGATCGAGCTTCCTCAGATACAAGTTCACCTCCAATCCTTTTCGCGTTCAACTTGAATCCACCGGGTTTGGTTCCTTCCTTTGATCAACGTTAGCCACCCAAGTGTTTGGCCTCTAGAGGTGATCCACCAAGGAAGAAGAAGGATTTAAGAAGATGGGTATTTGGCTCAAACCCTAGTTTTCTATCTCATAGAAAAGAACGATTTCTCCCAACTATTGGAATTACATATGTTGTAAAAAGTCAACAACCTCTACCACCCATAATAAGACTCCTCTTATTTATAGATGTGGGCAACCCACCTTAACAATTAAGGAATTGAGATTTATTTAATTAATTAAATTCTTTTAATTAATTAAGCTCCCTAATCTTATTAGGGATAAGTAATTAAACTCTTTTAATTAATTTAACCTCCTAATCCTATTAGGAATAAATGAGTACTTATATTAAATTAATTTCTAAACTCTTTAGAAATTAAAATAATAATAATTGTAATAATATTAATAAGACTCCTCTTATTAATTTATATTTAATATTTCTAAATATTAAATAATAAATATTAAGCTATTTAATTTATTCTATCACCATAGATTAAATTAAATATACTTAATATATATATTTACGATTATGCCATTAACTTCTTAAATAATTATTCTTCCTTTTATGGTGTGACCCTTTAGGTTCTCCATATTAAACCTAGGTTGTGAATAAATCAATTAGAACATTTCTAATCTTATTTAAATAAATAAATTAAACAATTAATTTATTTAAATAAATAATATTTATTCTACAATAGGATAAGCCTCCCTAACGATCAACGACTTTCCGGATAATATAGATTTCAACATTAATCATTAAAGAACCCATGAGTAAATAGTTACCGTATAATTCAATCCTTCCACCATACAATGTCCCAATTAAATATAAGGCATGGAATTATCATCAAGTCTTATTTTATTTAATTATATGTATTTCGATCCTTAAATGCATAACTCCAAATAATGCAAATTAGAAACTCCTTTCTAATTTCATTCGCTTGCCAAGGACTACTTTGGGTTGTCATTTATCGAATCACATAGACATTCTCTTCTTTTAATAAGTGGTAGATTCTTTATTGATCATACATTATCTTCATATACAACTTATTATACCCAAGCATACCCTTTGATATACCCTAAGGGTCTTAAGGAATAAGTCAAAGTATAACTCATCATACACAAGATACTATGATGATCTCAAGTCCAAGGATTACCGTCACTACTATCACTACAGAATTCCTATCGACAAGCAAGTAAAACTCCATTAGGTATTCCTTAGCGAGCCAATGCTCAATTGAACTTATTCTCTAATAAGCACCTACATACTTGCTTTAGTGTCTCCACACAAATGATCATGAGATCAATCATCCTCATCCAATGAGCAAACAACATATGTACCAATCTATCCGGATTCACTAATCCCCAATTTAGTAATCCAATGATTGGGAACTATTTTAGTTTTAAGCTTTCTAAGAATTTAGATCTCATTAGAATGATCATCATCATTATTCTAAAAGCATTGCTTAAAACTATGGGTTTATCATATATTATAAAACAGCATCATGTAGATAATTAAAAGCCTTTAATAAATTAATATTGTTTATTAATAAATGAATAAGATTGTTACAAAGTATATGCTTTATCATCAAACATAATTGGCTTGTGTGCATACTACTTTCAAGACTCGCTTTACCTCCGAGTATGTCTCGTGTTCATAATGTGTTTCACATATCTGTACTTCGTAAATATGTGAAAGACCGAATCACGTTATAGAGTTAATCCCAGGACGAGATAGCCAAGACTTAACGTATGAGGAGGTAATTGTCAAGATCTTGGATAGGAAGGAGCATGTCCTACGCCAAGAAAGGTCATACCACAAGTTAAAGTTTTGTGGAGGAATCATCATTTATAGAAGAAATGACCCGGGAGTTAGAAACGAAATGAAAGCGAGGTATCCTCACCTTTTCAGAAACACCGCATGCGACGTCAATTTCGAGGATGAAATTTCATAAGAAGGGGAGATTGTAAGACCCCAACTTATTATTAATGAAATTTAATTTTCTCCTCCCGACTCGCTTCTTCTATTTTCATGGCCACGATTACCACCAGAGTGGTTACCGCTTTTGTCCAGTATTCTTCTTTCTCCATTTGGTTATCGTTATTCGATGACTCGCTATCTTCTAGATGATCCTGGTTATGGTCCCTCGGTTGAACGTATTTCGTTATCTCGCTCTAACAACCGAGCCACGTTAACAACATCCGAATAGAGAGAAAATTTATGAGAAATGAGATCATCGACGTTCTGGGTTTCAAACCCTCGTAAACATCTGCGTCATACGTTTCTCATTCTCCACCAAATGAGATCTGAACTGGATAACTCCGCGAACTTCGCCCGTCTTTGACACCGTCATGTTATTACGCTCGGTCGATAAACTCCACTTCCTTCATATACGAATACTTTGTGGAAGTACTTGTCATTGAACTGCTTCAAACGTCTCCCACGACATACGTCTTGAGTGAAGGTTTGGACGGGTACGCCCATAGATTCCCACCAAGAATCGCCTCGTTCACGGAACATAAAAGTAGCGAATGGAACTTTCGTTTCCTCGTGCATCCCAAGACATCGAATATCTTGGTAATTTATTTGACCCACGCCTCTCGCCTTTAATCGGATCTAGCTTTCCCTGCACTCGGTGGTCCTAACTCTTTGAATCGCTTTGTTTGTGACTAACCGTGAATTGCTATCATTTCCTCCCCGTATTTTGAACACGAGTCTCTCTCGTCCGATTTTGCATAGTAATGCAAAAAGCTTCTAAACATCCTCGTTCATCATACGCTCGATTAAAGGTTGTTCACGGGAGGTACATTGCCATCATGTTGCACGTTCTCCTCGTTGGTAAAGTACACGATCTCCACGGTCTCATTTACTCCCTTCGTTAATATTCTCGATCGACATTCTCAAATACTATAATAAAACAAGGGTTAATTAAGGAAATCAATATATCACATAATATCCCTATATACTAACTAACTAACAAATAAGCTTAGGTAGGACACCCAAGCGAAGGATTTTACTCGCCCTCCCTCCTAGTTCTATTCCCACGATCTCATGGAGATCATATCCTAAGCTCGATACCAACCGTGACGCCCCAAAATAGGTCCATTCCATCCAACCCATTCGAAGTCGCCAAATACATGGTACGAAATAACTACAACTTTATTAATACATTTGTCGTGCAAAATACGCATAAATATATATCTTTGTGAGTTTAAATATAATTATTGTCTTCTGCATAATATACATACCCAAATAAATCCTCATCACAATTATTTATACATTATTTTACAAAATGGTGAGGACTACTAAACAACTCTCTCTAACCTTCATTCCATACCCACTAAGTATTTCGCTACATTCTCGCCCCGAGAAAAAAAATGGAACAACAAGGAAAATGGTGAGCTCAACTAGCCCAAGTAAAGAATATTATGACTAAGATAATATACAACAAATTATCGTTAGTCTCCAACAGGGAAAAAATCTAATAGAATACAATAGACAACCGTTTTAAATCAATCTTCGCAGTGAAATAATAATTCATTAGAAGAGTTAAGTAGAGAATGCAAACTACTATCTTCTATATATGAATTTAAAAGTTCATCGTCGATATTCTATCCTCGTAACATCAATCAATATATATCGGAATCAAATATTCATCTTTGTACTACAGCCAAAGATATTCATCGATTGGTCATGTTCATCTAAACACTGCTCATCTTTGCACTACACGGCCAAAGATATTAATCGATCCATCATATTCATCTCAACACCTTTTCATCTTTGCACTTCTGTGCCAAAGATATTCAAGAATATCATCATTTAGGATCGAGGATGATGAAAAATATTTTAAAGAAAAGCGAATCCAATTGAAATAAAAGAATAATATTAAGGATTCGTATTTTAAACAATCCAAGTTCAAAAATACTTCATAAGTAATCAGAGTGGAGTAAAATTCAAGAATGATCAAAACATGGATACAATCAAAGCTAGTATCCATAATAGATATTTTGAAAAAAAAATGAAAATTTAATTTTTTTTGTGAATAGTGCCATATTCGTGAATAGTGCCGTATACGTGAATAGTGCCGTATATGTGAATAGTAACTCCGACACCAAAAGATAGAAATTTTACAAAAAATATCATCATGCTTCGTGAATAGTAACTCGTGAATAGTAACTCATGAATAGTAACCCCGACATGAAAAAGTTCCAAATTTGATAAAAAGTTCCAACCAATATTTCAACATAATGATATTGAAGAAATAATATCATTTGAGAAGAAAATAACATCCCTTACCTCGAAAGACAAGACTTAGTTAAAAACAGGATATAGGCTATAACTTGAACTTGCACAGTATAACAATACTCAAAGTTTACTCAAAATACTCACAAGAATACGCTCGATAATATAGAGAGAGAAAATTTGATTTCTGGTGTGATTTTCAATTCTAACCTAAAGACCCTATTTATAGGAAAATGCTTAGAACACCAAAAAGTAGAAAATTTATTAAAATATTTATTATTATTTTCAAAACTTCCTACGCACATGTTTCTTAATCCAAGATCGACCACACATGTAGCCCACCTCCCTCCAAAAAAAGTAATAAAAACGTTTTTCTTATTTAAAATAATTAAAACTTCCAAAAATCAATTATTTGAGAGCTTCTAACTTCAATAATTCATAATAAATAGCCCTTTTATCAAAAAATTCGAATCTCAAGACTTTTTATAGGAAATTCAATTTCTACAACTTTCTGTAAGAAAGTTTTTCCAAATTCCAAACAAAAATTGACGAAATTCACAACCAAGCGATTTTTCTGTTTATAATCAAATTTCGGTCAAGAAATGGGGTCCACCGACACACAAAACATGTGTTAATCATTTAATGCACACAAAAATACTCTTCTTCCTCATATACTCATATATCCCACATTCATTATAAAAATATCACTGATTAATATATTATTAAAATAATATATTTAAATGAATTATTTTATCGAAAAAGATAAAATATTAATTTTCAACAATTGTCACATTAAAAATTTTCTCCATCTATATCCACATAAAATTAATATTTTCCTCATCATATAAATCAATAATTAATTATTCACAAATAATATTACAGAATCACAAAGATCTTGTGAACCAGTAGTTCGTGAAAGAGGGTCTTCCAATAAGAATTTCTCCTTACTTGGCAAGCAATTATGTGACCAAACCTCTCCTTGGATGTAACTTTCTAGACATTGCCAATAATGTTATCTAATAATATTATTCAGATAATATGAATTATCGCTTCGATAATGAAAAATACTTGTGTAATGACAATTATGAAACAACAAAGAATATAAAATATCAACGCAACAATTATTAACTCAATAAAATACTAAGCAAAGAATTATCGTAACCATTATTGAGTAGAGCCTTCTTACGTAAGAATCAATAATTGGTGCAATACCGCAGGATTCTTCTATCGTGTTTTAACCAACCGGGTATTCCAACAATATTAATTCAGAATAACTACGCCATTATTTATAAACAAATTATATTTGTCGTTTTCTTCATCCAATCGCTTTCCGTTATGGGGCCCACAAAAGATCGCTACCATTGTATTTAATATTCCAAACAGTCTACGAATATTCCACCACCAAACGAATATTCCCTAATAATAATGAATATTTTATAACCACTTGCTTATTCGAAATATTTGTGTTTTTTACTCATAACTATCCACATTAATCAAATCAACCCTTACTATTTCAAAATAATAAATAGAGGAAAATAAATTTCATTTATTAATAATTTGGGGTCTTACATACTTGCAGTAAGTGTATTGGTGATCTTAAGGGCCTCTTTGTTCTTTGTTTTCTCCATACACATCTCTTCCATATACAAGCACCATTGAGAACTTATTAACGGCTGAATATATGAACTATAATAGTTATTGGAAGAATATTTGGTTAGAGAGAGAAAAGGGCTTCTAGGTGTTGTTGTTAATGTTATTAAATCGGTTGTAATTTTGATAATTTCATTTTGCGATGTTGTTGTTAATGTTATTAAACCGGTTGTAATTTTGATAATTTTTATTGTGCAATTATCGTGTACAAAGATACATTGCACATGTAGTATATGCAAAGATATATTGCACTTGGGCATTCTCCAAGAATGGTTTGGCATTCAATATTAAAAGTGACTTTGTCAAAATTGCTTGTGTCTAAATTTTATGGCAGAATCGCTGGCACATGCTTCAGCAGTATCTATTCTCCTAGCAGTGGTGTTTGTTGCTATAAGTTTATCTATGACAATTTATGCTATATGGCAAGGCAAAACACAGAAATTGTCAATGCAGATTATTTCTTCAAACTATTCACCACCATCCCAGTCTTAGCCACAGGCCTCGCATATATGTTACTAGTAAGAGTTCATCAGTTTGGTGGTCCCATTTCTCACTACAAAGTCACTTGCATATATCTCATGTAGTTCAAGCACAAAGGGTACTCTAACTTGATACATGCATGAAGTGTTATCATGGTCTCATCAAAAGTTTGTAACATTCACTGCTGTAAGAAAGAAATAAAAAAGATCAAAATCAGTGGTTCAAGCCAAATAACCAATTGAGTTACCAACAGTTTGCAACATTCACTGCTGCAAAAGGCTTTATCACCCCTGAATGAACAACAATCATGTAAGTAACTGAGAATTGATGATGCATACTCTTTATCATAGTCTACAAATATCTCATCTCATACTCTTTATGATTCATAGTATCCATAGTCTACAAATATCTCATCTCATAAGTAAAAAGATTATTTTTTTTACAATAAATATTTACTTATCAATCACACCCACAAGCAAAATTGTATTTTGGGAAAGAAAAACTGTGTACATTCTGGTGCAAACAATCATGTTCCATACCAGCTGCATTAAGAATAGTAGAATTTAGAGTTGATTATATAATAGTAACATCTATCCAACAGCTGCAATCACTGTTGAATTCATACATTTGATGACAATATCCAAAGAAAATACTTGTCTAGAAGATTCTTAGCTACATAACTATCAGGTGGCAAAATCGGTTCTACTTGCCGCAATATGTAACCAAGAAGGAAAAATGACAACAAAGGTAGGCACAAAAGAAACCCATATGAACCACTAAATGACATTCACTTTGAAGAGGCTGATAATACTATGCAGAACCTTCTCTGGCTTTGCTTCATCTGCCTTTTTGGATGGTGGCAATGGAGATGGAGAGCCCTCTGCTCCGATTTCTGTTCTAAGGTCACTAATACTCTGCTCCAATTCATTTATTCGGCCTCCCATTTCATCGAGTACATTGCGGTTAAGAAAATATTAATGTCAATGTCAATCTCAAAACAAAAGGATAGCACAGATTTAGTAAATCCACAATTTAATAAATAGGTTCAATAAAGTGAGTATAGTTGTATCAAATTAGAATTTCTAAATAATATTCTTAAGGTACCCCCAGAAATAAGTAGAATAAAAAATATAATAAAATCTTACTATTACTGAGAATCTCAATTGGTGCATAACAAGAATTCATCTCAAGAATTAAAAAAATGTTCTCTATATTGATCTGTTTATTACCAGGGATATGGATTTCTCATGTCTGATCAGACAAAGCTCTGTTCTTATCCTAGTTGGGCATTTATACAAACATTTTGCAGAAGAAAGAACCAAATAGAAAATATCTTATGCATCTTTGAACTAGAAAAACAAACCTAAATATTCATTTATGTACTTACTTATTTTGTAATTTCACCCGGGTTTTGTTATGTATTTATGCTTTTGCTTTTATGCTGTAGTCGGAGGGTATAACAGAATTTTGATGAAACTATTGATGAGTTTTTTTTATTAAGGATTCACAGTTGTCAATATAGATTATCCACCGTAAACAAAATGATAACAAAGAAAATCAATCAATTAAGCAACAGATGCCACAAAATCTACCAAATTATCAAATAAAAAAAAAGGGCAAAAAGCATGAAAAGTGGATCTTTACCCAGTTGACCGACAATTTGATCAGAGAGAACGTTATGGAGTGTCGATCTGGCCGGATGGGGTGTCGATTTGGCCGGAGAAGCACCGAAACTACCAGATCTTTAACCTTATGTGCTTGGTTTAATGAGAGAGAGAAGAGTCGGAGAGAGAAAGTGATGGGATTGGTTTGGCCCATTTTCACAACCCGCGTGTTTTTTTAAAGTTCGTCCCAAGTTCGTAAAAAAAGTTCATCTCAGAAGGAAACCGATATATATGTATATTTATATGGAGAACCAATGATAAATTAGTAAGTCCACCAATTTTTTCTTTATCCTTATCGATCGGTTAAAGGGCAACATAGTCAGTTAGTTCTACTAATTTTTTTTATAAGTATAGAAGTAGGGTATAATATGTAAGTGAATAAATTTAAAGAGATTGATTAATAGAAGAGTTAAATTTAAAGGAAGCAAAAAAAAAAATCATTCATATTCTAAATACAATTACAGACGTAAATTCATTCTACTTCTGTCTTCTACATCTCCGCCTTTGTGGCTTCGCCGCTACTTCTTCTACATCTTCATTCTTCGCCACTACTTCTACATCTTCACGGCTTCGCCATAATTAAGCCCACTACTTCTTCTACATCTCCATTACAACATTATATATTGCGCATATCAGAGTAATCAAACTTAATTAGAAGGTAATTAAATTAGGGTTTTTTTGTTTGATAATTTAAATTTTGTAGTTTGTTTGAATTTGTTGTTGGTTGAGAACTTGGGGTTAAACCCAATTTAATTTATTTGATGTATTTGTTATATTTTGGACTTAAGAGGTAACTATTTAATTAGGACTTTTTCTTGTTTGATAGTTTATTTGAATTTGTTATGGCCTTGTGGGTTGGGGATTTCCGGTGATCGATCAGTACAACGGTTGTTAATATTGGATGAACATGTGATTTTAGTGTTCAAATGAAATGATACAACTGTGTCCAAAATTGGATTTTGTGTCCAATTGTTTTTATTCGCAGTTCTGTCTCTTTTTTTTATGTGAGTTTCAATAAGAGTTGTGTTTTCTAAAAAGATAAAGATAGGTGTAAGACCCCGAAATTTTTAAATGAAAAGGAATTTCCTTTATTTATTATTTTGAAATAGTAAGGGTTGATTTGATTAATGTGGATAGTTAAGGGTTAAATATGCAAATATTTCAAATTAAGCAAGTGGTTATAAAATATTCATTATCGTCGGGGAATATTCGTTTGGTGGTGGAATATTAAATCTTTGTCGAGGGAATATTAAATACTATTGGCCTTGACCATGTGTGAGCCCCATAACGGAAAGTGATTGGATGAAGAAAGCGACAAATATAAGTTGTTTTTAAATAATGGCGTAGTTATTCACAGATTATCTTTGTTGGAATACCCGGTGGTTAAAAAACACACTATCTGGCGTTGTTGAGCGATAGCATACCAGTATTGCACCAATTATTGATTCTTACGTAAGAAGCCACTACTCGATAATGGTTCTGATAATTCTTTATTCGATTATTTTATTGAGTTAATAATTCTTTGCGTTGATATTTTATATTCTTCATTGTTTGATAATTGTCATTTACGGTATTTTTCATTATCAAAGCAATAATTCATATTATCTGAATAATATTATTAGATAACATTATTGGCAATGTCTAGAAAGTTCAATCTAAGGAGAGGTTTGGTCACACTAATTGCGCTTGCCAAGATGAAGAAATTCTTATTGGAAAGCCCCTCTTTCTGAGGAGCGCACGGTTGTCGATATTGTGATTCGTAATATTATTTGTGAATAATTAATTATTGATTTATATGATGAGGAAAATATTGATTTTATGTGGATATAGATGGAGAAAATTTTAAAATGACAATTGTTGAAAATTAATATTTTATCTTTTTACGATAAAATAATTCATTTAAATATATTATTTTAATAATATATTAACGGTGATATTTTTACAACGAATGTGGGATATATGAGTATCTGAGGAGGAAGAGTATTTTTGTTGCAATAAATGTTTAAAACATGTTAAACATGTCGGTGGACCCCATTTATTGGTATTTGAAATTTGATTTATACTTTGTAAAATCGCCCGTTTATGGATTTCGGTCAACTTACATTTTGAATTTAGAAAAACTTTCTTCTGCAAAGTTGTAGAGAATTGAATTTCCTATAAAAACTCGCGAGATTCGAATTTTCTGATGAAAGGGCTATTTATTATGAATTATTGAAGTTACGAAGCTCAAAATAATTAATTTTGGAAGTTTTAATTATGTTTTTTAAGAAAACGTTTTTCAAATGTTGTTGGCCATCTTTAACATGTGCTTGATGGCTGAGATCAGATTGTCTAGATGGGCGTAGAGAATTTATTAAATATATTAATATTATATTAAATTTTTACGCTTTGGTGTTCTAAGCAATTTCTATAAATAGGGTCTTGGGTTAGAATTGAAAATCACAATTAGAAGCGAAGTTTTTCTCTCTATATTATCGAGCGTATTCTTGTGAATATTTTGAGTATACTTTGAGTATCTTTATCTGGTCTTGAAGTCAAGTCATAGCTTTATATCAAATTGTTAAATTTAGAAGTCAAATCTTTCGAGGTAAGGGATATTATTTTTTAGTAATGATATTATTTCTTGATATCATTATCTTTGAAATATTGATCTGAAGTTTTTATCAAATTTGGAACTTTTTTCATATCGGGTTCTTATTCACGAGTTCTTATTCATGAGTTCTTATTCACGAGTTCTTATTCATGAGTTCTTATTCACGATTCTTATTCACGAGTACTATTCATGAAAGCGTGAAGATGTTTTTGTGGAATTTCTATCTTTTGGTGTCGAGATTCTTATTCACGATATTATTCTGACTTATTCACGATATCTGATCTTATTCATAGAAAAATAAAATTTCTTCTTTTTCGTCAAAACATCTATTTTGGATACTAACTTCGATTGTATCCATGTTTTGATCATTCTTGAATTTTACACCACTATGATTATTTTTTGAGGTATTTTTGGGCGTGGATAAAACCAAGTACGAATCCTTAATCCTTAATCATTGTCATTTTGTTTTCTTTGGATTCGTTTCTTTAAAATATTTTCATCATCCTCGGTCTTAAATGATGATATTATTGAATATCTTTGGCTTTGTAGTGCAGAAAGATGAATGATTTCTGAAGAATATCTTTGGCGTTGTAGTGCAAAGATGAGCAGTGTTGAGATAAACATAATGGATTGATTAATATCTTTTGGCTGTAGTGCAAAGATGAGCAGTGTTTAAATGAACATGACTAAGTGATGAATATCTTTGGCTGTAGTGCAAAGATGAATATTTGATTCGAGATGCATATTGATTGATGTTCTGAGGATAAAATATTGATGATGGGTATTAAATTCATAGATTATAGTAGATTTCATTCTCTACGTAACTCTTCTATGAATTATTATTTCATTGCGAATATTGATCTGAAACTTGTTGCCTATCATTGTATTCTATAAGATTTTTCCCTGTTGAAGACTAACGATAATTTGTTGTATATTATCTTAGTCATAATATTCTTTCTTGGGCTAGTTGAGCTCACCCTTTTCCTTGTTGTTCCATTTTTTCTTCTCGGGAGGCGAGAATGTGGCGAGAATCTTTAGTCGGGGTATGGAATGAAGGTTTTAGAAAAGGATTGTTTAGTAGTCCTCACCATTTTTGTAAAATAATGTATCAATAAATGTGATGAGGATTTATTTGAGTATAGATATTGTCTAGAAGATAATATTTGTATTCAAACTCACGATTTCTTGTTGTAATAATAAAGTTGTAGTTGTTTACGTATCATGTATTTGGCGACTCGAATGGGTGTTGTGTATACCTATTTTTGGGGCGTCGCGGTTAATATCGAGCTTAGGGATATGATCTCTGGCGGAGATCGTGAATAGAACTAGGAGGGAGAGACCGAATAAATCCTTGTTAGTGTGTCTACTAAGCTTATTTGTTAGTTAGTCAAGGTATATAGGGATATTATGTGATATATTGATTTCCTTAATTAACCCTTGTTTTATGGCGGTGATTTGAGAATGTCATTGAGAATATTAATGATGGAGTAAATGAGATAGTGGAGATGCCTCTTTACCAACGAGGGAAAGCGTCTGCAGCAGTGGCAATGTTCCTCATGTGAACAACACCTTTGACGAGATGATAAGCGAGGGGATGTTTAGAAACTTTTTGCGGTTCATGCAAAATCAGACGAGGAGACTCGTGTTCAAAATCTGAGGGAGAAATGATAGCAATTCACGGGTAGTCACAGCCAAGCGATTCGAAGTTGGGACCCACGAGTGCGGGGAAGCCGGATCCGATTAAAGCGGCGGAGGCGTGGGTCAAACAAATTACCAAGATATTCGATGTCTTGGGATGCGGAGAAGAAGAGAAAGTTCCATTCGCCACCTTTATGTTAAAGTGGCGAAGCGATTCTTGGTAGAATCGTGAAGCGTACCCATCCATTTGCTTTCGGCGTGTCGTGGGAGCGTTTGAAGCGATTCGATGACAAGTACTTCCACGAAAGTATTCATCGTATGAAGGAAGTGGAGTTTATTAGACTAGAAGCGAGAATAACATGGCGGTGTCCCGATCTGGCGAAGTTAGCGGAGTTATCGGTTTGCACCTCATTTGGTGGAGAATGAGGAGCGTAAGACGCGGATGATGTTTAGAGAGAGGTTTGAAACCCGGCATACGTCGATATCTCATTTCTCATAAATTTTCTCTCTATTGACCGAGATGTTGTCAGCAGGGGCTCGATTGTTAGGCGAGATAACGAGTACGTTCAACCGAGGACCATAACCGAGGATCATCTAGAAGATAGCGATCATGAGAATAACGATAACCGGCGGAGAAAGAAGAATCTGAGACAATGGCGGTAACCACTCGGTGGTAATCGTGGCCATGAAAATAGAAGAAGCGAGTGGGAGGAGATTTTAAAAAGGAGATTCAACAACGACCATGTGAAGGCGTCGGCGCTCAGAAGCTTGACTAGTTTTAAGGGAGGAGAAGCGACCTTGCCGGTCGTATGTTACAAATCTTGGGGAAAGAGGACATATCGGTCAAGCGCCCTGACAGATTCAAGGTATGCTATAATTGTGGAAAGGAAGGACATATCGCTCGAGATTATGCGATGTGAAACCTAGTTCGGCGGGGCGGTGACTCAAAAAGACATCCCGAGAAAAGTCAAAGTCAGCGATTAGGAAGAAGCGTTTGTTGTGGTGGTCAAAATCACGAGGAACGACGACGAAGTTATGCAGGTTAGTTAATTATAAATTCTTGCGAATTTTATACCTTACTGAATCTGGGATTCTACCCATTCTTTTATCTCTCTTGCTTGCGCTCAGCGTTTGAACTTGACTACGGAGAAATTAAACTTTGACCTATCTGTGGAGACTCCATTAGGAGAAACTTTCATTACATCAGTTGTTTAAAAATCTTGCTTGATTGAGTTGGCACTATCACATTACACGTTAACCTTATTTCTATAGAGATATTTACTTTTGATGTGATTTTAAGGTTAACTACTCATCATGCCAAATTGATTGCTTTTGTAAGGTTGTTAGTTTTCATATTCTAAGCAACTTTTGTTATTGAATTCAAGCAATCAAACCATTGTAGTCAAACATTTTCATATCAAGCCATGAAGTCATTCGTTTATTACGGATGTCGAGTTTTCTTAGTCCGTGTTATGGATTTGAATAAAGACACGTCGATTTGAATAATATTCTGTTGTTATTGATTTTTCTTGGCGTATTTCTGAAGAATTTCTTGGCTTACTCCCAAAAGCGATATTAAATTTTGTATCGACTTTGAACCACGTACAAAACTCATTTCTAAAATCTCATATCGAATGGCTCTATTGAACTTGAGGAGTTAAAAATTCAACTATAAATTTGGTTTTGAGCCTTTATCTTGTGACTTCCTTTGTGGAATTCACTAAGCGAGAACTCTCTGTAGGGGCGTCGTATTCGATGCGATAGTAAAGCGATAGGTGTCGTTGTGACGTCTTATCCAAGATTGGGATATGAGTCGCAGTTGAGAGCAACCTAAGTCGATGTAAAAATCGTAGCTTTTAAGCTTAGTTGGTTATTATCGGAGATTCGTTGAAGGATATTCTCGAATCTCTATTAGATTAACTTAGGTGACTCGAAAAGATACAAAATTCGTATGGAGCGAGGAATGCGAGAAGATTTTCCAAGAAGCTCGAGAGGACTCATTTTGCACATATTCTAACCATACCATCTTGGAAAAGCGAGCGTGGTAGTGACGCGTTGAGTAGAAGATCATATCACGAGGAATGAGTGCGATGATGTCAAGTATCGCATAGAGCCAACTTTAATAGAAAAAGTTAAGGTTGTTCGAGCCCGCAGGCCGGAGTTGATGGGTATGAAGAAGAAAGTACAAGAAGGAGCTATTAGGAGCGAGAATTGATGAAGAAGGAATACTTTGAGTCCACTCTAGACTTTGTGTTCCTAACGACTCGATTTGAAGTACAAGATTATGATGGAGGCACACAATACACCATTTGCAATCCATCACGGAAGTACTAAAATGTATCGTGATCTTGACATACATTTTGGTGAAACAATATGAAGAGAGAGATTGCAAAGTTTATCTCGATGTGTTTAACTTACTTAGCGTGTAAAGGCGGAGCATCTAGTACCTAAGGGTCCGTTGCAACCACTTGAGATTACGAAATGGAAGTGGGAACACATTACCATGGATTTCGTTCACGGGTCTTCCTACGGTTTCTCAAGGCATCAATGCTATTTGGGTTATTGTTGATAGATTAACCAAGTACGCTCATTTCTTTGCCGATCACGGAGACTTATTCCCTTGAGCGTCTTTGCTAGTATATGCGTGAATGAGATTGTGAGGTTGCATGGCATGCCGGTATACATAGTTTTAGATCGTGACCCAAGATTCACTTCATGATTTTGGGTTAGAAAGCTATAGCACGCAATTTACGATTCGATTTGGCATACCATCCTCAAGCGGATGAAGCAATCGAAAGGACTACTCAAACTCTTGAAGATATATTAAAACTCGTGTGTCTAGATTTCAAAGGAAGTTGGGATAAGTACTTGCCATTGGTGGAATTCTCATACAACAATAGTTATTAAACAAATATAGGCATGGTTCCATTTGAAGCATTATATGGACGAAAATGTCGTTCTCGATATGTTGGGATGAGGTGGGTGAAGCAACATTGTTTGGACAGAAGTTAATACGTATATGACTGAAAAGATCAAATGATTAAACAAAGTATACAAAGCGGCACAAGATCGACAAAAGAGTTATGCGGATCTTCATCGAAAGGGCGTGGAATTTAATATTGTATTGTTGCGAGTTGCTCCGTGGAAGGAGTTACAAGATTTGGGAAGAGGAAAGCTCGATCCACGATTTATCGGTCCATTTCAAATTCTTGGGGAAGTAGGAAATGTAGCTTTATAGACTTGCGTTACCTCAAAGTATGTCTCGTGTTCATAATGTGTTTCACATATCGTACTTCGTAAATATGTGAAAGACCGAACCACGTTATAGAGTTAGAGCCAGGACGAGATAGCCAAAGACTTAAGCGTATGAGGAGGTGCATTGTCGAGATGTTGGATAGGAAAGAAAGCATGTCCTACGCTATGAAAGGTTATACCACAAGTTAAAGTTTTGTGGAGGAATCATGCTTTAGAGAAATGACACAGGAATTGGAAGCGAAAATGAAAGCGAGGTATCCTCACCTTTTGAAAACACACCAGTCGTCGTCGTCGATTTCGAGGGACGAAATTTCATAAGGAGTGAGGTTGTAAGACCAGAAATTTTTAAATAAAAAGGAATTTCCTTTATTTATTATTTTGAAATAGTAAGGGTTGATTTGATTAATGTGGATAGTTAAGGGTTAAATATGCAAATATTTCAAATTAATGATGGTTATAAAATATTCATTATAAATGGGAATATTCGTTTGGTCGTGGAATATTAAATGCTTTGTCGGGGAATATTAAATGCAAACAGTAGCGACCATGTGTGGGCCCATATGGAAAGTGATTGGATGAAGAAAGCGACAAATATAAGTTGTTTTTAAATACTTGGCAGTAGTTATTCACAGATTATCTTGTTGGAATACCTAAATTGGTTAAAACACACTAATATCTGGCGTTGTTGAGCAGTAGCACAGTATTGCACCAATTATTGATTCTTACGTGAAGGCACTACTCAATAATGGTTACGATAATTCTTATTCGATATTTTATTGAGTTAATAATTCTTTGCGTTGATATTTTATATTCTTTGTTGTTTGATAATTGTCATTCTGCGGTATTTTTCATTATCGAAGCAATAATTCATATTATCTGAATAATATTATTAGATAACATTATTGGCAATGTCTAGAAAGTTACATACAAGGAGGTTTGGTCACCTAATTGCGGCGTAGAGTGAAGAAATTCTTATTGGAAAGCCCTCTTTCAGGAGAAGCTGCTGGTTGTCGATATTGTGATTACGTAATATTATTTGTGAATAATTAATTATTGATTTATATGATGAGGAAAATATTGATTTTATGTGGATATAGATGGAGAAAATTTTAAAATGACAATTGTTGAAAATTAATATTTTATCTTTTACGATAAAATAATTCATTTAAATATATTATTTTAATAATATATTAGCGGTGATATTTTACAACGAATGTGGGATATATGAGTATCTGAGGAGGAAGAGTATTTTTGTTGCAATAAATGTTTAAAACATGTTAAACATGTCGGTGGACCCCATTTATTATTTGAAATTTGATTATAGCACGTAAAATCATGGTTTATGGATTTTGGTCAACTTCTGTTTTGAATTTGGAAAAACTTTCTTACGTAAAGTTGTAGAGAATTGAATTTCCTATAAAAACTCATGAGATTCGAATTTTTACGATGAAAGGGCTATTTATTATGAATTATTGAAGTTACGAAACAAAATAATTAATTTTGGAAGTTTTAATTATGTTTTTAAGAAAAACGTTTTTCAAATGTTGTTGGCCATCTTTAACATGTGTTGATGGCTGAGATCAGATTGTCTAGATGGGCGTAGAGAATTTATTAAATATATTAATATTATATTAAATTTTACTAACTTTTTTGTTATTCTAGCGATTTCTATAAATAGGGTCTTGGGTTAGAATTGAAAATCATGTAGAAGCGAAGTTTTCTCTCTATATTATATCGCGTATTCTTGTGAATATTTTGAGTATCTTTGAGATTATTCTATGACGGTGCAAGTCAAGTCGTAAGCTTTATATCAGGTGTTTCAATTTGAAATCTACAAATTTTTGAGGTAAGGGATATTATTTTTTTCGTAATGATATTATTTCTTGATATCATTATCTTTGAAATATTGATCTGAAGTTTTATCAAATTTGGAACTTTTTCATGTATGGGGTTACTATTCATGAGTTCTTATTCACGAGATTCTTATTCATTCTTATTAGCTGAGATTCTTATTCACGATTCTTATTCACGAAGTCTTATTAAGTAGGCGTGAAGATGTTTTTGTGGAATTTCTATCTTTTGGTGTGAGATTCTTATTCACGTATCTGTTATTTATTCACGTATCTGATCTTATTCAGAAAAATAAAATTTCTTCTTTTTCGTCCAAAACATCTATTTTGGATCTGCTCTGATTGTATCCGTGTTTTGATCATTCTTGAATTTTACACCACTATGATTATTTTGAGGTATTATTTTTGAGGCGTGGATAAAGCCAAAGTCACGAATCCTTAATCCTTAATCCTTGTCGTTTTGTTTCTTTGGATTCGTTTCTTTAAAAATATTTTTCATAAATCCTCGGTCTTAAATGATGATATTATTGAATATCTTTGGCTTTGTAGTCTGAAGATGAATGATTTCTGAAGAATATCTTTGGCGCGTAGTGTGAAAGATGAGCAGTGTTGAGATGAACATGGTAGATTGATTAATATCTTTGGCATGTAGTGAAGATGAGCAGTGTTTAAATGAGCATGGCCAGTGATGAATATCTTTGGGCTGTAGTCGAAAATGAATATTTGATTCAGGATGCGTATTGATTGATGTTACGAGGATAAAATATTGATGATGAATTTATTAAATTCATAGATTATAGTAGATTTCATTCTCTACGTGGCTCTCTTACATGAATTATTATTTCCATTGCGAATATTGATCCGAAACTTGTTATACATTGTATTCTATCAGTTTTTCCTGTTGAAGGTAACGATAATTTGTTGTATATTATCTTAGTCGTAATATTCTTTCTTGAAATTTAGTTGAAATTTCACCCTTTTCCTTGTTGTTCCATTTTTTCTTCTCGGGAGGCGAGAATGTGGCGAGTCTTAGTCGGGGTATGGAATGAAGGTTTTAGAAAGGATTGTTTAGTAGTCTCACCATTTTGTAAAATAATGTATCGATAAATGTGATGAGGATTTATTTGAGTATAGATATTATGCAGAAGATAATATTTGTATTCAAACTCGCGATTTCTTGTTGTAATAATAAAGTTGTAGTTGTTTACGTATATCATGTATTTGGCATTTCAGAATGGGTGTTGTGTATCACTATTTTGGAAGCGTCATGATAGAACATTTGAAATAAAAATCAGAATTGTATATATTTTTTTCATGGAGTCATACAGAAAAAAGTTGGATCAGTGTTACTTTTTCAAGATTTCAAAAATCCGTCCTTTTTGAGATGGATCATACGCTTAGTGCTCCCTTGCAGGTCTATAACAATTAATTAAGCTACAACGACATTAACTCGATCTGCAACAAGTGAGAACATCATCTTTTGTTCTGATCAATCCTTTGGGGCTACAACATTAATTTTGCTGCTAGCTAGGTGACAATATTATCATTGTGACTTAGCAATTCAGATTAAAAGTGATGGCCCATGCCAGAGGGCCGGTGGAAGGCAAATTCAATGATCCAACCAGCAGTAGGCCATTAACAATGCATAATTTCAAGCACTCATGCATCTGCATGTGTTTTTATGTATCTTTCATCTGGTTTTTGTGGTCCTATAAATGGACGGAATTAACCAGGTATGTCAAGTGGGGCCGCTGCCTTAACTAGATGTTTTTTTTTACAACTTTCATATATGCAATATATAATATTTTTTGTAATAAAAAAAATTGTAAATTTATATACGGTTAGGTTAAGAGTACTATATATATTACTAGGGGTGTAAGCAGAGTCGAATCCATTGACAGCATTCGTGCTCGATTCGTACCGATTTGAAAAAAATTGAAGCTGAATTATTTCGGATTCGATAAAGGATTATATTTTACGTAAAATTCATTTCGGATCATTCTTTCGGGGCCTCTTTAAATTTCAAAAGTCTTCATTTCGTTTATAAAGCGCAGATTCTTTCGAAAACTTTCAAATTGAGTTTAGAATATGAGCAATTTCGGCTTAAAGCTGAGCTACTGCATCTTAAATTGGTTCTTAACTAATATGGATCAAATTCATTTAAAACAACTTGAATTGACTTTGGATCGTATTTTCGGCCCGATCTCGAGTCGAAGATAGAACTATGTATTTCGACTTACACCCCTATATATTACAACTTGTTAGCTAGAGCCACCTGGTTTAAGGAGGTATACAGATCGACCATATATATATAATTAACGTTGCAACATTGCCCTTGTTTATTCGAATTAATTAGAAAGCAAAGCATGCAAGCAGAGTCCCCTTTTTACAACTTGTTAGAATTCGGATTCGTACTACGTACTACTTCTTGGACATTTTCAAATGACAAGGTGCATGTAGGTCTAGTAGGCAGTAGCTAGCACATATATATCTTGTGCACGAGTTCAGCAATAGCTGAGATGCATGGTTGGTACTATTTGACAGTGAGGAATAAATTACTGATCATTACTATGCCGGCCTAATTATCTACTGGAGTCATGCATTTGAACATTAATATTAACTCATGATGATTGATTAAGAATGAGACTTAGGGAAATTCGTAATAATAATGTTGAGTGCCCTATTAGAAACACAAACACGACTAGAGCGAGGTAAATAAATGAAGATAATTCAAGTGTAGGATCAAAGCAAATTAAATTGAATCGGGAGATTGATGTAGTAGTAGTAGTACTTACCTATCACCTACGTTATCATATATATATATTCTGTGGATGTTGATTAATTTTATGGTGCACTAAGTTATAGTGTTCTGGCATCCAAGAGACCTAAACACAAGGGCTCCACAGGACCACACTTGTCACAAGGGCTCTATCTTTATATATATATACTAGTATGTTTTTGTGCGTCCGACACTTTATGAATAATAAAATTTATTTTAAATTTTAAATAACTCAAATAATTTATTGAATGAACTAAAAATTTAAAATTATTTATATTTTATTAAATAAATATGTTATATATAAAGTTATAAACTTAATTTTGAATTCATCCTTTGAGAATAGAGTGATAAAGTGAGAGGAGGCTCCAGATTTCAACGATACCTTTACAGAGTCGTGGAAAATTGTGCAGAAAAGGAGGAGGAGGAGGAATTAATTAAGACAAGATGGGAAAAGTACTGGCAAGTCGTGTAAGGGAAAGCAACAACACATGAATGTCAAATCCCAGCTCTGCATCTTCATACACACCTTGTCTATACTCCCTACTATCTATACATACATACATACATACATACATACATATATATATATATATATATAATTACTAGCTACTCCTCTCCTCATATACATATATACACCTACTTATACTGTAAAGTACGTTTTAACATATACAGTATATCAAAAATATACTACTCAACTCACTCCATCCTCGATATAATAGTTACTTCCTCCGTTCTTAAAATATTGTCGTTTTAAGAGAAAAAATTTATTTTAAAAAATTTATCGTTTATAACTTTCGAGGAGAATAAATTATTTATTTTCCTATATTACCCCTACCTTCTCTCATTGTCCGAATAAATTCTCTCCCTTATACTCTCTCCGTTCTTAAAAGATTGTCGTTTTAGAAAAAAAAATTATTCCAAAAAATTTGTCGTTTACAACTTTCGAGGAGAATAAATTATTTACTTTTCTATATTACCCCTACCTCTCTCATTGTTCCAAGAAATTTTCACCCTTATTAATAGTTCTCAACTTCCCATAAAGGGGTAGTAATGGAATTTCAAATAAATTTTACTTGATAAATGATACTTTCTTAATCCATGTACTAAAACCTTAAACGACAATCTTTTAGGAACGGGGGTGATATTATTAGTTTTCAATTTCCCATAAAGGAGTAGTGATGGAATTTTAAATAAATTTTACTAGGTAAATGACACTTCCTTAATCCATGTGCCAAAATCTTAAACGATAATCTTTTAAAAACGGAGGGAGTACAATTAGTCATGTATTACAACAGTCAAAAATTAAAATTTAAAACTCCAAACACTATTTCAATTAATATGGTAGAGGTTAGGCAGTCAAAAATAATTTGAAGGAAATAAAATATATATATATATATATATATATATATATATATATATATATTCTTAGAATAAGTCTAGCCGAATAGGAAATTAGGACCGAAAAATTAGACCGGTCCAATTTTTTTTTTTTTTTTTTTTATTGTGACTTTCAAAAAATGTAAAGTATTTATTGTATAACTCTGTATTTGTATATGTATCCAAATTACACCTAAAACACTATATTTTATAAAAATTCCTGTTGGAATAAATACTATACATTTTTTTGAAAGTCATAATAAAAAAATATTGAAAAACCTGTCCAATTTTCCTGTCATTCGCCTGTCCGCGTAGCACTACTCATATTCTTATGCGCGTTTCATCACGTGTTCTTTCTCACTCTCATATATAAGACAAAGAGTGGGGTTAAATATTTTTTCAGTCACTGTATTATAGGTCAATTTATAGATGGATAATTAAACTTTTTTTTCTTACAGTCAATGTAAAATCCCAACTTTTTGAATAAAGATGAATTTTTTATAAATATTATTTTTGAATATTATGGAGTGAAATTGATATAATGTTATAGTTGTGGGTAATATTTATAAATTTTACAAAGATGTGAGTTGTTATATAATATTAGATTGGTGGGAGAATATTCATTTTAACGAGAGAATATTAAATGTACAATGGCACAATCATTGGTGGACCCCCCTAGCGGAATTATTAGCCGGATTGAGAAGCTTGACAAAATACTTTATAAAAATAACGGCGAAAGTTTTACCGTTAGCTGTTGAAACACCGGTGTTAAAGAAATGCGATGTCTGGCATTAGTTGCGTAGTAGCGCTTGCGGTATTAATTATTGACGCTTACGTGATAAATCACTTTCGGTTTTGTTGGTATTATTAATGTAATAATCTGAAAAAAAATTTATATAAAACAAAATACTTTTATAAAGTTATTACTATAAATAGAATATATTATATTACATTATGCGTAGTGTTGCGATAATTGTCTGCGATAGTGTTTTGCGTAGTAAAATCTTTTTATATAAAATGAGAATACTTTTATAAAGTTATACATTTTATTAAACAATAATTAGAATATATTATATTTTATTATGCATAGTGCTGCGTAGTGTTTGATAGTAAATTTTTTATAAAATTATTCGTTTTATTAGATTATAAATAAAATATATTATATTTTATTTAAAAGATTTTACTTTAAATATGGAATCCGTCGAATAAAAAGTAAATCAATACGGAACATTCATGAGTTAATTCTTATCGTATGGACGCCCCAAAATAGGTATACATCACCCATTCTAAGTTGTCGATACATAGTGCGAAATAACTACAACTTTATTATTACAATGATAAAGCGTGAGTTTGAATACAAATATTATCTTACAACAATATTTATACCCAAATAAATCCTCATCACATTTATTGATATATTATTTTATAAAAATGGTGAGGACTACTAAACAACTCTCTCTAGAACCTTCATTCCATACCCCATTAGTACTACATTACATTCTTAAGCACGAGAAGAAAAATGGAACAAAAAGGAAAAGGGTGAGCTCAACTAGCCCGATAAAGAATATTATGACTAAGATAATATACAACAAATTATCGTTAGTCTTCAACGAGAAAAAAATCTAAGAGAATACATTAAACAACAAGTTTTAGAAGCAATATTCATGACGGAAAATATTAATTCATAGAAGAGTTACGTGAGAGGATGAAATCTACTAATATCTATGAATTTAACGATCCATCATCATTATTTTATCCTGTAACATCAATCGATATTCATCTTAAATCAAATATTCATCTTTGCACTTCTAGGCGAAGATATTCATCGATCGGTCGTGTTCATCTAAACACTGTTCATCTTTTTCTACTACTACCAAAGATATTCATCAAGAAATCAATCATCTTTGCCTTCTGAGGCCAAAGATATTGATAATATCATCATTTAGGGTGAGGATGATGAAAATATTTTTTAATAAAAGCGAATCCGGTGAAACAAAAGAACAAGTATTAAGGATTACGTATTTCAATTTATTTCATGTCCAAAAATACCTCATAAATAATCATAGTGGTGTAAAATTCAAGAATGATCAAAACATGGATCTGATCAAAGCTAGTATCCACAATAGATATTTTAGACGAAAAGGAAAAATTTTATTTTTACGTGAATAGTCTTAGTATTCATGAATAATTATAAAGTATCGTGAATAGTCTTAGTATCGTGAATAAGTAACTCGGCACAAAAACTCCAAATTTGATTAAAATTCCGGATCAATACTTGGCGTAATGATATTGAAAGAAATAATATCATTTTAATAATAATATCACTTACCTCACAAAAATGGTACTTATTTGAAAAAGCTGGATCTGAAATTTGAAGGGAACTTTGCATAATATAACAACACTCAAAGTATACTCACAAGAATCGCTCAATATATCGAGAGAAATGAGAGAAACTTGGGTTTACGGTGTGATTTTCAATTCTAACCTAAGCACCCTATTTATAGGAAAATGCTTACCACACCAAAATAGAAAATTGAATATAATATTAATATATTTTTCACATTTTCCTTAGCCCACCTTAGACAACTGATCTCAGCCCATTTGAATCACATGTGAGGCCCACTTAGTTGCAAAAAACATTTTTCTCAAAATAATTAACTAAAACTCCAAAAAATTAATTATTTCAGAACTTCAGAACTTCAATAATTCATAATAAATAGCCCTTTTATCAGAAAATTCAAATCTTGCGAATTTTTATAGGAAATTCAATTCTCTACAACTTTGCAGAAGAAAGTTTTTTCAAATTCCAAACAGAAATTGGAAGAAATCCACAAGCAGACGATTTTCTGTTTATAATCAAATTTGATCGATAATTGTGTCACCAACACACAATACATGTGTTAAACATTTAATGCCACAAAAATACTCTTCCTCCTCATATACTCATATATCTCACATTCATTGTAAAAATATCATCGTTAATATATTATTAAAATAATATATTTAAATGAATTATTTTATCGTAGAAAAAGATAAAATATTAATTTTCAACAATTGTCACATTAAAATTTTCTCCATCTATATCCTCATAAAATCAATATTTTCCTCATCATATAAATCAATAATTAATTATTCATAAATAATATTACGAGAATCACATTATTGACAACGGTCGGTTCCGGGATAGAGGGCTTTCGATAAGGATCTCTCCTTCTTGGTAGCATGATTAGATGACCAAACCTCTCCTTGAGGCGATGAACTTTCTAGACATTGTCGATAATGTTATCTAATAATATTATTAGGATAATATGAATTATTGCTCAGATAATGAAAAAATCGTGTAATGACAAATTATTGAAACAACAATGATATAAAATATCAACGCATCAATTATTGAATCGATAAAATAAAATCTTTGAGCGGTAATTCTTGTAACCATTATTGAGTAGTGCCTTGATAATTGGTGCAATCTGCAGTGTCTTCTTGTGCTGACAACGGCGATATTCTTGTGTTTTAACTTCTGGGGGTATTCCAACGATGTTAGCAGTAATAACTACTGTAGTTATTTTTAAACAACTTATATTTGTCATTTTCTTCATCCAATAAACTTTTCAGTTATAGAGGCCCACAAAATTTTGCTTGCCATCGCAATACGAATATTCCCGACGGTAGAATTTTCCACGACCAAACGAATATTCCCTGACAAAAATAATTATTTTATAACCACTTGCTTATTTAAAATATTTGCGCATTTTACCCATAATTAACTACATTAATCAAATCAACCCTTACTAATTAAAAGAAATAATAGAAGAAAATAAATTTTATTTATTAATTATTTGGGGTCTTACAACCTCCCCTTCTTATGAAATTTCGTCTTCAAAATTAACGTACTCGGTCAAGAATTTGAAATGGACCGATAAATCGTGGATTGAGCTTTCCTCTCTTCCCAAATCTTGTAACTCCCTTCCATGGAGCAACTTCATGACAATATTAAATTCCACGTCCTTTCGATGAAGATCCGCATAACTCTTTTATCGATCTTGTGTCGTTTTTATACGTTGTCGAATCATTTGGATCTTTTAAAAGTGAGTAAATACGTACCAACTTCGGGTCCCAACAATGTTGCTTCACCCACCTCGTCCCAACATACTTAGAAGCGACACTTTCGTCCGTATAATGCTTGAATGGGGCCACACTGATGCTTGCTCGATAAGCTGTTGTTGTAGGAGAATTCCACTGATGGTAAATACTTATCAACTCCTTTGAAGTCAGGACACGAGTCTTAATAGATCTTCAAGAGTTTGAATAGTCCTCTCGATTGTCCGTCTGGTTTGAGGATGGTATGCGGCCCAGATAAATAAATCCGTGCCCATAGCTTTTTGAGAGCTAACCCAAAATCTTGAAGTGAATCTTGGGTCACGATCCAAAACTATGGATCTTGGCATGCCATACAATCTCACAATCTCATCTACGTACATCTGGAGCAAGGCGTTCGAGGGAATAAGTCTCCGTGTCGGCAAGAAATGAAGCGATCTTGGTTAATCTATCAACAATAACCCAAATAGCATTGATGCCTTGAGAAACCATAGGAAGACCCGTCTTGAAATCCATGGTAATGTGTTCCCACTTCCATTTGGAATCTCAAGTGATTTCAGCGGACCCTTAGGTACTAGATGCTCGCGCCTTTACGTTGACAAGTTAAACACATCGAGATAAACTTTGCAATCTATCTCTTCGTATTGTTCCACCAAAATGTATGTCGAAGATCACGATACATTTTAGTACTTCAAGATGGATTGCAAATGGTGTATTGTGTGTCTCCATCATAATCTTGTACTTCAAATCGATTGTCGTTAGGAACACAGTGCAGGTGGACTCGAAGTATTCCTTCTTCATCGATTCTCGCTTACGGAATAACACCTTCTTGTACTTTCTTCTTCATACGCATCGGCATTTCAAGATTGGTGGCAAGCGACCTTAACTTTTTCTATTAAAGTTGGCTCTGTCGTATACTTGACATCATCTCACTCGTTCTTGCATATGATTTTCTACTCAGCGCGTCGTCGGCTACCACGTTCGCTTTTTCTAGGATGGTATTGAATAGTGTGGTCGTAATCTTTCAACAACTTTCGAGCCAAGCGTCGTTGCCGCATGTTGAGTTCCTTTTGCGTGAAGAAATATTTGAGGCTTTTATGGTGCGAATATATCTCTAATTTTTCCCCATAAAGATAGTGCCTCCGGATCTTTTAGCGAAAAAGCTTCTTGCTATGACTCTAGATCATGAGTAGGATAATTCCTCTCATACTCTTTGAGTTATCGCGAGGTATAGGCTATGACTTTCCCCGCATGAGAACACAACCTAACCCTTTGCACGAAGCATCATTTGTAGATAACAAATCCATCCGTATTTGAGGATGGTATTGTTAGAAACAGTCTTAGAAATGAGTCTCCTCTTAAGCTCTTGGAAACTCTTCTCGCATTATTCGCTCAAAGCGAATTTTGTATCCTTAGAGTTATTTGGGTTAATGGAGTAGCGATTAGAAAACCCTTCCACGAATCTCGATAATAACCCATTAAGCCCAAAAAGCTACGTACTTGATCGCAGAGCTTGGTTACTCTGACTTTGTATTGCTTGATCTTGCCGGATCAGCAGATACTCCATGTTTGACACTGCGTGCCCGAGGAATGCTACTTCCTCAAGGCGAACTCACATTTCTTCAACTTGGCATAAATCTTGTTTTCACGAAGCCTTTGGAGTACCGACGAATGGTGCTCATGATCTTCATGGCTTTTGGAATATCGAGGATGTCCTCGATAAAAACAACAACGAATTGATCAAATATTCCTTGAATACTCGGTTCATCATATCCATGAAAGCCGCAGGAGCATTAGTCAATCGAAAGACATGACTAAAAATTCATAATGTCCGTCTGGGGAGTTACGAAGGCGGTCTTTGGAATATCCTCGGTTCTAATCTTGGTGATGATATCCGAGAAGATCGATCTTTGAAAAGAATTGTTCTCCTTGCATTTGGTCAAACGGTCATCAATACGAGGTAGAGGATACCTATTCTTGATGGTGACATGGTTCGATTCTCGATAGTCAATCTGAAATCGCATACTCCGTCTTTCTTCTTTCTGAATAAAGCAGGAGCACCCCGAGGAGATGTACTAGGCCAGAATGAAGCGAGTGTCCATGACTCTTGTAGTTGGACCTTTAACTCCACGAAGTTCAATAGGAGCCATTCGATATGGGGTTTTAGAAATGGGCTTGGTACCGGGTTCAAAATCAATAAAAATTCAACTTCACGTTAGGGGTAGGCAGGGAAGTTCTTCAGAAATCGTCGGGAAAGTCGATAACAACGGGAATATTATTCAAATCGGCGTGTCTTTATTCAAATCCATAACATGAGCTATGAAAGCTTGACATCCGTTTTCAATAAGCGAATAGCTTTATGATTAGATATAGCGGTGATTGATTTTAATGGTTTAGTTGCTTGAATTAAATCAACGGGTTGGTTAGGAATATGAAAACTAACAACCTTACGAAAATAATCAATTTTGGCATGATGAGTAGTTAACGATCAATCCTAAAATCACATCAAAAGCAAGTATCTTTAAAGAGATAAGGTCAACGGGTAAGGTGATGGTGCCAACTTGAATCAAACAAGATTTATAAGCGAGTGGATGTGATGAAAGTTTCTCTAACGGAGTTTCCACGAGATAGGTCAAAGTCTAATTTCTCGAGTCGAGTTTAAGCGTTGAGCACTGGCGGGAGATAAATGAATGGGTATACGGTATCAAGTAAGGTATAAACTTGCGAGAATTTATAAATAAGCTTACCGTGATCACCTCGTTTGGGTTCATCGCATTTTGACCGGATCACAACAAACACTCTTCCGAGGCAGATTGACTTTGACTTTTTACGGGACGATCTTTTGAGTCACCGTCCCATTGAACTAGGTTTTCTTCTACCGTACAATCTCGGCGATATGTCCTTCCTTTCCACAATTATAGCATACCTTGAGCTGTTGTGGGCGGTTTGGTGATATGTCCCTCTTTCCGCATTTATAGCATATAATGGGTGGTCGTTCTCCTCCCTTAGAACCGATTCTTCTTTAAAGCTGTCGTCTTCACATGGTCGTTGTTAAATCTCCTCTTTTAAAATCTCCTCCCGACTCGCTTCTTCTTCTATTTTTCATGGCCATGATTACCACGGAGTGGTTACCATTTTTGTCGTCTTTTTCTTTCTCATTTGGTTATCGTTGTTTTGTTGGATTGCTATCCCCGGTATGATCTGGTTGTGTTCCTCGGTTGGCCGTACTCGTTATCTCGCTCTAATAATTGAGCCATTTTACAACATCTGAATAGAGAAAATTTATGAGAAATGAGATCTTAATGTATATCGGGTTTCAAACCTCTAAGAAACATCCGCGTCATCGTTCCTCATTCTCCACCAAATGAGTGCTGAACACTGGATAACTCATGAACTTCGCCTCGTCTTTGGGACAAATCGTCATGTTATTACTCGCTCGGTCTAATAAACTCCACTTCCTTCATATGAAGAACACTTTCAAGAAAGTATTTTTCGTTGAAAAGTTTCTGAAAGCGTTTCCCAAGACATCTTTAAGTGCTGGCGAGTTGGGTTCGTTTCTGAGACTCCCACCGATGATACGCCTCGCCACGGAACATAAAGGTGGCGAATGGAACCTTCTATTCCTCCGTGCATCCCAAGACATTGAATATCTTGGTAATTTGCTTGACCCGTGTTTCCGCCGTGATCGGATCGGCTTTCCCTTAAATTTTGGCGTGGTCCCGACTCTTTGAAGCGCTTGGTTTGTGACAACTTGGTGAATTGCTATCATTTCTTCTGTATTTTGAACAAGAGTCTCCTAAATGCGATTTTGGATGAGCGCAAAAGCTTCTAAACATCCCTCGTTCATCATCACGCTTTCGATTGGTGTTGTTCACGGGAGGAACATTGCCCGATCTGTTACGTTCTCCTCGTTGGTGAAATGCAAGGCGTCTCCACGGTTTCATTTCCCCATTAATATTCTCGATCGACATTCTCAAATCTTTGTCATAAAACAATGGTTAATTAAGGAAATCAATATATTACATAATATCCTATATCTTGACCAACTAACAAATAAGCTTAGGTAGGACACCTTTAGCGAAGGATTTACTCGTCTCTCCCTCTAGTTCTTTTCCCGATCTCTGCTTTAGAGATCATATCCTAAGCTCGATACCAAGTTGTGGCCCCCAAAATAGGTATACATCACCCATTACGAGTTGTCGATACATGAGTGCGAAAGCAACTACAACTTTATTATTACAACGAGCAGTAAGCTGTGAGTTTGAATACAAATATTATCTTACAGACAATATCTATACCCAAATAAATTCTCATCACATTTATTGATACATTATTTTACAAAAATGGTGAGGACTACTAAACAACTCTCTCTAGAACCTTTATTCCATACCCGACTAGTACTCATTTACATTCTCGCCTCACGAGAAGAAAAATGGAACAAAAAGGAAAAGGGTGAGCTCAACTAGCCTAGTAAAGAATATTATGACTAAGATAATATACAACAAATTATCGTTAGTCTTCAACGGAAAAAAACGAGAGAATACATTAAACAACAAGTTTTAGAGCAATATATTCGCAGAGGAAAATATTAATTCATAGAAGAGTTATGTAGAGGATGAAATCTACTAATATCTATGAATTTAACGATCCATCATCATTATTTTATCCTGTAACATCAATCGATATTCATCATGAATCAAAAGATATTCATCGAAGATATTCATCGATCGGTCGTGTTCATCTAAACACTGTTCATCTTTGCACTGACTTTAAAGATATTCATCAAGAAATCATTCATCTTTGCACTTTCTGAGGCCAAAGATATTGATAATATTATCATTTAGGGTGAGGATGATGAAAAATATTTTAAAAAAAAGCGAATCTAGTGAAACAAAAAGAACAAGTATTAAGGATTAAGTATTTGGTTATTTCATGTCCAAAAATACCTCATAAATAATCATATTGGTGTAAAATTCAAGAATGATCAAAACATGGATACAATCAAAGCTAGTATCCTGATAGATATATTTTGAATGAAAAGAAAAATTTTATTTTTACGTGAATAGTGTCGTATTCATGAATAAGTAATAAATATCGTGAATAGTGCCAGTATATGTGAATAGTAACTCGGTATAAAAAGTTCCAAATTTGATTAAAAGTCGGATCGATACTTGGCATAATGATATTGAAAGAAATAATATCATTTTAATAATAATATCCTTTACCTCACAAAGGCGGTACTTACATTTGAAAAAGCTGGATATGAAATTTGAAGGAACTTGCACCGATATAACAACACTCAAAGTATACTCACAAGAATCGCTCGATATATCGAGAGAGAAATAGAGAGAAACTTGGGTTTACGGTGTGATTTTCAATTCTAACCTAAGCACACCTATTTATAGGAAAATCTTAGAACACAAAGTAAAAATTGAATATAATATTAATATATTTTTAACATTTTCCTTAGCCCACCTTAGACAACTGATCTCAGCCCATTTGAATCACATGTGAGGCCAACTTAGTTGCAAAAAATGTTTTTCTCAAAATAATTAACTAAAACTCCCAAAATTAATTATTTGAACTTGAACTTCAATAATTCATAATAAATAGCCCTTTTATCGGAAAATTTGAATCTCACAAATTTGTATAGGAAATTCAATTCTCTCCAACTTTCGAGAAGAAATGTTTTCCAAATTCCAAGCGAAATTGGCCAAGAAATCCACAAGCAGACGATTTTCTGGTATAATCAAATTTGATCGATAATTGTGTCACCAACACAGAAAACATGTGTTAAACATTTAATGTCACAAAAATACTCTTCCTCCTCATATACTCATATATCCCACATTAATTGTAAAAATATCATCGTTAATATATTATTAAAATAATATATTTAAATGAATTATTTTATCGAGAAAAAGATAAAATATTAATTTTCAACAATTGTCACATTAAAAATTTTCTCCATCTATATCCTCATAAAATCAATATTTTTCTCATCATATAAAACAATAATTAATTATTCATAAATAATATTACGAGAATCACATTATTGTGACGGGCGGTTCACGAGGATGAGGGGCTTTTCAATAAGGATCTCTCCTTTATTGGTAGCCTTGATTAGATGACCGAACCTCTCTCCTTAGAGCGAACTTTCTAGATATTGTCAATAATGTTATCTAATAATATTATTCGGATAATATGAATTATTGCTCAGATAATGGAAAATCTTGTGTAATGACAATTATTGAAACAACAACAATATAAAATATCAATATGACAATTATTGAATCGATAAAATAAAATCTTTGAGCGATAATTACGTAACCATTATTGAGTAGTGCCTTGATAATTGGTGCAATCTGGTCAATGTCTTCTTGTGCAACAACGCGTGTATTCACGTGTTTTAACCCAGAGTATTCCAGCGGTGGTTATGATAAGAATAACTTCTGTAGTTATTTTTAAACAACTTATATTTGTCGTTTTCTTCATCCAATCGCTTTTTAGTTATGGGGCCCACACAAATTTTCTTGTACGTAAATCACGAATATTCCCCGACAGTAAGAATATTCCACGACCAAACGAATATTCCCGACAAAAATAAATATTTTATAACCACGTGCTTATTTAAAATATTTGCGCATTTTACCCATAACTAACCACATTAATCAAATCAACCCTTACTAATTAAAAGAAATAATAGAGGAAAATAAATTTCATTTATTAATTATTTGGGGTCTTCTGATGCGATCCATTTTTCTATAAATAGAAGCTCATTCCTTCATTATTTTCTTACGAATTAATTTGAAACTACAGAGAGATAAACTATATAGAGAAAAAAAAAAGTATTCTATTTACTTCACTACTTATATATCCAATTACTCTTCTTCTTAAAGTAGGGAATATTATTTGTTGTACTTTCGTAAAGGGTGTTATTCTTTTGTATTCATGAAGAGAACTTATGTTATTCCATTCTTTATTATTACATTGGAATAACTTTGTATATGTGGGATGCCCTATACTTGGTGACATTCTTCTATTATTCCGTCTTTATTATTATTACATTGGAATATCACATGCATGCGTTTTCATGGACACAGATTAAAATCTTTATTATTATTACGTTGAAATATCCTATCTCGTATGCGTTTACGTCTCCATCCTTATTAGTATTTTGTTGGAATAACTTTACATACATGCGAAGTACCGCATGCGTGGTGATTTCGTTGTTATTCCATTCTTTATTATTACATTGGAACATCACATGCGGTGTGAATTCTCTCGACTGGTTCCATTATTTAGTATTCTGTTGGAATAATGCAATACATCTTGAAGTACCACGTGCATGGTGATTTCTTTTGTTATTCCATTCTTTATTATACTCGGTTGGTTAAAGTTTTGACTTCTATACTCCATGAAATTAGTGGAATATCCTTGATAATTGCGCTTCATCTAGTATCTTTCATGGAAATATTCTTACGAGCATTCTTGAATTTTACTCTACAAAGCGATATCAAGTTGACAATTTGGGACGTTATTGATTCTTGGACAAATTAATTCTTGAACTTGTTTTATGAATTCTTATATCATTGTCATCATCCTCATATTTATATTTTTTGAAAGTCATCTCGTATTTTGTAGTGCATAGATGGACTTGGTATGATTATGACCAGGGATTATTTGGTGTAATCATGACCATAATGTTACAAATGATGTGGTAAAAGTCCTCATTGGCCCGTAGTGCATTGATGGACAATTGTTGAAATGATCATGACCATTAATGAATACACAAATATTCTTGGCCGTAGTGCATGGATAATTGTGGTCGTGATCTTAAAGAATATCCTTGGTAAGTAGTGCGAGGGGGTGATTCGATGATGTGGATTATTTATTGTCGAGTGAGTCCAATGATAAAAGTGATGAAAAATCTTTTAAATCATAAAAGATAGTAGATTTTATTCTCTACTTGACTCTTTTAATGGATTGCTTGTTCTACTGCAGATTAAACTTGATGTTTGTTATATTATATCGGTTTAACCTTTGTTTAAGGCTAATGATAATTTATTCTGCATTATCTTAGTCATAATATTTCTTACTAGGCTAGTTGAGCTCACCCTTTCTTTCACTGTTCTCTTCTGGAAATGAGAACGTAGCGGGGACTAGTTGGGGAATAGAGTGATGGTCCTAGATGGTGCAGTAGTAGTCCTCACTATTCAGTGAAATAGTGTGATAATAATTGTAATGAGAACTCATTTTGAGTTTGTATACTCTCTAGTAGACAATATTTGTATTCAAACTTACAGTTTATGTTTTGTCGTATTGTACACGACAGTTGTATTATTAAGTTGTATTTGAATTCTATACCATGTATCTGGCGACTCAAGATGGGTGATTGTTGAACGATTTCGCAATCAATGAATACGTGCAAGTATACACGGTCAACAAGTAATAAAGTGATAAGAAAAGTATCGTTCTCACGAGGAATTATTTAATAAAAATCACCAAGTACTAATTCTTAACCAAACTAATTTTATTTAAACAATCTCAAATCGTGATTTCTCTGATTAAGAAAACTAAATTAACTAATTAAACTGAATTGCTTTATAAATGAATTCAAATAAATAAATATTAAGACTTCAATATCCCCAATAATGAACTATAAACCAATTATCCAATTATACCAATTATTATGCCTACTGAATTATTAACAGGAATTCTCAAATGCCAAAAGTCCTCTTCTATTTAATCCAGATTAATCTTGCTATATTCCTATGCAAAACAATTGAATTAAACTCTTTCCAATCCCAATTCCTTATGTGTTACATGCGGCGAACAGATATTTCCATTCTATTCACAAACTTAATTATTCACTGTGTAAATAACTAAGTCACGTGTTATCATGCCCAGTTCTAACCCTAGAATTCTTCTTTCAATTCCTTTTAGAGTAACAAAGTAATTACTGATCAGATAATTAATCAATAAGCTCAAGACAAGATAAACAATTCACTTTGACATAAATAATTGGAATAAATCGAATAACTAATTTATAGACATAAAATGTTCAATTGAAATCTTAGTAAAAGAGTTAGTTCATAATTAATGAATTGAAACCAAGAATCCACAACTGAATAGACATTAAAAGATAAAAGTATAATAAGAGAAGAGAATAGAATACATTTGTCAAGAAATCGATGTTCCCCTCTACTTCTCTGCTTCTCTTGATGATCTCCAAGTTGCTTCAATCTCCAAAACTAATAAGAACTAGGGTTAATGTCTAATCTAATGGAGTGTATCTCTAATCTAATCTATGTAATCTACCTCTATTTTATTCCTTACATCATGTATTTATAGGTTACAAGTCTAATTTTTAGCGTAGAAACAAACCCAATCCAATTTGGAGTAAAAAAGGTGTCAAAATTTGCCCAAAAATGCGTCCAGACCGCACCAAGCACTTCCCCAGCGCCCCAGCGCTGGGCAAGACGCTCAAACACTGCTCCCCAACGCCTCGAAGCTGGGCATAGGCCAATAATGAGCTCCCCGGCTCTGGCACATGTTCTGACATTTTCTGCTCTGACGTCCTTTGGGAAAATGGCCATAACTTCTTTGTCCGAACTCCGATTTCGATGATTCAAGATGTTCCGGAAAGAGGAGAAGTAGATTTACAACTTTAATGCTTTGAGTTTTTCAAAATAAGGTCAGGAGAAATACTCAAATTGGCACTGAAGTGACTACTGTGTAAATGGAAAGCCGAAAACGCGCATCTAGCCACCCCAAACGTCGATCCAAGTAACTTTTGTCCCAATTCCTACAAAACAACACAAAACATGCATGAATAGACATAAACACTTAAAAAAATCCAAAAGATTAAGCTCAAACGCACTCAATTCATGTGTATAAAACTCACTCATCAAATACCCCCAAACTTAAACATTTGTTTGTCCTCAAGAAAAAATACAAAAGAACTAAAAATAAACAAACAAACTCAACTACATGAATGCATATGCATGATCTACTTGCTAATATACCTACGAATCCAGTAATAAATCAGTATGATATATAGCAACAGGCCTCAAAGATACCAATGATACTCAAACAATATATCCAATCAAGTCAAAGTCCATAACTCTAACCAATTAGTCAATCCAAACTTGTCATCACCCATGTTGTGTGTGTGTGATTGTTAACCATTCTAACTAACCGCAGTTTAAGATAATCACATAACAAACTTCTTAGAAGGAAAATTTCAGTTACAATTCAATTACTTTTGTGAACATGACAACTCCAGTTAAAACTAAGCAATTACCAAGTCTAAGGATAAATACAAGATTTATTTATACTTTTATTCAACCACGGGGGCATTTTTGTTCTTTCTCGTGTTTTTTCATTTTTTTTTTAATTTTCTCATGGCTGTGCAATGTCTTATTCCCTTAGGCTTTTCAGTGATACCTTAACGAGCTTTCGACCAACGACTCCCAAGCCATTAAGACCTTAGGGCGCTAGGTGTAAAGACAATCCCCTCAGAACTTACTTTACTCAGTATAAAGAAAGGCCACAAAACTAGAAAAGCATGCCACGGTATTTATTCACTTTTTTATTCTTTTCTGGATTTTCTATTTTTTTTCTTTTCATCATTTCTTTTTTTTTCATTTTTTTTATTTTCATTTTGTATATATATATATCCCATAGATTCCCCCAAACTCAAGCTTTTACGTCATTCCAACCTTTACCACCAGTTCACTAATTTCCTTAAATTTTAACCAAGATTTTCCCTTAGAAACAAATTATGAAACCCTTGAACTAAGTGGATTAAAAGCAGTTAAACTTTAAGTGCTACTTGCAGGTTACATAAGTTTAAGGCAGGCTCAGATTATCATCATGATTAAAATTAGAACTCATCATCAATTATCAACATTGTTCAAGTTAACATGCAAAACCAATCTTATCATAGGCCGAACTAAGACCACACCAACCGATCACACAGATTCATGCAAAAAAAAATAAAATTTGCAATTATACTACATGAACACATACTAATGCAACACATATATGAATATGCAAATAACTACCATGTATTATATGCAACCTAAAAAAAACACAATGCTAACACATAAAAAAATGAACTACTATGCAGATAACTAACTATATGCAATACGACACTAAAATGCCCCCAAACTTAAACTAGACATTGTCCTCAATGGATGAAATATAAAAAAGTAAAGCAGAGGATGTAAGACCCCAACTTTTATAAATAAAGATGAATTTTCTATAAATATTATTTTTGAATATTATGAAGTAAATTTGATATAATGTTATAGTTGTGGGTAATATTTATAAATTTTGCAAAGTAAGCAAGTTGTTATAAAGTATTCGTTTGGTCGGGAAATATTCTTTTTGTCGGGGAATATTCGTAAGACGGCACAATCATTGGTGGACCCCACAACGGAATTATTGTCGGATTGAGAAAATGACAAAATTACTTTATGAAAATAACGGCGAAGGTGTTACCGTTAAAACTATTGAACTACCCGGTAGTAAAAGTACAGTAATACGCGTGGTTGTATAGTAGCACACAGTATTGATTATTGATGCTTACGTGAGAAGTCACTCAGCTATACTAAATTATTACTACGATAATTATTGCATCATATCTCTTATATTATTGATTCAATTATTGTCAAGATTATCATGTATAATATGTTATATAATTAAATCAATAATTGAGGCGACAAGTTATAAATGATTAATAATTGTTGAAAGATTAAATATGTGTTGATTAAAAATAAAATGATTTGTGGTAATATTTATTCAATCCTTGATGTATATAAAGAGTCTATTATGAGACGTTTGTGGTAAGTTTGGTTATTTTATGGGGGGCCCATATGTCATCATCTAAGAGTCTCTTCATCAATAGTAATTACCTTCGTCAATAGTAATTACCTTCGTCAATAGTAATTACCTTCATCAATAGTAATTACCTTCGTCAATAGTAACTACCTTTACCAGACGTCAAACCACTTGCCGTTTCATATTAAAGTGCCGAACCAATTGTCGTTTCACATTACAGGCGTCAAACCACTTTTCTTTTCACATCACCAGTCGTCAAGCCACTTGCCTTTTCACATTTCAAGTGCTAAGCTAGAAATCTTCTATAAATAGAGGCCTAGTGCTTCATTATTTTTCACGAATTCATTCAAATTATATAGAGAGAAAAAGTATAGAGAAGAATAAGAGAAAGAAGAAGAGTATTACGTTACTACACTCTGCGTTATTCAATCTACTACTAATGTAAAGGGGTGTTTTTTTCTTATCATGAAGAGAACTATTATTATTCCATTGCTTATTATTACATTGGAATAACTTTGTATATCTGTGATTTACCCTATACTTGGTGACATTCTTCTATTATTACATTGGAACATCTTGTACGTGTGTTTTATCTGGGACCTAGTTTCGTCTTTATTATTATTCATTGGAACATCGTATGCGTGTGTTTTACACAGGACTGGTTAAAATCTTTATTATTATTACATTTGGAACATCTTATGCATGTGTTTTACCGGACTGGTTAAAATCTTTATTATTCTCGTTAGAACATCCTGTCTTCGCATGCATGGTGATTTCTTTTGTTATTCCATTCTTTATTATACTCAGTTGGTTAAAGTTTTGACTTTCATACTCCATGAAATTAGTAGAATATCCTTGATATTCAAGGCTTCATCCGATATCTTTTCATGGAAATATTCTTTTGATCATTCTTGAATTTTACTCTACAAAGCAGTATCATGTTGACAATTTATACATTATTAGTTCCTGGATAAATTAATTCTTGAACTTGTTTTATTGAATTCTTATATCATTTTCATCATCCTCATGTTTATATTATGTTGAAAGTCATCTATGGCCTGTAGTGCATAGATGGACTTGATGTGATTATGACCATGGATTATTCGGTGTAATCATGACCGTAATGTTACAAATGATGTGGTAAAAGTTATCATTGGCCCGTAGTGCATTGATGGACAGTTGTTGGCATGATCATGACCATTAATGAATACACGAATGTCCTTGGCTGTAGTGCATGGATAATTTGTGGTCGTGATACTAAAGAATATCCTTGGCCGTAGTGCATGGGTGATTCGATGATGTGGATTATTTATTAAGCTGAGTCCTAGCGATAAAAGTCATGAAAAACCTTTTAAATCATAAAAGATAGTAGATTTTATTCTCTACTTGACTCTTTTAATGGATTGCTTGTTCCGCTGCAGTTAAACTTGATGTTGTTATATTTTATCAGTTTAACACTTTTGAAGGCTAACGATAATTTATTCTGGCATTATCTTAGTCATAATATTTCTTCTTGGGCTAGTTGAGCTCACCCTTTCTTTCACAGTTCTCTTCAGAAATGAGAACATAGCAGGGACTAGTCGGAAGCGGAGTAGCGGTCCGGAGGATAGCATTAGTAGTCCTCACTATTCTGTGAAATAGTGTGTTAATAATTGTAATGAGGACTCCTTTTGAGTTTGTATAATCTCTAGTAGACAATAATTGTATTCAAACTCACAATTATGTTTTGTAGTATTATACACGACAGTTGTATTAGTAAGTTGTATTTGAATTTTGTACCATGTATCTGACGACCCAAGATGGGTGATGTATACCTAATTTTGGGGGCGTCACAGAGGACTTCCCTGAAAATATAGCAATCTTCCTCCTTGTCCACTAAGTTTGGAGAATAGGCTAAGCACATGGAACAAATTGGGCACCACACTTGAATTTGACTTGAATAACCTGTAAAACCATGATAGAAGCACTTTTATTAAATCCTAAATAAATGCAAATTCAAAACTACTAATATAAAACTTAATAAAAACTAAAAATAAAAATTAAACTTGGGTTGCCTCCCAATAAGCGTTTGTTTTATAGTCTCAGCCTGACTTCTTCAATTCTCTATCCAATTCCCCTACGAAAATTGAGGAACCCTCCATCCATCAGTAACAATGTCTCTTTTGGGAGGTTCCCAATTGTAATAGCCATTGAGTTTAAGTCACCTAGCATGATCTTTTTAGATAGGATCCCCATTAAGTATGGAAAAGCACTAGGTTTTTCCTCCATTATGTCGATGATCAGATTGGGGCATTGAAGCTTAATAAACATAATAGAATCTTCCTCTATCTTCTTCTTTTCATCCCACCATGACTCCACAACTATACTAGCTCTTACGTCACCAAGAGCTTTGCCGACGACATGACTGCCGATTGGGCATGGTTTTGCAAAACTGCCCGGATTCTTAAACTTTGGTGGAGAAGGTACATGGGACACTATCAAGATTGGCTCATCTTCGTTGGTACTCAAAGTTAGATCTTTTCCGATCTCCTTTTGTTGGTCTCCGAGTCTTTCCTCTCTTTCAACATCTATATCATTTGGCACATCCGATTGCAGATTTGGTTCGGGCTCATCATCAATCTCGTCATCCAAGTCATAGAGCCAAGTGTATTGAGGACGGTTGTTCAACGCATGTGCTATCTGCCCCAATTGATTTTCCAGATTCTTGATCGACGCACTTTGGCTTTGCATATTCAGCTCTATTTGATTAAATTTTTTGTCTTGTTCCTCGTTCTTTTTTTCAGAAGCTTCAATAAATTTTTCCAAGGCTTCCTCCTAATTTGAATGTTCTTCCTGTTGTAGTGGAGGTGGACACGAGAAATCCGGTGGGTATGTTGGACTTGGAGCATAAAATTGATCTTGATTGTTACTCCATGAAAAATCAGGGTGATACCCCCAATCCTGATGATAGTTGTTGGGATAGACATAACTGTTGGGGTAATCACGACTATACTGTACCGGTTCGAAACTGATGGCGCATTGATGACACATATGATTTCCAGCACAATAATAACAAGTAACCGCCACATTTTGATGACGTTGAGCTTCAAAAGCTTCAAACATCCTCGAAAGTGTCTCCATCTGGGTGTCGACAATGCGAGAAAGTTTCTCGAGTCATCAATCTCCGCTCCCCTTGGTTGAAGTCATGTTAGGTGTATGGCCATTGATACATGCAAAGTCATCCATGGTACCTAAAAGAGAGAAATATAGGAAGAGAATGAAAATAAAATAAAAATGTTTAAATTAAGACTAATTTGGATGAAATTAATATTGGTAAAAAAAATTATTAAATTAATTCCCGTATAATGTAATAGCTAAAAACTTGTTGAGCGATTTATAATCAATGAATACGCATGCAAGTATACACGGTCAACAAGTAATAAAGTGATAAGAAAAGTATCGTTCCCACGAGGAATTATTTAATAAAATCACCAAGTACTAATTCTTAACCAAACTAATTTTATTTAAACAATCTCAAATCGTGATTTCTCTGATTAAGAAAACTAAATTAACTAATTAAACTGAATTGCTTTATAAATGAATTCAAATAAATAAAGATTAAGACTTGATATCCCCGATTATGAACTATAAACCAATTATCCAATTATACCAATTATTATGCCTCTTGAAATTGTTAATGGAATTCTCAAATGCCAAAAGTCCTTTTCCAAGTGATCAATTGCCTTCTATTTAATCCAGATTAATCTTGTTATATTCCTATGCAAAATAATTGAATTAAACTTTTTCCAATCCCAATTCCTTATGTGTTACATGCGGCGAACAGATATTGCCATTCTATTCACAAACCGAATTATTCACTGTGCAAATAACTAAGTCACATGTTATCATGCCCAGTTCTAACCCTAGAATTCCTCTTTCAATTCCTTTTAGAGTAACAAAGTAATTACTGATCAGATAATTAATCAATAAGCCCAAGACAAGATAAACAATTCACTTTGACATAAGTAATTGGAATAAATCGAATAACTAATTTATAGACATAAAAGGTTCAATTGAAATCTTAGTAAAAGAGTTAGTTCATAATTAATGAATTGAAACCAAGAATCCACAACTGAATAGACATTAAAAGATAAAAGTATAATATGAGAAGAGAATAGAATTTGTTGTCAGCAAATCTGATGCTCCCCTCTTGCTCTTGCTCTTCAATGATCTCCAAGTTGCTTCAATCTCCAAAACTAATAAGAACTAGGGTTAATGTCTAATCTAATGGAGTGTATCTCTAATCTAATCTATGTAATCTCCCTCTATTTTATGCCTTACATCATGTATTTATAGGTTACAAGTCTAATTTTTAGCGTAGAAACAAACCCAATCCAATTTGGAGTCAAAAAGGTGTCAAAATTCGCCCAAAAACGCGTCCAAGCCCCACCAAGCACTTCCCGGCCTTGATCTTTGGAGCACGACGCTCAAACATCACTTGCTCCCAGGCGCCATTGGCCTATGGCATAAGCTAAAATTGCGCCCCGTGGCCGGCACATACGTTCGACATTTTCTACTCCTACGTCCTTTGGGAAAATAGTCATAACTTCTTCGTCCAAACTCTGATTTCAATGATTCAAGATGTTCTGGAAAGAGAAGAAGCAGATCTACAACTTTCATTCTTTGAGTTTTTTGAAACAAGGTCAGGAGCAATACTCAAATTGGCTCTTAAGTGACTATTATGTAAATGGCAAGCCGAAAATGCGCATCTAACCACCCCAAACGTCGATCCAAGTAACTTTTGTCCCAATTCCTACAAAACAATACAAAACATGCATGAATGGACATAAACACTTAAAAACATCCAAAAGATTAAGCTCAAACGCACTCAATTCATGTGTATAAAACTCACTCATGAGTGATGTATACCTAATTTTGGGGGCGTCACAGTTAACTCATTGTACTCGACTTTTCTAATAAAAAGTTAAAAAACTCGTTAGAAACTTTGACTTTCAACGAAACGGTACACATCAGCTGCTGAGTTGTCCGTTACAAAGCTGACGTAGCGCCTATGTGTGACGTGGAAGGGATTATGTGGATTTGTAGGGAACTTTTTATGAGAAATGGAAAAAGAATACTCCCTCTGTTCCTAAAACATTGACGTTCTAGAGAGTAATTTTTGTTCCTAAAACATTGACGTTGTGAGCTTATCAATGAAAATTAACCTTTTTTTCCTATTTTATCCTTTCTCTTTCTTTGTTATTTTCCTCAAAAAAGAAAAAACCCTTCTTGATCAGACAAACAACCTTTCCAATTCCTTCAATTCCCGATGCTTATTCATATAAAAATGGCATCTTTTCTACTATTTCCTTTCAAAAGCATATACAATAACCATAAACTTCTGATAAACAATGGATATAGATGAAGAAGATATTAAGAAAATTGTCTCGAAAAAGAAGAAAATTGTTCATGATTTTGATTTGAATTTACCTGCAGATCGTAATTTTGATTTGAATAAATTTCCTGAAGAAGCATATCAAGTTTTTGAAAATGAAGAACTTCAAGCAGTATTTCGATTCATGTTGAAAAATTATTTTCCCAAGTTCTATTAAGTGGGAGGCATGAGTCTTTACTTGGTTTGTCAGAAGTTCTCATGAGGTTAGTTTTTTTTTTGTTTGGCAGAGTGTGTAGGGATAGAACAGAGAGATGGGTGGGTTAGTTTCTTTTTTGGGTTAAGTTCAGATGACCACCTGTGGTTTGAGCGATTTTCCACTTAACCACCTATAGTCAGTAAAGCTACCTTTAGACACCCGACTTTTTGAGTTGAAGTGAAAACGTCATTTCTGTCATAACTCTGTTATTTAAGTTGGATAAAGACTTAATTACCCTCCTTATACATAAAGGACAGATTTAAGAACAGAGAAAACCATTCACAGAATGTATATCCCCAAACTAAAATTTAAGAACAGCTGTGACGCCCCCAAAATTAGGTATACGTCACCCATCTTGGGTCGCCACTTACATGGTACATAAATTCAAATACAACTTACTAATATAACTATCGTGTACAATACGACATAAACTGTGAGTTTGAATACAAATATTGTCTACTAGATATTATACAAACTCAAAAGGAGTCCTCATTACAACTATTATCACACTATTTCACAGAATAGTGAGGACTACTAATGCTATCCTCGGACCATTACTCAGTTCCCAGACTCGTCCCGGCTATGTTCTCATTTCACGAAGAGAACAAAGTGAAAGAAAAAGGGTGAGCTCAACTAGCCCGAGAAGAAATATTATGACTAAGATAATGCAGAATAAATTATCATTAGCCTTCAATTGATGTTAAAGCGATAAAATACAATAGACAACCAGTTTAACTGCAGCGGAATATGCAATCCATTAAAAGAGTCAAGTAGAAAATAAAGTCTACTATCTTTTAGGTTTTAAAAGGTTTTCATAAATTTTTATCATTAAGACTCAGTTTAATGAATAAACCACAATATCTAATCATCCCTGTACCACGGTCAAGGATTTTCATCAAATTATCAATGGTCGTGACTATATCGAATCACCCCTGGTCATAATCATACCAAAAACTATCCATCACTGCATTACAGGCCACTGAGGACTTTTATCACATCATTTATAACAAGCCATGATTATACCGAATGATCCCTGGTCATAATCATACTAAGTTCATCTATGCACGCAAGCCAAAGATAACATAATATATCATGAGGATGATGACAATGACATAATAATTCAATAAAACAAGTTCAAGAATTATTTTATCCAGGAATTAATAACGCCCAAATTGTCAACAAGATCTTTGTTTTGTAGAGTAAAATTCAAGAATGATCGAAGAATATTTCCATGAAAGATATTGGATGAAACGCGAAATATCAAGGATATTCTACTAATTTCATGGAGTATATAAGTCAAAGTTTTAACCAATTGGGTATAATAAAGAATGGAATAACAAAAGAAATCACCATGCATGCGGTGCTTGCGCCATGACGAGTTATTCCAAGAATAATAATAATAACGGAACGTGTCGTGAAAATTCAGCAAGCGAGGATGATCCAACAAAGAATAATAAATGTTGAATAATAAACAATGGAACTGTGTGGGTGTAAAACACACAGACGAGGATATTCCAATGAATAATAAATGCGAGAATAATAAGCAATGGAACCGGTTAAGGTGTAAAACACACGACGAGGATATTCCAAGCAGAATAATAAAGAATGGAATAATGAAGAAGATCACCAAGTATAGGGGATTAAGCGTATCTGAGTTATTCAACAGAATAAATAAGAATGGAATAACATAAGGATTTCACCAAGTATAGGGTACGCAGCATATACTGAGGTTATGTATAGGGTATCTACTTTTCTGAGTTATTCAACAGAATAATAATGAATGGAATAATGAAGTTCTCTTCATGAATAAGAAGAATAACACCCACTACCGTAAAAAGACCTTTGGATATCAAAGTAGTGAAGTACAGAATACTCTTCTTCTTTCTCTCTATAGATTTTCTCTCTATAGCTTCTCTCTATAATTTCCCTCTACAGAGTTTAGGTGGATTAAAAGAAAATAATGAAGGAATGAGCTTACATTTATAGGAAAATAGAATGCATAGTAATTAATCCATGAACGGTCAGATTGATTTACTTTAATTTGACGGTCCATATTTAAAGTAAAATCTTTTAAATAAAATATCATATATTCTATTTATATAAAAACATTTTTACTATGCAAACACTATGCAAAAACTTTATACAACACTATCATAATAAAATATAATATATTCTATTTATGAATAACTTTAATAAAGTATTTTGTTTTATATAAAAGATGTTTACATTTTATTACGTTAATAATACGAATAAAACAAAACGTCATTATCGCTATAATAATTCATATTATTAATCGATAATAATGGAATCAAACCGAGTGACTTCTCACATAAGCATCGATAATCAATACAGGTAGTGTCTTCTATGCAACCACACGACATCGTACTTTTACTACTGAAAGTAGTTCAACAAAGTATCAAGCGGAAAAACTTCCGCCGTTATTTCAATAAAATATTTTTGTCGTTTTCTCGATTCGACAATAATTACATTATGGGGTCCACTAATGATTGAGCCGTTTTATACGAATATCCCTCGCTAAATAAGAATATTCCCACCAATCGAATATAATATAACCACTTGCATACTTTGCAAAATTTATAAATACTACCCACAACTATAATATTATCTCAAATTCACACCATAATATTAAAAATTATTTCGACAAAATTTAAATCTTTATTGATAAAATCTGGGGTCTCACAATCTCCCCTCCTTATGGAATTTCGCCCTCAAAATTAGGGTACGTACCTGGTATGATAAAGAGGTGAGGATACCTTAAATACCTTTATCGTTGAAAATATTAAATTCATTTTTGCAATCCGGTTAAAGATATTCATTAACAATTCATCTTTGCATTACAGGCCAAAGATATACAATTTCAGAAACCAATAATCTTTGAGACGCACTTAATAGTATCACGACCACGAATTATCCATGTACCTTCTGGCGAGGGATATTCGTGTTTTTAATCTGATCATGATTATACCGAATAATCTGGTCATAATCATACCAAGTCTATCAATGCACTACTGACCAAAGATGACTTTTACCACATCCATGAATTAATATTTCATTCTTTGAGACTCATTTCGATAATTAATCCATATCATCGAATCATCCTCGCACTTTCTGCCGAGGATATTCATTAGTATCACGACCACGAATTATCCATGCACTACTACCAAAGATAATCGTGTATTCATTAGTATCACGACCACAAATTATCCATGCACTACTACCAAAGATAATCGTGTATTCATTAGTATCACGTCCACAAATTATCCACACTACTACCAAAGATAATCGTGTATTCATTAGTATCACGACCACAAATTATCCATGCACTACTACCAAAGATAATCGTGTTTTCAATTACGGTTATGATTATCTTAGAACAATCCTTGGTCATAATCATACCAAGTCCATCTATGCACTACTGGGCCACGAGATGACTTTCAACATAATATAAACATGAGGATAATGATATAAAGAATCAATCGATGAGATAAAGGATAAATATTAAACATTTATAATATAATTTATCCGAGATTCAAGAATATCCCCATGTTATCAATCACTTAATAATCTCATAATCTAATATCATTAATATTATAACAATATTTTAATGACTTCTTAAATTTATAAACAATTTATCTCAATTGTTTACGCTTTTACCATATAATGCATTTAATCATTCAAAATGCCATACTCATAAGATATCATCACCAATTATCAAATCCTCATAAAAAAATATGCATATACTCTATATAGGATTCTACAGCCATAAAATCCTATTTTCAACTTTGTTACTTCACATAACATATTTAACTCATATGTTCAGTAACTAAACTATTTTCATGAAAAATACCAAATCAGTCCCAAAAATATTTCTTTTCTGAGATTTAGCATAATATAGTCCCATAATGAAAATATATTTTTCTCGGAATTTTTAAAATTTATTTACTATTTTTCAAAAATCAATTTCTAATTAATTCCTTAAGAAATTTGCTACCTCAAGTTTAACTCCAAAAATTTCCAAATCTTGGCAAGACCTTACACATGTTAACGTGAGCCTCCAGTTTAAATTTCATGGTCATCGGAGTTATAGAACTCCGATTATAGCATTTTTTGTCGGAAAAACCTAAATATTGAAATAGTCATAACTTGCTCATTTTAAGTCAGAATGAGCTCATTTTTGGACAAGAGGTACTTTATATCATATACATTCATGTCCCAAAAGGCCAGAATTTTTCTCATAATTTAAGTGGCCGAAATAGCCCCTCTAAAATCATGGCAGCAGCTTTTTCGGTTTTTTACAGCTTTGCACTCCTTTGCTAAAATCAGTCCACACAAAAATCTACAACACCTTTTCCAGTAATTCCACTTGGATTAGTTAGGTAACTCATAGATCTAACTCTAGGACTTGACCACACTCGAAAATTCAAAATATAATAGGAGATATGGTCAATTGAATTTCATGTTACGTTTTTCACCAAAATCTGATTTTCAACTCTTTGTGATTTCTAAGAAACTTTCATGTTTTCACATAATAACCAACATAACTCATCATAACACTTACTAATACTTAATATAACTATGATTTTCATTAGTCCAATGCTTTTATTATGACTTTCATCATAATCCTCGTAAACAGATCCTTTTAGTTGAAGAAATATTTGAGGGTTTAAGAAATGGGTTTTTGTACTGGGGTCAATACAAAATTCGATTTCACGTTCTAAGGTAGGCTAGGAAGTCTTCAAGAATACGCCAAGAAATTTATTAATGATAGAAATATCATTCAAAATTGTTACTCTCGTCCAAGACTTGGATAAGACGTCACATTAATACCAAGCTGTGACTTCTATCCCTTAACCCAGATAAACACACAATGATACCTATCAACTTGCCATCTTCGATCATGGCGTCGCCTCTGAAAGTCCGCTTTCGGTGCATTCCACACAAGGAAGTCAACAACGAAAGGATCGGGGCTCTTTACTTATGACGATATAACAGTGATTAACTTTAGGGTTTGGTTACTTTGAATTCGTATAACAGGTTGGTTAGGAATATGAAAGCTAACAACCTTACAAAAAGAATAATGAGTAGTTAATCAATCGTTTTCAAAAATTACCTCAAAGGCAAGTATTTTCAAAGAGATAAGATCGACAGGTAACGTGAAAGTGTTTATTTGAAACAACAAGATTAATAAACAGTAGAGGTAACAAAGGCTCCTACTAACGAAGTTTCAACCAATAAGTCAAAGTCTAACTTCTCCGGAGTCAAATTTAAACGTTGAACGCAAGCAAGAGAGATAAAATAATGGGTAGAACAGGGTATCTTATAAGGTATAGACTTCGTAATTTATAATTAACTAACTCGTATAACTTATTTCAAGTTACTCGCTTTTGAGAAGTCACGAAAAACGCTCTCCCTTACACTACCGATTTTGACCTTTCTGTAACGGTCTTTGGTGCCTCCATCCTAGCTGAACTTGTCTTCGATGAACGACAAAATCGGGCTAAGTGACCTTCTTTTCCACAATTATAACATGCTTTAGATGACATCGTGCTGTTTGGACTGATATGTCCCTCCCCTCCGCATTTAAAACATATGATAGGTGGTCGTTCTCCTTCCTTAACAACGGTTGCTAGTGTTGACGTCTTTCCATCATTGTTGAATTTCCTCTTCTTGAAATTTCCATTCCTATTATCTTGGCCATGGTTACCACCGAAATGATAATTTCCCCCACGATGGTTATCGTTGTTCCGATGGCCGTTGCCACCGTGATGATATTATTATTGTGTTGTTGGTCGTTACCTTTTGGTTGTCTTGACTCATTATCGCGCTCAATAAGCGAGCCCTATTCACAATATCCGAATACAAACAAAGTTTATGAGAAATTAGGTATTGGACGTATATCGGGTTTCAAACCTCTTAAAAACATTAGCGTCATTCGCCTCCTCATTATCGACCAAATGGGATGCAAACAAGAGATAACCTTCAAACTTAGCCTCATACACTGTGACACGGTCATATTATTTTGCTCCAGCTTGATAAACTCCACCTCCTTCATGTGACGAATACTTTCGGGAAAGTACTTGTCGTTGAACAACTCTTGGAACTTCTCCCAAGACATCTTGAGTATGTCAGTCTGGGTACGTTTTACAGATTCCCACCAGTAATCTACCTCTTCACGCAACATAAAGGTGGCAAATGGAACCTTTTGCTCCTCTAAGCATCCCAAGACATCAAATATCTTGGTGATCTGCTTTAACCACGTCTCCGCCTTAAGTGGTTCTGGCTTTCCCAAAAACTCCGGTGGTCCCAGCTCCTTGAACTGCTTAGCGGTGACCGACCGTGGGTTGCCATTATTTTCACCAGCTTTATGAACAGGAGCCGCCTTCAATGTCGATGTTGCATGAATTCTAAAAACTCCTAAACGCGTGCCGTCGTTCGTCATTTGATCGGTGTTGTTGTTTACTGGGAGGATTATCGCCATCCTGCCGCACATTATCACGATTATTGATGCATGGAGACTCAGCGGTCTCACGTGCTCCATTGCTTATCTCAACATTTTCGGATGCCATTTTCAAATCGCCACAAAACAAGGGTTAATTAACATATCACATATTATCCCTATACTCGTGAACCAATTAAATACCAAATAAATTTAGGTAGGTCATACTAGCGAAAAATTCCCGTCTCTCCCTCCTAGTTCTTATCTCACATTTCGATGGGGATCATATCCCTAAGCTACGATACCTGTTGTGGCGCCCCAAAATTAGGTATCGTCACCCATCTTGGGTCGCCACTTACATGGTACATAAATTCAAATACAACTTACTAATATAAGCGTGGTGTACAATACGATATAAAGCTGTGAGTTTGAATACAAATATTGTCTACTAGATATTATACAAACTCAAAAGGAGTCCTCATTACAACTATTATCACACTATTTCACGAATAGTGAGGACTACTAATGCTATCCTCGGACCATTACTCCGTTCCCCGACTCGTCGGCTATGTTCTCATTTCTTGAAGAAACGGTGAAAGAAAAGGTGAGCTCAACTAGCCCAAGAAGAAATATTATGACTAAGATAATGCGAGAATAAATTATCATTAGCCTTCCAATGATGTTAAAGCGATAAAATACAATAGACAACAAGTTTAGCTCATAATGAATATGCAATCCATTAAAAGAGTCAAGTAGAAAATAAAGTCTACTATCTTTTAGGTTTTAAAAGGTTTTCAAAAATTTTTATCATTAAGACTCGGTTTAATGAATAAACCACAATATCTAATCATCCTCGCATACCTGCGGTCAAGGATTTTCATCAAATTATCAATGGTCATGACTATATCGAATCACCCACGGTCATAATCATACCAAAAACTATCCATCATCGCATTACATGTGCCAACGAGGACTTTTATCACATCATTTATAACAAGCCATGATTATACTCAATGATGATCGGTCATAATCATACTAAGTTCATCTATGCACGCAAGCCAAAGATAACATAATATATCATGAAGATGATGACAATGACATAATAATTCAATAAAACAAGTTCAAGAATTATTTTATCCGAGAATTAATAACGTCCAAATTGTCAACAAGATCTTTGTTTTGTAGAGTAAAATTCAAGAATGATCGGAAGAATATTTCCATGAAAAGATCTTTGGATGAAACGCAAATATCAAGGATATTCTACTAATTTCATGGAGTATAGAAGTCAAAGTTTTAACCATTTGGGTATAATAAAGAATGGAATAACAAAAGAAATCACCATGCATGCAGTACTTAGCATAGGCGAAGTTATTCAACCAGAATAATAAATAACGGAACCGTCGTCGGGTGAAATTCACTGCAAGCGGGATGATCCAATGAATAATAAATGTTGAATAATAAACAATGGAACCGTGTCGGTGTAAAAACATGCATGAGGATATTCCAATGAGAATAATAAATGCGAGAATAATAAACAATGGAACCGAGTCCGTGTAAAACACGCAGACGAGGATATTCCAATGAGAATAATAAAGAATGGAATAATGAAGAAGATCACCAAGTATAGGGGATTCAGCATATATCTGTTATTCCAATGAGAATAAATAAGAATGGAATAACATAAGAATTTCACCAAGTATAGGGTATCCGCATATCAAAGTTATGTATAGGGTATACCACTTTTCTGAGTTATTCAATGAGAATAATAATGAATGGAATAATGAAGTTCTCTTCATGAATAAGAAAGAATAACACCCTCTAGTAAAAGACCTTTGGATATCAAAGTAGTGAAGTACAGAATACTCTTCTTTCTTTCTCTCTATAGATTTTTCTCTCTATAGCTTCTCTCTATAATTTCCCTCTACAGAGTTTGGTGAATTAAGTAAGAAAATAATGAAGGAATGAGCTTTATTTATAGGAAAATAGAATGCATAGTAATTAATCCATGAACGGTCCAGATTGATTTACTTTAATCGTGGTCCATATTTAAAGCAAAATCTTTTAAATAAAATATCATATATTCTATTTATATAAAAACATTTTACTATGCAAACACTATGCAAAAACACTATGCAACACTATGCATAATAAAATATAATATATTCTATTTATAGAATAACTTTAATAAAGTATTACATTTTTATATAAAAGATGTTTCATTTTATTACGTTAATAATCTGAATAAAACAAAACGTCATTATCATTATAATAATTCATATTATTAATCGACAATAATGGAATCAAACCTGAGTGACTTCTCACATAAGCATCAATAATCAATACCGTGTGCTCTTACGCAACCACACGACATCGCATTTTTACTACCAAGTAGTTCAACAAGATTAAGCGGTAAAACTTCCGCCGTTATTTCAATAAAATATTTTTGTCGTTTTCTCAATCCGATAATTAATTTGTGAGGGTCCACCAATGATTGAGTAGTTATACGAATATTCTCGCTAAATGAATATTCCTCGACCAATCGAATATATTATAACCACTTGCATACTTTGCAAAATTTATAAATACTACCCACAACTATAATATTATCTCAAATTCACACCATAATATTAAAAATTATTTCGACAAAATTTAAATCTTTATTGATAAAATCCGGGGTCTCACAATAGCTGTTAAACTTATCAAAGAATTAGAACACGAAATCAAAATCTCATTTATCAAAACACCATCACAAAATCCAAAATCAACAACAATTACACACAGAATCACAAAAAGACTTGAAATTACAAATGACATTTAATTAACAGAGCTGAACAACAATAGAAAAGCACAACAAATATAAAGCAGGTTAACTTCATCTCTCTCTCTCTGTTTTTCTAACAAACAACAAGAGCTCGTATAAATTATAAAATCCTTTTCTTGAGCATCTCAAATTTATCACTCTCAAAGTGAACAAAAACAGAGTAAATACCTTAATCTGACAATTCTGCAGGACAAAACCTCCCAAGTTGTGAGACCCCAGATTTTATCAATAAAGATTTAAATTTTGTTGAAATAATTTTTTTAATATTATGGTGTGAATTTAAGATAATATTATAGTTGTGGGTAGTATTTTTAAATTTTGCAAAGTATGCAAGTGGTTATATTATATTCGATTAATTGGGAAATATCGGTTTAGCGAGGAATATTCGCATAACTACTCAATCATTGGTGGACCCCACAATGTAATTATCATCGGATTCGAGAAAACGACAAAAATATTTTATTAAAATAATGGCGGAAGTTTTACCGTGGTTCTTGTTGAACTACTCTCATTAGTAAAAAGCATACAAGAATACGTGTGGTTGCATAAGAAAGACATTACCAGTATTAATTATTGATGCTTATGTGAGAAGTCACTCAGTTTGATTCCATTATTGTCGATTAATAATATGAATTATTATAGCGATAATAATGTTTTGTTTTATTCAGTATTATTAACGTAATAAAATGTAAACATCTTTTTATATAAAATAGAATACTTTATTAAAGTTATTCTATAAATAGAATATATTATATTTTATTATGCATATAGTGTTGCATAGTATTTTGCATAGTAGTGTTTTGCATAGTGTTTGATAGTAAAATATTTTTATATAAATAGAATATATTATATTTTATTTAAAAGATTTTTCTTTAAATATGGATAATCACGATTAAAGTAAATCAATCTCGGACCGTTCATGGATTAATTACTTATGCATTCCATTTTCCTATAAATAAGCTCATTCCTTCATTATTTTCATTTAATTCATCAAACTCTCAGAGAGAGAAATTATAGAGAGAAGTTATAGAGAGAAAGTTATAGAAAGAAGAAGAGTATTCGCTACTTCACTACTTCTATATTCAGGTTCTTTTACGGTAAGTGGTGTTATTCTTTCTTCGAAGAGAACTTCGTTATTCCATTCATTATTATTCTCGTTGAATAACTCAGTAAAAGTGGCATACCCTATACATAACCTGTGATATGCAGGCATACCCTATACTTGGTGAAATCCTTATATTATTCCGTTTATTATTCTCATTGAATAACTCAGATACGCTTGGTTTACCCTATACTTGGTGACATTCTTCTATTATTACATTGAACATCTGCTCGTGTGTGTTTTACAGGGACTGGTTCCGCTTTTTATTATTCTCGCTGGAACATCACGTCGTGTGTTTTACGGGACCGGTTCCGCTCTTTATCATTCTCGTTAGAATATCCTATCGTGTGTTTTACACCCGGATCCGGGTTCCATCTTTATTATTCTCGTTGGAACATCCCGCTTGCAGTGTGAATTTCACCGACCGTTCCGTTATTATTATTCTCATTGGAATAACCTGTCATCTGGCACCGCATGCATGGTGATTTCTTTTGTTATTCCATTCTTTATTATACCCAGTTGGTTAAAACTTTGACTTCTATACTCCATGAAATTAATAGAATATCCTTGATATTTGCGTTTCATCCAATATCTTTTCATGGAAATATTCTTCTGATCATTCTTGAATTTTACTCTATGAAACAGTATCATGTTGACAATTTGGACGTTAATAATTCATGGATTAAATAATTCATGGATTAAATAATTCTTGAACTTGTTTTATTGAATTATTATGTCATTGTCATCATCCTCATGTTATATTATGTTATCTTTGGCTTACGCAGCATAGATGAACTTAGTATGATTATGACCAGGATCATTCGGTATAATCATGACTTGATATAAATGATGTGACAAAAGTCCTCAAATGGCTGTAATGCGATGATGGATAGTCTTTGGTATGATTATGACTGTGGGTGATTCGGTATAGTCGCGACCATTGATAATTTGATGAAAATCCTCGACCGTGGTACATGCGGGATGATTAGATGTGGTGGTTTATTTATTGTCGAGTCTCAATGATAAAAATTGATGAAAACCTTTTAAAACCTAAAAGATAGTAGACTTTATTCTCTACTTGACTCTTTTTAATGGATTGCTTATTCCACCGCAGCTTAAACCGGGTTGTTTATTGTATTTTATCGTTTAACACTGTTCAAGGCTAATGATAATTTATTTCGCATTATCTTAGTCATAATATTTTTCGGGCTAGTTGAGCTCACACTTTTCATTCACCGTTTCTTCGTGAAATGAGAACATATTGGACGAGCCTGGAGAACGTAAGTAATGGTCCAGAGGATAAGATTAGTAGTCCCTCACTATTCGTGAAATAGTGTGATAATAGTTGTAATGAGGACTCCTTTTGAGTTTGTATAATATCTAGTAGACAATATTTGTATTCAAACTCACGGTTTATGTCGATTGTATACTACGCTTAGGTTAGAAAGTTGTTTGAATTTATGTACCATGTAAGTGGCGACCCAAGACGGGTGACGTATACCTAATTTTGGGGTCGCCATCACGGTTGGTATCGAGCCATAAGTGTGAAGAGCCCCAGCCTCTCATTGGTGACTTCTGTTGATGGGGGGGATGCACGAAGCCGCACTCTCCGTTGGGGACGCCTGCCTTTTAAGGGTGGTAAGTCGACAGTACCAATGTGAGGTGTTGACATAAGTTGGTGTCCAGAGTCACAGGTTGGTATCGTAGCTTAGGATATAATCCCGGCTAAGATGTGAGATAAGAACTAGGAGGGAGAGACGGAAATTCCTTCGCTAGTATTGACCTCTACCTAAGTTTATTTGGTATTTAATTGGGTTGGCCGAGTATAGGGATAATATTTGATATATTAATTAACCCTTGTGTTGTGGCGGTGTTTGGAAATGGCGGTGAAAATATTCACAATGGAGTGAATGTGACCGTTGTGACACCTTTAATCACTAATCAGTTAATGCAAATCGCGACGAGGAACAAATTAGAGATATCCATATAGTAAATGAAGAACTAATTGTTGCACCCGAGCTAGTTGCAGAGGTAGGTGAAAGTGAGGAAGAAGAAGAAGAAGAGAAGAGGAACCCGAGAGAATTGGTTGAAGAAATTTATGATCAAAACTTAGAATTACAAAATCGTGTTCGTGAGCTAGAAGAACAGAAGTTGAAGAGCTAAAACGGTCGTGGAACAAAGGGATACAACAATTCAAAATTGGGTTACCCGATATGTGATGCTCGAACAAAATCACACTTTGGCGCAGGTGTAAGATATTAAAGTTGGAATCGAGAATTTAAAAATCAAAGATCGCCTAAAAGAAGAAACAATCGAACGAAGGAGAATAGGCGATGCATGGGTAAAAGTCAAGACAACGCGTTGATAGTGTAGTAAAAAAGACGTCCGATCCAATAAAGCCAAAATAGATGAAATGGACTTTGCTTTTGACAAAGAATTGGAGAACCCAACATCGAATTGAATTACCCCCGCATGCATAGCAGTCAACCCGAATTCGATATGGATCGGAAAATAATGATTCAAATCATGGATCAGGAATGTGAAGAAGCACTTAAGGGTGGAATGTACTCTATAGTAAAGTCAAACTCGGTAATTTAAGCGAGAGTGTTTGTCGAGAAACCGAACGAAGTTATTACGGGTAAATTAATTATTGCGAAGTCTATACTTTATTCAATACAAGTTCTACCCACTCTTTTATTCTACCTAGTTGTGTTCAATGTTTAAATTTGACTCCGAAAAAAAAAATAATTAGACTTTGATTTATCTATTGAAACTTCGTTGGGAGAAACCTTCGTTACCTCCACTGTTTATTAATCTTGTTGTTTCAAATAAACACTTTCACGATCTTATATCTTTAAAAATTATTGCCTTTGAGGTAATTTTTGAAAACGATTGATTAACTACTTATTATTCTTTTTGTAAGGTTGTTAGCTTTCATATTCCTAACCAACTCGTTATATTTAATTCAAAGTAACCAAACCCTAAAGTTAATCATCGTTATATCAAGCCATAAGTAAAAGAGCCCCGATCCTTTTCGTTGTTGACTTCCTTGTGTGGAATGCACCGAAGCCGGACTTTCTGTAGGCGACGTCGTGAATGAAGATGGCAAGTTTATAGGTATCATTGTGAGATGCTATCTAGGTTAAGGGATAGAAGTCACAGTTGGTATCAATGTGACGTACTATCCAAGTCTTGGACGAGAGTAACAGTTTTGAATGATATTTCTATCATTAATAAATTTCTTGGCGTATTCTTGAAGACTTCCTAGCCTACCCTAGAACGTAAAATCAAATTTTGTATTGACCCCAGTACAAAAACCCATTTCTTAAACCCTCAAATATTTCTTCAACTAAAATGAACAGTTTACGTGGTTTATGATGAAAGTCATAATAAAAGCATTGGACTAATGAAAATCATGGGTATATGAAGTATTAGTAAGTGTTATGATGAGTTATGTGGTTATTATGTGAAAACATGAAAGTTTCTTAGAAATCACAAAGGGTTGAAAAATCGATTTTGGTAAAAAACGTAATATGAAATTCAATTGACCATATCTCCTATTATATTTTGAATTTTTGAGTGTGGTCAAGTCCTAGAGTTAGATCTATGAGTTACCTAACTAATCCAAGTAGAATTACTGGAAAAGGTGTTGTAGATTTTTGTATGGACTGATTTTAGCAAAGGAGGCCAAAGCTGTAAATTTCGAAAATGCTACTGCCCAGAAACTTTAAGGGACTGTTTCGGCCACTTAAATTATGAGAAAAATTCTGGCCTTTTTGGGACATGAAGGTATATGGTATAAAGTACCTCCTGTCCAAAAATGAACTCATTCTGACTTAAAATGAGCAAGTTATGACTATTTCAATATTTAGGTTTTTTCCGACGAAAAATGCTATAACCGGAGTTCTATAACTCCGATGACCATGAAATTTAAACTAGAAGCTCACGTTAACATGTGTAAGATCCTGCCAAGATTTGGGAATTTTGGAGTTAAACTTGAGGTAGCTAATTTCTTAAGGAATTAATTAGAAATTGATTTTTGAAAAATAGTAATGAATTTTTAAAAATTCGAGAAAATATATTTTCATTATGGGACTATATTATGCTAAATCCCAGAAAAGAAATATTTTTGGGACTAATTTGGTATTTTTCATGAAAATAGTTTAGTTACGAACATATGAGTTAAATATGTTATGTGAAGTAATAAAAGTTGAAAATAGGATTTTATGGTTGTAGAATCCTATATAGTAGTATATGCATATTTTTTTGATGAGGATTTGATAATTGGTGATGATATTTTACTGAGTATGGCATTTTTTGAATGATTAAATGCATTATATGGTAAAGCGTAAACAATTGAGATAAATTATTTATAAATTTAAGAAGTGATTAAAATATTATTATAATATTAATGTTATTAGATTATGAGATTATTAAGTGAGTGATAACATGGGGATATTCTTGAATCTCGGATAAATTATATTATAAATGTTTAATATTTATCCTTTATCTCATTTGATTGATTCTTTATATCATTATCCTCATTTTTATATTATGTTGAAAGTCATTTGTGGCTCAGTAGTGCATAGATGGACTTGGTATGATTATGACCACTGGATTATTCGGTATAATCATAATCAGTAATTGAAAACACAATTATCCTCGTAGTAGTAGTATGGATAATTTGTGGTCGTCGATCTTAATGAATACACAATTATCTTTCGTAGTAGTGCATGGATAATTTGTGGTCGGATACTTAATGAATACACAATTATCTTTGGTAGTAGTGCATGGATAATTTGTGGTCGTGATACTAATGAATACACAATTATCTTTCGCCAGTAGTGCATGGATAATTTGTGGTCGTGATACTTAATGAATACACAATTATCTTTGGCCGTAGTGCATGGATAATTTGTGGTCGTGATACTAATGAATACACAATTATCTTTGGTAGTAGTGCATGGATAATTTGTGGTCGTGATACTTAATGAATACACAATTATCTTTGGCCGTAGTGCTTGGATAATTTGTGGTCGTGATACTAATGAATACACAATTATCTTTCGGTCGAAGTGCATGGATAATTTGTGGTCGTGATACTAATGAATATCCTTGGCTTCGTAGTAAGGTGGATGATTCGATGATATGGATTAATTATCGAAATGAGTCTCAAAGAATGAAATATTAATTCATGGATGTGGTAAAAGTCATCTTTGGTCAGAGTGCATTGATAGACTTGGTTTGATTATGACCAAGGATTATTCGGTATAATCACGATCAGATTGAAAACACGAATATCCTTGGCGAAAGTGTATGGATAATTCGTGGTCGTGATACTTATTAAGTGCGTCTCAAAGATTATTGGTTTTACAGTTGTATATCTTTGGCTTGTAGTGCAAAGATGAATTGTTAATGAATATCTTTGGCCGGATTGCAAAAATGAATTTAATGTTTTCAACGATAAAGGTATTCAAGGTATCCTCACCTCTTTATCATATCAGGTACATACCCTAATTTCGAGGGCAAAATTCCATAAGGAGGGGAGATTGTGAGACCTCTGTTTTTTTATCAATAAAGATTTAAATTTTGTTGAAATAATTTTTTAATATTATGGTGTGAATTTAAGATAATATTATAGTTGTGGGTAGTATTAATAAATTTTGCAAAGTATGCAAGTGGTTATATTATATTCGATTGGCCTGGGAATATTGGTTTAGCAGGGAATATATTCGTGACAACTACCAATCATTGGTGGACCCTATTAATGTAATTATTGCCGGATTGAGAAAACGACAAAAATATTTTATTAAAATAACTACGGAAGTTTTACCGTGGTTCTTGTTGAACTACTCGGTAGTAAAAGTACAATGATATACGTGTGGTTGCATAAGAAGCATTACCAGTATTAATTATCGATGCTTATGTGAGAAGTTACTCGGTTTGATTCCATTATTGTCGATTAATAATATGAATTATTATAGCGATAATAATGATTTGTTTTATTCGTATTATTAACGTAATAAAATGTAAACATCTTTTTTATATAAAATAGAATACTTTATTAAAGTTATTCTATAAATAGAATATATTATATTTTATTATGCATAGTGTTGCATAGTATTTTGCATAGTGTTTTGCATAGTGTTTGCATAGTAAAATGTTTTTATATAAATAGAATATATTATATTTTATTTAAAAGATTTTTCTTTAAATATGGACCGTCAGATTAAAGTAAATCAATCTGGACCGTTCATGGATTAGTTACTATGCATTCCATTTTCCTATAAATAGAAGCTCATTCCTTCATTATTTTCTTACTTAATTCATCAAACTCTAGAGAGAGAGAAATTATAGAGAAGTTATAGAGAGAAAGTTATAGAAAGAAGAAGAGTATTCTCGCTACTTCACTACTTCTTATATTAGGTTCTTTTTTACTAGTGAGGGGTGTTATTCTTTCTTATTCACGAAGAGAACTTCGTTATTCCATTCATTATTATTCATTGGAAATAACTCGTAAAAGTGGCATACCCTATACATAAACTCGTATCACGCCAGATACCCTATACTTGGTGAAATCCTTATGTTATTCCGTTGCTTTATTATTCATTGCTGAATAACTTTGATACGCTGATTTACCCTATACTTGGTGACATTCTTCTATTATTCATTGGAACATCCCGCTGCATGTGTTTTACAAGGACCTGGTTCCGCTTTTTATTATTCTCGTTGGAACATCCTGCGTGCATGTGTTTTACACAGGACCGGTTTAAAATTTTTATCATTCGTTAGAATATCCTATCGTGTGTTTTACACCGGATCCGGTTCCATCTTTATTATTCTCGTTGAACATCCCGCTTGTGAAATTTCACCGACTCGGTTCCGTTATTATTATTCATTGGAATAACTCCGCTTCATATGCGAAGTACCGCATGCACGGTGATTTCTTTTGTTATTCCATTCTTTATTATACCCGGTTGGTTAAAACTTTGACTTCTATACTCCATGAAATTAATAGAATATCCTCGATATTTGCGTTTCATCCAATATCTTTTCATGGAAATATTCTTCCGATCATTCTTGAATTTTACTCTATGTAAACAAAGATCATGTCGACAATTTGGACGTTAATAATTCATGGATTAAATAATTCTTGAACTTGTTTTATTGAATTACTATGTCATTGTCATCATCCTCATGTTATATTATGTTATCTTTGGCTTACGTGCATAGATGAACTTAGTATGATTATGACCGAGGATCATTCTAAGTATAATCACGACTTGATATAAATGATGTGACAAAAGTCCTCGTTGGCCTGTAATGCGGTGATGGATAGTCTTTGGTATGATTATGACCAGGGGTGATGGGTATAGTCATGACCATTGATAATTTGATGAAAATCCTCGACCGTGGTACGTGGATGATTAGATGTGGTGGTTTATTTATTGTCGAGTCTCAATGATAAAAATTGATGAAAACCTTTTAAAACCTAAAAGATAGTAGACTTTATTCTCTACTTGACTCTTTTAATGGATTGCTTATTCTACCGCAGCTTAAACCTGGTTGTCTATTGTATTTTATCGGTTTAACATCATTCAAGGCTAATGATAATTTATTCTCGCATTATCTTAGTCATAATATTTCTTATTGGGCTAGTTGAGCTCACCCTTTCTTTCTTTATTCTCTTCGTGAAATGAGAACATAGCCGGGACGAGTCTGGGAACGTAAGTAATGGTCCAGAGGATAGCATTAGTAGTCCTCACTATTCGTGAAATAGTGTGATAATAGTTGTAATGAGGACTCCTTTTGAGTTTGTATAATATCTAGTAGACAATATTTGTATGCAAACTCACATTTATGTCGTATTGCATACCTGACGCTTAGGTTAGTAAGTTGTATTTGAATTTATGTACCATGTAAGTGGCGACCCAAGATGGGTGACGATACCTAATTTTGGGGCGCACACAAGTGTATCGCTTCATTATACTTTGGGTTTAAGCTCTCAATAATTGTTCGTGTCCCGGATCCATTTGTGACCATACTTTGCTACACAATATGTATCGATGTGCCCTTCCATCTCTCGTTTTCATTGGGTGGAGATCATCAACATTCAAAATGTTGAAGTTCGAGGAAGCCAATCGATGGCTTCCAGAGTCGCTTTTGTTGTTATTGGAGATCATCTTTGTTGTAGTGAGTTGACTCGTCGAAACACATACTACCCTCAACAGAGGTCGATGGTATAGTGACCCTTCCAAAAATTTCATCTTTGTTAAGACCAACACGATCTTCAACCTGAAAGGAATAGATGATCTTCAAAGGGTTCAAAGAAGAACAAACATCATTACCCACTAAAACACAAGATCCTCATTTTCAACTTCATTCATAAGCTTGAAAAACTCTAAAATAAAATTGAGGTATTTTTAGTGTCTTTAAGGAATTTGAGCACCAATTCAACAATATATGCAAGATATCCAAGTCCTCTGTTTGTGACGAATTCTTTGAATGTTGGGTGAAAATGCACCCATACGATACCATAGTGAAAACACAAATAATTATTGCTTCACGGATTCAAGTTGTGGAAAGGCTGTGACTTGAAATTTGTGTGTGTTTTTTGTTCTTTTATACTTCCAAATCGTACTCATGCTGTATAAAAAGTACCTACAAGTGAAACAAGGTATAAATTATTCTTTATAAAATAAGTTGCAGAGAAGCCCCAAAAGAATGGAGAAAATCAGAAGCGAACTCAGTTACAAAATAGCTCACGCAAAGATAAAGTTTGAGCGAGAAGAGTAATGTAACTACATACAACAATCTAATTGAGAGAAAATAAAAAAATAAAAAAATCAAACAATTGATCTAACAATTGAAGTTATATAATAAAAATATGGAGCTCAATAAAGGAGATAGAAAGAGAGGAAAATGATGGTATCTCAGAACCATATAAGGTGCAAAATTGAGAAAAGGCTTCAGCCCAAACATCTAAAAGCAATTAAGATTAAAAGACCATTGTAGCAGAAAATAAGAGATAGAAAAGATGTTAGGGTTTTGGAAATCTGACTTGAGAATTTCTTGTGTTATGAAAGTGACCCAGTTCAAAAAAACTAAAACCCAAATCCCAAATTTCTCTGATTCAACTCCATGGCTCTAAAAAAAATTAAATGTAAACCCACCAAAAAATTTGAGGAGAAGATGTCCGCTGTAATAATCCCCTGCGATAATCCGAAAAAGGCTTGATCGCATCAATAATCGCCTACGATGAAGATGCCCCCTGCGATGAAGATGTCCGCTGCAACTTTTTCTCTACTCGGCGGGATAAGGAGATCAGAGCCATGGAGCCACTAAAAATACCTCAATTCTTAAGACAGAGGGATGGGTGGGGCACAGGGATCAGATCCGTGAAGGTTGAAGGGAGAATAAGAGGAAAAGAGAGGAAGAAGAAAGGGGCATTTCAGACATTTACTAGGGTTTTTTTTACCCTTGCAGTCCTTTCTCACGCGTTTTTGGCGTTTGACATACACGCCCGGTTAAGTTGGACGGAAAAAGTGACGTTTTCACTTCAACTCAAAAAGTCGGGTGTCTAAATGTAGCTTTACTGACTATAGGTGGTTAAGTGGGAAACCGCCCAAACCCCAGGTGGTCATCTGAACTTAACCCTTCTTTTTTTGTTTGGCAGAGTGTGTAGGGATAGAACAGAGAGATGGGTGACCTTTGTATTAAAGATTTTTGTGTAATTGAAGTGAATGCTTTTTTCAATTGTGGTTTATGAGATTTATGGTTTATAAAGAAATTGATATTGATCACTAGGACATCTCGCCTTTTTGTTTCTCTCTCTGTGATTTGAAAGTTCTTGTTCAGAGCATATCCAAATTTTCAACTCTGTAATTGCAAATAATACTCGTTAAGTGTTTGTGGTTTTGCTTAAGTTGTGGTATAAATTTTAAATTTTTTAAAACATTGAATTCTACATTTGATCTGTTATCTTGATATGGGCATGGTTCTGACTTGTGACTTTTGGTACTTGCAATGCAATATATAGTTTAATTTATAATACTCCCTCCTATTCAGATTAAATGACTTTTTAGAGTTAAGCACACTTATTAAGAAATAACACAAAATATCTTTTGTGTTCCTAATTAATTATTTTTCTCTCCACAATTGTCTCTTCTCATTTTTCACAATTGTCTCTAATTAATTATTTCTCTGTCCACAATTACATTTACTAAGCATATTAAATAGATGGGTAAATTAGGAAAAAATAGTTCAATATTGCATTGATATTCCAAAACGACACTTATATAGAATAAAATTAAACTCCCTAAAATGTCATTTAATCTTAATAGGAGGGAGTATAAATTATAAAAATTATAAAAGTAAAAATATTTTAAAATTAAAATCTTTTCAAATTCGGACATTAAATTTATAATTGAGTCAAAAAATAAAAAAATAAATATAAAAAAACGGATTTGAAAAAACGAATTCTAATATTGTATTAATATTAATATTATAACCAATTTTGGCGGTGCAGGAGATGTGCATGCATGCAGTAGTACATATATATAATATTAGACTAATTTTGAAAAGAATTACCCGGCCGGTACAAGATGTGCCGGTTGGATTATTTTTTATTTTTTTAATGTGATTTTAATGTGCCTCATACCATAAAATGGAGAAATGCGTAAAAAAAAGGAATACCCGACCGGTACAAGCTGTGCCGGTTGGAGTATTTTAATATTAAAAAATTATTTTAAAATTATTAAAATGACAACAGTTGACCATGCAATGCAATATATTAAAATAAAAGCCGGTAAAGCTTGTGCCGGCTGGGGCAATAATGACATTTAATCTAAGTCTTTCAATAAGTTGAAAAACGGTTCAAAAATAGATTGCTATAACAGTGTCTTTGGCAATCGATTGCCATTGATGAAATATATATATATATATATATATATATATATATATCATTAATTCATTTATTCATTTACAAATTAAATCAACTCTGTCGTCTGTATCTCCTGACTTAGATCTCCTCTAGTTTGGTAAAGCTTGCTAGCTACATATATCTATCTCCTGACCTAGGCTTATTACAGATAGATGGATGGTTTGACTGACTGACTGACTCGCTCCTTTCTACAGCTAGCCCAAAATGTACTTTTATATACTAAAAAAAACGCCACTACTACTAGTACTGGTCTAGTGTTTAGTGAAGACAATAAATCAATTAGCAATCATATATATTTAACTTGTGATTCACTGACTCACTAAGGCTTAATTCTAACTCTAAAGTCTATTCGATAAAATTGAATGAAATAATTTAAATATTTAAATTATTTAAATGAATTGAATAAAGTAAAATTTTGAATATTGAATAATAAAAGTTGTTTAATAATTAATATGTTTAAAATATCTGAATAATAGATTTTTATTATTTTATTCTTTTGAAAAAATTAAAATTTGTTGTAAATTTATTTAATTACTTAATATTGTAAAAAAATTAAATATAAAATATAAACTACTTCATACTGTCAATTCAGTTAAAAAAATTACACTTGGTCATTCTGAGATTAATTATATCTTGGGATATACGTGCAAGGAATATATATATATATATATATATATATATATATAATCAAATGTGTGCTTAAGCTTGGCCCAAGTATTTCAAAGTGATAATTTGTCATCTGGCCCAAATGATTCTCCCCTACAATGCAATTATCCTTACAAGACTTGGGCCTCATTTGTGTATGTTATGCAAACAAGTCAACAAAGTAGGATTCGACTTAATTTAGCTGTTGAGGAGGGGAGGCTAGGCAGTAGGCAGTAGGCAGTAGGCAGTAGGCAGGGTGAGTGAGCAGGCCCATGAAAACTTGCTCCATATGTGTTAACCTGGAATTGCATTATAATTAGCTAGCTATTTGTGTCTTTAGTTTTTTGTATAATGAAATCTTATCTGCTAAGCAGAATATTAAAATTACAACATATGTATTTATTCTATTTTAACGAATAAACTTTCATTAACAATCTAATTTTATTACATATATATAATACTTTGAAACACCAATAAAATTTAACAAACATGCATCATGCATCATGGTTGTTAGGATATACATGAATATCTTTAACTTGGCCAGCCCAAAACCATTAATGCCACGTAATCCATCGATCCTAGCTTGTTTGACCAAGCAACGCTCACTTGGCCATCACCCACCCACCCACTACTATCTCTCTTTGTCTTGGACCGGCTAATAGCATACATACCTTTGAACATGTACTTATATGATAATTTCCGGGCCCCGACCCGCCTGCCTGCCTGCCTGAGATAAGATGAAATTAAATAACAAGCGATGTGATGCTTCGGTCATTTTCACAGCCAATTCATTTCATCTCCTCTTCAGTCTTTATCATATGCCCAGCCCTGCCCCTATACATGCATGCATATGCACACTTAATAATCTAATGAATCTGCGATTTACGTTAAATTATGTACGACCAAATATAAATTAGGTTTACATGAATGTCCAAATTAAGGTTCACAATGTAATTAATTAAATGAATGACAAAAAAGTAGTTTGATTATTAGGTGATCACAAAAAGTTTTGTTTTTACTTCTGTAAAAAAAATATTCTTCAGATGGGTTCGTTAAGAGTCAATTCTATATTGACTTCTCTGTTAGTAGGTCTGTGTTTACTCTCCAATGGCATAGATTAAGTTATGAAACAATATTTATATTTTAACTGTAGAGTTTTTTAGTTAGATTGTAGTCTTAGAAGAATCCAGGTTCAGTTTCTTTTATATTTATTTTGTTTGCAGTTGGTTGTTGTACTGATTTTGTGACGCTGTTTTATAATTTAAAATTTATTATATTAAAAATTAAAAATAATATAAAAATATTATTTATTCTAAGTTTTTTTTATAGATTCAATTAAACTCGACACTTGAGAGTATTCTAAAAATAGCAAGATTGATATATAGTCAACTCTGGCGACCATATGATGATAAAACTGGCTTCTTGCCGTTTATTCTTGATTTGCCACAAACGTTTGAATACTACTCATTAAAAGAAGAGTGATTAATTTGTTGATATTAATTAGAGTACCTACCCTACCGATGTTATTACAAATTTGGACCAATCTAGTAGTAGTAGTAGTAGTTATTAATAAGATTTTCCTCAACTCAAGGATGGATAAATTGTTAATAAAAATTAAAAGAAAAAACTAGTAGTAGTTATTTAGGGAATGTGGAGCTCCGAGCTCCTCCTTAATTAATTCATGTGATAAATTGTTAGCACATCACAATATCACATCAATCTTGTAATTATAATTATAAATTAGTAGTAGTGGTTAATTGAGTGGAAACGTGGCAGGGAGAGGAGAAGATCCAGAGAGACACATGTACGTACGTACATGTAATAAGTAGTCTCCTAAAAATTTATCTGTTACATTCGGCTCCACTCTACTCGATTCTATGAATAATAAAGTAGTAGTACTCCCTAAAGAGTGAAGAGTGATTTAAAAGTAAAGATGATTAAATGTCCAATGATATTCCTTCCAACAAATTAAGCTCTGCCACCTACTCATGAAGACCAGCCCCACACACATAATAATGTCAAACTCACACTGCCTTACGTGTCACAACTCCCCTCCCCCCTTATAATTTTAAAAATTAAAATAAACATTTGTAATATATATAAATTATTTATTTTATATTTTACAGTTTAATTAATAATTTTTTAATTTGACATAGCATTATTTTAGTTTTTTTTTATTAATAAATAATACTACTAGTCTACTACTCTTCTTTGAGAAGGGAAGCATGATGAAAAAAGATGTTAGAATCCAAGTCAGGCACGTTCCTTCGTAAAACAAACAAATTACCACTTGGCGGCTCAGCCCAGTACTCTCTCTATATATCCGATAGTGTTACTGTTTCGAGAATCTTATCACAAAAAATGTCCTTTTTTGTTTCAAAAATTATGTATGTGATCATATTACCTCTTTTTAATGAAATATGTTGTGGCTTAAGATCAGACTGCAAAACAAAACAATTCATAAACATATACATAATTTACGATTTACGATCGTAGATTAAATCGTAGAGACGATCAGATAAGAATCACCGATTGATCTTTCAACGATCAGAAAAGCGCCGTAATAGTCGTAATCCATGTTCTCTAAAAAACATAAAAATTATAAAAAAAATTCCATTTATTACACATTTCTCTAAAATAAAATATCACTAATACTTGTCTACCACTACCGTTAATATTAAGTTTATTAACTCCTCTAGTCTAAGGGCTTTACGAGCTGTTCTTCTTTCACTCGCCTAGCCAATCTTCACCCCACATAACAAATTTGGTAATGTTATGACTTACAAAAAGTATTTGGTTGATTGCTATGTTTCCCTGCACGGTAAATATGAGTTGCACGTCTCAAAAATCAAAAAAATTGGCCCACCAATTTTTGTCTACATGCACAGAACCACAAGCCTTGTCATGGTGATTTTCCGACCATCAAATGTATCAACTGCCAGAACGACATACAGCTTCTACAACCTGAAAAATATCTACGCTGAGGACTGAGGAGGACCATCTTGTGCCAAAACGTGAATCACGTCGTGGCCGAACCCACACCATTCCATTCGCCTAAAGTTATGCTTTCGTGAAAATAAACATATTATATTATAATAACAATATTATATCCTTAAGTTATGCTTTCGTGTTTGTTTCATAATTAACCAACTCACTTAAACAGCTCAGATAAACGGCTTAGCTCGCTCGTAAAACAAGCTCAAGCCATGCCAAATTGAAAAGGGAACACATTAACATGAAGTGTACTATAAGAAAGACAATGGAAGAAGGATTTGAAGACTTCACCGCGTTTAATATGGACAATGTTCACAAGGCACCAGAAGAAAAGCTTCATACGATATCAGACCCCATCCAGATTGGATATAAAAACCAAACCCTACCCAACTCCAGTCCAAATAAATACTACTATAAGATACTCTTTTCTCTCGGCAGTCGATCAATAAGTACATGATCATCTTCAAACCTCACAATCTTAATATACCATTTTTGTACTAATTTCATTGTCCCCAAGCTTGTACTTTTAGGCAACTCATTCTTGCTTGAACCACAAGATGTACGAGGATGGAGAATACTCTTCCTCAGTTGCAGCGGTGGCGGAGGCAGATTGTTATACCAGCTTGGACACCTTCTCTACTAAGAAAAAGAACAAAAACAAGAGGAGATTCAGCGATGACCAGATTAAATCCTTAGAGGTCATGTTTGAGTCCGATACGAAGCTTGAGCCACGGAAGAAGTTGCAGGTGGCTAGAGAACTCGGATTACAACCGCGGCAGGTTGCAATTTGGTTCCAGAATAAGAGAGCTCGATATAAATCAAAGCAGCTCGAGAGAGACTACAACAAACTACGGTCCAATTACAACACGCTGGCAGCCCAATTCGACACCCTGAAGAAAGAGAAGCAATCTTTAGTTATACAGGTAACCAATTGTTCTTCTTCATCCATTGGTCATCATAACAGCACTCATGCAATCTCATCAGAAGCTTACCAGTTTGTTTTCAAATTTCACAGTTGCAGAGGCTACATGATATGATGGAAAATTCTGGGGAACAAGTAGCTAGAAATAGCACTGCTGGAAAATCAGACAAAAAGAGTGAGTTTGAAATGAAGGCCGGCTTGTCATTAGACAGATCAGCTGAACCCGGTTTTGGTGTGCTTTCGGATGATGATAGCAGCATAAAGGCAGAGTATTTTGGGCTGGATGATGAACCCGATCTTCTGAACATGGTAGAAGTAGAACCTGGAGATGGTTCTTTGACATCCACTGAAGACTGGGGCACTCTGGAATCCGATGGTCTTTTGGACCAGTCCATTAGCAGTTATCAATGGTGGGATTTCTGGTCTTGAATGAATAAATCACTCGAAAGTGTGGAAGAAATGTATACAAATAATCTTCCATCCGTAGGTAGGATTTGCAGGGTCATGGCATGGTGTAACATATCAGTACATCTACCGAATCAATACATGCCAAATAGTAGTATAGCTTGAGGATTTAAACACCTGCAGATGAAATGAGGCAGTTCTCCTGTTTTTCGATGCAAATGATTGCCAACGTTGTGCTCACATGCTCACCTGAAACTGCACACACACACACACCACACAGATTCCATCAAAGTATTGCACTTCAGCGCACATTTGGTGAAGCGTTTAAAAGTAGGCATCGTAATCTAGATGAAATAAATTCTTCATTGTCGTAATTCTGAATAGAGCCATTTTGATAGTGCATATGGTTGAATAGAAACATACAAATGGTAAAAACTAAATACAACTAGACAGATTAAACACAATTTAAGAATTTATAAGCTGAGATCTCAAAACATTGTGTCCCAAATTAATTTAACCGCCAGGATTTCCTACTCAATCACTTCATAAATTATCAAGTTTCAGCACTAAATCTAATTACAAGTAGGGTAACTTCCGTCGGCATTGCCCATTGCAAAATGATCGAAATATATTTAAGTGTCGTATCCATATATCGCCCTCCCTTGGCCCTATGCACAATTTTTGTACTCGTATGTGTTTCAATCCAAAATTCCAAATAAATTTTTTAACAGCTGATGAGATTTTTATCAATACCATTCTCGAGCTGGTAAGCAATTTCACATTCTTAAATCTCTCAACAAGGAATCTGAAGCCTTTAACATTTTCCACTTGCCGTGTCTTAATGCCAGATTCTTTTACCTCTCGAATCCAAACATTTCATTTCTTGGATACTATGATTGTATACTCAAGTCAGAGAAACACTTATTGAAACAGCACATGGCTACATGTTGACTAGTGAGGAAAACATTGTACACAAATCATTCTATCGAGGACATATAATGCTTCTCATGGAATAGGTGTTTCAAGATAGAACAGGAGATAAAAATGTAATAAACATATTTTCCTCAAGGGCGAGAGGTGATCAAGATTTTAAAAGCATTGCTCATATTTTTATGTATCATACATCTAGAGCAACAATATCTTTCACATAACCTGAGTTATCCATCACCACCTAAGATCTCCCAAATGTATAACTGTGGACCTGCCTTTTCTGGTAGCAACCCCTACACTACCTTAAGTATTATCATCGCTCAAATCATTTAAAAAAAAAGAAAATATGAAACTCTAGTAAGTTGTTCTACAAAGCCCATAAGTAACAAATCTAGAGATCCACATATACAAACAGAATTATCAATTTCTGTATAACCTACTCATAATTCAAAAATAGAGTCATTGTCTACCTCCATACTAATCCTATGCAAAGGAAAATGTGCAATTCACCCCACATTATCTGGATTTGATTCCTGTATGTAGCCTGTAGGCTTCAAGCCATGGTGTAGTTTGTGACCTGTATATAAATCAAAAAAATTATACTGATTCTGAGAGAGAATCCCAGAACAAACATTGAAAGACAGGAAGTACGCACAACAATAAAAGTACAAACTAAAAAGAATGCACTACAGAAGAAATATAAATCTTCTTTCACAAGTACAAGCTCCAGGAAAAATCTCAACGGACAGCAAGAAGTTCCGAAAGACATGTTATGGAAAGTAGGGTGAAGAGGAAAATTAATCTACACAGTCTCCAAAGTCAGGACCAAAAATATGATAACCTTTAACAGTAACAGTTTACCAGGCTGCCTCTAACACACATTGAGATAGTTGAAGATTATAAATGTCAAGCAAAAAAACATAAGAATACATTATAAATTATTTTTAAAAAATAACTACATATAGCCTCTTATTTTCCTTTAGTTGACTGTCACACCAACATTATCTTGCTTCTTTATATAATACATTTTCAAAAAAAAAAAAACTTTTTGATATTATTGTGCACATAGATTTTTTAATAACTATAAATCTAGTAGAAGCAACAAAATGGGGCGAACCCAAGTAATACCATTAAAGATAAAATAGGATATATGATTTGGAAAGAATTAATCAAAATTGAACATGGATGCAATTAACGCAGTTACTTCACATGGGCATACCAACTAAAGTACTCATCAACAGTTTATATTCTTGACTGCTGAATCAAAATAACTAACAAAAATATTCACTTTTGTATAAAGCCCTTATTTAGAGTCCAAACAAACTAATCACATACGGAGCATGCTTATCATTTTAGGGAACATTAACAAATTCACAATCTTGGATAGCAGGCTTTTTATTAAAAAGTTTCAGTAACCTCACCGAGTGATTGTATACTCTCAGTTTTAGAAGCTTAATGCTTGAGAACTCTATTTTAGAGGTAAATCCCTTTTTCATTTAAGACTTGCTCCTTTGTTACATATTAACATTCAAATTCAACGACAACCGTATCATATTGTATAACACAAATTGCAAGTTGCAACTCAGTGTCTTAAACATTAATTCGAAATAAAAGTTGTGCATTTTCTAAAGAAGAGCAGACATGGCACACTATTCCACTAAAATTCAGCAACAACTTCAAAATACAAGTTTAATGATCAGACATATTCAATGAATAGTTTAAATGGGAAATATAGTGTGTTCCACCTAAAATGCAATCCCAGAAACTTAATAGGTTATATATGACTAAAGTGATTCCAACTCTCCAAGCATTCTCTGTCATACAATTAAAATTAGGCATTGACTCTTTTCTCTAAGCTCTGAAAAGGGGCGATGTGATTCTTAAATCTTTTTCTTCATAGAACTTCAACTACAACACATAACCGAGTCTATACCATATAGGAAAGAGGAAACAGAGGAGAATTAAGTAGAGACAATAGAAGCTAATACTGTTTAATTTTTGTGAGGCAGAAAATCTTATAAGCTATAAACTTTATGAAATACTGTAATGCAACTTCTAGTCGAGTTGAGGTTTATTCCCTTTCTCCTCTATTTCTAATGACAATCTACAAAAGGATATAACAAAGTAAGTAGGAAAGGCAAACAAAGGGTAAAATGGCAAAGAAAACATATTAAAGGAAGCTGTAAAAACCCAGAATGCAAATCTTACTAGCCAATCTATCCGCTGCTTCAAGGTCAAGCCTCTTCGACATGATCAGCAGAGACGGGGAGTTCCTTTTCCTTACAGAAACTAATACAACCTTTAGATTAGTTTAATAGAAACTAAGGTATTACTTTGCAAGGAAGACAGTTTGGCCGAGTGGTCTAAGGCGCCAGATTTAGGCTCTGGTCCGAAAGGGCGTGTGTTCAAATCCCACAGCTGTCAATCTTTTGTATATCTGGAAATTTTGATCCACAATGCCGCTTCTTCTTCTTCATTCTCTCTCTTTGTTTAATTAAATTTTGTTCTCTCTTATATTGTTGCTCATGCATTTCTCTGCAGGAAAACGCCCGGCATCTCTTCTGTCACGGGGGTTCTCGTTACTACTTTTTTATGGAAAAGCCCACAACATATATTTCAACTTGTAATGCAATGCTCCAGGGGAAATCTGGAAATGCTAGAGCTAAATCCAAGGGAAATCCAGACATGAGACGATAGCCCGAAAAGGGGTGTTTGTATTTGTGATTTAAATTGTGGCAAGTACCTTCACATTCTAAAATACCAAAAGCCCTCCCTCAACTTTGCATAGGGGATCTTTATTTAATTATTATGATCTGATACGAGTATATTTACCTTTGTGACAATTTCTTTAGGACACTGAAGAATGCATTTATTGGCCATCTGTCTATCACTCTCAGTAACTCGTCACTAACCCAAACTTGGAAGCGAACAAACGTAAATTAAGTTAAACATGCATCCTTGATTATGTTTACATGCACACTCTTTACACATGTAAGAAGTAAAGAAAACTTCAGCACAAACTATAAATAAGAAAAGAAATCCCCGTCCCAATGTATTCATCAATAATTCAAAACATTGACCCAAAATCTCATAAAACTACCAACAACAAAACAAAAAGAACATAACCAACATTCATGTTTTAGACAAAACAAAAAGCATAAATTGTCAATGGTAAACTATTGCCATATCGGTTTCAAAATATTTAGCTCCCAAGAACCTATCACTAGCTGCAATAGATAAACCCTCTAAGCTGCAACTAGCTGGTAGAAACTTGAAATCATGTCTCTACTTGATCTTCTTCTTTGGCCTCAACTGCAATTAAATGCCAGCAAAATAGATGAGTGCTAGAATTTATCAAACAAACAAAAACCAAGTTAAAGATGATAACCGGTCAAAGAACCTGATTGCTGTGGCCACACTTTTTCTTCCTGCAGTTGACAGCACGAGGATGAAGGCGAGCATAACATCTGAAACAAGAAAAGAGAACATTAGATGCACATATCACTGCTATATGCCACATCGACAACTCCCTTGCAATGACATGCAAATAGTGCACTACCATTGACCATAGACATACACTAGTATTACCAATCACCAACCAACTTAACTAAGGTCATGGGAGAAAACAAAAAAGTGAAGTCTAAGCGGAGAAGCAGAGGCATAGATGAAAAAGTATGTCAATTAAGAAAGAAATTCAGATGTAGTGTGAGCTCTTAAAATAGTTAAACTATTGGGGATTTAGTTTACAGATGAGCAATAATTTACAATTACAAATAAGTATACTATAGTCAGGGATGTCACTACTATTCTTTGGATAGGAAATCTGATCAAATAGTTGGCACCTTGAAACCCGTCACATCCAAAAGGAGATTAGAAGAATGAGAGGGAGTTCAATCAATCAAAAGATAACAATCCACACATTCAAAGCACTTATATATATTTTTAAAAATATATAAAACAAAGATAAGCAAATAGAATGCTTGAGCACAAAAAACATATAATACACGTGCATCACTATCATAAAACGTCCAAACAAACTACATAAACAACTGCATATCTGTGAGACCCCAGATTTTATCAATAAAGATTTAAATTTTATCGAAATAATTTTTAATATTATGGTGTGAATTTGAGATAATATTATAGTTGTGGGTAGTATTTATAAATTTTTGCAAAGTATGCAAGTGGTTATATTATATTCGATTGGTCGGGGAATATTCGGTTTAGCAGGGAATATTCGTACAACGGTTCAATCATTGGTGGACCCCACAACAGAATTATTGTCGAATTGAGAAAACGACAAAAATATTTTATTGAAATAACGGCGGAAGTTTTACCGTTGATACTGTTGAACTACTCGGTAGTAAAAGTACAGTAATACGTGTGGTTGCATAGTAGCACACGGTATTGATTATTGATGCTTATGTGAGAAGTCACTCAGTTTGATTCCATTATTGTCAATTAATAATATGAATTATTATAGCGATAATGACATTTTATTTTATTCGTATTATTAACGTAATAAAACAAAAACATCTTTTTATATAAATCAGAATACTTTATTAAAGTTATTCTATAAATAGAATATATTATATTTTATTATGCATAGTGTTGCATAGTGTTTTGCATAGTGTTTGCATAGTAAAATGTTTTTATATAAATAGAATATATTATATTTTATTTAAAAAATTTTGCTTTAAATATGGACCGTCAGATTAAAGTAAATCAATCTGGACCGTTCATGGATTAATTACTATGCATTCTATTTTCCTATAAATAGAAGCTCATTCCTTCATTATTTTCTTACAAATTCACTGAAACTCTAGAAAGAGAAACTATAGAGAGAAAGAAGAAAAGTATTCGCTACTTCACTTTTCCAATATTCAGGTTCTTCTAAGGTAAGGGTATTATTTGTTGTACCCGTAAAGTGGTGTTATTCTATCTTATTCATGAAGAGAACTTCGTTATTCCATTCTTTATTATTACATTGGAATAACTCAGTATCATGCCAGATACCCTATACTTGGTGAAATCCTCCGTTATTCCATTCTTTATTATTCTCGTTGGAATAACTCAGATACGCTGTGACATACCCTATACATAATCAGATATCGTGGTTTACCCTATACTTGGTGACATTCTTCTATTATTCATTTGGAACATCCCGCTCGTGTGTTTTACACCCGGACGGTTAAAATCTTTATCATTCCGTTGGAATATCCTATCTCGTGTGTTTTACACCGGATCCGGTTCCATCTTTTATTATTCTGTGGAACATCCGCGGTGTGAATTTCACGACACGGTTCTATTATTATTATTCATTGGAATAACTCATGCCAAGTACCGCATGCATGGTGATTTCTTTTGTTATTCCATTCTTTATTATACCCGGTTGGTTAAAACTTTGACTTTATACTCCATGAAATTAGTAGAATATTCTTGATATTTGCGTTTCATCCAAAGATCTTTTCATGGAAATATTCTTCCGATCATTCTTGAATTTTACTCTACAAAACAAAGATATCTTGTTGACAATTTGGACGTTAATAATTCTCGGATAAAATAATTCTTGAACTTGTTTTATTGAATTATTATGTCATTGTCATCATCCTCATGTTATATTATGTTATCTTTGGCTTACGTGCATAGATGAACTTAGTATGATTATGACCGAGGATCATTCGGTATAATAATGGCTTGTTATAAATGATGTGACAAAAAGTCCTCAATTGGTTCGTAATGCGATGATGGATAGTTTTTGGTATGATTATGACCGGGGTGATTCGGTATAGTCATTGACCATTGATAATTTGATGAAAATCCTTGGCCGGTAGTACGAGGATGATTAGATATTGTGGTTTATTCATTAAACCGAGTCTTAGTGATAAAAATTGATGAAAACCTTTAAAACCTAAAAGATAGTAGACTTTATTTTCTACTTGACTCTTTTAATGGATTGCATATTCATTGCAGATTAAACCGGTTGTCTATTGTATTTTATCGGTTTAACATTGTTGAAGATTATTGATAATTTATTCGCATTATCTTAGTCATAATATTTCATCTTTGGGCTAGTTGAGCTCACCCTTTCTTTCACCGTTTCTCTTCAGAAATGAGAATATAATCTGGGACAAGTCGGGAAAAGAGTGATGGTCCCGAAGATAGCATTAGTAGTCCTCACTATTCATTAAATAGTGTGACAATAAATGTAATGAGGACTCCTTGAGTATGGATATTGTCTAAATGACAATATTCCTATTAGAACTCTCGCTTTTTATGTATTGTCAAGTATGTTACACGGCGGATGTATAATTAAGTTTGTATTTGAATTTATGTACCACGTAAGTGGCGACCCAAGATGGGTGGACGTATACCTAATTTTGGGGGCGTCGCGGTTGGTATCGTCGAGCTTAGGGATATGATCCTCGCTAAGATGTGAGATAAGAACTAGGAGGGAGAGACGGAAAATTCCTTCGCTAATATGACCTACCTAAGTTTATTTGGTATTTAATTGGTCGATCGGTGTATATAGGATAATATGTGACATGTTAATTAACCCTTGTTTTTTGTGATGTTGTTTGTATTTAGATGTTGTGAATAGTGCTCGGTTATTGGGAGCGCGATAATGAGTCATTTCAACCAAAAGGTAACGACCAACAACACGATAATAATCATACCAATGCAGAACGACCATCGGAACAATGATGACCATCGTGGGAGAAATTATCATGCCAAGAATGGTAACCACTTTGGTGGTAATCATGGCCAAGATAATAGAAGTGGAAATTTCAAGAAGAGAAGGTCATTTAGCTCGATTTTGTCGTGCACCAAAGTCAAGTCCAGCTGGGACGGTGGCACCAAAGGCGGATACGGACAAAACAAAGTCGGTGGTTTCATGAAGAGCGTTTTTCATGACTTCTTAAAAAGCAAGTGACTCGAACGAAGTTAGCACGGGTTAGTTAATTATAAATTCTTGCGAAGTCTATACCTTATTAGATATCGGTTCTACCCATTCTTTTATCTCACTTGCTTTATGCTCAATGTTTAAATTTGACTCGAGGAGAAGTTAGACTTTGACTTGTTGGTTGAAACCTCGTTAGTAGAGCCTTCGTTACCTCCACTGTTTTTTTTTAAATCTTGTTTGATTCAAATAAACACTTTCACGTTACCTGTCGATATTATCTCTTTGAAAATACTTGCCTTTTAGGTAATTTTTGAAAACGATTGATTAACTACTCATTATTCTTTTTGTAAGGTTGTTAACTTTCATATTCCTAACCAACCTGTTATACGAATTCAAAGTAACCAAACCCTAAAGTTAATCACTGTTATATCAAGCCATAAGTAAAGAGCCCCGATCCTTTCGTTGTTGATTTCCTTGTGTGGAATGCATCGAGGCCGGACTTTCTCTAAAGCGACATCATGAAAGAAGATGGCGAGTTGATAGGCATCATTATGAGGTGCTATCTAGGTTAAAGGATAGAAGTCACAGTTGGTATCAATGTGACGTATTATCCAAGTTTTGGATGAGAATCACAGTTTTGAATGATATTTCTATCATTAATAAATTTCTCGACGATTCTTGAAGACTTTCTAGCCTACCCTAGAGCGTGAGATCGAATTTTGTATTGAATTCTCAAAGATACAAAAACTCATTTCTTAAACCCTCAAATATTTCTTCAACTAAAAGGATCTGTTTACGTGGATTATGATGAAAGTCATAATAAAAGCATTTGACTAATGAAAATCATGGGTATACGTGGTATTAGTAAGTGTTATAATGAGTTATGTTGGTTATTATGAGAAAACATGAAAGTTTCTTAGAAATCACAAAGAGTTGAAAATCAGATTTTGTGAAAAACGTAATATGAAATTCAATTGACCATATCTCCTAATATATTTTGAATTTTTGAGTGTGGTCAAGTCTCAGAGTTAGATCTATGAGTTACCTAACTAATCCAAGTGGAATTCTTTGAAAAAGGTGTTGTAGATTTTTGTGTGGACTAATTTTAGCAAAGGAGTGCAAAGCTGCAAAACCAAAAAAGTCTTTGCCATGATTTTAGAGAAATTTGCTTTACCACTAAATTTATGTGAAAAATTCGCTTTTGGGACATGAAAATATATGTTATAAAGTACCTCTGTCCAAAAATGAGCTCATTTCGACTTAAAATGAGCAAGTTATGACCATTTCAATATTTAGGTTTTTCCGATTGAAAAACGATATAACAGGAGTTCTACAACTCAGATGACCATGAAATTTAAATCGAGGCTCACATTAACATGTGTAAGGTCCCGCCAAGATTTGGGAATTTTTGAGTTAACCTTGAGGTAGCTAATTTCTTAAGGAATTAATTAGAAATTGATTTTTGAAAAATAGTAAATGAATTTTAAAAATTTAGAGAAAAATGTATGTTCATTTATGGGACTATATTATGCTAAATCCTCGAAAAGAAATATATTTGGGACCGATTTGGTATTTTTCATGAAAATAGTTTAATTACTGAACATATGAGTTAAATATGTTATGTGAAGTAACAAAGTTGAAAATATGATTTTATGGCTAGAGAATCCTATATAGAGTATATGCATATTTTTTTTTTGATGAGGATTTGATCATTGGTGATGATATCTTATGAGTATGGCATTTTGAATGATTAAATGCATTATATGGTAAAGCGTAAACAATTGAAATAAATTGTTTATAAATTTAAGAAGTGATTAAAATATTGTTATAATATTAATAATATTAGATTATAAGATTATTAGCGATTGATAACATGGGGATATTCTTGAATCTGGATAAATTATATTATAAATGTTTAATATTTATCCTTTATCTCATTTGATTGATTCTTTATATCATCGACATGATCCTCATGCTTATATTATGTTGAAAGTCATCTACGGCTCACGTGCATAGATGGACTTGGTATGATTATGACTGTGGATTGTTCGGTATAATCTTGGACCGTAATTGAAAACACGATTATCTTTGCACGTAGTGCGTATAATTTGTGGTCGTGATACTAATGAATACACGATTATCTTCGCACGTAGTCGCATGGATAATTGTGGTCGTGATACTAATGAATACACGATTATCTTTCGTCAGTAGTGCATGGATAATTTGTGGTCGTGATACTAATGAATACACGATTATCTTTGGCACGTAGTGCATGGATAATTGTGGTCGTGATACTAATGAATACACGATTATCTTTGGTAGTAGTGTGGATAATTTGTGGTCGTGATACTTAATGAATACACGATTATCTTCGCCGTAGTAGTGCATGGATAATTCGTGATCGTGATACTAATGAATATCCTTGGCCCGTAGTGCGGGGATGATTCGATGATATGGATTAATTATTGAAATGAGTCAAGAATGAAATATTAATTCATGGATGTGGTAAAAGTCATCTTTCGTAGTAGTGCATTGATAGACTTGGTATGATTATGATCAAGGATTATTTGGTATAATCACGATCAGATTGAAAACACGAATATCCTCGGCAAGAAAGGTGCATGGATAATTCGTGGTCGTGATACTATTAAGCTGTCTCAGCATTATTGGTTTTACAGTTGTATATCTTTGGCCTGTAGTGCAAAGATGAATTGTTAATGAATATCTTTGGCCGAATTGCAAAGATGAATTTAATGTTTTCAACGATAAAAGTATTCAAGGTATCCTCACCTCTTATCATACCAGGTACGCACCCTAATTTCGAGGGCGAAATTCCATAAGGAGGGAGATTGTGAGACCCAGATTTTATCAATAAAGATTTAAATTTTATATGAAATAATTTTTAATATTATGGTGTGAATTTGAGATAATATTATAGTTGTGGGTAGTATTTATAAATTTTGCAAAAGTATGCAAGTGGTTATATTATATTCGATTGGGTTGGGAATATTCGGTTTAGCAGGGAATATTCGTACAATAACTACTCAATCATTGGTGGACCCTATTAATGTAATTATTGTTTAATTGAGAAAACGACAAAAATATTTTATTGAAATAACTTGGCGGAAGTTTTACCGTTGATCTTGTTGAACTACTCGGTAGTAAAAATACGATGTCGTGTGGTTGCATAAGAAGATTACGATTGATTGATTATTGATGCTTATGTGAGAAGTCACTCGGTTTGATTCCATTATTGTCGATTAATAATATGAATTATTATAGCGATAATGACATTTTGTTTTATTCGTATTATTAACGTAATAAAACAAAAACATCTTTTTATATAAAATGTAATACTTTATTAAAGTTATTCTATAAATAGAATATATTATATTTTATTATGCATAGTGTTGCATAGTGTTTTGCATAGTGTTTGCATAGTAAAATGTTTTTATATAAATAGAATATATTATATTTTATTTAAAAGATTTTGCTTTTAAATATGGACCGTCGATTAAAGTAAATCAATACGGACCGATTCATGGATTAATTACTATGCATTCTATTTTCCTATAAATAGAAGCTCATTCCTTCATTATTTTCATTTAATTCATTGAAACTCAGTAGAGAGAAACTATAGAGAGAAAGAAGAAAAGTATTTCGCTACTTCACTTTTCCAATATTCAGGTTCTTCTAAGGTAAGGGTATTATTTGTTGTACTAGTAAGGGGTGTTATTCTTTCTTATTCATGAAGAGAACTTCGTTATTCCATTCTTTATTATTCATTGGAATAACTCAGATACGCTCTGTGATACCCTATACTTGGTGAAATCACTCTGTTATTCCATTCTTTATTATTCTGTTGGAATAACTTTGATATCGCCAGATACCCTATACATAATCAGATACGTGGTTTACCCTATACTTGGTGACATTCTTCTATTATTACGTTAGAACATCTCATCGTGTGTTTTACATCGGACTGGTTCCGCCTTTTATTATTCCGCTGAACATCCCGTCTCATGTGTTTTTTTTGGGACTGGTTCCGCCTTTATCATTCTGTTGGAATATCCTATCTATGTGTTTTACAGGATCCGGTTTCATCTTTATTATTCTGTTGGAACATCCCGTCTTGTGAATTTCACCGACTCGGTTCTCGTTATTATTATTCATTGAAATAACTCGCATACATGCGGCACCGCATGCATGGTGATTTCCTTTGTTATTCCATTCTTTATTATACCCAAAAGTTAAAACTTTGACTTTATACTCCATGAAATTAGTAGAATATTCTTGATATTTGCGTTTCATCCAAAGATATCTTTACATGGAAATATTCTTCGATCATTCTTGAATTTTACTCTACAAAACAAAGATCTTGTTGACAATTTGGACGTTGATAATTCTCGGATAAAATAATTCTTGAACTTGTATTATTGAATTATTATGTCATTGTCATCATCCTCATGTTATATTATGTTATCTTTCGCTTACGATGCATAGATGAACTTAGTATGAATATAATTGAGGGATCATTCGGTATAATCATGGCTTGTTATAAATGATGTGACAAAAGTCCTCGATTATTCTCAGTAATGCAATGATGGATAGTTTTTGGTATGATTATGACTGGGGTGATTCGGTATAGTCGTGACCATTGATAATTTGATGAAAATCCTTGACCGTGGTACAAGGATGATTAGATATTGTGGTTTATTCATTAAACTGAGTCTTAGTGATAAAAATTGATGAAAACCTTTTAAAACCTAAAAGATAGTAGACTTTATTTTCTACTTGACTCTTTTAATGGATTGCATATTCCCCGCAGGTTAAACTGGTTGTCTATTGTATTTTATCAGTTTAACATTGTTGAAGACTATTGATAATTTATTCTGCATTATCTTAGTCATAATATTTCTTACTGGGCTAGTTGAGCTCACCCTTTCTTTCACTGTTCTCTTCAGGAAATGAGAATATAGCTGGGACGAGTCGGGGAAAAGAGTGATGGTCCCGAAGATAAGATTAGTAGTCCTCACTATTCGTTAAATAGTGTGACAATAAATGTAATGAGGACTCTTGAGTATGGATATTGTCTAAATGACAATATTCCTATTAGAACTCTCGGTTTATGATTGTCGTATGTTACACGACGGATGTATAATTAAGTTTGTATTTGAATTTATGTACCATGTAAGTGGCGACCCAAGATGGGTGACGTATACCTAATTTTGGGGGCGTCACAATATCAATATGCTGTTAGTTTTTGGACTATTCTACACCTAAATAGGCTTTTATGGTTTCATGATTTCTAAAACATTTCCCTGTTTGAGACGAGCTCACCGGGGGAATGTAAAAGCCAACATAATATTCCAATAGGAATAGCTACAGGAAACATGCTAGAGGAATCAAATTCTTTGCATGCCAACAATTTTAAATTTTTTTCCACTGTTATCTTCCACGGCCCTCTTACCTTAAATTATTAAACTACTCACCTCCCTCTCTGATAGACATTGTTTAGCAGACCTAGGTGGCAGAGGGTGCAACTAGCAACTAGGCATTTTCCTAGGCAATACTAATTATTTATCTTTCTACTAAATATATTTGCATATATAAAATAAACCATATAGTAGATGTAAGAGACTAAATTTTACAAGAACTATAAACAAAAGACAATCTTTTTTTTGATCAGCTACCAAAAGACAATCTTAATACGCAACAACAAATTCATTTCAAGTATTATAGAGCTTCGAAACCTTTATTAAATTGATAAAGGTAGAACCACTTTTATAAAGATAAACTATTTTTATCATGTAGCTGAAAAGATAGCAACCAATCTGCTCACTCTAATTAGATTAAAATTTGAGTCTTACCACCTTCAATTACTGAACATTTTGAAAGAAAAAACGCAATATAATTAGTAGAACAAAATTTAACTTGGCTGCCTAACTCTATGAACCTTTCATGACATTTTAATGCAGTACAGTGAACAAGGCAAAGAAAATGCTAAATCCCCAATCAAACTACATCTTAGAAACAAATAGACCATAATTCTGATCAGAAAAGATAACATATGAAAAAATAATAGTAATGTCAATATTAGCATCAGAATACTACTACCTATTAAAAACCTTAAAAATATAATATTTGTTTATAAAAAACCTTGAAAACATAATCTTTTCCACATTCAAGAATAGCTTACTTGCGGCAAATCATCTTCTCCTGGTTATATTTTCTTGCCAAAGCCATCAATGAAGGCTCAATAATCCCACCACGAAGCCTCAGAACCAAATGCAATGTCGACTCTACATAGAATTGCAACTAAAAATCTTTAATTTCCACTCCCAGCACACAAACACATGTATAAAAATAAATATATGCTCATACGAATTCACCTTTCTGGATGTTGTAATCAGCCAGCGTACGGCCATCTTCAAGCTGTTTTCCGGCAAAGATCAATCGCTGCTGATCCGGTGGAATACCTAAAGAAATTATCCATAAAATTTGCTACTTTAAACATTAAGATTACAAAATTCTCAAGTTTTTAAAATTAGTAAATGATGCCAAACCTTAAATGATTACCTTCCTTATCTTGGATCTTAGCCTTAACATTGTCAATGGTATCGCTCGACTCGACCTCGAGAGTGATCGTCTTCCCGGTCAAGGTTTTCACGAAGATCTGCATTTTCTCTCTATTCGCTTGGCTTGCTTCCACCTATGTTATGATGAGCAAGCCTGTGTTGAGGAAAAGCAAGGAAAGCTTGTACAGAGAACTATATACTGGAGCTAGGAATTAGGGTTTTGCGCATGTGATTGTATATGACATGGGCTCCTGCTTGGGCTAGAGCTTTTGGAGCAACCATATCCATTATAGCCTCAGAGCGATAGAAAATTGGCTCTTGGGCTATAGCATATTGGGCTACTAGCCCAATGTAGCCAAAAAAATTGGGCTTGCTTTTGAGATTAGTATGTGAATTGGACGAGAAATTATTCTGCTACTATATCAATCAACTAATATAGACTAAAAATGGGTAGAATTGTGCTACTACTAATAATACTAAACTTATTGTGAGTATTTTGTATCCTCTTAATTTCAAATGAAATGGAGATTCTCTATTTTTTGTATATTTCTCATTATTATTTCTCTAGCTCTTATGTCATCATTTCAACGCATTTTAAATTTGAACCATGAAATGGAGAGAACCTATTTTATAAGAAAATAAATATCCATAAAAATCCTGCATTGATTATTGATGGCTTGCTAAGAGAGAGAGAAGGTTTAACTGGCTGGTTACACAAATATTATTGTCCTAAAGGCTAATTATACACTATTGACAATTAAGTTCATCGGCAAATGATTACTTGAAGGAAATCTCTTCTTTTTGTTTATAAATAAAAACTATTATTTTTCTAATCCATGCATTTCAATTTAGGTTATACCAAACATGATATATATTGGCTGTTTCTTTATAATAAAAAATAATAATCTCGTTCTGGCATCATGCGACGTATGTGTATACATGTGATAGATAAAAATTAAGAAGAGTGTCACTTTAATTTATTATATATACGTATGTTTGAAAGCTCCAGAATAATATTTCGGAAGCCCATATTCCAAACTTCTACGAAGCCAAACTTAAAATAGCGTTTGCATATGCAACTTCTTAACATTAATTATTCCCATGGAGCTAGCTGCCATTTGCGATCCTATATATATATATATATATATACAAAATCTTATTAATATCATTACAACTCACATTATAACGAATATCTACTTTCAAGCTATAGGAAGATCTATAGTTATATTCTCATTCATTTATATATATATATATATATATATATATATATATATATATATACACACTCGAGGTAAACGTGGACGTGGACGTGGACGTGGGCGACGGGGGGTGGGGATGGGGATGGGGATCGGGATCGGGATCGGGATGGGGGTGAGGGCGAGGAGCGGTCATCTAACCCGAACTCAAGAATCTGAAGTCTATGAATATTGAGATGAGTATAATTTAATAAATCTTATTAATTTGGGATGTATATTATAGGTGTGCTTAAGGCCTATGAATATTGGGATGAGTATAATTTATTATATTTTTTCTATTAATGTTTATCTTTATTGTTATTTAAATTTTTATACTTAAGAATAATAAAGAAATGATTGTTTAAATATTTACAATTAAACAATCGTTTAACAATAAGAATTGAAAATAATAAAAAAAAGTAACAATTAATATTATGTCAATGAACTACTTGCTAACTTTTCCTTTTCTTTTTCAGACAGATTGGGAGCTTACTCATGTCCTTCCACCTATAATAAATTAACAATATTATTATAAAATAAAATAATGTTAAATAAGTTTGAAGGTTAATTAATTAATATTGCACTCATTTGTTTTACTGACTTAATCATACTTTGATATCAATTTTTTGTAAATGAGAATAACTTAATTTATTTTCTTGTTTTGAGTGACTCCTCTCAGTTGTCTCGCTCCAACGAAAATGACCAGAACCACAATATAAAGTTTTAAATATATAATATTATAATTTATCTATAAAAGTATCTAATCAATTGACTAAAAACTTCAAAGTCTGATTAATAGTCTCATAGTTTGGGGGAAATTAATATATATATATAAAGTCATTAGACTCACAACTCAAATGTTGACAAGAGTTAGAATAGGATGTTGTGAAATATTATAATTGGGCAAATTAAATTTAAAAAAAGTACTCCAAACGTTAATAAATAATTTTTTTTATTAATATATTTTGACTCCGCTCTAAAAATATTCTGATTCCGCTACTGGAGACACTCATGCATATATGTACCCCTTGACACATACTCCCTCCATTCCTATATGTAAGTCGTTTTAGACTTTTTTTTGTTATTCCTAATTATTTATCGCTTGTGGTTATCTAAGAGAATTGATCACTATTTTCCCCAAATTGTTCCTTATTACTCCACCTAATTTTTTGATCCATATTTATGAGATAAGTGAGGTGAAAGGTATTATAGACAATTAACAATATAGTTAATTCTTTTCAATCATTTTCTTAATTCTTGTGCACATATTTAAAACGAACGGAGGGAGTATATAACAAGGGACCTTTATTAATTTTAATTACCATGCATGCATGCATCCCACTTGGTTGCTAATTTTAATTACCATGCATGCATGCATCTCAGACCCAGTACCGTTTCAGTACTTTTTCATGTTTTCCATATAATTATAATATCGTCAAAAAGATGTATCTGCCGAATCGCCAACAAAGTTAATTATTTCAACTATGCCAGCCAGTTACTAACTCTCAAGTTGACCTGATCCCTCCTTTTATTCCATTGACTTAATTCCTAGTCTTTTCAGCTACTATTTATATATATTTTCCTTGCTTCTGGTTCAAACGCAGAAATTATATATTCCCATCTTTTCCTGTTACTTTCGATCTTGAGTGGAAACATGATAGAAAAAGAAATTAATTGAATAAGATATATTTAAAAATATTTATTAGATTTTTTAAAAGTATAGATAAAGTTGTTTATGTTTAGTAAGATAATCTTTCTTTATTAATTTCAATATTTCCTTTTGTAGAATATATTCATGAAGATTAATATATAGCTTTATAAAGATATAAAAATACCTTTATATAGGCATGAAAAATATATAGATTAACAATGTTCAAATAATTTGGAATGGAGGGAATATATAGTAGTAAGGAAACTATCTCCGTCATCAAACAAATTATCTTTTTTAGGCCAGTAGCTCATAAAATATGGATGATCATTAAACATATTCTTAATTAAGAATATCGAAACAGAAGACATGATTTGCTGAAAGAAAAATTATATCTTTGCTTTCATCATTTATATACTGATATTTTGATTCTAAAGTTGATTATATCTTAAATATATATATATATATATATATATATATATATATAGAGAGAGAGAGAGAGAGAGAGAGAGATCGATTAGATTTCATAATTTACTAGTGTACGTAGAGTGGCTAAATTAACTATTTAATGCTAATAGAATTATGTCTAAAATGGGATACTCCAATGTGTCGATAAGAACATATACATATTTTGGGTGTTGGATATATATGCACCAATTAATCAATATTTTAATTAAAAATTGGAAAGAAAATAATTGGTGAGTGGGAAATTAAATATTGCTGAATGGTGATAGGTTATAACTTTATATATGGAAGGCAAGTGAAAGTACGTAATTATTGTAAGTAAATCTGTATATATATATATATATATATATATATATATATATATATATATAGATTATAGAATCAAATCTTTTGAAGTTAATTAATGAGAGGCCAGAAAGAGAATATATGTAGTTACTAGTATATATTATATAACGAGCTCACAGATCGAATTTATTGCTTTTTTTACTGTATGCTTTTGTATACGCACATGAACGCATGGTTACCCTTAGCCATTCGACCTTGATTAATTCTCTCTTTAATTAATTACTACTTGAGATTATATAAGTAAGCGAACTATAAATTAATTAGAGTACTGAGGGAAAATGGCAAAAAAAGAAACTCCTTTAAATTAAACTCTATTTAATTAGTTTGGATGCATACTTTGTAAGTAGATTATATAAGTAGGCTAGCTAGATTCTTAATTAGACTTCAATTATATATATATATATATATATATATAATGTTGAGCAAATGACTCCCATGAGTCTCCTCAGAGTATCACGGCTGATTTTTATATTAATTTAATTTGGCTAAATAATTAATCACCATATGTTTAAAGCACAATTAATTGAAAAAACGCATGCATAAATCTTCATACAGAAATACTCCAAGTGATCACGCGTGCAACCCAAGAGTTTAATTCAATTCCCAAAATAGAAAGATGTTGAACTCCATGCATGCATGCATGTACATCTCTACCTACTAGCTAGGTTGGGGTTGAGGTAGGGGTGGGGCTCCTTAAATTCTCGACTATTTTAGTCAAAGAACAAGTGACATACAATAAAAAAGGGAGATCCAAAACCATATATGCCAACTTTTTGCCCAAAGAACCTAAAAAAAGGAAGGCAATGCACGGCTACACACACACACACATATGAGTTTTAATCCACAGCAAACGTTTGTTATGGACACTGTTCAGCAACCAAGTTAATTATCGTTGATTTGGACAATGGAAGACTGTGATTAGTCAAATATTCCCCCTGCCGTTACAGCTTATAGCGGCAGTCCTTTTTCGTTTTTGTCCGTTAGCTTATTACATTATTGTCCCTAACAATTTAATACATGTCTGCCGCTACAGGTTATAGTGGCAGTATGGGTCTTACCCATATGGCTATGGTTCATTTGATAAAATATACATGATGTAAAAATAAAAAATAATATAAAAATTAATTTATTTTTATGTATACATAATGTAAAAATTAAAGATAATGTAAAGATACATAATGTAAAAATAAAAAATAATGATAAGATAAGTTTGAATAAAAGATAAATTTATTTTTATAATGTAAACATACATAAATTTATCTTTTATTCAAACTTATCTTATTTTTACATTATGTATTTATAAAAATAAATTTATCTTTTATTAGCATTTATCTTATCATTATCTTTTAATTTGCTGCATAAGGATTAATAATTGTATTTTATACTATACAAATAGTTAGTATGTATCAACTTCCTAAAATCAATTTACAAATACAAGTTTTATTTTTTTGGAAGTTGCGACTGTAAAAGGGTACATCCATAATTTAATTTCTTTTATGTGTTTAATTTGTGTATTCGTGGGTGTGCATGCAATGCAAAGTTTAATTAAGAATTTAATATGTGGTAGTTTAATTTTGTGGAACATAATCAAACATGCTAGCTAGTGTATGTTATGTATATCACTCGTCATATATCTTAAACTTAATGGGTTCTATACACTATTATATATAATATAATCTCATCATATTAATGGGTCCAGTATTTTATAATGTTAAGGTTTTTTTTATAACATATATATACACTCAACCATACATTACATTATTGGACTTAATAATTAAAGCTTAACAATTTAAGCGTTATTCAACAAGTTAATAACCCAAACATCCTTTGGGTTTGCTTCTTCGCTCCATAAAATTGAGTTTGCCAGCACACCAAAACCTGCACATACGTACTTTGCAATGGTCGTTAAATCTCTAGCATGCATCAATAAAACTAACTTAATTGTCTCTGTAAATAATTAAATAATATATACATTCATCCAAAGGCAACAAAATGGGCATCTTATATTTGAAATATTCAGGGTTATGCTAGTTGTTCTTAATTGGGATATGATTTGGGAGATTACGTACTTGTGAAAAGATTAAAACTATAATACTATTAGTAAGATCAAGTGCATGATGACATATATATATATATATATATATATAGGGATATGATCTATAGCAAATATTTGCTATGATTTAAAATTGAGCAAATATCATTATATTCGTCCATTCTATATATTAACGGCGCAGATTAAAAATTAATTTTAGCCCTACGCTATTTCGTCTAGCGTAGGCTCAAAATATATAAGGCCCATATGCTAGTTCTAGTAGCGTAGCTGAGAAAAAGGAATTTTGTGACACAATTGCCCCCATCTTTACAACAGTTGATACGTAGCAACAGTTAACGCAGCAGGGTTTAGATGTATGCCAACCGGCGTAACAACAGTCCAAATTTGTCTCAATATTCTAAATCAACTTGCCAGTTCCATATCAACTTGCCAGACAATTGTATTTAGGTAATATCGCTACGCATAAAATCTTAGCAACAGTCCAATTTTCTTAAAATTCCATATCAGAGAAGGAAATAACATATGGAATAGCTTTCAAGCTAAAATAAAAAAAATAAAAAACACGAAATATCAATAGTAAAAAAATACAAACTTTATATTATTATTATATTTATTTCTTATAATTTCTTTTAGATATTTCCAAAAAAATAACTCGTGAAGAAAACAACATAATTTATCAAGCAAGGTTTTGCATCTGAAAATCATCCTGGTAAATTTTTAATTATGGCTGACGATATGTTTAATTCAAGTTCTTCAAATTCTTTTGATGATAATATTGACATGAATAATATTAGTGTTCATAATACGAACCAATCGCATATTAACGTTTCAAAAAATCCATATGAGGGTCAAATTTTTTCTACTATCCAAGAGGCGGAAGAATTTTATAGAATATATGCACGTAGTTGTGGATTTGAAATAAAAATTGGGGCAACTCATAAATATGCTCACTCTAACAATTTGTCCAGTCGACTTTTTACATGTAAGAAAGCTAGAAAACCAATTGAAAGAAAGAAACAAGATGTGGATGAAGTTGATGGTAGTAAGGTCAAAAGAAAAAGGGATTCTATAGGTAGTCCAATGTTAGTCGCACCTGCAAAACAACCATTCGGACAACATTAGTTAACTAATCAATACCTTGTCAGCAATTCTAGTTAACCAATCACGTACGCTGGTCATTGGACCAACATCTTAGTTAACCAACAACATCAATGAGAGATCATTACAGAGATCTGGTATGACTGCTTGAAAGAAGAAGCTTATTAATTGTGATTTACCAAAAAAGTCAACAACAGGGCACTTCATTCCTAACCAGTTTTCAAGTAAGCAACCTGTGTGTGTCATGCGAACATTCATATGTATACATAACAACCATCTCCTTTTTATTTATCTATGAATTTAAACATATATCTATAAGAATGTATGTGTGTTAGTTTGCTTTTCAATTGTCCCAGCACCTGTTCCATAATACCATCAGAATAACATAATCATGAGAGCAAACCCAAAATGTCCAAAGCATCCCTGACTTCTTTGTCTGGTTTGAAGAATATACACCATGTTCAGCACTCCCAATACCTGTAATCCATTTCCGGACATAGAAGTTCAAAGTCTATTCTCAATAGCTTGTAATTAATGAACAAAAAAACTCGTACGGGAAAAAATAAAAAAATTTGCACATATTTCGAAGAAGATATTATCCGATAATCTGAAGTGGGATCAAAAGTCTCATAATAATTTCATAAGCAGCTAATCAAAGATGCACAATGTTGAATAAATGAGATTTAGTTTACCTTGCAACAATATTGATGCCTGAATCAATTAGAATTGACAGTCTTTTTCGGTTTTCATGAACGTGCTGCAATTGGCTCTATATATTTGTAACTTGTAACAATTTACAATATAGGCACAGATATCGCAGCAGAAATCGCATATGAGAAGCTCGGGAGAATCGGGATATATATTTGACCAGAAATCACAGATATCGAAGCAGAAATCACAGATTTCACAGATATTTGACAGATGAATCGGGAGAATAACATATGAGAAGCTCGCGGTCTATCAGAAATCGCTTGATTTTAAGGGTTTGCATAAAAAGTGTTTGCTCGAAATCGAAATCGCAGCAGGGTTTAGGGTTCGAAATCGCAGCAGTTTATAGGTTTAGGAACTGAAATCCTATTAGTCGCAGGGGGATAACGCACGCAGGGAAGTCGCAGCGTCTAGCGGATCTGAAATTGCTGCTCATTCGATCGCAGTTGAAATGGGTTTGAAGAAGAATCTCAGTTGCTATGGGTGTGAAGAAGGTTGGTAATTGAAATGGGTTTGACTGTTGCTACGTATCAACTGTTGTAAAGATGGGGGCAATTTTGTCACAAAATTCCTTTTTCTCAGCTACGCTACTAGAACTAGCGTATGGGCCTTATATATTTTGAGCATTCGCTAGACGAAATAGCGTAAGGCTATAATTCATTTTTAATCTGCGCCGTTAATGTATGGAATAGACGAATATGATGGTATTTATTCAATTTTGATCATATAAATATTTCTTTATGGATCATATTCATATATATATATATATATATATATATATATATATATATATATATATATATATATATATGTCAGTTAAAACCTATTGTTGTTGGAAAGAACTCATTTTGGCTAAATTACAATTCTGCACTTCCATCCTTATGCAAAATTTATTTTTTATGTTCGCCACAACCTCGTAGCTTACGGTGGCAAAAAAATAATTCTCCCAACAATCGATTGCTGTGAATGAAATCTCATATATACGTGTGTGTGTGCGCGCGCCCCCAGGAAGTAACGAGAAGAATATATATAAATGTAGCTAGCTAGGTATATATGTTTTCACTTTATAGAGTAGTCCGTTACTAATATATGCAGCACAAATATTAAATACTAGTACTAGTATTAATTTAATTATTGATATTAACTGATACACACATGCGATGAAGTTAATTGATGTAGTATCAACTAATCACGCGCAAATAATTAATTTATTACAGACAAGAGAAATGTTTGTCAGGTTGTTAATCACTTATACTAATTTGATAGTCAATGAAGTGTATATAGCTGCTAGCTGGATGAGTACCGACTCTAAAGCACTTGAGTCAAATATTTAGATTAAATACTCGTGGAAATTTGAGTGCAATTAAGTGATCGACCTTGCTATCTTCCCAAATATGTAATGGAGAATGATTGGGCAATCTACAATTCCTGAAAATACCCCATCTTAATTTATTTCCATTAGTTACAACTTACATACATACATATATATAGATGGTAAGATTTTCAGCCAGGTTATAACGATTTAAAAAAATCGACGACAGTTCGAACTGTCGTATATCTCGTAAAAACCGTCGCTATATGGTCACCAACTATATGGTTTGGTTCGTCTTTGTTCGCAAATAGTTCGAGTTCGGTTCAATAAGTTCGAGATCGGTTCGATTTCTTACATGTTTAAATTGTTTCTAAAATTTTGAATATAAATAATTGGTTATTTCATATTCAATTTTAAAGTTTATCATATCAATAATTTTTAAATTTGTAGTAATTTTTTTTATTATCGAAACATCTTTTTTGTTTTTTTAATAATTTATTATAAGCAAACATTTTTATTAAATAATTAGTAAATAATATAATGTGTACTTCTTCACCTCTAAATTCTAATTTAATTAAAATAATTTTAATATTTTCATTAAAAATTTAGCATTGATTGTTGAATTATTATATTTTACGTCCCTAATAATTTAATAAATTATAACCCATGTCATAAAGCACATAAAAACATTAATCATCATGCAATGACAATTTGATATTAATTAAAGAATGATACAATAAAATTGATTACATATTTACATGAGTTATTGAAATTGTCAAATCGAGATAGAGAATAGGGAAATCAAGTCATCAATATATCGAGACTTCAGTAATAGAGTAATAATAATTGTACAATTACCATTGTATATTACATCAACGATCAATTATGTATAATTAAAAGTGCAAACTTGATTTTATCAATTTTTGAATTTTTTAGTGTTAATTACAAACTTACGATGTATATGTGAGACATGCAGTGAGAGAGTGATTGACTAACTTTGATTTATTAATTACGCAATTAAGTAATCATATTAAGGGTAAAACGTAGTGTTTAATAATCCAATTAAATAATATGTCACAGTACTGTTTGCATAAAATTTAAATGAGTTATTAGTTTAAATTAGAATAAGTAAAAAAGTTTTAAAAAAATGAAACAAAGTTTCTACATAGCTTTGACTATTAAGCCTTTGATCTTAGAATCGTAGTTAATTTGTTTAGTTTTTAAACAATATAACTATGAAATTTTAAAACTTTTATAAAGTAATTCTCAAAATTTATTGTATTCAAAAGTTAATTATCACATCCCTTTTGAATTAAAAATATTTCCTATCAACTTTAAAATTAAATTCATATTTGATAAGTTGATCTTGTTACTTATATTTCGTAATCGGAGGAATGGAGGAAGTATTCTAGAGTATTAATACATTCTAAATTTTCAAGGTTAACAATATTAGTCTATTAGATATTGAATTAATCTAAATTAAACAACTAAATTCACATTATTTTAAATCTTAAAATTTTACAATTTCATATTTTCATTATAAAAATACTATTTTTATGAAATAGATGGAGTATTACTCATTTATTCTAGACTAATTTGGTAATAAATAATAATACTCGACACTAATCCACTACTACTAATTTAATATATATTATATATATACATATGATAATATGATAAATATTATATTTTATTCCTAAATAAGTCTTATATAGTGTGATATAAGACTTATATATCAATGATAATATATAATAATAATATATATATATATATATATATATATATATATATATATTCTAAAATGATGATTACAATATTTGATCTAATTTTTATTATTGAATTAACTCTTGGAGAAGACATTTTTGATATTTATTTAACTATTTTTTGCTTCAGATTTCTATGTTTATGTTCATGAATAAGTTTGTGTTCGTGAACAAATTTGTGTTCGTTAATAAGTTTGGTGTTCGTGAACAGATTTGATGTTCGCAGTGTTCGCAAACAAGTTTGTGTTCGATTTGTTCGCGAACTCGATCATGTTCGCGAACACTACCAAATGATCCGAATTCGTACATATTTTTCTTTTTTTTTTTCTTTTTTTGGATCAAATTACTCGAATATATTTGAGTTGGATTAAAAGTGTTTTGAGTTCGATAAAATTTGGGTCGATCCGATTCGTTTGGAGTCTTACATATACATAGAGAGAGAGAGAAGAAAAGTAGAAGAGTCATTGACCTGATGATGGGTGGTCTTTCTGAGGGTCGACGAGGACATATGTGTAGACAGACATGTATTTATAGAATATATTCTCAAGATCTTTGTATTTGTACCCATTTGACCACCTGCTTACTACTCCAATCACCGGACGGGCAATAACCCTCCCTTTCAGTCACACCAACCACAACCGTCGATCATATACCAACAATTAAGCATCCTGTCCTACAAAATAAACAAGGCAATCCAGATGGGTCCACCTTCCATTCAGCTCTATCTCCCCCACTCCCCACCCCTCACCCCTCACCCCTCACCCCTCACCCCTAGTAATTGTACCACCATTGTTTGTTTTATCTCAATGACTCATCATTTACCCAATGAACTTGCAGTACTGCATGTAGTATAAGATTTACTATACCATGCAAGGTTTTTAAATCCAGACCGGTCATCGAATTGAAAAAATTCTTTGGGTGGATGGAGTTCTTTGGATTCAATAGGTGGTGGGATAGATTATCGACCCAGTGATGTCATTAATATGTAATAAATAATTAATTATATTAATTATTATTATATATTGTATATAATATTTAGTAAATATGTAAAATTAATCAATTTGTCTACAAAAAAAAAAACTAAACATCTCTAAGATACATTCAAATTACGAAATTCAACCACAAGTTCAAGTGTTTGATTAAATGATTGCAAAAATATGTAAAATACCAAACAAAGTCTCAACTAAATTACTAAAATAAAATAAAATTAAGTAATATTTTTTTTTTTAATCTTTAAGGAGCAGAATTCAAACCCGTAAACCTAGGTCATTTGGTTCACTAGGTCAGCAAGGTTCAAACCCGGCTCAACTTGGATTCGAACGGCAGTTTTGAGCAGAATTGGTTTAGTGGTCCAAATTGGACCGTTGAGTGAACCGGGTCCGATTTTTTTCGGTTCGATCAACGGTCCGGTCCGGATTTGAAAACCTTGATACCATGCATATATGTAATCATGCCTTACATTTACGAAATAAGTGTATAATTATAAATTTATCATGTATACTGTATAGCGTGCGTGTATATATATATATATATATAAACCCTAACCCTAACCCTAACCCTAACCCTAATCCTAACCCTATGTTAAATGTTAAATAAATATACACACACTCTAGATAGATATATAGAATTAAGGAGTAGTAAATATATAAATTAATGCAGCCCAGTATTATACTCCATGAAGTTGTAAAATGGGGTCTACAAATTAAATGGTCTGCTGTCATTCTGACGCCACGTGTACATATGAGTATTCGTAACCGCCAGTAGCTTCGGTTTGCGGGTCATAGGAGTAGTCGCCATCGGTGTCTAAGCCAACGCACGAAACTGACACGTGTCGGTATAATAACGACGGATCAGTCATCAAACACTACTCTTGTCCCCATTTGGCTAGTACAGTACAGCCGGCAAAGCTAGCTAGGCCTCACAATAATTGTATGAAGTATTAGGAGTACAACAGTACTACTCCCTCCGTTCTTAAAAGATTGACGTTTTAGAAAAAAAAAAAATTATTTCAAAAAATTTGTCGTTTACAACTTTCGAGGAGAATAAATTATTTACTTTTCTATTTTATCCCTACCTTCTCTTATTGATATTAATAGTTTTCAATTTCTCATAAAGGGGTATTGATAGAATTTCAAATAAATTTTATTCGATAAATGACACTTCCTTAATCCATGTGTCAAAACCTTAAATGATAATATTTTAGGAACGGAGGGAGTACTCCATCCGTCCCTATTTAAATGACGTTTTAGAGATGGACACAAAAATTAAGATAATGATTAGAAAGTATTAAATATAAGACTAATCGATTATACATAATCCTTTAAATTATTAATTTATCATAGCACAAGTGTAAGATCCCAAATTATTAATAAATAAAATTTATTTTCCTCTATTTATTATTTTGAAATAGTAAGGTTGATTTGATTAATGTGGTTAGTTATGGGTAAAATCTTGTAAATATTTTAAATAAAGCGGTGGTTATAAAATATTCATTGTTGTAGGAGAATATTCGTTTGGTCGTTGAATATTCTCATTGTCGAGGAATATTAAATGCGACGCAGTAGCGATCTTTTATGGTACCCATAACTAAAAAAGCGATTGGATGAAGAAAGCACAAGATAAGTTGTTTATAAATAACGGCGTAGTTATTATCAATTAATCATTGTTGGAATAGGGTGGTTAAAACACACTAATACGGCGTTGTCAATGCGAAGACACTCAGATTGCACCAATTATTGATTCTTACGTAAGAATGCACTACTCGATAATTATTAAAGTAATTCTCGCTCAAGATTTTATTTTATTGATTCAATAATTGTTGCGTTGATTTTTTATATATTATTGTTGTTTCAATAATTGTCATTCACAAGATTTTTCATTATCTTGATAATAATTCATATTATCCCGAATAATATTATTAGATAACAATATTGACAATATCAGAAAGTTACATCAGGAGAGGTTTGGTCATCTAATCATTGCCAAGTAAGGAGAGATCCTTATTGGAAGTTCTCCTCCTTTCGAAAACTACGGTTGTCAAGATCTTGTGATTACGTAATATTATTTGTGAATAATTAATTATTAATTTATATGATGAGGGAAATATTAATTTTATGTGGATATAGATGGATAAAATTTTTAAAGTGATAATTGTTAAAAATGATATTTTATCTTTTCTCGATAAAATAATTTATTATTATATTTTAATAATATAATAATAGTGATATTTTTACAATGAATGTGGGATATATGAGTATATGAGGAGGAAGAGTATTTTTGTTGCAAAAGTTGTTTAACACATGTTTTGTGTGTCGGTGGACCCCATTTCTTGATTGAAATTTGATTATAGCTGTAAAATCATCCGTATGTGGATTTTTGGCCAATTTCTCATTTGGGATTTGGAAAAACTTTCTTCAGTAAAGTTGTAGAATTGAATTTCCTATAAAATTTGCGTGATTCAAATTTTACGATAAAAGGGCTATTTGTTATAAATTATTGAAGTTTTTAATTAGAATACCTCTGTAGTTATTTTTATAGAAAGATAATTTTATCGCTTTCTAACTACGACAATACTTCCATTGTGGGGTCCACCATCGATTGAGTGAGCCGTCGATACGAATATTTCTATTAAAAAGAATATTCCCCACCAAACGAATATTTTATAACAACTCGCTTACTTTCAGAAAATTTATAAATATTACCCACAACTATAACATTATATCAAATTTATTCCATAATATTCAAAAATAATATTTATAGAAAATTCATCTTTATTTATAAAATTTGGGTCTTACAACCTCTCCCCTTCTTATGAAATTTAGCGCCGAAATTAGAAGTGCGTCGACTGATATGATAAAGAGGTAAGGATACCATGAATACCTTTATCGTTAAAATATTAAATTCATCTTCATAATCCGCCAAAGATATTCATTAACAATTCATCTTTGCACTTAAAGCTAAAGATATACAAATCATAAAACCAATAATCTTTGAGAGACGCAGACTTAATAAGTATCACGACCACGAATTATCCACGCACTCTTGGCGAGGATATTCGTGTTTTCAATTACTGACCATGATTATACCGGAATAATCAAGTGGTCATAATCATACCAAGTCTATCAATGCACTACTGACCAAAGATGACTTTTACCACATCCATGAATTAATATTTCATTCTTTGAGACTCAAATTTCAATAATTAATCCATATCATCGAATCATCCCCGCACTACGTGCCAAGGATATTCATTAAGATCAACGACCATTTAATTATCCATGACTACTACCAAAGATAATCGTGTATTCATTAAGTATCACGACCACAAATTATCCATGCACTACTACCAAAGATAATCGTATGTATTATTAGTATCACGACCACAAATTATCCATACGACTACTACCAAAGATAATCGTGTATTCATTGGTACTATCGCATTAATTAAATTATCCATGCACTACTACCAAAGATAATCGTGTTTTCAATTACGGTTATGATTATAGAAACAATCCTCAGTCATAATCATACCAAGTCCATCTACGCACTACATGCCATGCGAGATGACTTTCAACATAATATAAACACGGAGGATAATGATATAAAGAATCAATCGAATGAGATAAAGGATAAATATTAAACATTTATAATATAATTTATCCAGATTCAAGAATATCCCCATGTTATCAATCACTTAATAATCTCATAATCTAATATCATTAATATTATAACAATATTTTAATCACTTCTTAAATTTATAAACAATTTATCTCAATTGTTTACGCTTTTTACCATATAATGCATTTAATCATTCAAAAATACCATACTCATACGATATCATCACCAATTATCAAATCCTCATTAAAAAAATATGCATATACTCTATATAGGATTCTCTAGCCATAAAATCCTATTTTCAACTTTACATTACTTCACATAACATATTTAACTCATATGTTCAGTAATTAAACTATTTTCATGAAAAATACCAAATCAGTCCCAAAAATATTTCTTTTCTGGGATTTAGCATAATATAGTCCCATAATGAAAATATATTTTTCTGGGAATTTTAAAATTCATTTACTATTTTCAAAAATCAATTTCTAATTAATTCCTTAAAAATTTGCTACCTCAAGTTTAACTCCAGAAATTCCCAAATCTTTGGGGACCTTACACATGTTAATGTGAGCCTCAGATTTAAATTTCATGGTCATTGGAGTTATAGAACTCCGGTTATTGTATTTTTCATCAAAAAACCTAAATATTGAAATGGTCATAACTTGTTCATTTTAAGTCGAATGAGCTCATTTTTGGACAGGAGGTACTTTATAAAATATATTTTCATGTCCCAAAAGGCCTGAATTTTTCTCACTAATTACGTGGGTAAAACAACCCTTACAAAAACGCGTGGCAGCAATTTTTTGGACATTTTGAAGTTTTGACTCCTTTGCTAAAATCGGTCCACGAAAAATCTACAACACCTTTTCAAAGTGATTCTACTTGGATTAGTTAGGTAACTCATAGATCTAACTCTAGGACTTGACCACACTCAAAATTCAAAAATATAATAGGAGATTTGGTCAATTGAATTTCATGTTACGTTTTCACCAAAATCTGGTTTTAACTCCTTGTGATTTTTAAGAAACTTTCATATTTTCACATACTAACCAACATAACTCATCATAACACTTACTAATACCACGATAGCCATGATTTTCATTAGTCCAATGCTTTTATTATGACTTTCATCATAAACCACGTAAACTATTCATTTTAGTTGAAGAAATATTTGAGGTTTAAGAAATGGGTTTTGTCTTTTTGGGGTCAATACGAAATTGATTTCACGCTCTAAGTAGGCTAAGAAGTCTTCAAGAATACGCCAGAAATTTATTAATAATAGAAATATCATTCAAAAGCGTGACTCTCATCCAAGACTTGGATAAGACGTCACATTGATACCAACCGTGACTTCTATCCCTTAACCTAGATAGCACCTCACAATGATACCTATAAACTTGCCATCTTCATTCACGATGTCGCCATGAAAGTAAAGCGGTGCATTTCACACAAGGAAGTCAACAACGAAAGGTTCGGGGCTCTTTACTAATGGCTTGATATGACAATAATTGACTTTAGTAGTTTGGTTACTTGAATTCGCACAACAAGGTTGGTTATGAATATAAAAGCTAACAACCTTACGAAAAGCATGATGAGTAGTTAACCAATTGATTCCTAAAATCACATCAAAGGCAAGTATTTTCAAAAGATAAAATCGACGAGTAACGCGTGAAAGTGTTTATTTGAATCAAACAAGATTTAAAAATAGTAGCGGTAACGAAGGCTCCTACTAACGAAGTTTCAACCAATAAGTCAAAGTCTAACTTCTTGAGTCAAATTTAAAGCGTTGAACGCAATAAAGAGAGATAAAATAATGGGTAGAATCGGTATCTTATAAGGTATAGACTTCGTAATTTATAATTAACTAACCCGTGCTAACTTCGTTCGGTTTACTCGCTTTTGAGAAGTCATGAAAATGCACTTCCTAAAACCAACGACTTTGTTTTGTCCATATCCACCTTTGGTGCCACCTTCCCACTAGACTTGACTTTTGTTGCACAACAAAATTAAGTTAAATGACCTTCTCTTCTTGCAATTTCCACTTATTATTATCTTTGCCATGATTACCACATAGAAGTGGTTACCATTCTTAGCATGATAATTTCCCCACGATGGTTATCATTGTTCGATGGCCGTTGCCACCAATATGATTATTATCGTATTGTTGGTCGTTACCTTTTGTTTGAAATTTGAATCAACACTCTCATGTGCTTCATTGCTTATCTCGGCATTTTCGGATGTCATTCTCAAACTTTTGTCACAAAACAAAGGTTAATTAACATATCACATATTATCCCTATACTCGTGACCACCAATTAAATACCAAATAAATTTAGGTAAGTCATACTAGCGAAGGAATTCCCGTCTCTCCCTCCTAGTTCTTATCTCACATCTCAATGGGGATCATATCCTAAGCTCGATACTAACCGTGTGGCGCCCCAAAATTAGGTATCGTCACCCATCTTGGGTCGCCACTTACATGATCTGAAATTTAAATACAACTTACTAATATAAGCGTCGTGTACAATATGACATAAAGCGTGAGTTTGAATACAAATATTGTCTACTAGATATTATACAAACTCAAAAGGAGTCCTCATTACAATTATTATCACACTATTTCACGAGAATAGTGAGGACTACTAATGCTATCTTGGGACCATCACTCTTTTCCAGACTCGTCCCATTTATATTCTCATTTCAAGAGAGAAAAGGTGAAAGAAAGGGTGAGCTCAACTCTTGAAGAAGAAATATTATAACTAAGATAATGCGAATAAATTATCAATAGTCTTCAACAATGTTAAAGCGATAAAATACAATAGACAACCGGTTTAATCTGCAATGAATATCTAATCCATTAAAAGAGTCAGTAGAAAATAAAGTCTACTATCTTTTAGGTTTTAAAAGGTTTTCATCAATTTTTATCACTAAGACTCAGTTTAATGAATAAACCATAATATCTAATCATCCTTGTACCACGGTCAAGGATTTTCATCAAATTATCAATGGTCATGACTATACCGAATCACCTCTGGTCATAATCATACCAAAAACTATCCATCACTGCATTACAGGCCATTGAGGACTTTTGTCACATCATTTATATCAAGCCATGATTATACCGAATGATCCCTGGTCATAACCATACTAAGTTCATCTATGCACGTAAGCCAAAGATAACATAATATAACGTGAGGATGATGACAATGATATAAGAATTCAATAAAACAAGTTCAAGAATTAATTTATCTAGGAACCAATAACATCCAAACTGTCAACATGATACTGCTTTGTAGAGTAAAAATTCAAGAATACTGAGAAGAATATTTCCATGAAAGGATCTTTGGATGAAGCGCAAATATCGGGAATATTCCACTAATTTCATGGAGTATAAGTCAAAGTTTTAACCAACTAGGTATAATAAAGAATGGAATAACAAAAGAAATCACCATGCATGCGGTGATTCAAGATAGACGAGTTATTCCAACAGAATAATAATAACGGAACGGTCGGTGAAATTCACAAGCGATAGGATGTTCCAACGTAAAAATAAAGATTGAACCGGATCCGGTAAAAACACAGATAGGATATTCCAACGGAGAATGATAAAGGCGGAACTGTGTCCGGTGTAAAACACACGAGCGAGGATGTTCCAATGTAATAATAAAGACGGAATAATATAAGGATTTCACCAAGATAGGGGAGTAAGCGTAGATACAAAGTTATTCCAACAGAATAAATAAGAATGAAATAAGATAAGGATTTCACCAAGTATAGGGTATGTCGCCACAGTATACGAGGTTATTCCATCAAGAATAATAAAGAATGGAATAATGTAAGTTCTCTTCGTGAATAAGAAAGAATAACACCCTTACAGATTACAACAAATAATATCCCTTACCTTAGAAGAACCGAATATGTGAAAAGTGAAGTAAGAATACTTTCTTTTTTCTTTCTCTATAGTTTCTCTCAGAGTTTCAATGAATTCGTAAGAAATAATGAAGGAATGAGCTTTCTATTTATAGAAAAACCGAGGGTGACTCTTGGTCTTAACGAAGAATCAAAATGACTCTTGGTAATATGAAGAGACAACTACTATTCATGAAGGGTAATTAACCATTGGAACAATCAAGAAGCGATTAACTCTTTGTAATATTGAAGGGACAACTACTATTTGCGAAGGGTAATTACTATCGACGAAGGTAATTACTATTCACAAAGGTAATTACTATTGACGAAGGTAATTACTATTCACAAAGGTAATTACTATTGACGAAGGTAAATACTATTATTGAAGGTAATTACTATTCACAAAGGTAATTACTATTCACAAAGGTAAATACTATTGACGAAGGTAATTACTATTCACAAAGGTAATTACTATTCACAAAGGTAAATACTATTGACGAAGATAATTACTATTCACAAAGGTAATTACTATTAACAAAGGTAAATACTATTGACGAAGAGACTCTTAGATGATGACATATGGGCCCCCATAAAATAATCAAACTTACCACAAACGCCTCATAATGAGACTCTTTATATACATCAAGGATTGAATAAATATTACCACAAATCATTTTATTTTTAATCAACACATATTTAATCTTTCAACAATTATTAATCATTTATAACTTGTCGTCTCAATAATATAACATATTATATGAGGATGATACTTATGACAATAATTGAATCAATAATATAAGAGATATGATGCAAAGAATTATCAGAGCAATAATTGAGTATAGCTAAGTGACTTCTCACGTAAGCATCAATAATCAATACCGTGTCTTCTACTACGCAACCACGCCAGACATCGTACTTTTTTTACTACCGGGTAGTTCAGCAGTTTTAACGGTAACACCTCTGTAGTTATTTTTATAGAAAGATAATTTTGTCGTTTTTCTAACTACGATAATACTTCCGTTGGGGTCCACCATCGATTGAGCCGTCGTCATGAATATTCCCGAACAAAAGAATATTCCCAGACCAAACTAATATTTTATTACAACTTGCTTACTTTTGCAAAATTTATAAATATTACCACAACTATAACATTATATCAAATTTATTCCATAATATTCAAAAATAATATTTATAGAAAATTCATCTTTATTTATAAAAGTCAGGGTCTTACATACTTGAGTATCTGCGGACTACCCTATACTTGGTGACATTCTTCTAATATTCCGTCTTTATTATTATTACGTTGGAATATCGCATATACATGCGTTCTGTAGAACACCGGTTCCAGTATTTATTATTATTTCATTGGAATATCACGCTCATTCATTTACGTGGGACTGGTTCCATCTTTATTATTATTCTGTTGGAACATCATGTTGGTGCGAATTTCGCCTGACCTGGTTCCGTTACTTATTAATATATTGGAATAACCTGTCTATGCGAAGTACCGCATGCATGGTGATACATCACCCATCTTGGGTCGTCAAATACATTGTACAAAATTCAAATACAACTTACTAATACAATTGTCGTGTACAATACGACAAAACATAATTTTGAGTTGGAATACAATTATTGTATACTAGAGATTATACAAACTCAAAAGGAGTCCTCATTAAAATTATTAACACACTATTTCACAGAATAGTGAGGACTACTAATGTTATCCTCTGGACCGTCACTCCGGTTCCCCGACTAGTCCTCGCTATGTTCTCATTTCAAGAAGAAACGGTGAAAGAAAGGTGAGCTCAACTAGCCCAAAGAAGAAATATTATGACTAAGATAATGCGAGAATAAATTATCGTTAGCCTTCAACAATGTTAAAGCGATAAAATATAACAACATCAAGTTTAAGCTGCGGTGAACAAGCAATCCATTAAAAAAGTCAGTAGAGAATAAAATCTACTATCTTTTATGATTTAAAAGGTTTTTCATGACTTTTATCATTGGGACTCATTTTTAATAAATAATCCACATCATCAAATCACCCATGACTACTACGGCGAGGATATTCTTTAGATCACGACCACAAATTATCCATGACCATGACCCGAGGACATTTGTGTATTCATTAATGGTCGTGATCATGCCAACAATCATCCATCAATGCACTACGGGCCAATGATAACTTTTACCACATCATTTGTAACATTACGGTCCACGATTACACCGAATAATCCACGGTCATAATCATACCAAGTCCATCTACGCACTACATGGCCACATATGACTTTTTAACATAATATAAACATGAGGATGATGACAATGATATTAGAATTCAATAAAACAAGTTCAAGAATTAATTTATCCAGGAACTAATAATGTCCAAATTATCAACATGATCTTTGCTTTGTAGAGTAAAATTCAAGAATGATCGGAAGAATATTTTCATGAAAAGATCTTTGGATGAAGCTTAAATATCGAGGATATTCTACTAATTTCATGGAGTATAAGTCAAAATTTTAACCAATGAGTATAATAAAGAATGGAATAACAAAAGAAATCACCATGCATGCAGATTACTTAGCATGACAAAGTTATTCAACAGAATAATAATAACGGAACCAAGTCGAGGCAAAATTTACGCAAGCGGGATGTTCCAATGAGAATAATAATAAAGACGAAATCGGTCCCGGTGTAAAATATGCAGATGGGATGTTCCAACAAAATAATAGAAGAATGTCACCCAAAGATATAGAGTAAATCGCGTATACAAAGTTATTCCAATGAGAATAATAAGTAATGGAATAACAACAGTTCTCTTCATGAATAAGAAAGAATAACATTCCTTACATTAGTAGTAGATTGAATACTACAAGAGTGTAAGTGAGAATACTCTTCTTCTTTCTCTCTTATTTTTCTATACTTTTCTCTCTATAGCTTGAATGAATTCGTGAAAATAATGAAGCACTAGGCCTCTATTTATAGAAGATTTCTAGCTTAGCACTTGAAATGTGAAAAGGCAAGTGGCTTGACGATTTGGTGATGTGAAAAGAAAAGTGGTTTAACGCTTTGTAATGTGAAACGACAATTGGTTCGGCCTTTTGTAATATGAAACTAAGCAAGTGGTTTGACGTCTGCAGTAAAGGTAGTTACTATTGTGAAGGTAATTACTAATGACGAAGGTAATTACTATCGACGAAGAAACTCTTAGATGATGACGTATGGGCTCCCCATAAAATAACCAAACTTACCACAAACGTCTCATAATAGACTCTTTATATATATCAAGGATTGAATAAATATTACCATGATTATTTTATTTTTAATCAACACATATTTAATCTTTCAACAATTATTAATCATTTATAACTTGTCGTCTCAATTATTGATTTAATAATATAACATATTATGATGGATGATCTTGTGATAATAATTGAATCAATAATATAAGAGATATGATGCGACCAATTCATCGTAGCAATAATTGAGTATAAGGTGAATGACTTCTCACGTAAGCATCAATAATCAATACTATGTGCTACTACGCAACCACGCCAGACATCGTATTTTTACTACTAGGGTAGTTCAACAGCTTTAACAGTAACACCTCCGTAGTTATTTTCATAAAGTATTTTTGTCGTTTCCTCAATCCGAAAATAATAATTTCGTTTGTGGGGTCCACTAATGATTGTGTCGTCGTCTGAATATTCCCCGACAAAAGAATATTCTCCCACCAAACGAATATTTTATTACAACTTGCTTACTTTGCAAAATTTATAAATATTACCCACAACTATAACATTATATCAAATTTACTTCATAATATTCAAAAATAATATTTATAGAAAATTTATCTTTATTTATAAAAGTTGGGGTCTTACATATACGACACTATTTACGTATACGACACTATTCACGAATACGACACTATTCACGGAAAAATTAAATTTTCGTTTTTCGTCCAAAATATCTATTATGGATACTAGCTAAAATAAGAATCCTTAATATTTATTCTTTTGTTTCATTTGGATTCTTTCTTTTAAAATATTTTTATCATCCTCATTCTAAATGATGATATAATTGAATATCTTTGGCCTGTAGTGCAAAGATTAATGATTTTTGTAAAATAATGTTTTAGTAGTCCTCACCATTTTTATAAAATAATGTATCAATAATTGTACTGAGGACTTATTTAAGTGTGGATATTGTCTAGATGACAATATTTGTATTTAAACTCACAGTTTTTATGTTGTATTAATAAAGTTGTAGTTGTTTCTGTACCATGTATTTTGACGACTCAAAATGGGTGTTGTATACCTATTTTGGGGGCGTCACAACAAGAGTTTAAAGTACCAAAAAAATAGGTAGAGTAATGAGGGGTAATTTTGAAAAAATTATAATTAATTCTCTTAGATTTGAACAAACGTCAATTAAATAGGGACAAATAAAAAACTCTAAAACGTTATTTAAATAGGGACGAAGGGAGTATTATTTTTGAATTTGGATCGGAGAGATCGAAAGCTACATATATATTTTTCGCTCACTTAATAAATTATTTGAGCCGTTCAAAGTTGGTCGTTTTAGAAAAAAAAATTGTTTCAAAATGTTTGTCATTTATAACTTTTGAGGAGAAAAAAATATTTATTTTTCTATATTACCCCTACATTCTCTCATTGTCCCAAGAAATTCTCTTATTTGTATTAATAGTTTTCAACTTCCAATAAAGAGGTAGTGATGGAATTTCAAATAAATTTTATTTGGTAAATGATACTTTCTTAATCCATACTCCATCCGTTCCTTAATATAAGTCGTTTTAGGGTTGTGCACAAGTATTAAGGTAATGATTGTATATCATTAACTATAATATCAATTGTCTATATTACCCTTGCATTAGAATAAGAGATTGTTATTTATTGAACAAAAAATAGTGAGAGAACCAAAGTTACATTTAATACTTGAGGTAATATTAGAAACTATACCATTAATATTTACTTGAAATTCTCAAACAATTTATATTAAGGAACAGAAATATTTTTCTAAAACGACTTATATTAAGAAACGGAGGAAATATGTCAAAACCTTAAACGTCAATCTTTTAAGAACGAAGGTAGTATATATCATAATGTATTTCTTTCCTACATTAATTAATTAGTTTTGCTTTATGCGAAAAAATCAACAACTTTTTGTGCAAGAGAAATACTATAAATAAATGATTGATTTCATTCCGCATGCATTTATGCATGTTTAATTGAGCATATATATATATACTGTCATGCATCTACTTAATTCTTTCGTTTTTAAATATAAATTGTTTTAAAAGTGTGCACAATTATTAAAGAAATAATTGTATATATAATATTATGGAGTATATAATACTTATCAATCGTCTATATTAATATTCTTGTATTGAAAAAAAAACTGTTATTTGTTGAGATGAGAAAATAGTAAGAGAGGCTAAAGTTATATATATTAGTTTAATACTTGGAATACTATTAAAAATTAAATAATTAATACTTAATTAAAATACTCAAACATCAAATATTAAGAGACAAAAATAATTAATTTTAAAACTGAATGAATAATTTTTAACAATTATGATCAGTTTATTGACATTCTAATTGTAATGATATATAATACTCTACTTAATTATAAACTTTATACTAAAAAAAATCCATTTAACAGCTTTTGTTTTTCTCAGTATCCTATAGAATTTGGGTAAGATCCTTTATTCTTGATCCGGTTTCTACCTTTATTAAAAAGTTTTCCATTTGCATTCAGTCTTACGTTCGTACCCGTGAAGAAGTCCTATGCTGAAATATTATACTACAGTATATAATCAATCCCAACATTAAATTGATAACTAATTCTGTATTGAGTAACACATATACATTAATTAACACATCCTTCTACGTAATTATAATAATATTCACATTCTCTCTAATTTTTTAAATAACAATTATTAATACCCTTACAGATTTTTTATCTCATTTAAATTATTAGTAACTTATAAAAAAAATTAATTTAGTTTAAGTAACATGTTAACGCCAAGATTTTTTGTCACGTCCCAATCACGTAAGACGTCCTGATCCTGCACAGTAAACACGATCAACACCACAAGCTTGACGGCTTGAAATGCCGAGGGGATAAACTTCGGGCGTGAGAATTAGTACATGCTATATCAAGGTTAACAATAGAGGATAGAAAATCTAGTGTATTGAGAGAGAAAAAAAATATCAGTTACCTGTACCTAGAAGACCTCCTTGCTATGATATACTATCAGGCCCGGTTTACCGTGCCACCCACTACCTACTGACACCACCCGTCCCCACGTCCGGTGACTCACCTGCCACTCCACCACCTTTGTTCACGGTTTTCTACCGCCGGCCGAAAATCATCCCATCCACATTAATGATTTGCAGTCAAAAACAGTCAACCATCCTCTTTTTCATCATTGCAAGTCAAAGATGGATATATTTAAATGTATAATGAGTCACCATTGACATTCTCTGGGTCAAATTATTATAAAGATATAACAAAGATAATATAAGAAATAAGCCCAACAACTTTGGGACTTAATAAAGAAAGACCCACAAATTGACGAAAAAGTAAGTACGTCAATCCATTGTAAATGGGTGAAAAATATCAAGACCCAAATTGCCCCTAGTTTTTTATTAAATAGGATATTTAATAGAAAATTATAAATGATTCATGATATTATAGGATTGTAATAGGCCCCAAAATGAAACTTTACCAAAGCCCAACCAGTGAAGGATAAAAATAAAAATAAAACTGAAAAGATGGATTAAAATCGGAAGTCCAATTGAAGGGCCCAATCTGTTAAGTACTTGAAATTTAATCCGGACGCAATCCTTTCAAATTCATGATTATGACTATCAATTAAATGTGCCGCCCTCGATTATTGTGTAACCGTCAATATAAAAGATAAACTTTACCAAATTTAACAGTTTTACCTGCCAATTTGAATTTCGGACCTTTGACCTTTCTTCTTCTCTTCAGAACTTTTCTTCTATTCTCTGCAAAACATCATCAATGGCTTCCCAAGATTCTGAACAAGGTTCACCTCTTCTAGTGACACCGATTAGTGCCGTTCCTCCAAACCTAAGCCCTAACAAGGAAGCTTCGAGCTCTAACCCGACAACTGCAACTCCTACTAAGTATCCAATAACGAAACCCCTTCCCAACCCTTCTGCCTTCTATAGGAGTAAGGAACGATATTTTCATGCCAACACTCCATCAATAGTTACAGAGATTGACTTGAAGAGCATTCGAACTCGATGTCACATTCCGGATACCCATTCGGTGAGAGCTCCCAGATCTGAAGAACGAATGTATCAACGTCCTGAAGGATGGACGGCTGTTCCGGTGACCATTTTGGAGAAGGGGGTTCGGTTCCCTCTCTATGCCTTCATAGTGACTATCTTAGGATTTCTGGGTGTTGGGTTCAGCCAATTAGTACCGAACTCTTACATTCATATCCTCGCATTCATTGCCTTTTGCCACGAGCTAGGTGTCGAACCTACACTCGACTTCTTCTTCACCGTGTACAAGATCATCCAATCCAGAGAGAAAGGATTTAAGACCATAAGCAAGCATCCTTCGAAGACAGGAGAGAAGTTCGAGAGACGTTCGTTAGTAAACACTCCTTCAAGCAATAGGGGATGACATGAGAGGTGGTTTTTCGTCGAAGGACCTGAAATAACCTCTTTACCGAACTGGGCCACTGATGAGAAGACTTCTATTGACTTCAGAGACATTCCTGAAGAACGTGAGGCCGAAATGATAGAACTTTTTGACAATTTCCCGAAGTAGGAATAGAACTATGGACTTTTTTCAAAGCAGGCATGGTTGTATGACCACAAATGTAAGTACGGATTTACTTTATAAATATTTTAAAATTGATGTAATACGGATTCTGATGTAAAGTTGTTAATCTTCTGTAGTAACTTTGATTAAACCATCATCTTCGGAGGTGAAGGACTTGGAGGATTTTCTAGCAGGAAAATCTGTAGAAGTCACTGTTGACCCCCCACAACAGGAAGTCCCATCCGAAGATAACCTGGCAGGAAAAACTGCATAAACCACTACCAAACCTCCTACTAAAATGAAAACTGCTGAAACACCCATTGTCGGACCTCAAACCATCGATCCAGAAGCTGAAGACCTTCTACCAGAAGAGTCTCTTAAGCCTCGTCGAAAAATGAGAGCCGTCCAAAAACCCAAACCAATTTCCATCCCATCAGATTCCGAAGCCCCTTCCAAACCTGAACCAATTGTCAACCCAATACCTGCTCGAAGGAGTTTACTCGATCTATCCGTAGACGAGCGTAAACAGCTCCTCCGAGTCAAGAAATTAAGAACCAAAATTACTCCTTCGACTCCTGACGACCTCAGAGTGTCTTCTTCAATGATCCCCCCCTCTTCAACCCTATTGGATACTCGAGTGGCTAATGAAGAAGAGCAACTCGAGCCCACTGCAACACCATCTCGAAAGAGAAAACAACCATCCAGCAGCCATCCATTATAAGACCCCAACTTTTATAAATAAAGATGAATTTTTCTATAAATATTATTTTTGAATATTATGGAATAAATTTGATATAATGTTATAGTTGTGGGTAATATTTATAAATTTTGCAAAGTAAGCAAGTTGTTATAAAATATTCGTTTGGTGGGGAATATTCTTTTTGTCGGGGAATATTCGATGCACGATTACTCAATCATTAAGTGGACCCCCTAACGGAAGTATTGTCGTAGTTAGAAAAGCGACAAAATTATCTTTCTATAAAAATAACGCATGGAGGTGTTCTAATTAAAAGCATTGAACTACCCATTGGTAAAAGTACGATGTCTGGCGTGGTTGCGTAGTAGCACACGGTATTGATTATTGATCTTACGTGAGAAGTCACTTAGCTATACTCAATTATTCTTCTGATGAATTCTTTGCATCATAACTCTTATATTATTGATTCAATTATTGTCACAAGTATCATCGTATAATATGTTATATTATTAATTGAGGCGACAAGTTATAAATGATTAATAATTGTTGAAAGATTAAAATGTGTTGATTAAAATAAAATGATTTGTGGTAATATTTATTCGATCCTTGATGTATATAAAGAGTCATTATATGAGGCGTTTGTGGTAAGTTGGATTATTTTATGGGGGGCCTATATGTCATCATCTAAGAGTCTCTTCGTCAATAGTAATTACCTTTGTGAATAGTAATTACCTTTGTGAATAAGTAATTACCTTCGTCGATATAGTATTTACCTTATCATCGATAGTAATTACCTTTGTGAATAGTAATTACCTTTGTGAATAGTAATTACCTTCGTCGATATAGTATTTACCTTCATCAATAGTAATTACCTTCGTCAATAGTAATTACCCCTTCGCAAATAGTAGTTGTCCCTTGATATTACCAAGAGTTAAGCGCCTCTTGATTGTTCCAAAGGTTAATTACCCCTTCATGAAATAGTAGTTGTCTCTTCAATATTACCAAGAGTCATTTTGACCCTTCGTTAAGACTCAAGAGCCACCCTCGGTTTTTCTATAAATAGAAAGCTTCATTCCTTCATTATTTCTTACGAATTCATCAAACTCTACAGAGAGAAACTATAGAGAGAAAGAAGAAAAGTATTCTCGCTACTTCACTTTTCCAATATTCGGTTCTTCTAAGGTAGGGAATATTATTTGTTGTACTCGTAAGGGGTGTTATTCTTTCTTATTCATGAAGAGAAGCTGTTGTTATTCCATTTCTTATTATTACATTGGAATAACTTTGTATCGCGTGATTTACCTATACTTGGTGACATTCTTTCTATTATTCATTTGGAACATCCATCGCATGTGTTTTACACCTTGGGACTGGTTAAAATCTTTATTATTACTACTGTTGGAATATCACATGTCGTGTGTTTTACACGGACTGGTTCCATTTTTATTATTCCGTCTTTATTATTCTATCGGAATATCACATCGTCTTTATCTGTAGGACTGCTTCCATCGTTTATTATTCCGCATTTATTATTACGTTGGAACATCCTGCTTGATTGTGAATTTCACGATTTTGGTTCAGTTCGTTATTATTATTCTCATTGGAATAACTTTTGCTCTTGAGGCCTATCGCATGCATGGTGATTTCTTTTGTTATTCCATTCTTTATTATACCCGGTTGGTTAAAACTTTGACTTATACTCCATGAAATTAGTAGATTATCCTTGATATTTGCGTTTCATCCCGGTATCTTTTATGGAAATATTCTTACGATCATTCTTGAATTTTACTCTACAAAATAGTATCGTGTTGACAATTTGGACGTTAATAATTCGGATAAAATAATTCTTGAACTTGTTTTATTGAATTCTTATATCATTGTCATCATCCTCATGTTTATTTATGTTGAAAGTCATACGTGGCTGTAGCAGCGCATAGATGGACTTGGTATGATTATATTAGAGAGACTATTCGTGTAAGACCCCAACTTATTATTAATGAAATTTAATTTTCTCTATTTATTATTTTGAAATAGTAAGGGTTGATTTGATTAATGTGGATAGTTAAGGGTAAAATCATGAAATACTTCAAAATAAGCAAGTGGTTATAAAATATTCATTGTTATTCGGGGAATATTCGTTTGGTCGAGTGGAATATTAAATCTTTGTCGGGGAATATTAAATGCAACAGTATGACCGTGTGTGGGCCCCATGTGAAAGCGATTGGATGAAGAAAAAACGACAAATATAAGTTGGTTAAAAATAATTGGCGTAGTTATTCAGATTAATCTTGTTAAAATACTCGGTGGTTAAAACACAAGAAGGCAGCACGGTATTGCACCAATTATTGATTCTTACGAAGAAGGCACTACTCAATAATGGTTCTGATAATTCTTTATTCAATTATTTTATTGAGTTAATAATTCTCTGCGTTGATATTTTATATTGCTTTTGTTTTGATAATTGTCATTACACGTATTTTTCATTATCGAAGCAATAATTCATATTATCTGAATAATATTATTAGATAACATTATTGGCAATGTCTAGAAAGTTACTGCTCTAAGGAGAGGTTTGGTCACCTAATTGCGGCGCCCGAAGAAAGAGAAATTCTTATTGGAAAGCCCCTCTTTCCAGGAAGCGCACGGTTGTCGATATTGTGATTTCGTAATATTATTTGTGAATAAATAATTATTGATTTATATGATGAGGAAAATATTGATTTTATGTGGATATAGATGGAGAAAATTTTTAATGTGACAATTGTTGAAAATTGAAATTTTATCTTTTTCTGATAAAATAATTCATTTAAATATATTATTATATTTTAATAATATAATAATGGTGATATTTTTACAACGAATGTGGGATATATGAGTATCTGAGGAGGAAGAGTATTTTTGTTGCAATAAATGTTTAAAACATGTTAAACATGTCGGTGGACCCCATTTATTATTTGAAATTTGATTATAGCGCAAGTAAAATCGCCCGTTTGTGGATTTCGGTCAATTTCTATTTGGAATTTGGAAAAACTTTCTTCTGTAAAGTTGTAGAGAATTGAATTTCCTATAAAACTCGCGAGATTCGAATTTTCTGATGAAAGGGCTATTTATTATGAATTATTGAAGTTAGAAGCTAAAATAATTGATTTTGGAAGTTTAAAATATTTAAAATTAGAAAAACGTTTTTTCTTACTTTTTCTAGAATGTGGCATGTGTTTGATGGCTGAAATCAGATTCTAGGCATGTGTAGGAAATTTATATAATTATATTATTAATTTATTAAATTTTTACGCTTTGGTGTTCTAGCAATTTCTATAAATAGGGTCTTGGGTTAGAATTGAAAATCACAATTTAAAGCTGAAGTTTTTCTCTCTATATTATCGAAAGTGTATTCTTGTGAGTATTTTGAGTATACTTTGAGTATTGTTAGGCGGTGCAAGTTCCTTCAAAGACTATATCCTAGTATTCCACCTGTAGAAGTCTTAATCTTTCGAGGTAAGGGATGTTATTTTCTTCTCAAATGATATTATTTCTTCAATATCATTATGCTAAAATATTGGTTGAAACTTTTTATCAAATTTGGAACTTTTTTCATGTATAAGAGTTACTATTCATGAGTTCTTATTCACGAGTTACTATTCACGATTCTTATTCACGAGTTCTTATTCACGAGTACTATTCATGAAGCGTGAAGATGTTTTTTTGGGAAATTTCTATCTTTTGGTGTGAGTTCTTATTCACGATATCTCAAGACTATTCACGATATCTGACATTTATTCAATCGAAAAATAAAATTTCTTCTTTTTGTCCAAAATATCTATTACGGATACTAGCTTTGATCGTATCCATGTTTTGGTCATTCTTGAATTTTACACCACTATGATTATTTTTGAGGTATTTTTGAACATGGATAAAACAAAGCAACGAATCCTTAATCCTTAATCCTTGTCATTTTGTTTCCTTTGGATTCGTTTCTTTAAAAATATTTTTCATCATCCTCGGTCTTAAATGATGATATTATTGAATATCTTTGGCTGTAGTGCAAGATGAATGATTTCTGAAGAATATCTTTGGTAGTAGTGCAAAGATGAGCAGTGTTTAGATGAACATGACAACTTTGATGAATATGTTTTGGCTGTAGTGAAAAGATGAATATTTGATTCAGATGTATATTGATTGATGTTACGAGGGGATAAAAGATGAGCGATGAACTTTTAAATTCATACATAGAAGATAGTAGTTTGCATTCTCTACTTAACTCTTCTAATGAATTATTATTTCAGCTGCGAATATTGATTTAAAATTTGTTGTCTATTGTATTCTATTAGATTTTTCCCTGTTGAAGACTAATGATAATTTGTTGTATATTATCTTAGTCATAAGATTCTTTCTTTGGGCTAGTTGAGCTCACCCTTTTCCTTTTTGTTCCATTTTTCTTCTCGGGAGGTGAGAATATAAGCGTAGTATGCAAGTCGGGGTATGGAATGAAGGTTTTAGAAAGAATTGTTTAGTAGTCCTCACCATTTTTGTAAAATAATGTATCAATAAATGTGATGAGGATTTATTTGAGTATAGATATTATCAGAAGATAATATTTGTATTCAAACTCACAGATTTCTTGTTGTAATAATAAAGTTATAGTTGTTTACATACCATGTATTGACAACTCGAGAATGGGTGATGTATACCTATTTTGGGGGGTGTGTCACAGTTGGTATCAGAGCTTAGGGATATGATCTCTGGCGGAGATCGGGGAATAGAACTAGGAGGGGAGAGACGAGTAAATCCTTCGCTAGTGTGTCCTACCTAAGCTTATTTTTTAGTTGGTCAGTATATAAGGATATTATGTAATATATTGATTTCCTTAATTAACCCTTGTTTTATGACAGTATTTGAGAATGTCGACTGAGAATATTAACAATGGAAATGAGGCCGCGGAGACGCATGTATACTCACCAACGAGGAGAGCGTCTGACAAATGGTGGCAATGTTCCTCTGTGAACAACACCACTGAAAGCGAGATGATGAGCGAGGGGATGTTTAGAAGCTTTTTGCAGTTCATGCAAAATCGCAGACGAGGAGACTCGTGTTCAAAATCTGAGGAGAAATGATAGCAATTCACGGGTTGTCACAAACCACGATTCAAAGAGTTGGGACCACCGAATTTAAGGGAAAGCCAGATCCGATCATGGCGGAAACATGGGTCAAGCAAATTACCAAGATATTCAATGTCTTGGGATGCACGGAAGAACGAAGGTTCCATTCGCCACCTTTATGTTCCGTGGTGAGGCGGAGACTCTTGGTGGGAGATGCGTGAAGCGTACCCATCCGTACCGCACTCGGCATGTCTTGGGAGACATTTTGAAATTATTTAATGACAAATACTTTCACGAAAGTGTTCGTTATATGAAGGAAGTGGAGTTCATCGATTAGAACAAAACAACATGGCGGTGTCTCGATGACGAGGCAAAGTTTGCAGAGTTATCGAGTTTGCACCTCATTTGGTGGAGAATGAGGAGCGTATGACGCTGGATGTTTTTGAGAGGTTTGAAACCCCGGCGTACGACAATATCTCATTTCTAAATTTTTCTCTATTCGATGATGTTGTAAATGAGGGCTCAATTATTAGAAGCGAGATAACTAGTACTATTAAGTCGGTGAGGACTACAACTGAGGATCGTACGGAGATAGCGATCAATGCAGAATAATGATAACCAAATGGAGAAAGAAACAGACGGACAAAATGGTAACCACTCACGGTGGTAATCATGGCCATGAAAATAGAAGAAGCGAGTCGGGAGGAGATTTTAAAAGAGGAGATTTAACAATGACCATGTGAAGACTACGAGTCTTGTGAAGAATCGGTTCTAAGGGAGGAGAAACGACCCCCCGGTCATATGCTACAAATGCGGAAAAAGGGACATATCGGTCAAAGCGCCCACAACAGATTCAAGGTATGCTATAATTGTGGAAAGGAAGGACATATCGCCGAGATTATACGATGGCGAAACCTAGTTCAATGAGGGACGGTGACTCAAAGATATCCCGAGAAAAGTCAAAGTCAACGATTAGGAAGAGCATTTGTTGTATTTGGTCATAATGCGAGAACCCAAACGAGGTGATCACGGGTAAGCTATTTATAAATTCTTGTGAAGTTTATACCTTACTTGATCAATTCTAAGCTACCCATTCATTTATCTCTCTGCATGTGCTCAGCGTTTAAACTTGACTCGGAGAAATTAGACTTTGACCTATCTGTGGAAACTCCATTAGGAGAAACTTTCATCACATCCATTTGTTTATAAATCTTGTTTGATTCAAGTTGGCACCATCACACACACATTGACCTTATCTCTTTAAAGATACTTGCTTTTGATGTGATTTTAGGGATTGATTGGTTAACTACTCATCATGCCAAAATTGATTGTTTTCGTAAGGTTGTTAGTTTTCATATTCCTAACCTTGACTGTTATGCAATTCAAGCAACTAAACCATTAAAATCAATCAACATCATATCTAATCATAAAGCTATTCGTTTATTGAAAAGCGGATGTCAAGCTATCTTAGCCCATGTTATGGATTTGAATAAAGACACGTCAAATTTGAATAATATTCTGTTGTTATTAACTTTCCGACGTATTTCCGAAGAACTTCCGCCTCACCCCAGAGAACGTGAAGTTGAATTCTTTATTGATCTTGAACACGTACAAAGCCCATTTCTAAAATCCCATATCGAATGGCTCTATTGAACTTCGAGGAGTTAAAGGTCCAACTACGAGGAATTGTTGGACATCGGTTTCGATCATTCGATCTAGTACATCTCCTTGGGGTGCTCTGTTTTATTGGTAAAGAAGAAAGAGCGGGAGTATGCGACTTTGTATTGACTATCTCGGAATTGAACCATGTCACCATCAAGAATAGGTATCCTCTACCTCGTATTGATGACTTGTTTGACCGATTGCTGAGAGGGCACAATTCTTTTCAAAAATCGATCTTCGATTCGGATATCATCAATTTGAAGATTAGAGGCGAGGATATTCCAAAGCGCGCTTTAGAACTCGATGCGGGCATTATGAATTCTTAGTCATGTCTTTTGACCGAATAATGCTCCCTATGGCTTTCATGGATATGATGAACCAAAAGTATTCAAGTAATATTTGGATCGGTTTGTTGTTGTCTTTATTGATGACATCCTTATATATTCCAAAAGTCGTGAAGATCATGATCACCATTTGAAATTTGGTACTCCAAAGGCTTCGTGAAAACAAACTATATGCCAAATTGAAGAAATGCGAGTTACGGCGAGGAAGTAGCATTCCTTGGGCACGTGGTGTCGAAACATGGAGTATGTCGGTTGATCCCGTGAAGATTGAAGCAATACAAAGTTGGGAGAGCAGCCAAGTCGGTGGATTGAAATCACGTAGCTTTTTTGGGCTTAATTGGTTATTATCGGAGATTCGTGGAAGGGTTTTCTCGAATCGCTACTCCATTAACTTCACTAACTTCGGAAGGATACAAAATTCGTTTGGAGCAAAGAATGAGAGAAAAGTTTCAAGAGCTTAAGAGGAGACTTATTTTAAGACTGTTTCTAACAATACCATCCGGTTCGGATGGATTTGTTATCTCTGATGATGCTTGAGTGCAAAGGGTTAGGATGTGTTCTCGCGGCGTGGGAAAGTCATAGCCTATGCCTCGCGACAACTTAAAAGAGTATGAGAGGAATTATCCTACTCATGATCTAGAGAGTTAGTGATCGATCGTTTTCGCTTAAAGATATGGAGGCACTATCTATATGGGGAGAAAGTGGAGATATATTCGGACCATAAAAGCCTTAAATATTTCTTCACTCAAAAAAGAACTCAACATGCGGCGGTGACGTTGGCTCGAGCTATTGAAAGACTACGACCACACTATTCAATACCATCCTGGAAAGCGAAGCATGATAATTGACGCGTTGAGTAGAAGATCATATGCGGGAATGAGTGCGATGATGTTAAGTATAATGCGTGAGAGCCAACTTTAATAGAAAAAAGTTAAGGTTGCTCAAGCCACCAGGCCGGGAACGATGCGTATGAAGAAGAAAGTACAAGAAGGAGCTATTCCTAAGCGAGAATTGATGAAGAAGGAATACTTGAGTCCACTCTAGACTTTGTGTTCTAACGACTCGATTTGAAGTACAAGATTATGATGGAGGCACACAATACACCATTTGCAATCCATCCTGGAAGTACTAAAATGTATCGTGATCTTGACATACATTTTGGTGGAACAATATGAAGAGAGAGATTGCAAAGTTTATCTCGATGTGTTTAACTTGTCAACGTAAAAAGCGAACATCTGGTACCTAAGGGTCCGTTGCAACCACTTGAGATTCGAAATGGAAGTGGGAACACATTACCATGGATTTCGTTACGGGTCTTCCTACGGTTTCTCAAGGCATCAATGATATTTGGGTTATTGTTGATAGATTAACCAAGTACGCTTCATTTCTTGCCGACATCGGAGACTTATTCCTTGAACGTCTTGCTAATATACGTGACGTGAATGAGATTGTGAGGTTGCATGGCATGCCAAGTATCAATAGTTTCGGATCGTGACCCAAGATTCACTTCAAGATTTTGGGTTAGCTTGCAAAAAGCTATGGGCACGGATTTACAATTCAGTTCGGCATACCATCCTCAAACGAACGGACAATCAGAAAGGACTATTCAAACTCTTGAAGATTTATTAAGACTCTGTGTCCTAGACTTCAAGGCGGTTGGGATAAGTATTTACCATTGGTAGAATTCTCCTACAACAACAACGTTATCGTGCAAGTATAGGTGTGGCTCCATTTGAAGCATTATATGGACGAAAGTGTCGCTCTCCAAAGGTATGTTGGGACGAGGTGGGTGAAGCAACATTGTTAGGACCCGAAGTTAAATACGTATGACTACGAAAAGATCCAAATGATTCGACAAGCGTATACAAATGGCACAAGATCGACAAAAGAGTTATGCGGATCTTCATCGAAAGGACGTGGAATTTAGTGTGGGGATCATGTATTGTTGTGTGTTGCTCATGGAAGGAGTAACAAGATTTGGGAAGAGAGGAAAGCTCAATCCACGATTTATTGGTCCATTTCAAATTCTTGACCGAAGTAGGAAATGTAGCCTATAGACTCGCGTTACCTCAAAGTATGTCTCGTGTTCATAATGTGTTTCAGAGATATCGTGCTTCGTAAATATATGAAAGACCCAAACCATGTTATTGAGTTAGAACCGGACGAGATAGCCAAGACTTAACGTATGAGGAGGTACTGTCAAGATCTTAGATAGGAAGGAGCATGTCCTACAATGAAAGGTCATACCACAAGTTAAAGTTTTGTGGAGGAATCATGCTTATAGAGAAATGACACGAGGAATGGAAAGCGAAAATGAAAGCGAGGTATCCTCACCTTTTCAAAAACACCAGTCGTAAGTCAATTTCGAGGACGAAATTTCATAAGGAGGGAGGTTGTAAGACCCCAACTTATTATTAATGAAATTTAATTTTCTATTTATTATTTTGAAATAGTAAGGGTTGATTTGATTAATGTGGATAGTTAAGGGTAAAATCGTAAATAATTCAAAATAAGAAGTGGATATAAAATATTCATTGTTGTGCCGGGAATATTCGTTTGGTCGTGGAATATTAAATGCTGTGGGGAATATTCGTATGACCGGTATGACCATGTGTGGGCCCCATGTGAAAGCGATTGGATGAAGAAAAGCGACAAATATAAGTTGGTTAAAAATAACAGGCGTAGTTTTTACCAAATTATCTTTGTTAAAATACTAAATTGGTTAAAACACAAGAAGATACTGTTGCGGTATTGCACCAATTATTGATTCTTACGTGAAGAAGGCACTACTCAATAATGGTTACGATGTAATTCTTATTCGATTATTTTATTGAGTTAATAATTCTTTGTGTTGATATTTTATATTCTTTGTTGTTTGATAATTGTCATTACATCGTGATTTTTCATTATCGAAGCAATAATTCATATTATCGAATAATATTATTAGATAACATTATTGGCAATGTCTAGAAAGTTACATCTAAGGAGAGGTTTGGTCACCTAATTGCTTGCCAGATGAGGAGAAATTCTTATTGGAAGCCCCTGCTTTCTGAGGAGCGCACGGTTGTCGATATTGTGATTCTCATAATATTATTTGTGAATAAATAATTATTGATTCATATGATGAGAAAAATATTAATTTTATGTGGATATAGATGGAGAAAAATTTTAATGTGACAATTGTTGAAAATTGAAATTTTATCTTTTACGATAAAATAATTCATTTAAATATATTATTATATTTTAATAATATAATAATGGTGATATTTTTACAACGAATGTGGGATATATGAGTATACAAGGAGGAAGAGTATTTTTGTTGCAATAAATGTTTAAAACATGTTAAACATGTCGGTGGACCCCATTTATTGGTGAAATTTGATTATAGCCGTAAAATCGCCTTGGTTTGTGGATTTTGGTCAATTTCTATTTGGAATTTGGAAAAACTTTCTTCTGTAAAGTTGTAGAGAATTGAATTTCCTATAAAAATCGCGAGATTGAATTTTCTGATGAAAGGGCTATTTATTATGAATTATTGAAGTTAGAAGCTCAAAATAATTGATTTTGGAAGTTTAAAATATTTAAAATTAGAAAAACGTTTTTCTTACTTTTTTCTAGAATGTGGCATGTGTTTGATGGCTGAAATCAGATTCTAGGCATGTGTAGGAAATTTATATAATTATATTATTAATTTATTAAATTTTACGCTTTGTGTGTTAAGCAATTTCTATAAATAGGGTCTTGGGTTAGAATTGAAAATCACACCTTTGAAGCTGAAGTTTTTTCTCTCTATATTATCGGCGTATTCTTGTGAGTATTTTGAGTATACTTTGAGTATTGTTAGGCGTGCAAGTTCCTTGACTTTATATCCAGATATTCATTTAGAAATCTTAATCTTTCGAGGTAAGGGATGTTATTTTCTTCTCAAATGATATTATTTCTTCAATATCATTATGCTAAAATATTGGTTGAAACTTTTTATCAAATTTAGAACTTTTTCATGTCGGGGTTCTTATTCATGAGTTCTTATTCACGAATTACTTATTCACGAGTTCTATTATTCAAGTCTTATTATTCATTAAGCGTGAAGATGTTTTTTGGGAAATTTCTATCTTTTGGTGTGAGAGTTTATTCACGTATCTTGACTATTCACGATATCTGAGACTATTCATGAAAAATAAAATTTCTTCTTTTTGTCCAAAATATCTATTACGGATACTAGCTTTGATCGTATCCATGTTTTGGTCATTCTTGAATTTTACACCACTATGATTATTTTTGAGGTATTTTGAACATGGATAAAACAAAGTACGAATCCTTAATCCTTAATCCTTGTCATTTTGTTTTCTTTGGATTCGTTTCTTTAAAAATATTTTTCATCATCCTCGATCTTAAATGATGATATTATTGAATATCTTTGGCTGTAGTGCAAAGATGAATGATTTCTGAAGAATATCTTTGGTAGTAGTGCAAAGATGAGCAGTGTTTAGATGAACATGACCAATGATGAATATCTTTGGCACAGTAGTGCAAAGATGAATATTTGATTCGGATGTATATTGATTGATGTTACGGGGATAAAAGATGAGCGATGAACTTTTAAATTCATACATAGAAGATAGTAGTTTGCATTCTCTACTTAACTCTTCTAATGAATTATTATTTCATTGCGAATATTGATTTAAAATTTGTTGTCTATTGTATTCTATTAGATTTTCCCAGTTGAAAACTAACGGTAATTTGTTGTATATTATCTTAGTCATAATATTCTTTCTTTGGGCTAGTTGAGCTCACCCTTTTCCTTTTTGTTCCATTTTTCTTCTCGGGAGGCGAGAATATATAGCGAAAGCAGGTGGGGTATGGAATGAAGGTTTTAGAAAGAATTGTTTAGTAGTCCTCACCATTTTTGTAAAATAATGTATCAATAAATGTGATGAGGATTTATTTGAGTATAGATATTGTCTAGAAGATAATATTTGTATTCAAACACACAGTTTTACTGTTGTAATAATAAAGTTATAGTTGTTTCTGTACCATGTATTGATAACTCAGAATGGGTGATGTATACCTATTTTGGGGGCGTCACAATTCGGTGTAATCATGACCGTAATGTTACAAATGATGTGATTAAAGTCATCTGTGGCCTGTAGTGCATAGATGGACTTGGTATGATTATGATTGAGAGACTATTGATTGTAATCATTTAATAGTAATGTTACAAATGATGTGATAAAAATCCTCATTGGTAGTAGTGCATTGATGGGCGATTGTTGGCATGATCATGACCATTAATGAATACACAACTATATTCTTGGCACATGAGCATGAATAATTGTGGTCGTGATACTAAAGAATATCCTTGGCCGTAGTGAAGGGGTGATTCGATGATGTGGAATATTTATTAAAGTTGAGTCTCATCTATAACAGTGATGAAAAACCTTTTAAATCATAAAAGATAGTAGATTTTATTTTCTACTTGACTCTTTTTAATGGATTCTTTGGTTCATTTGTAGTTAAACTTGATGTTCATTATATTTTATCAGTTTAACACTGTTGTAGGCTAATGATAATTTATTCTGCATTATCTTAGTCATAATATTTCTTACTGAGCTAGTTGAGCTCACCCTTTTCTTTCTTTATTCTCTTGAAATGAGAATATATAAATGGGACGAGACGAAGGAGAGCGGAGTAATGGTCCAGAGGATAGCATTAGTAGTCCTCACTATTACGTGAAATAGTGTGATAATAATTGTAATGAGGACTCCTTTTGAGTTTGTATAATATCTAGTAGACAATATTTGTATTCAAACTCACGGTTTATGTCGTTGCATACCCTGAGCAGTTATATTAGTAAGTTGTATTTAAATTCTGTACCATGTATCTGACTACCCAAGATGGGTTATGTATATCTAATTTTGGGGGCGTCACATCCAGACTTAATTTCGGCACCTTCACCAGTTCGGGACCCCACTCTAGTCCGATCTCCTTCTCCCAAGAATATATACATGGATCCTTCTCCAACCCGTAACCAACCTATGCCTTCCCCCCCAAGGCCTTCATCACAAGAATTTCAGAATGAGGCAATTGGAGCACCGACCTTATGGCCTCGGTTAAATGCCAATTTTCCCTTTCATCTTTTTGATGCCTTCGTCCGAGAAACCGACGATCACCGATTTGATAATCATTCGAATGGGAATTTCCTTGATGAAGGCATGCGTTATTTGGCAAAGGTAAGTGATAGTTTTATTGGTTATACATTTATTTTCTTGTTTAAATATATGAAATTGACTAGATACTATAAATATATGCAGACAAATGTAGTCTTCGGGCGTTTACGTCCCAGACATATAAATGCTGAATCCGATGAGGAGGCTAGAAAAAGGGAAAATAACATGTTGAAGGCGTCGTTGGCCCGCGAGAGGAGTGAACACGAAAATGCTCTTCATACTAATAAAAGCCTTCAGAGGGAACTTGCCCAAACCAAAGAGGGTCTGAGGAAGTCCCAGGATGAGCTGGTCTCAGTTAAGGAAGAAATGAAGGCGACGAAAGCCAGCGAACAGAAGTTGGCTGATATGAACGTCCGTTTTGTTGAGGAGACCGAAGCACTAAAAGCTAACATTGAAGAACTGGTTGCAGCCAACCAAAACCTGACGCTGCAAGTTAACAGTCTTCAGGTGAAGGCTAGTGAAGAAAAGGAAAAACATTCATCCAAGCGCCGTAAACTTCGTCATAAGTTGAAAGCCTTAAGGGATCGAAATCCTCCTTTGACTGAAGAGATGCGTAAGCAAATACAGGTGGACTATCGTACGTCTGATGAGCTTGGTGCATAAATTTTGAAGGTATACTATGAAGGGTACGAAGCCTACCGAAGTCGAGGCAAGGAAAAACTGGCTGCAACTCAATTGGATCCATCCCTTCTTGACTCCGAAAATGAAGGTGCTGCTTGAGTCTGATATTGCTTCGTTTTAGTTTTTAGGACTTCTGTCTTTCATTGTTTTCGGAATTGTTTAAAAATTTTGTTGTAAATAAATTTAAGTGAACTTGTTTAAATGTTAATGAAATTTCAATTTTCTTTACCATGACTTCTGTTTACTTCATTTTTTTGTTAATAATTCAGAATTAATGATCTTGAATGAGCTTAACTTAACTATGAATCAGATAAGGCATATAATAGTTAAATTAAGAAACGAAATGAGCTGAATTCAATGAACTGAACTGAATGAATCGAACTCAACACTTGAACAAAATAAAGTAGTGTATACTTATCATTTCCGAAGTGTGAGGTAGGTCGTGTACAAGGTGAATTCGGCTGATCCTCCTCATACCATCAAGATCTTGTTTACCACTCGGGGTAGAACAAGTATATAAGGACATTTGTTTACCACTCGGGGTAGAACAATTTTATAGGGACCATGAAATTTGTTCACCACTCGTGGTAGAACAAATTCATAAAGACACTCCTGACAAAAAGGCTACCATCGAATGGTCAGCGAGTCCGACCATACCTCCTTACTTCGGTGCATATTGATCTACCACTCGCGGTAAAAGCAATATTAAAAGGACCATGGAATTTGTTTACCACGCAGGGTAAAACAAATTCATAAGGACACACCTGACGATAAAACTGCCATCGAATGGTCAGCTAGTTCACCCGAACCTCTATACACCGATGAAGTTTGCCTACCACGAAGGGCCTGACAAATTCATAAGGACACACCTTCCAAAAAGGCTACCATCGAATGGTCAGCGAGTCCACCCCGTCCTCCTTACACCATAGTGAATTCTGGACCAATGAAGAGAAGATCAATATTATGGAAAATGAATCTTTTATTAATAAGGATCTAAACATTTACAGACTTCCGGGACATTGACTCGATCTCTACTGAAAATACTTTAGAAGTCTACCAGCGTGCCAAGTGTTCTTGATCTCGGATCCATCCAATGCCCTTAACCGATAAGTTCCTGGTTTCGGAACTTCAACTACTTCGTATGTCTAACAATTCCTGCAGTTGGGTCTTTAACTCCTGAAGTTCAATAGGAGCCATTCGATATGGGGCTTTGGAAATGGGTTTTGTCTTAGGGTTCAAGGTCGATACAAAATTCAATTTCACGCCTGGGGTAGGCCAGGAAGTTCTTCGGGGAATACGTCAGGGAATTTATTAACAATAGAAATATCATTCAAAACTGACGTATTTTTGTTTAGATCCGTGACATGAGCTAAGAAAGCTTGACATCCGTTTTTCAATAAACGAATAGCTTTATGGCTTGAGATGACTGTGATTGATTTTAATGGTTTGGTCGCTTGAATTTGCATAATAGGTTGATTAGGAATATGAAAGCTAACAACCTTACGAAAACAATCAATTTTTGCATGATAATTAGTTAACCAATCAATCCCTAGAATCGCGTCAAATGCAAGTATTTTCAATGAAATAAGATCGACAGGTAATATGAGGGTACCGATTTGAACCAAACAAGACTTATAAATAGTGGATGTAATAAAGGTTTCTCCCAATGGAGTTTCCAAAGATAAGTCATAGTGTAATTTCTCCGGAGTCAAATTTAATCGTTGAGCGCAAGTAGGAGAAATAAAAGAATGGGTAGAACCAGTATCAAATAAAGTATAGACTTCGCTAAAGTTTATGATAAGCTTACCCGTGATGACCTCATTCGGGTTCCTTGCTTTCGGGAGGTCACAACAAACGCTTCTCCTCAGACTACCGGCTTTGATTTTTTTCGGGGACGGCCTTTGGTGCCTCTATTCGCTGAACTTGTCTTTGGTGAGCGACAAAATCGGGCTAAGTGGCTTTCTTCCACAATTATAACATGCTTTTGGACGACATCGTGTAGATTTGGACTAATGTGTCCTCCCTCTCGCATTTGAAGCATATGATAGGTGGTCTTTCTCCTTCCTTAACAACTGGTCTTTGGTACGACGTCTTTCCATCATTGTTGAATCTCTCTTCTTGAAATGTCCATTCTTATTGTTTTGGCCCGATTATTACCAAAGTGGTTACCGGTTTTACCGTTAATTCCTCCACGCCTTTTGTCACCGCTTCACGATCGCTTGCTCTCATTAGTATTATCATTTTTAATTTACCGCTTTCTCTTTTGGTTGCGTTGACTCGTTATCATATTCTACTAATCGAGCCCTATTTACAATATCTGAATACAAACACGCTTTATGAGAAATAAGATGTTGACGTATCTCGACTTTAAACTCTTTAAAACATTAGCGTCATTTCTCTTCATTATCCACCAAGTGGGGACAAACCAAGGACAAACTCGGCAAACTTTACTTCGATCGCGACACACGGTCATATTATTACATTCCAACTTGATGAACTCCACCTCCTTCATATGATTGAATACTTTCTGGAAAGTACTTATCGTTTAATAGTTCTGGAACTTCTCCCAAGACATTTTCGGTCTTGGCGTGTTGAGTACGCTTTTCCGATTCCCACCGATGAATCTGCCTCTCCTCGCAACATAAAAGGCGTGAAAGGAACCTTTTGCTTTTCTTGAACATCCCAAGACATCAAATATCTTGGTGATCTCGCTTTATCCATGCTTCCGCCTTAAGTGGTTTTGGCTCTCCAATAAACTCCGGTGGTCCCAGCTCCTTCGAATCTGCTTTTAGCGGTGGACTGTTCGAGAGTTTCAGTGTTTCCACCTATATTTTGGACGGAGCCGTTCTCGTCAACATTACATGAATTGCATAAAGCCTCTGAACATTCCATCATTCATCATTTGGTGGGTTGTTGTTGTTTGCGTGAGGATTGTCGCCCTCGATGCATTATTATCCCGATTATTGATATGTGGTGAATCAACGATCGCCTGTGCTCCATTGCTATTCTCAACATTCTCGAATGTCATTTCAGATACTGCCACAAAACAAAAGGTTAATTGACATGTAACATATCATCCCTATATTCTGACCGACCAATTAAATACCAATTAAACTTAGGTAGGTCATACTAGCGAAGGAATTCCCCGTCTCTCCCCTCCTAGTTCTATTCTCACATCTTAGCCAGGGATCATATCCCTAAGCTTTGATACCAACTGTAACGCCCCCAAAAATAGGTATACATCACCCATCTTGAGTCGCCAGATACATGGTACAAAATTCAAATACAACTTAATAATACAACTGTCGTGTACAATTCGACAAAACATAAACTGTGAGTTTGAATACAAATATTGTCTACTAGAGAGTATACAAACTCAAAAGAAGTCCTCATTACAATTATTGTCACACTATTTAACAGAATAGTGAGGACTACTAATACTATCATCCTTCCATCACTCCGCTCCCGCACTCGTCCCCCACTATATTCTCATTTTTCAAGAGAACGGTGAAAGAAAGAGTGAGCTCAACTAGCCCAAAGAAGAAATATTATGACTAAGATAACGATAATAAAATTATCATTAGCCTTAAAAGCGATTGTTAAACCGATACAATATATCAAACATAAAGTTTAGCTGCGGTAAACAAACAATCCATTAGAAGAGTCAAGAGAATAAAATCTACCATCTTCTATAGTTTAAAAGGTTTTCATGACTTTTATCATGAGAGACTCTTTTTAATAAATAGTTCACATCATCGAATCACCCCTTCACTACGGCCAAGGATATTCTTAAGAGTATCACGACCACAAATTATCCATACACTACTGACTCAGACATTCGTGTATTCATTAATGGTCATGATCATGCCAACATTTGTCCATCAATGCGCTATGTGCCAATGAGGACTTTTACCACATCATTTATAACATTACGGCCATGATTATACCGAATAATCCTGGCCATAATCATACCAAGTCCATCTATGCACTAAAGCCACAGATGACTTTCAACATAATATAAACATGAGGATGATGACAATGATATAAGAATTCAATAAAATAAGTTCAAGAATTAATTTATCCAGAACTAATAACGCCCAAATTGTCAACATGATATCGCTTTCAGAGAGTAAAATTCAAGAATGATCGAAAAATATTTCCATGAAAAGAGATCTTTGGATGAAGCGCAAATATCAAGGATATTCCACTAATTTCATGGAGTATAGAAGTCAAAACTTTAACCAACCGAGTATAATAACGAATGGAATAACAAAAGAAATCACCACACGATGCGGTGCTTCAGATGTACAAAGTTATTCCAATATATTAATAAAGTAACTAACGGAACGGTCGGGCAAAATTCGCACCAACAGGATGTTCCAACAAAATAATAATAAAGATAGAACCCAGTCCAACAGTAAATGCACGTATTGTGATATTCAATGAATAATAATAATAAAAAAGCGACCAGTCCCACAGAACGCCTTGCAGATGTGATATTCCAATGTAATAATAATAAAGACGGAATATTGAAGAATGTCACCAAGTATAGGTATTCACAGACAATCTTTGGTTATTCAAAGAGAATAATAAAGAATGAAATAATGTAAGTATGTCACCAATTAGAAAGAAGGAATACCCCTAACGAGTACAACAAATAATATCCCTTACCGTAAAAGAAACTGAATATAAGAGTAGGGAAGGAGCAGAATACTTTTTCTATATCTTCTCTATAATTTCTCTCTCTAGAGTTTCAGTGAATTCGTAAGAAATAATGAAGGACTGAGCTTCTATTTATAGAAGAATGGACTGAATAGTAACTAATTCATGAATGGTCCAGATTGATTTACTTTTAATCGGACGGTCCATATCTAAAGCAAAATCTTTTAAATAAAATATAATATATAATATATTATATATATATAACATTAGATTTAAGTTCACTAAAGAACAATTTGGCGAGTGTCACGGATGAATTAATTCGCATGCAAGCTATATACATATAATCCCATCGACATTATATATATATATATATATATATATATATATATTATAATCATACCATACCAATCCCTCCCGACAAATCAATTCTTTCTTCTCCTTAAGTCAATCTTCACATGTTAAATATATATTATATATTATATATATATATATATATATATAATATTACAACACCTATCAAATTCTCCACCACTCAAAATCAATTTATAATAAAACAACCAACATTATCCATCAAACATTCCACTTTTCTACCAAAACCCACTACCACACACACACTCCTACACACACGTTTATATATATATATATATATATATATATATATATATATACTTTATAACTTCTGTGACGCCCCCAAAATAGGTCCATTCCACAACCCATTCTGAGTCGCCAAATACATGGTACAGAAACAACTACAACTTTATTAATACAACATAAAAACTGTGAGTTTAAATACAAATATTGTCATCTAGACAATATCCACACTCAAATAAGTCCTCATTACAATTATTAATACACTATTTTACAGAATAGTGAAAACTACTAGAACAACTTCTAGAACCATCATTCCACACCCCGACTAGTACTCGCTACATTCTCGCCTCTTGAGAAGAAAAATGGAACAACAAGGAAAAGGGTGAGCTCAACTAGCCCAGTAAAGAATATTATGACTAAGATAATATAGAACAAATTATCATTAGTCCTCAACAGCGGAAATAATAATTCATTAGAAGAGTTAAGTAGAGAATGCAAACTACTATCTTCTATATATGAATTTAAAAGTTCATCGTCAATATTTTATCCCTGTAACATCAATCAATATATATCCGGAATCAAATATTCATCTTTGCACTACTGGTGCCAAAGATATTCATCACGGGTCATGTTCATCTAAACACATGTTCATCTTCGCACTACGGGCCAAAGATATTAATCGATCGATCGTGTTCATCTAAACACTGTTCATCTTTGCACTACGGACAAAGATATTCATCAAGAAATCATTCATCTTTGCACTCATGCATCAAAGATATTCAATAATATCACCATTTAGGATGATGATGATGAAAATATTTTAAAGAAAAGCGAATCCAATGAAACAAAAGAACAAGTATTAAGGATTCGTACTTTAAATAATCCAAGTTCAAAAATACTTCATAAATAACAGATTGGAGTAAAATTCAAGAATGAATATCAAAACATAGATCCAATCAAAGATAGAAATCATAACAGCAATCTTGGACACACGAAAAGAAAATTTAATTTTTACGTGAATAGGGTCGATTCGTGAATGAAAGGTCAGATATCGTGAAATAAGGCCAGTACACGTGAATAAGTAACTCCAACACCAAAAGATAGAAATTTCACAAAAAATATCATCATACTTCGTGAATAGTACTCATGAATAAGAACTCGTGAATAGTAACTCATGAATAGTAACTCGTGAATAAGAACTTTCATGAATAAGTAACTCGACATGAAAAAGTTTCAAATTTGATAAAATTTTCAACCAACATTCGGCATAATGATATTGAAGAAATAATATCATTTTAGAAGAAAATAACCTCCTTACCTGAAGAAAGAATAAGACTTACGGTGGAATCTTTGGATATAGTCTTTGAAAGAACTCAGACCAGTATAGCAATACTCAAAGTACTAAAATACTCACAAAAATACTCGATATTATAGATAGAGAAATAGAGAGAAAACTTGAGTTTACGGTGTGATTTTCAATTTAACCTAAGACCCTATTTATAGAAAAATGCTTAGAACACCAAAGCGAGAAAATTTAATAAAATATTAATATATATTATAAATTTCCTTAGCCCAACTTTGAAGATCTGAATTCAGATAATTTATAACACATGTGAGCCCACTAATTGCACAAAAATGTTTTTCTCAAAATAATTAACTAAAACTCCCAAAAATCAATTATTTTGAACTTCAATAATTCATAACAAATAGCCCTTTTGTCATAAAATTTGAATCTCATGAATTTTATAGAAAATTCAATTTCTACAACTTTGCGTAAGAAAGTTTTTCCAAATTCCAAATGTAAATTGACCGAAATCCACATACTGAGATGATTTCTGTGCTATAATCAAATTTCGGTCAAGAAATGGGGTCCGCACACACAAAACATGTGTTAAACAACTTTTCAACAAAAATACTCTTCCTCCTCATATACTCATATATCCCACATTCATTGTAAAAATATTACCATTATTATATTATTAAAATATAATAATAAATTATTTTATCAGAAAAGATAAAATATCATTTTTTAACAATTGTCACTTTAAAAATTTTCTCCATCTATATCCACATAAAATCAATATTTTCCTCATCATATAAATCAATAATTAATTATTCACAAATAATATTACAGTAATCACAAGATCTTGACAACCGTGACGCGTTCAAGAAAGAGGAGGCTTTCCAATAAGAATTTCTCCTTACTGGCGCGCAATTAGGTGACCAAACCTCTCCTTAGACAGAACTTTCTAGACATTGCCAATAATGTTTTCTAATAATATTATTCAGATAATATGAATTATTGCTTCGATAATGGAAAATACTGTGTAGTGACAATTATTGAAACAACAGTAATATAAAAAAAAATTAACGTAGCAATTATTGAATCAATAAAATAAAATATCGAATGAGAATTAATTCGTAACAATTATTGAGTAAAGTGCCTTTTACGTAAGAATCAATAATTAGTGCAATACTGGTGTCTTTCTTCATGCAACAACGCCAGACATCGTGTTTTAACCGGGTATTCCAACAAGATTAACGATAACAACTACACTGTTATTTATAAACAACTTATACTTGTCATTTTCTTCATCCAATCGCTTTTTAGTTATGGGGCCCATTAAAGACTACGCTGCAAATGCATTTAATATTCCCGACAAAGAAAAATATTCCACGACCAAACGAATATTCAGAGATAAAATGAATATTTTATAACCACCGCTTATTTAAAATATTTTCATGATTTTACCCATAACTAACCATATTAATCAAATCAACCCTTACTATTTCAAAATAATAAATAGAGGAAAATAAATTTCATTTATTAAAAATTTGGGGTCTTACAACTTCCTTCCGATAATTTTGAAAAATGAGTGAGTGAGAATCTAAATAATAAGTAATAAAATACCTCATAAAAATTACCTCAATATTTTTAACAACATTTATCATCATTATTATAATTCACAATATTAATCGACCAGGTCGTTCCTAGAAAAGAGGGGGCTTTCCAATAAGGATTTCTCCCTATTGGCGCGCAATTAGGTGACCAAATCTCTCATTGACAGAACTTCTAGACATCGTTAATATTGCAAATAATAACATTAATAACTCTGTCATCTCAATTATTGATTTAATAATATATAAAATATTGACAATAATTGAATCAAATAACGTGAGATACTACGCAAAGAATTATCTTTGTAGCAATAATTGAACAAAACCGAGTGACTTCTCACGTAAGCATCAATAATCAAAACCGTAGTGTCTTCTTTGTGCGAACCACGATATTATCAGTACTTTTAACACCGGGTGTTTCAACAAGATTAACGATAAAACTTCCGCCAATTATTTTCATAAAGTATTTTTGTCATTTTCTCAACCCGACAATAATTCCGTTGTGGGGTCCACCAATGATTTGTCATTGCATTTAATATTCCCTGTTAAAATGAATATTTCAGACCAATCGAATATTATATAACAACTTGCGTACTTTGCACAATTTATAAATATTACCCACAACTATAACATTATATCAAATTCACTCCATAATATTCAAAAATGACATTTATAGTAAATTCATCTTTATTCATAAAAGTTGGGGTCTTACACATACGATCCTTAGCAGAAATATGTTGAACAGACGGGATCACATCCCTCGGCTGTCCTTCTGGTGTATCTGCTCTACTCTTCCCCATCGCTTATAACGTAGAACAAATAACTATTTGTAATTGGAAACTCTTGAACACTAGAACTCAGCCCTCCTTCTAGCGCCAATGTTAACGCCAAGATCTTTTGTCACGTCCCAATCACGTAAGACATCCTGATCCTGCACAGTAAACACGATCAACACCACATGCTTGACGGCTTCGACCGTCGGGGGATAACTCATGCGTGAGAATTAGTACAGGCTATATCAAGGTTAACAATGGAGGATAGAAAATCTAGTGTATTGAGAGAGAAAAAAAATATCAGTTACTTGTACCTAGAAGACTCATCATTCATGATATGATATAGGCGGGTTCGTACACCCACTACCCTCTCGACACCACCCATCCCACGTCCAGGGTGTGACTCATTTGCCACTCCATCACATTTGTTCACTGTTTTCTACCGCCGGCCGAAAATCATCCCATCCACATTAATGATTTGTAGTCAAAAATAGTCAACCATCCTCTTTTTCATCATTGCAAGTCAAAGATGGATATATTTAAATGTATAATGGGTCAGCCCATTGACCAGGTCCAGTATTATAAAGATATAACAAAGATAATATAAGGAATAAGCCCAACAACTTTGGGACTTAATAGCAAAGACCCCACAAATTGACCAAATAAGTAGGACCAATCCATTAGGCCCAATAGGTGAAATATCATGACCCAACATAACATATATTTTTTATATTTTTTGTATAAGTGATCATACAAATTAATATTAAGAATTCTAAATTAAATTACTAATGGAGATGTACTAATTAGAGTGATTGAGTATGTTGATGGTTTAGTTTTAGGTGCTTAACAAAAAAAAATATGATTTAAATTTTTAGTTTCATATTATGATTATTATATATTAAATTTTCTTGAGTATATGTCAAAATTTGGAATGTTTATGATTTTGATAACATTTTTTAGTATATAGTTGGTGTTGTTTTGTGCAATGTTGAATAAAAGAAAATATAATAATATTTATTACAACCACTATCTTGTAAAAAGATTTTCTTTTAATAATTTTTTTTTTTTTTTTTTGAATAACAACATTTGTTATTGTAAATAATTATGCCCAAATGTGAATTATGTTTAGTTTAATATTTGACAAAAATAATTAATATAATTTTAATACTTTTCATATGAATAATAAGATTTATTCTATAATAATAAGTTTGTTAATTTTACGTAAATTGTAATATTTGGGAAAAATAATTATTATTATTTTTATGTTAATTTGTACTTTTTAGGGATATTAAAGTTTTAACTTTTAATTACAAAAATATATATTTGAATGTATATTACGTAAATTTTAATCTTTGAAGAATTTAATTAGTAAAAAGTATATGACTTTATTTTCTTGATAAAATGAATATTTGTTATTTTTTGATATTTATGTTATTTATTGCACACGTTTATAACTTAATTAATTAGATAAAGTTAATTGAAAATTATACTATACAAATTATATTTAATGTATATATTAAACATTATAATTTGATGAGTGCATGTATTGGATATTATATTAAAAATATTTTGAATATTAGTTGGTCAACTATATATATTAGAGTAATAAATATTACATATTGTACATTAGAAGGATACTCACGGTTATTTAAAAACTAAAAAAAATGACAAGTATTATTATAATTAATTATGTCAAAGGATGTCCGTGTATTTTACTCTTTGTTTATAATAACACATTTCAATTTCACAAACTCTCCTAACTAAAGGGCATCCGATTGATTCCAAACAGTTTATAATAAACGGTATATAAAAAAATAGTTATAATTTATGTAGAGTTGAGAGTGTATTTTAGAACCCTTTATTAAAAAGTTTTATACATTTATAACCTCTACTATATATATATATATATATATATATATATAAAATGTGAGTAATTTAATTTTATCTAAATTTGAAATGTCTGAAATAAAGTTTCGAACAAAAAAGAGAGTTGCCAAGTAAAGCTAGGTTGTAAATAAAATTCTCCATTATACAAATTATATGGAGTGGAACGGAAAGGTCTTAGGTGGGATTTGATTTATCGAATAGAAATTTGATATATATAATGTAATAGTCTATGTAATATAACAAAGTTAGTTATAATATATAATAATAATATGTTATTATAATTTATTTGTTTGCTTATTTCTTGATATTTGTAAAGTTATTGTAATATTATTATATTAATTATGTTCAAAATTATTTCTGGTACATTAAATTATATAATTGCATGCAATTAATAAAAGTAAATTGTACATAAAAATATCAAATTAGTTGTAATTCATATTGTTTTGTTGTTTTATAAATTAGTTATAATAGGTCAATATATTAATTAAAAAATGTAATTAAAAACTTAAAAATTGATTTATTAATTTATTACATTCATAATAAAGTAATACATATAATAAGTAAATTAAACTTAATAAATATTACATTAATGTAATAATTAATTGTATTATAAAGCTATTAGATTAATTTAACTCGAACCAAACTCCACCTTAGTGTAATGTCCAAATCAGCATATATATATAGAATATATATTCTTAGTGTAGGCATCTCAAGCTTTGCCGCATGACAAATAGTGCCGACAGAATCGTGACCTCACAGGTCTTTACGCTAAACAAATCTAATAGTGGGCCCCAATAATCGGAGCCTGCATTTCACGCGCCCCAATTTCATTGTTTGCTCTTTCCACTCTCGTGGCGGCGCAGCTCAAAATATTTCAATTAAAACTTCGTAGCATACAGAATATATCTACACAACACATTTATGAAAATATTCAGTTATACAGTATTATAGGAGTATAATTTATATATCCGGTCCAACTAATTTCCTGTAGTAACGGTTATTTTTACAGGAGAAGTACTATTTTTCATATATAAATATTTGATATTTTTGTATGTTTTTTTCTTATATAAAAGTGAAATTAATTGTATACGGATAACAATATAAAAATATCAAAAATTCATAATAAGATATAAGTTTCCTATTTTTTTATATCTCATTCTATAAATACCCAAACAACTCCTCTTCAATGTATCCTCAAAAGCAATAGCTGGCTCCTGTATTGTCTATTGATCTGTTTTCATAATTCCCCTACTCAAAACCTCATCAGATCAAACATGAGAACAAATACAGAAAGCCTATGGGTTTTGGCTTTAGCTTCAAAATGCAAATCTTGCATTTCAATAAATTTGATATACTTTGTTTTAATCTCTGGTGTAGCTTGGTTTATCATGAGCTTAATTTACTGGGCTCACCCAGGTGGTCCAGCTTGGGGCAAGTATAAATGGAGAAAAACCACCTCCTCTTCTTTTTTTGCTGATAAGGCCACCATACCAGGCCCGAAGGGAGTTCCATTTATAGGGAGCATGAGTCTCATGGGTGGTTTAGCCCACCACAAGATTGCAGCCATGGCTAAAGCTTGTGGAGCCAACCGGCTCATGGCTTTTAGCCTTGGAGAAACAAGAGTCATCGTTACATGTAATCCAGACGTAGCTAAAGAGATTCTCAACAGCTCCGTCTTTGCAGATCGACCCGTCAAGGAATCGGCTTACAGCTTAATGTTCAACAGAGCTATCGGTTTCGCTCCTTATGGCGTTTACTGGCGCACCCTCAGGAGAATTGCCGCCACTCATTTGTTCTGTCCCAAGCAAATCAAAGCCTCCGAGGCTCAAAGGTTCGATATCGCTCGTCAAATGGCGGCAATGTTTAGCGGTGACAATGAAAAAGGTATGACAATCAATGTTCGGGAGGCTTTAAAAACGGCTTCCCTTAATAATATGATGTGCTCTGTATTTGGACGAAAATATCATCTTGATTCCTGCAATACTGATGCTGGAGAGCTAAGGAAGCTAGTTGATGAAGGATATGAGCTTTTGGGTACACTCAACTGGTCCGACCACCTTCCTTGGTTATCCCATTTTGACCCTCAGAAAATCCGGGTCAGGTGCTCCAATCTGGTTCCCAAGGTGAACCGGTTCGTCAGTAGGATTATCTCTGAACATCGTGCTGATCAGACGGGTGGTGGTCTAAACTTAAACCGCGATTTTGTGGACGTTTTACTCTCTCTTCAAGGCCGTGAACAACTATCAGACTCTGACATGATTGCTGTGCTTTGGGTAAGCATTAATATTAGTAATTTGTTTGAAAATTTCATAATAAAGTTGATATTATCATAAGGTCACTATCAGTTATAAGCTTGCAACCTGAGCTCGCAGTGGTAGCTAGCTAGCACATTTGATGACTATAAGGTTACAACTTGCAAGTTTCCTTTATATATATATATATATATATATATATATATATATATATATATATATATTTAAAAGGTTGATCAGAAAGTTGGCAGAAGTATTAATTTGGTCCGGTCTGGTCAGGTCAATAATAAGTGAAATATTAGTAGTAAGCAGTTGTTTACTTTATATTATTAATTAAGTGGTTGGCTTATGAATTTTTGATTGGTTAAATGAATTATATATATTTACAGGAAATGATATTCAGAGGAACTGATACAGTGGCGGTTTTGGTAGAGTGGGTGCTAGCCAGGATGGTGCTTCATCCTGATGTTCAATCAAGGGTCCATGACGAATTGGACACGATAGTTGGGAGGTCACGTGCGGTCTCGGAGGCCGATATTGCAACCATGGTGTATTTACCGGCAGTAGTAAAAGAAGTAGTAAGGTTACACCCGCCGGGGCCATTGCTGTCGTGGGCCCGGCTGGCAATTACCGACACCACCGTGGATGATTACCATGTTCCAGCCGGGACCACCGCGATGGTGAACATGTGGGCCATTACAAGGGACCCAGATGTGTGGAAGGACCCACTGGCATTTAAGCCGGAGAGGTTTGTGAATGAGGGGATGGGGATGGAGTTGTCAGTGATGGGGTCTGACCTTAGGCTGGCACCATTTGGGGCCGGGAGGCGGACATGTCCTGGTAAAGCACTTGGGTTGACCACGGTCAACTTTTGGGTGGCATCTCTTTTGCAGGAGTTCAAGTGGGGTGGTTCAGGGGATTTGTCGGAGGTACTAAAACTTTCGTGCGAGATGGCTAACCCACTCGTAGCTAAGGTGCAACCAAGGCGCACACCAAGTTTAGCGTGTTAGGCTTATACAATATGGTAAAACAGTGGAACAAATGTGCAGGATAGGGGTTGCCTATCTTACTTTTGTATTTGTCTCTTTGATGTATATAAAATAAATGTTCAAACTATATTCACGAGTATTAAGTAGTAGTATATATATATATGTCATATATACTATTTTATAAATTGTATTTGTATTTAAATCTTTGATGTATATAAATATTATTTCAAACTATCTTTATTTATGAGTATATATTAAGTAGTAGTAGTATCAATAATTTATAAAATATCTCTCAATCTGTTTAACATTATTCTCATTTAAATCTTCTTTGTCTCTCTCTCATTTATTTTGGAAATGCAACTTCTGTAGTAGTATTTTTCAATCCTTATATATACTACTCCACTACTACTTGTATGACTTTACAATAATACATACTCCATGCACTCTCTAAGAAAAGCTAGCCTTCATTCAACCGAATATATATATATATATATATATATATATATATATATATATATATATTCTTTTAAGAATACTAACTACTAGTATTTGTTTTAAATCGGAGAATATAAAGGCCAAACAGGAGTTAATTAAATTTGAACATGTAATTTCTTACGTTTCACCAACCAACCAAGTTAATTTTTTACCTTTTATATGCAAATTAAGTAGAATAATGCAATGCATGTTAAATGTTGAGGTAATAATTAAAACATGGAGTATAAAAGAAAGACACGTTTTAATTTGTTGGCGACTAAAATGGGTTTCGATTAGTCATGAGACTATATAGTATAGTATAGTATAGTATAGTATATATATAAGTAGGAGTATTAATCATGTTCCAACCTTTTTGGGGATTATTAATTACAGGTAGACCTACGTTACTTTAATAATAATAATAATAATAATAATAATATTAGATTGAAATTTTGTATATATTTTATGCTCGATGCTGTTATGTTTTGAAGAGAAACAAACAACCTCACAAGTCACAACTACACAATTCATTTAAGGAGGGGAGGGGAGGGGAGGGGAGGGGAGGGGAGGTTACAGACAATATCTGAATATTAACCAACCATTAAACCCTCATCCAAACTCCTAATGTAATCGAAATAGCTACTACTGTACTATCAAAGAACCGGAAGACCAATTATATATATCATATCATACAAATAAATTACTAGTAGTACTATAAGTTAGGCCAGCTAGGCTGCATTAATTAATAATTTAGTTGAATGAAAATAAGTTCAACCTAGCTTTCATTTGCAGACCCTCAATAATTTGTCCTGCAAAAAAAGAAAATCATTTACGCAAGTATATACTTATAATCTAAGTTAAGCTGTTTTGTTGGAGGAAACCAATCTCAACCTAGTCTCACTCAATAATTTGTTCTCCCCCTCACACGTGATTTTTTCTCTTAATATCTAATTATGATGATCGATTCCTCAATAATTCAGAGAAGGAATTAAGTAACACTTTCATATGGAGACTGCCTGCCTAGTCAAAATATTAAATTTCATTGCAACTAGTTAGTTATACACTGTTTGTCCTAAACAAGAAAATAAATATTAACAAAGGTATCACTCTAATTCAAATTTATAATTACATATTATATATATATATATATATATATATATATATATATATATATATATATATTAACAACAGCTAGTATATGTTCGGTGCTACATATATTTATAATTTATCGGTATACATAGTGTAGCCGCGCGTATACATCAGGTAAGAGTGGAAGGTTGACTTTGATAAATCATAATTTAACATAAAAAACTAAAGTCACTAAACCCATTTTTTGTCCGATTGCATGTTTTAAAATGCGTCTGAAATTATGTCTTATATATAACATAAACAATAATACTATTATCACATAAAATGATAACATAAAGATCATATATTGATGACATGATAATATGTGATTTGTTGTTGACATGACCCACTTAACTTAATAATAAATCACATACTGTCAAGTCAGCAGTACGTGATTCTTATGTTATCATAATAATATTATTTTAACATAAAACAGGTTTATAAATACCGGAGTAATACGAACACTTCACCCTCAATGATATTCATAAACATAAACCTGACAACATTAACTAAATTATTTAGTGACACAACCCAATAATTATAGGGATTAGCATACTAAATTGTCCAAAAGAAGAAACTTGGAAAAAACTAAACCCCTCAAGATATAAATAGCCAGAGAGAAAGAGCGCAGTACACTTATTTGTATAAGAATCAATAAAATTTTAACAAAATAAAAATACGAGAGATAAAAAAGATGAGTCGGTGCACAATTATTAAGGGCATATTTTAATTATGTGTTTTTAGTTGTATGAGAAAAATGGCAAATAGCCCAAGTCATTAGGTCATTCATGTATATTAGTCATTCATTCTTAATTTCTCCCATATGAGACTTCATTTCACTCACTTGTGATATTATACTAACAATATTGGGAATATCCGGCTCACCTATATGAAACTACATTTTGACCCAAAAAGTTAATTTATTAGGTATATGGTCCATTAAATTAAGTGTATATATTTCATTTAGTTTATGTTAAGACGTGGACAATGCCATTAAGACAATACAGAGACATAAGAGCAGTGACAATGATGTAATTCAACAATATATATAGACCCTCCATATCTCTCTCAAATTAAACAAGTACATGAAAAAGACCTCCCAACTGCACTGTAGTTAAATGAGCTAGGTACGTGTAGTTTGTCTGTAAAAACAGGGATGACGACTCAAATAAGAAAATCTAAAAACGACCCAACAGCGAAGAAGATGATGGAGGATGACTTCCCATGTTTGGATAAGGAACAATGAAGCTCAATATAACATTTCAGTCACTATTACTGGGACGCATTCATTTGTTTTTAAACAATGGAGTCTTGGAGACAAAGCTTCTGGACAATACAAATTAAAAACCAAATTATATTGGTCGATTGAATTGACCAATGAATTATGTTTATAATTAAACATGCTGTTAAGAGAGAGATATATAGGACCACTTTAGAATTGACTGAATCAAGTGTTAGCATGCAGTCAAGAAATTTGTAGATCAAGTGCTTTTGGTTGGTAGTAGTAACTAGTTAGGATAGGATAGGATATGATATGATATGATCGAGTAAGATACATGAAATCTCCCTCTGTTTAATGATGTGAAACGCAACAGAGTTTCCATCACTAGAAAGCAAGCAATGATATTGCAGCTACTGGTGAAAAAAAGCCATTTAGTTCAATGGTGTTTCAACAGGTTTAGAATTTCAGGTAGCTAGGCCTGTCATGTCGTCAACATAACCGCATCTAATTACTAATTTAGTACTTAGTAGATAAGGATGCATTATGAGGTGCCAAGTGAATTTCAAACCTCACTATCTGTCATAATATTTAAACTCTTCAAGATCCCAAAAATCACGCCCGGTTGAGATGTACTAATCACACAGGGTAATACACTTACTTTTCATTGTGCCCCATTATTAGCAAAGAAAATTTAGACACCGATGCATGATACAACCAATCGTTATTTTTGTTCTAGTAATGACTCTTCCACTAATGAAAAAGAGGGACCAAAGTTCCGATAGACAATGGATGGATGGACTCTACAATCATTTCGTAGTACTAAGATGGATGAAAATGCTACCAAGCACATCCTGTATCATTCACTCTTCACAACACAGATTCGTTTAACTTTCAACTTTGTTTATCAGAAGGATTTGAATGAGTACATATCCATACTAATTAATACAAGATCATGCATGATTAACATGTTAATTCTATTTATCTTTCTCACCTGTACAAAGGACATGCATTAGTTTTTTAATACACTATTAAGAAAATCAAAAGAAATCTTTCAGTCTTTTTCCGCAACAAGTGTGTTCTCTTAAAAGACCGATGCAAGTAAAAGTTTAGATCAAGGCAAGTCAAAGAGTATCCTACACTAAAACTTGTAATAACTGCTTCGACTTTGTGTACAGTCTCTATACTTTATATACATGAATATTAATATATGCTTGAAAAAATAGGGTCCGCATGAACATCACTGAACCAATAATGTCTAAAAATCATTGTGGCCAGTTAATAGCTGCATCAATAATTCTTGCACTAATATTGCAGCTTAATTGTTCCTTAATATATTGCATGTGTGTGTATGGATGAGAATTATTCCTAAAAGAGGACAAAAAAAATGCAATTACAGATCAAACATGCAACAAAGAAACGTCATAACAGATGAAATGTGAAGAAGTGAAATGTTCACTAACCTAGAATGCTGTTTATGCGAACATCCAAGATTGCCAACGAGCTTATGCGAGTTGGGTGGTTAGTTTCTGCTGGATCTCCACTTTTTACAGTTTCAATACTACCTGCAATGGAGCAAAAGTACAAGTGAACTTAGTACGCTTACAGAACAACGCATAGATTTGTAACAAATAAGCAGTAATTCGATTTCAACCTTCAATCTAGTTTTGCTTGTTTGTGTGTATACACAACTCCCTGCTTCTTCCTTGATTCCTGAGCTATCCACCTAAAAAAGGATGGTAGTTCCAACTAATCGTGTAAAGTGTAATACCTTACTACCATCAGAAGCCCAAATTTGGTACCACAACAAAAATCCTACACACAAAATGCAAGTGGACGAACATACACCGACTTTACTCTTGCACCTTTTCCATTTCACGTAATGCATGATTTAATTTATGCTTGCTCAATATGGTTCTTGAGACAGGAAACTGCAAAATTATCTCACAATGTTTTGGGGTTTGGCGGTTTCCTGATAAACAAAACCTTTCGTTCAGTGTTTCAAGTTAAATTCAATTGCATCTTAACGAAGCAGAAATAAGTTCAAGTTCTGTCGTCAAGACCCTATTTGCTGAAAACGCCTGCATGCCTTTTAACTTTCAAATCACAGCCAATTTAACTTCTTATCTGCGCTTGACAAAGCAGCTCTTAGGCAAAGATGGAATTTTATTTATTTACTTATTTATTTTTGCTTTTATCTGTTAGCTAACAAATGCATATAGAATACTGCCCACTGAGAACATAAAGGCTCTGCTATTCATCTTTTTTAATCTCCAACACAACATTCTGAAAGATTAAATCACAACATAACAATGGGATACCAAGAATTCAAAATTCTTTCCATGGCATATAACACTAAAATCACTGATATAATAAGCTTGAGCTTCTTACTTATTGAAGACAACAACATAACAAACGGTACAAGTCATGTTCAATGAGAAATCGAGTGTCTCTGTTCAAAGCTTTAGGTTGCGAGCTCCCTACTTGAATAGTCCGTGTCTAATCTTTTTTAGAAATGTGATAGAGACCATAAGCTAATGCAACGATCAACAAGGGTACCAAGAATTGAAAGATCTCCAACGATTTTGGAGTAGAAGTTCGTATTGGCGCCGAACCATCTACTGAAGTTTGATTGTACTGGTGTTTCCCCGGAAGAGTGGAGGTATCAAGGTCGCCAATGTAATAACTTTTTAACATGCCTGTTGCTTCCTCACTGTGGTTAACATCATCAAAATCATCCGTCGCATCTTTTCCTGCAAAATTGCACATAAAATATCATTCATACCTGACATATCATTGAATATTTACTGATGTGACAAATAAGAAAGTCGCCAAATTGAGAATAGTTACTGAGCTTTGTAAAACGAGATCTGAAGATCTTACCGGTTGCTGTTAGCAAAATTTCATCACCACCAGGATGATCATCAAGAAATGGGGTCACATCGTACACCTAATGCAAAGATTTTATCCATACAAGTTAACACGATTATATATACATGCACAACAAAAATCACCCACATAAAGAGCAACTGCAGCCAGCAAACACAGGATTTTTCACAAACTTGTTTTGCAAGCTGTTAATGCTTTTACGAGATGTTCCTATATACAAATGAATAAAAACAAACTTCCGGTCTGAGCATTTGGTTTCCAGAAGAATTTTAGCAGTATTCAATAACTAGATCGATGTAATCTAGATTCTAGAATAATATTAGTATCTAAAATGAATTCACAAATACTATACAAGCACGCAGATATTAATGGATAATAGAATATCATACAGCCACACAAACATATATCAGCATATACTTATAAAAAACCAATGAATCACTGTTCATTACTAGTTGTATATTAATGTTTTCCCCATCTGGTGTCAGGCAAAAAGAATCTTACTGACCAACTAGCAGTAGTACATCAAAAACAAAAAAAGAACCTTCCTCCAAGAAAAAAAGAGGGGAAAACAAAAGCTCCAATAGGCTACTTAAAGGTACCTTAACCAAACTGAACCAATAACCAAAAAGAAATGAATTTAGTAAAGGACTTGCATTTCTATAGAAATGAACTAAACCGTTATTCCTCTCTCAATACACATTTATGCATCGAAACAGAACTGCTGAGGAGCATTTATTTCCTTTTCCAACCTTTCCACCTCAAACTTTAAAATGAGATATTGAGATGTTATTAAGATCCTAGGAAAAATTCAAATATGTTCCTTTCTCTTACAATGAGATGGAACCACAGAGAGAGAGAAAAAAAATTTATATATTGTATTGATGTCTGGTAATCTATGGTCCTATGAGAACCATGCCACAAAGTGGAGTAGAAGACATTAAATATACCCAGTCAAAACCTAAACCGTAAAGTATAAAGTTTTGGTCAACCATAATTGGGACTACCAAATACCAATCAAATTCAAAGTCGGTACAAAGCTAGGCAATTAGGCATGGCTCACTATTCTATTGTCATTTTTGTTCACTCTTCTCTCTCTCTCCTCTGCTATTTCTTACTCACTTAAGCATTGGAGAGTCTCCTGATCTTCATAGTATCACCAAAAAACTACCTGTACGTCAACTGTTATAGTTGTCCTGTCTATTATCTGACTACACAAAGAATTATAGCTACTCTGTACTATATTGTATATGTTGGTACTCGTAATTGACCTTTCGGACATCACCTGCTCTCCGCTTTATTTTCTTGCTCTCAACTCATTGTAAAGCCTATATAAATGATGTTTTGTCTGCATAACATATATGGGTGCCATCCATGTGCACTTCACTGCTAACAGAAAAAGGAGAAATTTTGCACCACCAAGACACACAACAACTACCATTATTGTATCACGGTTATATCTCCTCTCTTATGTTCTCCACATCAAGTTCCCATGTGAGGGTAGGCATTAGTATCACTTGTCTAGCATCAACTAGGAAAAAACCCAACCGAAGTAGTGTATATGCCTCGAGGGACCTCTATACTCTGTCATAGGCTTTAATGTTGGATGTTTTACCTGTAACTTTAACACTTGCCGTGAAAACACAATTTATGAGTAACTGAAACATAAAAACACTTAGTTGGCATCATATTAACTATCTTGACATATCATAACTTTCTTTATAGCTTCTCAAGGCGAAAGATTGCAAAACAAGCACAACAAAAGTGATGATGGTCAGGACAAGGTAGATTGTTGGTTTAATTGATTAATTGCAATCAAAACATACCAAAGCACAACAAAAGTGATGGTCAGACAAGGTAGATTGTTGGTTTAATTGATTAATTGTGTATTCATAAAGATAGATTCAAAATTGGGTTCTATGTCTATGCGTCCCTCAGTCCATCTTCATTTTCGGGATGTCCAAAAATGAGAACCCACTTTCAAAACTCGAATTTCTTGAAAAGTTAAGTTTGTTTTAACCTTGGGCATTGGTTATGCTAAGCATAGACTTTCCAGAATATATTTGGCTTTCAACAATGTACCATCATTTTATTAATTGAAAAAAATATAATTACAACGTAAAGTCATTTGGGACAGAGGCATGAAACATTGTTAGCATAAGATAATTTTACAACAAAAAAAAAATTCCTCTTTTGGAATTCTACTCTCAATCGGGTAATTAGTAATACTCCCTTTGTCCAGATCCCCATTAAAAGTCAAAACATTTAAGAAAATTTAACTCCGATACAACCGAGGTGCAAGACTAAACACTAATTGAAAGATATGAGATCTAATATCTTGACTTGTAGTGCAGATTCATCTATCAGAAAGTAAAGATAGAGTCTTGATTTGGGATGGAGTGAGTAATAACTTCTTTTCACTCGAGTCAAACTTCCTAAAACAAAAGGGGTAAATTTTACCTATAAAACAAATAATACTAATAAATAAGAAGCAAGAGAATAATCTTAATGTAGAGCTTTTGGGATCCTTCACGAAGTAGCAGTAATGAGCTAATTAAAACAAGATTCAAATAAATATCCCACTAAGCAGAAAAGAAGTAAAGAAGTTTGGAAAAGAAAAGACTGAACACAAAAAAATAGAAAAGAAAAGAAAAGAAAAAAGAAGAAGAAAAAGCTGACCTTGCCAGAGATGATAAGCCAGCAATCAAATTTCTTGTTGTGTTTAGCGACCTCCTCAAAGGTAATAAGCTGGTCATGTGTTGAACCCATCTTGCTCCCACCACCAAAAACACTTCCCTTTCCTTTGGAATCAAATCCCCAAAAAGCAAAAAGAGAATGAATCCCACAAGTTTGAATGCTCAATCAATGGAAATGGACTAGTAATTTAAGTGTAGAGAAAAGAAATGAATCAGACATGAGAGAGAGAAACACGAGCGTACCTGAGTAAGCTCTTCGGAATGGAGAATGGTTAGTTGGGGGTGGCTTCGTTCGATCCAAGATTTGTCTGCTCAACTTGTAATTTAAGACGTACTTGGTCAATTCTGTACACCCATTTTCATTTTCATTTTCATTTTCATTTTCTGGCTGGCTGGCGGGCGGGCGGGCTACTGCGGGTGTTTAATATTAGTAGCACATTAAAGTTTTTGTAAAACATCAAGGCCTTTCTTACATAGTCTTATATTATATTATATTTTGGGCCGGTCCGGTTCGTCACTTACTACTGAAATATTTGCTCTTTGTTATAAAATTATACATAGTGTACGGATGTCTAGATACATTCTTACCAATGTCTAGATACATTCCTACCCCTCTTTATTGTAATGAACTTTAAGCTTTATAACTCTCATATCCTTTAAGGTTTGAAACTCATGACCTTTGAGTTTTGTAACCTCTTAGTATTGATATCCTTGTACCATAAATAGTAGCATTGTTAAGAGAATGGGTTAGAGACATACAATTACAATATATGAAATGAGAATGCTCTTCTCCCTTAATCATCATCTTTGTTTTTTTTTGATTTTAGTAATATTTTATAACACGTTATCAGCACGAGTTGCTCATCACCTTCATCTTGAAGATAATTATTTTTGGTTTAAAATAGAAGAAGGTATAACTCTCTCTCTCTCTATGTGTGTTTGAGTATTGCATGGTCATCATGCATGCATGTACTATTTTTTTTTCTTTTATGATAATTATTCTATGCATGTGATCACAAATAATTCAATTATTCTGAAAAAAAATCAACAAACATGCAAACAAATATGATGGTTAATTTCATATGCAGTTGTTGTTTATTTTTACTTCACTTTTTCACAAATCTTTGTATTTATAACAGAACTATTTAACAGTTGTTATGTAAACTATTTAATTTTGGTTGTCTCATCAAGAGTGTTTTAGATTTTTTAAAGCAATACATTACATAGATTCGATGTCATTGGTGTTTAGCTTTTTGTGTGGTGTGGTTATGTTTTAGTGTTTAATGACTTTATCACAGTTTATCATATAGTCCTATTAACGTGTGTTAGACTATCTATTTATATGTTAGTAGATTTTGTTGTTTTGCTATATATTGGTTCATTTTTAGAACTTGTTTCTTATTTCTATTCGCGCTTTCACGCTTGGATAGCATTACAAATGGAGTGTACTTTATTATGTTTAAGGTTGTGGCTGCTTTAACACATACGTGTATATCAATGTTTGATAAGGTCTTGTTATAAATTATATTGTTCACTAGTTACACACTATTTAGTGTGCTACTACTTTATAGTGTTGTATTATGCGTACTTTTCACTACTACTACTGATGTTAAATTAAGTTTAGTTATTTAATATTCAAATTTTATAAATTTGAATTTGTTGTCCTTGATTTATATCGAGCAAGAATTATTTGTAATGGAATCTTGATGCTAAGATTCATATAAAGGCAAAGAATCTTGGAAATACAATTAAAGTTGACAATCATGCATCCCTGCAGGATCATGCAAAATTAATTATTTTTATTCGCTATCATCTCCATGAAAAAAAATATATTGATAAAGACATGTTTGAAAACAAATATTTACTATATATTTCATGCCTCGAATATGCTCCTGTAGTAGCAATATTGTGAGTGTAAGTTCATAATATATTCCCTGAAGCGATAAAGGAAATTATATTCCTAGAAGTGATATCATTTCTTTCTAGGGTCAGATAAAATAATGAGTTTTCTTTGAAAAATCAACAATCTCGCCGATCGATTCTATTACATTCCCTGAAGTGAATGGAACCTCATTTGATTATCATAGAAGAAATTATAGTTATAGTTGTGGTAGTGGACTTGAAAAGAACAATCAATATTAAAAAGGAATGTACCTGTCGTACTCCTAAACATTTGATAGATTTGTACCAAGACTCCATAAAAGAAAAGGAAATAGAATGATCCTGAAGATCCCATGAATTATTTTGACTTTTCAAATGGAGTGGATATAACTAATTTTGATATCTATGGTTTCCTTGATGATATGTTGATAAATGTTCATACCAATTAATTATTTTTTTTCATTATATTATGACATTATCATAAGTATTTTTATTATATGTTTTATTTATGTTTCAAGTAATAAAGTTAAATTTATATTTTGCATATATGAAGTTGTATGGGCCAGAAGCTCATCAAACTTAATTAAAGGCTATAGAAGAGCGATTATTCATCAAACATAATTGAAGACTCTTGAAGAGTAGTGATTATTCATCAAATTTAATTAAAGTCTCTGTGTGATGACCCCAAAATAGGTCCATTCCATCCAACCCATTCTGAGTCGCCAAATACATAGTACAAAAATAAATACAACTTCAGTAATACAATTGTCGTGCAAAATACGACAACACATATACTGTGAGTTTGAATACAACTATTGTCTAATAGACAGTATAAAAACTCAAAAGGGGTCCTCATTATAATTATTGATACGCTATTTCACGTATAGTGAAGACTACTAATGCAACCATCCGGACCATTAATCCATTCCCACTAGTCCCAAATTTATATTCTCATTTCAAGAGAACGGTGAAAGAAAGGGTGAGCTCAACTAGCCCAAGAAGAAAATATTATGACTAAGATAATGTACAACAAATTATCATTAGTCTTCAACAGGAAAAATCGATAAAATATAATAGTACAACAAGTTTTAGATCAACAATCGCAATGAAACAACAATCTATTAGTAAGAGTTAAGTAGAGAATGAGTTCTACTATCTTCTAAGATTTAAAAGTCCATCATCAATATTTTATCCCTATAACAACAATCAATATACATCTTTAATCAAATATTCATCTGCAGCACTACAGCCAAAGATATTCATTTGTATCACCGGGTTAAGTCATGTTCATCTTTGCACTACGGACCAAAGATATTCATCAGGTAATCATTCATCTTTGCACTACAGGCCAAAGATATTCAGTAATATCATCATTTAGGACTGAGGATGATGAAAAATATGTTAAAGAAACGAATCCAGTGAAACAAAATAACAAATATTAGAGATTCGTATCACAGTTTATCCAAGATCAATAATACTCCATAATAACCAATTTTGAAACAAAATTCAAGAATAAAGATCAAAACATGGATACAATCAAATATAGTAACCATAATAGACATCTTGGACAAAAAGGAGAAAATTTCATTTTTTGATGAATAGTCAGATTCGTGAATAAAGTGTCGATACGTGAATAAGGCCAGATCGTGAATAGTAATCCCGACACAAAAAGTTCCAAATTTGATAAAAAGTTTAGACTAATATTTTGGCATAATGATATTGAAGAAATAATATCACTTACGAAAAAAATAACATCCCTTACCTCAAAAAGATAATACTTTTGGCTGGAATACTGGATATAGTGCTGAAGGAAGTTGCACCGTATAGCAACACTCAAGGTATCAAAATACCCACAAGAATACGCTCGATAATATAGAGATAGAAAGAGAGAAAACTTATGAATTCTGGTGTGATTTTCAATTCTAACTAAGCACCCTATTTATAGGAAAATGCTTAGAACGCCATAGAAGACTAACTAACTACCGACGACGCTTTTACTTGCTATTATTGCCACCCACCACATTTGAAATTCAATTGAGCACATTTCTCACCAACCAATTCTAGAATATTCCAAAATATTTTATCATTTAAACAATAATCGTAAACTTTAATAATTCATAGAAAATAGCCCGCTTATCGAAAAAATACTAATATTATGTCCATTCCACATTTAAATCGAATTCTCTAAAACTTTGTAGCTTTGAGTTTTTCCAAATTCCAAACAAAAAAAATACCAAATCCACAAACGGATGATTTTTAAATACTTCAATCGACAAAATAATCGATAAAATATCTCAAAGATTAATTCCTTCATTAATAACCACATAAATAAATCCATCATTTATATCAACATAAAATAAATATTTCCTTATCATATGAATCAATAATTAATTATTCACAAATAATATTACGTAATCACATTTACGACAACCAAACATGCTCCTGGGAAAGATGGGGCTTCCGATAAGGATTTCTCCTTCATTGGCCGCAATTAGGTGACCAAACCTCTCCTCGATGTAACTTTCTAAACATTGCCAATAATGCTATCTAATAATATTATTCAAATAATATGAATTATTGATCCGATAATGGAGATCTTGTGCAATGACAATTATTGAACAACAATAAAATAAAATATCAACGCAAAGAATTATTGAATCAATAAAATAAAATATTGAACAATAACTCGTGACAATTATCGAGTAGTGCCTTCTTACGTAAGGATCAATAATTCAACAATATCATGTAATCCGTGCCATTCAAGCAACCACGCCAGACATCGTATTTTAACCACCGGGTATTCCAATGATCTTAATTCAGAATAACTACGCCGTTATTCAATTTTGTCATTTTCTTCATTCGATAGTTATCCGTTATGGGGCCCATAAATGGTGCCGTGTCCGCATAAATATTCTCCAAACGTAAAGAATATTCTACGACCAAACGAATATTCCCCGATAATTTAATATTTTATAACCACATGCTTATTTTGCAAAATTTGCACATTTCACCCATAACCAAAGTATTATATCAAATTAATACCTTATTATTCACAATAAAAAAATAAAGGAAATTTGATTTTATTCATTAAAAAGTCGGGGTCTTACAACCTCCCCTCCTTATGAAATTTCGTCCTCGAAATTGACGTATGTACCTGGTGTTTCGAAAAGGTGAGGATACCTCGCTTTCATTTTTGATTCCAACTCCCAGGTCCTTTCTTCAATAGCATGGTTTCTCCACAAAACCTTAACTTGTGGTGTAACCTTCGTGCGTAGGACATGCTCTTTCCTATCCAAGATCTTGACAGGTACCTCCTCGTACGTTAAATCTTCGGTTATCTCGTCTGGTTCTAACGCAATAATGTGGCTTGGGTCGTTCACATATTTACGTAACATCGATACGTGAAAAATATTATGAACACGCGACATACTTAGTGTTAAGGCGAGTCTATAGGCCACAGTTCCTACTTGATCGAGGATTTCTATCAGGAATAAATATGTGAATGATATTCCTATTTAATATATGATTTGATTATGATATATATATGAATGAATATGCAAGTATGCTTGCATGAAGAAAAGCTGTAAAGTCCTTTGATAGATAATAAAAATATATGTACAAGGACTTAGAATGAATTGATCAAATATGTTAGGTTGATCCTACATAAGCAAAAACAATTTTTGTGAAGTCCTTAAAAGAAATGATGTACAAGGATAATAATATATAGAAAGATCAAGCATGTTAGGTTGATCTTATGTTGTAATAGATAAAGCTTCATTCGATCGTCGAAAGCATCGCACCAAAAGTCGTAGTCCGCCAGAGAGTCGAGTCAACTCGGAGCTCTCGAGGCGTAATAGAGTATGCAAGATAGTGAGATCTCTGGAGTTTGTAGACTTTCTGGGAAAACGAAGAAGGATCGTAGTGTGTCGGAAGAGCTTCCTCGGGATCGTAGTGTCGCCGAGGAAGTCATGTTCGTAATCGTGAGAGACACTTGCTCTACAAGCCGAAACGACCATCCGGGCGGCCAAGTATGAAACATAGACTACACTCAGAGTCGTAGAGTCTAGCGATACCAAAGCCAAGACAAGGATCGTAGGCTACACTCGAGATCGTAGAGTCCACCGAATGAATGCGCAGAGATAGTAGAATGGGCAAGATCGGATGAAGACAACAAGCACAAGGCGTAAATCGTAGAGTGTCAAGATTCGATCTCGGGATCGTAGGTTCTGTGCATGTAGAAAGGTGAATCGTAAAGCAAGAGCTACGACTCCAAAAGAAGTGCTCACAATGCTAAGTCGGGATCGTAGAAGCGATATACGGTTCTCAATGAATGAGCACTCCTGAATATCCAAAGGTACGAAGCCTCCCGTCAGTAATCGCAAAGATGCAATCACATGTAGTGGGAACCGAGAGAGCACTCAACGAATGACATGCAAAGCAAGCAGGAGAACCAAGCAACAATCCAATCAAAGATCAAGATTGAGTTGAAAGGCCATTCGTGATGAAGTCTTCCACAAGATGATTCAAAGAAGACTTCAAAGAATGACTAAGGAAAAGTCACTAATGCGATTCTTGACAAGAGAATAGAAGACAACGACTTGGAAGTAACCAAGATCGTAGTGTTTGACAAACAAAGAAGGGACCTGATGGAAAGTGAGCCGAGATACCGTCACCTCGAGAAGCAAGGCTAAAGTGATTAAGTGTCGCGGTCGATCATTGATGATAAGTGAACGAGAGATCACAAGGATAAAGTAAAATTTCGGACGCACCACAAATCAAGTGTCTTAATATTCGAAGGGGACCGTAACAAGGAATCGTGCCATCAAGATTCGAGAACTGTCAAAGCAAACAGAAGTATTAAAGCACAAAGATAATACAAGGAAGGGGTGTTCTACATGAAGATCCAATCAACACTCTTCCAAATCGTAGTGTTAACTCTACCAATCAACGAAAGCAACACTCAACAAGACACTACGATCAGTCCTGAAGACATGCATCGAGGATCGTAGAGTTCGAATACCTAAAGACCGCAGATTGGCAACGGCTCAATCAAGAGTAATATTGAACAAGTGCTTATTGAGAGCATCAATGCAAAAGGACAACCTCCGATCTAGAAATCAAGAGATAAAGTCTTCAACCCGCCCAAGACAAGAAAGTGATACATCCTCCGACAGGCGGGTGAAACAAAGAGATCGCAGTGTCGTAAAAAGTATGACATGTCACATCAAGCAGTCTACCTCAAGCAACTCGAGATCTGCGAAGACATTTGAATAGCTTCCAACGGCTACTTTTCAATGGAAGAATTGGGAAGATGTATAAATGTAGAAGAGTTTCAAAGATCAAAGGCTGCTGGAGTTGTGAGTTTTAGAGAGAAGGTGGACTGATCTAATCAAGTGATAGTGAGTCCAAAGGCTCACTCTACGATCCACCAAGAACACTCAAAAGTTAGATCAAGCAAGAAGTAGAATTGTGAGTTTTACTATGTAGAAGTGAGAGCTCTACTACATGAAGAGTGTTCTGAACTGCCGAGAGAAAGAAGAGCATCATGGGAAGGCATAATAGAGAAGAGTTTACGGTCAACTTAGCAAGTCCATCATGGGAAGGCATCGAGTAGCAAGAAGGGAGATCACAAAAGCCATCTTGGTGTCAAGCATGAGAAAGCTTTTAAGTACCTTGCAGAAGAGCTTACAGTCATCTTAGAAGCCTCTCGTGTGCAGCCATCAAGTACCAAGGAGAATGATCTTCAAGGTAGTTCATCAAGGGGTCATCCGGAGTAGTTGAGAAACCTAAGAAGCTAAGCATCATGCAACACTCAACTGCTCTTCAAGGATGATCAAGCAAAGCTGCTAGGGATAGAAAATGTTCAGAGTATGAAGACATCTTAGCAATTTCAAAGACCGACTCCAACAACAACAAACAAACAACTCAACGAAGCTGTGGCTCGAGGGTCCTTGTCCGTAGGGACTAAATGAAGCAGACCAAAGGGTCCTCGTGGGAGGGACTAAACAAAGCAGGCCAAAGGGTCCTTGTCCGGAGGGACTAAACGAAGTTCCAAGCCTCATTGGCTTCAAGAGTTCCTAGGGAACTAGAAGAGTCCCAAAGGCGGCCTTAAAGAGTTCTTAGTGAATCGAAGTCCCAAGGTCGCAAGCTTGAAGGAATCGTAGAGATTGTGGTGCCGCTTCTTCCTTAGTGGAAACTCGCTAGTTGAAAGTAGAAGAGTGGATTAGAGCTCGAGTCTTTGAACCACTTAAAACCTCTTGTGTCTTTTACATTATGTCATTTACATTATGTCTATAATTGCTATAATCATATGTATGTTTTAATCGCTATAACTAAACTAACCCAATGAACATCAGACGATAATTATGAATATATCAATGAAGGGAATCTTTTACTTATTCCATTTGTGTTTGAAAAGATTCTTATGTTTGTCATATACTCTAATATGAACAATACATCATAAACCGTAAAAGTATTTGAAATAAAAAGGATCTATTCAACCCCCCTTCCCTTCTAGATCTATGTGCCCTCTCGAACTAACAATTCGTATCGAAAGGTGTTTTCATGCTATATTCAAAAGCTAATCGCTTTTGAAGTCCGATCCAAGGCACCAACATTGTTCTAAACTTAGTTTAGTAGTAAGTAACTTGTTATATGCGTAAGAGCTCACACGTTGGAAATATTGTGTATAGGTAAAATGTGTATACACTCAAGCTATTCAGATTGGTCCATATCCTCGATCGCTATATCAACAAGACCAATCCTAGCTCATAAATAATCTTGTAGTCTCAAGACAAGACGAGTAAAAAGAGAGCAAGAGACATCAAGTGACAAAGAGTAAAGCATTCATCACCGAAAGATGAAGAGGTCACGCAGACTTAAGAAATGTCGATCGAGAGGAGAAAGAAAATCTTCTCAAACTTATGAGTGACCAACCAACAACCTGGGTGCTATCTTTGTAAACTCAAAAATGTCAAAGATCTTAATGCTACGATTCTCTTGATCTACATCTTCAAGACCACGTTGATTGATGAAAGGCCAACAAGAGGATTGTCGCATCGGAAGAAAAGTAAAGCCACGCACATCAATACCCAAACTCAAAGATATCTTCAATAAACGATCGTTTTTCAGAATCGACAAAGAAAAGGTACAGTTGCCTCACTATTATAAATGTACATCATTATTGCATCTTCTTATGAACTATAATGATGATTCGTCAAGGAGTCATAATCTACCTAAAAAGGAAAAAAGAAAGTAATATGAGGATGGAAACTCAAATGACTACAAATTTTCTCTCCATCCAAGTTTTAGGTTGAAGATGATATTCAAGGAAGTCCTGAAATGGGTCATAAGAGCATCATGCACTCCTAATGAACGCGTTATGTGAAGTAATCTTTGTTGATGGGTTAGTATATATGTACAAGTTTATGTTCTAAGTGTTTGATAACACACACGAAAGCATGATCGATTCGCAAGAGGATCTTCATTGATTTAGTAAACCGATCACCTCAATGAATCAACTGGATACTCCTAAAATCGTGGAGCCGATTCTCACTCTATGAACACTTAAACATTGTGAATATAACCCGGTGAATGATGAAACCATCATAAAGAGAGAGAGTGTGTTATTAAATGTCAAATCACACACACTCACCATCACGCATCTCAAAATATATTATCATAAGATAGTTGTATGTATGGATATGTCTCATTGATGATAAATATGATGATTATCCAAATAAGAGGAACAGGGGTTTAGAAAACTAACTCCAAGCAGGACCCATTTAACTATGGGTACCAAAAATAGAAATATATTTAAACCGCAGTATTTGGACGGTTTGACCACACTAAGGAATGATGAAGCGTAAGACTTGACCAAGAAGATACAACCAATGTAAGGCAAGGATCTGCTCAAAATGAGTCCGATAAAGTTCCTATATGTTCAGCACTCGTCTCTGAAGACCCTTTTGAGCTAACCAGAATGGAGCTCACATGGTCGCACATCTCAGATATGAGAAAGCATGCCGTGAAATGTAAGATAAAGAGGATTCTATGTGCCCATATCAAGAAAGACACGCTTTATGGAAAGGATCCTCAAGGAAGCTCACAATGAAGATCATTGAGCTTAAGACAAAAAGGAGTTCTTTATGAAGCGTAACTTCTCAAAACAAAGGATCGACAAAGAAGACTACGTCAGAAGTCATTGCCAAATGATCGTAGAGTGATCAATCTCGAAAATACTCATCTCTACGATACAAGGAAAACTAAGCAACGATGATGATTCCAATGAAGGAGAAATGTCGGGTGACCTTCAAATAAACATGAAGAAGGAATCACATTTATATCCGAGAAGACAAAGATCAACAATGGGGAGCAAAGTGATCATTAAGGAATAACAAAGACTATTAAACCTGGAAGAGATGTACCACATACAAAGTCCCAAAACTTTGTGGTCGATGAACCATATGAAGATCCATAGTCAAGTAGGAACGCCTCAAAACGCATACTCACCGATAACCCTTCACCACCCATTCCATAATCGTGAAGTTCCTACGATCAAACACATGATCGTAGTGTAAGAAAGGTAAGGACACCACGATTTCAAAGAATGCAGATATCCAGAGATGGTAGAAAGACCTCCCCATCGTAAAAGGTCTAATGAGATGTCATTGAAAATCACCGCCTTTAGTATTTCATCTCGAAAGCGCCTCGAGGACAAACTCGACCCTTAGCTAACTCTAAGAGGTTGGCCCTTCCCGAGCTACCTTATCCCGTAAGGAATGCTTGATCTAGTTCATCTCAAAAGAACCAAGTCACCAACGATCGTAGAGTTGAACTTGAAGAGGACTAAACGATTGTAAGACAAACTCAACGATCGTAATGTCGTCTAAACGATCGAAGTGCAACCTCAAATGACAAGAAGACAACTCAACGATCGAGTCCTACCAAAGGGTATTCCAGTTCAAGGAGCATGAAGAATGAGACATCCGCTAAGCCATTCAAGTTGAGGAGATAAGTTCGAATACATCAGTGATTGAGCTATGCTGCATCGAAGTAAGGAAGAAAGACGAAGCCATCCACTGCAGCATCTCTCAGAAATTGATCGTTGAGAAAACAAATAAAATCGTAGAGTCTATAGCTATCTCATCATGTTACTTTACGAATCAAAAGGTCAACGGTCAAAGCCACGTCAATTAAACGTCTACTCCTCTAATAACTGAAAAGTTGTGGGGAGTTATAGCTCATTACTGGGTAACGTGCAACCAATGGACAGTTGACACATCACTAAGTATGCAGAGTTAGAAAGAACTGCCATAAAGACAAGTTCAAATCTGCAGACAGTTACCAAAAGATATCGAACCTTTCTCCCTCCCATTTTCAAAACCCTAGAAAGCTTTTCAAGAGCAAAATTAGTTAACCTTCCAGAGTCTAAACAAATCTTAGTCAGCCATCTAGCATAATCTCTCTAAATCAAACACCCACAGTCTTCGAACGATTCAAATGGAGAACTGGCAAGTTATCACCGACATTCAGCTTGGAACCAAATCGTTTGCAAATTCTGAGAAGAATTTCAAGGACGTCCTTAGACTCGTAAAGGAAGCTGGGTTTTCAGAATGTCTCGAGGCAAGTACTCGTGTATACATTGACCTGGTTAAGGAGTTCTACTCAAACATCTCCATAAACACTAGAACTCTATCTACCAAGGTTAAAGGTCAGATTTTGAAGCTGAAATCTTCTGACCTTAATCAATGCCTAGGGTTCCCTAGCCAAGGGCTGAAGAACCTTGAAGATGTGAACGTTGAGAAAGTGAAGGAGTTGATGGGATATCAAAGAAACTCTAGCTTCAAAGATATAAACAAGAAGGAGTTCCCTGAAGAGTATGAAGTTCTAAATTTGAAAATGTAGGAGAAGTGCATTCGTGTAAAAAACACCGCATACGTGATAAGGTGATTGATCAACAATGAAGATAAGATGTTGTCATACGCTCTCATTCTCCACCAAATGAGGTGCAAACCGGATAACTCGCAAACTTTGCCTCGCATCGAGACACCGCCACGTTGTTGTTTTGCTTTCTAATCGATGAACTCCACTTCCTTCATACGATTTAACACTTTCGTGAAAGTATTTGTCATTAAATAGTTTCTAAAACGCCTCCCAAGACACGCCTTTGAGTGCGGTATTTGGATGGGTACGCTTCACGCACTCCCACCGTGATAGCATCCGCCGCCGCCACGGAACATAAAGGTGGCGAATGGAACCTTCGTTCTCCGTGCATCCCAAGACATCGAATATCTTCGTAATTTGCTTGACCCATGTTTCCGCCATGATCGGATCTGGTTTTCCTTAAATTCGTGGTCCCAACTCTTTGAATCGCTTTGTCATGACAACCCGTGAATTGCTATCATTTTCTCCTCAGATTTTGAACACGAGTCTCCCTCGTCGATTTTGTATGAACCGCAAAAAGCTTCTAAACATCCCTCGCTCATCATCTCTTTCGGTGGTGTAGTTCACGTAAGGAACATTGCCACTGTTGCACGTTCTCCTCGTTGGGTGAAAGTACAAAGGCTCCACGGCCTCATTTCCATTGTTAATATTCTCAACGACATTCTCAAATACCGTCATAAAACAAGGGTTAATTAAGGAAATCAATATATCACATAATATCCTTATATATCGACCAACTAAAAAAATAAGCTTAGTAGGACACACTAGCGAAGGATTTACTCGTGCCTCCCTCCTAGTTCTATTCCCCGATCTCCTGGAGATCATATCCCTAAGCTCGATACCAACCGTGACGCCCCAAAATAGGTATACATCACCCATTCGAGTTCACAATACATGGTACGTAAACAACTACAACTTTATTATTACAACAAGAAATCGTGAGTTTGAATACAAATATTATCTTCTGACAATATCTATACTCAAATAAATCCTCATCACATTTATTGATACATTATTTTACAAAATGGTGAGGACTACTAAACAATTCTTTCTAAAACCTTCATTCCATACCTCACTGCATCGCTTATATTCTCGCTTCCGAGAAGAAAAATGGAACAAAAAGGAAAAGGGTGAGCTCAACTAGCCCAATAAAAGAATATTATGACTAAGATAATATACAACAAATTATCGTTAGTCTCAACAGGAAAATCTAATAGAATACAATAGACAACAAATTTTAAATCAATATTCGCAATGAAATAATAATTCATTAGAAGAGTTAAGTAGAGAATGCAAACTACTATCTTCTACATGTATGAATTTAAAAGTTCATCGCTCATCTTTTATCCCTCGTAACATCAATCAATATATATCCGAATCAAATATTCATCTTTGCACTACAGTGCCAAAGATATTCATCATTGATCATGTTCATCTAAACACTGTTCATCTTTGCACTACTACTGTAAAAAATATTCTTCAGAAATCATTCATCTTTGACTACAAAGCCAAAGATATTCAATAATATCATCATTTAAGACCGAGGATGATGAAAATATTTTTAAAGAAACGAATCCAAATGAAACAAAATGACAAGGATTAAGGATTAAGGATTCGTACTTTGTTTTATCCATGTTCAAAAATACCTCAAAAATAATCATAGTGGTGTAAAATTCAAGAATGATCAAAACATGGATACAATCAAAGCTAGTATCCGAATAGATATTTTGGACAAAAGAAGAAATTTCATTTTTTCTTGAATAAAGGCCAGATACGTGAATAAGGTCAGATATCGTGAATAAAGGCCAGATATCGTGAATAGTAACTCTACACCAAAAGATAGAAATTCCACAAAAAAACATCTTCACGCTTCATTGAATAGTACTCGTGAATAGTAACTCGTGAATAAGAACTCATGAATAGTAACCTCCCGATACATGGAAAAGTTCCAAATTTGATAAAAAGTTCCAACCAATATTTCAAAGATAATGATATTGAAGAAATAATATCATTCGAGAAGAAAATAACATCCCTTACCTCGAAAGATTAAGACTTCTAATTGGAATATAAAGGGTATAGTCTTTCAAGGAACTTGCACCATCTAACAATACTCAAAGTATACTCACAAGAATACGCTCAATATATCGAGAGAAATAGAGAGAAACTTCAGCCGGTGTGTTTTTCAATTCTAACCCAAGACCTCTACTTATAGGAAAATGCTTAGAACACCAAAGCGTAAAATTGAATATAATATTAATATATTTTTCACATTTTCTTTAGCCCACCTTAGACAACTGATCTCAGCCCATTTGAATCACATGTGAGGCCAACTTAGTTGCAAAAAACGTTTTTCTCAAAATAATTAACTAAAACTCTCAAAAATTAATTATTTCGGAACTTCGGAACTTCAATAATTCATAATAAATAGCCTTTTATCAAAAAATTCAAATCTCGCGTGTTTTTATAGGAAATTCAATTCTACAACTTGCGCAGAAGAAAGTTTTTCCGAATTCCAAATGTAAATTGACCGAAATCCACAAAGCAGGCGATTTTATTGTGCTATAATCAAATTTCTATTAATAATTGTGTCCACCAACACACAAAACATGTGTTAAACATTTAATGCCACAAAATACTCTTCCTCCTCATATACTCATATATCCCACATTCATTGTAAAAATATCATCGTTAATATATTATTAAAATAATATATTTAAATGAATTATTTTATCGTAAAAAGATAAAATATTAATTTTCAACAATTGTCACATTAAAAATTTTCTCCATCTATATCCTCATAAAATCAATATTTTCCTCATCATATAAATCAATAATTCATTATTCATAAATAATATTACAGAATCACATTATTGACAACCAGGCAGTTCCCAGGATAGAGGAGGCTTTCCAATAAGGATCTCTCTTACCTGGCGTGCAATTAGATGACCAAACCTCTCCTGTATGTAACTTTCTAGACATTGTCAATAATGTTATCTTATAATATTATTCAGATAATATGAATTATTGTCCGATAATGGAAAATACGGTGTAATGACAATTATCAAACAACAAAGAATATAAAATGTCAACGTAGTAATTATTGAATCAATAAAATAAAATATCGAATAAGAATTATCATCGTAACCATTATTGAGTAAGGCCTTCAATAATTGGTGCAATACCGTGCTTCTTTGTGCAACAACGCCAGACATCGTGTTTTAACCACCGGGTATTCCAACAAATGTTAACTGTAATAACTACACCGTTATTTTTAAACAACTTATATTTGTCGCTTTTCTTCATCCAATCGCTTCAAGTTATGGGGCCCATTATATGGTTATTACTGGCCGCATTGCGAATATTCCCCGACAAAGCATTTAATATTCTCCGACAACAATGAATATTTTATAACCACTTGCTTATTTTGAAATATTTGCGTATTTTACCCCTAACTATCCACATTAATCAAATCAACCCTTACAATTTCAAAATAATAAATAGAGAAAATTAAATTTCATTAATAATAAGTTGGGGTCTTACAGAAGTGAAGAATGCCCAGGCCCCACCAAGGAGACTCTCCTCCTTGAACAAAGATAAGGAAGAAGAAGCCCAAACTGCTGAGACCACAAAAAGAAGAAGAAGAAGTCGTTTTCAAGGGCGGTCAACAAGAAGAAAGCTAAGTCCCCACAACAAGATTCGAAATGAAAGTGAAGTTGATGTGATGGAAGAAAAGTGCTCAAGCCCCATGGCCAATTCTCAGAGAAGCAACTCTGATGAAGAAAAAGGAATTGAGAATGATCAAAGTGCATCCCCAGTAATCGCCCAACCCGCCTGCAGAATGGGTCGAAAATACTATTCTAGAAGAAGAAGAAGAACATGTCCCTCAATCCAAGAAAGCTCTCATGATGGTTCGAGTAAAGTGATGAGGCCAAGAAAGAAGAGTCGCTTCGCCAAAGGTCCGATCTTCAAAGAAGTTTATCTCGATGAGAAAATGGACTCGTAAACCTAAAAAAGAAGAAGAGTATGTCTCTCCAATAGTTGAACCTCCACGAAGAAGGAAGAGCTACAGTACAGAAGCCCGCTTTTCCTCCAAAAGGAACAAAAAGAGCCAATCAAATGCCATCATTGAATTAAGTGATGATGAATCAGATCCCAGGAGAAGATGTCAAGAAAAGCCAAAAAAGATGAAGAAGAAGTATCTAAGGAAAGTCTTGATGAAGAAAGTTCGGATAATGAAATTCAAAGAAGAAGGATTCTCATTGGAGATGATCAAGAAGAGTCTGAACATGAAATGCAACATGAAGATGATCCTTCTGCTGAAGATGATCCTTCTGCTGAAGCTGATCTAAATGGTTCTGGTTCTAAGAAGGAAGAAGCAGGAAATGATTCCAACTTTGAAGATTAGGAATCAGAAAACTCAGAACTCCACCCTGTTCTCTCACCTACAAGATTTATCAGGAGAATAGTAGTAGAAGTTCCCAATGAACCATCAGAGACTGCTCCTGACAAATGGATAAACCATGGAGGTGAACAGATCAGAATAATAAGAATGACCTCCTTCGACTTGGTCAAGAACTGGAACAACATGAAAATGGATCGCATAACCATTTCTACAACCCCGATGATCTCGCTAATGAGATGGTTCTTCCAATTGGATGCCATGGCTAAAGGCCATTATCGAAAAAGATGGAAGCTACTTCAATTGGTGTTATAAGAAGTTTCAAGCATGGAACCTGGTGGCTCGAGAACTTTCCAAGAGTGAAAAGTTTGCCACCAAGTCGATCACAAACCAACCCCACTTCAAGATCTATCGACATCCGAAAATTCTACATCCCCACGATCGTAGGGTGGACTCTGAAGGAAGAAGAACCATGTCCAAGAAGTCGATCGTAGAGTCCGATCACTCTCATGCGCTTATGATGTTCAAATCCAATCTCGTAAGTCTCCTTATAATCAAGCTAATCGCTAATGCAGACACTCCATCATTCTCCCAGCAATTGGTACTCCGTAATTGTTCGGATTATCCACACCTTTGAAAATCATCCAAAGATGACAATCGTAGAGTCCAATCCATTGCCATACCAAGCTACCAATCAAGAGGATCAAACCGCTTTGGGCAGGATCTCATTGAAGAGCTCGATGATTTAAACAAGAAGATATCTATGCTCACCGAAGAATCACGTAAAGACCGCAATAGGAGATGACTCTTTCAAAGACAAGCTTCAAGCTATTTTGGCCGATGTATCTCTCAAACTCAAGAGAGAGATAACATCTATCGTAAGGCCATCCAAGATCGTGGGCGCGAAGCTCTACAAGTTTAGAGGCCAATGCAAAGCAGATCGAAGCCCCCTCTCGACAAGATTGACGATCCGAAATAGTCCTTCTTCGTGCAACTTGAACTCCTGACAAAGAAGAGCTAAAGTTTGAAGTTGCAAACTCCTCTACTGATGGAGCGACTTATGTCCAACATGGGCAAAGCTCTCAAATGATTGATGACAAAAGGGGAGAAAAGAGGCAAAGAAAGAAGAAGAAGCAGAGGGTTAAGGGAGAAGAAGTCAAAGAAGAAGGTAAGCGAAGATAGAGATAAAGAATCATCATCCGAGGGGAGCTCAAGATGATGATACCAAAATCATAGAAAGTCGAAAGGAAACCAGATCGAAAGGTGATGAAGGGAGCCAAACAAAGATGAAGATCATCATCCGAGGGGGAGCAAGAAGCAAGAAGCGAGAATCGGATGAGTGAATGATCAACAAGCATCCCGGAAACATACGTGGAGCCAAGGAGGTACATCTCTAATCTGTTAGTATGTTCGGATCCAGGATGTAGAATGTCTGAATATATAATTGCCATATTAATATAAATGACATTCATGATTGACTATTTAGAAATACAGCTGCTCACTGTATCTAAGATTCATTCATAACATGTATATGCACTTATTGTTTTTGTCATAATCAAATAGGGGGAGATTGTCAAGAATAAACATGTGAATGATATTCCTATTTAATATATGATTTGACTATGATATATATGAATGAATATGCAAGTATGCTTGCATGAAGAAAAGCTGTATAAGTCCTTTGATAGATAATAGAAATATATGTACAAGGACTTAGAATGAATTGATCAAATATGTTAGGTTGATCCTACATAAGCAAAACATCTTTGTGAAGTCTTTAAAAAGAAATGATGTACAAGGACTATAAATATAGAAAGATCAAGCATGTTAGGCTGATCTTATATTGTAATAGATAGGCTTTGTCGATCGTCGAAAGCATCGCACTCAAAAGTCGTAGTCCGCGAGAGAGTCGAGTCAACTAAAAGGAGCTATCGAGGCAAAATAGGAGTATGCAAGATAGTGAGATCTCGGAGTTTGTAGACTTCTAGGGAAAACGAAGAAGGATCGTAGTGTGTCGAGAAGAGCTTCCTCGGGATCGTAGTGTGCTGAGGAAGTCATGTTCGTAATCGTGAGAGACGACTGTCTACAATGTTCGAACGACCATCTGCCGAAGCCAAGTATGAAACATAGACTACACTCAGAGTCGTAGAGTCTAGCGATACCAAAGCCAAGACAAGGATCGTAGGCTACACTCTGAGATCGTAGAGTCCACTAAATGAATGCAGAGATCGAGAGTCGGGCAAGATCAGATGAAGACAACAAGCACAAGGCAGAAATCGTAGAAGTGTCAAGATCGATCTCGGGATCGTGAAGTGTCTGTGACGTACCAAGTGAATCGTAAAGTGCAGAGCTACGACTCCAAAAGAAGTGCTCACAATGCTAAGTCAGGATCGTAGAGCAGATACGGTTCTCAATGAATGAGCACTCCCAGAATATCCAAAGGTACGAAGCCTCTGGTTGGCACTGCAAAGATGCAATCCACAAGTAAAGGAAACCAGAGAGCACTCAACGAATGACATGCAAAAGCTAGCAGAGAACCAAGCAACAATCCAATCAAAGATCAAGATTGAGTTGAAAGGCCATTCGTGATGAAGTCTTCCACAAGATGATTCAAAGAAGACTTCAGCAGCTGACTAAGGAAAAGTCAGCTAATGCAGTTGCTGACAAGAGAATAGAAGACAACGACCTTGGAAGTAACCAAGATCGTAGTGTTTGACAAACAAAGAAGGGACTGATGGAAAGTGAGCCGAGATACTGGTCAGCCTCTAAGAAGCAAGGCTAAAGTGATTAAGTGCCGTGTCAGATCATTGATGATAAGTGAACGGGAGATCACAATGATAAAGTTAGCTGGACGCACCACAAATCTGAAGTGTCTTAATATTCAGAAGGGGACCAGAACAAGGAATCAAAGCCATCAAGATCTCGAGAACCATCAAAGCAAATGTAAGTATTAAATAACCGCATAATACAAGGAAGGGGTGTTCTACATTGAAGATCCAATCAACACTCTTCCAGATCGTAGTGTTAACTCTACCAACCAACGAGCAACACTCAACAAGACACTACGATCAGGTCCTTGAAGACATGCATCAGGATCGTAGAGTTCGAATACCTAAAGACTGAAGCATTGGCAACGGTTCAATCTGAAGAGTAATATTCGAACAAGTGCTTATTGAGAGCATCAATGCAAAAGGACAACCTCTGATCTAGAAATCGGAAGAGATAAAGTCTTCAACCTGCCCAAGACAGTAAAGTGATACATCTGACAGGGCAGGTGAAATAGTAGACTGCAGTGTCAGAAAAAGTATGACATGTCACATCAAGCAGTCTACCTCAAGTAACTCGAGATCTGCGAAGACATTTGAATAGCTTCCAACGGCTACTTTTCAACGGAAGAATTGGGAAGATGTATAAATGTAGAAGAGTTTCAAAGATCAAAGGCTGCTGGAGTTGTGAGTTTTGGAGAGAAGGTGGACTGATCGAATCAAGTGATAGTGAGTCCAGAGGCTCACTCTACGATCCACCAAGAACACTCAAAAGTCAGATCAAGCAAGAAGTAGAAGTGTGAGTTCTACTATGTAGAAGTGAGAGCTCTACTACATGAAGAGTGTTCTGAACTGCCGAGAGAAAGAAGAGCATCATGCCATCTGGATGTCCATCGTGGGAAGACTCTAAGTACAACAGAGAAGAGCTTACGGTTAACTTAGCAAGTCCATCATGGGAAGGCATCGAGTAGCAAGAAGGGAGATCACAAAAGCCATCTTGGTGTCAAGCATGAAAAAGCTTTTAAGTACCTTGCAGAAGAGCTTACAGTCATCTTAGAAGCCTCTCGTGTGCAGCCATCAAGTACCAAGGAGAATGATCTTCAAGGCAGTTCATCAAGGGGTCATCCGGAGTAGTTGAGAAACCTAAGAAGCTAAGCATCATGCAACACTCAACTGCTCTTCAAGGATGATCAAGCAAAGCTGCTAGGGATAGAAGATGTTCATAGCATGAAGACATCTTAGCAGCTCAGCACCGACTCCAACAATAACAAACAAACAACTCAACGAAGGCGAGTATTCTGAGGGTCCTTGTCTGCAGAGGACTAAATGAAACAGGCCAAAAGGGTCCTCGTCCGGGAGGACTAAATAAAGCGAGGCCAAAGGGTCCTTGTCCGAGAGGACTAAACGAAGTTCCAAGCCTCATTGGGCTTGAAGAGTTCTTAGGAACTAGAAGATTCCCAAGGTCACCGGCCTCAAGAGTTCTTAGTAAACTAAAGTCCCAAAGTTGTCTGGCCTCAAGGAATCGTAGAGATTCAAGGTCTTCGCCCTTCCTTAGTGGAAATCCTGCTAGTTGAAAGTAGAAGAGTGGATTAGGAGCTTGAGTCTCTGAACTACTTAAAACCTCTTGTGTCTTTTACATTATGTCATTTACATTATGTCTATAACTGCTATAAGCGCTATATATGTTTTAACCGCTACAACTAAACTAACCAAATGAACATATCAGACGATAATTATGAATATATCAATGAAGGGAATCTTTTACTTATTCCATTTGGTTTTGAAAAGATTCTTATGTTTGTCATATACTCTAATATGAACAATACATCATAAACCAGAAAAGTATTTGAAATAAAAAGGATCTATTCAACCCCCCCCCCCCTTCTAGATCTATTGTGCCCTGGGAACTAACAATTTCAAATAAATCGAAGGCTTGAGCATTCTTCTCTTCATCGACTCTTACTTCTAGAATAATGCATTCTTGTACCTTCTTCTTTATATTCATCAGCTCCAGTGTGTAGCTTGAGCGATTTTAACTTTATCGATTAAAGTCGATTCTACTCGTATATTCGTTATCTTCACGTGGGTCCCTAGAGTCTTTAACTCTATCTTCATCATTTGTAAGTCATATAAAATAAATTTTTGTGTTAACAACATCGCACTCGTAAACGCATATGATCTTCTACTCAACGCGTCAGGTATCATTTTTCGTTTTCCCACGATGGTATTAAATGGTACAATCGTAATCTTCAACAACTCGAGCCAACGTCTTTGGCGCATTATATGTTCGTTTTGGTTGAAGAAGTATTTAAGGGTTTTAGAAAAGGGTTTTGTACTGGGGTCAATACAAAATTCGATTTCACACTCTAGGGGTAGGCTAAGAAGTCCTTCGAGAATACGTCAGGAGATTTATTAACAATAAAAATATCATTTAAAAACTGTGACTCTCATCCAAGACTTGGATAGCACATGAAATGAAGGTTTCTAATAACGAAGTTTCAATCGATAAGTCAAAGTTTAACTTCTCTAGAGTTAAATTTAAACATTGAGCGCAAGCAAGAGAGATAAAATAATGGGTAGAACCGGTATCTAATAAGGTATAGATTTCACAAGAATTTATAATTAACTAACCCGTGCTAACTTCGTTCGGGTTACTCGCTCTTTGAGAAGTCATGAAAAACGCTCTTCTTAAGACCACCGACTTTGTTTTGTCCGTATCTCTGACGCCCCCAAAATTAGGTATACATCACCCATCTTGGATCGCCACTTACATGGTACAGAATTTAAATACAACTTATTAACATAAATCGTCTTGTATAATACTTGACATAAAGCGTGAGTTTAAATACAAATATAAATCTACTAGATATTATACAAACTCAAACAAAAAGTCCTCATTACAATTATTATCACACTATTTCACGAATAGTGAGGACTACTAATGCTATCTTCAGGACCATCACTGCGTTTCCCCGACTCGTCCCGGCCTATATTCTCATTTCAAGAGAAACGGTGAAAGAAAGGGTGAGCTCAACTAGCCCAAGAAGAAATATTATGACTAAGATAATGCGAGAATAAATTATCAATAGTCTTCAACAATGTTAAAGCGATAAAATACAATGACAACCGGTTTAAGCTGCGGCGGAATATACGCAATCCATTAAAAGAGTCAAGTAGAAAATAAAATCTACTATCTTTTATGATTTAAAAGGTTTTTCATCACTTTGTTATAGTTGAGACTCAAACTTTAATAAATAATCCACATCATCGAATCACCCCGCACTACTCGGCCGAGGATATTCTTTAGTATCACGACCACAATTATTATTCGCACTACGGCCAAGAATAGTTGTGTATTCATTAATGGTCATGATCATGCCAACAATCGTCCATCAATGCACTACTACCACCGAGGATTTTTACCACATCATTTGTAACATTACGGCCATGATTACAATCGAATAATCTCTCGGTCATAATCATACCAAGTCCATCCATGCTCTACAGCCACGAGATGACTTTTAAAAAAAATATAAACATGAGGATGATGACAATGATATAAGAATTCAATAAAACAAGTTCAAGAATTATTTTATCCGGGAATTATTAACGCCCAAATTGTCAACATGATCTTTGCTTTGTAGAGTAAAATTCAAGAATGATCGGAAGAATATTTTCATGAAAGATCTTTGGATGAAACGCAAATATCAAGGATATTCTACTAATTTCATGGAGTATAGAAGTCAAAGTTTTAACCAATTTGGGTATAATAAAGAATGGAATAACAAAAGAAATCACCATGCATGCGCAGACCGCGCAGGCGAGTTATTCCAACAGAATAATAATAACGGAACCGGTCGGTGAAATTCACAACCGCATGGATGTTCAACGAGAATAATAAAGATGGAACCAGATCAGGTGTAAAACACATGAGATAGGATATTCAACGAGAATGATAAAGAGCGGAACCAGTAAGGTGTAAAACATACATGAGCGAGGATGTTCCAATGAATAATAATAAAGACGGAACCGAAGTCGGGTGTAAAAACACATGAGCGAGGATGTTCCAATAGAATAATAGAAGAATGTCACCAAGTATAGGGTAAAAGCAGCGTATAAAAGTTATTCCAATGTAATAATAAGCAATGGAATAACATAAGGATTTCACCAAGTATAGGGTACGCCATGTATAAAAGTTATGTATAAGGTATGCCACTTTTACAAAAGTTATTCCAATGTAGAATAATAGTGAATGGAATAATGAAGTTTCTCTTCAAGAAGAAAGAATAACACCCTTCTACCGTAAAAGAACCGAATATAGAAGTAGTGAAGTAGCGAGAATACTCTTCTTCTTCTATAACTTTCTCTCTATAGCTTTCTCTCTATAATTTTCTCTCTAGAGTTTCAATGAATTCGTAAGAAAATAATGAAGGAATGAAGCTTCTATTTATAGAAAAATGGAATGCATAAGTAATTAATCCATGAGCGGTCCAGATTGATTTACTTTAATCGGCTGATTCCATATTTAAAGCAAAATCTTTTAAATAAAATATAATATATTCTATTTATATAAAAACATTTTACTACGCAAACACTATGCAAAATACTATGATAACACTATGCATAATAAAATATAATATATTTTATTTATAAAATAACTTTAATAAAGTATTACATTTTATATAAAAGATGTTTTACATTTTATTACGTTAATAATACTGAATAAAACAAAAAGTCATTATCGCTATAATAATAATTCATAGCGATAATGGAATCAAAGTGGTGACTTCTCACATAAGCATCGATAATCAATCTGGTGTGCTACTACTATGCAACCACATGTATTCATTGTACTTTTTACTACCTTAAGTAGTTCAACAAAGATCAACAGTAAAACTTCCGCCGTTATTTTTATAAAATATTTTTGTCGTTTTTCGATCAAGCCAATAATTACATTAATAGAGGTCCACCGATGATTGAGTAGTTATGCGAATATTCCTGCTAAAAAAAAGAATATTCCCAGACCAATCGAATATAATATAACCAACTTGCATACTTTTGCAAAATTTATAAATATTTACCACAACTATAACATTATATCAAATTATTCCATAATATTCAAAATAATATTTATAGAAAATTCATCTTTATTTATAAAATTTGAGGGTCTTACAACCTCCCTTCTTATGAAATTTCCCTCGAAATTAGGGTACGATACGGTATGTTGAAGAGGTAAGGATACCTTGATTTCATTTGATTCTAACTCCCAAGTCATTTCCTCAACATCGTGGTTCCTCCACAAAACTTTGACTTGAGGTATAACCTTGGGCGTAGAATATGTTCCTTCTTATCAAAATTTGAGCAGGAACTTCTTCATACGTCAAATCTTCCGCTATTTAAATCGGTTTCTAACTCAATAATATGGTTCGGGTCTTTCACATATTTACGTAACATGGATATGTGAAAAGCGTTATGAACACGAGACATATTTGGCGGTGAAAGCGAGTCTATAAGCCCACGGTTCCTACTCGATCGAGGATTAAAATGGACCAGATGAATCGAGGATTAAGTTTTCTCTCTTTCCAAATCTTGTAACTCCTTTCCATGGAGCAACTCTTAACAAACACATGATCTCTATATCAAATTCCACGTCCTTTCGATGAAGATCAAGATAACTCTTTTTGTCGATTTTGTGAGGTTTTTTTTATCGTTGTCGGATCGTTTGAATTTTTTCCGTAGTCATACGTACCAACTTCGGTCCCAACAACGTTGCTTCACCCACCTCATCCCAAAGATAATTGGAGAAGCGACACTTTCTTCCATACAACGCTTGAATGGAGCCATGCCAATACCTTGATAAGCTGTTGTTGTAGGAAAACTCCACCAATGGTAAGAACTTGTCCCAACTCCCCTTGAAATCAAGAACAGAGTCTTAATAGATCTTCAAGAGTTTGAATAGTCCTCTCCATTGTCCGTCCAAATGCGAGGATGATATCTTGAAGCTACTAAATCGAAGTCCGTGCCCATAGCTTTTTGCAAACTAACCCAAAATCGTGAAGTGAATCTTGGGTCTCGATCGAAACTATGGATCTGCAAGCATACCATGCGATCTTACAATCTCGTTTATGTACATCTGAGCAAGGCGTTCAAGTGTATAAGTTTTTCTCGTATCGGTAAGAAATGAGCGGACTTGGTCAATCTATCAACAATGACCCAAATCGCATCAATGCCTTGAGAAACCTTAGGAAGACCCCAGTAGCGAAATCCATGGTAATGTGCTCCCACTTCCATTACGGAATTTCAAGTGGTTCTGATGGACCTTTTGGTACTTGATGCTCCGCTTTAACTCGTTGACAAGTTAGACACCTTGAGATAAGCAGTATTTATCTCTCTCTTCGTATTGCTCCACCAAAATGTATAGCGAATATCATGATACATTTTGGTACTCCCGAGATGGATTGCAAATGGTGTGTTGTGCGCCTCCATCATGATATTATACTTTAAATCGTTAGGTGGTCGTTAGGAGAACACAAAGTGCGGAGTTGACTCAAGTATTCCTTCTTCATCGATTCTTTCTTTGGCGATAACACCCTCTTGCACTTTCTTCCTCATATCTTTAATCATCTCCTCCGTGCGTCAGCTTGGCGACTTTAACTTTATCGATTAAGTCGGTTCTACTTTCGTATATTACTTATCATCACATGCGTCCTCGAGTCTTTAACTCTATCTCCATCTCTTTGCAAGTCACACAAAATGGGCCTTTTTGTTATAATACGCTTCTCGTACTTGCATACGATCTTCTACTCAATGCATCGGCTACCACGTTCGCTTTTATAAATAAGATGAACGCAGCGTTTTGAGTTTCTTTTGAGTGAATAAATATGAGGCTTTTTTAAAATATTATGGAATGCCTCCAAATTTAATATAATGTTATAGTTGTGGGTAATATTTATAAATTTTGCTTTTATAAATAAAGAGTTTTTATAAATATTATTTTAGTTTATTATGGAATAAATTTGATATAATGTTATAGTTGTGGGTAATATTTATAAATTTTGCAAAGTATGCAAGTTGTTATAAAATATTAGTTTGGTGGGGAATATTCTTTTGTTAGGGAATATTAAATAATGGCTCAATCATTGGTGGACCCCAAAATATTATTTCGGATTGAAAAAGCAAAAATATTTTATAAAAAAAATAACGGCGGAGGTATTCTTAATTTAAAGCTGTTGAACTACCCGGTGGTAAAAGAAATGCGATGTCTGGCGTAGTTGCGTAGTAGCACGGTATTGATTATTATTGATCTTACGTGAAGTCAACTCATTTATGCTCGATTATTACTCTGATAATTCTTTGCATCATATCTCTTATATTATTGATTGATTATTGTCACGATATCATACGTATAATATGTTATAGTATTAAATCGATAATTGAGGCGACAAGTTATAAATGATTAATAATTGTTGAAAGATTAAATGTGTTGATGAAAAAAAATGATTTGTGTAAGTTTGATTTTATGGGGGCTCGTATATGTCATCATCTAAGAGTCTTCTTATAGTATTACCTTCGTCGATAGTAATTACCACTTGTGAATAGTATTTACCTTAATCGATAGTAATTACCATGAATTGCCAAATAGTAATTACCTTAAATCGATAGTAATTACCCTTGTGAATAGTATTTACCTTCGTCGATAGTAATTACCCTTGTGAATAGTAATTACCCTCGTGAATAGTAATTACCTTTGTTAAATAGTATTTACCCGTAATAGTATTTACAACCGTTAATAGTAATTACCTTTACGGACGTCGAACCACTTGTCGTTTTTCACATTCTGAGCGTCGAACCACTTGTCGTTTCGTTTCGTTTTCATTCTGAGCGTCGAAACCGATTCGTCGAGCCACTTGCCTTTTTCCACGCGGCGGTCTTTAAGCTAGAAATCTTCTATAAATAGAGGGCTGGGGCTTCATTATTTTTCACGAATTCATTCAAGCTATAGAGAGAGAAAGTATAGAGAGAATAAGAGAGAAAGAAGAAGAGTATTTTATTCTTTACTTCTTTGCGATATTCAATCTCTACCAAATGTAAGGGGTGTTATTCTTTCTTATTCATGAAGAAGAAGCTGTTGTTATTCCATTGCTTATTATTACATTGGAATAACTTTTGTATAAGTGGTTTACCTATACTTGGTGATATTCTTTATTATTACATTTGGAACATCACATGCTGTGTGTTTTTACAGGACTGGTTAAAATCTTTATTATTATTACATTGGAACATCACATGCGTGTGTTTTACACGGACTGGTTAAAATCTTTATTATTACTGTTGGAACATCACATGCGTGTTTTTTACAGGACTGGTTAAAATCTTTATTATTACATTGGAATATCTATCATGTGTTTTACAGGATGCAGTTCCATCTTTATTATTACATTGGAACATCTGCCGATTGTGAATTTCACGACTTTGGTTCCGTTATTTATTATTACATTGGAATAAACACATGCATGCGATATATCGCATGCGTGGTGATTTCTTTTGTTATTCCATTCTTTATTATACCCGGTTGGTTAAAACTTTGACTTATACTCCATGAAATTAGTAGAATATCCTTGATATTTGCGTTTCATCGATATCTTTTCATGGAAATATTCTTACGATCATTCTTTGAATTTTACTCTACAAAAGCGATATCGTGTTGACAATTTGGGCGTTAATAATTCTGGATAAAATAATTCTTGAACTTGTTTTATTGAATTCTTATATCATTGTCATCATCCTCGTATTTATTTATTTTTTTGAAAGTCATACGTGGCTGTAGTGCGTAGATGGACTTGGTATGATTATGACGAGAGGCTACCGGTTGTAATCATGGTAGTAATATTACAAATGATGTGATAAAAATCCTCGATTAGTAGTAGTGCATTGATGGGACGATTGTTGGCATGATCATGACCATTAATGAATACCACAAATATTCTTGGCGTAGTGCGTGAATAATTGTGGTCGTGATCTTAAAGAATATCCTTGGTAGTAGTAGTGCGGGGTGATTCGATGATGTGGAATATTTATTAAAAGTGAGTCTCATTTATAACGATGATGAAAAACCTTTTAAAACCTAAAAGATAGTAGACTTTATTTTCTACTTGACTCTTTTAATGGATTGCGTATTATTCATTGCTATGATTAAAGCTGGTTGTCTATTGTATTTTATCGGTTTAACATTATTGAAGACTATTGATAATTTATTACGCATTATCTTAGTCGTAATATTTCTTCTTTGGGCTAGTTGAGCTCACCCTTTCTTTTCTTTATTCTCTTGAGGAAATGATAATATAAATTTGGGGACGAGTGGGGAAGCAGTGATGGTCACGAAGATAGCATTAGTAGTCCTCATTTAATACAGTAAAATAGTGTGATAATAATTATAATGAGGACTTTTGTTTGAGTTTGTATAATATCTAGTAGCGATATTTGTATTTAAACTCACGATTTATATCGTATTGTACTACAGCGAGTTATGTTAATAAGTTGTATTTAAATTACATGTACCATGTAAGTGGCGACCCAAGATGGGTGATGTATATACCTAATTTTGGGGGCGTCGCGGTTAGTATCGAGCTTAGGGATATGATGATCCTGGCTAAGATGTGAGAATAGTACTAGGAGGGAGGCAGGGAATACCTTGTTAGTATGACTACTAAGTTTATGTGATATTTTATTGGTTGGTCGGGAAGATAGGGATAATTTGTTACATGTCGATTAACCTTTTGTTTTGTGGCGATGTCTGAAAATGACATCGAGAATGTTGAGAATATATGATGGGCCTTGAGCGATCGTTGATTCACAGCATATCGATAATCGAGGATAATGTGCATCGAGGAAGGCGACAATCCTCAAATCTGACAACAACAACGACCAAATGATGAATGATCAAATGTTCGGAGGCTTTATACGATTTATGCAGCAATGATGAGGCGACTCTGTCCAAAAGCGTGGGGTGGAAACACGGAAAACTCTCGGGCGGTCTGCATTAAACAATTTAAGAGCTGGGACCACCGGAGTTTAAGGGAAGCAAAACCACTTACGGCGGAAGCATGGATAAAGCAGATTACAAGATATTTGATGTCTTGGGATGCTCAGAGAAGCAAAGGTTCCCACTTAGCCTTTATGTTCTTGCGGAGGCGGATTCTTGGTGGGAATCGGTAAAAGCGTACTCGACTTCTTTGTCTTGAAGATATCTTGGGAGAAGTTCGGGAGTACATTCAGCGACAAATACTTTCTGAAAGTATTCGCCACATGAAGGAGGTGGAGTTTATCAAGTTGGAACAAAACAATATGGCCAGGTGTCATGATCTGAGGCAAAATTTGCGGAGTTATCACGGTTTCGTCCCACTTGGTGGATAATGAAGAGAGAGAATGGCGCGAATGTTTTTAAGAGGTTTGAAGCGGGAATCGTCGACATCTTATTTCTCATAAAGCGTGTTTGTATTAGGATGTTGTAAATAGGGCTCGATTAGTGGAGTAGCGATAATGAGTCAATATGACTAAAAAAGAAGCGGTAAGCAAAATTATAATACCGGCGAGAATAGTCATCGGCGGTGACAACAAGCGTGGAGGAATCAGCGGGCGGATATGGTAACCACCGGTGGTGTCGGGGCAAAACAATAAGAATGGACATTTCAAGAAAAGGAGATTCAATGATGATGGAAAGGCGTCGACACTGGCACCCGTTGTTAAGGAAGGAGAAAGACCACTATCGTATGCTTCAAATGCGGAGGAGAGGGACACATCGATCAAAGCTGCGTCATGCGAGTCAAAGCGTGTTATAATTGTGGAAAGAAGGTCAACTTAGCTCGATTTTGTCGTTTCTGAAAGAAGACAAATTTAAACTAGGATGGAGCACCAAAGGCCGTCCAGAAAATTCAAAAGCCGTGTAGTCTGAGGAGAGCATTTGTTGTGACCTCCCAAAAAGCGAGAATCCGAATGAGGTCATCACGGGTAAAGCTTATCATAAACTACAATGAAATCTATACTTTATTTGATCTGGGTTCTACCCATTCTTTTATTTCTCTACTTGCGCTCATCGATTAAATTTGACTCAGGAGAAATTAGACTTTGACTTATCTGTGGAAACTCGTTGGGAGAAACCTTCATTACATCCCTTTGTTTATAAGTCTTGTTTGGTTCAAATCGGTACCCTCGCATTACTGTCGATCTTATTTCATTAAAAATACTTGCATTTGGCGTGATTACAAGGATTGATTGGTTAACTACTTATCATGCAAAAAATTGATTGTTTTTCGTAAGGTTGTTAGCTTTCGTATTCTAATCGACCTATTATGCGAATTCAAACGACCAAACCATTAAAATCAATCACGGTCATCTCGAGCCATAAAAAGCTATTCGTTTATTGAAAAGCGGATGTCAAGCTTTCTTAGCTCATATGTCATGATTTAAATAAAAATCGTCGATTTTTAAGCGATATTCTATTGTTAATAAATTTCTGGCGTATTCCGAAGAACTTCTGGCTACCCCCAGGCGTGAAATTGAATTTGTATCGACCTTTGAACCGGTACAAAACCTATTTCAAAGCCCATGTATCGAATAGCTCTATTGAACTTGAGTTAAAGACCCAGCTGCGAGGAATTGTTAGACATTGGCTTTATTCGTCTAGCAAGTACTTCTCCTTGGGGTGCTCACATTACATTACCGTGAAGAAGAAAGATGGGAGTATGCGACTTTGTATTGATTATCGGGAGTTGAATCACGTCACCATCAAAAATAGGTATCCATTGCCGCGTATTGATGACTGTTTGACGGATTCTGAGGCAAATTCTTTTCAAAGATTGATCTTCGTTAGGATATCACCGATTGAAGATTAGAAGCCGTGACATTCAAAAGGCGGCTTTCGAACTCGATGCGGGCATTATGAATTCTAGTCGTATCCTTTGGATTGACTAATGCTCCTGCTTTGCCTTCGTGGATATGATGAGCCAGAGTATTGAGGAATATTTAGATCACTTTGTGGTCGTCTTTATTGATGACATCCTTATTTATTCCAAAAGTAGTGAAGATCATGAAAGCAACACTTGAGGTGACACTCCAAAAAACCGTGAATATAAGCTTTATGCGAGTTGAAGAAATCACGAGTTACGGCTTGAAGAAGTAGCATTCCTTGGGCGCGTGGTATCAAGTCATGGAATATCATTGACCCAATGAAGATTGAAGCTATTGAAAAGTGGGAACAACCTAAATCGATGGCCGAAATCGTAGCTTTCTCGGTTTATTTGGTTATTATCGGAGATTCGTGGAAGGATTTTCTCGAATCGCTATTCCATTGACTTCGGTGACTCGGAAAGATCTGAAAGTTCGGTTGGGGCGAAGAATGTGAGAAGAGTTTTCAAGAACTCGAGAGGAGACTTATTTATTTTGTTACGACAATACCATCGGCTCGGAGGATTTGTCATCTCTGGTGATCTTGAGCGAAAAGGTTGGGATGTGTTCTCATGCTGACATGGAAAAGTTATAGCTTTATGCCTCGCGACAACTCGAAAGAATATGAGAGGAATTATCCTACTCGTGATCTAGAGTTAGCATTTATTATCTTTGCACTTAAAATTTGGAGGCATTACTTGTATGGGGAGAAAGTGGAGATCTTCACGGATCATAAAAGCCTCAAATATTTCTTCACTCAAAAGGAACTCGACATGCGACAACGGCGTTGGCTTGGCTATTGAAAGATTATGATCGTACCATCGATACCATCTGGAAAAGCGAGCGTGGTAGGCGGCGCATTGAGTAGAAAATCATATATGCAATCTGAGTGCGATATTGTCGTATGAGCCCATTTTGTGTGACTTGCAAAGGATGGAGATAGAATTAAAGACTCGGGGGGACGCGTGTGATGATAGCGAGTATCTGAGTAGAGCAAACTTTAATTGATAAAGTTAAAATTTGCTCGAGCTTCTGAGACACAGGAGGCGATCGCGTATGAGGAAGAAAGTCTGAGAAGGTCTTATCTTAGGAAGCAAGAATCGATGAAGAAGGAATACTTGAGTCGACTCGGACTTTGTGTTCTAACGACCACGATTTAAAGTATAATATCATGATGGGGCACCTGACACACCATTTACTGATCCATCTGGGGAGTACAAAATGTATCATGATATTAAGTCATACATTTTGGTGGAAGCGATATGAAGAGAGAGATAGTATTTGTTTATCTCGAGGTGTCTAACTTGTCAGCGAGTTAAAGCGGAGCATCAAGTACCAAAAGGTCCATTGCAACCACTTGAAATTCGAGAATGGAAGTGGGAGCACATTACCATGGATTTAGATTCTGGGTCTTCTAAGGTTTCTCAAGGCGTTGATGCGATTTGGGTCATTGTTGATAGATTGACCAAAGTCTGCTCATTTCTTTACCGTCTGAGAAACTTATACACTTGAGCGTCTTGCTCGTATATACATAAGCGAGATTGTAAGGCTGCATGGTATCTTGCGGTATCCATAGTTTACGATCGAGACCGAAGATTCACTTCACGATTTTGGGTTAGTTTGCAAAAAGCTATGAGCGCGGACTTACGATTTAGCTTCGGCGTATCATCCTCCTCAGACGGACGGACGATCGGGAGGACTATTCAAACTCTTGAAGATCTATTAAGACTACTGTGTCCTTGATTTGAGGGAGTTGGGACAAGTTCTTACCATTGGTGGAGTTTTCCTCTGACAACGGTTATCAAGCAAGTATTGGCATGGCTCCATTCGAGCGTTGTATGGAAGAAAGTGTCGTTCTCGGTATCTTTGGGATGAGGTGGGTGAAGCAGCGTTGTTGGGGCCGGAGTTGAGATGCGTATGACTACGGAAAAAGATTGACGATCAAATGAGCGTATAAAAACCTCACAAAATCGACAAAAGAGTTATCTTGATCTTCGTGAAAGGGCGTGGAATTGATATAGGAGATCGTGTGTTGTTAAAGTTGCTCCATGGAAAGGAGTTACAAGATTTGGAAAGAGAGGAAAACTTAATCCTCGATTCATCGGTCCATTTTAATCCTCGATCGAGTAGGAGGCGTGGCTATAGACTCGCTTTTTCTGTGAAATATGTCTCGTGTTCATGCGCGTTTTTCACATATCTATATTACGTAAATATGTGAAAGACCGAACCATATTATTGAGTTAGAAGCCAGGACGAAATAGCGGAAGATTTGGCGTATGAAGAGGTTCTGTTCAAATTTTGGATAAGAAGGAACATATTCTACGCTCGAGGTTATACCTCGAAGTCGAAAGTTTTGTGGAGGAACCACGATGTTGAGAAATGACTTGGGAGTTAGAATGCGAAATGAAATCAAGGTATCCTTACCTCTTGACATACAGTGCGTACCACTAATTTCGGTGAAATTTCATAAGAAGGGAGGTTGTAAGACCCGACTTTTATAAATAAAGATGAATTTTTCTATAAATATTATTTTTGAATATTATGGAATAAATTTGATATAATGTTATAGTTGTGGGTAATATTTATAAATTTTGCAAAGTATACGAAGTTGTTATAAAATATTCGTTTGGTGGGGAATATTCTTTTTGTTAGGGAATATTAAATGCTGATGGCTCAATCATTGGTGGACCCACAGCGAAATTATTGTCGGATTGAAAGCGACAAAAATATTTTATAAAAATAACTTGGCGGAGGTATTCTGAATTAAAAGCTGTTGAACTACCCGGTGGTAAAAAAATGCGATGTCTGGCGTAGTTGCGTAGTAGCGCGGTATTGATTATTGATCTTACGTGAGAAGTCACAATTTATGCTCGATTATTACTCGATAATTCTTTGCATCATATCTCTTATATTATTGATTGATTATTGTCGCGGTATCATACGTATAATATGTTATAGTATTAAATCGATAATTGAGGCGACAAGTTATAAATGATTAATAATTGTTGAAAGATTAAATATGTGTTGATGAAAAAAAAATGATTTGTGGTAAGTTTGATTATTTTATGGGGGCTCGTATATATCATCATCTAAAAGATAGTAATTACCTTTGTGAATAGTAATTACCTTCGTCGATAGTAATTACCCTTGTGAATAGTATTTACCTTCGTCGATAGTAATTATTACTTGTGAATAGTAATTACCCTTGTGAATAGTAATTACCTTGTGAATAGTAATTACCTTCGTCGATAGTAATTACCCTTGTGAATAGTATTTACCTTCGTCGATAGTATTTACCTTCGTTAATAGTAATTACCTTTACAGACGTCGAACCACTTGTCGTTTCACATTCAGGCGTCGAACCACTTGTCGTTTCACATTCTGAGCGTCGAACCGATTTCGTCGAGCCACTTGCCTTTTCACACGGCGGTCTTAAGCTAGAAATCTTCTATAAATAGAGGGCTGAGGGCTTCATTATTTTCACGAATTCATTGAGCTATAGAGAGAAAGTAAAGTAGAGAAGAAAGAGAAAGAAGAAGAGTATTTTATTCTTACCTTCTTTGCGATATTCAATCTCTACCAAATGTAAGGGGTGTTATTCTTTCTTATTCATGAAAGAGAAGCTGTTGTTATTCCATTGCTTATTATTACATTGGAATAACTTTTGTATAAGTGGTTTACCTATACTTGGTGACATTCTTTATTATTACATTGGAACATCACATGCGTGTGTTTTTACAGGACTGGTTAAAATCTTCTTTATTATTACATTGGAACATCACATGCGTGTGTTTTACAGGACTGGTTAAAATCTTTATTATTACATTGGAACATCACATGCATGTGTTTTACAGGACTGGTTAAAATCTTTATTGATACTGTTGGAATAATATCATGTGTGTTTTACAGGATCAGTTCCATCTTTATTGATACATTGGAACATCATTGGAACATCCATGCGTTTCCATGTGTGAATTTCACGACTGGTTAGATTATTTATTATTACATTGGAATAACACATGCATGCGATTATCGCATGCATGGTGATTTCTTTTGTTATTCCATTCTTTATTATACCCGGTTGGTTAAAACTTTGACTTTATACTCCATGAAATTAGTAGAATATCCTTGATATTTGCGTTTCATCGATATCTTTTCATGGAAATATTCTTACGATCATTCTTGAATTTTACTCTACAAAAGCGATATCGTGTTGACAATTTGGGCGTTAATAATTCTGGATAAAATAATTCTTGAACTTGTTTTATTGAATTCTTATATCATTGTCATCATCCTCGTATTTATATTTTTTTGAAAGTAAATACATGGCTTTTGTAGTGCGTAGATGGACTTGGTATGATTATGACGAGAGACTACCGATTGTAATCATGGTAGTAATGTTACAAATGATGTGATAAAAAAATCCTCGATTGGTAGTAGTGCATTGATGGGCCGATTGTTGGCATGATCATGACCATTAATGAATACAAATATTCTTGGGCGTAGTGCGTAATGAATAATTGTGGTCGTGATCTTTAAAGAATATCCTTGGTAGTAGTGCGAGGGGTGATTCGATGATGTGGAATATTTATTAAAAGTGAGTCTCGGCTATACTTGATGATGAAAAACCTTTTAAAACCTAAAAGATAGTAGACTTTATTTTCTACTTGACTCTTTTAATGGATTGCGTATTCATTATGATTAAAGCTGGTTGTCTATTGTATTTTATCGGTTTAACATTATTGAAGACTATTGATAATTTATTACGCATTATCTTAGTCGTAATATTTCTTCTTGGGCTAGTTGAGCTCACCCTTTCTTTTTCTTTATTCTCTTGAGGAAATGATAATATAAATTGGGGACGAGTCGGGAAGCAGTGATGGTCACGAAGATAGCATTAGTAGTCCTCATTTAATACGTAAAATAGTGTGATAATAATAATGTAATGAGGACTTTTGTTTGAGTTTGTATAATATCTAGTAGGCGATATTTGTATTTAAACTCACGGTTTATTTATATACGTATTATGTTAATAAGTTGTTTTTAAATTAGTTATGTTAATAATGGGTTGTACCTAATTTTTTAAATTACATACCATATGAAAGTGGCGATTCTTTGTCAAGATGGGTGATGTATACAGTCTAATCTCCTTTGAGTTCTTGAAAACTCTTCTCACATTCGTCAATAGAACTTTGTATCTTTCGAGTCGGTGAGTCGATGGAGTAGCGATTCGAGAAAATCCTTCCACGAATCTCAGATAATAACCCGACTAAGCAGAAAGCTACGTCTTGATCATTTGATTTAGGTTGTTCCCGGCTTTGAATAAGCCCGATCTTTCTTTGGGTCAGCAGATATTCCATGACTTGATACCACGTGCCCAAGGAATGCTACTTCTTGACGAACTCGCATTTCTTCAACTTGGCATAAAGCTTATATTCACGAAGCTTTTGGAGTGTCGACCTCAAGTGTTGCTTCATGATCTTCACGGCTTTTGGAATAAATAAGGATGTCATCAATAAAGGCGACCACAAAGTGATCTAAATATTCCTTGAATACTCGGTTCATCATATCCATAAAAGCGGCGGGGCATTAGTCGATCAAAGGACATGACTAGGAATTCATAATGCCGTCTGGAGTTACGAAAGCCGTCTTTGGAATGTCGGCGGTTCTAATCTTCAATTGGTGATATCCGGAGCGAAGATCGATCTTTGAAAAGAATTTGGCTCCTTCTGTTGGTGAAACAGGTCATCAATACGTGGCAATGGATACCTATTTTGATGGTGACATGATTCAACTCCAGATAATCAATACAAAGTCGCATACTCCCATCTTTCTTCTTCACGAATAGAGCGCAGAGCACCCCGAGGAGAATACTAGGGGACGAATAAAGCCGATGTCTAACAATTCCTGCGGTTGGGTCTTTAACTCCACGAAGTTGATAGAGCCATTCGATATGGGGCTTTGGAAATAGGTTTTGTCTGGGGTTTGAGGTCGATACAAAATTCAATTTCACGCTCTGGGGGTAGGCGAGGGAAGTTCTTTGAGAATCGTCGGAAATTTATTAACAATAGAAATATCGTTTCAAAAGCGGCGTATTTTGTTTAAATCGTGACATGAGCTAAGAAAGCTTGACATCCATTTTTCAATAAGCGAATAGCTTTATGGCTTGAGATGGTAGTGATTGATTTTAATGGTTTGGTCGTTTGAATTAGCATAATAGGTTGATTAGGAATATGAAAGCTAACAACCTTACGAAAATAATCAATTTTTGCATGATAAGTAGTTAACCAATCGATCCCTAGAATCACGTCAAATGCAAGTATTTTTAATGAAATAAGATCGACGAGGTAATGTGAGGGTACCGATTTGAACCAAACAAGACTTATAAGCGAGTGGATGTAATGAAGGTTTCTCCCAGCGGAGTTTCCACGAGATAAGTCAAAGTCTAATTTCTCGAGTCAAATTTAATCGATGGCGCAAGTAGGAGAAATAAAAGAATGGGTAGAACCGGTATCAAATAAAGTATAAACTTCATTTAGAGTTTATGATAAGCTTACGCGTGATGACCTCATTCGGGTTCCTTGCTCTCTGGGAGGTCACAACAAACGCTTCTCCCTTGCTTGACTCTAGGTTTTGATTTTTACGGGATGGCCTTTGGTGCCTCCATCCTAGTTGAATTTGTCTTGATGGCGACAAAATCGAGCTAAGTGACCTTCTCTTCCACAATTATAACATGCTTTGGATGACATGGCGCGAGTTCGGAATGATGTGTCCCTCTTCTCGCATTTGGAAGCATATGATAGGTGGTCTTTCTCCTTCCTTAACAATGGGTCTTTGGTCTTGGCGTCTTTCCATCATTGTTGAATCTCCGTTTCTTGAAATGTCCATTCTTATTGTTTTGGTACGATTACCACCGAAGTGGTTACCATATCGGCCTGTTGATTCCCTCACGCTTGTTGTCACCGCTTTGATGACTACTACTCATTTGGTATTATAATTTTTCTTAAATTGCTCTCTCTTTTAGTTGCGTTGACTCGTTATCGCGCTCCACTAAGCGAGCCCTATTTACAACATCTGAATACAAACACGGTTTATGAGAAATAAGATGTTGGCGTATCTCGACTTCAAACCTCTTAAAAACATTCGCGCCATTCTCTCTCTTCATTATCCACGAGTGGAATATGGTAAGTGATAACTCATAAATTTTGCCTCGTATTGCGACACGGTCATATTGTTTTGTTCCAACTTGATAAACTCTACCTCTTTCGTATGGCGAATACTTTTCGGGAAAGTATTTGTCGTTGAGCGACTCTGGAACTTCTCCCAAGATATCTTGATGACAACGGGTTGAGTACGTTTCTACCGATTCCCACCGATAATCCGCCTCTCTCCGCATGACATAAAAGCGGTGAAAGGGAACCTTTGCTCCTCGGAGCATCCCAAGACATCAAATATCTTGGTAATCTGCTTTATCCATGCTTCCAGCGAAGTGGTTTTGGCTCTCCCTTAAACTCGGTGGTCGGCTCCTTGAATTGTTTAGCGGTGGCCTTGAGAGTTTTTCGTGTTTCCACTACGTTTTGGACGAGAGTCGCTCTCGCTTTCTTTGTTGCATAAATTGCATAAAGCCTCGAACATTTGAACATTCATCATTTGGTCGGTGTTGTTGTTTTGCATGAGGATTATCGCCTTCACGATGCACATTATCACGATTATTGATATGTGGTGAATCAGCGATCGCTGTGCTCCATTCTTATTCTCAACATTCTCGGATGTCATTTTCGAGATCGCCACAAAACAAAAGATTAATTGACATGTAACAATTATCTTTATATTACGACCAGACCAATAAAATAGCACATAAACTTAGGTAGGTCATACTAGCGAAGGTATTCCCGTCTCTCCCTCCTAGTACTTTTCTCACATCTTAGCGAGGATCATATCCTAGCTTTGATACCAATTTGTGGCGCCCCCAAAATTAGGTATACATCACCCATCTTGGATCGCCACTTACATACGTAGTGCAATTTAAATACAACTTATTAACATAAGCATGTGTATGCAATACGACATAAAGCGTGAGTTTAAATACAAATATAAATCTACTAGATATTATACAAACTCAAACAAAAAGTCTTCATTACAATTATTATCACACACTATTTCAGAATAGTGAGGACTACTAATCGCTATCTTCGGGACCATCACTCGTTTCCCAGGCTCGTCCGGCTATATTCTCATTTCACGAAGAGAACGGTGAAAGAAAGGGTGAGCTCAACTAGCCCGAAGAAATATTATGACTAAGATAATGCGAATAAATTATCAATAGTCTTCAACAATGTTAAAGCGATAAAATACAATAAACAACCGGTTTAAGCTGCGGTGAATACGCGATCCATTAAAAAGTCAGTAGAAAATAAAATCTACTATCTTTTATGATTTAAAAGGTTTTCATCAATTTGTTATAAATTTGAGACTCGACTTTAATAAATAATCCACATCATCGAATCACCCTACACACTACTACCGAAGATATTCTTTAGTATCACGACCACAATTATTCATGCACTACGGGCGAGAATAGTTGTGTATTCATTAATGGTCATGATCATGCCAACAAGCGTCCATCGATGCACTACTGACCATTTGAGGATTTTTACCACATCATTTGTAACATTACGGTCATGATTACACAGAATAATCCCTGGTCATAATCATACCAAGTCCATCCATGCTCTACAGGGCCACGAGATGACTTTAAAAAAATATAAACATGAGGATGATGACAATGATATAAGAATTGATAAAACAAGTTCAAGAATTATTTTATCCGGGAATTATTAACGTCCAAATTTTCAACATGATCTTGCTTTGTAGAGTAAAATTCAAGAATGATCGGAAGAATATTTTCATGAAAAGATCTTTGGATGAAGCCGCAAATATCGAGGATATTCTACTAATTTCATGGAGTATATAAGTCAAAGTTTTAACTAATTTGGGTATAATAAAGAATGGAATAACAAAAGAAATCACCGTGCATGCGATTGCCGCGCATGATAGGCGAGTTATTCAGCAGAATAATAATAACGGAACCGGTCGGGGTGAAATTCACCGGCAAGCGGGATGTTCAACAGAATAATAAAGATGGAACCAGATCCGGTGTAAAACACACGAGATAGGATATTCAAGCGAGAATGATATAAAGCGGCGGAACGGGTCGGTGTAAAACACTGCACGAGGATGTTCAGCAGAATAATAATAAAAGGCGGAACCCGGTTAGGTGTAAAACACACGACGAGGATGTTCCAATAGAATAATAGAAGAATGTCACCAAGTATAGGGTAAATTATACAAAAGTTATTCCAATGAGAATAATAAGCAATGGAATAACATAAGGATTTCACCAAGTATAGGGTATCGCCAGCGTTATACAAAGTTATGTATAGGGTATGCCACTTTTACAAAAGTTATTCCAGCGTGAATAATAGTGAATGGAATAATGAAGTTCTCTTCAAGAAAAGAATAACACCCCTACCGTAAAAAGAACCGAATATAGAAGTAGTGAAGTAGCGAGAATACTCTTCTTCTTTCTATAACTTTTCTCTATAGCCTCTCTCTATAATTTCTCTCTCTAGAGTTTCAATGAATTCGTAAGAAAATAATGAAGGAATGAGCTTCTATTTATAGGAAAATGGAATGCATAGTAATTAATCCATGAAGCGGTCCAGATTGATTTACTTTAATCGACGGTCCATATTTAAAGCAAAATCTTTTAAATAAAATATAATATATTCTATTTATATAAAAACATTTTCTTATGCAAATTTATGCAAAATACTACTGCAAAAACACTACGCAACACTATGCATAATAAAATATAATATATTTTATTTATAAAATAACTTTAATAAAGTATTACATTTTATATAAAAGATGTTTACATTTTATTACGTTAATAATCTGAATAAAACAAAAAGTCATTATCATTATAATAATTATAATGACAATAATGGAATCAAACCTGGTGACTTCTCACATAAGCATCAATAAATCAATCTGGTAATCTACTACTTATGCAACCACATTTATTATTGTACTTTTACTACCGAGTAGTTCAACAAGATCAGCGGTAAAACTTCCATAGTTATTTCAATAAAATATTTTTGTCGTTTTCTCAATCAAATGATAATAATTACATTGTGAGGTCCACCAATGATTGGTAGTTATACGAATATTCCTCGCTAAATCGAATATTCCCAGACCAATCGAATATAATATAACCACTTGCATACTTTGCAAAATTTATAAATATTACCCACAACTATAACATTATATCAAATTATTCCATAATATTCAAAAATAATATTTATAGAAAATTCATCTTTATTTATAAAATTTGGGGTCTTACAAGTATCCACCTTTGGTGCCACCGCCCTAATCGGACTTGATTTCGCTCTGAGGATAAAATCGAGCTATGTGATCGTCTTTTCCATAATTAAAACATATCTTGGAAAGCTGTGAACAGTTTGGACTTATATGTTCCTCCTCTCGCATTCTGTAGCATCTAACTAGCGGCCGTTATCCTCCCCTAGAATTTGTTCTTTGGTGTTGGTCTTTGTTTCCGACATCTTAAAAATCATCGTTAAATCTTCTCTTCTTGAAATTTCCACTTGAATCATTTCTTCTATTATCTTGGCCATGATTACCACCGAAGTGGTTACCATTTCTGGCATGATAATTTCTTCCACGATGGTTATCATTGTTCCCTATGGCCGGAATTGTCCTTTGGTACGATTATTATCGTGTTGTTGCTCGTTATCCTTCGGTTGGGCTGGCTCATTATCGCGCTCCACTAACTGAGCCCTATTCACAACATCTGAATATAAACAAAGTTTGTGAGAAATGAGGTATTGACGTATTTTGGGTTTCAAACCTCGCAGAAACATTCATGTCATTCGTTCCTCATTATCAACCAAATGGGATGCAAATCGAGATAACTCCACAAACTTAGCTTCGTACTGCGATACGTTCATATTGTTTTGCTCCAGCTTGATGAACTCAACCTCCTTCATGTGACTAATACTTTCGAAAAAGTACTTGTCATTGAACAATTCTTGGAACTTCTCCCAAGACATCTTCAGTGCGGCAGGTTGAGTACGCTTTATCGATTCCCACCAGTAATCAGCCTCTCCTCGCAACATAAAGGTGGAAAAGGGAACCTTTTGCTCCTCGGAACATCCCAAGACATCAAATATCTTGGTGATCTTCTTTATCCACATCTCTGCCATAAGTGGTTCTGGCTTTCCCAAAACTCTCAGGTGGTCCCAGCTCCTTGAACTGCTTAGCGGTGACCAACCGTGGGTTGCCATTGTTTCCACCTACATTATGAACAGGAGTCTCTCTCGTTTGGTGTTGCATGAATTCTAAAAAGCTCTTAAATATACCGCTGTTCGTCATTTGGTCGGTGCCGTTGTTCACCTGAGGATTATTGCCATCCTGATGCACATTATCCTGGGTATTGATTAAAGGTGTCTCCACTGTCTCATTCACTCCATCGTTAATATTTCCTGATGCCATTCTTAAATATTGCCATAAAACAAGGGTTATTAATAAATCACATATTATCCCTATACTCTGACCGACCAATTAAATAGCAAATAAACTTAGGTAGGTCATACTAATGAAGGAATTCCCCGTCTCTCCCCTCCTAGTTCTTGTCTCACATCTCAGCCAGGGATTATATCCCATAGCTTTGATACCAACTGTGACGACCCCAAAATAGGTCCATTCCATCCAACCCATTCTGAGTCGCCAAATACATGGTACAAAAATAAATACAATTTTAGTAATACAATTATCGTGCAAAATACGACAACACATATATTGTGAGTTTGAATACAACTATTGTCTAATAGACAGTATAAAAACTCAAAAGGGGTCCTCATTACAATTATTGATACGCTATTTCACAGAATAGTGAGGACTACTAATGCAACCATCTGGACCGTCAATCCGTTCCCCGACTAGTCCCAACTATATTCTCATTTCCTGAAGAGAACAGTGAAAGAAAAGGTGAGCTCAACTAGCCCAGTAAGAAAATATTATGACTAAGATAATGTACAACAAATTATCATTAGTCTTCAACAGGGAAAAATCTGATAATATATAATAGACAACAAGTTTTAGATCAACAACTGCAGCGAAAACAGCAATCCATTAGAGGAGTTAAGTAGAGAATGAGTTCTACTATCTTCTAAGATTTAAAAATCCATCATCAATATTTTATCCCTGTAACAACAATCAATATACATCTTTAATCAAATATTCATCTTTACACGTGCCAAAGATATTCATTTGTATCACCGGTTGGTAAGTGTTCATCTCAACACTGCTCATCTTTCAGACTTCTGAACCAAAGATATTCATCGGGTAATCATTCATCTTTACTTACTTCTGAGCCAAAGATATGCATTAGGTAATCATTCATCTTTGCACTCTGAGTGCCAAAGATATTCAAGAATATCATCATTTAGGACCGAGGATGATGAAAAAATATGTTAAAGAAAGCGAATCCAAGTGAAACAAAATAACAAATATTAGAGATTAAGTATCACGGTTTATCCAAGATCAATAATACTCCATAATAACCAATTTTGAAACAAAATTCAAGAATAAAGATCAATTATTATTAATGAAATTTAATTTTTCTATTTATTATTTTAAAATAGTAAGGGTTGATTTGATTAATGTGGATAGTTAGGGGTAAAATCATAAATACTTCAAAATAAGCAGTGGTTATAAAATATTCATTGTTGTTGGGGAATATTAGTTTGGTAAGTGGAATATTCGTGGAAATTCTTTGTCGTGGGGAATGGGGAATATTAAATGCGGTAGTGACCATGTATGGGCCCATGTGAAGCGATTGGATGAAAGAAAGCGACAAATATAAGTGGTTTAAAAATAGCAGGCGTAGTTATTCACAGATTATCTTGTTAAAATACAAATTGGTTTAAAACACGGCTTTGCGGTATTGCACGATTATTGATTCTTACGTGAAGGCACTACTCGATAATGGTTACGATAATTCTTATTATTATTTTATTTTATTGAGTTAATAATTCTTTGCGTTGATATTTTATATTCTTTGTTGTTTGATAATTGTCATTACGGTATTTTTCATTATCGAAGCAATAATTCATATTATCTGAATAATATTATTAGATAACATTATTGGCGATGTCTAGAAAGTTACACATACAGGAGAGGTTTGGTCACTAATTACTGCGGCTTGATAAGAAGAAATTCTTATTGGAAAGCCCCTCTTTCACAGGAGCTGCTGGTTGTCGATATTGTGATTACTGTAATATTATTTGTGAATAATTAATTATTGATTCATATGATGAGGAAAATATTGATTTTATGTGGATATAGATGGAGAAAAATTTTAATGTGACAATTGTTGAAAATTGAAATTTTATCTTTTACGATAAAATAATTCATTTAAATATATTATTATATTTTAATAATATAATAATGGTGATATTTTTAACGAATGTGGATATATATATGAGTATCTGAGGAGGAAGAGTATTTTTGTTGCAATAAATGTTTAAAACATGTTAAACATATCGGTGGACCCCATTTATTGGTGAAATTTGATTATAGCTTTGTAAAATCGCTTGGTTTGTGGATTTGGTCAATTTCTATTTGGAATTTGGAAAAACTTTCTTACGCAAAGTTGTAGAGAATTGAATTTCCTATAAAAACTCATGAGATTTGAATTTTTCGATGAAAGGGCTATTTATTATGAATTATTGAAGTTAGAAGCTCAAAATAATTGATTTTGGAAGTTTAAAATATTTAAAAATTAGAAAAACGTTTTTTTTCATTATGGTGTGTTACACATGTGGGTTGAATGAGCTGAATTCAGTTCTTGGAAGGTTAGGCGTAGGAAATTTTATTATAAATAATAATATTATATTAAATTTTACGCTTTGGTGTTCTAAGCATTTTCTATAAATAGGGTCTTAGGTTAGAATTGAAAATCACACGAAGCTGAAGTTTTTTCTCTCTATATTATCGGCGTATTCTTGTGAGTATTTTGAGTATACTTTGAGTATTGTTAGGCGGTCTGCAAGTTCCTTGACATGCTTTATATCACGGTATTTCGATTAAGTACTAATCTTTCGAGGTAAGGGATGTTATTTTCTTCTCGAATGATATTATTTCTTGATATCATTATCTTTGAAATATTGGTTGAAACTTTTTATCAAATTTGGAACTTTTTCATATGGGGTTACTTATTACTTTGAGTTATTATTCATGAGTTCTTATTCACGATTCTTATTCAGCGATTCTTATTCACGATTCTTATTCACGAGTCTTATTCATGAAGCGTGAAGATGTTTTTTTGGGAAATTTCTATCTTTTGGTGTGGAGATTCTTATTCACGCGTATCGCCACTATTCACGTATCTGACTTTACGTATCTGACCTTATTCATAGAAAAATAAAATTTCTTCTTTTTGTCAAAATATCTAATACGGATACTAGCTTTGATTGTATCCATGTTTTGATCATTCTTGAATTTTACACCACTATGATTATTTTTGAGGTATTTTTGAACATGGATAAAACAAAATACGAATCCTTAATCCTTAATCCTTGTCATTTTGTTTCCTTTGGATTCGTTTCTTTAAAAATATTTTCATCATCCTCGGTCTTAAATGATGATATTATTGAATATCTTTGGCTGTAGTGCGAAGATGAATGATTCTGAAGAATATCTTTGGTAGTAGTGCAAAGATGAGCAGTGTTTAGATGAACATGACCGGTGATGAATATCTTTGCTTTTGTAGTGCAAAGATGAATATTTGATTCGGATGTATATTGATTGATGTTACGGGGATAAAAGATGAGCGATGAACTTTTAAATTCATACATAGAAGATAGTAGTTTGCATTCTCTACTTAACTCTTCTAATGAATTATTATTTCATTGCGAATATTGATTTAAAATTTGTTGTCTATTGTATTCTATTAGATTTTTCCTGTTGAAGACTAACGATAATTTGTTGTATATTATCTTAGTAGTAATATTATTCTTTCTTGGGCTAGTTGAGCTCACCCTTTTCCTTTTTGTTCCATTTTTCTTCTCGGGAGGCGAGAATATAGCGAGTGCAGTCGGGGTATGGAATGAAGGTTTTAGAAAGAATTGTTTAGTAGTCCTCACCATTTTGTAAAATAATGTATCGATAAATGTGATGAGGATTTATTTGAGTATAGATATTATGCAGAAGATAATATTTGTATTCAAACTCACAGTTTCTTGTTGTAATAATAAAGTTGTAGTTGTTTACGTACCGTGTATTGTGACTTTCGAGAATGGGTGATGTACCTACCTATTTGGGGCGTCGTCGCGGTTAGTATCGAGCTTAGGGATATGATCTCTGGCGGAGATCGGGGAATAGAACTAGGAGGAGAGGCAGAGTAAATCCTTCGCTAGTGTGTCCTACTAAGCTTATTTTTTTAGTTAGTCGAGTATATAAGGATATTATGTGATATATTGATTTCCTTAATTAACCCTTGTTTTATAGCGGTATTTGAGAATGTCGTGAGAATATTAACAATGGAAATGAGGCCAGTGGAGAGCCTTTGTACTCACCAGCGAGGAGAGCGTGCAGCAGTGGCAATGTTCCTCTGTGAACAACACCCTTGGCGAGATGATGAGCGAGGGGATGTTTAGAAGCTTTTTGCGGTTCATGCAAAATCAGACGAGGAGACTTCGTGTTCAAAATCTGAGGAGAAATGATAGCAATTCACGGGTTATCCTGACCCAAGCGATTCGAAAGTTGGGACCACGAATTTTAAGGGAAAGCGAGATCCGATCATGGCGGAAACATGGGTCAAACAAATTACCAAGATATTCGATGTCTTGGGATGCGGAGGAACGAAGGTTCCATTCGCCACCTTTATGTTAAAAGTGGTGGCGAGACTCTTGGTGGGAGTACGTGAAGCGTACCCATCGGTAGCTTTTCGGCATGTCTTGGGAGCGTTTGAAACTATTTAATGACAAATACTTTCACGAAAGTGTTCGTCGTATGAAGGAAGTGGAGTTTATTAGAGTTAGAAGCGAGAACAACATGGCGGTGTCTCGATGCGAGGCAAAGTTTGCGAGTTATCGAGGTTTGCACCTCATTTGGTGGAGAATGAGGAGCATATATGTGCGGATGTTTCTTAGAGGTTTGAAAACGGCGTCGTCGATATCTCATTTCTCATAAATTTTCTCTCTATTCGGATGTTGTAAGCGAGGGCTCAATTATTAGGCGAGATACTTGATGCAGTCGGTTGAGGACCCTGACGAGGATCGTACCGGAGATAGCGGTCAGCAGAATAATGATAACCCGGTGGAGAAAAAAAGACGGACAAAAATGGTAACCACTCTGGTGGTAATCATAGCCGTGAAAATAGAAGAAAGCGAGTCGGGGAGGAGATTTTAAAAAGAGGAGATTTAACAATGACCGTGTGAAGGCAGCGGTCGGTCTTGCGTGACAATTTGGTTCTAAGGGAGGAGAAACGACCACCGGTTATATATATTATAAATCACGGAAAAGAGGACATATCGGTCAAGCGCCCCTGCAGATTCAAGGTATGCTATAATTGTGGAAAGGAAGGACATATCGCTCGAGATTATGCGATAGCGAAACCTAGTTCAGTGAGGGACGGTGACTCGAAAAACATCCCGAGAAAATCGAAAGTCAGCGATTAGGGAAGGCGTTTGTTGTGGTGGTCATAATCGAGGAACCCAAGCGAGGTGATCACGGGTAAGCTATTTATAAATTCTTGCGAAGTTTATACCTTACTTAATCTGGGTCTACCCATTCATTTTTATCTCTCTGCATGTGCTCAGCGTTTAAACTTGACTCAGGAGAAATTAGACTTTGACTATCTGTGGAAACTCAGTTAGGAGAAACTTTCATCACATCCTTTGTTTATAAATCTTGTTTGATTGAGTTGGCACCATCACCTTACATTGACCTTATCTCTTTAAAGATACTTGCTTTTGATGTGATTTTAGGGATTGATTGGTTAACTACTCATCATGCCAAAATTGATTGTTTTTCGTAAGGTTGTTAGTTTCATATTCTAACTTGACTTTGTTATGCAATCAAGCAACTAAACCATTAAAATCAATCTTTGTCATATCTAATCATAAAGCTATTCGTTTATTGAAAAGCGGATGTCAAGCTTTCTTAGCCCATGTTATGGATTTGAATAAAGACACGTCAAATTTGAATAATATTCTGTTGTTATTGACTTTCACGGCGTATTTCAGAAGAACTTCCGGTCTACCCCGAGCGTGAAGTTGAATTCTTTATTGATCTTGAACTGGTACAAAGCCCATTTCTAAAACCCCATATCGAATGGCTCTATTGAACTTGAGGAGTTAAAGGTCAACTCTGAGGAATTGTTGGACATCGGTTTCATTAGATCTAGTACATCTCCTTGGGGTGCTCTGTTTTATTTGTAAAGAAGAAAAGGCGGGAGTATGCGACTTTGTATTGACTATCGGGAATTGAACCATGTCACCATCGAGAATAGGTATCCTCTACCTCGTATTGATGACTTGTTTGACCCGATTGCAGAGGGCACAATTCTTTTCAAAAATCGATCTTAGATTACGGATATCATCGGTGAAGATTAGGCGAGGATATTCAAAGGCGCCTTTAGAACTTCGATGCGGGCATTATGAATTCTTAGTCGTGTCTTTCGGATTGACTAATGCTCCTCTTGACTTTCATGGATATGATGAGCCAAGTATTGAGGAATATTTGGATCGGTTTGTTGTTGTCTTTATTGATGACATCCTTATATATTCAAAAGTCGTGAAGATCATGAGCACCATTTGAAATTTGGTACTCAAAACCCGTGAAAACAAACTATATGCCAAATTGAAGAAATCACGAGTTACGGCTTGAGGAAGTAGCATTCCTTGGGCGCGTGGTGTCGAAACATGGAGTATCTGTTGATCCGTGAAGATTGAAGCAATACAAAGTTGGGAACAAGCAAAAAGTCGGTGGTTGAAATCGTAGCTTTTTGGGCTTATTTGGTTATTATCGGAGATTCGTGGAAGGGTTTTCTCGAATCGCTACTCCATTAACTTCGGCTAACTTTCGGAAGGATACAAAATTCGTTTGGGCGAAGAATGCGAGAAGAGTTTCAAGAGCTTAGAGGAGACTTATTTTATTTTGTTCTAACAATACCATCTGGTTCGGATGGATTTGTTATCTGATGATGCTTGAGCAAAAGGTTAGGATGTGTTCTCATGCAGCGTGGGAAAGTCATAGCCTATGCCTCGCGACAACTTAAAAAGTATGAGAGGAATTATCCTACTCGTGATCTAGAGTTAGCGGCCCGATCGTTTTTTTGTTAAAGATATGGAGGCACTATCTATATGGGGAGAAAGTGGAGATATATTCGGACCATAAAAAGCCTTAAATATTTCTTCACTCAAAAAAGAACTCGACATGCTTGGCGGTGACGTTGGCTCGAGCTATTGAAGACTACGACCACACTATTGATACCATCACGGAAAAGCGAGCGTGGTAGGTGGCGCGTTGAGTAGAAGATCATATGCGAGGAGCGAGTGCGATGATGTCAAGTATCTCGCGTAGAGCCCGACTTTAATAGAAAAAGTTAAGGTTGCTCGAGCCCGCAGGCCGGAGGATCGTATGAAGAAGAAAGTACAAGAAGGAGCTATTAGGGGCGAGAATTGATGAAGAAGGAATACTTGAGTCCACTCTAGACTTTGTGTTCTAACGACTACGATTTGAAGTACAAGATTATGATGGGCACTGATACACCATTTGCAATCCATCATCTGGAAGTACTAAAATGTATCGTGATCTTGACATACATTTTGGTGGAACAATATGAAGAGAGAGATTGCAAAGTTTATCTCGATGTGTTTAACTTGTCGGCGTGTAAAGGCGGAGCATCTAGTACCTAAGGGTCCGTTGCAACCACTTGAGATTCGAAATGGAAGTGGGAACACATTACCATGGATTTCGTTCACGGGTCTTTCTACGGTTTCTCGAGGCATCAATCTTTATTTGGGTTATTGTTGATAGATTAACCAAAGTCTGCTCATTTCTTGCCGTCACGGAGACTTATTCCTTGAGCGTCTTGCTAGTATATGCGTGAATGAGATTGTGAGGTTGCATGGCATGCTGTATCCATAGTTTGGATCGTGACCCAAGATTCACTTCAAGATTTTGGGTTAGCTTGCAAAAAGCTATGAGCGCAGTTCTGATTGATTGGCATACCATCCTCGAAGCAGACGGACAATCGAAAGGACTATTCAAACTCTTGAAGATTTATTAAGACTACGTGTCCTAGACTTCAAGGCGGTTGGGATAAGTATTTACCATTGGTGGAATTCTCCTACAACAAGCAGATTATCGAGAAAGTATAGGTGTAGCTCCATTTGAAGCATTATATGGGCCGAAAGTGTCGCTCTCTCGGTATGTTGGGGACGAGGTGGGTGAAGCAACACTTTGTTGGGACGAAGTTAATGCGTATGACTACGGAAAAGATCAAATGATTGACAAGCGTATACAAAGCGGCACAAGATCGACAAAAGAGTTATGCGGATCTTCATCGAAAGGGCGTGGAATTTAGTGTAGGGGATGTATGTATTATTGCGAGTTGCTCCATGGAAGGGAGTTACAAGATTTGGGAAGAGAGGAAAGCTCGATCCACGATTTATTGGTCCATTTCAAATTCTTGGCCAGAGTAGGAAATGTAGCCTATAGACTCGCGTTACCTCAAAGTATGTCTCGTGTTCATAATGTGTTTCACATATCGTGCCGTAAATATGTGAAAGACCCGAACCACGTTATAGAGTTAGAAGCCAGGACGAGATAGTAGAAGACTTAGCGTATGAGGAGGTACTGTCAAGATTTTGGATAGGAAGGAGCATGTCCTACTGCATGAAAGGTCATACCACAAGTTAAAGTTTTGTGGAGGAATCATCTTTATAGAGGAAATGACACGGGAATTGGAAGCGGAAATGAAAGCGAGGTATCCTCACCTTTTGAAACACAAATCGTCGTCGTCGATTTAGGGCGAAATTTCATAAGGAGGGAGGTTGTAAGACCCCAACTTATTATTAATGAAATTTAATTTTCTCTATTTATTATTTTGAAATAGTAAGGGTTGATTTGATTAATGTGGATAGTTAGGGGTAAAATCATAAATACTTCAAAATAAGCAAGTGGTTATAAAATATTCATTGTTGTCGGGGAATATTCGTTTGGTGGTGGAATATTAAATCTTTGTCGGGGAATATTAAATGCGACAGTATGACCATGTGTGGGCCCATGTGAAGCGATTGGATGAAAAAGCGACAAATATAAGTGGTTTAAAAATAATGGCGTAGTTATTCACAGATTATCTTGTTAAAATACCGGTGGTTAAAACACGATGTAGCTGCGGTATTGCACCAATTATTGATTCTTACGTGAAGAAGGCACTACTCGATAATGGTTACGATAATTCTTTATTCGATTTTATTTTATTGAGTTAATAATTCTTTGCGTTGATATTTTATATTCTTTGTTGTTTGATAATTGTCATTACGGTATTTTTCATTATCGAAGCAATAATTCATATTATCTGAATAATATTATTAGATAACATTATTGGCAATGTCTAGAAAGTTACATCTAAGGAGAGGTTTGGTCACTAATTGCTTGCGCCCGATGATGAAGAAATTCTTATTGGAAGCCCCCTCTTTCACAGGAAGCTGCACGGTTGTCGATATTGTGATTACGTAATATTATTTGTGAATAATTAATTATTGATTCATATGATGAGGAAAATATTGATTTTATGTGGATATAGATGGAGAAAAATTTTAATGTGACAATTGTTGAAAATTGAAATTTTATCTTTTTACGATAAAATAATTCATTTAAATATATTATTATATTTTAATAATATAATAATGGTGATATTTTTACAACGAATGTGGGATATATGAGTATCTGAGGAGGAAGAGTATTTTTGTTGCAATAAATGTTTAAAACATGTTAAACATGTCGGTGGACCCCATTTATTATTGGTGAAATTTGATTATAGCTTTTGTAAAATCGCTTGGTTTGTGGATTTGGTCAATTTCTATTTGGAATTTGGAAAAACTTTCTTACGCAAAGTTGTAGAGAATTGAATTTCCTATAAAAACTCGCGAGATTCGAATTTTTCGATGAAAGGGCTATTTATTATGAATTATTGAAGTTAGAAGCTCAAAATAATTGATTTTGGAAGTTTAAAATATTTAAAATTAGAAAAACGTTTTTTTTTTTTATTATGGTGTGTTACACATGTGGGTTGAATGAGCTGAATTCAGTTCTTGGAAGGTTGGGCGTAGAAATTTTATTATAAATAATAATATTATATTAAATTTTACGCTTTGGTGTTCTAAGCATTTTTCTATAAATAGGGTCTTAGGTTAGAATTGAAAATCACACGAGGCTGAAGTTTTTCTCTCTATATTATCGGCGGTATTCTTGTGAGTATTTTGAGTATACTTTGAGTATTGTTAGGCGGTGCAAGTTCCTTGACCTTATATACGGTTATTTCATTAGAAATCTTAATCTTTCGAGGTAAGGGATGTTATTTTCTTCTCGAATGATATTATTTCTTGATATCATTATCTTTGAAATATTGGTTGAAACTTTTTATCAAATTTGGAACTTTTCCATGTGGGGTTCTATTCATGAGTTCTTATTATTCACGAGTTCTTATTCATGAGTTCTTATTCACGATTCTTATTCACGAGTTCTTATTCAAATTATTCTATTACTTAGGCGTGAAGCGTGAAGATGTTTTTTTGGGAAATTTCTATCTTTTGGTGTTTGGAGTTACTATTCACGTATATCTGACCTTTATTCACGATATCTGACCTTTATTCATAGAAAAATAAAATTTCTTCTTTTTGTCCAAAATATCTATTACGGATACTAGCTTTGATTGTATCCATGTTTTGATCATTCTTGAATTTTACACCACTATGATTATTTTTGAGGTATTTTTGAACATGGATAAAACAAAGTACGAATCCTTAATCCTTAATCCTTGTCATTTTGTTTCCTTTGGATTCGTTTCTTTAAAAATATTTTCATCATCCTCGGTCTTAAATGATGATATTATTGAATATCTTTGGCTTTTGTAGTGCTGAAGATGAATGATTTCTGAAGAATATCTTTGGTAGTAGTGCAAAGATGAGCAGTGTTTAGATGAACATGACCAAGTGATGAATATCTTTTGGCTGTAGTGCAAAGATGAATATTTGATTCGGATGTATATTGATTGATGTTTCGACGGGGATAAAAGATGAGCGATGAACTTTTAAATTCATACATAGAAGATAGTAGTTTGCATTCTCTACTTAACTCTTCTAATGAATTATTATTTCATTCGCTGCGAATATTGATTTAAAATTTTGTTGTCTATTGTATTCTATTAGATTTTTCCTGTTGAAGACTAACGATAATTTGTTGTATATTATCTTAGTCGTAATATTCTTTCTTGGGCTAGTTGAGCTCACCCTTTTCCTTTTTGTTCCATTTTTTTTCTTCTCGGGAGGCGAGAATATAGCGATGCTGAGTCGGGGTATGGAATGAAGGTTTTAGAAAGAATTGTTTAGTAGTCCTCACCATTTTGTAAAATAATGTATCGATAAATGTGATGAGGATTTATTTGAGTATAGATATTATCAGAAGATAATATTTGTATTCAAACTCACGAAGTTTCTTGTTGTAATAATAAAGTTGTAGTTGTTTACGTACCATGTATTGATTAAATTTTTCGAGAATGGGTGATGTATACCTATTTTGATTTTTTCGATAAAATAATTTATTTAAATTAAAGTTGTAGAGAATTGAATTTCCTATAACAACTCGCGAGATTCGAATTTTTGATAAAAGGGCTATTTATTATGAATTATTGAAGTTCTGAAGTTCCAAAATAATTGATTTTTGAAAGTTTTAATTATTTTTATTTACAAAAACGTGTTTTTCATTTTGTTTTCCTCATTTAACATGTGATAGGGGCTGAGTTCAGATGGTAAAACATACGTATGAAGTTTTGGAAAAAATATAATAATATTTAATAAATTTTACGCTTTTGGTGTTTCTAAGCATTTTCCTATAAATAGGGTGCTTAGGTTAGAATTGAAAATCACACCAGAAACTGAAGTTTTCTCTCTCTATATTATCGAGCGTATTCTTGTGAGTATTTTGAGTATACTTTGAGTATTGCTATATGGTGCAAGTTCGTTCAGCGTTATTCTAATTAGAAGTACTACTCTTTTGAGGTAAGGGATAGTAAGGGATTTTAAGGGTTATTATGTTTTTAGTTTTGAAATTTTTTTGAACCTTCAAAAATTCTGGAAAATTTGAAATGATATTTTGATGAGTTTTGTAGAGTGTGTCCAAAAATGGCGTTTTTTGGATGTATAGATTAGGAGTTATGGATTTTATGAGAAAAGACTATTTTAAAAGTAACTATTTATAACTCCTTGTGATTAACTCCAAAATTGATGAAATTTTTATTGGGAGTACATCTATATAATATCAGTATACCGTGTAAATTTCAGAATTTTTGGATAAAAGTATAATTTATGATAAATGTTTAAATATTCGGTGGTTTTGGCCATATGAAAAATAGTAAATGAATTTTTAAAATTTTGAGAAAATATATATTTAATATGGGACTATGTTATGCTAAATCCCAGAAAAGAAATATTTTGGAACTGATTTGGTATTTTTCAAGAAAATATTCTAGTTATGAGTAAATGAATTAAATATGTTATGTGAAGTAAGAAAATTGGAAAATATGATTTTATGGCTTGAGAATCATATATGAGATATATGCAGATTTTTATGAGGGTTTTGGTTATTGGTGATGAAATCTTATGAGTTTGGCATTTTATGATGATTAAATGCATTAATTAGTAAAGTGTAAACAATTTAATTAAATTGTTTATAAGTTTTAGAAATGATTAAAATATTATTGTAATATTAATAATATTAGATTATGAGATTTCTAAGTGATTTATAACATTTGGATTAAGGTGTTATAAATATGGATATGAATTTTATTATGAAACTTTATCTTTTCGTAGGTATCGAGGTTCTTATACGCGTATACGGTACTTATTATACGTATACGAATCTGAAGTACTTATTCACGACAAATTGGTTTCTTCTACGACCAAATTATCGTTGATTTATGAATCTTACTCTTGAAATTAAAATCATGTTTTGATTATATTGTTTTTATATAACATTCTTATAACCCTAATGATAATATTTCTCTTTGACTTGAGTGTAAAGATGGGTAGATTATTGGTATGATCGTGATTATAGGTTCTCTTTGGCGATGGTGCAAAAGTTGAATTGTTGGTGGTATGATCATGACCATTGAATTTATAATTGAATATTTTTAGCTTAAGTGCAAAGGTGAATTGATCAACATGGTTATAATTATTGTTATATAACTCACGAAATGATTATATATTTCTTTGATATATGAATATCTTTGGCTCGTTGTGCAAAGATGACTTGTTGATGAATATCTTAGCTTTTGTGAATGAGCAAAGATGAATTATTAATGAATATCTTTTGCTCGTAATGCAAAGATGACTGTTGTTGAATATCTTTGCTTTCAGTAGCAAAAGATGAATTATTGATGAATATCTTTGGCTCGTAATGCAAAGATGACTGTTGTTGAATATCTTTAGCTTTGTAGTGTAAAGATGAGCTGTTGATGAATATCTTTGGCCCGTGGTGCAAAAGATGAATTTATTAGTATTATTATGAGCGAGGCGTGATTTGGTATAACCATGATATTTGATGTTTGAGGTAAAGGCGGTGATGAAAATTATCTTCGATCTGGATGAGAAGAGGAATTTAGAATCACAATTATGATTATGAGTTATTCATATGATTGTGGAAAGGACTTGTTGATTGATGTTCTGAGGATAAAATATTATTGGTGGACTTTTAACGTGGAGAAGACAATAGACTTTATAGTCTATTTGACTCTTTTAATGGATTGCTCGTTCCGCTGCAACTATGGTTGAAAAGTTTTATCATCTACCATATGTTCTAAATTTCTGATTTATTATTGATGAAGACTATTGATAATTTATGTATCTTTATTTATAATATTCTTTACTGAGCTAGTTGTGCTCACCCTTTTGTTTCACAATTCCTTTCAGGTAATAAAAGTGTAGCCGGGGTTGGCGGGGATAACAAGGAATAGAAGCGGTGGTCTATAGTTGTTGAGGTTCTCCCAAAGAGTATGGAAATAATTTTATTGAGGACTTTAGTGTGTTGTATTTTATACATCATTTAATAGTTATTTTTGGTGAATTAAATAGGGTGTGGCGAACCCAACTTTGGAAGGGTGTTTTGTCACTATCATACAAGATTTCTAATGACATCTACAAACTCGTGTTATCATAAGACATGGTTGTGCTCATTCACTTCTTTGAGTATATTTACAAGCACTACCTATATAATCTTGGTGTTTGTTTGGAGTATAATACCCAATTAGAGGCAGTGGAGATAATGATATGTCGAGAGAAGACTCACCATTGGGAAGAATATGATAGTAATCTTCTCGTTTTTCTTTGGGGTCTATTGGAATCAACCAAGGATAATTACGTGGCCATATATGATATCTACCATAACCTAAAAGCATGGCCTCCCGTATACGAAGGTTTTCTTGAGCACTTCCCAAAGATTCTAATTTCTAAAAGCAGTTTTTGACTATACCTTTTATGTAAGGTGTCATTGTGACGTCTTCTGGTTGGTATATATTTGTATCAAACTCACAAAGATATGTGTTGTTGTATTTTTGCACACGAAATTGTTGTAATAAAGTTGTAGTTGTTTTTCGTACCATATATTTGGCGACTCAGAATGGGTTGGATGGAATGGACCTATTTTGGGGGCGTTACATCCCTTACCTCAAAAAGATAATACTTCTTCTTTGGAATATTGGATATAGTCTTTGAAGGAACTTGACCATAGTATATAACACTCAAGGTATCAAAATACCCACAGAATAATACCGATAATATAGAGATAGAAAGAGAGAAAACTTACGAATTCTGGTGTGATTTTCAATTCTAACTAAGCACCCTATTTATAGAAAAATGCTTAGAACGCCATAGAAGACTAACTTGCTACCTAATGGCTTTACCTGTTACTATTGCCACCCACCACATTTGAAATTCAATTGAGCACATTTCTCACCAACCAATTCTAGAATATTCCAAAATATTTTATCATTTAAACAATAATCAGAAACTTTAATAATTTATAGAAAATAGCCCGTTTATCAAAAAAATACGAATTTTATGTCCATTCCACACGAAATCGAATTCTCTACAACTTTGTAGCTTTGAGTTTTTCCAAATTCCAAACAAAAAAATACCCAAAATCCACAAATGGATGATTTTTAAATACTTCCAATCCGACAAAATACTGATAAAACATCTCAGCATTAATTCCTTCATTAATAACCACATAAATAAATCCATCATTTATATCCACATAAAATAAATATTTCATTATCATATGAATCAATAATTAATTATTCACAAATAATATTAGTAATCACATTTTATGACAACCAGTTTTTTCAGGAAAGAGGGGCTTTCAGATAAGGATTTCTCTTCATCGCCAAGCAATTAGGTGACCAAACCTCTCCTTGATGAACTTTCTAGACATTGCCAATAATGCTATCTAATAATATTATTCAAATAATATGAATTATTGATCCGATAATGGAGATTGTGCGTTGACAATTATTGAATAACAATAATATAAAATATCAATAAAGCAATTATTGAATCAATAAAATAAAATATTGAACAAGAACTACTTTGTGACAATTATTGAGTAATACCTTTTACGTAAGGATCAATAATTCAACAATCAATATCTGATAATATCGTGTGCTCTTGTCTTGACCACGCATATTATGTATTTTAACCATCGGGTATTCCAGCGATCTTAATTCAGTAATAACTACGTAGTTATTCAATTTTGTCATTTTTCATTCAATCCGAGTTATCCGTTATGGGGCCCACAAATGGTCTTGTGGTCGATGCGAATATTCCAAACGTAAAAGAATATTCTACGACTCAAACGAATATTCCTCGATAATTTAATATTTTATAACCACTTGCTTATTTTGCAAAATTTGCACATTTCATCCATAACCAAAGTATTATATCAAATTAATCTTTGTAAGACCCCGTACTATTATAAATAAAGATGATTTTCTATAAATATTATTTTGAATATTATGGAATAAATTTGATATAATGTTATAGTTGTGGGTAATATTTATAAATTTTGCAAAGTATGCAAGTTGTTATAAAATATTCGTTTGGCTGGGAAATATTCTTTTGTTAGGGAATATTCGTACAACGGCTCAATCATTGGTGGACCCCCATAATGTAATTATTGTCGGATCGAGAAAGCGACAAAAATATTTTATAAAAATAACGGCGGGAGGTGTTACCGTTAAAAGCGTTGAACTACCCGGTAGTAAAAAATACAATGTCTGGCGTAGTCAGATAAGAGTAGACACTCAGATTGATTATTGATGCTTACGTGAGAAGTCACTCATTTATGCTCAATTATTGCTACAATAATTCTTGCATCATATTTCTTATATTATTGATTCAATTATTGTCACAAGATCATCATCTGTATAATATGTTATATTATTAATTGAGGCGACAAGTTATAAATGATTAATAATTGTTGAAAGATTAAAATGTGTTGATTAAAAATAAAATGATTTGTGGTAATATTTATTCAATCCTTAATGTATATAAAGAGTCATTATGAGGACGTTTGTGGTAAGTTTGATTATTTTATGGGGGGCCGTATATGTCATCATCTAAGAGTCTCTTCGTCAATAGTAATTACCTTTGTGAATAGTAATTACCTTTCGTCAATAGTATTTACCTTAATCGATAGTAATTATCTTCGTCGATAGTAATTACCCTTGTGAATAGTAATTACCTTCGTCAATAGTAATTACCTTTACCGGATGTCAAACCACTTGCCGTTTCACATTACAAAAGGCCAAACCACTTGTCGTTTCACATTACAGTGGCCGAACCACTTTTCTTTTCACATCACCACGATTAAACAAGCCACTTGCGCTTTTCACATGGTAGGTCTTAAGCTAGAAATCTTCTATAAATAGAGGCCTAGTGCTTCATTATTTTCACGAATTCATTCAAGCTTTAGAGAGAGAAAGTATAGAGAGAATAAAAGAGAAAGAAGAAGAGTATTTTGTTACTACACTCTGCAGATTCAATCTCCTACCAAAAGTAAGGGTGTTATTCTTTCTTATTCATGAAAGAACTGTTGTTATTCCATTGCTTATTATTCTGTTGGAATAACTTCGTATCGTGGTTTACCCTATACTTGGTGACATTCTTCTATTATTACATTGGAACATCACATGCGTGTGTTTTACAGGACTGGTTAAAATCTTTATTATTACATTGGAACATCACATGCATGTGTTTTACAGGATCGGGTTCCATCTTTATTATTCTGTTGGAACATCCTGTCGGTGTGAATTTCACCTGACCTGGTTCCGTTATTATTATTCTGTTGGAATAAACTATCTATGCGAAGTACCGCATGCATGGTGATTTCTTTTGTTATTCCATTCTTTATTATACCCAGTTGGTTAAAACTTTGACTTCTATACTCCATGAAATTAGTAGAATATCCTTGATATTTGCGTTTCATCCAGTATCTTTTCATGGAAATATTCTTCTGATCATTCTTGAATTTTACTCTACAAAACAATGATCATATTGACAATTTGGACGTTAATAATTTCGGATAAAATAATTCTTGAACTTGTTTTATTGAATTCTTATATCATTGTCATCATCCTCATGTTTATATTTTTTTTAAAGTCATCTGTGGCTTCAGTAGTGCATAGATGGACTTGGTATGATTATGACCGAGAGACTATTGATTGTAATCATGACCAGTAATGTTACAAATGATGTGGTAAAAATCCTCGATTGGTAGTAGTGCATTGATGGGCGATTGTTGGCATGATCATGACTATTAATGAATACACAACTATTCTTGGCCCGTAGTGCATGAATAATTGTGGTCGTGATACTAAAGAATATCCTTGGCCATAGTGCGCGGGGTGATTCGATGATGTGGATTATTTATTAAAGTGAGTCTCATTTATACGTTGATGAAAAACCTTTTAAATCATAAAAGATAGTAGATTTTATTTTCTACTTGACTCTTTTAATGGATTGCTTGTTCATTGCAGATTAAACTTGATGTTTATTATATTTTATCGGTTTAACTTCGTTGAAGGCTAATGATAATTTATTTACGCATTATCTTAGTCATAATATTTCTTCTTGGGCTAGTTGAGCTCACCTTTCTTTCACCGTTCTCTTCGTGAAATGAGAATACAATTTGGGACGAGTCTGGGGAGCGGAGTAATGGTCCGGAGGATAGCATTAGTAGTCCTCACTATTACGTGAAATAGTGTGATAATAATTGTAATGAGGACTCCTTTTGAGTTTGTATAATATCTAGTAGATAATATTTGTATTTAAACTCACGGTTTTATGTCGTATTGCATACCACGCAGTTATATTAGTAAGTTGTATTTAAATTACATACCACGTATCGACTACCCAAGATGGGTGATGTATACCTAATTTTGGGGGCGTCACATTTAGTATCGAGCTTAGGATATGATCCTCCTGGCTAAGATGTGAGAATAGTACTAGGAGGGAGAGACGGGGAATACCTTCGCTTAGTATGACCTACCTAAGTTTATGTCTTTATTTTATTGGTTGGTCGGAAGATAGGGATAATTTGTTACATGTCAATTAACCTTTTGTTTTGTGGCGAGATCTCGAAAATGACATCCGAGAATGTTGAGAATAGCAATGGAGCGCAGCGATCGTTGATTCACCACATATCAATAATCGGGATAATGTGCATCGGAAGGCCACAATCCTCACGAAAACAACAACTTGACCAAATGATGAATGATCAAATGTTCGAGGCTTTATGCAATTTATGCAACAAGAAAGCGAGAGCGACTCTGCCCAAAACGTAGGTGGAAACACGGAAAACTCTCTCGGCGGTCACCGCTAAACAATTCAAGGAGCTGGGACCACCGGAGTTTAAGGGAGAGCCAAAACCACTTCGGCGGAAGTATGGATAAAGCAGATTACCAAGATATTTGATGTCTTGGGATGCTCTCAGGAGCAAAAGGTTCCCTTGCCGCCTTTTATGTTGCGGAGGCTGATTCTTGGTGGGAATCGGTAAAGCGTACTCAACTCTTTGTCAGATGAAGATATCTTGGGAGAAGTTCGGGGAGTCATTCAACGACAAATACTTTCCGAAAGTATTCGCCACACGAAGGAGGTGGAGTTTATTAAGTTGGAACAAAACAATATGAGCGTGTCGCAATACTGAGGCAAAATTTGCGGAGTTATCACGGCCAAGGCGTCCCACTTGGTGGATAATGAAGAGAGAATGGCGCGAATGTTTTTAAGAGGTTTGAAGCGGAGATACGTCAACATCTTATTTCTCATAAAGCTGTATTTGTATTCGGATGTTGTAAATAGGGCTCGATTAGTGGGTAGCGATAATGAGTCAACGTAACTAAAAAGAGAAGCAGACGGCAAAATTATAATACCGGTGAGTAGTCATCAAAGCGGTGACAACAAGCGTGGAGGGAATCAACGGGCGGATATGGTAACCACTTGGTGGTAATCGGGGCCAAAACAATAAGAATGGACATTTCAAGAAAAGGAGATTCAACAATGATGGAAAGACGTCAAGACCAAAGACCGTTGTTAAGGAAGGAGAAAGACCACCTATCATATGCTTCAAATGCGGAGGAGAGGGATACATCGACCAAAGCTGCGCTTATGCCGTCAAAGCATGTTATAATTGTGGAAGAGAAGGTCACTTAGCTCGATTTTGAGCTCACCCTTTCTTTCATTTTGTTCTCTTCGTGAAATGAGAATATAGTTGGGGACGAGTCTGGGAGCGGAGTAATGGTCCGGAGGATAGCATTAGTAGTCCTCACTATTCGTGAAATAGTGTGATAATAATTGTAATGAGGACTCCTTTTGAGTTTGTATAATATCTAGTAGATAATATTTGTATTCAAACTCACGCTTTTTTATGTCGTATTATTACACGGCAGTTATATTAGTAAGTTGTATTTAAATTCTGTACCATGTATCTGACTACCCAAGATGGGTGATGTATACCTAATTTTGGGGGCGTCACAAATACCTTATTATTCACAATAAAAAAATAAAGAAAATTTGATTTTATTCATTAAAAAGTCGGGGTCTTACACTCTGGAAGAGCGATTATAATGTTTTCAAAGGGCACAAAACTTTGTATTGATGATTCTTTATATTCTTCCGAGACAAGCAGAAATTTGCTCAGCTTTAAGGATATACGTTATTAAAGTTATTATATTGAAATCAATAACGATGACAATGAAGAATTTCTTTATATTACTTCAAAAGTATCGGGCCAAAAGCTCATATTAGAAAAATTGTATATTTTCTCTTCTAGGTTATATTATACTAAAATGAGAATAGTTGAAATAAATGTTGTAATACACCAGAAGTGTGCAATACACCAGAAGTGTTTGGATCCAAATATTTTTATGATTTGGCATGATCATCTAGGATCAATAATGATGCATTGAATTATTGAAAACTCCCATGAACATCCCTTAAAGAACCAGAAGATTCCTTTACCTGTTGATTATATCAAAGTAAATTAATTACCAAATTATGACATTTAATTATTGTTATTTGGTGTTCATCTTCTAAGAAAGAATTCAGAGTGATATTTTTAAGGTATATTTTGAGGATTGTTATTTTAATAGTCTTCCCACCATTAGGGGGAGAAAAGTCGTTGCCTGAAGCACGACGTGAGATCATTGCCTGAAGCACGACGGGAGATTAATTGGAATGTTTCAACGTTATTCAAAGGATAATTCATTTGCAATGAATTACAAATCAATTACCAGAATTATTCACCGATAATAAGAAAATAATGATATCTCACATTCTAGCTGCTAATACTCTAACAGAGATTGATGTCCCTGTAGGACAATCAGTTAATACAGCAGCAAATTGAATTAAAACCACACCTGAAGCGTGGAAGATCTATCGGTGTTAAAAAATAAAATTTCCCAGAAGAAGAAAGTACAAGAAAAATAAGTTGCAGTCTATAAAGAGGCTATACCCATGAAACATGCTACAAAATTTATCGATATATCCAAAATTTATGAACAAAAATCTTTTGTAAATAAAACTCTTGAAGAGTTATCCCCTGAAGAGAATGAGTTATCCCCTGAAGAGGACCAGGTACCTGAAAATAAAGAGTTCTCAATACATTATGTATATACAGGAGACATATATATTGGATAGAAATAAAATCGTTGTCGACAACATATTTTCATATAAATTTGCTATAGATATTACCAGAAGTAATGATCATATATATGAACCACAAATTGTTGATGAATGTAAAAATATTTGGCCAATGTAGAAAGAGGCGATTCAAGCATAATTAAATTCACTAAGTAAATGTGAAGTTTTTGGACCTGTAGTCCGAACACCTAAAGGTGTAGTGCATGTTGAATACAAATGGGTATTTGTAAGAAATAAGAAAAATGAAATTATATGGTACAAAGCGCAACTTGTAGAACAAGGTTTCTTCGCAGAGACATGGTATTAATTATGAAGAAACATATGCTTCTGTAATGGACACAATTGTAAGACCCCAACTTATTATAAATAAAATTAAATTTCCTCTAATTATATTTGTGAATAATAAGGTATTAATTTGATATAATTCTCTGGTTATGGGTGAAATGTGCAAATTTTGCAAAATATGCAAGTGGTTATAAAATAATCATTGTTGTCGGGGAATATTTGTTTGGTCGTGGAATATTCTTGTTGTCGGGAATATTAAATGCACGGCTGCATGCGATCATTTGTGGGCCCCATAACAGAATAACTGTCGGATGAAGAAAATGACAAGTTTGAGTTTTTATAAATAATGGCGTAGTTGTTACCGTTAACACTGTTGGAATACCCGGTGGTTAAAATATAGTAATACGCGTGGATGCACAGTGTTGATGAATTATTGATCCTTACGTAAGAAGGCACTACTCAATAATTGTTACAGTAGTTATTGTTCAATATTTTATTTTATTGATTCAATAATTCTTTGCGTTGATATTTTATATTATTGTTGTTTCAATAATTGTCATTGCACAATATTTCCCATTATATCGATCAATAATTCATATTATTTGAATAATATTATTAGATAACATTATTGGCAATGTCTAGAAAGTTCTCATCAAAGAGAGGTTTGGTCACCTAATCATGCGCTACCAATAAGGAGAAATTCTTATTGGAAAGCCCCTCTTTCCCTAGGAGCTACTGGTCATCATAAATGTGATTACGTAATATTATTTGTGAATAATTAATTATTGATTCATATGATAAGGAAATATTTATTTTATGTGGATATAAATGTTGGATATATTTATTGTGGTTAAAAATGAAGGAGTTAATGTTGAGGTGTTTTATCAAGATTTTTTTTGCCGGAATGAAGGTATTAAAAATTAAACCAGTATTTTTGAGATATATTGTGTGAGTTATAATTTTTAATCCGACCGTTGGATCGTTGTAATTTTTGAATATGTTATACATATATAAGTTGAGTATATGTCCACAAATTTTGAACCGTTAAAAATGAACGTATGATTTGTTATGAATTTTAAGAGGTGACTGATTCAGAAATTAGGTTTATAAATGATTTTGGTGGAAAATTCTAGAATTAGTGGGCCCCACTTGTGGTTGGTGAAGAAATGTGCTGAATTTTATTTCAAATGTGGTGGGTGAGAATAGTAGTAAGTAAAGCCATCAGGTTGCAGGTCAAGTCTGCTAACATTATCCTATAAATAGAGGGCTAAGTTAGAATTGAAAATCACACCAGAAACAAGTTTTCTCTCCTTCTCTCTCTAGATTATTGAGTGTATTTTGTGAGTATTTAGATACTTTGTGAGTTTCTATTCATCAGTGCAAGTTTCCTTCAAATTTTATATATCGATATTCCAATTTAAATCTTGATATTTTGAGGTAAGGGATGTTATTTTCTTCATATATGATATTATTTCTTCAATATCATTATGCCGAAGTATTGATCTGAATTTTTATCAAATTTGGAACTTTTTGTGTCGGGATTACTATTCACGTATACGGCACTATTCACGAATACGGAACTATTCACCGAAAAATGAAATTTTCTTCTTTTTGTCCAAGATGTCTATTATGGTTACTATCTTTGATTGTATCCATGTTTTGATCTTTATTTTTGAATTCTGCTTCAAAATTGGTATTTATGAAGTATTATTGATCTTGGATAAACTGTTATACGAATCCCTACTATTTGTCCTTCCGTTTCACTGGATTCGTTTTCTTTAAAATATTTTTCATCATCCTCAGTCCTAAATGATGATATTACTAAATATCTTCTGCCTGTAGTGCAAAGATAAATGATTAACTGATGAATATCTTTGGCCCGTAGTGCAAAAGATGAGCAGTGTTGAGATGAACATGACCAACTGGTGATATAAATGAATATCTTTGGCCTGTAGTGCAAAGATGAATATTTGATTAAAGATGTATATTGATTGTTGTTACAGGGATAAAATATTGATGATGGACTTTTAAATCTTAGAAGATAGTAGAACTCATTCTCTACTTGACTCTTCTAATGGATTCTTTAATTTCATTGCAGATTCTTTGATCTAAAACTTGTTGGCTATTATATTTTATCGATTTTTCCTGTTGAAGACTAACGATAATTTGTTGTATATTATCTTAGTCATAATATTCTTTACTGGGCTAGTTGAGCTCACCCTTTTCCTTTTTGTTCCATTTTTCTCAGGAGGAGAGAACATAGCAGGAACTAGTCGGGGTACGGAGTGATGGTTCTAGAAAGATGTTTTAGCAGTCTTCACTATTTCTGTAAAATAGTGTTTAAATAATTGTAACGAGGACTTATTTGAGTATGGATATTGTCTAGAAGATAATATTTGTATTTAAACTCACAGTATGTGTTATCGTATTTTGCACGACAATTGTATTATTGAAGTTATAGTTTGCTTTCTGTACCATGTATTTGGTAACTCAGAATGGGTGTTGTATACCTATTTTGGGGGCGTCACAGTTGGTATCAGAGCTTAGGGATATGGTCTCTGGCGGAGATCGGAGAATAGAACTAGGAGGGGAGAGATGAGTAAATCCTTCGCTAGTGTGTCTTATCTAAGCTTATTTGTTGGTCAGTCATAATATAGGGATATTATGTGATATGTTAATTTGTTTAATTAACCCTTATTTTATGGCGATATTAAGAATGGCCGAGAACGTTAACAATGGAGTGTATGAGACCGTGGAACAACCTTTAGTTACAAAACCGGAGAACGTGCAACAGAAGGCAATATTCCTCCCGTAAACAACACTACCGAAAGCAAACGATGAATGATGGAATGTTTAGGAGCTTTTTGCAGTTCATGCAAAAACCGAGACGAGGAGACTCGTGCACAAAATACTGGTGGAAATGATAGAAATAAATACGTGGCTTGTCACAGCCAAGCAGTTCAAGGAGTTGGGACCACCAGAATTTAAGGGAAAGCCGGATCCAATCATGGCGGAAACGTGGGTCAAGCAAATTACCAAGATATTCGATGTCTTGGGATGCACGGAGAAACAGAAGGTTCCATTCGCCACCTTTATGTTCCGCGGTGAGGCAGACTACTGGTGGGAGTCTGTGAAGCGTACCCAGTCTGTGAGGCATGTCTTGGGAAACGTTTCAAAAACTATTCAATGACAAGTATTTACCTGAAAGTATTCGTCATATGAAGGAGGTGGAGTTTATCAGACTGAACAAAACAACATGACGGTGTCCCAGTACGAAGCGAAGTTTGTAGAGTTATCCAGGTTTGCACCTTATTTGGTCGAAAATGAGGAACGAATGACGAGGATATTTCTGAGAGGTCTAAATCCCGAGATTCGGCAATATCTTATATCTCATAAATTTTCTTTATATTCAGATGTTGTAAACAGGGCTCAATTATTAGAGCGAGATAATGAGTATGTTCAACCGAGGGACCACAACGTGAGGTTATATCGGTGTGAAGCAAGTCATCGAGCGATGATAACCAACGAGGAGGAAAAATACGAACAAAGGCGGTAACCACTCGGGTGGTCATCGTGGCCATGATAATAGGAGATGTGAGTCAAGTGGAAATTTAAAAAAGAAGATTCAACAATGACGAGAAGACATCAACAAAGAAGACCAAAGACCAACAACAAATTCTAGGGAGGAGAAGCGACCGCCGGTTAGATGTTACAAATGCGGAAAGAGGGACATATCATTATTGTCCACAACAATCCAAAGTATGTTACAATTGTGGAAAGGAAGGCCACATAGCTCGGGATTGTTTCAGAGTAAAAACCAAGTTCAACGGGGATGGTAACTCCAAGGGCTTTCCGGATAAGTCAAAATCGGCCGGTTCTGGAAGAAGCGTTTGTCGTGGTCGCCAAAACGCGAGGAACCCGAACGAGGTGATTACTGGATAAGCTAATCTTGAACTCTTCACAAGTTTATACCTTACTAGATCCTGGTTCTACCCATTCTTTTATCTCTCCGCTTGTGCTCAACGTTTAAACTTGACTCAGGAGAAATTGGACTTTGACTTATCTGTTGAAACTCCGTTGGGTGAAACCTTCGTTACATCTACAGTTTATAAATCTTGAATGATCCAAGTTGGCACTATCACATTACCTGTTGATCTTATATCTTTAAATATACTTGCTTTTGATGTGATTTTAGGAATTGATTGGTTAACCACTCATCATGCCAAAATTGATTGTTTTCGTAAGGTTGTTATTTTTCATATTTCTAACCAACCTGTCATACGAATTCAAACAAATAAACCACTAAAATCAGTCACTATCATATCAAGCCATAAAGCTATTCGTTTATTGAAAAACGGATGTCAATCTTTCTTAGCCCATGTTATGAATTTGAACAAAGACAAGTCAGATTTGAATAATATTTCTGTTGTTAGAGAATTTTCTGATGTATTTCCTGAAGAACTTCCCGGTCTACCCCCAGAACGTGATGTTAAATTCTTTATTGACCTTGAGCCGGGTACAAAACCCATTTCTAAAACCCCATATCGAATGGCTCCTATTGAACTTCAGGAGTTAAAAGTCACACTACGGGAATTGTTAGACATAGGTTTCATTCATCCTAGTACATCTCCTTGGGGTGCTCCTGTTTTATTCGTAAAGAAGAAAGATGGGAGTATGCGACTTTGTATTAACTACCGAGAATTAAACCATGTCACCATCAAGAATTGGTACCCGCTACCTCGCATTGATGACCTGTTCGACCAGTTGCAAGGAGCACAATTCTTTTAAAAGATCGATCTTCGTTCTGGATATCATCAGCTGAAGATTAAAACTGAAGATATTCCAAAGACTGCCTTCAGAACTCGGTACGGGCGTTATGAATTCTTAGTCATGTCTTTTGGATTGACTAATGCTTCTGCTGCTTTCATGGATATGATGAACCGTGTAATCAAAGAATATTTGGATCAGTTTTTTGTTGTCTTTATGGATGACATCCTCATCTATTCCAAAAGCCGTAAAGATCATGAGCACCATTTGAAGCTGATACTTGAAAGGCTTCGTGAAAACAAGCTTTATGCCATGCTGAAGAAATGTGAGTTCTGGCTTGAGGAAGTAGCATTCCTTGGGCACGTAATGTCAAAACATGGAGTATCTGTTGACCCGTCAAAGATTGAAGCAGTACAAAGTTGGGAGCAACCAAAGTCGGTGACCGAAGTGAGTAGCTTTCTGGGCTTAGCTAGTTATTATCGGAGATTCGTGGAAGGATTTTCTCGAATCGCTACTCCGTTAACTCAGTTGACTCGAAAAGATACAAAATTCGTATGGAGCGAGGAATGGGAGAAGAGTTTCCAAGAGTTCAAGAGGAGACTCATTTCGGCACCTGTTCTGGCAATACCATCTAGTTCGGATGGATTTATTATATACAGCGATGCTTAAGGCAAAGGGTTAGGATGTGTTCTCATGCAACATGGGAAAGTCATAGCCTATGCCTCACGATAACTCAAAGAATATGAGAGGAATTATCCTACTCATGATCTAGAGTTAGCGTGATCGTATTCGCGTTGAAAATTTGGAGACACTACTTGTATGGGGAGAAAGTGGAGATTTATCTGCACTATAAAAATCTCAAATATTTCTTCACCAAAAAAAGAACTCAACATGCTAAAAACGACGTTGGCTCGAGTTGTTGAAAGATTACGATCAAACCATTCAATACCATCCTGAAAAGCTTAACATAGTAGGCGACGCATTGAGTAGAAGATCATATCGCGATCTGAGTGCGATATTATCAATGCAAAAGCCCATTTCAGTATGACTTGCAAAGGATGGAGGTAGAATTAAAGACTCGAGGACCCACATGATGATGGCGAATATCTGAGTAAATCGACTTTAATCGATAAAGTTAAAGTTGCTCAAGCTACGGATTCCAGAGGCGTCGTATGAAGAAGAAAGTGCAAGAAGGAGCTATTCGAAGCGAGAATCGATGAAGAAGGAATACTTAGATTCAACTCCGGACTTTATGTTCCTAACAATTCGACTTGAAGCATAGAATCATGATGGAGGCACACAACACCCCATTTGCAATCCATCCTGGGAGTACCAAAATGTATCATGATATTCGACATACATTTTGGTGGAACAATATGAAGAGAGAGATCGCGGAGTTTATCTCGAGGTGTTTAACTTGTCAACGATGTAAAGGCGAGCATCAAGTGCCAAAGGGTCCATTACAACCACTTGAGATTCCAAAATAGAAGTGGGAACACATTACTATGGATTTAGCATCTGGTCTTCCCAAAGTTTCTCAAGGCATAGATGCGATTTGGGTTATTGTTGATAGATTAACCAAGTCTGCCCATTTCTTACCGATACGTGAGACTTATTCCCTTGAACGTCTTGCTCGCATGTATGTGAATGAGATTGTGAGATTGCATGGCATGCCAGTATCCATAGTTTCGAATCGTGACCCAAGATTCACTTCACGATTTTGGGTTAGCTTGCAGAAAGCTATGGGCACGAATTTACGATTGACCAAAGATACCATCCTCAAACGAGCGGACAATCGAGAGGACTATTCAAACCCTTGAAGATCTATTAAGACTTTGTGTCCTAGATTTTAAAGGAAGTTGGGATAAGTACTTGCCCATTGGTGGAATTCTCTACAACAATAGTTATCAAGCAAGTATAGGTATGGCTCCATTTGAGGCGTTGTATGGACGAAAGTGTCGTTCTCCAAGATATCTTTGGGACGAGGTGGGAGAAGCAACGTTGTTGGGACCAGAATTAGTACGCGTGACTACAGAAAAGATCCAAATGATTCGACAACGTATACAAACGGCACAAGATCGACAAAAGAGTTATGCGGATCTTCATCGAAAAGACGTGGAATTTAATATTGGGGATCATGTATTGTTACGTGTTGCACCATGGAAGGGAGTTACAAGATTTGGGAAGAGAGAAAAGCTCAATCCACGATTTGTTGGTCCATTTGAGATTCTTGACCGAATAGGAAATGTGGCCTATAGACTCGCATTACCTCCAAGTATGTCTCGTGTTCATAATATTTTTCACATATCCATGCTTCGTAAATATGTGAAAGACCCGAACCATATTATTGCGTTAGAACCAGACGAGATAGCCGAAGATTTAACGTACGAAGAAGTACCTGTTAAGATCTTGGATAGGAAAGAGCTATGCACCAAGGTTATACCACAAGTTAATGTTTTGTAGAAAAACCATGCTATTGAAGAAATGACCTGGGAGTTGGAATCAGAAATGAAAGTGAGGTATCCTCACCTTTTCGAAACACCAGGTACGTATGTCAATTTCGAGGAAGAAATTTCATAAGGAGGGGAGGTTGTAAGACCCCAACTTATTATAAATAAAATCGAATTTCCTCTAATTATATTTGTGAATAATAAGGTATTAATTTGATATAATTCTCTGGTTATGGGTGAAATGTGCAAATTTTGCAAAATATGCAAGTGGTTATAAAATAATCATTGTTTTGTCAAGGGAATATTCGTTTGGACGTGGAATATTTTTGTTGTTTGGGAATATTCATAATACGGCGGTATGATCATTTTGTGGGCCCCATAATAGAATAACTGTCGGATGAAGAAAACGACAAGTTTGAGTTTTTATAAATAACGGCGTAGTTGTTACCGTTAACACTGTTGGAATACCCAGTGGTTAAAATACAGTAATACGCGTGGATGCACAGTGTTGATGAATTATTGATCCTTACGTAAGAAGGCACTAGTCAATAATTGTTACAATATTTACTGTTCAATATTTTATTTTATTGATTCAATAATTGTTGCATTTATATTTTATATTATTGTTGTTTCAATAATTGTCACTGCACAGTATTTCCCATTATCAGATCAATAATTCATATTATTTGAATAATATTATTAGATAGCATTATTGGCAATATCTAGAAAGTTCTGTCAAGGAGAAGTTTGGTCACCTAATTACGCGCCAATAAGGAGAAATTCTTATTGGAAAGCCCCCTCTTTCCTGGGAACGGCCTGGTTGTCATAAATGTGATTCTGTAATATTATTTGTGAATAATTAATTATTGATTCATATGATAAGGAAATATTTATTTTATGTGGATATAAATGTTGGATATATTTATTGTAGTTAAAAATGAAGGAGTTAATGTTGAGGTGTTTTATCAGTATTTTTGTCGAAATGAAGGTATTAAAAATTAAACCAGTATTTTTGAGATATATTGTGTAAGTTATAATTTTTAATCCGACCGTTGGATCGTTGTAATTTTTGGATATGTTATACATATATAAGTTGAGTATATGTCCACAAATTTTGAACCGTTAAAAATGAACATATGATTTGTTATGAATTTTAAGAAGTGACTGATTCAGAAATTAGGTTTATAAATGATTTTGGTGGAAAATTCTAGAATTGGCGGGCCCCACTTGTAGTTGGTGAAGAAATGTGCTGAATTTTATTTCAATTGTGGTGGGTGGGAATAGTAGCAGGTAAAGCCATCAGGTTGCAGGTCAAGTCTGCTAACATTTTCCTATAAATAGAGGCTAAGTTAGAATTGAAAATCACACCGTAAACAAGTTTTCACTCTTTTCTCTCTAGATTATTGAGTGTATTTTGTGAGTATTTAGATACTTTGTGAGTTTCATTCATCGATTGCAAGTTTCCTTTAGCCTTATAATTAGATATTCCAATCAATCTTGATATTTTGAGGTAAGGGATGTTATTTTCTTCATATATGATATTATTTCTTCAATATCATTATGCGAAGTATTGATCCGAATTTTTATCAAATTTGGAACTTTTTATGTCGGGGTTAGTATTCACGTATATACGACTATTATTCACGAATCACGACACTTTATTCATAGAAAAATGAAATTTTCTTCTTTTTGTCCAAGATGTCTATTATGGTTACTATCTTTGATTGTATCCTATTTTGATCTTTATTTTTAAATTCGCTTCAAAATTGGTATTTATGAAGTATTATTGATCTTGGATAAACCTGTTATACTGAATCCCTACTATTTGTCCTTCCGTTTCTTTGGATTCGCTTTTCTTTAAAATATTTTTCATCATCCTCGGTCCTAAATGATGATATTACTAAATATCTTCTACCTGTAGTAAAAAGATAAATGATTAATCGATGAATATCTTTGGCCCGTGAGTCAAAAGATGAGCAGTGTTGAGATGAACATGACCAATTGGTGATATAAAATGAATATCTTTGGCTTTGTAGTGCAAAGATGAATATTTGATTAAAGATGTATATTGATTGTTGTTACAGGAGGATAAAATATTGATGATGGACTTTTAAATCTTAGAAGATAGTAGAACTCATTCTCTACTTGACTCTTCTAATGGATTGTTATTTCAGCTATAGATTGTTGATCTAAAACTTGTTGGCTATTATATTTTATCGATTTTTCCTGTTGAAGACTAACGATAATTTGTTGTATATTATCTTAGTCATAATATTCTTCTTTATCGGGCTAGTTGAGCTCACCCTTTTCCTTTTGTTCCATTTTTCTCGTGAGGAGGAGAGAACATAGCAGAAACTAATGGGAGTGCGGAGTGATGGTTCTAGAAAGATGTTTTAGCAAATCCTCACTATTTTCGTAAAATAGTGTTTAAATAATTGTAACGAGGACTTATTTGAGTGTGGATATTGTCTAGAAGACAATATTTGTATTTAAACTCACAGTATGTGTTGTCGTATTTTGCATGACAATTGTATTATTGAAGTTGTAGTTTGCTTTCTATACCATGTATTTGGCGACTCAGAATGGGTGTTGTATACCTATTTTGGGGGCGTCACAACAATTACATTCAGATTTTTAATTAGCTTGGTAGAAAAAGAAATTAATGGATGTTGTTACATCATATCTGTATGAATCATTATATAATTATATATACATGAAAATCCCTGAAGGATATAAAATGCCTGAAGCATATAATTCTACATCTCGAAATATGTATTCTATTAAGCTACAACTATTTTATGATGAAAGATATTGGTAAGCCAAATTTTTGTCTTGGCCTACAAATTGAACTATGAAATTCTTGTTCATAAACATACACAGAAAAAGTCTTGAAGTAACTTTACATGGATAATGTTAATCTTTTGAGTACTCCAATGATGGGTTGGTCACTTGATATCAAGAAATATCCGTTTTGACCACAAGAAAATAATTAATAAACTTTTGGTCTTGAAGTACCATATCTTTGTGAAATTGGTGTTTTGGTCCTGAAGTACTATATCTTAATGTAATTGGTACTTTGATGTATCTTACAAATTTGACAAGACCTAATATAACATTTGCAGTTAACTTACTAGCAATGTATAGTTATGCACCAACTCGAAGATATTGTAATGAAATTAAACATATTTTACGTTATCTTCGTGAGACTATTGATTTGGGATTATTTACTCCAAATAGTGATAGAACTAAGCATATTGCACCAAAATTATTTTATACACATGAGCCCCAGAAGAATGGAAATATTGATCAGGTATATGATAATTTGGTTGATATATTCATTAAGTCATTACCAACTATGATTTTGAAGAAGACGGTGCACAATATTGGCATACTTCGACTTAATGATATTTTTACCATGAATAATGGAAATTCTATGTACTTATGAAGGGGGATAAAAAGGATATGTGTTGATTGTACTCTTTTTCTTTCGCTAAGGTTTTTTACCACTGGGTTTTCCTTTTTAAGGTTTTAATGAGGCAATCTCAAGGTACTATAAGTAATACAAGAATATTGTACTCTTTTCCTTTGCCAAAATTTTTTTCCACTGGGTTTTTATTTGGTAAGGTTTTTAAGGAGGCATATTCTTAGAAAATTGCTACAACAGAACTCCATCCATTTTGTATAAAGACAATGTTGCATGTATAGCTCAATTAAAAAAGGATTGATCAAAGGAGATAGAACAAAATACATCTCACCGAAATTCTTTTTCACACATTACTTTGAAAAGTGTGGTAACATTGATGTTTAGCAAATTCGATCAAAAGATAATCTCGCAGATTTGTTCAGCATAGCATTACCAACTGCAACGTTTGAAGGATTGCGTCACAATATTAAAATGCAACAGCTGAAGGACTTAAGGATATATTCATGAGGGGGGCTAATACGCGCTGCATTCTTTTTCCCTTAACCAAGGTTTTTTTCCCATTGGGTTTTTCCTAGTAAGGTTTTTAATAAGGCAGCTTTCAATGCGTATGGTTATACAATAGACATCCAAGGGGGAGTGTTATAAAATTATACATAGTGTGTAGATGTCTAGATACATTCTTACCAATGTCTAGATACATTCCTACCCCTCTTATTGTAATGAACTTTAAGCTTTGTAACTCATATCCTTTAAGGTTTGAAACTCATGACCTTTGAGTTTTGTAACATCTTAGTATTGATATCCTTGTACCATAAATAGTAGCATTGTTAAGAGAATGGATTAGAGACATACAATTATAATATATGAAATGAGAATGCTCTTCTCCCTTAATCATCATCTTTATTTTTTTTGATTTTAGTAATATTTTATAACACTTTTTGTCTACTTCCAATTATATACATCAGACATTATTTGTTACTAGTTACTTCCAATTGCGTACGTTACCTTCCGAATGGTAATCAAACAGTCCGCGCCCACCAAATTGGACTTGGAATTAATAATAGATAGCCACAGCCCACAGCCCATAGGATAGAATCATCTTTGCCTTTGCCTTTGCTTTGGCCGCAATGATTATTATACTTTTGCAACTCATTTTTAACAAATTATATATGCTGTGTTTGTTTGATGAATAATAAAGTATATAAGTAGTGACATGTTATTTGGCTTGGCTTTCCCCCCACACACAAACATATATATATAAAACTCATACCATTTCTTTTTTATTCGTTTAATAATTCTATTTTTTTGATCTTGAAATAAGTTATTTGATCCGTACGTCCTCATAGTTCTTGTACGTAGTGGGGTTGCCTATAATTACAATTATCAGAAGTGAGGTGAGGCATAACATAACATGCAGTATTTTATAAATAATTAATTTTTGTAACTAAATGATGATATGGTATGATGTGATGTGATGTGAACATATCATATCTTAATTCCCCTAAACTTACTCGGTCGATGGATCAAAATATTTTTTGTTAATTAGTCTGATCTCTCCTCTCCTCTCCTCCAAATTCCCATAGGGAGAGAGTATCATTTTGTAAGAAGAATTAATAATTTAACATATCAATGACAAATCTTCATCTCACTAATTCCAAATTAATCAGTAACATTATAAAGGTAATGATGCGAGTGTGGAAATTATTTAGTTGAAAAGCGAGGGGGAAAAGCTCTCATGTGATTGGTTGGCGTCTTTCCTTCCTTTTAATAATAAGTGGACAATATGCCAAAAACATATAAGAGAGAGACCAGCATAAACCTAACCATGTGGATCTCATGTGATTCACATGTGTGTTTTAGCCGGTTATTTTTGACCGGTTAAATTATAAAAGTGTGTATTTTATTCAGTATAAATAAAGTTTAGAGTATACTTAGACATTTTTTTCAATTTGAGGTGCAAAAATTAACAGTGATATAAAATTTGGGATGCATTTTGTCTTTTAGTATGATAATAAGTGGACAATATGCCAAAAACATAAGAGAGAGAGCAGCAAATTAATCGATCCCGTAATTAATTAATTAATGTTTACATACAGAACAGTTCCAAGTCCAACAAAGTTATTAATAGACATCGATCGATCACATGCATGCCCAAACAATAACACAAATAATTAAAATGGTACTGCCTGCAGGTAGGTTGGTGGTACAAATACTCGTACAGATGAAAACTAAACACCGAGTCCATCATCAAGAAACGGAGAGAGAAGAGGATTACAATATTAAATTACATAATTTCTAATTAAGAAACCTTTATAAGCTGCTCATCGCATCGATCACGCGCAGACAGTACTTGCATCTGTGAGAGAGAGAGAGAGAGAGGGAAATGAACATTACCATGCATATATATATATATATATATATAGTTGATGGAGATTGATCAGAAAAATACGTTATATACTAATTATAATTAAAAAAATTAAAAAAAAATGACAGGTTTGTTGTTGGAATCATCTTATATATAAGCCATGCCATGCCATGCCATATTGGGCCTCACTTTTCAAAGTGTGGTCAGGGTCAGTGTCAGGGAGAATGACAGCAGCAAGTCCTTCTCTAGCTAGCCACGTAAACCTAACTATTCGTCTACTTATACCGACAATTGTACCACAATCAATTCCATGTCTTTAACTTTCCCTAATTCCCCGGCCTCGCTCCTCGATCTTTTTAACCAAACCTAACCTACCAAATGCTAATGCATGTTCTAGCTACCTACTGTTCATATATATATATATATATATATATATATATATATATCATGGTAATTAATTAAACAGTACTTAGCTAAACCTTAATTAATTTACAAAATAAAAGAATTAATTATAAGCATATGTACGTACATATATACTACGTATGTACCTTGAGTTTGAAGAAGAGAAACCATTTCATTGGCTCCATTTTCAGAATGCTTCATCTGATTTTTGCCTTCAAGTTCTGGATGGATCTTCCTCTTCAACATCCTTGTCATCATCTACATTAATTTATCAAATTAAATAAAAACATTAATTAATGCAACTTTTCACAATGCATGATTACTGTACGAGTCAACATCATCTTTTCTCTCTATTTTTTTTTTTTTTGCAAAAGCATAAACTTTTTTTAATCACTCACTCGGTGTATTTTCTTTATTGGACGCGAATGCGAATCAGAATCCTCTTTAACTCGAGGAATGAGCTTCTTGGCAAACGACAGTTTGGCCTTTGCATGTTTTTCGTCTGGCCGTTTTTTGATTTGTTCCGGCTGGACTACTTTGCCATGATCATCATCATCATCATCATCATCATCATCATCATCATCATATGGCTGCTTTGTGCTCGTATTGTACTCGTCACAATCAGCTGAAAATAAGTCTGCAAGGGTAATTCTCTTCCCTTTTTTCTTCTCATCAAATGCTAAATAATTGTTTGATTCGTCGGCGTCAGCAACGGCGAACACGATTTCAGATTCCTGAGCATTAGTAGTATTTTGATCACAATGTGAGGCATTAGTAGTAGTGTTGAAAGCATGTTTGAATGCATGAAGCACCAAGGGGTTGTGATCTCGATCGAATTCTTCCTCGTCATTACAACTTTCAACGTAAGATAATTGCTCATCATAGTATTCTTCTTCTTCCTCCTCGTCTTCTAATTCTTGATCATTGTTGGCAATGAGTTGAGTAAAATCTTTGAGTGGATCATAACCAAATGTGCCAATAGCCAGAATTCCTTGTTTCCAACTGTCAATAACACCACTAAGATCGACTTGTTCAATTAGACTAGTGTGTGTATCATGCTCAGCCTTCTTCGTCACCTCTACATTCCATCCATCTGCACGCACGCACGCACAAAATTAAATAAATATTCCAAGGTGACAATATATTACACAGGTATGTACATTGTGTATATGATATACTACTTGTAATTCTAGCTATCTATTTTTAGTGAAAATGAATAATGGTATTAATTGATCACCTTTGCTATTAAATTTCCGGTGCACCCAATTGAAGATCTATGGATCCAAGACAACCAATTATAAGACACATGCACGATACCAAGAAAAAATATGTCCACAATTAAAAGAGAAAAGAAAAGAACTAGCCAGAGAATTAAGGAGGTGGAGATTTAGATGCATCCAAAGAATTAGCTAGAAATGTGATTATTATTAATTTGGTAAACTACAGAGTTTACCTTCATGTTCTTTTCCTTCCAAATCGACCGATATGAGAGAAACAGAGACTATAGCAGATGAATTAAGGAGGGGGAGGGGGGGGGGGGGGGGGAGTATATTTATATGTATAAAGTTGGAGCAAAATTTAGATGGAAGCACCAACAAGTGGCAATGTGGCATGCCTACTTGGTCAAAGTTTGAACACCTAATTGTATAGAACTAGGACCCAAGATTCAATGCTCCAAATATGAATAATTTTATTTTTTTTTTACTTAGCACTACTCTTAGTAACGCCTACAAAATATATTTTTTTGCTCGTCACTACTTTCAATAGCGATTAGAGATTTTTTTTTTTTTCTCATTTCTATCAAGAATAGAAGTCAGGAGAAATGTCGTAGACACTCTCACTTTAGTTATATTTAAATAGTTTTAATATTTTAATTTGTATTACAATATGGAGTTTAAATTTTAAATAATCAAATTGTCACAAAAATTGATAATGTTAAATTATATTACATAAGAAATTATTTATACAAATATTTTATAAAAATAAATACATTAAATATAGTTGACAACGTTAAATTTTATTACTTAACAAACTATTTATACAAATAAATACATTGAATATAATTGACAATTTTAAATTTTATTATTTAAGAAATTATTTATAAAATAAATAAAATTTATTATACAAATATTTTATACATTGAAACTAGCAAAAAAAAAAATATTCTCTAGCCGTTACTAAGAGTAGGGGTCGGTAACAAAAAATCTTTACGCAGTTAAATCTCTGAATTAATAGTATAAAATATTTTTGCTGGAATAGTGTATATATATTATATATATAATTCTCAGATGCCTTTATTGGGTGGTATTGTAGCTATATATAGTAACAACGTTGTTAGCGATAGATAATGTTTGGAGTGGAATCTGGAGCAGCAACCACAAAGCTTAGCTAGTCTATAGTATTAATAAATCCCATAACGAGATTGATGTTGAGCAATCAGATAAGCAATCCAAAGTCAATTAAGGGAACAATTAATTAATTAAAGCCGCCTTAATTTCTCTATTCACCACAATGCATGTATGTATTCCCATAATATAATCAATAGGCAGGCAGGCTACAAGAATTTTCAAATCCAATCCCCGTCGAAATTAAACCTTAATTAATTCTATAATATCACAACACTGTTGAATTCTTAATTAATACTAAGTCTATATATATTTGAGAACATAAAATTATTTTTAAAAATCATTTTACAAATATATCTCTAATCTTGAAACGAATGGACTACTAATTAACCCCAAAATCATTTCAATCTATATATCCTAAATGTTCATTTAATTAAGAAGTTTAATTGATACACTTTTTAACGATCTATATAAAATCTTCATGTATATATAGCCAGACACCACACCATGGACAAATGATCATTATGACTGTAATTATGTATGAACTCAACTTTTATGAATAAAAATGAATTTTTATAAATATTATTTTTGAATATTATGGAATGAATTTAATATAATATTATAGTTGTGGGTAATATTTATAAATTTTGCAAAAGACATAAATTGTTATATAATATTCGATTGGTGGGGAATATTCGTTTTAACAGGGAATATTAAAGACAACCAAGACAATCATCGGTGGACCCCACAAATGTAATTATTATCGGATTGAAAAACAACAAAAATATTTTATGAAAATAACGGCGGAAGTTTTACTGTTAATCTGTGAAACACCGGTGTTAAAAATATAAGAATGTCTGCCAGAAATAGCACAAAGAAGAGCACGATATTGATTATTGATGCTTTACGTGAGAAGTCACCAATTTTGTTCAATTATTGTTACAAAGAATCACGACAAGATCTCACGTTATTTGATTCAATTATTGTCAATATTTTATAATCAATAATTGAGATGACAAAGTTATTAATATTATTATTTGTAATATTAACGATGTTCAGAAGTTACATCGATGAGAGGAGGTTTGGTCACTACCTAATTGCGCTACTAAATGGGGAGAAATCCTTATTGAAAGCCCCTTATTTTCCTACGGAACGACCCTGATCGATTAATATTGTGAATTATAATAATGATGATGAGTTTTGTTTTATTAGTATTATTAATGTAATAAAAGCGAAAAACTTTTTTATAAAAATGTAATACTTTTATAAAGTTATCTTTTTATTAGACAATAATTAGAATATATTATATTTTATTACGCATAGTATTTGTATAGTGTTTCAGATAGTAAAATCTTTTTTATAAAGTTATTCATTATATTAGATTATAAATAGAATATATTATATTTTATTGTAAACCAATCTGAAATGGTCCGCTTAAAGTAAATCAATGTAGATAGTTCATGAATTAGTTATTATATATATATATATATATATATATATATATATATATATATATACACACACACGTACAAGCATCATTCTTAATTTTCTTCTTTGTAAATCCATCTCTTAATTTCTGATTAATTAATTAATTAATTTATGTGACGCCCCCAAATTCGGGTACTTGAAACCATTATTCAGTGCTCACGATATAAAACTTCTAGAATATAATAAACATAAACTTAATAAAGTTATTACATCAAAGTTCTTCTAATCCCAGGTACGCAAACCTTTAAGCGTTTATTACATGATAGTTTAATATTTACAAACATGAAAACTATCTATTACAACACTCTTCAACTATTCTCCTATTTTTCCTTTTCCTCGTCTTTTCCGCACTTTCCGCTAAAAGAAGTCCTGCTCATTCGGTGAAAACATTTAATAAAACAAGTATGAGCATTTAATTGCTCAACAAGTAACAGCATTCTTTAAAGCTTAACAAGAAATAAATGTTTTCTTTGAAGTATGCTTTGACAGTGAATCAAAACTGTAAAGCAATAAATCTTGAATCATTTGCAATTCTGGAATATCATAACATTGAGTAACTGAGAGGTTTTAAGACCATGAACATATTTTTGTTTTCTTGAAAAGGTTCAATCAGAAATATTATTAGATGAACCGTCTTAACTTACGAAAGTACGTAGAGTGATCACCCTTTATGCTGTCAGATTGATCAATACTATCTTTTCGTAACAATTTTCATGTTTCTACATCACCACTCCCAGAGTGCAATAAAAATATCCCATTTAAGGGTATGTTCATTCTCGCTTTTAGATTCCAACTACAACAATATAGTTGGATGACTTAAATCATAAAGACAATAATATTTCAAGATATAATATAAAGAAATTGAAATATTTTACATCTACGTCAGCCAAAAGAAATGGCTCGAGACTTCTCTCAGATTTTACTCATGTATATTGAATATCATTTGATACACATGATAATTCATTACACAATCTTTTGAAGCTGATTGGAATAAAAAGGTTATTCAACCTTATAATATTCATAAATAAGGAAAGACAGTTCAAAAATTAAGGAACCTGTCAACATATGAATAATCTCTGAATACTTGCTCAATAAAGAGTAAGATTTAGATACTTGCCTTGTTTGTAGACTATTTGTATAATTTCAGCTTAACTTGTGTATCTTCAGAGATCCTACACAATTATTTGTATACACAGGCATATTAGCCAAATAGACAAGTCATATAGCTTGTATGTTTACATATCACATAGCCACAGTGATCATGTTTTTAGTTGATATTCTCATACTTGAGATATTTATTTACATTTTTCAAATATCTCACTCATGTTCTTATTATAGCCTTTTTCTTTCTTTTATGGGTCTAATATAATTTCTGTTCATTGAGTTTAGTTCATATTTCTTTTACTTACTTCATTTGTCATAAGTATACTTTGCAATTTTCCTTATATTTTAGGTATTCAAGGTGAATACCTAAGGTATTTCATGTATTAGGTATGATTGTTTATCAAAAGGTAGAACTTGTAGTTCCCAATTTGCTTTGCAAATTATATTGCCAAACTATTTGTTTAAACTTATTGCTTTTCTTAGTTATGTCAAAACAACCCTCCTTGGCCAAATCTATCTTTGCAAATTTTTTATTGTTGCTCCCACAATTCTTTTGTATAATTTAATTTGGTTTAGTAACCTCTTACCATTTTACTACACTGAGACTAAATTTTCCTTTTGTTTTCTCTATTTAGCTAAGTGAGTCTAGTAGCTCACTTAAATAAACTAACAGACTCTTAGCATTTCTTTTTCTTCATGATATTAGTCAATTATATTTGACTTTGTGGGATTTTAGTGTGGCATCACATTGCATTAGTGGTCAGCTATGTAAGACCACAAAATTTTTTTTAAATAAAAAGGAATTTCCTTTATTTATTATTTTGAAATAGTAAGGGTTGATTTGATTAATGTGGATAGTTAAGGGTTAAATACGCAAATATTTCAAAATAAGCAAGTGGTTATAAAATATTCATTTTTGTCGGGGAATATTCGTTTGGTCGTGGAATATTCGCATCATTGTCTGGGAATATTAAATTTACAAGCAAATGACCATGTGTGGGCCCCATAAACGGAAAGCGATTGGATGAAGAAAACGACAAATATAAGTTGGTTAAAAATAACTGGCGTAGTTATTCTGAATTAAGATCGTTGGAATACCCGGTGGTTAAAATACGAGAATACGCGTGGTCGCATAAAGAGCATTACGGTATTGCATAAAGATTGTTGAATTATTGATCCTTACGTAAGAAGGCACTACTCAATAATTTTCACGGTGAATTATTGCTCAATATTTTATTTTATTGATTCAATAATTCTTTGCGTTGATATTTTATATTATCATTGTTCAATAATTGTCAACGCACATTATCTCCATTATCGATCAATAATTCATATTATTTGAATAATATTATTAGATAGCATTATTGGCAATGTCTAGAAAGTTACATCAAGGAGAGGTTTGGTCACCTAATTGCGGCGCCAAGAAGGAGAAATCCTTATCTGAAAGCCCCCCTTTCCGAGAACTACTGGTTCATCATAATTGTGATTTTCGTAATATTATTTGTGAATAATTAATTATTGATTCATATGATAAAGAAATATTTATTTTATGTGGATATAAATGATGAATTTATTTATGTGGTTATAAATGAAGAAATTAATGTTGAGGTGTTTTATCAGTAATTTTGTCGGAATGGAGGTATTAAAAATCAAATCAGTATTTTTACGATGTATTGTGTGACTTATAATTTTTAATCCGACCGTTGGATCGTTGTAATTTTTGGATATGTTATACATACATAAGTTGAGTATATGTCCACAAATTTTGAACCGTTAAAAATGAACGAATGATTTGTTATGAATTTTAAGAGGTGACTGATTCGGAAATTAGGGTTATAATTGATTTTGGTGGAAAATTCTAGAATTGAGTGGGCCCCACTTGTGGTTGGTGAAGAAATGTGCTGAATTTTATTTCAAATGTGGTGGGTGGCAATAGTAGCGTGTAAAGCCATCGTGTAAAGCAGTCAAGTCCTGTTTTACGGCTAACATTTTCCTATAAATAGAGGGCTAAGTTAGAATTGAAAATCACACCGTAAACAAAGTTTTCTCTTTTCTCTCTATATTATTGAGCGTATTTTGTGAGTATTTAGATACTTTGAGAGTTCTTTGCTCAAGATAAGTTTCATTCAAAGATCACTTCCGACCTTTCCTTCCAAGCAATCGATTCTTCGAGGTAAGTGGATATTATTTTTTTCAGAATGATATTATTTCTTCAATATCATTATCTTTGAAATGTTGATCTCAAGTTTTATCAAATTTGGAACTTTTTCATGTCGGGTTACTATTCATGAGTTACTATTCACGAGTTACTATTCATGAGTTATTATTCACGAGTTCTTATTCACGAGTACTATTCATGAAGCGTGAAAATTTTTTTGTGGAATTTCTATCTTTTGGTGTCTGAGTTACTATTCACGATATCAAGACTATTCACGATACATGATTAAGACTATTCATAGAAAATAAAATTTCTTTTTTTCGTTCAAAATATCTATTCGGATACTAGCTTTGATTGTATCCATGTTTTGATCATTCTTGAATTTTACACCATTATGATTATTTTTTGAGGTATTGTTGGACATGGATAAAATAAAGTACGTAATCATTAATCCTTAATCCTTGTCATTTTGTTTCCTTTGGATTCGTTCTTTAAAATATTTTCATCATCCTCGATCTTAAATGATGATATTATTGAATATCTTGGCCCTGTAGTGCAAAGATGAATGATTTCAAGAAGAATATCTTTGGCCTGTAGTGCAAAGATGAGCAGTGTTTAAATGAACACGACCGATCGATGAATATCTTTGGCCTTTAAGTGCAAAGATGAGCAGTGTGTCGAGATGAACATGACCGATTGATGAATATCTTTGGCCGTAGTAGAAAAAGATGAATATTTGATTTGAGATGAATATTGATGATGGACCATTAAATTCATAGATTATAGTAGATTTCATTCTCTCACGTAACTCTTCTATGAATTATTATTTCCGCGCGTAATATTGATTTAAAATTTGTTGCCTATTGTATTCTATTAAATTTTTTCCTGTTGAAGACTAACGATAATTTGTTGTATATTATCTTAGTCATAATATTCTTTCTCGAGCTAGTTGAGCTCACCCTTTTCCTTTTTGTTCCATTCTTCTCGGGAGGCGAGAATATAAGCGAGTATTTAGCCTGGGGTATGGAATGAAGGTTTTAGAAAAGGATTGTTTAGTAGTCCTCACCATTTTGTAAAATAATGTATCAATAAATGTAATGAGGATTTATTTGAGTATAGATATTGTCAGAAGATAATATTTGTATTTAAACTCACGCTTTTCTTTGTTGAAGTAATAAAGTTGTAGTTATTTCGTACTCATGTATCGACAACTCAGAATGGGTGATGTATACCTATTTTGGGGGCGCGGTTGGTATCGAGCTTAGGATATGATCTCCATGAGATCGGGAATAGAACTAGGAGGGAGAGACGAGTAAATCCTTCGCTAGTGTGTCCTACCTAAGCTTATTTGTTAGTTGGTCAAGATATAGGGATATTATGTGATATATTGATTTCCTTAATTAACCCTTGTTTTACGACAAAGATTTGAGAATGTCGACCGAGAATATTAAAAATGGAAATGAGAACGTGGAGACGCTCAGTACTCACCAACGAGGAGAACGTGCAACAGTCTGGCAATGTTCCTCCCCGTGAATAACACCATTGAAAGCGATGATGAACGAGGGGATGTTTAGAAGCTTTTTGCAGCTTCATGCAAAATCGCACGAGGAGACTCGTGTTCAAAATACAGGAGGAAATGATAGCAATTCACGGGTTGTCACAACCCAAGCGATTCAAAGAGTTGGGACCACCAGATTTAAGGGAAAGCCGATCCGATCACGGCGTAAACATGGGTCAAACAAATTACCAAGATATTCGATGTCTTGGGATGCACGGAGGAACAGAAGGTTCCATTCGCCACCTTTATGTTCCGTGGCGCAGGCAGATTCATCGGTGGGAGTCTGTGGAAGCGTGCACTCCATCCACCGACTCAAAGGCATGTCTTGGGAAACGTTTCAGAGACTATTTAATGACAAATACTTTCCGAAAGTGTTCATTATATGAAGGAAGTGGAGTTCATCGATTGGAACAAAACAACATGACGGTGTCTCAAAGACGAGGCAAAGTTTGCAGAGTTATCCGTGTTTGCACCTCATTTGGTGGAGGATGAGGAACGATGACGCGGATGTTTCTTAGAGGTTTGAAACCCTAAGATACGCCAAGATCTCATTTCTCATAAATTTTTCTCTATTCGGATGTTGTAAACAGTGGCTCAATTATTAGAAAGCGAGATAACGAAAGTACGGTTAATCGAGGGACCACAACCAGGATCGTGATCGTAGATAGCATTCAATGTAATAATGATAACTGCGGAGAAAGAAACAGAATGACATGATAAATGGTAACCACTCCGTGGTAATCATGGCCATGAAAACAAAAGAAGCGAGTCAGAGGAGATTTTAAAAAGAGGAGATTTAACAACGACTATGTGAAGACGACAAAGGTGGCAAAGAATCGGTTCTAAGGGAGGAGAACGACCACCGGCCATATGCTACAAATGCGAAAAGAGGGACATATCGCTCAAACCGCCCACAACAATTCAAGGTATGCTATAGTTGGAAAGGAAGGATATATCGCCGAGATCAGACGCAGAATAAACCTAGTTCAATGGGACGGTGACTCAAAAGATCGTCCCGTAAAATTCAAAGTCAACGATTCCGGAAGAGCGTTTGTTGTGGATCGGGTCATAATGCGAGGAACCCAAACGAGGTGATCACGGGTAAGCTATTTATAAATTCTTGCGAAGTTTATACCTTACTTGATATCGGTGCTACCCATTCATTTATCTCTCCCGCATGTGCTCAACGCTTAAACTCGACTCAGGAGAAATTAGACTTTGACCTATCTGTGGAAACTCCGTTAGAGAAACTTTCATCACATCCCATCGCTTATAAATCTTGTTTGATTCAAGTTGGCACCATTACCTTACACCGTTGACCTTATCTCTTTAAAGATACTTGCTTTTTGATGTGATTTTAGGGATTGATTGGTTAACTACTCATCATGCCAAAATTGATTGTTTTCGTAAGGTTGTTAGTTTTCATATTCCTAACCAACCCGTTGTATTTAATTCAAGCAACTAAACCATTAAAATCAATCACTATCATATCTAATCATAAAGCTATTCGCTTATTGAAAACGGATGTCAAGCTTTCTTAGCCCATGTTATGGATTTAAATAAAGACACGCCAAATTTGAATAATATTCCTGTTATTATTGACTTTCCGACGATTTCTGAAGAACTTCCCGCCTACCCCGTAACGTGAAGTTGAATTCTTTATTGATCTTGAACCCGGCACAAAGCCCATTTCTAAAACCCCATATCGAATGGCTCCTATTGAACTTCGTGAGTTAAAGGTCCAACTACGTGAATTATTGGACATCGGTTTCATTCGGCCCCAAGTACATCTCCTTGGGGTGCTCTGTTTTATTTGTAAAGAAGAAAGACGGAGTATGCGATTTTTGTATCGACTATCGGGAATAGAACCATGTCACCATCAAGAATAGGTATCCTCTACCTCGTGATTGATGACTTGTTTGACCAATTCTGCAAGGCACAATTCTTTTCAAAAATCGATCTTCGCTCGGATATCATCACCAAGATTAGAATTGAGGATATTCCAAAGACCGCCTTTAACTCTTCAGTATGGGCATTATGAATTCTTAGTCATGTCTTTCGGACTAACTAATGCTCCTGCGGCTTTCATGGATATGATGAACCGAGTATTCAAGGAATATTTGGATCGATTCGTTGTTGTCTTTATTGATGACATCCTTATATATTCCAAAAGTCGTGAAGATCATGAGCACCATTTGAAGTCGGTACTCCAAAGGCTTCGTGAAAACCAACTATATGCCAAATTGAAGAAATGCGAGTTCGCTTGAAGAATTAGCATTTCTTGGGCATGGTGTCAAAACATGGAGTATCTGTTGATCCCGCCAAGATTGAAGCAATACAAAGTTGGGAGCAAATCAAGCCTCATGAATCAAGTACGTAGCTTTTTGGGCTTATTTGGTTATTATCGGAGATTCGTGGAAGGGTTTTCTCGAATCGCTACTCCATTAACTCGCCTAACCTCGGAAGGATACAAAAATTGTTTGGAGCGAAGAACGCGAGAAAAGTTTCCAAGAGCTTAAGAGAGACTTATTTCTAAGACTGTTCTAACAATACCATCCGTTCGGATGGATTTGTTATCTAATGATGCTTCGGTGCAAAGGGTTAGGATGTGTTCTCATGCAACGTGGGAAAGTCATAGCCTATATGCTCGCGACAACTTAAAGAGTATGAGAGGAATTATCCTACCATGATCTAGAGTTATAACAAATGATTGTCAAGCGCTTAAAGATATGGAGGCACTATCTATATGGGGAGAAAGTGGAGATATATTCGCACCATAAAAGCCTTAAATATTTCTTCACTCAAAAAGAACTCAACATGCGGCAATGACGTTGGCTCGAACTATTGAAAGACTACGACCACACTATTCAATACCATCCCGGTAAAGTTTAACGGTGGTAGCCGACGCGATTAAGTAGAAGATCATATGCGGAACGAAAGCGATGATGTCAAATATACGACAGAGCCAACTTTAATAGAAAAAGTTAAGGTTGCTCAAGCCAATCAATCTTGAGCCGATGCGTATGAAGAAGAAAAGTACAAGAAGGAGCTATTCCTAAGCTTAGAATTGATGAAGAAGGAATACTTCGAGTCCACTCTAGACTTTCAGGTTCCTAACGACTCGATTTGAAGTACAAGATTATGATGGAGGCACACAATACACCATTTGTAATCCATCCTGGAAGTACTAAAATGTATCGTGATCTTCGACATACATTTTGGTGGAACAATATGAAGAGAGAGATTGCAAAGTTTATCTCAATGTGTTTAACTTGTCAACGTGTAAAGGCGAGCATCTAGTACCTAAGGGTCCATTGCAACCACTTGAGATTCCGGAATGGAAGTGGGAACACATTACCATGGATTTCAATTCACGGGTCTTCCTACGGCTTCTCAAGGCATCAATGTTATTTGGGTTATTGTTGATAGATTAACCAAATCGCTCATTTTCTTCGATACGGAGACTTATTCCCTTGAACGCCTTGCTAGTATGTGACGTAAATGAGATTGTGAGGTTCAGCATGGCATGCCAGTATCCATAGTTTCGGATCGTGACCCAAGATTCACTTCAAGATTTTGGGTTAGCTTGCAAAAAGCTATGGGCACGGATTTCTGATTTAGTTCTAAGATACCATCCCCAAACGGACGGACAATCAGAGAGGACTATTCAAACTCTTGAAGATTTATTAAGACTCTGTGTCCTAGACTTCAAGGGCGTTGGGATAAGTATTTACCATGGTGGAATTCTCCTACAACAATGCTTATCGTGAAAGTATAGGTGTGGCTCCATTTCAAGCATTATATGGGACGAAAAATGTCGCTCTCCAATATGTTGGGATGAGGTGGGTGAAGCAACATTGTTGGGACCCGAAGTTAAGACGTATGACTCACCGAAAAGATCCAAATGATTCGACAACGATACAAAGCAAGCACAAGATCGACAAAAGAGTTATGCGGATCTTCATCGAAAGGACGTGGAATTTAATGTAGGGATCATGTATTGTTGCGAAGTTGCTCCATGGAAGGGAGTTACAAGATTTGGGAAGAGAGGAAAACTCAATCCACGATTTATTGGTCCATTTCAAATTCTTGACCGAGTAGGAAATGTAGCCTATAGACTTGCGTTACCTCCGAGTATGTCTCTCGTGTTCATAATGTGTTTCACATATCGCATTCGTAAATATGTGAAAGACCCAACCACGTTATCGAAGTTAGAATCCCGGACGAGATAGCCAAGACTTAACGTATGAGGAGGTACCTTGCCAAGATCTTGGATAGGAAGGAGCATGTCCCACGCCAAGAAAGGTCATACCACAAGTTAAAGTTTTGTGGAGGAATCATGCTATAGAGGAAATAACCGGGAATTAGAAACGGAAATGAAAGCGAGGTATCCTCACCTTTTCAAACACCAGTATCGCACGCCAATTTCGAGGACGAAATTTCATAAGAGAGGGAGTTGTAAGACCTCAAATTTTTTTAAATAAAAAGGAATTTCCTTTATTTATTATTTTGAAATAGTAAGGGTTGATTTGATTAATGTGGATAGTTAAGGGTTAAATACGCAAATATTTCAAAATAAGCAAAGTGGTTATAAAATATTCATTTTGCTGGGGAATATTCGTTTGGTCGTGGAATATTCGCATCGTTGGGAATATTCGTAACGACCTGCCGCAGCCCATGTGTGGGCCCCATAACGGAAAGCGATTGGATGAAGAAAACGACAAATATAAGTTGGTTAAAAATAACGGCGTAGTTATTACCAATTAAGACCATTGGAATACCCGGTGGTTAAAATACAAGAATACGCGCGTGGTTGCACAAAGAAGACACCAGTATTGCACAAGATTGTTGAATTATTGATCTTACGTACGTAAGAAGGCACTACTCAATAATTTTCACAAAGAGTTAATTCTTTATTCAATATTTTATTTTATTGATTCAATAATTGCTTGCGTTGATATTTTATATTATTATTGCTCAATAATTGTCACCGCACATTATCTCCATTATCGATCAATAATTCATATTATTTGAATAATATTATTAGATAGCATTATTGGCAATGTCTAGAAAGTTACATCAAGGAGAGGTTTGGTCACCTAATTGCGTGCAAGAAGGAGAAATCCTTATCTGAAAGCCCCCTCTTCCCAGGAACTACCGTCATCATAATTGTGATTCGTAATATTATTTGTGAATAATTAATTATTGATTCATATGATAAAGAATATTTATTTTATGTGGATATAAATGATGGATTTATTTATGTGGTTATAAATGAAGAAATTAATGTTGAGGTGTTTTATCAAGAATTTTGTTGCCGGAATGGAGGTATTAAAAATCAAATCAAGATTTTTACGATGTATTGTGTGACTTATAATTTTAATCCGACCGTTGGATCGTTGTAATTTTTGGATATGTTATACATACATAAGTTGAGTATATGTCCACAAATTTTGAACCGTTAAAATGAACGAATGATTTGTTATGAATTTTAAGAGGTGACTGATTCTTAAATTAGGGTTATAATTGATTTTGGTGGAAAATTCTAGAATTGAGTGGGCCCCACTTGTGGTTGGTGAAGAAATGTGCTGAATTTTATTTCAAATGTGGTGGGTGGCAATAGTAGGTGTAAAGCCATCGTAAGCGGTGTCAAGTCGCTTTCTACGGCTAACATTTTCCTATAAATAGAGGCTAAGTTAGAATTGAAAATCACACCGTAAACAAAGTTTTTCTCTTTTTCTCTATATTATTGAGCGATTTTGTGAGTATTTAGATACTTTGAGAGTTGTCGCTTTCAAGACAAGTTTCATTCAAAGATCACTTCCGACCTTTCCTTCCAAGCAATCGATTCTTCGAGGTAAGGGATATTATTTTTTTCAGAATGATATTATTTCTTCAATATCATTATCTTTGAAATGTTGATCTCAAGTTTTTATCAAATTTGGAACTTTTTCATGTCTGGGGTTACTATTCATGAGTTACTATTCACGAAGTTACTATTCATGAGTTACTATTCACGAGTTACTATTCAATTTAGTACTATTCATGAAGCGTGAAAATGTTTTTTTTTGTGGAATTTCTATCTTTTGGTGTCTGAGTTACTATTCACGATACAAGACTATTCACGATATCGACACTATTCAATAAAAATAAAATTTCTTCTTTTCGTCCAAAATATCTATTCGGATACTAGCTTTGATCAGATCCATGTTTTGATCATTCTTGAATTTTACACCATTATGATTATTTTGAGGTATTGTTGGACATGGATAAAATAAAGTACTAATCATTAATCCTTAATTTTGTCATTTTGTTTCAATGGATTCGTTCTTTAAAAATATTTTTCATCATCCTCGCCTTAAATGATGATATTATTGAATATCTTTGGCCAGTAGTGCAAAGATGAATTTTCAAGAATATCTTTGGCCAGTAGGCAAAGATGAACAGTGTTTAAATGAATACGACCGATCGATGAATATCTTTGGCCTTTAGTGCAAAGATGAAACAGTGTTGAGATGAACATGACCGATTGATGAATATCTTTCGCCTCAGAGGCAAAGATGAATATTTGATTTGAGATGAATATTGATTGATGTTACAGGATAAAATATTGATGATGGACCGTTAAATTCATAGATTATAGTAGATTTCATTCTCTACGTAACTCTTCTATGAATTATTATTTTCACGCTTGAATATTGATTTAAAATTTGTTGTCTATCAGATTCTATTAAATTTTTCCTCGTTGAAGACTAACGATAATTTGTTGTATATTATCTTAGTCATAATATTCTTTATCGAGCTAGTTGAGCTCACCCTTTTCCTTTTTGTTCCATTCTTCTCGTGGAGGCGAGAATATAAGCGTAGTATTTAGCCTGGGGGTATGGAATGAAGGTTTTAGAAAGGATTGTTTAGTAGTCCTCACCATTTTTGTAAAATAATGTATCAATAAATGTAATGAGGATTTATTTGAGTATAGATATTGTCTAGAAGATAATATTTGTATTTAAACTCACAGTTTTACTGTTGGAGTAATAAAGTTGTAGTTGTTTCTGTACCATGTATTGACAACTCAGAATGGGTGATGTATACCTATTTTGGGGGCGTCACAAGCTAATAATTATTTCTGCAAATGTGTAGCAGTTCCAATATAAGTCGAGCTGCTCCAAAATTGTCACAGCAGTTACCTAACGTTATACGTCACGTTTTGTGTGAGTTACAAAATAGAACCACCTGGCTTCTTCTTACTATCGTTAGTTGCTTAATGCTCAGATTTGTCATTGTATTATTAGCATTTTGTTTTAATCTGTTAGCATTATGTTATGGAATATTACATAGCCGATATGTATATCTTAATTATAAAGAGGCACAAGTTAGCTATCTTAGAAATTTAACTACACCGGTAAGAGTTCAATAAAGGACTCCCCACCCGGATCAGATTACCATTTCTTTAACGCCATCGGCAGCAGCAATTCTTTAATTAATGCCATTTTTTACTTTCTATTGGTAAGTTATTTACACCCTTTATTAGAGAGGTAAAATATTGCACCCATGCTTCAAATAACTTGCAAATTACAGTCATTACCTTTAGTATGCAAACCAAATTGGTGCCACACTGGTTGACTGGCTCAGAAGACAATGAAGACAATAATTTGGCTACTATCTCTTTATTACAATTTGACCAAGCCCCCAAACCTCCCCAAACCCCTTCTTTTGATTGCTACATTTCCTTTTTACACTTGCTATTTTTTTTTTTTCTTTTATTGCACCAAAGTTCCAAAGAGATTTTAGATGTGATAGCAACCAAATAATAAAACATACTAAGTTCTCAAATTCAACATCTTAAGTCGCTTTAAAACGGTTTGCCAACATAGGTTGTCATACCAAAATCCCCTTTTTGTCTTAGCTTAAAAAAATAGTTTTCATTCCTTTTAACAAGGTACAACACTTTACTTACCCTCAAGCATGACATATATATATTACCCATGCTTTAATTCTACTAGAATAAACAATTATTAAGCAAAAGCAGTTCATTGATGAATTTTATCAAACACTTTTCTGTGCAATCGTTTTGCAACACCCATGTCTTAGCTATTTATTTTCTTTAAACTCCCGATTAACTTCCTTATTACTCCACAACCATTTATCTCCTTATTCCTAAATTCAGTTTATAACAATCAAACTCAACTAAAATCATATATATTCAATGAATTAGCAACTAATTAGTTTATGCTAATATTATACTATCACACTAGACTCAAATTGTTGCAATATAAACTGAACATAGATTTCAAACATAACACCACTATATAATATCTCCTAGATTTCACTCCGGTTTAAACAAACCAATTGACAACCTTCAATTTTAACAGAAAAGATAAGAGGAAGAATTAAAAGTACAATTATTAAATTCATACCTCCCGCTTGATAAGTTCCCGCTCAACTCACAACTCATTTCGTAAAAAATTACAGAGTTTCAATATTTTCCTATCACTTCTGTGTGGCTTAAGAAAGAAACTGATCGATACAATGTGAAGCTCTGTTTTATAAGAAGTCTGGCTTTGCTAAACACGTTATAGGCAACTGAGGTGTAGAGCTAAGTTATGGAATAATTGCCAGCACCTGCTAAGCTAATAGATTATCTCTTGTTTTTAACAGCCACGTATACTATAATAAACTGAGTTTCATTTACTAATGATGTTAATTCATAAGGCTGCGTTTGGCAAGAAAATAAAATTTACTTCTCCTACTGCACTTAGTGTACCACCTATAACATATTTCGGACACACTAAAATGCATTACCAAAATTTTGAATAAAATATCCATACATCATTTCCATCAAAATAGAGGGTATTTAATAAATATAATAAATATTAATTATTATACATGACAAAACATCTTATCACGTAATACAGTGCACATAATAATATAATAACACATACCAAAGTATATAAAAAAAAAATTACTACAGATTACTACAGAAAAATCTTATTTTATTTACTCAGAAAATGCGGTTCGCTACAATTTCCACTTAAATATTTCGTTCACAAGCTTCCTAGAAAAGCATGTAATCACATGCTCTATTAATTAATTCTTCCAAAAATAGTTTATCCACCAGCTGGTAGCCTTTCAAATTAAAATCCATTTTGATGAATTTTCATCAAAATGTCTGTTATATATACGTACGTACATTCTAATTGTAGAACAGTAGAAATAACAAGGAAGCAAAGAATAGGATGATCGACATATACATGCTTCCATAAATTTAGCCAATGCAAAGATGCGTCTTTTATATATATATAAATTATTTGCATTGGCTATAAAAGACAGGGTTAGTCCCAAACTAAAAGACGCATATATATATATACGTACGTATATATATAAAAGACGCATCTTTGCATAAAAGACGCATATTAGAATGTACGTACATATATATATAAAAGACGCATATTAGAATGTACGTATATATATATAAAAGACGCATATTAGAATGTACTTAACGTATATATATAAAAGACGCATCTTTACATTGGCTAAATTTATGAAAGCATGTATATGTCGATCATCCTATTCTTTGCTTCCTTGTTGTTTCTACTGTTCTACAATTAGAATGTACGTACCTATATATTGGTGGAAGTAAATTAATTAAAGTTCGATGCATGGAGTTATTATATATTTATTGCTGTAAGTTTGACTGTTTTTGTGTGTTAGAGAGAGATTGGTAAAGAAAGGTATTGTATGTAACCGATTGATTAAAGAAGAGGACATAGAAGTGGAGGTTTTATGGGGCCAAAGGTGGTGCCTTAAGATTAAAAACATGACATATATACAGAACTTGTACCTAGCTACGTATATATATAATACTCCCTCCCTCCCTCCCTCCCTCCCACCCACAAAAAAAAAAAAATTATTTATAATTATAAACTATAGAAAGGTACTATTCATTATAAAAATTATTATTTTTAAAACATATATGCATCACACAGATTTTTATTTTAAAATTGCATAAATTAAATTTTAAAAGACTAATTAATGAGAGTGAAATAGAGAAAGTATATGATGAGAGAGAGAGAGTAGGTTGCCTTGGATACTTATTAAAGCAGAGAGGGAGAGAGTAGGCTGCCTTGGATACTTAGAAATATATATAGATATAGATATAGTCATCCACATGATTAAATCTCATCGTCTTGATCTCGGTTGCAGATTGCCTGGAGTGATTGATGCTCTAGCTCTCTGGTCCCTCTTCATCACAACCAAACCTCTTGGGTTGCCAGTACTTTTCATTCTATGGTTCATATATAAAGGTTCATATATAAAGTTAACTAAGAGAAAGAAAAAAAAACAGTAGAGGTTATGAGGCACTCGGCACTCGGCACTCGGCACTCGGCACTGTTGGGCACTATGTATGTCGGACCCGGATAAATATTACAAATAGCTACAAACCATTAATGTCAGATATAAAATGCATGCTACCACATTTTGATCATCAGATCAAATTCAACCCAAGACGATGACACCCAATTCAACGTAAGATAAAATTTTAACTGCCCATTTTAAACAGCTGGAGATATATAAGTGAATTGTGATTTATATATGTGATTAATGAATTGTTAGAATTAAATAATGTTACGTACGTTAGTTATACAAAATTATATATATATATATATATATATATATATATATATATATCCCTCATTATCTTAACAAACATGCATGCATTGCATGTATCCAATATATATTATTTAATTTATATACTTTGAATGTATTATATATAGCGAAAAAATAACAAGTATATATATATATATATATATATATATATATATATATATATATATACATGATTTACATACTTTTGATATTGCACAAATTCTTTTAATTTTTCATGGTGATGGAATTGAATTAGTTGACCAGCTTTTATCGCTTCAAAAAAGATTGCAGCTAATAATTTGGGAGGAATATATAAGTGGCATGTCCCCCATCCTTTATATGCAAGATCGTTTTTTCCTTTTGTATTGGACCGCGACAATGGCTAGCTACGATCAATCGACAGATCGGTAAAAGAAAAGAAATGTCAGCCACATCTAATTTATACATATATATGTCTACGTACCTAGATATTATTAATTCTTATAAACATATATATATATATATATATATATATATATATATATATATATATATATATATATATATATATATATATATATATATATTGGTTGCTTGCACTACGTACTGGGATGGCAAAACGTACGGACCCCATCACACGCTGTATGATGGATGATGATAGAGATTTATCTTTCACGCTGCCTCGTTGGTTTCTGCTTAGACAACATCCAGGAAAAAGAAAGGAGATCCCTTAGGCCTTTGCCAAAAAAAGAATTAAACAAGCTGGTACGTACGTACAACAAAATTCTAATAATATTGCTACGTACTACCGTTTTATTATAAACTCTATACACTACCGCAAGTCTACTTAATTCTAATTCTCCACCCAAGTGCAGCCAATTAATTTGAAAACTATATATTCAGTTAGATTAGAGACGAGTATCTATCATTATCGATAATTAGTTTAAAAACGAGAATCTCATTTGACTTATTGAACTTTTTTCTTCTACAAATCTTTGTTATTAACAATTATATATGTCCAAATGTCTATTGTGGAAAAATTAAAGTCAAATGTAACTCTTATCATTTAGGAAATATATAGAGGTAATTATATATATATATATATTAATAAGAGAAAGAGTTTGTAATTAATATGATCCATCAGTTTTATAGAGTTAATAAAGAAAGAGTTTATAATATGATGATCCATCAGCCCATAAAATATATATATATATATATATATATATATATATATATATATATATATATATTTATATCTGTCCTTATAGTTTTATAATATCCTTATATCTATAGCTTATAGTTTTATCAGCATGTCTCGACACTAGTAAACTTAATTATTGTACATGAATCACAATACATGAACCAAAATGTGGTGTTTATGCATGCCCAGAGTCTGGCCTCCACTTCATGCTTGTTGTAAGGTCTATTTAAAGTCCACTTCATGCTTGGTGTAAGGTCTGGCCGTTTAAGCCGATGAAGTTTTCAAGAAAAAATATCTCCAAATGCAATGTGCAAACAAGAAGTTGAATCTGTATCTTAGTGTTAGTCTCCTTGTGGCCAGTAGCTATATATACAGGGTGACACATTTGATAGAGTTATCTACATCTTTTTCTTCTGACAGCAAAACAAAATGACGACGGCTTTTGGAAAATATATATACACTATATATATATATAGAAAAATATAAAGCTTTTTTACTTTATGTGAATTTTTTTTTTTTTTTACTTCATACCAAATTTCAAATTTCAAAAAAGAATTCTATAAAGAATCGGCATATATATATATATATATATATATATAAAAAAATTATTTGAAATTTATTATAAATTACAAGATTTACAACTCCTAAATATATGATTGTTGGACTGTACCAAGCAAGCCTATATAAAAGATTCCAAACAATTAGTATCTATTTATGTGCCAATACAGCCCACATCTGAGAGTGAGAAAAACATGGAGTTTCCAACCCATTGAGGTTGGGCCTCTTCCTAGTTCCTTGTGCATTGCTATGAACAAGGCCTCTCTTCCTTGAGCATTGGTATGTAAAAATTTGTTGAAAATTGAAATGCCATTTAAAGAAATGAAAAAGAGATCAATAATCTAACAATTGCTCAAGACACATTACATTACAAACATATGGAGGTTCACCCTTTATTACATCCCCTGTTATGAAATTTTTTCATTCGTATTGAATTGAACATATATATATATAGAACAAGCAAGGCATAATGGATGCTGCTCTTTAATTACTTACTTTCCACTGAAAGTGGAATGCAACTAAGAGGAATCAGAATCCATATATGTCAATGAATCAATCATACATATTTATTCCCTTACAAGTAGTACGTTGCAACAAAAAAACAGTATTATAAAGTTTGATGCCTTGTAGTAATTTCTTAATCATCTCTAATCATGTGTCTTTACGTCGAATCCACGACTACCATTTGCCTTTCTGGAGAGAGAAAGATGCACACCAGGGTCATGGTGGGAGCATGAAACATTGTAGAGGACAGAATTATTCACCCCCTGCACATTGCTGTTCATGAAAGCATGCATAGTTGGTGATTGCTTTGCCGTTGCCTTGAGACTCGTGTCCTTTGTTTTCGACCTCCCTTCTTCACTACTGCTGCTACTATCGCTGCCCGATTTCTCTCCCTCGCCCCAAGTTCTAAAATTGCCATTCTTGTTAAGGCTTTGAGGGTTGTTACCATAATCATATTTCTTCATGGAAGGACTCAACTCCATGATAGCTCCTTTGTTTTCCCCTGCAATTGTTATAACCCTCATCCTGAAATCTTCAGAATCGGAAGAATTCTTATGATTACCTTTGTCCTTAGAATGAGCATGTTTACTGCCTTCTCGCTTTCCGCTATGGGACTCACCAATGTACTTTGGAAGGGGATCACTGTTGGAATTCTGGGGGGACATTCTTGGTTTTCCTTTTGTTTCCTGCACCAGCACAGTTTTTTGCTCGACTTCTAGAGGAATCTTGGTTTCACGTTCATTGTCGGACTTTAATTGTGCAGGAGGAGGTAGAGTTAGTGGGGATGGAGGATGAAATATGGGCCTAATTTTAGGAGACGGTGAGGGAGTATTTGGTTGGGGATTGATCGATTTTGGGGAGGATGTGGGGGTTGTTGCACGAGCAGTAGATATTTGATAGGGTGCTGGTGCTGGTGCTGGTGCAAGACTTTGTAATGGGGATGAAGGAGCTGAAACTTTTATTTTAGGAGACTTTTGGACTGAAGAAGAGGATAAAACTGGGGGAATTGTGGGAGGTGGGGATGCTTTTGGTGCTGGAGAGGATGGGAACAAAGGCGTAGGTGATGTTCGGGTATTTGAAGACGTAAGAACTGGTGAATTGGTAGTGGTGGCAGGAAAACGCTCTCCAGTTGGAGGAGTAGGTGGAGCTACAGAAGCAAGTGCTGATCGTGGTGTGGCTACAGATGAAATGACAGTAGTAGGTATTGATCGCGGTCTTCCTGGCGCTGCAGCAGGAGGAGGAGAAGCAACAGCAGTAGGTGGTGATCGTGGCGCAGGAGCAGGAGCTGGAGCTACAATTGTAGGTGGTGAACGTGGTGCTGGAGCGGGAGCAACAGCAGTAGGTGGTGATCGTGGTACCGGAACAGGAGCTGGAGCTCCAACAGTAGGTGGTGATCGTGGCGTTGGAGCAGGAGCTAGAACAGTAGTTGGTGATCGTGGCGCTGGATTTGGAGCTTGAGTTGGAGCTGGTGCAACAAATGGCGGTGGCACTGGAGCTGTGACAGAAGTAGGTGTTGCAGCAGCTACTTGTGGTCGTGGTGATGGTGCTACAACAGCTGGTGCAGGTGGTGTTGGTGCAGGTTCTTGAGGTTGAGTTGTGGGCCTATATGAAGGTCGAATAAAAGTTGGCCTTGGTTGGGGAACTGGCTCAGCCTGTGGTGGTGTTGGGGTAGGAGCAGGGGGTTGGGCTGTCCGAGGAGCCATAGAAGCTAACCGGAACCATGGACGGACAGGAGGTTGTTGGGTTGCCATTGTATCAAAAACTTCAAAAAAGAATTAATTCTTGAAGTAATTGTCCAATATTCCAGGTAAAAAACAATGCAATGAGCACACAAATGAAAGGCTGACAAAGCTCTTATATACAGCTTAGCAAGTCAAGTAAACAGGGACAAACGCCATAACCACACACAGAGAGGAAGGCATCGGATTCAGAAAAGCAGCGATACAGCTCACAAAATTTCACTAGTTACGGTTGGTATCAACTCTCAGCTGGGGTCACCCATACAAAAGCTAAAGGAGTTGGCTCTTTGGGTCCATCTGGGGTAATTTAATGGACTAATTAACCTTGTAGGAGAATGCATAATGCTTAGTTTTTCCTAAAGTAAACTCCACTAGTTAGATTTTCAACTGTTAACAAGATTCCCCTCCCTCTCTCTCACGACTTAAGTGTGCTAATTGCAGCTGGCCAATAAAATGAAGGGCTTTTGGTGCAACATAGAGTTAGTCTGATACTCTGTCGTAAGCATACGGATCCATTCATCAGAGGCTTAACAATGGCACACATGTTAATCACATAAAAAACTTTATCTAGACCCTAGCATTGAAGTTCACAAAAGAGTTTTCAATACTCACTTTACATATTGTTGTCTCTATCTTGCTTCTGACTTTGCTTGATAAGTTGTGATTCTCCCTCCATTCTCTCCCCCCTTAACCTTATTGGATTTGTTTCAACATAAAGGTATGCAAATTCTTTTCATCCGTTCAATTTGGCCATGCCCAAGGATGGACTCTTGCATATACAACCTCACATCAACATTTATCATAAGCATTCTTGTATTTTATTTTTTGTATTCTGAGTAGTCATATTCTCTAACTGGTTTTTTTTGCCGCTGCCAACACAGTTCTCCCTTTGCCTAAAAATGACTACCATCTTCTCTGTAAACTAATCAACTAACAGAAACAAATTTGGCAAAAAAGAGATTCGTGTAACCCGCTGTAGTGAAAGAGGGAAAAAAAACTTAGATTTGGTCCCTACTACACCAGATGCTCCCTCTCTTTGTGCATCACTTCTGTGACTCAAACAGGGTCCTATTCTTTTTGTCTTTATACTGGTTGGTTTTTTGGTGGGAGATGGGGGGTGTAGTTTTGTGCTAATAGACCATGTCAGTATCAGCTCCATGGAAGTACTTCACCATTTAGAATTTGAAATAAATTCAAAGTAACTAGATAATGGATTCATAAGTTCTAACATAACGGAGGGATTCAACAAATCTGTCTTACGCAGCATGACTCAAGGATTCGAACTAACCAACTAATTTCATAAATTATAGATGACGTGATTACAATTATTTCTTAAAAAAGCTTTAGAGATTAATTTACAGCTTACAAATTACACTCGAGGTTTCTTTTATCGTCCCCAGGTCTAACTATGCAAGGTGGAAAGTTTTTCTTTTCCCCCTCCAAGGTGCTCAAGCAACCTGTTAGTTCTGCTCATGTATGATATTACTGATCAGTTGACCTCTGCTCTACCAGAGCTTTAGCTTCGACTCCTGCCAGTTCATTACTTCATTCTACAGAAGGCGAAATAGACTAAAACAGAAAAGTGAGGTTACTGGACTGTTAAAGACTGGAAGAGTACAAAACACGTTAGAACTCCGCGGCTTAGACAAAAATGTTCCCATTTGATAGTAAATGTTCTGTATAAGACTTCACTCAGCTCCTTGGCCATCAGTATAGTAGGATAGAAGTAAGCCAATGTAATTATTGGGTGATGGACATATTCATAACAATCCTTTCTGTAACTACCATGATTTTAGGTTTGCAAAAATTATATACTAAGAACAAGCCAGGAGAAATAAGGAAGCCTTATTTGCTCTGCAGGCAGTTAATATTGAAAAGACACGCCAAAGTGAGGGCATATACCACTCTACCCTAACCAACACATTAGTTAGTCAGACTGCTGCTAAACTTAAGTACTGGCCTAACCTCTCTGAAAAAAATACATCTGCCTTTCAACACTGGAAATAGTGGTTCTTTTCATAATGTCTCAGGCATTGAGACAAATACTTGTTTAATGAACGCTACAACCAAGTTTTATACAGAAACTAGTTTGAGATTATTTGTTTTCCTGGTAATTTGAGGGAGGCTAGGTCGCTCGGGAAAGGAGCTCCCAACACGGAACTCAGACCAATAATTAGAGTTTTATTTTCTTTGAGAATTAAGAAAGTTCAAGCCAAAAAGTCTGGGATTTGGTGAGGATATAATGTTGAGGCTCTCTCAGTTCTTAATGAGAACTAATGTTTGTAATTTTCCTGTTTGGAATACAACATTTCAAGACGGGCAACATAAGCCTTGCATTTCAGTGCTATCTCAATTTTCTTTCAGTTGGATGCTTTAAGATTTTCTAATAGAAATAGTGAAAAGTACTTCTTTCTTACAAAAAAATAAAAGAAAAAGAAGAAGAAACCTTGCATGATATATAAATATATATATATATATGTAGAGAGAGAGAGAGTCCATCTTTCAAAGTATTGCAACCATGCAAGTTTCTTGCTCGGGAACTGTTAACTTAGGAACAGAAACACAGTCAATATTCAATGTGCTAAAGTTACACGCAGTGACGAACCATATAATAAGAGTAAATTTTCTCCAACTCACAAACCATGCAGGTTTAGTTTCCACTATCATACGCTATTTACCACACAATCACTTTTGGAATAAATGGTGATAAACAGGTTGTTTTTCTCATTCACTACACTGATTTACATATATGTGAATGGTAATGTCTCTTCATTCACAAAGCTACTGACATGCAATGTGTACATACTAGATATTTAGTGATAAAAAAAATGTAAACAACGCGGTGAATGAAAAAGAATTCAATTTGTAAAATGATAGAGACCTAACTGGAGAAGAAGCGGGCTCACTCTTAGAAAGTTTGCAAGTCAAGGCCATGTAGTGAATTCAAAGACTTTCAAAACTATATCAAATCCGGTTGGGATCTGACATATAAAGAGCAGCACATTTATGGCATTCAATGCAATGTGAAGACTTCTTGCTGTTTCATTTCCCTTCTGCATAGCAGGTACAAGAGCGGCTGCTGCTGCCCATAGCACTGTTATCGCTGTTCCACAAAAGTCCAAGGTAGTAATAAAGTTAGGATCAAGACATACAAATGCAAAACATCAAGCAAGCCAAAGAGTGAAGAATTTTCAAGTAAGAACTACTTTTAATTGGCTACATAACTAGTATATCCTTTCACATTTTTATGATAGAAATGAAGCTCATAAGTTTACCTGCCCCTGCAAACAGATGAGGCCCTGGGAATAGCTTTCCTGTCCTAATCCAGGTGTTGACTCCTCCACCAAACGCCTCAAATACTCCAAATGCAAGCAGTATTGAACCAGCATTGAAATGCTTATCCCTATATGACCCTTTAATCAATTCCTTCCTCTCCTATTTTTAGAAAAAAAATAAAATAAGGGGTTCAGATACTGAACGAGTCAGCATTATAAGATATCCTCTTAGTTTAAATAACCCAGTACAAGAAATTATGTGCCAACTATAATAGGCACTCAACCATAATGAATATAGATTGTAGGTGACAGGGATGTTGGTAGCAGACTAAAACCAAATGATAAAATCAGAGCAGCGCAGGTCGCTCAGTGTAATAAGACTTTCCATCAAGGCAATAATACTCTTTTTAGTAATATCAACATCAAACTCTCGTATTTGCCAATATATTTGTTAAAAAAAAAACTATCATATCTGCCGATGTAATAAATTCAACAGATATGCAGTAGTAATTTTTGTGGGTCTATCTGTATTTAGTCAGCACTTTATTAGTTCACTTATGCTAAAAAACACAAGGCTGCGTTTGAACATTCCTAGAAATGCCATCTTTTAATTATTTACTTTTGTATATTTGTCCCAATTGAGCTCGATTACTTTCGCAAATGTAGTCACATTTAACATTAGGAATTAAACGACTACACATTATAACATCTTCCATTAAAACACTCCTTCAGTTCCACAGAAGTATATGCTTAAAGTTTGTATATTTGTGCGAAAGGGAGGGGTATACAATAAGAAAGGCAGGTTTACCTCGGAGAGTTGCTGAATTTTGGCTTCAACAGGGGAAAGTTTAGGGGGTTCTGCTGGGGTACCATCTGGTGTAACTGGAATAGGCTTCACTTCCTTCTTAAGCTCATTAATCTCAGTCTGAATTGTCCGAACTCTGCGCCATTGCCAACCCAAATAACCAGCATACAACGTATTTAAAAACAAACCACCCATTACGATGGGATGAATAAGGGCAAATGATCTTCCCTCCAGTAATCCAAACTCCCCACCAGCAGCCAATGCATCCTGTTTAATCACAGTATCACACAACTCAAATCAATTACCGTAAGGGAAAATTTTTGCTGGGAAAAAAAATTGAATCTTTAAGGTAATGCAAATGGTGGGCTTGCCTTGGAATATAGAAAGAAGGGCAATGCGACTGCTGTGAGAGGAAGAGAAGCAGATTTTAGGTGGTGGATTATGGAGTCATTGGAAAGGGGCAGTGGCTTATTATTATTGATAATAATGGGGTTGGAGGGAAATATTGGGTTGCTTTTGGAGAGAATTTGTTGGTGGTGTTTGGGTGGAATCATGGGTAGTTTTAGAAGCGTGAGTGTGGCTGCCATGATGTTTCTTTGGTTCGCAAAAACGTAGGGGAGAGAGAGAGATGTAATAGAAAAAGAAAATTTCTCTAGATTTCTCTAGATTTCTTTAGATAGGATGGGAAGGGTTGTTAGTTTGGAGGATGTCCTCATCACATTGACCTTTATAAGTTTTTAAAATAAAATAAAATTTAGTGACTTTCTTAAAAGAACGAAAAAGAAAATAAAGAGAAAATTGACATGTCATTTATTATAAATAAGTTAAGGAAGTGAGGACCTGTTAGGATTGCATACCTCAATTTAGCCCTCGGCCTCGAGTCACGGCAGAGGGGTTCGAGCCCAAGTATGGTATCTTGATCGCCAAGAGTTATTCTTATCCAAATTACACTTAAAAACACGGATAGTTTAACACTGTATTATATATGTATTTAAATTATACTTAAAAACACTGTATTCTGTAAAAAATTTAATTAAAATAAATACTATACATTTTTTGAGAGTCACAAAAAATTCAAAAAATAAATAAATTTTGATCTGTCCAATATTCCGATCCAATGGTCCTGTCCGTGTAGAACTACTCATAAGATAGTGGGGATTTAGGGATTTATTTGTTAATTGTTAGGGGCTCTGGGCTCATGCCCGAGTCCTAACCTGTGAATACAGCATTGAGTGTCCACAACACAGCAAACACGTGGAGATTGAACTTCTCACATTTACGATTCCTATAATATTTTGGGCTTACTTGTGATCATAAGCTTCGTCCCTATTTATATATAGCTGGTCCAGCATTAGCAATACCAGCCAGCAGGGTTTCTGCTCACCAGAACTGCAACCATGCATAGCTAATTATATAAATATATTAATTTGCAAACAACCAAAGTTCACAGATATATATAATAATTAAGGGTCTACAAGCCTATGATGTGGGACAAGAGAATTGGGAACAGAGGATCTGCTCTCGGTGAAATGAGAGAGGAGAACAATGATTATACTTTAATCTCATGATTAATTATTCCTGCCTTGAACTTGTAAGTGTTGTTGAGATGTATTTATAGTTGTTTACTTGAGTTCAACACAATTATGACTAATGTTTAATAGTATTGAATTAGTTAACTAGGGATTGAATTTTTTTAATTATCTCAATCCCACATCGTAACAAGATATTTGGATGTGTATATAATAATTCAAATTATTATTATTAATGTCTTCCGTTATAACTTTTTAAATAAGTCTGTAATGGACTAAAATGATTCAAAAAAATATCATTAAGACAAATGTATTGAATTTTTATTATGCTATGATTCGATTCGAATTCGGAAATTTAACCAGGATTCTTACATATGATAAGATTGCGTGTTCCCTTTGTTGAGTCAATCTGCTCTACCATAATTAATTTACAGTTTGAGAATCCAGCAAGACTGCAAAGTCAGAAAAGGCCTAAAGATTAATATATATTGCCTTGCCTTGAAACATTCTCTGAAAGTTGTCAAGAAACATATTCAAAATATTATTTATTTATTTATGCACATAATATTACTCCCTCTATTCTTAAAATTTAAAAATGATTTGAACTATTCTTTGTTTTGAAAACAAGTAGTTTTCCATTAGATAGTTTATAATATACACAATCCGCAATTTATGAAGGGCGTTCTAATAATATAAGAAATTCGTGATTAATAATAAAATAAATAAATTAACTTATTTTGGAAATTTGATAGATTTATGGAATCGATTACTATTTCTGAATCTCAAAAAAGAGCTAAAAATAACTCGAAATATTATATGATTGGTTGGTATTGTAAATATAAGTACAGTATTCCAATAATCAAGTCGAGAAAGAAATATTTGAATCAAAATAATTTCTTTAAAGTTATATTTTTGTTCTATTGCGACGGACCAAACCGTCGCCCCGGTTCGTCGTTAAAAATAGTGAACAGAATATATATAAAATAAAGGATACAAACGTATATATGTGTGTATGGAAATTAACCACCTTTTGTGTTTGTTTTGGAAGCGATTAACTACCATATGTGATTTCATTTTCAGGGTCTAAAAGATGCCAATTAACATGTCTAATCTCTAGATATTCAATTCCTTCTATTAAACGTTGGATGTGCGGCAGTTGCATATATTTCTTATATTTAAAAACAAAACAATTGATTTCTTTTTTATTGAGATTATGACAAGAAAGAGAAATGAATGATCGTTAGCACTAGCAGTTTTTGATATTATATTATTGCTAATATCTATACACATCTGTCGACGAGGAATATATGGCATGGAATAAATTAACGTGTATATATATATATATATATCTTTCATTTTATGTTAATATGCTATATATACATCAACTTAAATAGCAATATTAATATAAATAATACTTAGACTATCATGTAATGTCTTTTATTCTATTTAAATGCCTAAATTTGAAAAGTTCAGAAGTAAGCATGCACCTACGAATCTAATCATATCCTTGGCAACAACTGTATTATTTTAGCACCTTTTTACTAGCATATACGCATGCATTTTGACAAAAAAATAAAATAAAATAGAGATATTAATTACTAGTTCATTATTTTATTTTCCGTCTAGAATTTGAATAGCTGGCTAATTAGTTTAGTTTGATGTACGTAGAATCATATCCCCCTAAAGAATTTGATGAATATTTTCTATTTGGAAATTAATTTATGAGAGTTAATTATTTACCCAAAAAGATTGCCTAAATTTGGTTTTTGGTTTTTAGTCTTTATTAGACGAAGGTGTCAAAATTAAATGCCAATTTTGTAATGTATTAGGTGCAATAAAAGCACTTTATCTAGGTGACACTGAGAGCCCCTTTTTAACATGGATAATGGTGGATTAATACTAGTATTTTTACATTTTAATTTTAATTATAATTATTTATTTATAAGTATTTTGTGGCCATCTTTTAGTGAATATATAGAGATTTTAGTTCAAAATTTAGGAAAGCAGAAATTGATATATTTCCTGTGACAGACGAAAGAATATATACGCACGCAATTGATTGATTCCCCTTCCATATAAGTAATGGAAGTCGTTGAAAATTTAAATATACCCTAGCTTAGTTGCTTATCAAGTAGGCTAATAAGAATTCAACCCGGCCAGTAAAATGTGTTTTGGTGAGGATGAGCTAGCTACGTATAAACCATTAATTCTCCATAATTAAATGGGTGGGAATGGGATCAAGTGTTTGTTGCCTTTTAAGCATTCAAAAGATCACTAATGTAGTCGACAAAAACTAGTACTATTACATAAAATACTTGATAAAATAAAATAAAATTATTAAAGTGGAAAGAGGTCATTAACCTCTAAAAAATAGTAGTATTAATTAATATGTGCAATGAATTAGTAAAGTTGGGGGAGGGAATCACTGACCCAAGGCGTGTTTGTTTGCTTTATTTAATCTAATTGCTTGTTTAATGAATAATTTAAGTTTAAACATCATATCGATGATGTCTTAATTTAGTGATTAACACCCAAGTATTTAGATTTTAGGTTCGATTATGAGGTTAAACATCATGAGATTAATTGGAAAATTAGAGGCTTTTCTACTTTGATGACTTGGTGTCACTATGACTAATCATAGTAGTATAATAGTATTTCACAAGCCAAGACTTGACAAGTAAATGTAAACTATAGGAGTATCACAATTCGAATATATATATATATATATATATATATATATCAAGAGCATATTTTTTATTATACATATCTTGTATATCTCCTTTAGCGACAGACCAGGTGATGGTCCGGTTTGTCGCTATATTAGAGATCCGTCGCTAAAAGCTAAGATGATAGTTCTCTGAATATAGCGACAGATCTCTGATATAGCGACGAACCGGACCATCATTTGATTTGTTGCTAAAGGGAATATGCAAGGTATGCGAGATAAAAAGGTATGTCATTGATTCTCACTCGAGCTCACTCCCTTTAGCGATGGACCCGACGACGGTTCAGTCATACAATCGTCGTCTATAATTTTAGCAACGAACAACATATAGCGTCACTAAAAGTATAGACGACGGTTGTATGACCGAATCGTCGCTTGATCCGTCACTAAGGGGGGTGTATTCAATTAAAATTTTTAAAGACTTTAAAAGTTTGGGTGTATTCAATCAAGATATTTAAAGAGTTTATAAAAGTTTAGTGGTATTCAATTACAACTTTTTTAATATCTTTAAAAGTTATGTGGTATTGAATTAAGATTTTTATAAAGTCTATAAAAGTATTTTGGTATTCAAAAAAAGTCATAGATTTTAAAGATTTCTATCAAATAAGAGAGTTTATTGCATACTTTAGAAGAAGAATTATAACTATCAATCCATATCCAAAGTCTTGCCTCATCTCTAAATATTTCTAAAGACTTCCAAATAAACACAAAGGTGGATAAAACTAGTTATTAATTGGACTATCTTTTATTGGGTCAAATTAGTTATTTATTTTATATGGGCTAATAAATATTAATATGTGATGGATAAATGATTTGGTAAAATTTAAATATAAAAATAATTTGATTTATTATAATAATAGAATTAACAAGATATATTAATAAGTAAACAAATAAACCTAATCTGAATTGGCGAGAGAAAAAGTAGTTGTTCGAAAGCTTCCAATAAAAAAGAGGAAAGAGATTTGTTCAACAAAGGTGAGATAAAATCATGAAATTCTCATATCAATTATACATGATTATGTATGTATAATATATGAAAATAGAAAATATATGATGTGTATGTGTTATTGTTAATATATGATTATGTATGTATAATATATGAAATTATCATTAATTTTAAAATATATGATTATGGTTATGTATGTATAATATATGAAACTATATGAAAATATATGATTATGTATTTAAAATATATGATTATGTATGATTATGATTATGTATAATTATGATTATGTGTTATGCTTAATATATGATTATGTATGTACAATTAAGTGAATTGAATTTCGATATTAACAAGATAAATAATAAATTATGAGTATTTTGAGAAGATAGTTTTTCTTAATCTTTGTTCATTTGAATTTAATATAATTATTTAATATCAAGTATATCACATTTTAATTAATTTATTTACCCCGTAAGTCTTTTTTGATGTTATTCAAATAATCTTAATTGATGGAACATGAAATTCAAGATTTATGTGCTTATTATTAACCACTTTGTCTTTGAATTATGTAGCCCTTATGTTTCAAATTTCTAATCGGATGTTTAGACATGCATTCACTTTACGTAAATTCTTCCCTTTTTATAGTTGTATTTTGTGTGAAGCTATTATACAAAATTTATAAACTAATGAATGTCAATGTAACATGTGACATTTTGGCCTACTTACTACATAATATATGATTATGTAGTACATATATGATTATATGATTATATGTAGTACCAAGTATGTATAATATATGATCATGATTATGTGTTTAGACTAATAAATTACTAAAGAAAATACTAAGATAGATGTGTATATATGACATAGTAATTACAAATGGGAGATTCTCAACAAGGAAATAACAAAGAAAAAGGAAAAAATGTTGGAATTTATAATTCGTGGACATTAGAAGAGAGCAATGAGTTGCTACAACTCATGATTGATGCTGTAGTTCGTGGATGGCGTGATAGTAATTGAATACTAAGTAAGCAAACAATTGAGAAAAAGATACTTCCTGCTCTTAATCAAAAATTTGGCTGCCAAAGAACATACTTGTAAGACCCCAACTTTTATAAATAAAGATGAATTTTTCTATAAATATTATTTTTGAATATTATGGAATAAATTTGATATAATGTTATAGTTGTGGGTAATATTTATAAATTTTGCAAAGTATGCAAGTTGTTATAAAATATTCGTTTGGTCTGGGAATATTCTTTTGTTAGGAAATATTCGCATAACTACTCAATCATTGGTGGACCTCATTAACAAAATTATTGTTTGATCGAGAAAACGACAAAAATATTTTATAAAAATAACTACGGAGGTGTTACCGTTAAAACTGGCTGAACTACCCGGTGGTAAAGTACAAGTCTGGCGCTGGTTGCATAAGAAGACACGGTATTGATTATCGATGCTTACGTGAGAAGTCACTTCGCTTATGCTTAATTATTGCTACAAGAATTGCCGTGATCGTATTCTTATATTATTGATTCAATTATCATCACGCAGTTTCATCTCGTATAATATATTATAGTATTAAATCAATAATTGAGACGACAAGTTATAAATGATTAATAATTGTTAAAAGATTAAATATGTGTTGATAAAAATAAAATGATTTGTAAGTAAGTTTGATTATTTTATGGGGGCTCATATGTCATCATCTAAGAGTCTCTTCACAATAGTAATTACCTTTGTGAATAGTAATTACCTTCGTCAATAGTATTTACCTTCGTCAATAGTAATTACCTTCGTCAATAGTAATTACCTTTACCAGACGTCGAACCACTTGTCGTTTCACATTACAGGCGTCGAACCACTTGTCGTTTCACATTACAGGCGTCGAACCACTTGTCGTTTCACATTACAAAGCGCCAAACCAGCTTTTCTTTTCACATTATTAGTCGTCAAGCCACTTCGCTTTTCACACTACAAGAAAAAGCTAAGCTAGAAATCTTCTATAAATAGAGGCCTAGTGCTTCATTATTTTCACTTAATTCATTCAAGCTATAGAGAGAAAGTATAGTAGAGAATAAGAGAGAAAGAAGAAGAGTATTTTGTTACTACACCGCCGCAAAGATTCAATCTCCTACCAAAAGTAAGGGTGTTATTCTTTCTTATTCATGAAGAGAACTATTGTTATTCCATTGCTTATTATTCTGTTGGAATAACTCAGATACGTGGTTTACCCTATACTTGGTGACATTCTTCTATTATTCGCATTGGAACATCCTCGCTGCTGTTTTACACCGGACACGGTTCCGTCTTTATTATTCTCGTTGGAACATCTTGTTCATGTGTTTTTTAACTGACCGGTTCCGCTTTTTATTATTCTCGCTGAACATCCATGCTCGTAGGTTTTACACCGGACTGGTTTAAAATCTTTATCATTCTCGTTGGAATATCCTATTCGTGTGTTTTACACCAGATCCGGGTTCCATCTTTATTATTCTGGTTGGAACATCCCGCTTGGTGTGAATTTCACCGACTCGGTTCCGTTATTTATTATTCGTTGAATAACCTGTCATGCATGGCCTCATCGCATGCATGGTGATTTCTTTTGTTATTCCATTCTTTATTATACCCGGTTTGTGACGCCCCAAAATATGTATACATCACCTATTCGAAGTTGTCAATACATGGTACGTAAACAACTACAACTTTATTATTACAACAAGAAACTCGTGAGTTTGAATACAAATATTATCTTCTGCACAATATCTATACTCAAATAAATCCTCATCACATTTATTGATACATTATTTTACAAAATGGTGAGGACTACTAAACAATCCTTTCTAAAACCTTCATTCCATACCCGACTGCGTACTCGCTTATACTCTCGCCTCCCGAGAAAAATGGAACAAAAAAGGAAAAGGGTGAGCTCAACTAGCTCAAGAAAGAATATTATGACTAAGATAATATACAACAAATTATCGTTAGTCTTCAACAGGAAAAATATAATAGAATACAATAGACAACAAATTTTAAATCAATATTCGCAATGAAATAATAATTCATTAGAAGAGTTAAGTAGAGAATGCAAACTACTATCTTCTATGTATGAATTTAAAAGTTCATCGCTCATCTTTTATCCCCAGAACATCAATCAATATACATCCGAATCAAATATTCATCTTTGCACTACGGCCAAATATATTCATCGGTTGGTCATGTTCATTTAAACACTGCTCATCTTTTCAGACACGCCAAAGATATTCTTCAGAAATCATTCATCTTTGCACACTCTGTGCCAAAGATATTCTTAAGAAATCATTCATCTTGCACTACTGTGCCAAAGATATTCCATAATATCATCATTTAAGACCGAGGATGATGAAAAATATTTTTTTAAAGAAACGAATCCAAGTGAAACAAAATGACAAGGATTAAGGATTAAGGATTCGTACTTGGTTTTATCCACGCCCAAAAATACCTCAAAAATAATCATAGTGGTGTAAAATTCAAGAATGATCAAAACATGGATACAATCGAGAGTTAGTATCCGAATAGATGTTTTTAGATGAAAAGAAGAAATTTTATTTTTGAATTGAATAGTACCGATATCGTGAATAGTAACTCGACACCAAAAGATAGAAATTCCACAAAAACATCTTCACGCTTCATGAATAGTACTCGTGAAAGTAAGAATAACTCGTGAATAAGAACTCATGAATAAGAACTCGTGAATAAGAATAATAACTCATGAATAAGAACCCATGAATAGTAACCGACATGAAAAAGTTCCAAATTTGATAAAACTTCAGATCAACATTTCAAAGATAATGATATCAAGAAATAATATCATTACGAAAAAAAATAATATCCCTTACCTCGAAAAGATCAAGATTTCTAGAATAGAATACCGTATATAGTAAGGTCAAGGAACTTCAGCAAATCTAGCAATACTCAAAGTATACTCAAAATACTCACAAGAATACGCCGATAATATAGAGAGAGAAAACTTCAGCTTTTCGGTGTGATTTTCAATTCTAACCCAAGACCCTATTTATAGGAAAACGCTAACACCAAAGCAAGTAAAATTTAATAAAATAATAATATTTCTTAAAAATATTCAAGCCCACCTTAGAAATCTGATTTCAGATCATTTATAACACATGTGAGCCACTCAATTACAACAAAAAACGTTTTTCTTACAAAAATATTTTAAACTCCCAAAATCAATTATTTTGAGCTTCGTAACTTCAATAATTCATAATAAATAGCCCTTTCATCAGAAAATTGAATCTCTCGAGTTTTTATAGGAATTTCAATTTCTACAACTTTGCGTAAGAAAGTTTTTCCAAATTCCAAATAGAAATTGACCAAATCCACAAACGGACGATTTTACTGTGCTATAATCAAATTTCAACCAATAAATGGGGTCCACCGACATGTTTAACATGTTTTAAACATTTATTGCAACAAAATACTCTTCTTCCTCATATACTCATATATCCCACATTCGTTGTAAAAATATCACCAAGTTAATATATTATTAAAATAATATATTTAAACGAATTATTTTATCGTAAAAGATAATATATTAATTTTCAACAATTGTCATTTTAAAAATTTTCTCCATCTATATCCACATAAAATCAATATTTTTCTCATCATATAAATCAATAATTAATTATTCACAAATAATATTACGTAATCACAATATTGACAACTGTGCAGCTTCCAAGAAAGAGGGGCTTTCCAATAAGAATTTCTTCTTACCTAGCGTAATTAGGTGACCAAACCTCTCCTTAGATGTAACTTTTAGACATTGCCAATAATGTTATCTTATAATATTATTCGAGATAATATGAATTATTGCTTCGATAATGAAAAATACCGTGTAATGACAATTATCAAACAACAAAGAATATAAAATATCAACGCAAAGAATTATTAACTCAATAAAATATCGAACAAAGAATTATCGTAACCATTATTGAGTAGTGTCTTCACGTAAGAATCAATAATTGGTGCAATACCTGGTAGCTTCTCGCTCAACAACGCCAGTATTAGTGTGTTTTAACCACCTGGGTATTCCAACAAGATTAATTCAGTAATAACTACGCAATTATTTAAAAACAACTTATATTTGTCGTTTTCTTCATCCAATCGCTCAGTTATGGCGCCCACACATGGTCAAGGCATTGTCAGCATTTAATATTCCCCGACAAAGATTTAATATTCCACCACCAAACGAATATTCCCGACGATAATGAATATTTTATAACCACTTGCTTATTTTGAAATATTTGCGTATTTAACCCTTAACTATCCACATTAATCAAATCAACCCTTACTATTTCAAAATAATAAATAAAGGAAATTCCTTTTATTTAAAAAATTTCGGTCTTACAACCTCCTCCTTATGAAATTTCGTCCTCGAAAATCGACGACGACTGGTGTTTCAAAAGGTGAGGATACCTCGCTTTCATTTCCGTTTCCAATTCCCTGTGTCATTTTCTCTATAAAGCATGATTCCTCCACAAAACTTTAACTTGTGGTATGACCTTTCATGGCGTAGGGACATGCTCCTTCCTATCCAAGATCTTGACAGTACCTCCTCACACGTTAAGTCTTCTGGCTATCTCGTCCTGGGTTCTAACTCAATAACGTGGTTCGGGTCTTTCACATATTTTTAAGTATGAGATATGTGAAACACATTATGAACACGAGACATACTTTGAGGTAACGCAAGTCTATATAGGCTACATTTCCTACTCGGTCAAGAATTTGAAATGGACCAATAAATCGTGGATTGAGCTTTCCTCTCTTCCCAAATCTTGTAACTCCCTTCCATGGAGCAACTCGCAATAATACATGATCCCATATACTAAATTTCACGTTCTTTCGATGAAGATCCGCATAACTCTTTTGTCTATCTTGTGCCGTTTGTATACGTTGTCGAATCATTTGGATCTTTTCGGTAGTCATACGTACTAACTCGGGTCCCAACAATGTTGCTTCACCCACCTCATCCCAACATATTGGAGAGCGACACTTTCGTCCATATAATGCTTCAAATGGAGCCACACCTATTGTGACGCCCCCAAAATAGGTATACATCACCTATTCTGAGTTGTCAATACATGGTACAGAAACAACTACAACTTTATTATTACAACAGTAAAACTGTGAGTTTGAATACAAATATTATCTTCTAGACAATATCTATACTCAAATAAATCCTCATCACATTTATTGATACATTATTTTATAAAAATGGTGAGGACTACTAAACAATCCTTTCTAAAACCTTCATTCCATACCCCGACTGCATTCTCGCTATATTCTCGCCTCCCCGAGAAAAATGGAACAAAAGGAAAAGGTGAGCTCAACTAGCTCAAGAAAGAATATTATGACTAAGATAATATACAACAAATTATCGTTAGTCTTCAACAGGAAAAATCTAATAGAATACAATAGACAACAAATTTTAAATCAATATTCGCAATGAAATAATAATTCATTAGAAGAGTTAAGTAGAGAATGCAAACTACTATCTTCTATGTATGAATTTAAAAGTTCATCGCTCATCTTTTATCCCCGTAACATCAATCAATATACATCCGAATCAAATATTCATCTTTGCACTACAAAAGCCAAAGATATTCATCACCGGGTCATGTTCATTTAAACACTGCTCATCTTTGCACTACACGGTCAAAGATATTCTTCAGAAATCATTCATCTTTGCACTGTGCCAAAGATATTCTTAAGAAATCATTCATCTTTGCACTACTGTGCCAAAGATATTCCATAATATCATCATTTAAGACCGAGGATGATGAAAAATATTTTTTAAAGAAACGAATCCAAAGGAAACAAAATGACAAGGATTAAGGATTAAGGATTCGTACTTGGTTTTATCCACGCCCAAAAATACCTCAAAAATAATCATAGTGGTGTAAAATTCAAGAATGATCAAAACATGGATACAATCGAAAGTTAGTATCCGTAATAGATGTTTTGGACGAAAAGAAGAAATTTTATTTTTCTTGAATAATCAGATATGTGAATAGTGCAGAGATACGTGAATGAATAGTCACAGATACGTGAATAGTAAGAATCCGACACCAAAAGATAGAAATTCCACAAAAACATCTTCACGCTTCATGAATAGTACTCGTGAATAAGAACTCGTGAATAAGAAACTCATGAATAATAGTAACTCGTGAATAAGAACTCATGAATAAGAACCCATGAATAGTAACCTCGACATGAAAAAGTTCCAAGTTTGATAAAACTTCAGATCAACATTTTAGCATAATGATATTGAAGAAATAATATCATTTGAGAAGAAAATAACATCCCTTACCTCGAAAGATCAAGATTTCTAATTTAAACACAGGATATAAAGGCTATGACTTGGACTTCAGATCAGATAGCAATACTCAAAGTATACTCAAAATACTCACAAGAATACGCCGATAATATAGAGAGAGAAAACTTCGCTTACGGTGTGATTTTCAATTCTAACCCAAGACCCTATTTATAGGAAAACGCTTAGAACACAAAAAGCAGTAAAATTTAATAAAATAATAATATAATTAAACAAATTCAAGCCCACCTTAGACCAACTGAATTCAGCACATTTATATCACATGTGGGATTGCAAAAACGTTTTTCTTAAATAAAACAATTAAAACTTCCAAAATTAATTATTTCGTAACTTGAGCTTCAAAAATTCATAATTAATAGCCCTTTCATCGAAAATTCGAATCTCGAGTTTTTATAGGAAATTCAATTCTCTACAACTTTGCGAAAGAAGTTTTTCCAAATTCCAAATGTAAATCGACCAAATCCACAAACCAAGCGATTTTTAAAGTTATAATCAAATTTCGGTCAATAAATGGGGTCCACCGACATGTTTAACATGTTTTAAACATTTATTGCAACAAAAATACTCTTCCTCCTCAGTATACTCATATATCCCACATTCGTTGTAAAAATATCACCGTTAATATATTATTAAAATAATATATTTAAATGAATTATTTTATCGAGAAAAAGATAAAATATTAATTTTCAACAATTGTCATTTTAAAATTTTCTCCATCTATATCCACATAAAATCAATATTTTCCTCATCATATAAATCAATAATTAATTATTCACAAATAATATTATGTAATCACAATATCGACAACCAAAGTAGCTCCAGAGAAAGAGGGCTTTCAATAAGAATTTCTTCTTCATCTGGCGCCGCAATTAGGTGACCAAACCTCTCCTGATGTAACTTTCTAGACATTGCCAATAATGTTATCTTATAATATTATTCAGATAATATGAATTATTGCTTCGATAATGAAAAATACCGTAATGACAATTATCAAACAACAAAGAATATAAAATATCAACGCAAAGAATTATTAACTCAATAAAATATCTTTGAAAGAATTATCGTAACCATTATTGAAAGTAGGTCTTCACGTAAGAATCAATAATTGGTGCAATACCGTGCTACCTTGCTCAACAACGCAGTATTAGTGTGTTTTAACCAACGGGTATTCCAACAAGATAATCAGTAATAACTACGTACCGCTATTTAAAAACAACTTATATTTGTCGTTTTCTTCATCCAATCGCTTTCAGTTATGGCGCCCACACATGGTCAGCACCGTCCATTTAATATTCCCGACAAGCATTTAATATTCCACGACCAAACGAATATTCCCAACGATAATGAATATTTTATAACCACTGCTTATTTTGAAATATTTCATGTATTTAACCCTTAACTATCCACATTAATCAAATCAACCCTTACTATTTCAAAATAATAAATAAAGGAAATTCCTTTTTATTTAAAAATTTGAGGGTCTTACAACCTCCCTCCTTATGAAATTTCGATCGATCTCGAAATTGACGTGATTACACTGTGTGTTTGAAAAGGTGAGGATACCTCGCTTTCATTTCCGCTTTCCAATTCCTGTGTCATTTTCTATATAGCATGATTCCTCCACAAAACTTTAACTTGTGGTATGACTTTTCTTGGCGTAGGACATGCTCCTTCCTATCCAAGATCTTGACAAGTACCTCCTCATACGTTAAGTCTTGGCTATATCTCGTCCGGTTCTAACTCAATAACGTGGTTCGGGTCTTTCACATATTTACTAAGTATGATATATGTGAAACACATTATGAACACGAGACATACTCGGAGGTAACGCAAGTCTATAGGCTACATTTCCTACTCGGTCAAGAATTTGAAATGGACCAATAAATCGTGGATTGAGCTTTCCTCTCTTCCCAAATCTTGTAACTCCCTTCCATGGAGCAACTCGCAATAATACATGATCCCATATACTAAATTTCACGTTCTTTCGATGAAGATCCGCATAACTCTTTTGTTCATCTTGTGCCGCTTTGTATCACGTTGTCGAATCATTTGGATCTTTTCTCGGGAATAGAGTCATATACGTACTTAACTCGGGTCCCAACAATGTTGCTTCACCCACCTCATCCCAACATATCGAGAAGCGACACTTTCGTCCATATAATGCTTCAAATGGAGCCACACTATTCATGGACGCCCCCAAAATATAGTATACATCACCCATTCCGAGTTGTCAATACATGGTACGTAAACAACTACAACTTTATTATTACAACAAGAAACTGTGAGTTTGAATACAAATATTATCTTCAGACAATATCTATACTCAAATAAATCCTCATCACATTTATTGATACATTATTTTATAAAATGGTGAGGACTACTAAACAATCCTTTCTAAAACCTTCATTCCATACCCCGACTACTGCTCGCTATATTCTCGCCTCCCGAGAAAAATGGAACAAAAAGGAAAAGGGTGAGCTCAACTAGCTCAAGAAAGAATATTATGACTAAGATAATATACAACAAATTATCGTTAGTCTTCAACAGGAAAAATCTAATGTAATACAATAGACAACAAATTTTAAATCAATATTCGCAATGAAATAATAATTCATTAGAAGAGTTAAGTAGAGAATGCAAACTACTATCTTCTATGTATGAATTTAAAAGTTCATCGCTCTATCTTTTATCCCCGTAACATCAATCAATATACATCCGGAATCAAATATTCATCTTTGCACTATGTGCCAAAGATATTCATCACCGGGTCATGTTCATTTAAACACTGCTCATCTTTGCACTACTGGTCAAAGATATTCTTCAGAAATCATTCATCTTTGCACTATGTGCCAAAGATATTCTTAAGAAATCATTCATCTTTGCACCACTACGTGCCAAAGATATTCCATAATATCATCATTTAAGACCGAGGATGATGAAAATATTTTTTAAAGAAACGAATCCAAAGTGAAACAAAATGACAAGGATTAAGGATTAAGGATTCGTACTTGGTTTTATCCACGCCCAAAAAATACCTCAAAAATAATCATAGTGGTGTAAAATTCAAGAATGATCAAAACATGGATACAATCGAAGTTAGTATCCGTAATAGATGTTTTGGACGAAAAGAAGAAATTTTATTTTTCTTGAATAAGTACAGTATATGTGAATAGTCAGATATCGTGAATAGCCGATACGTGAATAGTAACTCCGACACCAAAAGATAGAAATTCCACAAAAACATCTTCACGCTTCATGAATAGTACTCGTGAATAAGAAACTCGTGAATAAGAACTCTGAATAAGAACTCGTGAATAAGAACTCATGAATAAGAACCCATGAATAGTAACCCGACATGAAAAAGTTCCAAGTTTGATAAAACTTCAGATCAACATTTTAGCATAATGATATTGAAGAAATAATATCATTTGAGAAGAAAATAACATCCCTTACCTCGAAAGATCAAGATTTCTAATGAAACACAGGATATAAGGCTATGACTTGGACTTCAGACCTCAGTATAGCAATACTCAAAGTATACTCAAAATACTCACAAGAATACGCCGATAATATAGAGAGAAAACTTGATTTTCGGTGTGATTTTCAATTCTAACCCAAGACCCTATTTATAGGAAAACGCTTTAACACCAAAAGTTAGAAAATTTAATAAAATAATAATATAATTAAACAAATTCAAGCCCAACTTAGACCAACTGAATTCAGCACATTTATATCACATGTGGGATTGCAAAAAACGTTTTTCTTAAATAAAACAATTAAAACTTCCAAAATTAATTATTTTGTAACTTCGAGCTTCAAAAATTCATAATTAATAGCCCTTTCATCAGAAAATTGAATCTCTCGAGTTTTTATAGGAAATTCAATTTCTACAACTTTGCGTAAGAAAGTTTTTCCAAATTCCAAACAGTAAATCGACCGAAATCCACAAAGCAAGCGATTTTATAAAGTTATAATCAAATTAGGTCAATAAATGGGGTCCACCGACATGTTTAACATGTTTTAAACATTTATTGCAACAAAAATACTCTTCCTCCTCAGATACTCATATATCCCACATTCGTTGTAAAAATATCATCAATTAATATATTATTAAAATAATATATTTAAATGAATTATTTTATCGTAAAAGATAAAATATTAATTTTCAACAATTGTCATTTTAAAAATTTTCTCCATCTATATCCACATAAAATCAATATTTTCCTCATCATATAAATCAATAATTAATTATTCACAAATAATATTACAGAATCACAATATTGACAACCGTGCGCTCTCAGGAAAGAGGGGCTTTCAATAAGAATTTCTTCTTCATGGCAGCGCAATTAGGTGACCAAACCTCTCCTGTATGTAACTTTCTAGACATTGCCAATAATGTTATCTTATAATATTATTCAGATAATATGAATTATTGCTTCGATAATGAAAAATATATGTGTAATGACAATTATCAAACAACAAAGAATATAAAATATCAACGCAACAATTATTAACTCAATAAAATATCGAAGCAAGAATTATCGTAACCATTATTGAGTAGTGCCTTCTTCTTAGGTAAGAATCAATAATTGGTGCAATACCGCAATGCTACTGCTCAACAACGCAGTATTAGTGTGTTTTAACCACCGGGTATTCCAACAAGATTAAAGGTAACAACTACGTAGTTATTTAAAAACAACTTATATTTGTCGTTTTCTTCATCCAATCACTTTCAAGTTATGGGGCCCACACATGGTCAAGGCTTTGGCCGTCATTTAATATTCCGACAAAAGATTTAATATTCCACGACCAAACGAATATTCCCCGACGATAATGAATATTTTATAACCACTGCTTATTTTGAAATATTTCATGATTTAACCCTTAACTATCCACATTAATCAAATCAACCCTTACTATTTTAAAATAATAAATAAAGGAAATTCCTTTTTATTTAAAAATTTCGGTCTTACAACCTCCCTCCTTATGAAATTTCGCCCTCGAAATTGACGACGATACGGTGTTTGAAAAGGTGAGGATACTCGCTTTCATTTTCGCTTTCCAACTCCCGTGTCATTTCTATAAAGATGATTCCTCCACAAAACTTTAACTTGTGGTATGACCTTTATGGCAGTAGGACATGCTCCTTCCTATCCAAGATCTTGACATGTACCTCCTCATACGTTAAGTCTTCTATTATCTCGTCCGGCTTCTAACTCAATAACGTGGTTCGGGTCTTTCACATATTTACTTAAGTACGGATATGTGAAACACATTATGAACACGAGACATACTCGGAGGTAACGCAAGTCTATAGGCTACATTTCCTACTCGGTCAAGAATTTGAAATGGACCAATAAATCGTGGATTGATCTTTCCTCTCTTCCCAAATCTTGTAACTCCCTTCCATGGAGCAACTCGCAACAATACATGATCCCCTACATTAAATTCCACGTCCTTTCGATGAAGATCCGCATAACTCTTTTGTCGATCTTGTGCCGCTTTGTATACGTTGTCGAATCATTTGGATCTTTTCGGTAGAGTCATACGCATTTTAACTCGGGTCCCAACAATGTTGCTTCACCCACCTCATCCCAACATATTGGAGAACGACATTTTCGGTCCATATAATGCTTCAAATGGAGCCACACCTATACTTGCTCGATAACATTGTTGTTGTAGGAGAATTCCACCAATGGTAAATACTTATCCCAACTACCCTTGAAGTCAGGACACGTAGTCTTAATAGATCTTCAAGAGTTTGAATAGTCCTCTCGATTGTCTCGTCTGTTTGGGGATGGTATGTCGAACTAAATCGCAAATCCGTGCCCATAGCTTTTTTGCAAGCTAACCCAAAATCTTGAAGTGAATCTTGGGTCACGATCAAAACTATGGATCTGGGCATGCCATGCAACCTCACAATCTCATTCACGCATATACTAGCAAGACGTTCAAGGAATAAGTCTCCGTATCGGCAAGAAATGAGCGGACTTGGTTAATCTATCAACAATAACCCAAATAGCATTGATGCCTTGAGAAACCGTAGGAAGACCAAAGAACGAAATCCATAGTAATGTGTTCCCACTTCCATTCCGGAATCTCAAGTGGTTGCAACGGACCCTTAGGTACAAGATGCTCCGCCTTTACACGTTGGCAAGTTAAACACATCGAGATAAACTTTGCAATCTCTCTCTTCATATTGTTCCACCAAAATGTATGTCAAGATCACGATACATTTTAGTACTTCCAGGATGGATTGCAAATGGCGCGTATTGTGCCTCCATCATAATCTTGTACTTCAAATCGTAGTCGTTAGGAACACAAAGTCAGAGAGTGGACTCAAGTATTCCTTCTTCATCAATTCTCGCTTAGGAATAGCTCCTTCTTGTACTTTCTTCTTCATACGCATCACTCCGGCCTCGGTGGCGAAAGCAACCTTAACTTTTTCTATTAAAGTTGGCTCTATGCGTATACTTGACATCATCACACTCGCTCCTCAAGATATGATCTTCTACTCAATGCGTCACTACCACGTTCGCTTTACCGGGATGGTATGAATAGTGTGGTCGTAGTCTTTCAATAGCTCGAGCCAACGTCACGCTTGCCGCATGTTGAGTTCTTTGAGTGAAGAAATATTTAAGGCTTTTATGGTGCAATATATCTCCACTTTCTCCCCATATAGATAGTGCCTCCATATCTTTAAGCATGAACGACGATCGGGCCGCTAACTCTAGATCATGAGTAGGATAATTCCTCTCATACTCTTTAAGTTGTCGCGAGGCATATAGCTATGACTTTCCCACGTTGCATGAGAACACATCCTAACCCTTTGCTCAAGCATCATCAGAGATAACAAATCCATCCGAACCAGATGGTATTGTTAGAAAAGGTGCCGAAATAAGTCTCCTCTTAAGCTCTTGGAAACTTTTCTCGCATTTCTTCAATTTGGCATATAGTTGGTTTTCACGAAGCCTTTGGAGTACCAGCTTCAAATGGTGCTCAATGATCTTCACGACTTTTGGAATATATAAGGATGTCATCAATAAAGACAACAACGAATTGAACCAAATATTCCTTGAATACTCGGTTCATCATATCCATGAAAGTTCTCATCATATCCAGAGCATTAGTTAGTCCAAAAGACATGACTAAGAATTCATAATGCCCATACCGAAGTTTCAAGGCGCCTTTGGAATATCCTCGTTCTAATCTTGGTGATGATATCCGTAATCTAAGATCGATTTTTGAAAAGAATTGTGCCCTCTTGCAATCGGGTCAAACAAATCATCAATACGAGGTAGAGGATACCTATTCTTGATGGTGACATGGTTCAATTCCGATAGTCAAATACAAAGTCGCATACTCCCGTCTTTCTTCTTTACAAATAAAACAGAGCACCCCAAGGAGATGTACTTGGGGACGAATGAAACCGATGTCCAACAATTCCTATAGTTGGACCTTTAACTCTGAAGTTCAATAGAGCCATTCGATATGGGGTTTTAGAAATGGGCTTGTATCGGGTTCAAGATCAATAAAGAATTCAACTTCACGTTCGGGGTAGGCAGGGAAGTTCTTCTAGAAATACGTCGGGAAAGTCAATAAAAACAGAATATTATTCAAATTTGACGTGTCTTTATTCAAATCCATAACATGGGCTAAGAAAGCTTGACATCCGCTTTTTCAATAAACGAATAGCTTTATGATTAGATATAGATGGTGATTGATTTTAATGGTTTAGTTGCTTGAACTGCATAAATCTGTCAGGTTGGTTAGGAATATGAAAACTAACAACCTTACGGAAACAATCAATTTTGGCATGATGAGTAGTTAACCAATCAATCCCTAAAATCACATCAAAAGCAAGTATCTTTAAAAGATAAGGTCAACAGTGTAAGGTAATGGTGCCAACTTGAATCAAACAAGATTTATAAACAGTGGATGTGATGAAAGTTTCTCTAACGGAGTTTCCACAGATAGGTCAAAGTCTAATTTCTCCTGAGTCAAGTTTAAACGTTGAGCACATGCAGAGAGATAAATGAATGGGTAAGACCAGGATCAAGTAAGGTATAAACTTCGCAAGAATTTATAAATAGCTTACCCGTGATCACCTCGTTTGGGTTCCTCGCATTATGACCACCACAATAAACGCTTCTTCCCTAATCGTTGACTTTGACTTTTTCGGGACGATCTTTTGAGTCACAATCCCTCATTGAACTAGGTTTCATTCATCGCATAATCTCGAGCGATATGTCCTTCCTTTCCACAATTATAGCATACCTTGAACTGTTGTAGGCGGTTTGACCGATATGTCCCTCTTTTTCCGCATTTGTAGCATATATGACCGGTGGTCGTTCTCCTCCTTAGAACCCGATTCGCCAAGACCTGTCATCTTCACATAGTCGTTGTTAAATCTCCTCTTTTAAAATCTCCTCCGACTCGCTTCTTCTTCTATTTTCATGGCCATGATTACCACCGAGTGGTTACCATTTCGTCCGTCTCGCTTTTCTCCGCAGTTATCATTATTCGTTGATCGCTATCTCGACACGATCCTCGGTTGTGGTCCTCGGTTGACCGTACTTCGTTATCTCGCTTCTAATAATTGAGCCCCCATTTACAACATCCGAATAAAGAGAAAATTTATGAGAAATGAGATATCGACGTATGTCGGGTTTCAAACCTCTAAGAAACATCCGCGTCATACGTTCCTCATTATCCACCAAATGAGGTGCAAACTGGATAACTCGCAAACTTTGCCCTCGATCGAGACACCGTCACGTTGTTTTGTTTCAATCGATGAACTCCACTTCCTTCATATAACGAACACTTTCGGAAAGTATTTGTCATTAAATAGCTTCAAACGTCTCCCAAGACATGCCGAGTGCGAATTTGGATGGGTACGCTTCACGACTCCCACCAGTGAATTCACTTTCGCCCACGGAACATAAAGGTGGCGAATGGAACCTTCGTTCTCCGTGCATCCCAAGACATCGAATATCTTGGTAATTTGTTTGACCCATGTTTCCGCCATGATCGGATCGGCTTTCCCTTAAATTTCGTGGTCCCAACTCTTTGAAGCGCTTCATTGTGACAACCCGTGAATTGCTATCATTTCTCCTCAGTATTTTGAACACGAAGTTTCCTAAATTCGATTTTGCATGAATCGCAAAAAACTTCTAAACATCCCCTCGCTCATCATCTCGCTTCAATGGTGTTGTTCACGGGAGGAACATTGCCGACTGTTGACGTTCTCCTCGTTGGTGAGTACAGCATCTCCACGGTCTCATTTCCATTGTTAATATTCTCATTCGACATTCTCAAACATCGTCATAAAACAAGGGTTAATTAAGGAAATCAATATATCACATAATATCCCTATATATCTTGACCAACTAACAAATAAGCTTAGGTAGGACACACTAGCGAAGGATTTACTGTCTCTCCCTCCTAGTTCTATTCCCGATCTCGCTTGCAGAGATCATATCCCTAAGCTCGATACCAAGCTGTGGACGCCCCCAAAATAGGTATACATCACCTATTCGAGTTGTCAATACGTAGTGCGAAACAACTACAACTTTATTATTACAACAAGAAACTGTGAGTTTGAATACAAATATTATCTTCTAGACAATATCTATACTCAAATAAATCCTCATCACATTTATTGATACATTATTTTACAAAAATGGTGAGGACTACTAAACAATCCTTTCTAAAACCTTCATTCCATACCCAGATTGCACTCGCTTATATTCTCGCCTCCCGAGAAAAATGGAACAAAAAAGGAAAAGGGTGAGCTCAACTAGCTCAAGAAAGAATATTATGACTAAGATAATATACAACAAATTATCGTTAGTCTTCAATGAGGAAAAATATAATAGAATACAATAGACAACAAATTTTAAATCAATATTCATAGATGAAATAATAATTCATTAGAAGAGTTAAGTAGAGAATGCAAACTACTATCTTCTATGTATGAATTTAAAAGTTCATCGCTCTATCTTTTATCCCCTGTAACATCAATCAATATACATCGGAATCAAATATTCATCTTTGCACCACTGGCCAAATATATTCATCAGTTGGTCATGTTCATTTAAACACTGTTCATCTTTGACTACTGCCAAAGATATTCTTCAGAAATCATTCATCTTTGCACTACAGCCAAAGATATTCTTAAGAAATCATTCATCTTTGCACTCAAGCCAAAGATATTCCATAATATCATCATTTAAGACCGAGGATGATGAAAATATTTTTTTTAAAGAAACGAATCCATTGAAACAAAATGACAAGGATTAAGGATTAAGGATTCGTACTTGGTTTTATCCACGCCCAAAAATACCTCAAAAATAATCATAGTGGTGTAAAATTCAAGAATGATCAAAACATGGATACAATCGAGTTAGTATCCGTAATAGATATTTTGGACGAAAAAGAAGAAATTTTATTTTTCTATTGAATAAGATCAGTATCGTGAATAAGTGTCGTATACGTGAATATAGCCAGATATCGTGAATAGTAACTGACACCAAAAGATAGAAATTCCACAAAAACATCTTCACGCTTCATGAATAGTACTCGTGAATAATAACTCGTGAATAAGAACTCATGAATAGTAACTTCGTGAATAAGAACTCATGAATAAGAACCCATGAATAGTAACCCCGAGCATGAAAAAGTTCCAAATTTGATAAAAACTTCAGATCAACATTTTCGAAGATAATGATATTGAAGAAATAATATCATTACGAAAAAAATAATATCCCTTACCTCGAAAGATCAAGTCTTAATAATAGAATCTAAGTATATAGTCTTTGAAGGAACTTGCACCGTCTAGCAATACTCAAAGTATACTCAAAATACTCACAAGAATACGCTCGATAATATAGAGAGAAAACTTGAGGTTTCGGTGTGATTTTCAATTCTAACCCAAGACCTATTTATAGGAAAATGCTTAGAACACCAAAGCGTTAGTAAAATTTAATAAAATAATAATATTTCTTAAAAATATTCAAGCCCACCTTAGAAATCTGATTTCAGATCATTTATAACACATGTGAGCCACTCAATTACAACAAAAAACGTTTTTCTTACAAAAATATTTTAAACTCCCAAAAATCAATTATTTTGAACTTCTAACTTCAATAATTCATAATAAATAGCCCTTTCATCAGAAAATTCGAATCTCGCGTGTTTTTATAGGAATTTCAATTCTCTACAACTTTGCAGAAGAAAGTTTTCCAAATTCCAAATAGAAATTGACCGAAATCCACAAACCAGGCGATTTTACATGTTTATAATCAAATTTCGATCAATAAATGGGGTCCACCGACATGTTTAACATGTTTTAAACATTTATTGCAACAAAAATACTCTTCCTCCTCGTATACTCATATATCCCACATTCGTTGTAAAAATATCACCGTTAATATATTATTAAAATAATATATTTAAATGAATTATTTTATCGAAAAAGATAAAATATTAATTTTCAACAATTGTCATTTAAAAATTTTCTCCATCTATATCCACATAAAATCAATATTTTCCTCATCATATAAATCAATAATTAATTATTCACAAATAATATTACGAGAATCACAATATTGACAACCCAAAGCAGGTTCCAGGAAGAGGGCTTTCCAATAAGAATTTCTTCATCTTGGCGCGCAATTAGGTGACCAAACCTCTCCTTAGATGTAACTTTCTAGACATTGCCAATAATGTTATCTTATAATATTATTCAGATAATATGAATTATTGCTTCGATAATGAAAAATATGTAGAACGACAATTATCAAACAACAAAGAATATAAAATATCAACGCAAGCAATTATTAACTCAATAAAATCTTTGAAGCAAGTAATTATCGTAACCATTATTGAGTAGTGTCTTCTTACTTAAGAATCAATAATTGGTGCAATACTGCAAGTGCCATTCTTCAACAACGCCGTATTAGTGTGTTTTAACCACCGGGTATTCCAACAAGATAATCTGTGAATAACTACGCCAGTTATTTAAAAACAACTTATATTTGTCGTTTTCTTCATCCAATCGCTTTCCATTATGGGGCCCACACATGGTCACGGTGCGCTAAGGTCGCATTTAATATTCCCAATACAGATCACGAATATTCCACGACCAAACGAATATTCCCCAACGATAATGAATATTTTATAACCACTTGCTTATTTTGAAATATTTGCGTATTTAACCCTTAACTATCCACATTAATCAAATCAACCCTTACTATTTCAAAATAATAAATAAAGGAAATTCCTTTTATTTAAAAATTTTCGGTCTTTACGGTTGGTTAAAACTTTGACTTCTATACTCCATGAAATTAGTGGAATATCCTCGATATTGCGTTTCATCCAAAGTATCTTTTCATGAAAATATTCTTCCGATCATTCTTGAATTTTACTCTACAAAACAAGATCATGTTGATAATTTGGACGTTAATAATTCCCGGATAAAATAATTCTTGAACTTGTTTTATTCAATTCTTATATCATTGTCATCATCCTCGTGTTTATATTATGTTGAAAGTCATCCGTGGCACAGTAGTGCATAGATGGACTTGGTATGATTATGATGAGAGACTATTGATTGTAATCATGACCGTAATGTTACAAATAATGTGATAAAAATCCTCAATTGGTCGTAGTGCATTGATGGACGATTGTTGGTATGATCGTGAATTATTAATGAATACACAACTATTCTCGCCCAGTAGTGCGTGAATAATTGTGGTCGTGATACTTTAAAGAATATCCTTGGCCAGTAAAGCGAGGGGTGATTCGATGATGTGGAATATTTATTAAAGTCGAGTCTCACCTATAACAATGATGAAAAACCTTTTAAAACCTAAAAGATAGTAGACTTTTATTTTCTACTTGACTCTTTTAATGGATTCGCGATATTCCACCGCAGATTAAACCGGATGTCTCATTGTATTTTATCGGTTTAACATTGTTGAAGACTATTGATAATTTATTCGCATTATCTTAGTCATAATATTTCTTCTTGGGCTAGTTGAGCTCACCCTTTCTTTCACCGTTTTTTCTTCTGTGAAATGAGAATATAGCCGGGACGAGTCGGAAAAGCGAGTGATGGTCCTCAAGAAGATAGCATTAGTAGTCCTCACTATTCGTGAAACAAGTGTGATAATAATTGTAATGAGGACTCCTTTTTGAGTTTGTATAATATCTAGTAGAGCGATATTTGTATTTAAACTCACGATTTATGTCGTATTGCATACCTACAATTATGTTAGTAAGTTGTATTTAAATTTCGTACCATGTAAGTGGCGACCCAAGATGGGTGATGTATACCTAATTTTGGGGCATCACGGTTGGTATCGAGCTTTAGGATATGATCCCGGCTAAGATGTGAGAATAGTACTAGGAGGGAGAGAGGGAATACCTTCATTAGTATGACCTACCTAAGTTTATGTCTTTATTTTATTGGTTGGTCGGAAGATAGGGATAATTTGTTACATGTCAATTAACCTTTTGCTTTGTGGCGATTATCTGAAAATGACATCCGAGAATGTTGAGAATAGAATGGAACGCAGAGCGATCGTTGATTCACCACATATCAATAATCGGGATAATGTGCATCGAAGGCGACAATCCTCATACGAACAACAACACCGACCAAATGATGAATGATCAAATGTTCGGAGGCTTTATGCAATTTATGCAATGCAATGAAGCAGAGAGCGACTCTCGTCCAAAACGTAGGTGGAAACACGGAAAACTCTCGGCGGTCACCGCTAAACAATTCAAAGTAAGTTGGGACCACCGGAGTTTAAGGGAGAGCAAAACCACTTCGGCGGAAGCATGGATAAAGCAGATTACCAAGATATTTGATGTCTTGGGATGCTCCGAGGAGCAAAAGGTTCCTTCACGCGCCTTTTATGTTCATTGCGGAGGAGATGAGACATGGTGGGAATCGGTAGAAACGACTCAACCTCATCAGATCAAGATATCTTGGGAGAAGTTCAGAGTACATTCAACGACAAATACTTTCCGAAAGTATTCGCCACATGAAGGAGGTGGAGTTTATCAAGTTAGAACAAAACAATATGGACCGTATCGCAATACGAGGCAAAATTTATGAGTTATCACGATTTGCGGCCCCACTGGTGGATAATGAAGAAAGAATGGCGCGAATGTTTTAAGAGGTTTGAAGTGGGAGATACGTCAACATCTTATTTTCATAAACCGTGTTTGTATTCGGATGTTGTAAATAGGGCTCGATTAGTGGAGCGCGATAACGAGTCAACGTGAACTAAAAGAAGCGTAAGCAAAATTATAATACCAAATGAGACTAGTCATCGAAGCGGTGACAACAAGCGTGGAGGGAATCAATGGCCGAGATATGGTAACCACTTCAGTGGTAATCAGGGCCAAAACAATAAGAATGGACATTTTAAGAAAAGGAGATTCAACAATGATGGAAAGACGTCAGCACCAGCACCCTTTGTTAAGGAAGCAGAAAGACCACCTATCATATGCTTCAAATGCGGAGGAGAGGGACACATCACCAAATCGCGCCATGCCAGTCAACGATGTTATAATTGTGGAAGAGAAGGTCACTTGGCTCGATTTTTGCCATCAAGACAAATTCAACTAGGATGGAGGCACCAAAGGCCGTCCCAGAAAAGTCAAAACCGGTAGTGCAAGGGAGAGCGTTTGTTGTGACCTCCCAGAGAGCAAGGAACCCGAATGAGGTCATCACGGGTAAGCTTATCATAAACTCTAATGAAGTCTATACTTTATTTGATACCGGTTCTACCCATTCTTTTATTTCTCCTACTTGCGCTCATCGATTAAATTTGACTCCGGAGAAATTAGACTTTGACTTATCTGTGGAAACTCCGTTGGGAGAAACCTTCATTACATCCACTGTTTATAAGTCTTGTTTGGTACAAATCGGTACCTCACATTATTCGTCGATCTTATTTCATTAAAAATACTTGCATTTGACGTGATTCTAGGATTGATTGGTTAACTACTTATCATGCAAAAATTGATTGTTTTTCGTAAGGTTGTTAGCTTTCATATTCCTAATCAACCTATTATGCTAATTCAAACGACCAAACCATTAAAATCAATCACGGTCATCTCAAGCCATAAAGCTATTCGTTTATTGAAAAACGGATGTCAAGCTTTCTTAGCTCATATTCTGATTTAAACAAAAATACGCCGGTTTTGAACGATATTTCTATTGTTAATAAATTTCCGACGTATTTCAGAGAAGAACTACGGCCTACCCAGGCGTAAAATTGAATTTTGTATCGACCTTGAACCCGATATAAAACCTATTTCCAAAGCCCCATATCGAATGGCTCTATTGAACTTCGTGAGTTAAAGACCCAATTCTGAGAATTGTTAGACATTGGCTTTATTCGTCCTAGTACTTCTCCTTTGGGGTGCTCCTGTTCTATTCGTGAAGAAGAAAGATGGGAGTATGCGACTTTTGTATTGATTATCGGAGTTGAATCATGTCACCATCAAAAATAGGTATCCATTGCCACGTATTGATGACTGTTTGACCCGATTGCAAGGAGCCAAATTCTTTTCAAAGATAGATCTTCGTTAGGATATCACCAATTGAAGATTAGACCAATCGACATCCCAAAGACGGCTTTAACTCTAAGACGGGCATTATGAATTCCTAGTCATGTCCTTTGGATTGACTAATGCTCCCGCCGCCTTCATGGATATGATGAACCGAGTATTCAAGGAATATTTAGATCACTTTGTGGTCGTCTTTATTGATGACATCCTTATTTATTCCAAAAGCCGTGAAGATCATGAAAGCAACACTTGAGGTCGACACTCCAAAAGCTTCGTGAATATAAGCTTTATGCCAAGTTGAAGAAGTGCGAGTTCGGCTTGAAGAAGTAGCATTCCTTGGGCACGTGGTATCAAGTCATGGAATATCTGTTGACCCAAAGAAAGATTGAAGCTATTCAAAGTCGGGAACAACCTAAATCGATGATCAAGCACGTAGCTTTCTCGGTTTAATTTGGTTATTATCTGGAGATTCGTGGAAGGATTTTCTCGAATCGCTACTCCATCGACTCGGTGACTCAAAAATATACAAAAAGTTCGGTTGGAGCGAAGAATGTGAGAAGAGTTTTCAAGAACTCAAGAGGAGACTTATTTCAAGACTGTTCGACAATACCATCCGCTCGGACGGATTTGTCATCTACTGATGATGCTTTAGCAAAAGGTTGGGATGTGTTCTCATGCAACATGGAAAAGTTATAGCCTATGCCTCGCGAAAACTCAAAGAATATGAGAGGAATTATCCTACTCATGATCTAGAGTTAGCATTTGTTGTCTTTGCACTTAAAATTTGGAGGCATTACTTGTATGGGGAGAAAGTGGAGATCTTTACGGATCATAAAAGCCTCAAATATTTCTTCACTCAAAAGGAACTCAACACGCGACAACGACGTTGGCTTGAAGCATTGAAAGATTATGATCATACCATCCAATACCATCCCGAAAAGCGAGCGTGGTAGGCCGACGATTGAGTAGAAAAAATCATATGCAAGTACGAAAAGCGATATTGTCAACGAAAGGCCCATTTTGTGTGTGACTTGCAAAGGATGGAGATAGAGTTAAAGACTCAGGGGACGCATGTGATGATAGTGAGTATCTGAGTAGAACCAACTTTAATCGATAAAGTTAAAAATTTTTCAAGCTTACGGACACTGGGCCGGCGCGTATGAGGAAGAAAGTGCAAGAAGGTGCTACGCCGGAAGCAAGAATCGATGAAGAAGGAATACTTGAGTCAACTCCAGACTTTGTGTTCTAACGACCACGATTTAAAGTATAATATCATGATGGAGGCGCACAACACACCATTTGCAATCCATCCCGGAGTACCAAAATGTATCATGATATTCGGCCATACATATTGGTGGAGCAATATGAGAGAGAGATAATATTCATTTATCTCAAGGTGTCTAACTTGTCAACGAAGTTAAAGCGGAGCATCAAGTACCAAAAGGTCCATTGCAACCACTTGAAATTCCAGAATGGAAGTGGGAGCACATTACCATGGATTTCGTTCATCGGTCTTCCTAAGGTTTCTCAAGGCATTGATGCGATTTGGGTCATTGTTGATAGATTGACCAAGTCCGCTCATTTCTTACCGACATCGAGAAACTTATACACTTGAACGTCTTCGCTCGTATGTACATAAACGAGATTAGAAGATCGCATGGTATCGCCCAGATCCATAGTTTCCGATCGAGACCCAAGATTCACTTCACGATTTTGGGTTAGTTTGCAAAAAGCTATGGGCACAGACTTACGATTTAGCTTCGGCGTATCATCCTCGACGGACGGACAATGGAGAGGACTATTCAAACTCTTGAAGATCTATTAAGACTCGTGTCCTCGATTTCAAGGGGAGTTGGGACAAGTTCTTACCATTGGTGGAGTTTTCCTACAACAACAGCTTATCAAGCAAGTATTGGCATGGCTCCATTCAAGCGTTGTATGGAAGAAAGTGTCGCTTCTCGGTATCTTTGGGATGAGGTGGGTGAAGCAACGTTGTTGGGACCGGAGTTGGTACGTATATGACTACTTAAAAGATTCAAACGATCCGACAACGTATAAAAACCTCACAAAATCGATAAAAGAGTTATCTTGATCTTCATCGAAAGGACGTGGAATTCGATATAGGAGATCATGTGTTATTAAGAGTTGCTCCATGGAAAGGAGTTACAAGATTTGGAAAGAGAGGAAAACTCAATCCTCGATTCATCGGTCCATTTTAATCCTCGATCGAGTAGGAAGCGTGGCCTATAGACTCGCTTTTGCGCCAAGTATGTCTCGTGTTCATAACGTTTTCACATATCCATGTTACGTAAATATGTGAAAGACCGAACCATATTATTGAGTTAGAACCGGACGACATAGCGGAAGATTTGGACGTATGAAGAGGTTCTGTTCAAATTTTGGATAAGAAGGAACATATTCTACGCTCCAAGGTCATATCTCAAGTCAAAGTTTTGTGGAGGAACCACGATGTTGAGGAGATGACTTGGGAGTTAGAATCAAATGAAATCAAGGTATCCTTACCTCTTCGACATACCAGTAACGTACCCTAATTTCGAGGGCTAAATTTCATAAGAAGGGAGGTTGTAAGACCCCAAACTTTTATAAATAAAGATGAATTTTTCTATAAATATTATTTTTAAATATTATGGAATAAATTTGATATAATGTTATAGTTGTGGGTAATATTTATAAATTTTGAAAAGTATGCAAGTTGTTATAAAATATTCGTTTGGTGGGGAATATTCTTTTTGTTAGGGAATATTTGTACAACTATTCAATCATTGGTGGACCCCATAATGTAATTATTGTCGGATTGAGAAAGCGACAAAAATATTTTATAAAAATAACTGGCGGAGGTGTTACCGTTAAAAGCTGTTGAACTACCCGGTGGTAAAAGTATACGATGTCTGGCGTGGTTGCGTAGAAGACACTACAGATTGATTATTGATGCTTACGTGAGAAGTCACCAACCTATGCTTAATTATTACTACTGAGAATTGTTGCATCGTATCTCTTATATTATTGATTCAATTATTGTCACAAGATCATCAGTATAATATGTTATAGTATTAAATCAATAATTGAGACGACAAGTTATAAATGATTAATAATTGTTGAAAGATTAAATATATGTTGATGAAAATAAAATGATTTGTGGTAAGTTTGATTATTTTATGGGGGCTCATATGTCATCATCTAAGAGTCTCTTCATTCGATAGTAATTACCTTTGTGAATAGTAATTACCTTCGTCGATAGTATTTAAATTAAATCGATAGTAATTATATTTACAGACGTCGAACCACTTGTCGTTTCACATTACAAAGATCGAACCACTTGTCGTTTCACATTACAAAGCGCCAAACCACTTTTCTTTTCACATTATTAGTCGTCAAGCCACTTGCCTTTTCACACGGCAGTGCTAAGCTAGAAATCTTCTATAAATAGAGGCCTAGTGCTTCATTATTTTCACTTAATTCATTCAAGCTATAGAGAGAAAGTATAGAGAGAATAAGAGAAAGAAGAAGAGTATTTTGTTACTACTAACTGCTTTAAAGATTCAATCTCCTACCAAAAGTAAGGGGTGTTATTCTTTCTTATTCATGAAGAGAACTATTGTTATTCCATCGCTTATTATTATACATTGGAATAACTTTGTATACGTGGTTTACCCTATACTTGGTGACATTCTTCTATTATTCATTGGAACATCTTGTATGTGTTTTTTTTTAGGACTGGTTAAAATCTTTATTATTCTCGTTGGAACATCCTGCTCATGTGTTTTACACCAGGACTGGTTTAAATCTTTATTATTACATTGGAACATCCTGTCATGTGTTTTACACCGGACTGGTTCCGTCTTTATCATTTCTGTTGGAATATCCTATCGTGTTTTACACGGATCCGATTCCATCTTTATTATTCTGTTGGAACATCCACGTTGTGTGAATTTCACGACTGGTTCCGTTATTTATTATTCATTGGAATAACACATGCATGCGATTCTATCGCATGCATGGTGATTTCTTTTGTTATTCCATTCTTTATTATACCCAATTGGTTAAAACTTTGACTTCTATACTCCATAAAATTAGTGGAATATCCTTGATATTTGCGTTTCATTCAAGATCTTTTCATGAAAATATTCTTACGATCATTCTTGAATTTTACTCTACAAAACGAAGATCGTGTTGATAATTTGGACGTTAATAATTCCGGATAAAATAATTCTTGAACTTGTTTTATTGAATTCTTATATCATTGTCATCATCCTCATGTTTATATTATGTTGAAAGTCATCTCGTGGCCTGTAGTGCATAGATGGACTTGGTATGATTATGACCAGAGACTATTCGATTGTAATCAGCTTAACCGTAATGTTACAAATGATGTGATAAAAATCCTCGATGGTAGTAGTGCATTGATGGACGATTGTTGGTATGATCATGACCATTAATGAATACACAACTATTCTCGCCCGTAGGTGCATGAATAATTATGGTCGCGATATCTTAAAGAATATCCTTGGCAGTAAAGTGGGGTGATTCGATAATGTGGAATATTTATTAAAGTGAGTCTCATTTATAACTTGATGATGAAAAACCTTTTAAAACCTAAAAGATAGTAGACTTTATTTTCTACTTGACTCTTTTAATGGATTCGATATTCGCCGCAGATTAAACCGGTTTAGTTTCATTGTATTTTATCGGTTTAACATTGTTGAAGACTATTGATAATTTATTCGCATTATCTTAGTCATAATATTTCTTCTTTGGGCTAGTTGAGCTCACCTTTTCTTTTCACGCGTTCTCTTGAGGAAATGAGAATATAATTGAGACGAAGTCGGAAAAAAAGCGAGTGATGGTCCGAAGATAAGATTAGTAGTCCTCACTATTACGTGAAACGATTGTGATAATAATTGTAATGAGGACTCCTTTTTGAGTTTGTATAATATCTAGTAGAACGATATTTGTATTTAAACTCACAGTTTATGTCGATTGCATACCTACAGTTATGTTAGTAAGTTGTATTTAAATTACATACCAGTGTAAGTGGCGACCCAAGATGGGTGATGTATACCTAATTTCAAGGCGTCACAATACTCACAAGATACCTAAAAAAGCGTCGCGATATGCATAAAGTATATATAGCTCAATGAAAATTGAGCTTAATTTTTAATATCAGATCCGTAGTTTCTAAAGTTTTATTGATATCCAGAAAGTATCCAAATGTATTATGAAATGAGTAGAATAATATGAACGCTTTCAACATATATAAAATCTCATGTCACAATAATATAATGAGATTTACTCTAGTTCATGAAAAAAAGAGAGATGTTGTACATATGAAATTTAATTAACAATTAATATAAGTCGTAAAGATATATTAGAAGTATACAAAAGTCTATCATACTTGATAAAAAGTTTATAAAAGTCATTATTTATTTCATGTAGTCTATAAAAGTCATTTTAAAAGAGTCTTTTAAAGTCTTTAAAAGTCATTAAAATTCCACAAATTCTACAAAAATATGTCACTTAAAAAAAGTCTTTAAAAATCTTAATTGAATACACCCCATATATATTCACAAATTAATTTTAAGCTCAAAACTTAAATTTAAAGTTAGCAATAAATATGATATGATGGATGCATGCATGCATGCCGACAGCTTTATGTGAAGATGATAATCATATAGCAAAAGCATTTCAATTTTGAATGTAGCATACTAGCATGAATTTAACTAACTAAATTGAGACGAGACACCCTGCTTTAATTTTATTACTACTTATATAGGCCATGGTCCGTACCTAATGGCTACTGTCGAGTGCCAACCCAGCCCAACCCAACAGCCATGATAACAACAATTCATTCATTCATTCAACTCAACAGCTTGTATGTATGTATCAATGTATGTATGTAAAACTAAGTAAATAAAATTACTACATGCATGTGTCACAATGAAGTAAGTAAAACTGGACATCAACGTACACCAGTTTGAAGAGTCAAAAAATAAAATATTAAATTAAATTGTTAATGGGTGTAGATTTGAGTGTCAACAATTTTGACATTGCTTAATTGTCTGTAATTATTTTATTGACTAAAACAAAAATTAAAAGAGTTTCATTTCGATGACCACTCTATCTATCGGCTATCGCTGTCCTGTCCCAACTAGAGTCTCCTCCCTCCCTCCCTCCCTCCCTCCCTCCCTCCACTGAGAGGCAGCAAAAAAAAGAAACTACTCTCTCCGTTTTTAAAAAATTGTCGCTTTAAAAAAAAAAAAAGTAAAAATTTTATCGTTTCAACTTTTAAGGAGAATCGATTATTTCTTTTCCTATATTACCCTACCTTCTCTCATCGTTCCAATAAATTATCTCTTTGTATTAATAGTTTTAACTTCCCACCAAGGGTAATGATGAAATTTCAAATAAATTTTACTTGGTAAGTAATCGATACAATCTTCAAATTAATTCTTTCGGTTTGATTTTTTAATCAAAAGTATTATTTTTAGAATTAATAATTAAGATATATAAATATATTTCTAAAATTATAAAAATTAGTATTACTAATAAATTGTCATATATATTTTTTTATGTTATAATCTTTTCACCTATATTTTAGAAAAATAGTAAAAATGAAAGTGAGAGATCCTTACATTTCAACACACATTATACTAATAATCTTCTTGTAATAATAAAAACAAATTGCAATTTATAAGGATGAAAGAATTGTAGTAATCCCAGTGATCTATCTTGGTACGTTGAGAGAGAGAGAGAGTCCTGTCTGGAAAGTAGTTAGAGATGACGGAGAATCAAGAGACACTCTTCATCACCACCACCACCACTCCCACCAATTACAAAACAAAAATACCAATCCATCTCCTCCTAATACAAACCACCCTTCTTCTTTTTTCTCTCTCTCTCCTCTAATCATCTCTCGCCGGTCGCCGGCAATTTTATCTTTTTATATCTATACATAAAGACGCATAATTAATTCCTTTAATTTCGCTTTTCAGGGGAGGGGAAAAAAAGAGAGATGATTCATGTGGCAGCTAAAAAAAAGGACGAACCTTTCATTCTAAAGATATAAACTTAATTTCACCCAAATTCATTGATTCAGGCTATACAAAAGCCACCCATGTTTTCTGTTACCAGCTTTTTTCTGTCACTACTATCCCTTGTTTTCTCCTTATTCATCATTCAACGCTATCGGACTTCTTTCATTTACGTCCTCAAAAAATATTGGACGTATTGGTTTGAAGATCGAATACACTCCCACCAATTCTATAAAGTTCCTGAATTTAATGAAAACTTTCAGGAGAATCGATTTTACCGCAAAGTTTACACTTACGTCAATTCGTTGGCCTCCATTGAAGACTCCGACTTCACCAATCTCTACTCCGGCAAAAAATCAACCGATATCATCCTCTGTCTCGATGATAATCAGGTCGTTCACGATACGTTTCTCGGAGCGACTATCTCGTGGAAAAATGAAGTTGAAGAAAAGAGGACTTTTGTGCTGAAGATCAAAAAGAAGGATAAGCGTAGAATTCTCCAGTCTTATCTCCAGCACATTCACACGGTTTCCGATGAAATCGAGCAGAGATGGAGACAGCTCAAGCTTTTCATCAACGCTTCTGATCATCGACGATGGAAATCTGTTCCGTTCGCGCATCCGTCGACTCTGGATACGATAGTAATGGATTCAGATCTTAAAAACAAGGTCAAATCTGATCTGGAGTCGTTTCTCAAATCCAAGCAGTATTATCATCGGCTTGGCCGCGTTTGGAAGAGAAGTTATCTTCTTTACGGACCATCAGGTACCGGAAAATCCAGCTTCGTCGCTGCGATGGCGAAATTCTTAAACTACGACGTGTATGACATCGATCTCTCGAGAGTCTCGGATGATTCGGATCTTAAAATGCTTTTATTACAAACCAAAAAGAAGTCTTTGATCGTTATTGAAGATCTCGATCGCTTTTTGGCGGACAATTCAGCGGCTGTGAGCTTATCAGGCCTGTTAAATTTCATGGACGGAATTGTGAATTCGTGTTCCGGTGACGAGAAAATGATGGTTTTTACAATGAATTGCAAAGATTTAATCGATACGGCGATGTTAAGACCCGGACGAATCGACGTTCATATATATTTTCCACTCTGTAATTTCAACTCCTTCAAAATGCTAGCGAATAGTTATTTAGGGATGAAAGCTCACAAATTATTTCCACAAGTGGAAGAGATTTTCCAGACCGGTGCAAAAATGAGTCCGGCCGAGATCGGCGAGATCATGATCACGAACCGGAGCTCGCCGAGCCGGGCGTTGAAGTCGGTGATGGCAGCTTTGCAAAGCAACGGCGACGCGAGGGCGACCGGGAAGATCGGACGGAGGCTGATTGACAGGGCGTCGTCGAGAGCTTCTCCGGAGGAAGGGCGCGGTCTTAGTTGGAAGGCTGTTAGTTCGCCTGCGATGAAGGAGCTTCGAAAGTTGTACGGTGTATTGAGGTTGAAGAGCATTAGAAAATCTGATCATGATTCGGCGATTATTGAACGGTGATGATACGATCACTTAGTAGGCCCCAAGTTCAACACCTTTAAATCATGTTTGTTGGATAGGGTAGTGTGGGGATGGATTGTATACGGACTTGCACTATTCAGCTTCTTCTTCAGTTCTTCTTGTTTTTTGGTTATGATTTAGTTAATTTAATTGTAGATGAATGATTTAAAAATGAATTTGAAAGTTTGGAGTCGGTTATCTTGAAATTAACGTTGTCAATTCATCAATTCCAATTTGAATATTGACACTGATCAATTAATTAATTAAAATTAAGTAGATGCTAACTAACTCCTCAAAATTTTTGCGAACATAAATATGTTGAAATCGTATGGAAATGCAGATGGTCTTAACTAAAAACAGATCCAGTAGCATCTTTTGTGTCTATAGGTTTGTTCAAAATTTAGTAGGAGCAACCCCAGCCGCAAGTACAGGGGAAATTAAGCTTCGTAGTAGGTGATGATTGGTGGATTCATCTTAAAAGTTAAGCTGCCTTGTTTTTTTTGATCATCAATTACTAGTACTAGTACGGATTTTCATTTAACAAGTAGAGTAGTAATTCTAATAATCCATTTTTTCTTTTTTTTTTTGACTTTTATTTAAAACAACTAAAAAAAAAGTTTAATATTTTATGGAACTGAAATTTTTTCATAATACACCTATACCAAAAAATGTATGTACAGTTGTTTTGTTATATGTATCCAAATCATACCTAAAAACACATGTATTATGGAAAAATTTCGGCCCATAAAATATTAAACTTTTTTTATTTTTTTAAAAAAAAAAAAAAAAAAATCGTTATTTTAAGTAAGAAAGTCCTTCTTTACCGATCAGGACCCATATATATGTATATATATATATGTATTATTAGACTATATTTGTTATACTATTACCAACCCATCAAAATCCAACTACAAAATTGGAAACACCAACTAGTTCAAATGTAGTTTCAATCCCAGCACAAACAAATTAAATGCATATAGCATCTTTAGTGCAGCAATCTTTAGAACTCATCTGAGATTGTTGACCAGCAAGAGCTTCATGCTCAATATCTTCTGCGCGCAATTATCTAAAATTTTCCGTTGATGCTCTAATTCTGGTTTGTTCCATCTGTCCATGCAGTCACAGAAGCAGAAAATTCCGTTGCAAATTTTTCAAAAGCAGCTTGTTGGATAAGATCCTATTCTCTCTCAATAAAAACACCATTTGTTACTCATTAGAAATATAGAGGGAGAAATACAAGAATTTAGAGAGAAGGAGAAGATTTCAATTTGTATATTTCATACTGATCGATCGAGTTTCATGACTACATATATAGTTACCTACCATTATATAGACAAGTCATCTAGACATCTATCTTACTCTAATCTCAGCTCTCCCCCCCCCCCCCCCTCCCTCCCTCCCTCTCTCTCTCTCTATATATATATATATATATGATCGAGGATCAAGTATTCTTCTTAAATAAGATTCCTCCTTAAATAACGTTCTTTATTAAAACTACGCTAGTTTTACGTATCCCTCTGTTTCAATATTAGAGATATAATTCTAATTAAAATAGAACGAACTGAACTAAAAAAATGTGAAGGAGAATTTGACTAGAGTGTTAATACATACATATAATAGTAGTTGCATTTGAACACACATAATATAATATGTTGTGATGTTATACATAATTCATGTGCATGTATATTTACAGCAATGTATTCAAATAAATAACGCACAGTATTTATTATTTGGGAGTGATTTACTTAATTATATTTGAACATGCATGAAAGACGTGCTTTCTTATTTTTAATTTATTAATGTAGCATGAAGAAAGGCTTATTTCATCCTCTTCCATTACCTACCGTGAGCTCAGTGCTATAATTTTCTAGGCCTACTTTTATTTTTCCTCTAATTTTTTAACTAGTTAGAAGTGACAACTTATCCGTTAGTTGATGGTAGATAGGCCGACTCTGTTATGAACCAACTGAAGCAAATACATGCCCACACCCTTAGAAATGGTACAGACTTCACCAAATTCCTGATAACCAAGTTTATAGAAATCCCAAACATCCCATATGCCCATACACTGTTCGACCTTATTCCTGAACCAACCGTCTTTCTCTACAACAAACTCATTCAAGCCTACTCTTCTCATGGCCCTTACCATCAATGCTTGTCTCTCTACAAGCAGATGTGCCTTCAGGGTTGCTCACCAAATGAGCACTCCTTCACCTTCCTCTTTGCTTCATGCGCGTCCCTTTCCTCACCGCACCAAGGCAAAATGCTTCACTCTCGTTTTGTCAAATCGGGTTTCGAATATGACATCTTTGCTTTAACTTCTTTGGTTGACATGTATGCTAAATTGGGTTTGTTGGCGTTGGCACACCAACAATTCAATGAGATGAAAATAAAAGACGTGCCCACCTGGAATTCTTTGATTGCGGGGTATGCAAGGAATGGTAATATGGAGGGAGCATCAAAATTGTTTGCAGCGATGCCTTCACGGAATGTGATTTCTTGGACCGCGATGATATCTGGGTATTCACAGAATGGGAGATATGGGACATCCCTGTCAATGTTTTTGGAAATGGAGAAAGCGAAAGGAGTGAAGCCAAACGAAGTGACCTTAGCTAGTGTTCTTCCGGCCTGTGCAAATCTTGGTGCATTAGAGGTTGGGCAGAGAATTGAAGGCTATGCAAGAGCAAATGGCTACTTCAAGAATATATTTGTATGCAATGGTATATTGGAAATGTATGCAAGATGTGGCAGAATCGATACGTCAAAGCGGATATTTGATGAGATTGATATAAAGAGAAATTTGTGCTCTTGGAATATCATGATCATGGGTTTCGCGGTCCATGGAAAATGCAATGAGGCCCTTGAGCTTTTCCATCAAATGCTAGTAAGCTGTCTCTATAATAGAATTTGGTAAAAAAGATGGAAATTTGATTCCCTCTTAACTGACATGCTAGTATCTTTGTATTGATTTGCTAAAACAGAGAGAAGGAACTGCACCAGATGATGTCACGTTAGTGGGCACTCTCTTAGCATGCACTCACGGAGGGATGGTTCATAAAGGCCGTGAACTCTTTGAATCAATGGAGCAGAAGTTCTCTCTTACTCCCAAGCTGGAACACTATGGATGCACGGTTGATCTCCTAGGTCGAGCTGGAGAACTGCAAGAAGCTTATAATATTATAGAGAGAATGCCAGTGAAACCAGATGCTGTGGTGTGGGGAACTCTGCTGGGCGCATGCAGTTTCCATGGCAATGTCGAGCTGGCTGAGAAAGCGGCGGAGTCTCTATTTAAGCTGGAGCCTTTGAATCCGGGGAACTATGTAATTTTGTCCAATATTTATGCTACTGCTGGCCAATGGGATGGTGTTTCAAAGCTGAGAAAGCTGATGAAAGACGGCCAAATAACAAAGGCAGCAGGGCATAGTTTCATTGAAGTGCGAGGACAAATTCATCAGTTCATTGTAGAGGATAAAGCACATCCAAAATCTGATGAGATATACTCATTACTAGATTTAGTTGCAACAAAGATGAAGCTTAATAATATAACTGATTTGGATTTAATGTTTGATGAATAATGCATGATGGAAATTACCTACTGAATTTATCAACTTCGTATTTTTCAAGCATAATTAATATTATGAATTATATTGCCTCTTCTAAAATTTCAATGTTTGAAGAACATAATGTGGCCAAGTAGATATGCTGTTGAATAAGATTTTCAATTTCCCTTTTTTTTCATTTATTCTTGTTCGGGAGTGTTTCACCGACCCTCTTGTGGGCTGAAGGCTTGGGCCGGGACCAAGGAGCTCGGGGCGAAAGTGGTGGAAGGTCGGGGTCGGTTAACTCGAGCCCATTAGGCCGGGGCCTGGTGGAGGTTAGAGAGATCGGGGTCGGGTCCTCGGCCCCTTTAGGCTGAGGCCCAAACCGGTGTTCTATGATGACTGGGGGGTTGGGCTTGGGAAGTTGAGCAGGCCCATATGCAGAGTTGGGCGTAATAAGGGGATTACGTGGTTGAGGGTTCTAACCCTAATCATATGTCAACAAGGCAACTCCAAAGGTAGTGTTTGGAAAGGATTCCACTTCAGCACCTTTTAAGGAGATTGTGTTGGATCCAAATATAAGAACTACCATATTTAGGAGTCTATTCCAACTTCGGAGAAGGGGCTAAAAGCGGTGAGAGTACTATAAATATCGAATAACGTTACAATTAGCGAGTAATACCCACTTTTGAGCACTAAACACTTAAGCCTCCATTGTTAAACCTCGTGAACGACCAGACTTATTCTCACACCGGAAAGCTATCCGTCACAAGACGGTCGTCAAGCTTTTGTGTGACCTGTTATTATCGTGGTGAGTTTGAGCTATCCCCTGACGACACGGTCGTCAATTTTTTGTGTGACTGTTATTATCACGAGGTTTCGGTAGCGTGAATTACGTGATTGGACGCGTGATTTAAAGCTGGCGTTAACAATTCTAGTTCTAAACCTCAAACATAAATAGTTTCATCCCATCAACATGAAAAGGGGATCTTGTAGAAGCAGCTCCATGCACGTGGTTCAAAGTAATATATTAATGCAAATAAATCATGATTTTTCCTAGTTATTCATTACCCAAGCCTAGCTAGCCTAGTTGCTTTTGGTTTTGGTATATTAAAAATCCACTTTTAACAATACGAGGGAGTCATGGTCATGGAGAGGGAGTAATACGTTTGCTTGTGAAACATAAGGGTCTGTTTTGTATACTATTAAATGTGTGGGGTCTCAGTGTAATTTAAGATAAAAGAAGTCTGGTCAGCCAAAATTAGGGCTTTGGTTTTGCTATTTATTCGGGCCATCTTACAAAACCCCCTCTCAATTTCTTTTTCAGGGTTTTTTTCTCTTGTTGAAATTTGAATCGAAGTACAAAGGTACCCCTCTTCCACCCTCTCCATCTTTCTGTTCTTCTCTTTTATATGCAAGTCTCTCTCTCTCTCCCATATTTAATTTGTGTTTTATTTTGTAACGTGAAGGGTTATTTAGATTGGGAAAGGATGAGTAGGCCGATATTCTGCGGTAACTTCGAGTACGAGACTCGCCAGTCGGACTTGGAGAAATTGTTCTCCAAATACGGGAGGGTCGAGCGCGTTGACATGAAATCTGGTATCTTTTTTTCTTTGTTTCCCCGCTGGTTTACCTGTTTAGTTTTTGTTTATTTATTTATTATTTTTTGATCACCACTTATTTTTCTTTTAGGGTATTACATATTAGGATAATAGGTCTCGCTACAAAGCATTTATTCTAGAAAAAAAGTCGAATTTTTCCTTTCTTTTTGTAAATGTGGGGGTCTCTACATATATGTATATTCCTACATTCCTCAAAAATGGGGATGAATTGCATCTTTGTTAAAAGTGAATTTTAAATAAACTTTAATATTTTTGACCTACCAAAACCAAAGATATAGCAAATAGAATGGGATGGGGAGATTTATGCTTTGGGGTTCACATGCGGTGTTGCTACGACACCTTTTTCTCTGCGCAAGTGTGTATCCCTTGCAAAAAAAAACAAGTTTATCGTCGCTAACCTTGAAGTATAGCTGGCAACCACACTTCTATGTTTAATGAGCTATCTTGATAGTTAGTATCTTTTGAGCTTGGGTACATTATGTTGTGCCTTTAAAGAGATTGTGAAACTCGAGTCTGGCAGCTAACTGTCAAAATTACTTGCATGCTTGCTAAACTATTAGTAATCAAGTGTAATGGGTGAAGGGGTTTTAATTTATAATCAAAGAGTACTCTGTTCTTCATTGTCCCCAGATGATACTTTTTTGGGCTCATGAAAGGTTATTCTCTTTTGTTGGCCCTTTGCACACCTGGGTTCCATCATGGTGAAAATAAATAAATTAATGAAAGGTTATTCTTTACAGGTGGCATTTTCTTTTGCTTTCAGGCTTCATAATCTGTATACTTTATGCCCATATTTTTCATGTGCATTAATGGGTTAGATATTGTTCAAACTATAAATAATGCAGTTTAAACAAGTAATCCATTTGTTTAAAACTCCAATGAAAAGATAGGTAGAGTTCAAAATTTCAACTGCCTGACAAAGATGGTATAAATGAGGGTTTTACATATTCATCTTTCTTTTTCTTTGCTATTTAGTTATCAAGATTTATGAGCTTGTAGTGCTGTTTCTTATGCCTCTTTCGATTTAGAACTACCCTCAATAACAACCATTGTGTTCTCTTGACTCTTTCAGTCTAAATTTAAGAGTATGTATTGGTCTTAGGGTTGAATTATTAGTTACGGATACCAACGCATTCTTCTGTCTTCCTTTCGTGATCCATCCACATCTTGAATGGTTTATTAAGCTTTCCTTTTTGAGTAGGCACTCCTATAGTGTCAGGCACACAAGGGAAGTTTTCACCTTAAATTCAGAATATATTCACCTGCTTATGTAGCGTGTAATGTTTATCCTGTTCAGGGGCGGAGATTTTTTATTTCTTCCCCGGAAAGGGGGGTTAAGATATAAACTCCTGTAATTTTCTCAAAAGTCTTGGGGGTCAAAGTTTCTTCTGCACACTAATATTCTAAGAATAATATATTTACCTCCTAGTATTTTTTCTTGACCTCAAAGCAAGTTGACAATTGCCAACCATAAGCCATGAGTGTCTCCAACCTTGATCCCATATATGCATGCTGACAAGATTTAACATGGTGGCAGCCAAAGTTTTGAAATTTCATTGGAGAAGACCTCCATATTAAGTGTTTCTTTTGACGCAGGAACATCTACTAAGGGAAATGAGCTTTTACATTGGCTCGTCAACTTTTCTGCAAAAAACTCTTATTGGAATGGAAACTTATCTACCTGTCTGCTCTCCTACTACTCACAGATTGATTCATTCTGCATTCATTCTCTCGATCATCTCTAACTCACTTACCTTACTGCCCAAAGTTGCATCATGGTGGATGTGTCAATTCTTCATGCCATGCCTACCACCACTGATCATAAAGGGTTCTGAATTGAATCATGCTACATCTAATCATAAGGAGATCGTTGAATTATACCATGCCAATGCCTTCCATTACTGAAATCGTGCTGTGAAAATGATGAAGCATGCTTAGCAATGAGAACTCAGACTTGAGACCATGGATGTAAATATCCCACCCATCTTCATCTCATGATTTAGTTCACCATGCAAGGGCTCTACATCCTTATATTCATCAGTTCTCACGTATTTGCAGGTTTTGTATTTTTATTTAGTTATTATGAGGGAAAAGAATCTGACTGGCTGATATACCACCTAATGAGCGTGCCTACTACCGACATTTATATCATTAGTTTTCTGGTATCTTACAATGATTTGTTACAGGGTTTGCTTTTGTTTACTTCGAGGATGACCGTGATGCTCGAGATACCATTCGTTATCTTGACAATGAGCCATTTGGATATGACAGGCGCAAGCTGTCGGTGGAGTGGGCTAAGGTAATTTTTAAATATTTTATTAGCTTATAAATTGTCTGTTAGGAGGGAAGTTTGGATTCATTTGGTTAGTAATTGTCAAATATACATGCAAATAATTAAAATAAATTTCTGCTTCTGGCAGGGTGAACGTGGCCGACATCGTGATGGTTCTAAGTCCATAGCAAACCAGAGACCAACTAAGACGTTGTTTGTCATAAACTTTGACCCTATTCGCACACGGGTCCAGGATATTGAAAGACACTTTGATCCATATGGCAAGGTTCTCAATGTCAGAATTCGACGCAACTTTGCATTTGTGCAGTTTGAAACTCAAGAGGATGCCACAAAAGCTTTGGAGTGTACCCACATGAGGTATGTAAAATATTTGGCGTGGTTTCCTGGTTAAAAATATTTATGATACTGCTGTCCTTTAATATGTGACCTAGTCAATGTGTATTTTCTCATTTTCCAGTAAGATACTGGATAGGGTGGTGTCTGTTGAGTATGCATTGAGGGACGATGGTGAGAGGGGAGACAGATATGATAGCCCTAGAAGAGACTATGGCAGGCGTGCGGATAGTCCTCATAGGAGGTCACCAAGTCCATTCTCTCGCAGAGTTCGACGAAGTCCTTATTATGGTCACCCTCGAAGCCCAGTCTATGATAGGTACAATGGTCCATCTTATGACAGACACAGGAGCCCTGAATATGGAAGATATCGCAGGTAAATATTGACTTCTGAACATGTTTTCACTTTTCTTATATTATTCTGTTGTTCCTTCAGTCTATATATATATATATATATATATATATATATATATATATGTTAGTGTGTGATATTTCATTAGTTGTTGATCGAGTCTTTTCTGTCATTGCCTTCAATTTGCAGCCGATCGCCTGTGCGGAGGTCTAGGACATGACTACTCAACTCATCCAAATTGCTGGAAGGAAGAAGCTTAGTGGACTGGTTTCATAGGTTTTTAGCTGTTGTAGTTGTAGTCTTTTGGCTTGGTGTTTATTAGATTCCTGGTTTTGAGTTGTTTGAATGATTATTATATTGGCTAAACTGGTTGCTGGACGTATGTTGTAAAGTACCTAATCCATGAATGACCATTGGCATATTATATATATGTATATATATATATATATATATATATATATATATATATAGGTTGATATTTATGTCACTTTATGTGGATCAGGATGTTATAATGTTCTGCGTCACAATTTGATGTTCTACATAGTGCTATTGATTTTCTCAGCTTATCATGAATATCATAGTTGTATATTTTGGGTCCATTTAAAGCTCAGTGGTGGACACAATCAATTTGATTGTATGAACCATGAGGTGCTTCCAGCTTCTTGATCATTTGAAACTGTTAATAGCCTTGGGGACTTGAACCTCTGTCGTTTTTGCTCTTGTAAATGGAAGTTGTGACCCGTTTGAGTAGTCTATATTAGCTGCATGAAATTGCTCTCCCCTACGTATAAAGTACTATTTGGCCTTTTGGCTTCTGATAAGCATATAAAATTTGTTCAACTAATTTTAGTCTTGGATCTTTAATATTGACGCAAAACCATCAAGCAAAGTTTTCTGGCCAACTTTTATATGCCTAAGAAAAAAAGAGTTAAAAATGAAGTTGCTCTTTAGACTTAGAGTTATGAAAATACATATTATGAGTAGTTTGTTTGCTTGGGCACCCTTGTATTCTTGGCACTATTTAATGGAAGATTTGTCTAGCGAGGAGGATTTCTTTACATCTCATCGTATTTCATCATTACTTGCTAGTTTTTGAGCAAAGAAAACTTTGAACGGCAAGGCAAAGGATTTATTGATGATGAAGTCATATTTTTGTTGCACAAACCAATCTAATAAGATGAGGAGGATTCTTCTCTCAACTCTTGCTCAAGTGCCTTCTTCAGCCATGCCTCGGCGTCTTGCATCATTCCTGGGCTAAGCCTTACCATCAAGATACAAAACTCAGTCTCATTAGTGTTCCTTCTTGATCGAGGTCTCCTTCTCTCACCATCGCCTCGGACTCTTCCTTGCTCATCCCCTCCATTCCAAGAAGTGCCGAATTCTTCTGCAGACTCTGCAACGTAATCAATCCGCTTGCCGGGTCTGCCAGAAGCCGGAATCCCACACATAGCTCGGACACAAAAGCGTCCACGTCTAGCTTGTCTGCCATCACCGGTAACAAATCTTGGTACTCATTTGTCATAGCTTTACTCTCCATCCTCTCCTAGCTATATCTTCAAAGGCATTTGTCCGAAACGGCAAACTCTTAATTTATAGCAATAGAAAGTTCCAATCTTTTTAAGGTCAATTATATAGCTGTCTATAAAATAGGATCTTCGATTGCCGTATGTATACATCATGTGTTTTTGGCAAGTAAGAGTTTCTAGGAAGGTGCCTAATTTGGACGCAAGGATACATAAATAATTAAAGACAGAGACACTTGCCTAGTCTCATGACACCAATCCATGCATGCACCTTAATTTGTCTAGTTACTTCATATATTCTTCTGCGAAGCTTCCTTCCTTCCTTCCTTCCTACATGTTATTGTGCTTAACATAATCTCCCATTAGTGATTTTTTTCATGGACTTGCTAGCTGTATAGAATATTCATTCACTCAACAATTATATACGTAACGTAATATCTTAAACAATAATTTGTCCTTAATTCCCAACTAAAACCAATGGAATTAATTTGTATACAACAACATAAACAAGTGCAGCAAGTGAATATAATCTACCAATTTTCCTTGACAATTTTAAACTTTTCAAGCACAGTTTTCCCCTCCTTATATTTCTGGGAATCCTGGTAAGCTCGTTCATACCTCCATCCTAACACTTGCCCACAATCAGAGCAGTGTACATCAGCTACCGTATGAAGTCCTGTTATTAGCTGTCTCTCCTCTTAACGTCCTGCTACAACATTCATCGCCTGCGAGAATAAAAAAGCTCTCCCATTTTTCGCCTGATCCATCCTTCCATCGGAAATTAATTCATATATAAAGAGAGAATTTATATGCTATTTATGAATGAATGAAAAATAATCACCTGAAAGTTTTTAGAAACAATATCATCGTGAAGAGCAACGTGGTTTCGACAATTGCAGCAACAATACAACCGCAGACCCACCGTATCGGCCATCAAACAAACCTCAACACCAAAGATCAACCGATCGATCCAGATATATAGAAGAAACTATACACCAATTAAAAAACTGGAAATTAATTAATTAAAAGAATACTAATAGCATATAATATAATTAAATGGGATCCCCATCATGTGTGTATATTATATATATGGGCAACCTTGAACTAGTAGAGCTTTGCTTGCTTGTAGCCAAGGATTTAACTAGGTAACGTGGAGGCATTGATTGATGATGATTATGAAAAATTCTAAATAAACAAATTGTATTAAAATAACATATGGAGTTCAAAATCCAAACAAGATATATGTGATGGGAATCCTATAAACAATTAGGTGGGAATTGAATAATTATTGGACTAATAGAGTAGTCCCCTCTGCCCCGGCTCTCATAAAGGATTAAACAACATTATTAATTGGTAATGTATGTTGATGTTGATGTTGATGTCTCAAATATAATAGTAGCTTTGTCCTTGTTCTTGCTTGCACATCATGATATATATATATATATATACACGGATCAGTACCTAACCTAAGAAAATAAAAATCAGATAAATAATTCTTATTTTGAAATTAAACAAAAACAAACAAAAAACGACTTAAAGGGTATCTTTTTATTGCAAGATTAACATCCGTTCTTTTCTTAAAATTATTATAAATTTATTTAATATAATAATTAATATTATAAAAAAATAAATCAAATCGTTCAGCCAAAAAATAGGACTTAGCCATCTAGTCTAAATGGCCGAAAAAATGATTTATTTCCTAAACAAATACACCGAATAGATGAATCTATCATTTCATAGCTGAATTGGAGTCATTAACATATATGAATGGGCCAAAATATAATAGTTAAGTTTTTGGGTCGAGTTAGATTCCAAAAAGTGTGTTAGTGGCTTGTTTACGCCAATGCGGGTTAGTAGTATCAAAGTTACGAAAAATTGATCTCGAGCTAGTGAACCTCTTACGATCTCGAGCTAGTGAACCCACGGTGATTCAGCCTCTTTAAAAACACACGATGGTGATGAATTTTCGATCAACTAATAATGACTCCAGTATTCTAGGGATTAACTGGTCCGTAGGAACTTTTAAACTCTACCTAGTGAGGGATTAGGGTTTTTTGTGCCTAAAATTTCCTTAGCATTGAACCCATACTCAGGTATACATCAATTTCTTTTTAAAAGTTGTTTCCTTGTTCTAGAAAAATAATATGATCATAATTGTGCGAAAATATTTAATTTGTGTTGATTTTTTTAGATCTTTGATCGATGGATAATCTTATCTTAATGTTTTAAAAAAAAAATTAGTTTGAGGATGCAATAGCATTGTGATAACATCTCTGCAAACTCAAAATATACATATTTAAATGCATTCATACCTCTGTCAAAGTGTGGGTGTGTTGTGTGTTCTACAATAACTAATTAACAATAATCATATTTTCTAGTGATAGTGGTAAGTTGTTTTGAGATCTATGATATCTATTCTCAAACTCGCAGTTCAGGTGTTTGATAAAAGGCTTATGAACTTTGTTAAATTTGATTCCTTTCAGTCAAAATATAATTTTTCTTTTGCTTTAGTGTAATGATTCTCTCTCTATATGTGTGTGTCCTAGCACACACAAGCTTGTGTGCTATATATAGCTAAGCTATGTTGGAAGCAATGACCATTATAATTTCTTCTCATGTTTAGTCATTTTTTAGCTTGACTGTGCTATGTATAAAAGTCTTTATTCACCCTATACACCATATTAAAATTGGCCACTAAAGAAGGTTATAGGGGTTCTGATTCTAGTTTCCCGCAAATGGAATTCTGCCCAACTTGCGGGATGTTGTTGCAATATGAGTTGCCCCATATGGGCCGTGCTGCCAGATTCTCCTGCCCAACATGTCCATATGTATGTCAGATAGAGAGCAAGGTAACATATGCTATAATCTCTGTCATCAAATTTGTATTTCTTGGTCTTTAAATCTTCCATTTCTACCTATGCAACAATACTGCAATAGTCTTGTTGTGATTCACAAGAGAAACTGTAATAGTCACTTGTTTTTAAAGGTTAAGATAAAGAGGAAGCAACATTTAGTTAAAAAACAAATTGATCCCGTCTTCTCGAAAGATGACTTGAGGAATGCACCCACAACTGAAGGTATATTTCTTTGCATACATTTCCCCCTGAAAAGTTAGTACCATTATTTTCTCCCAGTGCTTGACATTATTGTGTTACTATTTGCTTGGTTGCTGTTACATTTGTGTTCGTAAAGTTGTTCAAGCATGCTTAATCCCTTGTTCATGTTTCTCATGTGCTGCAATTTCCCATTTTTTGGTTATTAAGTTGCAGCTAACTTGACTGCTCAATTTACATCAGGGTTCTTCAGGAACTTGGTTTATATACTGTCAATTTTGTGTGCTGAAGGGATATGACATGTTATAGAATTTATCTTCTACCCTTGGCATCTATGGTGTTAAAAAAATGTCTTTTATTGAAATATTTGCTTCTAGAATAAGTATATGATAGTCTACTCTGGTAAATTTCTAGAAAATGGTAATTTCCCTTGCTCCATTAATCATGCATTTCAAACTGTTAATCTCAAATAACAATTTATTTTCCCCATTCTCTTTTAGGTAGATGTCACTGTTCCAGCTGAACATTTATCATTCCTGTATTTTAATCATCAGAGAAGCTTTATTGGAAAACAGTGACATCTGTTTCTCTTTAAATTTAGGTGTTGTAGAATAATGCTGTAATTGGTATGGTTTTTAGACGTCTGTACTTTTTTTGTCGTTTTCCCTTTTCTATTCTTTTTATATTTGGGCTGGACCACAAAGTTTGTGGTTTGTCTATATGTAATTAATATCCAGGAATACTTTAGTTTCATAAATTCCTGCTATATCAAACAGCTCCCATATTCTGATTTCTTTGTTTGCATTTCTGTTTTTCCATCTTTTTGTGTGATTTGGGATTATTTCTAGATGCGAGAAAATGGTCATGGATCTCTGCACATTCTAGAAGCGAACTGCATTAATTTTCTTTTAAAAAATAATAATATTTTTTTTCTGGAGTTCTAAACTAAGTCACAATTTGTGTCTGTGAAGGGCTACATTTTCTCTATGGTATTTTAATCGAAACTAGGAAGCATTGGTACTTTTTAAGACAGCAGCCTATCCATCCATATGTAGTACCAATACTTCAGACATACTCACCAATACTTCTTAATTGTATACATAGTCCGCAAATAAAGTTCTTCTTCAAGCATAAATTACAAACCATGATGGCAAGACATGACTTTGTTTTATACTGAAGAAGTTTATTTATTACAAAAATGTTATGTTTAAGTAAAAGGACTTCATTAGAGAATTTTTAGGTTGATGCTTTAAAATTGTGTACTTTAGTATATTTGAGTTCATGTAATTAATGCCAATTTTTTTGGTTGTGGTTAATTATAGATTCTTATGTTGTTCTCCTTTTATATGATATGTTTCCTGCCTTGTGCAGTAACATGCCCAGACTGTCGTTTTGGGAAGGCGGCTTTTGAACAAATCCAGATTAGATCAGCTGATGAGCCAATGTCAACATTTTATTTGTGCTTGAATGAGAATTGTGGACACCAGTGGCGCGAGGACTGAATAGTCTCCTTGCAAACAAACTTTGTTTCATGTTTTCAAGTGTCATCTCGCGAGGTGCTTCAGTTTTGGATTACCCCTCAACTACTTTGATAATGTTTTGGAGGGGGAGGGGGGGCAATGCTCCCTCTTATATAGTAGCTCTAATTTCCAAATTTGTCTGGATTATTTTGAGAAACTGCATTTAACACTTGCGATGATTTTCATTTATTACCAATACAAACTGGGATTCAGATTGATGATAATACTCACAACCCATCTTATGTTATACCAAATGTTGAACATCTCTGAACTAATGTTCCTAATTGCTTCCAATTGCGCCAACTTTAGTCGTTGGACATAATGTTCTGTGTCTGTTAAGATGACCAACTACTGCTGATGGCCTGATGCTGTGCTTCAGTTGCATCAAGCTCCAACTTTAGTTGTTGGACATCATGTTCTTGTCTGTTAAGGACACATACAAATAGTTTCTTGTCAAGTTGATTAAATTAAAAAAGTCCATCCAGATCGAACCCAATTCAATCTGTTTTGTGCCAAAATAACTTTCTACTTGCGTAGCCATTGTATCAATTTTATATTACCATCAATAAAAAATGAACTCATTTTGTAGAATAAAAGATATTGACAAATGTAAATTTATTTATTTATTTATTTATTTTTGGTGAAACGGAGGCAGTGACACGTATACATACAACTTGCCTAGCTGTCATTTTATACTCTTCATAGTACAGATCCCCGAAGTTCACCTCTCGTAGTCTCATAGATATGCCAACATAATGGATCCGGATCATGGTAAGTTGGTCAATTGATTAATACAATAATGACACGTAGAGAGAGATCACATCCCGCCCTGCGTGTGATTAATTAATGAAAGTTAACTTCATGTTCATGTTAACAACTCTCCAACATAATATAACATAATCATTATTCAAAGCAGCTGCAGCTGCAGCATGCTGCTTCAGATTCTTCATTCATTACCTCAAAAGAAACTGATGCACTTGGAATAAATACTAGTAATTACTTTCGTCTAGCTTTCAGTCAAATAGATCACCTTTGCACAAGGTTTCGTGGTGTAGTTGGTTATCACGTCAGTCTAACACACTGAAGGTCTCCAGTTCGAAGCCAAGTAAAACTTTTTTTACGCCAAATAACTATCTAATTAGTTACGATGCCATTCCCATAAAAAAAAATTGCCTATGTTATAACATTGGATTCCCTTCTTAGAAAAAGATAGAACTTCTCTCAAAAGAATTTCTCTCTCTCTCTTCTTTTCTCTTGCTTATTTTCTCTAAATTTATGCAGCAATTATAAGAATTTATTTCTATACTTTGCTAAAGTTTTATAACACGTTCAAAGACGAAGTTTCAACCAACCGAGGCGGTAAAATTAAATTTTGCAATTTATTATTATACTACTTGGTTGGGCTATACCACCAATAATATAATTTTATTCTTATAATTGCATTTAAATTACATTATTTACAATGGCACCATCTATCCTTGTTAATCTTACAAGACTAAGTGGGAACTTTTTACCATTTATTATTCCACATTTAATATTCGTCGGAATATCCTCGCAAATTGTTAATTTCAATTTGACTCGGGTTCTATTATTTATTATTCCGCATTTAATATTCTCGTTGGAATATCCCATCAGTGAATTTCACGACTGGTTCCGTTCTTTATTATTATTACATTGGGAATAACTTCATAAGTATGGTCTATCGCATCGCACGCGTGGTGAAATTCTTACATTATTCCATTATTTATTATTCATTTGGAATAATGCATACATCTGCGAATTCTACCGCATTGAGTGAAGATCCATTTGTAGTTTTGTATATATATATTTTTATAATTGTATATATACATTAACGATCACATATTCTTTTTACTAAAATAATATGCTAATAATATAAATATAAGATTATTTATATTTGCATTTTATCACCACTTGAGGTTGTGGTATAGTTTATTTTTTCTATATCATACATGCAATTATTTATTGTTTTAATAAATAATAAAATTGTGTTTTAACCCAGAATAGATGTCAAATTTGATAAAAATAGATTTTTCTATTTTAAAAATATCTGGAGACAACTATTTGGCTTGGGCACTTGATGCAGAATTGCACCTTAGTGCAAATGAGTTAGAAAAGACAATTACGGAATATAGTTCTAATGTTTATAGAATAACATCTATTTTGGCTTTATGTGGAGATCCAGTTTCTGAAACCCAAATGTTAGAAGAAGAAAAAAAAACGCTCTCAACTTTTCATCCCACCAACATGATTCTGTCACAATAATATAGACAGAGTAAGTTCACAAAATTCAGTGACTTGTTGTCTATCCTCCTTGTTGCATAAAAGAATAATGAATTGTTGTTGAAAAACTATCAAGTACGGCCAACGGGTGATACCCCATTGCCGGATATTAATAGCACGTCATTCCAGCAGAATAAACGTGACTATAGATGGCCATATAATAAGAAGCCTTGGGGGCGAAAGAATAAACGAGGCCATCATAACAACAAATTCTAGAACAGTGACAATTCAGGCCATCAGAAGTGGCAAGTGTCTGGGTCGGGTAAAAAATAAAGAAAATGCAGCACCGATAAAGAACAAACCAGATGTTTGTTTTAGGTGTGGGATGAATGGGCATTGGTCGGGTACCTGTCGTACGCCGAGGCATCTGGTTGATTTATTCCAGGAGTCTCAAAAGAACAAAGTAATGAAGGTAGAAATAAACTTTGTTAATCATCAATTAGATATTGTTGATGATCCACCAATGACCAACAATGAGGAAAAGGTTATTGATATTATTGGACCTTCTGAAATAATCTTTTGGGATAACGTTTAATTTTTGTTTTAATTAAACATCCTGCATGTATAATATTATTAGTTTTCGATTCTATACGTGGTATGTGTTTTTCATAAATAATATTTCTTATTTATGTTTTTTACATATGTCGAACCATCTTTAATGAAGATCTCTTCTCGTCGGTTCTACTATTTTACGAAAAAATAGAATATCCTAGAAAAATTTCATTAAATTTCTTTTGGATTATATTCTATGAAAATTAGAGCAATTGAGTCTCATACTCTTATGATTTCAAAAATCATAGATCCCAAATCCTTTATGCTTTGGCATGAAAGACTCGGTCATCCAGGTACTTCTATGATGTGTCGTATTATTGAAAATTACATTGGCCATCCTCTCGTAAAATAAAAAGGTTTTTCCTAGTAGTGAATTTCCTTGTGCTGCGTGTTCTCGAGGAAAGTTAATTGTTCGACCATCACCAGTAAAAGTTTATAAAGAAGCCACAAAATTCTTAGAGATAATTCAAGGAGACATTTGTGGACCTATTCACCCATTGTCTGGCCCATTTTGATATTTCATGATTTTAATAGATACTTCAACTAATTGCACCCCCATTAATGTTAAGGGCTAACTTACCTATCTCAGTTTGGGGTCATGTAATTCTTCATGCTGCAGCCATCATTCGGGTAAGACCAACAGCTCTTCATAAATTTTCTCCTCTACAGTTAGTTCTTGGACAGACACCCAACATATCACACTTTCAAGTTTTTGGAAGTGCAGTATATGTTCTAATTGCACCTCCACAAAGAACTAATATGGGAGCCCAACGAAGAATAGGTATTTATATTGGTTTTGATTCTCCTTCTATTATCAGATATCTTGAACCTTTAACTGGAGATATTTTTACTGCATGTTATGTAGATTGTCATTTTGATGAATCTGTTTTTCCACCATTAGAAGGAGGGAAATTTTTAAATAAAAAAACCTCTGACATATCATTGAATGCATCAGAATTAAATTCACTTGATCCTTGTACAGGACAATGTGAAATTAAAGTTCAAAGAATTATTTGTTTATAAAATATTGCAAATCAAATGCCAGATGCATTTAATGATGCTAGAAAAGTGATAAAGTCATATACACCTGCAATGAATACTCCAGCAGAGATAGAAATACCTATTGGAAAAAAAAATCAATTCCTGAAGAATTGACAAATAAGGTAATAGAAGAATCTAAACCACACCAGAAGCGTGAAAGACAAGTTGGTGCAGAGATACTGTACCACGATAATCAAAAGCAAATAAGAGAATCCCAGAAGGAATACCCGCTCCAGTAGAAGCACTTATTCCAAGAGTGAGAATAACTCCAGAAGAGGTACAAACCGCTCCAGAAGTAGCACTTATTCCAAGAGTAGGAATATCCTCAGAAGAGGTACAAACCGCCCGTATAAAAGACATATTCCAAGAGTGGAATAGCCCCCGAGAAGAGGTTCAAAATCTCGGTAAAGGGATAAGAGATGAACACCAAGAGATCTCAATAAATTATGTACATGATGAGAAAATATGAGATGGAAGCAAAGTCATGATTGACGATATATTTGATTTCTTTATAGCATAAGATATTACTTTGATTCCTGACACGGATCCTGAACCACAAAATGTGGAAGAATGTCGGAAAAGAAATGATTGGCCAAAATATAAAGATGTTATTCAAACTGAGCTACAATCTCTATTAAAAAGAGAAGTATTTGGACCGGTAGTCCAAACACCGCTGGGTGTAATCCCGGTTGGAAACAAATGGATATTTGTACGAAAGCGAAATGAGAAAAATGAAATTGTGAGATATAAAGCCCGATTTGTAGCTCAAGGGTTTTCACAAAAATCTGATATTGATAATCAGGATACAGACTATTCAGTAAGTAATGGATGGAGTCACTTTTTGCTTTCTGATAGGTATGACAACCATGGAAGGTTTGGAAACACGTCTGATAGATGTTGTAACAGCATACCTATATGGCTCACTTGAAGTGAGATTTATATGAGAATCCCTAAAGGATTGAAAATGGCTGAATCATAAAAGCCCCGTCACATATATTCAATCGAGTTATAATGCTCATTATATGGATTGAAATAGTCTGGTCATATGTGGTATAATCGACTTAGTGATTATTTAATAAAAGATGGATATATAAATGATCATGTATGTCCATGTGTTTTTATTAAGATATCACAAAGTGGTTTTTCCATCATTGTTGTATATGTGGATGATTTGAATTTTGTAGGTACTCCTGAAGAACTCACAAGAACTGTTACTTATCTAAAAGATGAATTTGAAATGAAAGATCTTGAAAAGACAAAATTCTATTTGGGAATACAAGTGGAGCATTTAACATCTGGAATTTTTGTTCATAAATCCACATATGCTGAAAAGATTCTCTGTTATTTTTATATGGATAAAGCTCATCCTTTGACTACCCCGATGGTTGTTCGATCTTTAGAAATTGATAAAGATCTATTTCGGCCTCTAGAAAGTGGGGAGGAACTTCTTGGACCTGAAGTTCCATGCCTAAGTACAATGGAAGAAGTTCTTGGACCTGAAGTTCCATGCCTAAGTGAAATAGAAAAAGTTCTTGGACCTGAAGTTCCATACCTAAGTGCAATAGGTGCTCTTATGTATCTTTGCAAACCGTATACTACGACCCGATTTTCTTTGTCAACTTGTTAAGAAGATACAATTCTTCTCCCGACTAAGAGACATTGGGATAGGATCAAACACATTTTGAGATACCTCCGTGGAAGTATAGATCTTGGGTTATTTTATCCAAGAGATTCAATATCGCGATTGGTTGGATATGCCGATGTAGGATATTTATCAGATCCACATAATGGAATATCACAAACAGGTTATGTATTTACATATTGTGATACGACTATATCCTGGAAAATCCACAAAGCAAACCATGACAGCTACATCTTCAAATCACTCAGAGATTCTCGTTATACATGAAGCAAGCAGAGATTATGTTTGGTTGAGATCAATTATTCAGCATATTCAAAAGTCATGTGAATTACCATCAATCAAAGACATTCTTATAATTCTGTATGAGGATAACGTTGCATGTATTGCTCAACTTAGAGGAAGGTACATCAAGGGAGATTGAACAAAGCACATTTCACCTAAATTATTCTTCACATATGAGCTACAAAAGAAGGGTGGTATGTAAGACCCCAACTTATTATTAATGAAATTTAATTTTCTCTATTTATTAATTTGAAATAGTAAGGGTTTATTTGATTAATGTGGATAGTTATGGGTAAAATACGCAAATATTTCAAAATAAGCAAGTGGTTATAAAATATTCATTGTTGTCGGGAAATATTCGTTTGGTCGTGGAATATTCTTGCTGTCGGGGAATATTCGTACGACGGCGCAGTCTTTTGTGGGCCTCATAACGGAAAGCGATTGGATGAAGAAAACGACAAATATAAGTTGTTTAAAAATAACGCACAGCGTAGTTATTCTGATTATCACCGTTAAAAAATACTCGGCGGTTAAAACACATTAAGACATCGGTATTGCACCAATTATTGATTCTTACGTAAGAAGGCGCAAGACTCAATAATGGTTATGATAGAATTATTCAAAGATTTTATTAATTTAATAATTGTGCGTTAATATTTTATATTCTTTGTTGTTTCAATAATTGTCATTACACAAGATTTTCATTATCGAAGAAATAATTCATATTATCTGAATAATATTATTAGATAACATTATTGGCAATGTCTAGAAAGTTACATCTAAGGAGAGGTTTGGTCACCTAATTGCTAGCGCCAAGAAGAGAGAAATTCTTATTGGAAAACCTCCTCTTTCCTGGGAACTGCCTGGTTGTCAATATTGTGATTCTGAAATATTATTTGTGAATAATTAATTATTGATTAATATGATGAGGAAAATATTGATTTTATGTTGATATAGATGGAGAAAATTTTAATGTGACAATTGTTAAAAATTAAATTTTTTTTTGATAAAATAATTATTTAAATATATTATTATATTTTAATAATATAATAATGATGATATTTTTTACGATGAATGTGGGATATATGAGTATATGTGGAGGAGGAGTATTTTGTTACCAAAAATATTTAAAGCATGTTTTATGTGTGTTGGTGGACCTCATTTCTCGACCGAAATTTGATTATACTTTGTAAAATCGTCTGGTTTGTGGATTTGGCCAATTTCATTTGGAATTTGGAAAAATTTTCTTCTCAGTAAAGTTGTAGAGAATTGAATTTCCTATAAAAATTCTTGAGTTTGAATTTTTCGATAAAAGGGCTATTTATTGTGAATTATTGAAGTTCAAGCTCCAAAATAATTGATTTTGGAAGTTTAAAATATTTTAAATAACAAAATGTTTTTTTCATTATGGTGTGTTACATGTGTGTTGAATGAGCTGAATTCAGTTCTTAGAAGGTTGGGCGTAGGAAAATTTAATTTATATATTAATATTATATTAAATTTTCGCTTTTTGTTTCTAAGTATTTTCCTATAAATAGGGTGCTTAGGTTAGAATTGAAAATTACACCGTAAATCGAAGTTTTCTCTCTATATTATCGAAGCGTATTCTTGTGAGTATTTTGAGTATTGCTATATCTGGTTTGCAAGTTCAAGTCATAGCTTTATATCCTGTTTTAAATTTTAAGTCTTCGATCTTTCGAGGTAAGGGATATTATTTTTTAATGATATTATTTATTCTAATATCATTATGTCAAGTATTGATCTGAACTTTTTAATCAAATTTAGAACTTTTAGTGTCGGGGTTACCATTCACGATACTCAAGACTATTCACGATATCTGATCTTATTCACGAATACTAAGACTATTCATCGAAAAATGAAAATTTTCTTTTCGTTCAAAAATATCTATTATTCGGATACTAGCTTTGATTGTATCCATGTTTTGATCATTCTTGAATTTTACACCACTATGATTATTTTTGAGGTATTGTTGGACATGGATAAAACAAAGTACCTAATCCTTAATCCTTAATCCTTGTCATTTTGTTTCAATCTTTGGATTCGTTTCTTTAAAAATATTTTTCATCATCCTCGATCTTAAATGATGATATTATTGAATATCTTTGGCTGTAGTGCGAAGATGAATGATTTCGATGAATATCTTTGCCCAGTAGTGCAAAGATGAACAAGTGTTTAGATGAACATGATTAACCGATGAATATCTTTGGCCAGAAAGCAAAAAGATGAATATTTGATTCAGATATATATTGATTGATGTTACGGGGATAAAAGATAGATGATGAACTTTTAAATTCATACATAGAAGATAGTAGTTTGATTCTCTACTTAACTCTTCTAATGAATTATTATTAATTCTATGAATATTGATTTAAAACTTGTTGTCTATTGTATTCTATTAGATTTTTTCCCCGTTGAAGACTAACGATAATTTGTTGTATATTATCTTAGTCATAATATTCTTTACTCGGGCTAGTTTGAGCTCACCCTTTTCCTTTTTGTTCCATTTTTCTTCTCAGGATGCGAGAATATAGCGAGTACGAGTCGGGGTATGGAATGAAGATTCTAGAGAGAGTTGTTTAGTAGTCCTCACTATTTTTGTAAAATAATGTATCAATAAATGTGATGAGAATTTATTTGAGTATAGATATTGTCTAGAAGATAATATTTGTATTCAAACTCACAGTTTTACTGTTGTAATAATAAAGTTGTAGTTGTTTCTGTACTATGTATTGACAACTCAGAATGGGTGATGTATACCTATTTTGGGGGCGTCACATGATATAGATGTGCATCAAATTCAATCATGTGATAATCTAGCCGACTTATTCAGAAAGTCGCTACCAAATGCAACGTTTGCAAAACTTCGAAAAATGATTGGAATGTGTCGACTGAAAGACTTGTGACAATATTTCATCAAGAAGTAATGAATTCTTTTTAAGGGGAAGATTGTACTCTTTTTCCTTAGTCACGGTTTTTATCCCAATGGGTTTTTTCTGACAAGGTTTTAACGAGGCAGTCAATTAAGATATTTATGTAAAAGATATGTACTCTTTTTCCCTTCGTTAAGTTTTTTTCGCTGAATTTTCTTAACAAGATTTTTAATGAGACATAATCTTCTATCGTAGGGAATCAGGGGAAGTATTATAACATGGATTCCTCTTGCAGAGGGAACCGTGACTTTCTCCCCTTCCGGCATCTTCATTTTCCTTACTCTCCGCTTTTTATATATAAAGCGAATAATATCTTGAATGAAAAGATAGAACTTCTCTGAAGAAGAACTTCTCTCAGAAAGAATTTCTCTCTCTCTTCTTTTCTCTTGTTTATTCTCTCTAAATTTATGAAGCAATTATAAGAGTTTATTTCTATACTTTGTTAAAGTTTTTATAACAGCCTACCAATTATTCATTTCTTTCATTTTACACCCTCTCTACTCTCTAGAAAGTTTTCTGGTAGCAATACTCATGTGTATACGTACATATATATATATGTACAATGCCGGTAGTCCCACTTCTCACTGCCAAATAGTAATCAACTAACCGATTTCAAGCAAGGTTTTCAAACCCGGGACAGGATCACGGCGGTCTGAAAAACCGGACCCGGTTCACTCAAGCAGTCCTGGTTTGGACTACTAAACCATTTCGCTCAAAAGCTGTTGAGCCAGAGGTGGCCGGCGGTTGAATCCCGGTTGACCCAATGAACCGTGTGGGTTCACGAGTTTGACCGGTTCTCTCCTTAAAGATTAAAAAAAAAAAAATTACGGATTTTATTTTATTTTAGTAATTTAGTTGAGACTTTGTTTGGTATTTTACATATTTTTGCATTCATTTAATCAAACACTTGAACTTGTGGTTGAATTTCGGAATTTGAATGTATCTTAGAGATGTTTAGTTTTTTTTTTTGTAGATAAATTGATTAATTTTACATATTTACTAAATATTATATACAATATATAATAATAATTAATATAATTAATTATTTATTATTTTTTATATATTAACGACGTTACTGGGTCAATAAAGGTCCGACCACTGTGAACCGGTCCGGGTTTAAAAACCTTGATTTCAAGAACTCCATTTCTTTCTGAATTATTAGATTTTTAGTTTGTTTGGTCCTCAATTCTGCACTTGAAAGTAGTTAAAAAATGGAAAAGAGATGGAGGGGGAGTGAGCAAGTAGACTTGGCCGGAGTTCTGCGCAAATCATGGTTCCACCTCAGGTTATCCGTGCGCCACCCTTCTCGTGTTCCCACCTGGGACGCCATCGTTCTCACCGCCGCTAGTCCCGAGCAAGCCGAGCTCTACCACTGGCAGCTCCGCCGGGCCAAGCGGATGGGCCGAATTTCCCGATCCACCGTTACCCTCGCCGTACCCGACCCCGATGGCCATCGGATCGGCTCCGGCGCTGCCACTCTCAATGCCATTCTTGCCCTTGCTCGTCATTACCACCAGCTGCACGATCCCGAACTTGGACCCCAGGTAATTAATTACTAGTAATTCATTTGCCATCTGGGTGCTTTTCAAAATTTGCCTTGTTAAAGTACTACTCACAAGGTGCAATATCTCAGTTATCAATTTCCACAACAAATACTCCATTTTTATGGATATTTACACATTACTTTTCAATGTTAGTACTTTTCTGCTATAAGTGGATGGATTACCGATTGAACCACAGCCAAGCAGATTTTGTAAGTCAAGCAAAATAAATTGATGAGATTCTGCAATGGAATTGTTATACTGTGAAAAAAAATATTACTCTGCTCCTTGTTTATCTCTGTTGGTGGGAGTTATGAAGCAACCGTATGAGACAAAATGGAAGAGAGAAAAATCTAAATAATTTTTATATATGGCATATGATTTTGTTACCCAGTTAAGTATTTCCTTTATGGATATAAAAGTTTATACTTGTTAATTATTTTGCTAGTTTGAACACCTTTTGATGGTAGTTTTGATACGATACTGTTTGTCATCTGCAGGTATCTTCTGTGCTGCATGAAACATCCAGTAATGAAGTTTCTTCCCTGATTGTTAACTTCCTTGCCAAAAAACACATACTATTGCTTCATGCTGGAGGTGACTCTAAAAGGGTCCCATGGGCAAATCCGATGGGGAAAGTGTTCTTACCACTTCCATATTTGGCCGAAGATGACCCTGATGGGCCAGTTCCCCTGCTTTTTGACCATATACTTGCAATTTCTTCATGTGCAAGACAGGCTTTTAAAAATGAAGGTTACTGGAACTTTTTATTTCATTTAAGTCACACTTGGCTTTTCTAACTGTCATCACGGTTAGAATTGGTTTTTTGTCCCGAGTACCTTAGGATTAACTATTTTGTCAGATATGTTCATTTGTTTGCTAAAGAAATTATAATGGCGAACCATTAAAGTCTTGAATAATTGAATGCTGACATGACCCAACTACTTTGCTAGCTGTGCTCATTTACTTGCAAATGAACTTACAATAATTTGCAATCAAAGTTGTACAGAATCGCATGCCATATTAGCAGTGCTGATTGTATGTCGTTTAAACATTGTTGAAGCTCCTGCATGAAACGAGGAATCACTTTGATACATGTTCTATACATGGATGAACTAGCAGTTTTACAACTTGAAAGAAATTGTATGCGTTATCAGACTCTTTTTTGTTAAGTTTTTATCTTTTTGTGCTTCTTTAATACCATACCGGGTACTCAGTACTTTAAAACTGCCTTTCACAATGCTTATCAGAAAAATAAAAACATAAAAATAAAAACAAAATAACTGCCTTTCATAATGCATAGATCATCGAAATCAACTTTAAAAAATTGAGCTGAAATTATTTCTGCAGGCGGAATATTTATAATGACCGGTGATGTTCTTCCATGTTTTGATGCTTCCACTATGGTTCTTCCGGAGGATAAATGCTCCATCATTACCGTTCCTATAACGCTTGACATTGCTTCCAACCACGGTGTTATAGTAGCAGCCAAAACTGGGAAATTCGATGAAAGCTTTTCACTCTGTCTAGTTGAGAATTTACTTCAGAAACCTAGGTTAGAGGAGCTTGTTAAGAATCAAGCAATTCTAGATGATGGTAGAACATTGCTTGACACAGGAATTATAGCAGTTAGAGGTAAAGCGTGGGTGGATCTTGTCGAACTTGCCTGTTCCAGTCAACCAATGATTTCGGAGCTTCTGAAGACCAGAGAAGAGGCAAGCATCCATTGATCTTGTTTCCAGTGCCTAGTTAATTAAAACTTTTTTCTCGTCATTAAGGTCCTATTATATAGGATTAACTTTTTGCGATTGAATGCTGAATATATTTTTGCATGATTCAGCAATTTATTTAGAAAAATTGCTTCATTTAAGCATGCTTTACTGAGAATCGAGCTCAATCCATATCCCTCCTCTTTTGTACATTGGCAATTATTGTGTTCTGTACTTCTCTGCTTGTTGATGCCTGTAAATTCTAGCTATGCTGGCAGCATCTGATTTCGCAATAACAATGTGCAGATGAGTTTGTACGAAGATCTAGTAGCAGCTTGGGTACCAGAAAAGCATGAATGGTTGCGACAACGCCCTTTGGGTGAAGAACTTGTTGCCGGATTGGGAGAGCACAAGATGTTCAGCTATTGTGTTTGTATGTTGATTGTCACTGGATGTATCATAATGTTAGTGGTGGTGTTGTCATTAATTTTAGCTTTATTCACGCTACCTGGTTCCCTCTGATTCTCTCTCTCTATCTCTATCTATATATATATATACATATATACATATATTATATATCTATATATATACGCATATATATAGATAAATATGTCAAACTAAGAAATTTGTAAACTTTTTAATATATAGTAACTAGAAACAGAATAAGTAGTCATGCCAAACTCAGTATAAGACTTTCTTTTGTAACATATATATTTGTTGATTTACATCAAGTGTATGCTCTTCTTGTTTGTCGTAAAGCATTTAAAGAATGGTAATGAATAAAGTATATGAGTGCCTCTTACGACATCTAACTAATTCTCTCAAGCACATGCAGTCACCATTTCCCCTCCCATTCTTGTCTTTTTGTCGACTTTGTTTTATCATTCTGCAAACTCATAGAATTGAACAGTTCCAGCTGGTTGCTCCTACACCCAAAAACCTGGAAACTAGGTCATGGAAAGCTTTGATTAATCAAAAGTGCATTTCTCTTCATTCCAAGTCAAACTCTCACAAGCATTAGGAAATAATCCTACACTATGTAGGATCTAGATTCGTAGAGCTTTCCTGTGTGATCACATCAATGAAGATACTAGCTATGTGGTGAAATCTAGCTGGTAAGGCTAATTTTGTGGAATCATAGTGGGAGGATCTTAGTTCTAGTATCATGAAGGTGGATTTTTTATTTTCCTCTATCATATCTTTAGAACCTATAGAAGTATGATTACATTAAGATACATGGTTTAAGAAATTATTTATGTAAATGTCAGATTCTTACCTTTTATGAACTAGTGTTTTCATGTATTATAAGAATTTGCAATTTGATGTATTTTTCTTTCTCCGGCGTACTATTTAAATGGGAAGAGATTGGAGAGACTTGAAGGCAGTAATGCATGTTACCTCGTAAAATTTATTTTGTTGTGTTTCACTTCGTCTTCTTACTTCTTTTCTGACTGAGTTGTGACCATGAGCATTTTTTGTATTAATCACTGCGAGTAAATGACAATTGCCTCAAAGTTCTGATATAAGTAAGAAGTGATAAAATTTCATATTCGGAAATGGTTGTCAAATGAATTAATTAACACTCGTCAGTGTCTAAGCTCATTTAGATTGCTGTTTTATCATTAAAATTCAATTTCTTCGGTTTTTAATCAGTAAGCTTCAAGGAAATATTTATTGATTATCTTTCTAAAACTCATAGACATGCATACCAGCTAAAGCTGTGGTGGTTATGATTCATCAACTTTCTCATTTATATCCTTTATGTAAACTTGTGATAACACTTTTCTCTACTTTTATGTAGATGATTTGTTGTTCTTACATTTTGGTACCTCAAGTGAAGTTTTGGATCATCTAAGTGGGACTGGTTCAGGACTTGTTGGTCGTAGGCACCTTTGTTCCATTCCAGCAACAACAGTATCAGACATTGCTGCATCTGCTGTTATTGTATCTAGCAAAATTGCATCTGGTGTCTCTATCGGAGAAGATTCCCTTATATACGATTCTTCGATCTCCGGTGGTATACAGATTGGTTCGTTATCTATAGTTGTTGGTGTTAATGTTCCAGGAGGAGATGGTAGGACAGGAGAGGATTCATTCAGCTTCCTGCTTCCAGATCGCCACTGTCTATGGGAGGTTCCCTTGGTAGGATGTGCTGGAAGGGTCATTGTGTACTGTGGTCTCCATGATAACCCCAAAAACTCATTTTCGAGAGACGGGACCTTTTGTGGGAAACCATGGAGAAAGGTCTTAGATGATTTAGGTATTCATGAAACAGACCTGTGGAACTCAGCAGGTACTCAGGAAAAGTGCTTGTGGAATGCAAAAATATTTCCTGTTCTTTCTTACTTTGAGATGCTAAGTCTTGCAACGTGGCTAATGGGTTTGAGCAATCAAAGAAATGAAGCCTTACTTTCTTTATGGAAAATGTCACCCCGTGTTAGTTTGGAGGAGCTGCATAGGTCAATTGACTTTCCACAAATGTGCTCAGGTTCCAGTAATCATCAAGCAGATCTTGCAGCTGAAATTGTTAAAGCTTGCCTTAGCTTTGGCTTACTTGGGCGGAACTTGTCTCAATTGTGTGAAGAAATTCTGCAAAAAGAAGCCTTTGGAGTTGAAATATGTGAAGAATTTCTAGCCATGTGCCCTAATCTCCAGGCACAAAATTCTAAGATCCTTCCTAAAAGCAGAGCATACCAGGTGCAGGTTGATCTTCTTCGAGCGTGCAGCAATGAATCAATGGCATCTGAAGTGGAGCACAAAGTTTGGGCTGCAGTTGCGGATGAAACTGCTTCAGCAGTGAGATATGGCTTTAAAGGTAAATAAATATTTACTCTCTCTTTTTCATAAAAAAGAATCTCATTTACCAATTTTTATTTTTTCCTGCCAAAAAAAAGAGTTCTCTATTCATTATAGGTAGTATAATTGACAAGATGTCCTAAGTTTGTCATCATAATTTCATTATCATGTCATCCTTTACTAATAATAATAACTTGCTGTTATTTTTAAGGGTATACATGGAATAAAAATACATCCTTAATATTTATAAATTTTGCAAATGAAAATCTTTTTGTTGAACAAAGGGAGTATATTACATTGTCTTATGGGGACTAAAGCTAGTAGCTAGTAAATTGCTGGAAGCAGCATTAATTGGCTAATCATCAAAGTTAATCATCTTTTATTTATTCACATTGTCCTTTCATTTTATGCTATACTCCTACAAATTGTATGACTGAGTTCATGTTTTGTTCTTTCCAGTTTCATTAGCATCTGTGTTTAGTTAATCATATATTTTCATTTGTTTTTTTTTTCTTCAGAAGATCTCTTGGAAACCTCCACTAAAGATTTTGGGATAGCGCATCTGGGAAACAATTATGACAGTTGTCCGGATCAATTCTGCTCAAGAAAGGTGAAGGTGGAATTACCTGTTCGTGTGGACTTTGTTGGTGGTTGGAGTGATACTCCGCCATGGAGTTTGGAGCGTGCTGGTTGTGTTTTGAACATGGCATTAACTTTGGAAGGTTCTCTTCCTATTGGTACCATTATAGAGACAACGAAAAAAACTGGAATATTGATTAGCGATGAAGCTTCAAATCAGTTATATATTGAAGATTTTGCCTCTATTAAGACTCCATTTGACATTAACGATCCATTTCGGCTCGTTAAATCTGCATTGCTTGTTACTGGCATAATTCATGACAAGATCCTCCTATCCGTGGGCTTGAAAATGAAGACATGGGCCAATGTTCCTCGTGGTAGTGGCTTAGGGACTTCCAGCATCTTAGCTGCAGCTGTTGTGAAAGGGCTTCTTCAAATAACTGATGGAGATGAAAGTAATGAAAATGTCGCCAGACTTGTTTTGGTTTTAGAACAGCTAATGGGAACAGGAGGTGGCTGGCAGGATCAAATTGGAGGTTTATACCCTGGCATTAAATTCACTACGAGTTTCCCAGGAATACCCTTGCGGCTGCAAGTCACTCCCCTATTGGCTTCTCTTCAGTTGGTTAAAGAGTTGCAGCAACGGATGCTTGTGGTATTTACTGGACAAGTAAGTATTCATGTTTTGTATAAAATAAACTCCCTCCATTCCCCTTTGAATGTCATGGTTCATTTTCAGACAGTATAAAAACTGAGTAGATCCTGATCAGTTGGACCATATAGTGGATTAAATCAATATATTTCTAAAATGCCTAAATGCCTGTGCAGGTTCGACTTGCACACCAAGTTCTACAAAAGGTGGTGACTCGTTATCTCCGGAGGGATAGCCTGCTTGTGTCCAGCATCAAGCGTCTTGCGGAGCTTGCAAAGATTGGTAGGGAAGCTCTGATGAACTGCAACATAGATGAGGTAGGGAGTATAATGTTGGAGGCTTGGAGGTTGCATCAAGAACTCGATCCTTACTGCAGTAATGAATTTGTTGACAAGCTCTTTGCATTTGCTGATCAATATTGTTCCGGTTACAAGCTTGTTGGTGCTGGTGGCGGGGGTTTTGCACTATTACTTGCCAAAAATGCTGAAAGTGCCAAGGAAATGAGACATTTACTTGAAGAAGATACAGATTTCGATGTAAAAGTCTATAATTGGTGCATTTTTTTGCAGAATTAGGAGAAAGATTCGTACCACAAGGAAGTTCGTCTAATACGACTATAGTAATTGTTTAAACCACACTTCATTTAATTGCAAATTGTAGTCTCAGTGATCCTTTGTTTGTTTATTTCTAATGATTGTATAATTCTTTTATGGACCAACTTTGTACAATGTAAGCTCAATAAAGTTTACAATTTACTTAAAACTATAATGAGATTTTGAGTCATTTGACACATAATATCACACTACGCATGATCTTGTAGTAACAAGAATATCATCCTTTTCTGTTACTGGCAATAACATTAATGTTGCTGCTGTCATGCAATTATGCTAAACCAAGAACTGAAAAGTAAGTCTCTCAAGTGAATATACTTTAGTTGATCAATTACATACGAAATCTTTCTTTCTGTACAGTGTACACCTGACATTATTACAGTTTCCTAGCGTTAAACAAACTGAATTTTCCGGTTCTTGAGGGTGAAAATAATTTCAGACAATTTGAAGGGTCTTGACAGTTGATTGATCTTGATTACTTGTAATAGTTGGCTGCCTTTCTTTAGATCTCTTGTTGCTGGCTAAATTGAATTCTGCTTGATCTGCCAGCTCGTCCATTTGTTCGACGATTCCTTCAATTCTTGCTGCAATTTCAACTAACAATGAAGCTGCTGTTGCCAGAGGAAGAATCTCCAAAAGTGGTACTATGTTGGGTCTGATTATCTCTCCCTTACAACCATCATCATCAGAAGCTTGAGGTATCGGTAGAAGTAGTTGGTTAGGAAATGATTTCATTGCATTCTGAAGTTCTTGTACTGCAAAGTTCATCTCTCCAATCGATGCATGTATACTTGATGACTTGGTCATGGTTTTCATTATAATCGCCAATTCTTTTATGACATTCGTAGAATAACAACTTAGTCTCATGCATACATCTCGGAAATGCCTCTTTAGGGACTCTGGTGCCTGCAACAATGCAAGAACGAGCATTCTCTAAGTCACAGACTATAACACTCTGAGGCGATACTAAGCTATATTTAGATATGATACTAAAAACATTTATCTCAAATTGGTTTACCTGAATATCCGAATTGATGCAACCATTTAGCGTCTCAATGCAATAAGCACAACTGCGCATTGCAGCCCCAACCTTGAGGTATTGTTTCCATGGATGTCGAAAATTGAAATTCCCATGTGCAGGCTCCCATCTAGCAAAATTGGCCTGCAGGCATACACAAACAAAGGTTACTTGCATAATCAAGAACATAAAATTCATAATTATTTATCTAAATTGCACGCTAAATACTACTCGGACCGGATCAGTGACATACCATAGATTCTTCTGCTCCTTTTGAGTTTAGTACACATTTGTACCCTTGATTCTTTTTACTGGTAGCTTCGTTGCTGAAATTTGCAGCCCCTTCATCTTTGAAGTAGTCTGCGACACATCCATCCAAGGAATCAGCGAGTCTTTCCAGGTTACGATTAATTAGAGAGTGAAGCTCATGGCCAGCCCAAACAGGATAGAATAGCATGCTTGTGAGTAAGCAGATAGAGGCTCCTATGGCAACTGTCAATAATCTGCGGTGAGCCATTTCAAACAATTGATCAATGCGGTAGCCTGATACCGATACAAGGCAGAAGGTGAGGATGAAGATCATGGCACCATAATCAAATTTAGCTTTCACTGATGGAATAAATCGAGAAAAAGTTGCTGCAGCAGCTGCAAGAAAAATTAAGACATTTTGTAAAAGTACTAACAAAAATAATTTCACATTTATTTTCCGTCGTGACATATATGCTGGCAAATTCAATACAATTTTGTTCATGCTATCAAGAAAAAAAAAAAGTGAACACAGACATACCAAGAAGGAAAACAGAAAATTCAAGAATTATGGGTTCAAATTTATCTCCACATTGACTTGCAACCCAATGAACACCAAAACCGAGAGACCCTGCTAGCATAGTTCCAGTTGCTCTATTCACACATTTATAGAGTGTAGCACCTGAAGTAATCAACAAGATAAGGCCTTAATTTCTTTGATAATACGCGTAAAAAAGTCAAATGAAACTCTCGTTAATAATAGACTGGGAAGAAGTGAAAGAATGATATGGAAACTTACCAATAGTGTATTCAAAAACTACCACAACAGTCATAACTGCCCACATAGCATTGCCTCCAAGACCTTCATATAAAGGCCTCATGTAATAAAAGAGTGACACAAGAGAAAGAGCAGTTCCCACTTTGAGGCAATGCACAAATTTCTTAGGCTCATTTACTCCTATATTCCGGGCCTTGATTATAAAATTCCATATTTTCATTACAAATCCTACAATTAGACCATTAATTCCTCTGCATAGTCTTTGCATTGGCCCTGATTCTGGCACTAAAATTTCCGATGTCCCGTCGGGCACATTCACCCTCCACTCTAATCTGCTAGGAAGCTCTTTACTATCAACCATCTTGAGAAAAATCACCAGAAAGAGAAGAAAATCGTCGTGGTTGAACTCAACTAGAGGGGGCAAAAAACTGCTAAGCTGCTTATGGCTTAACAGCTAGTGATCAAACAGACATATATATATATGGCAGTGATAGGTGCTTGAATTGTGCAAGTGAAGTTGGATTGTTTTTTTTAATTTTTATGGGTTGGTAAGGTTAGATTTTTTTTGGACACATTCGCATTTTAATGTTGGCATCAAAGAAGAGGTGACATGACCTAAAACCTAAGGTCAACATTTTTTTTTTAATTTATAGAACGTACGCACAACATCATAATCATCATAATCACTTCATAATTTTAGTTTAATCATAAAAAACTTTTGTGTTTGTGAGTACAGGGTGGTCCTTCAAGTTGTGGTAATTAAGTGGATCTTCTATCTTAAACAACATTGCCTTCTTAAATATTATTCCTTCTCATGGATAAGAAAATTAATTAGAAGCACCACCACAAACTAAGGAAAAGTAATCTCACTACCGTATACGTACGTGTGTGTATATATAAGTATAATTAGATCACTTCCAATACAAAATTCGGTTACGGTGAAGTGAACTTACGATAAGTTCATAAATACGTCAATCTGATCTTGACATATAGGTGGGAGGTAATCTCCTACCACGTGTCAACATCGTATTATTGTATTTAAATGAACTTACCATGAAATGAACTTCATGTTAACCACTCCCTCCAATACAATATCATTTGATTGCATGTCAACTTAATACTTTAACCGTATAGATGTAATGAACATACAAAAATTAATATGAGATTATGTAAAATTTTGTTGATTTGAAGTTATGCATCAACAACTTCATGACAGTGGAATGTACTAAATTCTGAACTGTCGAAATATATATACTTATATACAAATTATTTACACTATTATAATAATGATATTTCGATACCTCAAATCAAACAAATTTTGCATAATCTTATATTTTTATATGCTCATTACATCCGTACGATTAGATTATTATTTTTATATGCTCATTACATCCGTATTAAATTGACAATCAAATAATATTGTGTTTGAAGTGACCTAAGATAACATGTGCTAGCTATGATAAGATATGATGTTATGCTGGTAAAAGAAGTTGTTAATAACATGCATGTAACCTATATAACTCCTTGGTTTTAAAGCGAACCGTTTAATTATCAATTATGTTGCACGCAATTCGTGATTCATATTTAATTTCATGGTTTGCTTAATTCGTTTTAGTATATGTTTTGTATTCTCGTTAAGATCAAATTATGAAGACATTTACTTGAACCCTCTTTCGCCAAAAGCATTATTACTCCATCCGTTCTAAAATCTCTAATATATTTAACTGTCGTGGTTTGACATTTGACATTGAAAATGATAACAAAAAAATAATGGAATATGTAATTTATTCTTAAAAATATTATGTCGCTTTATAGTCCTATTATAAAAATATATCTTTAATTTTAAAATAAATTTTAAAAATATATTTTTAATTTTGAAACAGAAATAATATTTTTTAAAATCCTTCATGATACTTAGCCACACATGCATGCCATCACATGATACTCAAGGTCCTCAAAGGATTATATAGGACAATTAGTAAAATATTAACATTTCTCAATTTTCGTTACAAAAATATAATTTTTTCCTTCCACAAAAATTAAAGAGTGTTCTTTTAACTTTTCAAAGTCAAAATATAAAATCTTTAATATATATATATATATATATATGAAGAAGAATTAATATGGGACAAAACTAAGTTTGTGCAATAGACCATTAAACTTTTAAAAAACTACAATTATCACATTTGAACTAATTAAAATGTTGAAATTAAGTTATTCCGTAAAATTAATTAAATGACCATTAACACTTTCCCTAATTGGCTATTTGATAAAAAAATAGAATTAAACCTAAACTTATAAGTGGTTGTTTAATAAACAAAAATAAAATAAAAATTAAAGCCTATGTGGCTCTTTATAAAATCTAAATAGATATGAAGTGGCAATGATAATTACTAAGATAAAAGTTAAAAGTATAAAATGGGAAAGTAATCATTTTTAAAAAAAAATAGTCATATTCAACTTCTAGCCGAGTTTATCTAATCTATTTAATTAACATGTCAAAAGTCATAACTATCTAATTTCAACTCCTAATCATACAAATAATATGTCAAAATCTTGGTAGCTACGATCGAGACCTATCGCATCATGTTATTCATTTCGAGAAAGAAAATCAAAGATTGAGCAGATTTAGGACTGAACGAATGCAAGACTACGAGTTCTTGACAACATAAATGGTGGTTATTTCATTAAAAATTTCCTATATTGTTTTTTTGAACCATTCTGCAGCAAATTCGAAGAAGAAGAATACGGATGTGTGTTTATGATAAGTGACTTCCACCTCTTCTCTTAAGCAATTCTTAGTCAATTTTATTTTAATCTCTTTCTTAGATTAATATAATGAGTCTTAATTAGTAGATATATAAAATAGTTTCTAAAGATAAGATTATGACAAGAAAGAGAAAAAGTCATGAACTAACTAGCTAGAAAAGCCCCAATTTTCTGGCCAAATCAGTATGCTGCAACAATTATATAGAAACTTGAAGAAACCAACAATTATCTATTTTGTCTTTTTTCCATGTACTTAATGTTTTGATTTATTTATATTTTCTGTCCAGCCATGTAAGAAAAAATTAAACGCGCGTCTGTTAGTTTAATTTAATTGAGTGACCTAATTTCACAATTTTAATTGGTTTAGTTTGGTAGTTCCAATTTTTTAAAATTTAATGGGTTATTTCACAAAATGATTCAAGTAAAGTGGATTAGTTTTGCCAATTGATATGTATGTATTCTTTTGAGTTTAAGTAGTTAAATCACGATCCTTATAAATTATATAAAAATTACTACTAATTAGTTTTAAATTTGATTGTTTTCAAAAGTACTTAAATATATGAATCACGTTATATATATTGAAACCTAATAAATTTAGGTACCTTCAGTACGTACGTAGCAAATGAAAAACATAAAAACGACCTAATTACTCCACTAGCCAAAGTGGAAATTAACTGGAAAGGCATTAATCTTAAATTAAGATTAAACTAATTAAGTAAGTGGCCTTCATTCTGTATTACTTTCAAAGTTGCAAGCTTGCATGTCTAGCTATCTCCTTTAAATTTTTATATATATATATATATATATATATATATATATATATATACACACACACATATATGATGGTGATATGATGATGTCCCCGGCCCATCATATATATATAAAGCATTTGCATGCGCTTGCTTAGCTGAGATTGTTTATTAATTAATAACAAAATTTTGTCATAAAATTAGGTCGTCGTATAACTTTATTTTTATTTTTGGATATATATTATTATTCATTCCAGTTTGGTTTTTTAAATTTAGGCTTTTCATTAATTTGTAAGAGTACGTACGTACGTACATATTGGGATGTTTTGAATTTTGGAAGGAAGGCAGGCAGGCACGTCGCTTTCAAGTGATGAACATGGCATACAACTTTGAAAACCTAACTCAACTATATATATATCAAATAAAGATCATATGCTTATAAATTATTATAATTAATACAGCTTAATTTGCTAGCTAGCTGATATTTGCTTTCGACAAGTTATAATTATATTATCATGATCACATGCATTAACAATGCAGATCGATCGAGATCAGCCAACAATTAGTAGCTAGTACGTATAAATGTTTACTTACTTTTTTTAATTTATGTGACATTAATTAATATATATAAATGCAACAAGTGGCCTAGGCCATGGCCATGGCCAGATCATGAAATTAATTTTTAGGTATACACATATATGTTAGGGTAGTGAATACACACACATATACGCATATACATACATACATACATATATATATATATATATATATATATATATATATATGGAAAATGATCCGTGGAATACGTTAGCTGTTAACCCTTTATCAGCTAACGCTCATCCAACCGTCTAAAATTGAAGTTAATAGCCGGATTTAGTTAGATTAGTTGGAGTGAGAATAATAATCAATAAATTTTAAAATCCGCATGCGGGCCGCCGCTCTAACTAACAGCCAAAGACAAATGAATTTTAAAATTTATGGCATTAAGGGAACTGTGAGCATGTTTACGCTTGTTACAATTCATTATATATAAGGTTTTGTTTTGTTAGCTAGCTAGGCTAGCTAGGTAATGAATTGAATACATATATATATATATATATATAATATATGTTAGGGTAATGAAGATGAATGATGCATGCATGACTATATATGATCATCCAGGCTAGGCCACTTTTGTTTAATTAATTAATTAGTAGTAGGGTTGTAACTGTAAATGAACTGCATGTGTTGGGCTGCCTCCGAGTGATCAGGTGGCTCGTCAGGCTCGATTCGTCTAAATTCAATTCCAACTTGTTAATTAATGAACCAGCTAGCTAGCCTCGCTCGAATAATACATACATACATTTAGCTCATTAGTTAAACGATCGATGGTTCATATGAATAATATATGTGGTGTCTGACTCAAGTTAGAGCTAGAGCTAGAGCTAGCATTGTACGTATGGGTGGCCGAGCTGATGATGAGTTCATTTAATTAACCGAGTTGAAATTGCATGTTTTTTGTTATATATATATATATATATATATATATATATATATATATATATATATATATATAGCTGTCAACCCATGCACTAATTAATATATAAGATTGTCAGATACATCGTTCATCATTTAGTGATCAAATATTCATCTCAATTTATCAGTTGTAGTTAAAATTCCAATGGGTTGTACAAAAGGCTCGCGGCTTGCCGTCTCACTTTGGTCTGGTCTGGTTAAAGACCGACTTGTTCAAGGTCTAATCCGATTACGCCCGACTTAATTGAAAAATTTAAAAAAGCCGCACTTTTAAGACAAAAATATGTCATTACTTGCTTTACTAAAAAGTCTGATCTGACTTGATTTTGGGCCTGGCCTGACCTTAGGCCTGGTCCGGTCTGACATGATTCCTTATCCAGTCATTTATAATTTTTGAATTTTAAAGTTATAATTATTCATCAACGAAGTATAATTTTTTTTATTCATTATTGTAATTTATAAATTATAATACATTAATTTTAATTAATACATCAATAAAGTTTAAAGTTTTAATTATTCATTCTTGATTTCCTGTAAATATATTTAATTAGTATACATCTTCAATGAATAGAACTATTTAGTATATTTAATATTATTAATAAGTTAGTTACTTAGTTGATTAAATATTAATAATAAGTTAGTTTATTGTAAATAATAACTAATGCTAAATTAATGAAGAACCGATTCTTCATTAATTTGGATATGCTAAATTCTTAGGGGATTTATGATTTTGGTTATTTTTCGTATTCTATTGTAACAATTGAAAGTCTAATTTAATGAAGCAATTAGAAAAATAATTGGAAATAATACTTGTATAACTATGCAAGTGTTTAATGACTACAAAGAAAAAGATATATGTGTATTTAAATTTTACAAAATATATGTCCAACTGATTCTAGTTCTAAAAAATAAAATAGAAACTAATTTTATATTCAAAATATAAAAATATAATCTACAAAGTAAGTTAATTTTATTTTGCATCTATAGTCATATGTATCGATAGATTGTATTCAAATTATATTTTCTATGAAGACAAACTATGCATAGTAGACATACATTTAGGAAATCAACTTGTTTTATATTCCGATTACATCAAATTTACATTTTCCTTTAATTTAAGAGGAATACATTTATTTTTGTTACAAATTACAATCATTTAACTTATATTGGTGTGCGGTAAAATGTTAAAATAAAATAAATCTCAAAAATCTTGCATCATTTTTACAAAATTTTATTAATTTATATTTTTAACTTATATTTAATATTTAATATTAAAAAAAAAAAAATGAAAGACTAGACTTGTGAAAACCCAGATTTTATGAATAAAGAATTAATTTTCTCGAAATAATTTTTTATATTATGGTGTAAATTTGAGATAATGTTATAGTTGTAGGTAATATTTATAAATTTTGTAAAGTATGAAAGTTGTCATATTGTATTCGATTAATTGGGAATATTCGCTTTAAAGCAGGAAATATTAAATGACGACAAGCACAATCATTAGTGGACCCCATAACGGAATTATTGCCGGATTGAGAAAATGACAAAAATATTTTATTGAAAATAACGACGGAAGTTTTACCGTTGATCTTTGTTGAACTACTTTCGGTAATAAAAGTACGATGAATGGCGTTGTTGCGTAAGAAGACACGGTATTGATTATTGATATTTATGTGAGAAGTCACTCGGTTTTGTTCAATTATTACTACAATAGTTCTTTGACAAGTATCTCACATTATTTGATTCAATTATTGTTGATTTAGAAGTTTTGTTTTTTTCACGTAATAAAATAGAAACATCTTTTATATAAAATGTAATACTTTATTAAAGTTATTCTATAAATAGAATATATTATATTCTATTATGCATAGTGTTTTCAGATAGTAAAATCTTTTTATATAAAATAGAATACTTTATTAAAGTTATTATATAAATAGAATATATTATATTTTATTATACATAGTGTTTGCATAGTGCAAGATAGTGTTTGCATAATAAAAATCTTTTTATATAAATAGAATATATTATATTTTATTTAAAAGATTTTTCTTTAAATATGGACCGTCAGATTAAAGTAAATCAACTGGACCGCTCATGGATTAATTCTTATGCATTTCATTTTCCTATAAATAGAAGCTCATTCCTTCATTATTTTCATTTAATTCAAATTCAATGAAGCGTAGAGAGAGAAACTATAGAGATAGAAAAAAGTTTTTCTCGCTACTTCACTACTCTTATATCAAGTATTATTTTACGGAAGGGATATTATTCTTTTGTATTCTAGAAGAGAACTTACATTATTCCATTTCTTTATTGTTCGTTGGAATAAACTTTTGTATACGCTGAGCTACCCTATACTTGGTGACATTCTTCTATTATTTTGTCTTTATTATTCTGTCGGAATATCATGTCTGTGCTATACGCCGGACCTGGTTCCATTTTTATTATTCCGTCTTTAGTATTCTGTCGGAATATCCACGTCTGTCTTTATCTGTGGGACTGGTTCCATCATTTATTATTCTGTTGGAACATCCTGTCAGTGTGAATTTCACCTGACCTGGTTCCGTTATTATTATTCTGTTGGAATAATACATCATGCAATGGTACCGCATGCATGGTGATATCTTTTGTTATTCATTTCGGTATTATACTCAGTTGATTAAAATTTTGACTTCTATACTCCATGAAATTAGTGAAATATCCTTGATATTTGCGCTTCATCCAGTATCTTTCCATGGAAATATTCTTCTGAGCATTCTTGAATTTTACTCTACAAAGCAAAGATCATGTTGATAATTTGGACGTTATTGGTTCATGGATAAATTAATTCTTGAACTTGTTTTATTGAATTCTTATATCATTGTCATCATCCTCATGTTTATATTATGTTGAAAGTCATCGTGGCTGTAGTGCATAGATGGACTTGGTATGATTATGACGACTGTGGATTATGCGGTGTAATGTCGACCGTAATGTTACAAATGATGTGAAAATTAAAAGTCCTCATTGGCCCGTAATGCATTGATGGACGCTTTTTGGTATGATTATGGCTATGGATTCTCTTGACCAAGGAGCAAAGATGAATTATTTTATGGCATGATCGGGATGGTTGATGAAAACACTATTATCTTTGATCAGTAGTGCATGGATAATTCGTGGTCGTGATATTTTAAAGAATATCCTTGGCACGTAAGACAAGGATGATTTAATGATGTGGATTATTTATTGAAATGTGAGTCTCAAATGATAAAAGTAATGAAAACTTTTAAATCATAAAAGATAGTAGATTTTATTTTCTACTTGACTCTTTTAATGGATTGCTTGTTCACCGCAGATTAAACTTGATGTGTATTATATTTTATCGGTTTAACATTGTTAGAGACTAATGATAATTTATTTCGCATTATCTTAGTCATAATATTTCTTCTTTGGGCTAGTTAAGCTCACCCTTTCTTCTTTGTTCTCTTCGTGAAATGAGAATATATAATTGGGACGAGTCTGGGAAGCGGAGTGATGGTCCAGAGGATAGCATTAGTAGTCCTCACTATTCGTGAAATAGTGTGATAATAATTGTAATGAGGACTCCTTTTGAGTTTGTATAATCTCTAGTAGACAATAATTGTATTCAAACTCACAGTTATGTTTTGTCATATTGTACACGACAGTTGTATTAGTCAGTTGTATTTGAATTTATGTACCATGTATCTGACGACCCAAGATGGGTGACGTATAGCTAATTTTGGGGGCTTCACAGTTGGTATCAAAATTTAGGGATATGATCCCTGGTTAAGATGTGAGACTAGAACTAGGAGGGGAGAGACGGGGAATTCCTTCGCTAGTATGACCTACCTAAGTTTATTTAGTATTTGATTGGTCGGTCAGAGTATAGTGATAATATGTTACATGTCAATTAACCCTTGTTTTGTGGCGGTGTTTTAAAATGGCATCCGAGAATGTTGAGAATAGCAATGGAGCCACAGAGACTGTTGATTCTCACGGATCAATAATCGGGATAATGTGCAACGGGATGGCGATAATCCTCCGTAAACAACAACACCGATCAATCGATTTAACGATCAGACGTTTAAGAGCTTTTTAGAATTCATGCAACATCAGTAAGGCGGCTCCTGCTCATAATGCAGGAGGAAACAATGGCAACCCACGGTTGGTCACCGCTAAGCAATTCAAGGAGCTGGGACCACCGGAGTTTTTGGAAAAACCAGAACCACTTAAGGCGGAGACGTGGTTAAAGCATATCACCAAGATATTTGATGTCTTGGGATGCTCCGAGGGGCAAAAGGTTCCATTCACCACCTTTATGTTGCGTGAAGAAGGAGATCATTGGTGGGAATCTATAAAACGTACCCAGCCTGATGCACTCAAGATGTTTTGGGAAAAGTTCCAAGAATTATTCAACGACAAGTACTTTCCTGAAAGTATTCGTCACATGAAGGAGGTAGAATTCATCAAGCTGGAGCAAAATAATATGACCGTGTCGCAGTACGAAGCCAAGTTTGCTGAGTTGTCCCGATTTGCGTCCCACTTAGTTGATAATGAAGAGAGAATGACGCGGATGTTTTTAAGAGGTTTGAAACCTGAGATACGTCAATATCTTATCTCTCATAAACTGTGTTTATATTCAGATGTTGCGAATAGGGCTCAGTTATTGGAGCGCGATAATGAGTCAGCACAACCAAAAAACAACGACCAACAACACGATAATAATCATACCGGTGGCAACGGTCATCTAAACAACGATAACCATCATGGGGGATATTATCATGCTAAGAATGGTAACTATTTCGGTGGTAATCATGGCCAAGATAATAAGAATGGACATTTTAAGAAGAGAAGGTTCAACAATGACATGAAGACGTCGGCACCTGCACCCGTTTCAAAGGAAGAAGAACGCACATCGGTTGTATGTTTCAAATGCGGACAAGAGGGACACATCCGTCCAAACTGTACGCAATAATCTAAAGCGTGTTTTAATTGCGGAAGAAAAGGTCACCTAGCTCGATTTTGTCGTATGGTGAAGTCAAGTCCAACCGGGATAGTGATGCCAAAGGATGTCCCTGCATGAGCCAAAGCCAGTAGTTTAAGAGAGCGTTTTTTTTCTCGTGATGTGGAACCCGAATAAAATTATCACGGGTAAGTTAATCATAAGCTCTTCACGAAGTCTATCTACAGTGTAGAATCTGGGTTCTACTCACTCTTTTATTTCACCTAGTTGTGTTCAATGTTTGAAGTTAACTCCAGGAGAAGTTAGACTTTGATATATCTCGTTAGGTTTGTAATATTCATGAACGCAATCAAATTGCAAAAAAAGTTTTAAACGTGTAAAAATTAGAGTTTGAAATTTTACAAACCATATGCGGATCACCCTTTATGCACAATTATTAATTAAACGAAAAAGATGAATAAGAAACATACCCTTGAAGATCCGAGCTTCCTCAGTACAAGTTTACCTCCAATCCTTTTCGCTCAACTTGAATCCACCGGGTTTGGTTCCTTCCTTTGATCAACGTTAGCCACCCAAGTGTTTTGGCCTCAGAGGTGATCCACCAAGGAAGAAGAAGGATTCAAGAAGATGAGTGGTTGGCTAAACCCAGTTTTTCTATCTCTATAGAAAAGGAGCGTACTCTCCAACCATTGGAATTACGTATCATAGATATCTGATATAAGACTCCTCTTATATAGATATCAAATAACCCTATTAAAATAAGGTATTATTTAATTAAACTCTTTTAATTAAATGGGCTCCCTAATCTTATTAGGGATAATTAATTAAACTCCTTTAATTAATTTTCCCTCCTAATCTTATTAGGAATAAATGAGAGTACTTATATTAAATTAATTCCTAAACTCTTTTAGATATTAAAATAATAATAATAATTATAATAATATTAATAAGACTCCTCTTATTAATTTATATTTAATATTTCTAAAATATTAAATAATAATATTAAGCTATTTAATTTATTCTATCACCATAGATTAAATTAAATATACTTAACTATATTATTACGATTATGCCATTAACTTCTTAAATAATTATTCTTCCATTTATGGTGTGACCCTTTAGGTTCTCCATATTAAACCGGTTGTGAATAAATCAATTAGAACAATTCTAACTTATTTAAATAAATAAATTAAATGATTAATTTATTTAAATAAATAATATTTATTCTACAATAGGGATAAGTTCTCCCTAGCGATCAACGACTTTCCAGATAATATAGATTTCAACATTAATCATAAAAGAACCTTTGAGTAAATAGTTACTGCAGACAATTCAATCCTTCCACCATACAATGTCCCAATTAAATATAAGACATGGAATTACTGTCAAGTCTTATTTTATTTAATTATATGTATTTTGACTCTTAAATGCACAACACCAAATAATGCAAATTAGAAACTCCTTTCTAATTTCATTCTGCCTTGGCCAAGGACTACTGGGTTGTCATTTATCGAATCACATAGGACATTTCTCTTCTTTTATTAGAAGTGGTAGATTCTTTATTGATAATATATTATCTCCATGTACAACTTGTTATACCCAAGCATACCCTTTGATATACCCTAAGGGTCTTAAGGAATAAGTCAAAGTATAACTCATCATACACAAGATACTATGATGATCTCAAGTCCAAGGATTACTTCAGACTACTATCACTATGTGGAATTCCTATTGACAGACAAGTAAAACTCCATTAGGTATTCCTTAGCGAGCCAACGCTCAAATGAACTTATTCTCCAATAAGCACCTACATACTTGCTTTAGTGTCTCCACACAAATGATTATGAGATCAATCATCCTCATCCAATGAGCAAGCAACGTATGTACCAATCAATCCGGATTCACTAATCCCAATTTAGTAATCCAACGATTGGGAACTATTTTAGTTTTAAGCTTTCTAAGAATTTAGATCTCATTAGAATGATCATCATCATTATTCTAAAAGCATTGCTTAAAACTATGGGTTTATCACATATTATAAAAACAAAGATCATGTAGATAATTAAAAGCCTTTAATAAATTAATACTTTTATTAATAAATGAATAAGATTTTTACAAAGTATATGCTTTATCATCAAACATGATTGGCTTGTATGCATACTACTTTCAATCTCCCACTTGCACTAAAGCCAATCGTCATGGTATCTCATACTCTTCTTCTCTAAGTGACGATTATCCCATTGTTGGATAAACTTTAGTTAATGGATAAGTAATGTTGTTCATGAGAGTCCACTATCTCTATAGTGATTTTCCATCTTTCAATGATTCTAATAATCAAATGAAAGTGCCACAACACATGTTTAGATCCAAGATGAGACTTAGAATTATTCCTAGTTCTCAGAATGAACTTTTAATCCAAACAATCAACTTGCAGCCTTCATTTATAGCTATATACTTTGTCTTTATCACTAAAACCAAAGAACTCTTTCTTTGTTTGGAACCTTTCCAATTCAACGCACCTTTGTTCAAGATAACGCTTTACCTTAAAGTGGATTTTTCTGTCATCTTGGTCTGTCTGAAAAACTTGAGTCTGTTAAGCCCTCTAGTTTTAATTTAGACCCACCATGAATATGATCACATCCTTAGTATCGGTTAAGCACTTTAATATGTTTTTCATTGACTCATAGTGAACTTCTCCATAATATGACTGATCAACATCAGGTCTCGTACATTTCATTGCATACATGATTGTCACTCATGCGACCTCTCTTTTCAGAAGTTTGTGGGGACTATTAAGAGAGATACACTCCATGGCTCATCAACATGAAACATCTCTTGGAGTTTGCCATGCTAAACGACTTTAGCATCAAATGAATATACGTTCCTTGGGTTAAGTTGAGCATCCTTTTAAATCTATCTATATAGATTTTATCCCCAATTAAGATACTCTTCCCAAATCATTCGTGGAGTAATGTTTAGATCACTTTATCTTCTTCGATTGTAGCATTGGTATGTTATTCCTCATCCGTAGTATATCAACATATAATACTAGAAATTACACGACGCTCCCATCGACGACCCTTTTGTACACACTAGAAGTCTTACATCATCGCATGTAACTCTGGATCATCTTCTATGATCGTACCTCATCATCATCATCCATGATGAATCCATACCTCCTAGGTATCTTCAAGATTATTCCTGATTTCACGATTTGTGGTACAATAAGAAGTCTATCTATTGAGTTCCTCTTATTTGACTTATAGTGTTTTGTGGTTCTTGAACTCTTCAAGATCTATTATCCTCTCACTAGCCCTCAATGATAAACACCTTTATCTTAGAAAGGCGGCGTGTTTTATAACAAACACTTTTTTGCTAAGTAGAATTATAGAACATATACCCTAAACTTACTTTTAGGATGTCCCACAAATCGACACTTGTCAAATCTTGTCCTAAGCTTATCCTTTTGAAACTTTTTCACATAAGTTGGAACCCTTATCTTAACAAACTTAAGATTAGGAATCCTCCCGTCCATAACTTTTATGGAGTCTCAAATGGATTTTGAGGTTACCATTTTCGTAGATATCGCAGCCATTTCTAGGACATTATCCCGGAAGGATCTTGGAATGTCGGTAAAATCATTATGGACCGCACTATGTCCAACAAGGTACGATTTTTCATTCAGATACATCAATCAATTATTGCAGATCAAGATGTGTCCATTATGAGAAAACCATTTGAGATGATCTAGAAACTTATTGCACAAGTATTTATTCCTTGATCTAATCAAAGAATCTTAATACTTTGCCAATTTGTTTCATTTACAATTCTTTGAACCTTTCAAATAATTCACAATTGTATTCAACAAATACACACATTCAACTCTTTGAATGATCATCTCCTTTTCTTATACTAGTTTGTTCAATTTGCAAAATAATTTTTACATAAGTCAAGTATACAAAATCCATTAAGTGATATTCCGGTCTATACAAAACATTATTATTATAAATAGAACAACAATTGTTCTTAATTATAATACCAAAGATTTCATTGTCCAACAATAAAATGAAAATAATATTTTTTTAACAAGAAGCTGGAATACAATAACAACTTATTGACTTAATAGATTTGCTCAGTAGGCATTGCTAAACTATAAGTTTCTATGGCTAATATGGCAACCTTTGCTACATTTTCCGCATAGGATTACTTATATTTGTTTAGCTTTTTACTTCGCTTGGTCCCTTCATAAATCTATATTTATGATAACCAAAGTCAGTATTCAATACCCAAGTAGAACCTCGACTTAAAGAAAAATTTATTTCAATCATGAACAAAAAGCAGACATTATAATCAAACTTTACTAAGCTTCTTTGGTTAGCCTCTCGCAAGATGCTTCTCGCAGATTTCTTTCCAAAGTGTCCAAAGCTTATTGCGGTGGAAGCAAACTCCATTGCTATCCGTATCGCTTTTGTTCTTATTATCCTTTGTTTACGCCTTTCGTTTACCTTCTTTGAATCGTTCTTCTTTCGGAAGATCCTTTGGCCCCTACCAAGAAGACATGGTCTTTCTTGGTTGGAAAGTGACTCTCAACATTTTTCAACATATTAAGCAAATCAGTAAAGCTGATATCTAGCTTGTTCATATGAAAAATTCACAACAATTGTGAAAGGAGTCCGGGAGTGAGTGCAAGATCAAATCTTGGCTCAATTCTCCATCCATGACAAAACCAGTTGTCCTAATTGATCAATCAAATTGATTATGTTAAGAACTTTTTGTCTGTACTATAGTGCCATTGGCCATTCTAGATCGGAAGAGCTCCTTAGATATCTGATATCTATCAATCCTACTTTCCTCACCATCAACTACTTGATGTGCAGGAATATAGTAGGTGTATCCATAGTTTCATGCTGACGCTGAAGCTCGTTACTCATGGATGCGAGCATGATGCATTGAGCCAAATCATTGTGCATCATCTTGCCACTTTCTAAAAGTAGCAATCTCTTCCTCAAAGGCATTATCTCGCAACCATTGCGAGGATAGGCGTATTAAGGACATAAGATAACTTTTTCACCATGAGAACTATTCTCAAATTCCTTAACCAATCCGTTTAATTGATCCCATTAAATAACATCTAATATGCTTCGTTGATGATAGTAATTTAGACATTGTAAAAATTCGTAAATGAATTTGTAATTAACAACATTTTAATATACATTCTTTTATTAATTACCAAAATAAATTAGGTCTTGTTTTAAATTGGTATCTCCCATTATTTTCTTCAAACTATATTACCTCACTTATATAGTTCAAACAAAATCTAATTAAAGATTTGCTAGTGAGAATAAGGATCCCATTTCAAATGTATATAGCCTTGTGGTGACACAACAAACTATATATAAATAAATAGGTAGACAACTTTTGTCAATTACATCAACTATGCAACTCCTTTTCTTTTGCCTCTTAGATTATTTTGATCAAGTGGTGGCACATCCGAATCAAAATTATCCAAGTTAAGTCCGACCTAGCACTCCATATATTCAAAAAAGAAAAATATCATCCTTGTGGTGACACAACAAAATAATATTGTTCAATTTTCTTTATAAGCATCAAATGTGATAAATTAACATCTTAAATACTTAATATTTGCCTTGTGGTGACACAACAAACTCATATTAAATATTTAATACTCTATTAATTTTATCATACTAGAAGGCGATGTTCGATATTCCAAATATCTTTGAACGCTTAGGACTTAATAAAATTTTTTTGAGGATTTATTATTAAATTGTGTCTCATCTTGTTTTAGCGCATATTATATATATATATAAAATACGCATTATATTAATGAACATGCGAAGCATGTTTGCATAATATATAATATATATAGTATAAGCATGCACATATAGAATACTATATTCTACTCCGGATTGATTATGGACTTTTATTCTAGTTTGGTTCACTAGAGCCACCAAGTGAACCAAAAGGTTAAACCCTAGGGTGCAAGAAATAATATTTAAATATAACTATTACATTAAAACCCTGCTCCATTACAACCCGGGTCTTCAAACGCCTCCTTGCTCCTCGATCTCCAATTTTTCAAAATTAATTCTAACTATTCCTATTACAAAACTATTTAAAATAAATAGAAACCTTGATCGTAGATCGAGGGAAGTACATAGGAGGAGATAGAGTTTATATTCAGAAAAATTAGAGAAGACGAATCTACGCAGACCCCATTTAATAAAACCCATACATTCATGCATCCAACTAAAATAAAATCCAATCACATCGGTCAATTGTCCATAATCAATCCCATTTATTATCATACACATCACCATACGCATCAATAAATAACATTCATCTCATGAATAATAAACATTTAATATATATATTGATATCATTTAATGGGCAAATTTAATTAGTATAAAATTTAATTTTGAATCAAAATAAACTCCTTTATTTTAATCCAAATTTAAATCAAAATAAACTTCTTTTATTTTAATTTATCCAATTTTGAATAAAATAAACTATTTTATTTTAATCAAAATCTTTAATCAAAATAAACTCCTTTATTTTAATTAATTATAGAATCCAATTCCAAGTAAAAAAATCCTTTACTAAAGGAAATACTTGATTCTCTTTCTTATTCACAAATAAACTCTTTTATTTTGAATAATATTAAATCTTATTTCATATCTAAATAAACTTCTTTATTTAAGAAAATACGGATTTTCTTTTCCTATTCACAAATAAACTCTTTTATTTTGAATAATATGAAATCTTATTTCATATCTAAATAAACTCTTTATTTAAAGAAATACGGATTCTCTTTCCTATTCATAAATAAACTCTTTTATTTTGAATAATATGAAATCTTATTTCATATCTAAATAAACTCCTTTATTTAAGGAATCATGGAATCTAATTTTAACTCTAATTAGTTATCATGGAATCCAATTCCAACTCTAATTAGTTAAGATAAAATCCAATTTTAAAATTAAAATAAACATTTTATTTTAATTATAAAATAATTAAAAATATATATTATATATATAATCAATTTGCGAAAAGTAGGCCGGGCTTTTTTTACTGCTCAAAAAAAAAAAACTCATCCTGATTCTTCACGGTTTATATGAATCACATGTTATTCTGTTATTCTGTTATAGCCCCGAACCTTTCGTTGTTGACTTCCTTGTGTGGAATGCACCGAAGCCAGACTTTCTGTAGGCGACATCATGAATGAAGATGGCAAGTTTATAGGTATCATTGTGAGGTCTTTATCTAGGTTAAGGGATGAAGTCACAGTTGGTATCAATGTGACGTACTATCCAAGTCTTGGATGAGAGTCACAGTTTTGAATGATATTTCTATTATTAATAAATTTTCTGGCGTATTCTTGAAGACTTCTTAGCCTACCCTAGAGCGTGAAATCGAATTTTGTATTGACCCCAGTACAAAACTCATTTCTTAAACCCTCAAATATTTCTTCAACTAAAATGAAGCAAGTTTTACGTGGTTTATGATGAAAGTCATAATAAAAGCATTGGACTAATAAAAATCATGGGTATACGTGGTATTAGTAAGTGTTATGATGAGTTATGTTGGTTAGTATGTGAAAACATGAAAGTTTCTAAAAAATCACAAGGAGTTAAAAACCAGATTTTGGTGAAAAACGTAACATGAAATTCAATTGACCAAATCTCTTATTATATTTTAAATTTTTGAGTGTGGTTAAGTCCTAGAGTTAGATCTATGAGTTACCTAACTAATCCAAGTGGAATCAATGAAAAGGTGTTGTAAATTTTCGTGTGGACGGATTTTAGAAAAGGAGTCAAAACTTCAAAATGTCCAAAAAGTTGTTGCCACGTTTTGTAAGGGCTGTTTTTGACCACTTAATTAGTGAGAAAAATTCAGGCCTTTTGGGACATAAAATTATATGGTATAAAGAATATCGTGTCCAAAAATGAGCTCATTCCGACTTAAAATGAGCAAGTTATGACAATTTCAATATTTAGTTTTTTTTGATTTAAAAATGCTATAAGCGGAGTTCTATAACTCCGATGGCCATGAAATTTAAATCGAGGCTCACATTAACATGTGTAAGGTCCTGCTAAGATTTGGAAATTTTTTGAGTTAAACTTGAGGTAGCTAATTTCTTAAGGAATTAATTAGAAATTGATTTTTGAAAAATAGTAAATGAATTTTAAAAATTCCGAGAAAATATATTTTCATTATGGGACTATATTATACTAAATCCCGTAAAAGAAATATTTTTGGGACTGATTTGGTATTTTCATGAAAATAGTTTAGTTACTTAACATATGAGTTAAATATGTTATGTGAAGTAACAAAGTTGAAAATAGGATTTTATGGCTAGAGAATCCTATATAGTAGTATATGCATATTTTTTTGAGGATTTGATAATTGGTGATGATATCTTATGAGTATGGCATTTTGAATGATTAAATGCATTATATGGTAAAGCGTAAACAATTGAGATAAATTATTTATAAATTTAAGAAGTGATTAAAATATTGTTATAATATTAATGATATTAGATTATGAGATTATTAAGTGATTGATAACATGGGGATATTCTTGAATCTCGGATAAATTATATTATAAATGTTTAATATTTATCCTTTATCTCATTTGATTGATTCTTTATATCATTATCCTCATGCTTATATTATATTGAAAGTCATATGTGGTCTGTAGTGCATGTGACGCCCCCAAAATTAGGTATACGTCACCCATCTTGGGTCGCCACTTACATGGTACATAAATTCAAATACAACTTACTAATATAACTCGTGTAGGTAATAATACGACATAAACCGTGAGTTTGAATACAAATTTTGTCTACTAGATATTATACAAACTCAAAAGGAGTCCTCATTACAACTATTATCACACTATTTCACTGTAATAGTGAGGACTACTAATGCTATCCTCTCGACCATTACTCGTTCCCCGACTCGTCTCAAATTTATGTTCTCATTTTCAAGAGAATAAAGGTGAAAAGAAAGGGTGAGCTCAACTAGCCCAAGAAGAAATATTATGACTAAGATAATGCGTAATAAATTATCATTAGCCTTCAACAAAGTTGTTAAACCGATAAAATACAATAGACAACCAGTTTAATCTGCAATGAATAAGCAATCCATTAAAAGAGTCAAGTAGAGAATAAAGTCTACTATCTTTTAGGTTTTAAAAGGTTTTCATCAATTTTTATCGCCGAGACTCAAATTTTAATAAATAAACCACCACATCTAATCATCCCCGCACTACTGGCCAAGGATTTTCATCAAATTATCAATGGTCACGACTATACCGAATCACCCCCGGTCATAATCATACCAAAAACTATCCATCACCGCATTACAAAGCCATCGAGGACTTTTGTCACATCATTTATATCAAGTCATGATTATACCGAATGATCCCTCGGTCATAATCATACTAAGTTCATCTATGCACGTAAGCCAAAGATAACATAATATAATATGAGGATGATGACAATGACATAATAATTCAATAAAACAAGTTCAAGAATTATTTAATCCATGAATTATTAACGCCCAAATTATCAACATGACATCGCTTTCAGTAGAGTTAAATTCAAGAATGATCAAGAATATTTCCATGAAAAGATATCGATGAAACGCAAATATCAAGGATATTCTACTAATTTCATGGAGTATAGAAGTCAAAGTTTTAACCAACTGGGTATAATAAAGAATGGAATAACAAAAGAAATCACCATGCATGCAGATTAAGACAGACAAAGTTATTCCAATGTAATAATAATAACGGAACCAAAGTCGTGTGAAATTCACAACCACATGTGATGTTCCAATGTAATAATAAAGATGGAACTGCATCCTGTAAAAACACATGATAGGATATTCCAACAGAATGATAAAAGACGGAACTGTGTCCTGTAAAACACACGCATGTGATGTTCCAATGTAATAATAAAAACGGAACTGTGTCCTGTAAAACACATGCATGTGATGTTCCAAGTAATAATAGAAGAATGTCACCCACAGACAAAAGTTATTCCAATGTAATAATAAGCAATGGAATAATATAAGGATTTCACCAAGTATAGGTATGCCAGACATACAAAGTTATGTATAGGTATGCCACTTTTTAAAAGTTATTCCAATGTAATAATAATGAATGGAATAATGTAAGTTCTCTTCAAGAAGAAAAGAATAACAAATAATACCCACCGTAAAAAGAACCTAATATATCAAAGTGAAGTAGAAGAAGTAATACTCTTCTTCTTTCTATAACTTTCTCTATAAGCTTCTCTCTATAATTTCTCTCTAGAGTTTCAATGAATTCGTAAGAAAATAATGAAGGAATGAGCTTCTATTTATAGGAAAATGGAATGCATAGTAATTAATCCATGAACTATCAGATTGATTTACTTTAACTGACGGTCCATATTTAAAGAAAAAATCTTTTAAATAAAATATAATATATTCTATTTATATAAAAACATTTTACTATGCAAACACTATGCAATACTATGCAAAACACTATGCAAAACACTATGCTGAAAACACTATGCAACACTATGCATAATAAAATATAATATATTCTATTTATGTAATAAATTTAATAAAGTATTCTATTTTATAAAAAGATATTTCGCTTTTATTACGTTAATAATACTTAATAAAACAAAACGTCATTATCGCTATAATAATTCATATTATTAATCGACAATAATGGAATCAAACCGAGTGACTTCTCACATAAGCATCAATAATCAATACAGGTCAATAGCTACTATGCAACCACACGACATCGCATACTTTTACTACCGAAAGTAGTTCAACAAGAATCTACCACGGTAAAACTTCCGCCATTATTTCAATAAAATATTTTTGTCGCTTTTCTCAATCCGACAATAATTTCGTCATGGGGTCCACCAATGATTGAGCCGTTGTATTTAATATTCCTCGCTAAATCAAATATTCCCCACCAATCGAATATAATATAACCACTTGCATACTTTGCAAAATTTATAAATACTACCCACAACTATAATATTATCTCAAATTCACACCATAATATTAAAAATTATTTTGACAAAATTTAAATCTTTATCGATAAAATCTGGGTCTCACAATCTCCCTTCCTTATGGAATTTCGCCTCAAATTAGGGTACGCACTGATATGATAAAGAGGTGAGGATACCTTGAATACCTTTATCGTTGAAAACATTAAATTCATCTTTGCAATCCTACCAAAGATATTCATTAACAATTCATCTTTGCACTACAAAAGCCAAAGATATTTATACAATTCAACTACGTGCCAAAGATGTAAAACCAATAATACCGAGACTCAAACTTAATAGTATCACGACCACGTAATTATCCATGCACTAATCTGGCCAAGGATATTCGTGTTTTCAATTACGGTTATGATTATACCGAAATAATCCTCGGTCATAATCATACCAAGTCCATCTATGCACGTACTACTAAAGATGACTTTGAACGCATCCATGAATTAATATTTCATTGTCGAGACTCATTTCAATAATTAATCCACATCATCGAATCATCCCCGCACTACGTGCCAAGGATATTCATTAGTATCACGACCACAAATTATCCATGCACTACTACCAAAGATAATTGTGTTTTCAATTTTATTATGATTATACCGAACAATCCACGGTCATAATCATACCAAGTCCATCTATGCACGTAAGCCAAAGATGACTTTGAACACATCCATGAATTAATATTTCAACGAGACTCATTTCAATAATTAATCATCATCGAATCACCCGCACCACTGCCAAAGCCAAGGATATTCATTAAGAGTATCACCACCACAAATTATCCATGCACTACTACCAAAGATAATTGTGTTTTCAATTACTGATTATGATTATACCCAACAATCCTCGGTCATAATCATACCAAGTCCATCTATGCACGTAAGTTTCAAGATGACTTTGAACGCATCCATGAATTAATATTTCATTCACGAGACTCACCAATAATTAATCCACATCATCGAATCATCCCCGCATCAAAAAGCCAAGGATATTCATTAAGATATCACGACCACAAATTATCCATGCACTACTACCAAAGATAATTGTGTATTCATTTACGGTTATGATTATACCGAATAATCCGTGGTCATAATCATACCAAGTCCATCTATGCACTACAGGCCACAGATGACTTTCAACATAATATAAACACGAGGATAATGATATAAAGAATCAATCAAATGAGATAAAGGATAAATATTAAACATTTATAATATAATTTATCCAGGATTCAAGAATATCCCCATGTTATCAATCACTTAATAATCTCATAATCTAATATCATTAATATTATAACAATATTTTAATCACTTTTTAAATTTATAAACAATTTATCTCAATTGTTTACGCTTTTACCATATAATGCATTTAATCATTCAAAATGCCATACTCATAAGATATCATCACCAATTATCAAATCCTCATCAAAAAAATATGCATATACTCTATATAGGATTCTCTAGCCATAAAATCCTATTTTCAACTTTGTTACTTCACATAACATATTTAACTCATATGTTCAGAATTAAACTATTTTCATGAAAAATACCAAATCAGCCCCAAAAATATTTCTTTTCTGGGATTTAGCATAATATAGTCCCATAATGAAAATATATTTTTCTAATTTTTAAAATTCATTTACTATTTTTTAAAAATCAATTTCCACTTAATTCCTTAAGAAATTAGCTACCTCAAGTTTAACTCCAAAATTCCCAAATCTTGGCAGGACCTTACACATGTTAACGTGAGCTTCCAGTTTAAATTTCATGGTCATCGGAGTTATAGAACTCTGGTTATAGCGTTTTTCGTCGGAAAAACCTAAATATTGAAATAGTCATAACTTGCTCATTTTAAGTCAGAATGAGCTCATTTTTGGACAGGAGGTACTTTATACCATATACCTTCATTTCCCAAAAGGCCAGAATTTTTCTCATAATTTAAGTGGCCGAAACAGTCCCTTAAAGTTTCTGGGCAGTAGCATTTTCAAAATTTACAGCTTTTACCTCCTTTGCTAAAATCAGTCCACACAAAAATCTACAACACCTTTTCCAGTAATTCCACTTGGATTAGTTAGGTAACTCATAGATCTAACTCTAGGACTTGACCACATTCAAAAATTCAAAATATAATAGGAGATATGGTCAATTGAATTTTATGTTACGTTTTTCACCAAAATCTGATTTTCAACTCTTTGTGATTTCTAAGAAACTTTCATGTTTTCACATAATAACCAACATAACTCATCATAAAACTTACTAATACCTCATATACCCATGATTTTCATTAGTCCTATGCTTTTATTATGACTTTCATCATAAACCACGTAAACTGTTCATTTTAGTTGAAGAAATATTTGAGGGTTTAAGAAATGGGTTTTTGTACTGGGGTCAATACAAAATTCGATTTCACGCCTAAGTAGGTTAAGAAGTCTTCAATAATACGCTAGGAAATTTATTAATAATAGAAATATCATTCAAAATCTGTGACTCTCATCCAAGACTTGGATAGTACGTCACATTGATACCAACTGTGACTTCTATCCCTTAACCTAGATAAGACCTCACAATGATACCTATAAACTTGCCATCTTCATTCACGATGTCGCCTACAGAAAGTCTGGCTTCGGTGCATTCCACACAAGGAAGTTAACAACGAAAGGTTCGGGGCTCTTTACTTATGGCTTGATATGACAATGATTAACTTTAGGATTTGGTTACTTTGAATTCGTGATAACAGGTTGTTATAAATATAAAAGCTATTCGTCTTTCCATCAACGCAATCAAATTGCATAAAAAGTGCTAAGCGTAAAATCGAGTTTAAAAAAATTTACAAACCATATAACCTGATCATCCTTTATGCATAATTATTAATTAAACGAAAAGATAAAGAATAAAATCATACCTCAAGATCGAGCTTCCTCGTGTACAAGTTCACCTCCAAATCTTTTCGCTCAACTTGAATCCACCGGTTTGGTTCCTTCCTTCGATCAACGTTAGCCACCCAAATGTTTTGGCCTCAGAGGTGATCCACCAAGGAAGAAGAAAATTCAAGAAGATGGGTGGTATGGCTCAAACCCTAGTTTTTCTATCTCTATAGAAAAAGGTGTACTCTCCCAACAATTGGAATTATTACGATGTTGGAAAAAAAGTCAACAAACCCATACCCACCCATAATAAGACTCTCTTATTTATAGATGTGGGCAACCCACCTTAACAATTAAGGAATTGGGTTTTATTTAATTAATTAAATTCTTTTAATTAATTAAGCTCCCTAATCTTATTAGGGATAATTAATTAAACTCCTTTAATTAATTTTCCTTCCTAATCCAATTAGAATAAATGAGAGTACTTATATTAAATTAATTCCTAAACTCTTTTAGAAATTAAAATAATAATAATTGTAATAATATTAATAAGACTCCTCTTATTAATTTATATTTAATATTTCTAAAATATTAAATAATAATATTAAGCTATTTAATTTATTCTATCACCATAGATTAAATTAAATATACATAACATATTATTACGATTATGCCATTAACTTCTTAAATAATTATTCTTCCTTTTATGGTGTGACCCTTTAGGTTCTCCATATTAAACCTACAGAATAAATCAATTAGAACAATTTAATCTTATTTAAATAAATAAATTAAACAATTAATTTATTTAAATAAATAATATTTATTCTACAATAGGATGTTCTCCCCAATGATCAACAACTTTCCAGATAATATAGATTTCAACATTAATCATTAAAGAACCTTTCGAGTAAATAGTTACCGCATAATTCAATCCTTCCACCATACAATGTCCCAATTAAATATAAGATATGGAATTATCACAAGTCTTATTTTATTTAATTATATGTATTTCGATCCTTAAACGCACAACTCCAAATAATGCAAATTAGAAACTCCTTTCTAATTTCATTTCGCCGCCAAGGACTACCGGGTTGTCATTTATCTAATCACATAGACATTTCTTCTTTATTAGAAGTGGTAGATTCTTTATCGATCATACATTATCTCCACGTACAACTTATTATACCCAAGCATACCCTTTGATATACCCTAAGGGTCTTAAGGAATAAGTCAAAGTATAACTCATCATACACAAGATACTATGATGATCTCAAGTCCAAGGATCACTCAGACTACTATCACTACAGAATTCCTATCGACAGCAAATAAAACTCCATTAGGTATTCCTTAATGAGCCAATGCTCAAATGAACTTATTCTCTAATAAGCACCTACATACTGCTTTTAGTGTTCCACACAAATGATCATGAGATCAATCATCCTCATCCAATGAGCAAGAACGATGTACCAATCTATCCGGATTCACTAATCCCCAATTTAGTAATCCAACGATTGGGAACTATTTTAGTTTTAAGCTTTCTAAGAATTTAGATCTCATTAGAATGATCATCATCATTATTCTAAAAGCATTGCTTAAAACTATGGGTTTATCACATATTATAAAACAAAGATCATGTAGATAATTAAAAGCCTTTAATAAATTAATACTTTTTATTAATAAATGAATAAGATTGTTACAAAGTATATGCTTTATCATCAAACATGATCGCTTTGTGTGCATACTACTTTCAATCTCCCACTGCACTAAAGCCAATCGCCATGGTATCTTATACTCTTCTTCTCTAAGTGACGATTATCCCGCCGTTGGATAAGCTTTTAGTTAATGGATATGTAATGTTGTTCATGAGAGTCCACTATCTCTATAGTGATTTCCCATCTTTCAATGATTCTAATAATCAAATGAAAGTGCCACAACACATGTTTAGATCCAAGATGAGACTTAGAACTATTCCTAGTTTCAGAATGAACTTTTAATCCAAACAATCAACTTGCAGCCTTCATTTATAGCTATATACTTTGTCTTTTATCACTAAACCAAAGAACTCTTTTGTCGTTTGGAACCTTTCCAATTCATCGCACCAATCGCTCAAGGTAACACTTTACCTTAAAGTGGATTTTTTCGTCATCTTGGTCTGTCTCGAAAAACTTGAGTCCGAAAGCCCTCTAGTTTTAATTTAGACCCACCAATATGATCACATCCTTAGTGCTTGCTAAGAACTTTAAGATGTTTTTCACCGCCTTACAGTGATCTTCTCCATAATACGACCGATCAACATCGTGTCTCAGATATTTCATTGCATACATGATTGTCACTCATGCGATCTCTCTTTTTGGAGTCTATGGGGACTATTAAGAGAGATACACCCACGGCTCATCAACATGAGACATCTCTTGAGTTTGCCATGCTAAACGACTTTAGCATCAAATGAATATACGCCTCGGGTTAAGTCGAAAGCATCCTTTAAATCTATCTATATAGATTTATATCCCCAATTAAGATACTCTTCCAAATCATTCATGGAGGAATGTTTAGACAACTTTATTTTTACCGATGTAGCATTGGTATGTCATTCCTCATCCGTACATATATATCAACATATAATACTAGAAATTTCACGACGCCCCAAATCCAACCCTTTTGTACACACTAGAAGTCTTACCTCATCGAATGTAACTCGATCATCATCTTCTATGATGTGTATCATCATCATCATCATCCATGATGAATCCATACCTCCTGTGTAGGTATCTTTGGTACTATTCCGCATTTATTTATCTGGGCCAGGTACAATAGGTCTATCTATGTGTTCCTCTTATTCGATTTATAGTGTTTTGTGGTTCTTGAACTTTTCAAGATCTATTATCCTCCCACTAAATTTCTTCAATGATAAAACACTTTTATCTTTGTAAGAAATGCGTGTTTCAGAACAAACACCTTTTGCTAAGTAGAATTATAGAACATATACCCTAAACTTACTTTAGATGTCCCACAAATCACACTTGTCAAATCTTGTCCCAAGCTTATCCTTTGAAAACCTTTTCACATAAGTTCGACAACCCCTTATCTTAACATACTTAAGATTAGAATCCTCCCCGTCCATAACTTTTATGGAGTCTCAAATGGATTTTGAGGTTACCTTTTCGTAGATATGCGTACCATTTTGTAGGACATGATCCCTGTAAGGATACCGGAATGCTCAGAAAATCATTATGGACCGCACTATGTCCAACAAGGTACGATTTTTCCATTCAGATACATCAATCAATTATCACAGATCACGATGTGTCCATTATGAGAAAACCATTTGAGATGATCTAGAAACTTATCGCACAAGTATTTATTCCTCGATCTAATCAAAGAATCTTAATATTTTGCCAATTTGTTTCATTTTCAATTTTTCAACCTTTCAAATAATTCACACTTCAGATTTCAACAAATACACACATTCAACTCTTTGAATGATCATCTCTTTTCTTATACTAATTTGTTCAATATGCAAAATTATTTTCATGTAAGTCAAGTATACAAAATTTATTAGTAATATTCCATTCTATACAAAACATTATTATTATAAATAGTAACAACAATTGTTCTTAATTATAATACCAAAGATTTTATCATTCAACAATAAAATGGAAATATAATTTTTAACAAGAACTCGAATACAATAACAACTTATCGACTTAATAGATTTGCCTCGTAGTATTGCTAAACTATAAGTTTCTATGGCTAATGCAAAGCAACCTTGCTTCATTTTCCCACATAGATTACTTATATTTGTTTAGCTTTCTACTCGCTTGGTCCCTTCATAAATCTATATTTATGATAACCAAAGCTCAGATCCAATACCCAAGTAGTAACCTCGACTTAAAGAAAAATTTATTTCAATCATGAAAAAAATCAGACAGAATCAAACTTCACTAAGCTTCTTTCGTTAGCCTCGCAAGATGCTTTCGCAGCTTTCTTTCCAAAGGTCCAAAGCTTATCATAAAAGGAAGCAAAACCTTTGCTATCCGTGACGCTTTTGTTCTTATTATCCTTTGTTTATGCCTTTCTATTTACCTTCTTTGAATCGCTTCTTCTTTCGTAAGATCCTTTGGCCCCTACCAAGAAGACTTGATCTTTCTTGGTCGAAAGTGACTCTCAACATTTTTCAACATGTTAGCAAATCAAGAAAGTCGACATATCTAGCTTGTTCATATGAAAAATTCACAACAATTGTGAAAGGAGTCCGGAGTGAGTGCAAGATCAAATCTTCGCTCAACTCTCCATCCATGACAAAAACCGTTGTCCTAATCGATCAATCAAATTGATTATGTTAAGAACTTTTTGTCTGCATTTTATATAGTGTCATGGCCATTCTAGATCGGAAGAGCTCCTTAGATATCCGATATCTATCGGGCCCCATTTTCCTCACCATCAACTACTGATGTGCAGAATATAGTAAGAGCATCCATAGTTTCATGTCGACGTCAAGCTCAAGTTACTCATGGATGCGAAAGCATGATGCATCGAGCCAACTGTGCATCATCTCTCGCCACTTTCTAAAAGTAGCAATGTCTTCCTCAGAGGCATCATTCGCAACCATGCAGGATAGGCGATTATGACATAAGATAGCTTTTCAAACCATGAGAACTATTCTCAAATTCCTTAACCAATCCGCTTAATTTGGCCCGATTAATTTAGCATCTAATATGCTTCAAAGATGATAGTAATTTTAGACATTGTAAAATTCTCAGAAATGAATTTGTAATTAACAACATTTTAACATACATTCTTTTATTAATTACCAAAATAAATTAGGTCTTGTTTTAAATTGGTATCTCCCACTATTTTCTTCAAACTATATTACCTCACTTATATAGTTCGCAAAAATCTAATTAAAGATTTGCTAGTGAGAATAAGGATCCCATTTCAAATGTATATAATTTTGTGGTGACACAACAAACTATATATAAATAAATAGGTAGACAACTTTTGTCAATTACATCAACTATGCAACTCCTCAGATTTTGCCTCTTAGATTATTTTTGATCAAGTGGTGGCACATCCGAATCAAAATTATCCAAGTTAAGTCCGACCTAGCACTCCATATATTCAAAAAAGAAAAATATCATCCTTGTGGTGACACAACAAAACAATATTGTTCAATTTTCTTTATAAGCATCAAATGTGATAAATTAACATCTTAAATACTTAATACTTGCCTTGTGGTGACACAACAAACTCATATTAAATATTTAATACTCTATTAATTTTATCATGCTAGAAGGCTTAACGCTCGATATTCCAAATATCTTTGAACGCTAGACTTAATATAAAAAATCGAGGGGTTTGTTATTAATTTGTCTCATCTCTTTAAGCATGCACATACATATATATATATAAAATACGCTATTATATTAATGAACATGCCAAGCATGTTTGCATAATATATATATATATATAGTATAAGCATGCACATATATAGAATACTATATTCTACCCGGATTGATTATGGACTTTTATTCTAGTTTCGTTCACTAGAGCCACCAAGTGAACCAAAAGGTCAAACCCTAGGGGTGCAAGAAATAATATTTAAATATAACTATTACATTTAAACCCTGCTCCATTACAAACGGGTCTTCAAGCGCTTTTTTTTTCGATCTCTAATTTTTCAAAATTAATTCTAACTATTCCTATTACAAAACTATTTAAAATAAATAGAAACCTTGATCGCTAGCCAAGGGAAGTACATAGAGGGAGATAGAATTTACATTAAGAAAAATTAGAGAAGACGAGGTACGCAGTAATTCCATTTAATAAAACCCATACATTCACGCATCCAACTAAAATAAAATCCAATCACATCGTGGTCAATAGTCATAATCAATCCCATTTATTATCATACACATCACCATACGCATCAATAAATAACATTCATCTCATTAATAATAAACATTTAATATATATATTGATATCATTTAATGGGCAAATTTAGTTAAGATAAAATCTATTTTTGAATCAAAATAAACTCCTTTATTTTAATCCAAATTTAAATCAAAATAAAACTATTTTATTTTAATTTATCCAATTTTGAATAAAATAAACTATTTTATTTTAATCAAAAATTTTAATCAAAATAAACTCCTTTATTTTAATTAATTATGGAATCCAATTCCATTAATAAAAAAAATTTAATTAAAATAAACTCCTTTATTTTAATTAATTATGGAATCCAATTCCATGTAAAAAAAAAAAATCTTTAATTAAAAAATAAACTCTTTATTAAATTTTATTTTGAATAATATGAAATTCATTTAAAAAAATCTTTTATTTAAAGGAAAAACACTTGATTATTCTTTTCCTATTCACAAATAAACTCTTTTATTTTGAATAATATGAAATCTTATTTCATATCTAAATAAACTCCTTTATTTAAGGAAAATTATGATTTTCTTTTCCTATTCACAAATAAACTCTTTTATTTTTGAATAATATGAAATCTTATTTCATATCTAAATAAACTCCTTTATTTAAGGAAAGATTTAATCCAATTTCAACTCCAAATAAACTCTTATATTTGGAATCCAATTCCAACTCTATTAGTTAAGATCCAATTCCAATTTAATTTTAAAATTAAAATAAATTTAATTTTAAAATTAAAATAAACTTTTATTTTAAAATTAAAATAAACCTTTTATTTTAAAATTAAAATTTTTATTTTTTATATAATATAATATATATATATATATATATATATTAATTTTAAAATTAAAATAAACTTTTTTATTTTAATATTAAAATAAACTTTTATTTTAAAATAAAATAAATATTTTATTATATATATATATAAATATATATATATATATATATATATATATATATATATATATATATATATATATATATATATATATATATATATATATATATATATATATATATATATATATATATATATATATAATCAATCAATATGTTGGTTTTAAAAAATCACGGCAATTTTTTCAATTTTTTTTTTTTTTTTTTTTTTTTTTTTTTTAAGACTTTTTAACATTCTACCATAAGCACATAAATGAATATCTATATAATGCATACAGTGAATCATCTATGGCATTTCAACGAATTTAATTTTTGAATTACACGCGCTTAAAATTGCATGTCAAAAAAAATTAAAAAAGAATTTCAATTTACTTTTTTTTTTTTTTTTTTTTTTTTTTGTAACCGTATTTATTGATATTAAAAAAAAAAAAAAATTTCGGCAAAAATTTTTTTTTTTTTTTTTTTTTTTTTTTTAAATTTTATACAATAAAATTATGCCCAATTAAATTGTTCTAAACACATATCAATATACATATCAAATAAAAAACAATTAATAATTCGTGATAAAGGTTTCGCTCGATGCCACCGTTTAGTTTGTAATATTCATAACGCAATCAAATTGCAAAAAAGTGCTAAGCGTAGTAAAAATCGTAGTTTAAAAAATTTACAAACCATATAACCTTGATCATCCTTTACGCATAATTATTAATTAAACGAAAAGATAAAGAATAAAATCATACCTCAAGATCGAAGCTTCCTCGTGTACAAGTTCACCTCCAAATCCTTTTCGCTCAACTGAATCCACCGGTTTGGTTCCTTCCTTCGATCAACGTTAGCCACCCAAATGTTTTGGCCTCAGAGGTGATCCACCAAGGAAGAAGAAAAAATTCAAGAAGATGGGGTATTGGCTCAAACCCTAGTTTTTTTTTCTATCTCTATGTAAAAAGGGTATTCTCCCAACAATTGGAATTATTACGATATCAAAAAAGTCAACAACCCATACCCACCCATAATAAGACTCTCTTATTTATAGATGTGGGCAACCCACCTTAACAATTAAGGAATTGGGTTTTATTTAATTAATTAAATTCTTTTAATTAATTAAGCTCCCTAATCTTATTAGGATAATTAATTAAACTCCTTTAATTAATTTTCCTTCCTAATCCAATTAGAATAAATGAGAGTATTTATATTAAATTAATTCCTAAACTCTTTTAGAAATTAAAATAATAATAATTGTAATAATATTAATAAGACTCTCTTATTAATTTATATTTAATATTTCTAAAATATTAAATAATAATATTAAGCTATTTAATTTATTCTATCACCATAGATTAAATTAAATATACATAATATATTATTACGATTATGCCATTAACTTCTTAAATAATTATTCTTCCTTTTATGGTGTGACCCTTTAGGTTCTCCATATTAAACCTATTGTGAATAAATCAATTGTAACAATTTAATCTTATTTAAATAAATAAATTAAACAATTAATTTATTTTTAAATAATATTTATTCTACAACAATAGGATAAGTTCTCCCCAATGATCAACCACTTTCCAGATAATATAGATTTCAACATTAATCATTAAAGAACCTTTCGAGTAAATAGTTACCGTGATAATTCAATCCTTCCACCATACAATGTCCCAATTAAATATAAGACATGGAATTCATCACAAGTCTTATTTTATTTAATTATATGTATTTCGATCCTTAAACGCACAACTCCAAATAATGCAAATTAGAAACTCCTTTCTAATTTCATTTCGCCGCCAAGGACTACGGGTTGTCATTTATCGAATCACATAGACATTTCTTCTTTATTGAAGTGGTAGATTCTTTATCGATCATACATTATCTCCATGTATAACTTATTATACCCAAGCATACCCTTTGATATACCCTAAGGGTCTTAAGGAATAAGTCAAAGTATAACTCATCATACACAAGATACTATGATGATCTCAAGTCCAAGGATCACTCAGACTACTATCACTACAGAATTCCTATCGACAGCAAATAAAACTCCATTAGGTATTCCTTAATGAGCCAATGCTCAAGTTGAACTTATTCTCTAATAAGCACCTACATACTGCTTTTAGTGTTCCACACAAATGATCATGAGATCAATCATCCTCATCCAACGAGCAAGCAACGATGTACCAATCTATCCGGATTCACTAATCCCCAATTTAGTAATCCAACGATTGGGAACTATTTTAGTTTTAAGCTTTCTAAGAATTTAGATCTCATTAGAATGATCATCATCATTATTCTAAAAGCATTGCTTAAAACTACGGGTATATCACATATTATAAAACAAAGATCACGTAGATAATTAAAAGCCTTTAATAAATTAATACTTTTTATTAATAAATGAATAAGATTGTTACAAAGTATATGCTTTATCATCAAACATGATCCTTTTGCTCATTCTGAGCATCCCAAGACATCAAATATCTTCGTAACTGCTTAATCCATGCTTCCGCGTAGAAGTGGTTTCGCTCTCCTTAAACTCCGGTGGTCCCAACTCCTTGAATTGTTTAATGTGACCACCGAGAGTTTTCCGTGTTTCCACCCAACGCTTTTGGATAGATAGAGTCGCCTCTACCGATGTTGCATGAATTCTAAAACCTTTTAAACGCATCGTCATTCATCAATCGATCGTTGTTGTTGTTTACAAGAGGATTATCGCCATCCGTTGCACATTGTCCTCGATTATCGATCCGTGGAGAATCAACAGCCTCAAGTGCTCCATTGCTATTCTCAACATTCTCTGATGCCATTTTCAAACACCGCCACAAAATAAGGGTTAATTGACATGCAACATATTATCACTATACTCTCAATCGACCAATCAAATACCAAATAAACTTAGGTAGGTCATACTATAATAAGGAATTCCCTGCTCTCCCTCCTAGTTCTATTCTCACATCTTAGCCTGTGGATCATATCCCTAAGCCACCATGACGCCTCTAAAATTAGGTATCGCCACCCATCTTGGGTCGCCACTTACATGGTACATAAATTCAAATACAACTTACTAATATAACTGTGTGGTACAATAATACATATAAACCGTGAAGTTTGAATACAAATTTTGTCTACTAGATATTATACAAACTCAAAAGGAGTCCTCATTACAACTATTATCACACTATTTCACGTAATAGTGAGGACTACTAATGCTATCCTCTCGACCATTACTCCGCTCCCCGACTCGTCCCAAAGCCTATGTTCTCATTTTCAAGAGAACAAAGTGAAAGAAAGGGTGAGCTCAACTAGCCCAAGAAGAAATATTATGACTAAGATAATGCGTAATAAATTATCATTAGCCTTCAACAAAGTTGTTAAACCGATAAAATACAATAGACAACCAGCTTTAACTGCAATGAATAAGTAATCCATTAAAAGAGTCAAGTAGAGAATAAAGTCTACTATCTTTTAGGTTTTAAAAGGTTTTCATCAATTTTTATCGCTGAGACTCAGCTTAATAAATAAACCACCACATCTAATCATCCTCGCACTACTGGCCAAGGATTTTCATCAAATTATCAATGGTCACGACTATACCGAATCACCCCCGGTCATAATCATACCAAAAACTATCCATCATCGCATTACATGTGCCATCGAGGACTTTTTGTCACATCATTTATATCAAGTCATGATTATACCGAATGATCCTCGGTCATAATCATACTAAGTTCATCTACGCACGTAAGCCAAAGATAACATAATATAACATGAGGATGATGACAATGACATAATAATTCAATAAAACAAGTTCAAGAATTATTTAATCCATGAATTATTAACGCCCAAATTATCAACATGACATCGTTTTCAGAGAGTAAAATTCAAGAATGATCGTAAGAATATTTCCATGAAAAGATATCGATGAAACGCAAATATCAAGGATATTCTACTAATTTCATGGAGTATATAAGTCAAAGTTTTAACCAACTGGGTATAATAAAGAATGGAATAACAAAAGAAATCACCATGCATGCGGTATCTTTGATGTATAAAAGTTATTCCAATGTAATAATAATAACGGAACCCGTGTCGTGAAATTCACACCGGCTGTGATGTTCCAATGTAATAATAAAGATGGAACCGCATAAAACACATGATAGGATATTCCAATGTAATGATAAAGATGAAAAACCGTGTCATGTAAAACACATGCATGTGATGTTCCAAATGCGAATAATAAAACGGAACTGTGTCCTGTAAAACACATGCATGTGATGTTCCAATGTAATAATAATAAAGAATGTCACCATATATAGGTAAACGCATGACAGAAAGTTATTCCAATGTAATAATAAGCAATGGAATAACATAAGGATTTCACCAAGTATAGGGTATGCATGATACAAAAAGTTATGTATGTGGTATGCCACTTTTACAAAAGTTATTCCAATGTAATAATAATGAATGGAATAATGTAAGTTCTCTTCATGAATAAGAAAGAATAACACCCCTTACCACAACAAAAAGAACCGAATATATAAGTAAGTGAAAGAAGTAGTAATACTTCTTCTTCTTTCTATAACTTTTTCTCTATAGCTTCTCTCTATAATTTTCTCTGTAGTTTCAATGAATTCGTAAGAAAATAATGAAGGAACGAGCTTCTATTTATAGAAAATGGAATGCATAAGAATTAATCCATGAAACCATCCAGATTGATTTATTTTAACTGACTATCCATATTTAAAGAAAAATCTTTAAATAAAATATAATATATTCTATTTATATAAAACATTTTACTATGCAAACACTATGCAATACTATGCAAAACACTATGCAAAAACACTATGCAAAACACTATGCAACACTATGCATAATAAAATATAATATATTCTATTTATGTAATAACTTTAATAAAGTATTCTATTTTATATAAAGATATTTCGTTTTATTACGCTAATAATACTTAATAAAACAAAACGTCATTATCGCTATAATAATTCATATTATTAATCGACAATAATGGAATCAAACCGAAAGTGACTTCTCACATAAGCATCAATAATCAATACCGCAAGTGCTACTACGCAACCACCACACGACATCGCATTTTTTACTACCGAAAGTAGTTCAACAAGAACTACCAGAAAACTTCCGCCGTTATTTCAATAAAATATTTTTGTCGTTTTTTTCAATCCGACAATAATTTCGCTGTGGGGTCCACCAATGATCGAGTCGTTGATTTAATATTTCCTCGCTAAATCAAATATTCCCCACCAATCTAATATAATATAACCACTGTGATACTTTGCAAAATTTATAAATACTACCCACAACTATAATATTATCTCAAATTCACACCATAATATAAAAAATTATTTTGACAAAATTTAAATCTTTATCGATAAAACTGGGGTCTCACAAAGGTATATATGGACTTAGTAATTATGACGAGGATTGTTTTAAGATAATCATAACCGTAATTGAAAAGCAGGATTATCTTTCGGTAGTAGTGCATGGATAATTTTTGTGGTCGGATACTAATGAATACACGATTATCTTTGGTCGTAGGTATAGATAATTTGTGGTTGTGATACTAATGAATACACGATTATCTTCGTCAGTAGTATGGATAATTTGTGGTCGTGATACTAATGAATACACGATTATCTTCGCCAGTAGTGTATGGATAATTTGTGGTCGTGATACTAATGAATACACGATTATCTTCGGTAGTAGTGTATGGATAATTTATGGTCGGATACTAATGAATACACGATTATCTTTCGTAGTAGTGCATGGATAATTCGTGGTCGTGATACTAATGAATATCCTCGCCCGGTAGAAGTGCAGGATGATTCGATGATATGGATTAATTATCGAAATGAGTCTCAAAGAATGAAATATTAATTCATGGATGTGGTAAAAGTCATCTTTGTCAGTAGTGCATTGATAGACTTGGTATGATTATGACCAAGGATTATTTGGTATAATCATGATCAGAATGAAAACACGAATATCCTTGGCCAAGAAGCGTGGATAATTCGTGGTCGTGGATACTATTAAGTCTGCGCCTCAAAGATTATTATTTTCTGATTGTATATCTTTTAATTCAGTAGTGCAAAGATGAATTGTTAACGATATCTTTGGCGGATCATAAGATGAATTTAATATTTTAACGATAAACGTATTCAAGGTATCCTCACCTCTTTAACATACCAGTATACGACGTAAATTTTGAGGGCAAAATTCCAAGTAAGGGGAGACCGTGAGACCCCTGATTTTATAAATAAAGATTTAAATTTTTGAAATAATTTTTTGAATATTAAGGTGTGGATTTGAGATAATGTTATAGTTGGGGTAGTATTTGAAAATTTTGCAAAGTATGCAAGTTGTTATATAATATTCGATTGGTGGGAATATTCTTTTTTTGGGGAGTATTCAGACGACGACACAATCATGGTGGACCCACAATGTAAGAACTGTCGTAGTTAGAAAACGACAAAAATATTTTATGAAAATAACGGTGGAGGTTTTACCATTGATCATCATTGAACACCCGGTAGTAAAAGTAAGAACGAATAATGGCGTGGTTGCATAAGAAGCACACCAGTATTGATTATCGATGCTTACGTAAGAAGTCACTCAATTATACTACGACAAAGAATTTGCATCATATCTCTCATATTATCGATTCAATTATTGTCACAAGATCATGTGCATAATATGTTATTTTATTAAATCAATAATTGAGACGACAAAGTTATTCATATTATTAAATTGCAATATTTACAATGTCTAGTAAGTTCTGTCGAGGAGAGGTTTGGTCACCTAATTGCGGCATCAATAGGAGAAATCCTTATCGAAAGCCCCTCTTCCCAGGAACGACCGTTGTTAAATATTGTGAGTTATGATATTAATGATGGATAAGTTCGTGTTGATTAAAGATGAATTTGATAGTTCCATTGTGTTGAAATTATTTGTGTTAAACATTTATTTCGATGGTAATTGATGTCCGGAGGTTATATTGTTCAATCGGTATTATTAAGGCGGATTTTATTTTAATTACTATTCACGAGTTACTATTTATGGGTTACTATTCACCTAAATTACTATTCACTCTAGTATTGTTCACTCGAGTATTTGGGACACTTTTTGTGTTTGAAAGTTACTATTCATGAGTTACTATTCACGAGCTACTATTCATGTGCTAATTTTTCAAATTCATTGATGAAATTATAATAGTAAAATCAATAAGGATCGTTGATTTAAGATTTTAATAAGAACTTGTCCTTTGGTATTACCAAGAGTTACCCTTCACAAATAGTAGTTGTCTCTTCGATATTACCAAGAGTCATTTTGAACCTTCATTAAGACCAAGAGCCACTTTCGCTTTCTATAAATAGAAGCTCATTCTTCTTCATTTCTCACCAATTCACCAAAGCTTTAGAGCCATTATTATATAGAGAAGCTAGAGAGAAAAATATATAGAGAGAAAGAAGAAGAGAAGTCTCGCTTCCCTACTACTCCTATATCCAGCTTTTTTCAAAGGTAAGGGATATTATTTGTTGTACCTGTAAAGGGTGTTATTCTTCTTATTCATGAAGAGAACTTCGTTATTCCATTCTTTATTATTCTCGTTGGAATAACTGTATACGCTGAGATACCCTATACTTGGTGAAATCCTCTCGTTATTCCATTCTTTATTATTCGTTGAATAACTCAGATACGCCAGATACCCTATACATAATCAGATATCGTGGTTTACCCTATATTTGGTGACATTCTTCTATTATTCTCATTGGAACATCCTCATTCTGTGTTTTTTACACGGACCGGGTTAAAATCTTTTTATTATTATTCTATCGAACATCCTGTTTCAGGTGTTTTACAACTCGACCTGGTTGTCTTTTTATCATTCTATGGAATATCCTATCTCGTGTGTTTTACACCAGATCCGGTTCCGCCTTTTATTATTCTCAGATTTATTATTCTCGTTGGAATAAACTGCTCATGCTAAGTACCGCATTTACGGTGATTTCTTTTGTTATTTCATTCGCTATTATACTCAAATTGGTTAAAATTTTGACTTTATACTCCATGAATTTAGTAGAATATCCTTGATATTTGCGTTTCATCCAAAGATCTTTTCATGGAAATATTCTTCCGATCATTCTTGAATTTTACTCTACAAAACAAAGATCATGTTGACAATTTGGACGTTAATAATTCTCGGATAAATTAATTTTGAACTTGTTTTATTAAATTATTATGTCATTGTCATCATCCTCATGTTATATTATGTTATCTTCGCTTACACGCATAGATGAACTTAGTATGATTATGACGAGGATCATTCAAGATAATCACGGCTCGATATAAATGATGTGACAAAAAGTCCTCAATGGGCTTCAGAATGTTGATGGATAGTTTTTGGTATGTTTATGACCTGGGGTGATTCTAAGATAGTCATAACCATTGATAATTTGATGAAAATCCTTGACCGTGGGGTATGTGGATGATTAGATATTGTGGTTTATTCATTAAACCGAGTCTTAGTGATAAAAATTAATGAAAACCTTTTAAAACCTAAAAGATAGTAGATTTTATTTTCTACTTGACTTTTTTAATGGATTGATATTTCACCGCAGCTTAAACCGTTTTTCATTGTATTTTATCGCTTAACATTGTTCAAGACTATTGATAATTTATTCGCATTATCTTAGTTATAATATTTCATCGAGCTAGTTGAGCTCACCTTTCTTTCACCGTTTCTTCGTGAAATGAGAAATATAGGACTTAGCCTGGGAAAAGAGGGATGGTCCCAAAGATAAGATTAGTAGTCCTCACTATTCTTAAATAGTGTGACAATAAATGTAATGAGGACTCTTGAGTATGGATATTGTCTAAATGACAATATTCCTATTAGAACTCTCGGTTTATGTATTGTCGTATGTTATACCTATGTGATGTATAATTAAGTTTGTATTTGAATTTATGTACCATGTAAGTGGCGACACCCAAGATGGGTGACGATACCTAATTTTGGGGGCGCCACAAGAATATTCATGAACGCAATCAAATTGCAAAAAAATAAGCGGAAACGTGTAAAAATCGAGTTTAAAATTTTACAAACCATATACCCGGATCACCCTTTATGCACAATTATTAATTAAACGAAAAGATGAATAAGAAACATACCTTGAAGATCCGAAGTTTCCTCGTACAAGTTCACCTCCAACTTTTTTTCGCTCAACTTGAATCCACGGGTTTGGTTCCTTCCTTTGATCAACGTTAGCCACCCAAGTGTTTGGCCCTCAGAGGTGATCCACCAAGGAAGAAGAAGGATTCAAGAAGATGGGTGGTTGGCTAAACCCTAGTTTTTCTATCTCTATAGAAAAGGAGCGTCATTCTCCAACCATTGGAATTACGTATCATGTAGATATCGATATAAGACTCCTCTTATATAGATATCAAATAACCCTATTAAAATAAGGTATTATTTAATTAAACTCTTTTAATTAAATGGGCTCCCTAATCTTATTAGGGATAATTAATTAAACTCCTTTAATTAATTTTCCTCCTAATCTTATTAGGAATAAATGAGAGTATTTATATTAAATTAATTCCTAAACTCTTTTAGAAATTAAAATAATAATAATAATTGTAATAATATTAATAAGACTCTCTTATTAATTTATATTTAATATTTCTAAAATATTAAATAATAAATATTAAGCTATTTAATTTATTCAATCACCATAGATTAAATTAAATATACTTAACATATTATTACGATTATGCCATTAACTTCTTAAATAATTATTCTTCCTTTTATGGTGTGACCCTTTAGGTTCTCCATATTAAACCAAATGAATAAATCAATTAGAACAATTTAATCTTATTTAAATAAATAAATTAAACAATTAATTTATTTAAATAAATAATATTTATTCTACAATAGGGATAAGCCTCCCAAAGCGATCAACGACTTTCTAGATAATATATATTTCAACATTAATCATAAAAGAACCTTTGAGTAAATAGTTACTGCATAATTCAATCCTTCCACCATACAATGTCCCAATAAAATATAAGGCATGGAATTACCGTCAAGTCTTATTTTATTTAATTATACGTATTCGACTCTTAAATGCACAACACTAAATAATGCAAATTAGAAACTCCTTTCTAATTTCATTTTGCCTTTCGCCAAGGACTATGGTGTGAGACCCCAGATTTTATCAATAAAGATTTAAATTTTGTCGAAATAATTTTTAATATTATGGTGTGAATTTGAGATAATATATTATTGTGGGTAGTATTTATAAATTTTGCAAAGTATGCAAGTGGTTATATTATATTCGATTGGTGGGGAATATTCGGTTTAGCAGGAATATTCGTGATAACTATGTTCAATCATTGGTGGACCCCATTAATGTAATTATTGTCGGATCGAGAAAACGGCATAAAAATATTTTATTGAAATAACGGCGGAAGTTTTACCGTAGTTCTTCGTTGAACTACTCTTCAGTAGTAAAAGTACAAAGAATACGTGTGGGTGACAAGTAATACACCAGATTGATTATCGATGCTTATGTGAGAAGTCACTCGGTTTGATTCCATTATCATCGATTAATAATATGAATTATTATAGCGATAATAACGCTTTTGTTTTATTCGTATTATTAACGTAATAAAATGTAAACATCTTTTATATAAAATAGAATACTTTATTAAAGTTATTCTATAAATAGAATATATTATATTTTATTATGCATAGTGTTGCATAGTATTTTGCATAGTGTTTTCAGATAGTAAAATGTTTTTATATAAATAATATATATTTTATTTAAAAGATTTTTCTTTAAATATGGATAGTCGATTAAAGTAAATCAACTGGACCGCTCATGGATTAATTCTTACGCATTTCATTTTCCTATAAATAGAAGCTCATTCCTTCATTATTTTCTTATTTAATTCAATGAAACTCTGTAGAGAAATTGTAGAGAGGTTTAGAGAGAAAATCTATAGAGAAAAAGAAGAGTATTCAGTACTTCACTACTTTGATATTCAGGTTCTTTTACTAGAAGGGTGTTATTCTTTCTTCTTCGAAGAGAACTTCACATTATTCCATTCACTATTATTACATTGAATAAACTCGTAAAAGTGGCATACCCTATACATAACTCAGACACGCTGGCATACCCTATACTTGGTGAAATCCTTATGTTATTCCATTGCTTATTATTCATTGGAATAACTTCAGATACGCTGATTTACCCCTATACTTGGTGACATTCTTCTATTATTACATTGGAACATCCCGTGCATGTGTTTTACACCGGACTGGGTTCCGCTTTATTATTATTCGCTGGAATATCCATTCGTGTGTTTTACACCGGACCGTTTAAAATCTTTATCATTTCATTGAATATCCTATCTCGTGTGTTTTACACCGGATCCGTTCCATCTTTATTATTCTGTTGAACATCCTGTCGATGTGAATTTCACGACGACCGGTTCCGTTATTATTATTTTGTTGGAATAACTGCTGTCACGCGCAATACCGCATGCGTGGTGATTTCTTTTGTTATTCCATTCTTTATTATACCCAAATTGGTTAAAACTTTGACTTTATACTCCATGAAATTAGTAGAATATCCTCGATATTTTGCGTTTCATCCAAAGATCTTTCATGGAAATATTCTTCCGATCATTCTTGAATTTTACTCACTAAAAGCGAGATCATGTTGACAATTTGGACGTTAATAATTCATGGATTAAATAATTCTTGAACTTGTTTTATTGAATTACTATGTCATTGTCATCATCCTCATGTTATATTATGTTATCTTTGACTTACGTGCATAGATGAACTTAGTATGATTATGACCGAGGATCATTCGGTATAATCATGACTTGATATAAACGATGTGACAAAAGTCCTCAAATGGCTGTAATGCGTTGATGGATAGTTTTGGTATGATTATGACCTGGGTGATTCGGATAGTCACTTAACCATTGATAATTTGATGAAAATCCTTGACCGTGGTACGAGGGATGATTAGATGTGGTGGTTTATTTATTGTCGAGTCTCAAAGAATAAAATTGATGAAAACCTTTTAAAACCTAAAAGATAGTAGATTTTATTCTCTACTTGACTTTTTTAATGGATTGCTTATTCAGCTGCAGATTAAACCTGGTTGTCTATTGTATTTTATCGCTTTAACATTGTTGAAGGCTAATGATAATTTATTCGCATTATCTTAGTCATAATATTTCATCTTGGGCTAGTTGAGCTCACCCTTTCTTTCACCGTTTCTCTTGTGAAATGAGAAATATATTGGACGACTAGTGGGGAACGTAAGTAATGGTCCGAGGATAGCATTAGTAGTCCTCACTATTTCGTGAAATAGTGTGATAATAGTTGTAATGAGGACTCCTTTTGAGTTTGTATAATATCTAGTAGACAATATTTGTATTCAAACTCACGATTTATGTCGTATTGCATACCTACGCTTATATTAGTAAGTTGTATTTGAATTTATGTACCATGTAAGTGGCGACCCAAGATGGGTGATGTATACCTAATTTTGGGGGCGCCACAATTGGTATCGAGCTTAAGGATATGATCCTGGCTAAGATGTGAGACAAGAACTAGGAGGGGAGAGACGGGAATTCCTTCGCTAAAGTATGACCTACCTAAGTTTATGTGGTATTTATTTGGTCACGTCAGAGTATAGGGATAATATGTGATATGTTATTTAACCCATGTTTGGTGGCGGCGATTTGAAAATGACATTTGAAAATATTGAGATAAGCAATGAAGCACATGAGACCGTTGAGTCATACCAACCAAAAAGGTAACGACCAACAACACGATAATAATAATCATCTCGGTGGCAACGGCTATCGTAACAATGATAACCATCGGGGAAATTATCATGCTAAGAATGGTAACCACTTCGGTGGTAATCATGGCAAAGATAATAGAAGTGGAAATTTCAAGAAGAGAAGGTCATTTAGCTCGATTTTGTCGTATAGTGAAGTCAAGTCCACGGGATAAGTGGCACATTAGGGTCATCCCCGCATAAACCAAAGCCAGTAGTTTAAGAGAGCGTTTTTTTTCTCGTGACGAGGAACCGAATAAGATTATCACGGGTAAGTAATCATAAGCTCTTGCGAAGTCTATACCGTGTTAGATACCGGTTCTACCCACTCTTTTATTTCACTAGTTGCGTTCAACGCTTAAATTTGACTCAGGAGAATTTAGACTTTGACTTATGGTTGAAACTTCGTTAGTAGGAGCCTTCATATCGCTTACTATTTTTAAATCTTGTTTGATTCAAATAAACACTTTCACGTTACCGTCGATCTTATCTTTTTGAAAATACTTGCCTTTGATGTGATTTTAGGAATCAATTGGTTAACTACTCATCATGCTTTTTCGTAAGGTTGTTAGCTTTTATATTCATAACCAACCTGTTATACGAATTCAAAGTAACCAAACCCTAAAGTTAATCACTGTTATATCAAGCCATAAGTAAAGAGCCCGATCCTTTCGTTGTTGACTTCCTTGTGTGGAATGAACCGAAGCCAGGCTTTCTGTAGACGACATCGTGAATGAAGATGGCAAGTTTATAGGTATCATTGTGAGGTGCTATCTAGGTTAAGGGATAGAAGTCACAGTTGGTATTAATGTGACGTCTTATCCAAGTCTTGGACGAGAGTAATAGCTTTTGAATGATATTTCTATCATTAATAAATTTCTTGGCGTATTCTTGAAGACTTCTAGCCTACCCTAGAACGTGAAATTGAATTTTGTATTGACCCCAGTACAAAACCCATTTCTTAAACCCTCAAATATTTCTTCAACTAAAATGAAGCAGCTTTACGTGTTTTATGATGAAAGTCATAATAAAAGCATAGAAATGATGAAAATCATGGGTATATGAAGTATTAGTAAGTTTTAAGATGAGTTATGTTGGTTAGTATGTGAAAACATGAAAGTTTCTTAGAAATCACAAAGAGTTGAAAATCGATTTTGGTGAAAATGTAACATGAAATTCAATTGACCATATCTCCTATTATATTTTGAATTTTTGAGTATGGTCAAGTCCTAGAGTTAGATCTATGAGTTACCTAACTAATCCAAGTGGAATTACTGGAAAAGGTGTTGTAGATTTTTGTGTGGACTGATTTTAGGAAGGAGGCCAAAGCTGTAAATTTCAAAAATGCTATCGCCCAGAAACTTTAAGGGACTGTTTCGGCCACTTAAATTATGAGACAAATTCTGGCCTTTTGGGACATGAAGGTATATGGTATAAAGTACCTCCTGTCCTGAAAAAATGAGCTCATTTTGACTTAAAATGAGCAAGTTATGACTATTTCAATATTTAGGTTTTTCCGATTTAAAAACGCTATAACCGAGTTCTATAACTCCGATGACCATGAAATTTAAACTAGAAGCTCAAGTTAACATGTGTAAGATTCTGCCAAGATTTGGGAATTTTGGAGTTATCCTTGAGGTAGCTAATTTCTTAAGGAATTAATTGAAATTGATTTTTGAAAAATAGTAAATGAATTTTAAAAATTCGAGAAAAATATATTTTCATTATGGGACTATATTATGCTAAATCCCAGAAAAGAAATATTTTTGGGACTGATTTGGTATTTTCATGAAAATAGTTTAATTCTGAACATATGAGTTAAATATGTTATGTGAAGTAACAAATTTGAAAATAGGATTTTATGGCTAGAGAATCCTATATGTAGTATATGCATATTTTTTGATGAGGATTTGATAATTGGTGATGATATCTTATGAGTATGGCATTTTGAATGATTAAATGCATTATATGGTAAAAGCGTAAACAATTGAGATAAATTGTTTATAAATTTAAAAAGTGATTAAAAATATTGTTATAATATTAATGATATTAGATTATGAGATTATTAAGTGATTGATAACATGGGGATATTCTTGAATCCTGGATAAATTATATTATAAATGTTTAATATTTATCCTTTATCTCATTTGATTGATTCTTTATATCATTATCCTCATGCTTATATTATGTTGAAAGTCATCTGTGGCCTGTAATGCATAGATGGACTTGGTATGATTATGACCAGGGATTGTTCGGTATAATCATAACCGTAATTGAAAATACAATTATCTTTGGCCGTAGTGCATGGATAATTTGTGGTCGTGATACTAATGAATACACGATTATCTTTGGTAGTAGTATGGATAATTTGTGGTCGTGATACTAATGAATACACGATTATCTTTCGTCAGAGTGCATGGATAATTTGTGGTCGGATACTAATGAATACACGATTATCTTTGGCCGTAGTGCATGGATAATTTGTGGTCGTGATACTAATGAATACACGATTATCTTCGCCGTAAGGTGCATGGATAATTTGTGGTCGTGGATACTAATGAATACACGATTATCTTTCGGTCGTGTAGTGCATGGATAATTTGTGGTCGTGATACTAATGAATACACGATTATCTTCGCCGTAGTGCATGGATAATTTATGGTCGTGATACTAATGAATACACGATTATCTTTGGTAGTAGTGCATGGATAATTTGTGGTCGTGATACTTAATGAATACACGATTATCTTCGGTAGTAGTGCATGGATAATTGTGGTCGGATACTAATGAATACACGATTATCTTTGGCCGTAGTGCATGGATAATTTGTGGTCGTGATATTAATGAATACACGATTATCTTTCGCCGTAGTGCATGGATAATTCGTGGTCGTGGATATCTTAATGAATATCCTCTTTCGTAGTGCAAGGATGATTCGATGATATGGATTAATTATTGAAATGAGTCTCAAAGAATGAAATATTAATTCATGGATGTGGTAAAAGTCATCTTTGGTCAGTAGTGCATTGATAGACTTGGTATGATTATGACCACGGATTATTCGGTATAATCATGATCAGTAATTGAAAACACGAATATCCTTAGCCAAGAAGTGCATGAATAATTCATGGTTGTGATACTATTGTCGAGTCTCAAGATTATTGGTTTCTGATTGTATATCTTTGGCTCAGAAGTGCAAAGATGAATTGTTAATGAATATCTTTGGCCGGATTGCAAAAATGAATTTAATGTTTTCAACGATAAAGGTATTCAAGGTATCCTCACCTCTTTATCATACCAGGTACGTACCCTAATTTCGAGGGTGAAATTCCATAAGGAGGGGAGATTGTGAGACCCCAGATTTTATCAATAAAGATTTAAATTTTGTCGAAATAATTTTTAATATTATGGTGTGAATTTGAGAGAATATTATAGTTGTGGGTAGTATTTATAAATTTTGCAAAGTATGCAAGTGGTTATATTATATTCGATTGGTGGGGAATATTAGGTTTAGCAGGGAATATTCGCATGCAACTACCAATCATTGGTGGACCCCATAATGTAATTATTGTTTGATTGAGAAAACGACAAAAATATTTTATTGAAATAACGGCGGAAGTTTTACCGTGGTTTCTTTGTTGAACTACTCGGTAGTAAAAGTACAAGAATACGTGTGGTTGCATAGAAGACACACGGTATTGATTATTGATGCTTATGTGAGAAGTCACCTTTCGGTTTGATTCCATTATTGTCGATTAATAATATGAATTATTATAAGCGATAATGACGTTTTGTTTTATTCAGTATTATTAACGTAATAAAAGCGAAACATCTTTTATATAAAATAGAATACTTTATTAAAGTTATTCTATAAATGAATATATTATATTTTATTATGCATAGTGTTGTATAAGTATTTTGCATAGTGTTTGCATAGTAAAATGTTTTTATATAAATAGAATATATTATATTTTATTTAAAAGATTTTTCTTTAAATATGGACCGTCAGATTAAAGTAAATCAATCTGGACTGTTCATGGATTAATTTTACGCATTCCATTTTCCTATAAATAGAAGCTCATTCCTTCATTATTTTCTTACGAATTCATGAAACTCTAGAGAGAAATTGTGAGAGAGAAGCTATAGAGAAAATCTATATAGAGAAAGAAGAAGAGTATTCTGTACTTCACTACTTTGATATTAGGTTCTTTTTACGGTAGGGTGTTATTCTTTCTTCTTGAAGAGAACTTCTGTTATTCCATTCACTATTATTCTGTTGGAATAACCTGTAAAAGTGGCATACCCTATACATAACCTGTATACGCGGCATACCCTATACTTGGTGAAATCCTTATGTTATTCCATTGCTTATTATTCTATTGGAATAACCTGTATACGCGGTTTACCCTATACTTGGTGACATTCTTCTATTATTCTGTTGGAACATCCTGTCTGTGTGTTTTACACCGGACTGGTTAAAATCTTTATTATTATTCATTGGAATATCCATGCATGTGTTTTACACAGGACCGGTTAAAATCTTTATCATTCTCGTTGGAATATCCTATCTCGTGTGTTTTACACCGGATCCGGGTTCCATCTTTATTATTCTGTTGGAACATCCTCGGTGTGAATTTCACCCGACCTGGTTCGTTATTATTATTTTGTTGGAATAAACTCGTCTATCGCGCAAGCACCGCATGCATGGTGATTTCTTTTGTTATTCCATTCTTTATTATACCCGGTTGGTTAAAACTTTGACTTCTATACTCCATGAAATTAGTAGAATATCCTTGATATTTGCGTTTCATCCAAAGATCTTTCATGGAAATATTCTTCCGATCATTCTTGAATTTTACTCACTAAACAAAGATCATGTTGACAATTTGGACGTTAATAATTCATGGATTAAATAATTCTTGAACTTGTTTTATTGAATTACTATGTCATTGTATCATCATCCTCATGTTATATTATGTTATCTTTGACTTTACGCATAGATGAACTTAGTATGATTATGACTGAGGATCATTCGGTATAATCATGACTTGATATAAACGATGTGACAAAAGTCCCTCGGTGGCTCTGTAATGCAAATGATGGATAGTTTTTGGTATGATTATGACCGGGGTGATTCTAGGTATAGTCATGACCATTGATAATTTGATGAAAATCCTTGACCGTGGTATGCGAGGATGATTAGATGTGGTGGTTTATTTATTGTCGAGTCTCAAAGAATAAAAATTGATGAAAACCTTTTAAAACCTAAAAGATAGTAGACTTTATTCTCTACTGACTTTTTTAATGGATCGCTTATTCACTGCAGCTAAAGCTGGTTGTCTATTGTATTTTATCGGTTTAACATTGTTGAAGGCTAATGATAATTTATTCTGCATTATCTTAGTCATAATATTTCTTCTTTGGGCTAGTTGAGCTCACCACTTTCTTTCACTTTTTTCTCTGTGAAATGAGAACATACCGGGACAGTCTGGGGAGCGAAGTAATGGTCCAGAGGATAGCATTAGTAGTCCTCACTATTCGTGAAATAGTGTGATAATAGTTGTAATGAGGACTCCTTTTGAGTTTGTATAATATCTAGTAGACAATATTTGTATTCAAACTCACGCTTTATGTCAGATTGTATACCGCTACGCTTATATTAGTAAGTTGTATTTGAATTTATGTACCATGTAAGTGGCGACCCAAGATGGGTGATGTATACCTAATTTTGGGGGCGTCACAATTGGGTTGTCATTTATCGAATCACATAGGACATTTCTCTTCTTTTATTAGAAGTGGTAGATTCTTTATTGATCATATATTATCTCCATGTACAACTTGTTATACCCAAGCATACCCTTTGATATACCCTAAGGGTCTTCAGGAATAAGTCAAAGTATAACTCATCATACACAAGATACTATGATGATCTCAAGTCCAAGGATTACTTGTACTACTATCACTACTGGAATTCCTATTGACAGGCAAGTAAAACTCCATTAGGTATTCCTTAGCGAGCCACGTTCAGTGAAATTATTCTCCAATAAGCACCTACATACTTGCTTTAGTGTCTCCACACAAATGATTATGAGATCAATCATCCTCATCCAATGAGCAAGCAACGTATGTACCAATCTATCTGGATTCACTAATCCCAATTTGGTAATCCAACGATTGGGAACTATTTTAGTTTTAAGCTTTCTAAGAATTTAGATCTCATTAGAATGATCATCGTCATTATTCTAAAAGCATTGCTTAAAACTATGGGTTTATCACATATTATAAAACAGCATCATGTAGATAATTAAAAGCCTTTAATAAATTAATACTTTTTATTAATAAATGAATAAGATTGTTACAAAGTATATGCTTTATCATCAAACATGATTGGCTTGTATGTATACTACTTTCAATATCTGTTTAAACTCAGTTAGGAGAAACCTTCGTTACCTCCATTATTTATAAATCTTGTTCAAATCAACATTTTTACGTTACGTGTTGATCTTGTCTCTTTGAAAACACTTGCCTTTGATGCGATTTTAGGAATCGATTGGTTAACTACTCATCATGCTTTTCGTAAGGTTGTTAGCTTTTATATTCCTAACCAACCTGTTATGCGAATTCAAGAAACCAAACCACTAAAGTCAATCATTGTCATATCAAGCCATAAATAAAGAGCCCTGATCCTTTCGTTGTTGACTTTCTTGTGTGGAATGCACCGAAGCCAGACTTTCTGTAGGCGACGTCATGAATGACGATGACAAGTTGATAGGTATCATTGTGAGGTGCTATCTAGGTTAAGGGATAGAAGTCACAGTTGGTATCAATGTGACGTACTATCCAAGTCTTGGATGATAGTAATGATTTTGAATGATATTTCTATCATTAATAAATCTCTTGACGTATTCTCAAGACTTCTTAGCCTACCCCAGAGAGCATGAAATAGAATTTTGTATTGATTCCGAGACAAAACCCATTTCTTAAACCCTCAAATTATTTCTTCAACTAAAACGAACGTAATACGCGCCAAAGACGTTGACTCGAAAGTGTTGAAGATTATGATCGCATTATTCAATATCATCGTGGAAGAAAGCGAACGTGGTGGTGGCGGCGTGTTGAGTAGAAGATCGATGCGTTCTATAAGTGCGATGTTGTTAACACAAAGACTCATTTCAGTATAACTTACAAATGATGAAGATAGAGTTAAAGACTACAGGGACCCACGTGAAGATAACAAATATACGAGTAAAATCGACTTTAATCGATAAAGTTAAAGACGCCGAAGCTATATACACGAATCGATGAATGTGAAGAAGAAGGTTCAAGAGGCGTTATTCTAGAAGCAAGAGTTCTTTGAAGAGAGGAAATCTCAACCCTCGATTTAATTGGCCCATTTTAAATCCTCGATTGAGTAGGAACCGCATGGCTTATAGACTCGTTTTACCACCAAGTATGTCGGCGTGCTCATAACGCGTTTTTAACGTATCAATGTTACGTAAATATGTGGATGACCCGAACCACATTATTAATTTAGAATCGGACGAGATAGCGGATGATTTAACGTATGAGATCTCGTGTTAAAATCTTGGATAAGAAGAATCGTATCCAACACTCAAGAGGTTATACCTCAAGAGTTAGAATCAAATAAAGTCAAGGTATCCTCACCGCTCAAAGATACAGTACATACATAAATTTCGAGGTCAAAATTCCATAAGGAGGGAGATTGTGAAACCCCATTTTATGAATAAAGAATTAATTTTCTCGAAATAATTTTTTATATTATGGTGTGAATTTGAGATAATGTTATAGTTGTAGGTAATATTTATAAATTTTGCAAAGTATGCAAGTTGTCATATTATATTCGATTGGCCTGAGAATATTCGTTTTAAGCAGAAATATTAGATGACGACAATCATCATTGGTGGACCCCACAAATGTAATTATTATCGGATCGAGAAAGCGACAAAATATTTTATTGAAAATAACAAATGGAAGTTTTACCGTTGATACTGTTGAACTACTCGGTAGTAAAATTACACTAATACGCGTTGTTGTATAGTAGCACACGGTATTGATTATTGATATTTATGTGAGAAGTCACTAGGGGTGAGCATGGTGCGGTTTGGTGCGGTTTGAAATAAAGCGCACTAAACCGCTTAGTGCTTGATTTGAAAAATTTAAAACCGCTTTTCAAACCGCTTATGATTAGTGCGGTATGGTTTTAAAAGTGTAAAGTGATCGGTTTTAATTGGTGCGGTTTCGGTTCCAAAACCAATTGAAACAAAAAAAAAGTCTAAGCCTTCAATAAAATTTAATATAAAACTTATATCGAACAATTAACTTAGTGACAAAGTCGGCAATGAGAATTATATCAAGCATGCTTTAAAACTAAAACATACGCTATATAAAACAACGGTGACCATATATTCGATAACAAACAAGATTGTTTATCTAGTTCCCCAAAAATTAAAAGTATATACTGGAGATAGAATGAAATTCTATCTCATATATTGCAGGGAGGACTTATAGAATATAATCCTAACTATACATAATTTGAAAAATAATCTATTAGACTATTACTATTATATCATTGACATTAACCAATGCATCAAATGCTCAAAGCCATCAACTATAAGCCCCTCCAATAACGCATCAAACAAATTCAAAATTCCAAAACCCAATTGCTTAATTTTTGACTATATAACAACCTCTAACATCTTCTTTCAATTGGTGAAAAAATGATAATGCAAGACTGGGGTTTTCTCTGAGCGTGTTCAAGTGAAAAGTAACTTTAAAATTTACTAGAGATAATAAATACATACACACACATGGTGCGGTTTCGGTTTTATGTGTAAAGGGTTTTACTAAGAACCAAATAGGAACATTAAATTGGTTATTCAATTCCACCTAAAACCGCCACATACTGCCGGAACAGATTGAGTGCGATTTTAATTGGTGCGGTTGATGCGGTTTAAAGTGTGATTTTGGTTTTAATTTGGTTACTTGCTCATACAAAGTCACTCGGTTTTGTTCGATTATTCTTGCTACAATAGTTCTTTGCGATATTATCTCACATTATTTGATTCAATTATTGTTGATTTAGAAATTTTATTTTATTCACGTAATAAAATAAAAACATCTTTTTATATAAAGCAGAATAATTTATTAAAGTTATTCTATAAATAGAATATATTATATTTTATTATGATAGTGTTTTGTATAGTAAAATCTTTTTATATAAAATAGAATACTTTATTAAAGTTATTCTATAAATAGAATATATTATATTTTATTATGCATAGTGTTTGTATAGTGCTCAAGATAGTGTTTGCATAATAAAAATCTTTTTTATATAAATAAAATATATTATATTTTATTTAAAAGATTTTCTTTAAATATGGATGAAATGATTAAAGTAAATCAAACTGGACCATTCATGGTTTAATTACTATGCATTCCATTTTCCTATAAATAAGCTCATTCCTTTATTATTTTCTTACGAATTCTTTGAATTGTAGAGAGAAACTATAGAGATAGAAGAAAAGTTTTCGCTACTTCACTACTCTTATATCAAGTATTATTTTACGGTAAGGGATATTATTCTTTTGTATTCAAGAAGAGAACTTCATTATTCCATTTCTTTATTGTTCGTTGGAATAACTCAGATACGCTGGCTACCCTATACTTGGTGACATTCTTCTATTATTTTGTCTTTATTATTCTCATTTGAATATCACGTTCATCTTATCTCTATGGGACTGGTTCCATTTTATTATTTAGTCTTTAGTATTCTCGGAATATCCTCGCTCATGCATCTTTATACTGCGGACTGGTTCCATCATTTATTATTCGTTGGAACATCCCGCTTTGTGAATTTCACTGACTGGTTTCGTTATTATTATTCTGTTGAATAACTGGTCATGCTAAGTACCGCATGCATGGTGATATCTTTTGTTATTCATTTGGTATTATACTCGATTGATTAAAATTTTGACTTATACTCCATGAAATTAGTGAAATATCCTTGATATTTGCACTTCATCCGATATCTTTCCATGGAAATATTCTTACGAGCATTCTTGAATTTTACTCTACAAAGCAAAAGATCATGTTGACAATTTGGACTTTATTGGTTCATGGATAAATTAATTCTTGAACTTGTTTTATTGAATTCTTATATCATTGTCATCATCCTCATGTTTATATTATGTTAAAAGTCATACGTGGGCGTAGTGTATAGATGGACTTGGTATGATTATGACCAGGAATTATGCGGTGTAATCATGGCCGTAATGTTACAAATGATGTGAAAATTAAAATTCCTCATCGGCGTAATGCATTGTTGGATGAGTTTTGGTATGATTATGGCTATGGATTCTCTTGCCAAGGATCAAAGATGAATTATTTTATGGCATGATCGGGGACAGTTGATGAAAAACACGATTATCTTTGGTCGTAGTCATGGATAATTCGTGGTCGTGATATCTAAAGAATATCCTTGGCCCGTAGTGCGGGGATGATTTAATGATTTGGATTATTTATTGAGCTGAGTCTCAGCGATAAAAGTGATGAAAAACTTTTAAATCATAAAAGATAGTAGATTTTATTTTCTACTTGACTCTTTTAATGGATTGCTTTTATTCATTGCTAGATTAAACTTGATGTCTATTATATTTTATCAGTTTAACATTGTTGGAGACTAATGATAATTTATTACGCATTATCTTAGTCATAATATTTCTTCTTGGGCTAGTTGAGCTCACCCTTTCTTCCTTTCAACTTTTCTTGTGAAATGAGAATATAAGCGGATTTAGCCTGGGAGCGGAGTGATGGTCCAGAGGATAGCATTAGTAGTCCTCACTATTCTGTGAAATAGTGTGATAATAATTGTAATGAGGACTCCTTTTGAGTTTGTATAATCTCTAGTAGACAATAATTGTATTCAAATTCACAGTTATGTTTTGTCTTATTGTACATGACAGTTGTATTAGTAAGTTGTATTTGAATTTATGTACCATGTATCTGACGACCCAAGATGGTTGATGTATACCTAATTTTTGGGGCGTCACAAGACTGATCTAGACTTAGCTTGTAGGCCTAATTAGACCACAACTCAACGACCAAAGTCTGACCTGACAAACCTATTTTAATGGCCTGGCCTGTTGTGCATATCTATGTGTTCATGTTATATGGCCCAATTGCCTTCAAATAATATTGACATTAAGGTCTATAGTTAATGGTCAATTATTGATAGGCCAAATTTTGTGGCCCGTTATGGTACCAAGTTGTTGATTAGCCCATTATTTATATGGGTCCTTTACACTAATATACAACAATTAGAAAGTATTTACAAAAATAAAACATACACAACATAATTACAAAAATAAAACATACACAATATTACGTTGCTAAAATTAGGGATCATTATCTCCCTACAATTAAGGATCATTATCATTATCTCCCTATACATCAGTTATCAACTTTCATAATTCCAACTAACCGCACCTAAATTCAAGCAACTGAACAAAACATGCAACTTTGATATCGGAAAAAGCAGATCAACGAGCGTATCTACCGGAGAAGGCGAAATCTCTTGTCATGATTTAAACTCGAGATGGGGAGAAGAACATAAAAGATCGACAGCAACTTCAAGATCTGTAACTAGAAACTTACTGCACTGATTGTTGATCATACTGCACTGATTGTTGATTCGTTACAAATCACCATGACTGAGGTATTTGAGTTTCCAATTTATATGCATAGTGTTACCTCGTGTTTACTACGTATTCATCTATTGGTTACCTTTCTCAAATTTTTTCGCTCTTTAAATGGTCACAAAGTCAGAATAATGAATGTTTTGAATGCAAACTGCATTTGAAAATATGTTTTATATTGCAGTTACTAAGTACATATAAATTAGTTCTTTATTTATTATTGATTTCGTTACTGTATAATGTTTATTTGCTTGCTTTATAATTTTGAAAATTTATTTTACTGATGTTTTTTATATTAATGATTACTTATTAAATACATTGGTTACCTTCTTACACTGTTGGTTACTATCTAATCTGGATTTGGTTAGTATATAATGTTGACTTGGTTACTGTGTAAAATTGTAATGGTTACTGCATAATATTACCCCAGTTCATGTTCTGGTTACTAACATTATGTAGTTTGGTTACCGTTTAACATTGAGTTGGTTACTTTATAGACCATAAGCTAACAGTAACCAAAAACATACTAAAAGGTTATTTCATCTGATATACCGGTCGGTGGACTATCGCTTATAATCTGAAATTTGATTGACAATGTTGTTGTGTATTATACAGTTGAATGATTGACAATGCAAAATGCATTTAAAAATATGTTTTATATTCTGGTTACTAAATACATATAAATTGGTTACTGTTTTTTTATTGATTTGGTTGATGTATAATGTTTATTTGCTTGTTTTATAATTTTAAAGTTTATTCTACTTGTGTTTTTTATATTAATGATTACTTATTAAATACATTGGTTACCTAGCTTCTTGCAACTGTTGGTTATTGTTTAATCTGGATTGGTTAGTATATAATGCTGACTTGGTTACTTTGTAAAATTACAATGGTTACTGCATAATATTACCTCGATTTCGTATTTCGTTACTAACATTATGTAGTTTAGTTCTTGTCAACATTGAGTTGGTTACTTCACGGATTATAAGCTAACAAAGAAACCAAAAACATACTAAAAGGTCAAGTTCTTGTCTAATATGTATTTAGATCTTTGTAAGGTGTTTATTTAGTTCTTGTATAATGTTATTGATTTTATAATTGTTTCTTTTAATCGATTATATATATTGGTTGTTGTATACTGTTTAATTGGTTATTGTATAATGTTTATTTGGTTGCTGAATAATATTAATGTACACGTGTACTGATGTTTTTTACAGTTATGGAAAGATTTGATCCAGTGACAATTTGGTAATTTCATTCAAGTTTGGAGTGTCGGATTTTGCTCGTGAACTGCATGTTTTTTTGGTCAAATTCCATCATTTAGGCCTTCAAAATTGCATGTAAAAAATTTGGTTTATGTTCAGTTACTAAGATTATGTAGTTTAGTTCTTATCTAATATTGATTTGGTTACTTTACAATGTTTATTCAGGTTGTCGAACAATGGAGATGATTAGGTTGTGCTTTATTTATTTGAACATAACACAAAAGTGTGTAAATATATAATTGTTTCTTCGTTAGTAACCATTAACCACATGGTTGGTAACATTTTTGATGTGTGTCTGAAACAAAATTGTTATTGATTAATATTTTGATTTTTGATTCCATCATGAGTTGTCAATATAAAGTAAACATATACATTAAACAATTGGTAACTGGTCTGAAACATTTTTATGTAAATTTGGTTACCCATTTAAAATAAAATAGTTACCTCTATATTCATATTTAGTTACCAACTGAACCACCAACTGGACCATTTCCAAATAACTTTTATAACTATATAATTTAAAAGTATCCATGAGCTAGATAAATGAGAACCCTCACATGTACATTAAGCACTTGATAACTGTTCTAATATAAATTTTTAATTATTTGGTTACTAACAACCACTAAAATGGTTACCCTTATATGCTGGTTTGGATACCAACTGCACCTCTCGGACTATTTTTATTTTAATATAAAATCTATAAGTGACCATCATATATATAAATGAGAACTCTTAATTGGAGTTTCTTATTCTATCATGATGAAAGGGTATAAATAAAACATATACATTTAACATTTTATAATGATTCCGATACAAATTTATAATTATCTGGTTACTAACAAAAACAAAAATGGTTACTATATATGTAGGTTTGGATACCAACTTAACATTTCAACTGAAATAATTGATGGATATTGTTCTGAACCAATTTTATGTAAATTTGGTTACTCACAAAAAATAAAATGGTTACCTCTATATGCAGATTTAAATACCAACTGTACAATTTCCAGATAATTTTTATGAGTATGTAATTTATAAGAATACATCAACTAGATAAATAAGACACTCTCACATGTACATTTAACACTTAATGTTTGTCCTGATACAACCTTGTAACTATCTGGTTACTAATAACAGTAACCATAATGTAACATAATAAAACAGTAACCACATAATTATATGATAGTAATCGGGACAACTTTTAATGGTAACCAAAACAGAAACATCATGTAATGAAACCCAATTTAGGAAATCCATGTATACTAAACAATTACATATTAACCAGGATAAAAAATAAAAGTAACCAAAATCTCACATTGAGGGCACAATAATAGTAGCCAAATCATAAGATAACAATAACCAAAATATAATAAAGAAGTAACCAAATAGTTATATGAAAGTAACCATAACATGTTTTAATAATGATAACCAAAACAGAAACAACCTGTATATCCAACCCAGTTTAGGCAACACATATATACTCTCACATGTACATTTAACACTTGAATTATGTCCTGATACAAACTTGTAACTATCTGGTTACTACCAATAAATACAATGGTTACCATTCTATGCATGTTTGGTTACCAACTGCACTTTTCAAATAATGTATCAGACACAACTTAGAAGTAGTAAATACGGACCAACAAATAATGTCAAATCACTGGTAATATAATCAAATATGTAATCTCATTTACAAAAGTTCCAATAAACATTACAGACTCACCCGAACTAACAAATAATGTCAAATGGTTATGGATATTCAACAAAAACCAAAGTATGAAACACAATTCAAAAGGACAGTACAACAACAACCAGAACTAATCAAAATCTGGTACAAATCTTCGTGAAAATTCTCTGAAGTTGTGAAAAAGCCAACTGCGGAGGCGCATCTCGTCTGGAAGGAAATCTCTAGTTCTTTTGAGAGGATTAACGTCAATTTTCTGTCGAAGTTGAGAGACAGTGGTGTTGCGGCGGTAGCGGAGAAGGAAGACGATGATTGGCTTCGAGATGAGAGAGAAGTAGTAAAGGCGGGGAGAGAGAGAAGTAGTTTGGGCGGAGAGATACTGAACGAGAAGGGGAGTCTTTCAGGAATATGGAAACTAATTGTTGTATAGATGGCGGTTATCACGCATTTCAAAAAAAACACCCTTTTGCCATATCAACCCATTAATATTAATCCCTTAAATTAAGGACTCCTAATTATATTAGTATTGTAAATATATATGATGAAGTGTCATATTTTTGTAATTATTTTATGAATGCATGATTTTTGTAATTACTTTTATAAATGTACTATACTATGTAATTGTTCCTATTTATATATGAAAACGAAGGTTTTAAAGTTTTAATGACTCACTTATTCAACGATTGCAGTTGTAACAATTAATTACACTATTTTTAGGCATATGTTCAGGTAGTAGTAGCTTCCAAGTGTTGAATATCTAATTAACAAAACACAATTGATTTTGAATTTTTTGCTCACCCTAATAAACGATCAGAACAGTCCAAAATTTAAAATAAATTTCGCTGTCCATTATATCCGTCCATTATATCTTCTTTAACTTCAAAGAATAAAAAATTGCTCTCTCTCACTCCCAGATCCTCCTCCTGAGCTCGTCCTCTGCCTCCTTCCGAGCTCGCCCTCTGACTTCTCCATTCTCGAACGTCGGCATTAAAATATATATTATGCTTGTACTAAATAAACAATATTTGAAATAAATGTTATATAGACAAAGAAGATTAACAAGTAATTAAATTTAAAATAACATAATATATTGATCGAATCGACTAGGGTTAAAAAGTTTATTTTAGGGTGTCTTAAAAATCTAATATTACATATTTAAATACAGGGTATATAAATTTTATTTGATTTGGTAACCATTTTATAATAATAATGAAATAAATAGATTTAGATTATTGAAAATATATTTAATTTACATGATCAACCCTAAAATTGAAGATTTTTTTAATTTTATTTTGCACGCTCTTTTGATATGTATCGTTAAATTTCTTATAGATAATTTATTTTTAAGAATAATTATTTATATTACATCTTCTTGCATCAATTCCTGTTATTACTATCTTCCTCTCATAAAACAGTTTTATTAGTATTAAATTATAAATTATAGAAAATTATTTTATTTCATGTTTTTTTATAAATTTATTAAATATATGATAATAATAATAATTATTAAGATTGTAATTATAAATTTAACTATATTGTGAAATAAAAAAAATGGCTCATAAAATGAGGGACTATTATTTTGGTCATTTCGGCAAAACTGAGATAATAATAATCGTTGCCACTTACCACAGATTAAAGAGAAGAGACTATAGACAGATACAGCCATATATATATATACACACATACATAGAGCTTCTCTTTCGGGTTTGATGAAATTACAGTTCTTGGGGTCTCTAAATAAAGTTTATTGAGATAGTGAAGTTGATTGCTATTCCATTTTTCCAGCTCCAAAGAAAATCTATCTTCGGGAGAAAAGAAGAAGAAAAAAGATGGCGAATTATTACGTGAAGGCGACGCCGCCGACGGATCTGAATAAGAACACGGAGTGGTTCACTTATCCAGGTGTTTGGACCACCTACATCTTAATCCTGTTCTTCGCCTGGCTCGTTGTTCTCTCCGTCTTAAATTGTTCTCCTGGAATGGCTTGGACCATCGTTCATCTCTCCCACTTCCTGGTATTTTTATATCGATTTATTGATCATTTTGGTGTGTTTCCTTTATGGGTTAGATGAATTTTAATTTTGTTGTTAATTAGTGGGTTGGCATCATTAATTTGTTTGATGTTTTGGATTGTATGCTGTTGCTGGTTACTGTTGGATCTTGGTGGTTATGATAGGGGTTTCCTCAATTGGTCTTAGGAGCTTGAGTTTAGGGTTTTAAAGCTTGGTTCAAACTAGATGTAATTCCAAGGATGTAAATTTGTGTTAGTTTGGGAGCTGAAGGAATTGCTTTGCCTGATGATGGGAGAAGCACCCAATAATAGTCTCTTTAGTGAACTTGATCTCTCTTGAACTATAGGAATGAGAATTCAGGTAGGAGCTTCTAAAGTATTTGGATGATCTCCGAGGAAAAAGTATACTGCATACTTATAAGATTTAAAATCGAAGTTCCGAACTTTCTCACATCTAGTGGTAATTCTTTTGTAATGATATGATTCCTTTATTGCTACTGCTATAAGAACAAGAAGGTAATTATTTTGTTAAAAATATTGACATCATTTTGGGATAAATTGCTTTGAATTGACATATTCTAAATTTCTAATAATGTATTTGAACTTTCATCGGCTGCATCCTTTTTTACCTCATCATAAAACTAATAATTACTTTCCTTTTGTTTTCATTCAAATGGTGTTGACTCATTGCTTTAGTTTAAGTCTTTGATTATGGGTGATACTGAGAATCTTTAGTATGATAGTATTTTACATATTGTAACCAGAATTATTTTAAGCTAAAGATTAATTAGTATAAATACTGTTTTTCTTGACCAAATAACTGCTACTTATAGATTGTAAGGACTTTGCTACCCTTTCGCATTCTAAGCAGCTGGAATTTGAACTTATAACCAGGATGAACTTAGCTGAAGTGGAACATTATTTGTCTCCATTCTTTCAGTTTGTAATGTGTGCCCCTGATTCTAAGGTGCAATGAAGCACATTTATAGAATATAATTTTGTAATGTTTTCGCATCCTCAATATATTTATATGTTGCATTGTCAACTGTATTAGTAATCCAAAAATATGCTTTTATCACGGCTCATAATTCTTGCCCCACACACACAGTAATTACTTAACATTGTTCTGGATAGACTTGTGTTTTCACTGGTGGCATTTCTTCTAGTACACCCTGGGTTTATTAGGATTTAGGCCTTCTTCTATTATCCACAAGGATTAATGTCTACTGCTTTCGTATATACCCTAGTTTTGATTACTTAAGCCTTATACCATTAAAAAGATTCCAAATTCATTTTCGACCTTCCCTAATACTGAATTTTCAAGTTTTATTTAATTTCCTCAACCGTAGCTAGTTTTTTTTGTGGAAGTTGTTGGATTTTCTTTTTGTGTAATTAATATTGACTTTTTGACTGAGTCAATTTTATTAATTTCAGCAGTAGATTGGTTTGATTTATGCATTTATATAGAAAAATTGAGGAGTCTGTTTTTCTGTTTAGATCACTTATCATTTCTTCCACTGGAAGAAAGGAACTCCATTTGCTGACGACCAGGGGATCTATAATGGGCTTACTTGGTGGGAGCAGATTGACAATGGACAACAACTCACCCGTAACAGAAAGTTTTTGACTGTTGTACCTGTTGTTCTGTAAGATACTCTGCTCATCAGTCATTTAGTATGTCTACTTTAACATTATCATTTCTTGTCAAGTGTTTTCTGTGTTGTAAAATTGTATAGATAACCATGCAACCATGTGAATATACCATTCATCGAGAAGATAGTGGATCTGGTAGGCTTTCACATGTAATACACTAGAAGAGTTTGCAAGAAATGAATCTCCTACTCCTCTACCACAACCCAAACCCCAAATATATATATATATATATATATATATATATATATATATATATATATATATAAAACATTACTAAATTTTATGCAACTACATAAGGATGAGTGGCTAATATGTTTTGTTTGAATTTTAAGCAACTATGGCGAGTATAGGGTTACGTCTACATACACTTCCTTATGAGAGCAACCTCAACTAAACCAGTTCCTTGTTGGAGATGAGTGGATAAGCAACAAAAGCAAGTACTGCTGGGTATGAGACTTGCCTTCACATTAATGTCTCTGAGAAAAGATATTCTATTCTACTACCATACTCTTCTCCTCTCCCTCTCCCTCTCCCTCTCCCTCTCCCTCTCCCTCCTCCTAGGGAGCAGGACACTCCTAAAAAGTTCATGTATCCAAAATTCCAAATACATTTTCAGATAGTGACTGCTTCACATATACACTGTAAAATAATATAAATCCCCAGGCGTAGTTGTCAAAGGTGAGCCAAGGCTCATGTAGATTAGGCACACAACAGCAAGGCGCAGCTAGGCGAGCAACCTGACTTTATTAAGTAATTAAAAAATCCAAAAAAAAAAAACAATTAACTAATCCCAAAACAAAATTAGAAAACCAAAATTTTAAAAGAGTTCTCTTTTGTTGTTGTGGGGACTTCACGAGTCTCTGTCTACCTCTTCGATCGTGACAAAAAGAGTTCTCCTTCTTCGTTGTTTTGGGGAGACATATTTTTTAATTGAACTGGAATTTATTTATCCTCTTACTTTTGGTTCATTTAATGATTATCTATTTTAAAGGGATTTTTTCTTGATTTAGATTTTTAGTTTATATGCTTTTAGTTGATGAGTTCCTTGTAAATTGTTTGAGCATGTTGGTAGTTGATGTGGCTATTAATATCATACTAAAAGAAATTGTTACTTTTTATTTTTGACACCTAAAATGTTGAACGAAGTTTTGAAGGTCTTGAATTATATAATTTACTGCATTTCATACATTGTCTGCCTTGTTTTAAAAAGGCACGTGCTTCACACCTAGGCTACATGGGGCATTTGCGCTAGGTGTGCCTTGCGCCTTAACGACCCAGGTATTTAATAAAATATCCAATTAGACCATTTTTCACCCAATTGAAAAATCTAAAAATAAAATAATTAAAAAAATAAAGGGTTGATGTGTTCTTCACACGCAGTTCTCAAAAAGAGTTTAAAACAAAGAATAAAGATGCACAACATGCTAGGTCTGAGTAATCATTAAGAGTGTTAAGGTTATATGTGAGTTGACATATTCTCACATTGGTGTATTAGTGTGATGTTGAAGGCCTAACATACAAAGTTAAGCCTAACACCAGTCAGTTTATGCTTTTGGATCAGTTGGTTGGGTTCTACAGGTGTATTGAGTCCGTCAGTGGTCTCCCGCACTCCCCAACAAAGAGTGTGCCAACATACTAGGTTTGGGAAGTCATGTTGACATATTGAAGGGTTGTCCTTGCATGTTGAAGTACGAGCTAATTTTAAATTTATGAAAACCGGTGTTAAACTCATGTCATGGATGTCTCTGAGGTGTCAAACTTCTTGATGTCAACACTCGGTAGAGAATGAAAGGTATCATTCTTAGAAGTGGTGGGTTTTTTTGATAGCCTAGCTAAGCGTTGCTAATTATGTTTGGCATCCAATATACTACAAATTATGTTGGTTGGACCGATGGAAATTGTTTTTCTTTGATGGCTATTTCTTAACATTGTCCAAATCAGGTCAGTTTTTAGCAGAAGATTCTAATCTAGGTCTGACTGGGTTTCCCGCTTTGGATTATCTGCAAGCATGAAACTGAATGTATTTTCAGTGAAATAGTAGCCATGCACTTCAACCAAAAGCTGCTTTCCGAACAGAGACTAGTGAACTATGTCATCACTAAAATTATTTGATCTATTTTTTCTGGAGAACAATACATGCACAAAATATTCTTTCTTTCATGATGGAGAAATGCTTTTTTTGACAATATTCTTTCTTTTGTATGAAACTTTAACCGATGGATGATGACCAATCAATTTCAACTTGTTTCATGTACAGATACTTGATAGCTTCACACACGACAGACTATCAACACCCAATGTTGTTCTTGAATACTCTTGCGGTGATTGTACTTGTTATCGCCAAGTTCCCAAATATGCACAAGGTCCGTATCTTCGGGATTAATGGAGATCAGTGAGATGGCTTTATGAATTTGTTAGCATGACTTGTGCAAAAAAAAAGAAGGTTAAATCATTGTATAGTAGTCAGAAATGAAAAAGATTTTGGATATGTAATGTTCTATGGCTTCTTTTCTCAAGCTCTCTTACCCCTGGATATTGAAGGAATAAAAGTCAAGTTTATTTTTGTATAGCAGAAAATTCACGTATCCAGATGGTTACTTTAGAATTCAATGTCAAAACGATGTCAATATATGTGGGGGGCCAGAACAGGTTACTGTTTGGCACCATTTTATTTGGATTATGAGTTGAAATTATCTTCCAAGCCAAATTGTTGTTATTGTTGCAGGACAACTATTTTGGGTTAATAGGATAGGAGGGAAGCCTGTATCTTAGCCTTGCAATTGCTACTAAACAAAAAACTGCTCTGTGTTTCTTCTAAAGCAACTAAGATGCCATAACTTAACCAAATTTTTTTAAAAAAAATTGTATGGCAAAGTCATACGATACTAATTGAAAATTTAAATTATGATAGAAAATAAAACAAGTTTTTTGTCAGTAAGAGGGGAATGTGGGAGAAAAAATACGATCCACTATATGAAAGAAGCAGAAAGTTTTTGTACTAAAGGATGAAGAAGCTTTTTAAGTTTGCAAGTACATGCATGAAGTAAGAGGTTCTTTTGTTCAGTTAGCTTGCGGATGACACGAGCTTTCTCTCTCCCCAAAGAACCTTGGGCATATATATATATATATATATTGCAATATTAACCTTTGTGCTATTTAAGTTTGCAAGTACATTTGTGCTAAATTATTATAGAATAATAGAACAATTGATTATTCAACTAAAATATTCTATAAACTTAGATACTAACAGAATTCTTTAACTATAACCACTCATATAAAAATACCCTAGCATTAGCATGCCGCTTTTAGTCTATGTAGTGTACAACGTTAACGTACCCATGAATTGAAACAAAGTGTGTTCCAAGTAACATTGGTTAAGCCTCTCCCTCTCAACGCACGTTTATGATCTCTCATGTATATATATATATATATATATATATATATATATATATATATATGGTAGTGAGTGAGTTAGCTTTTGCTGCTAATGGATAATACCAACTCATGTAATGGATAATGTAATTGCTAACTCATGTATATGTATACGACTTTGTAATTAGTAGTACTGGATACAAGTGTACGTTTGAGAAATTAACCTTCTATTCTAATTTCCAAACTAATAGTTCTTACTATGGTGACAAGCTGACAGACAGGTAATTCTGTAATTGAAAAGAAAAAAACTGTAATTCTGTAATAGACAGGTAATTTTGTGATACACGTGTATTGAAAGAACTGGCCGGTAGCTAGCTAGAAAAATTGGGATTGATCATACAAATGTGTTATTTTTAGTTGACGAGTTGATGTGTTAGTAAATACTTATATAGATATGAATTTGATGGTGTTGTGAGCTGAGCCACTGTACTATTTTCACCATTGTTGGAGCTGCATGCCACGGACAATTGGAAAACTAGCAGTCGGGCAATTGTTGGCGTGAGCATTTGAAAAACTAGCAGTTGGTGTGGACGAGACAACGATTTGGTGGTGGATCTGCGGGCGATTGCGGCCTGTTCAAGTGGTGCGGGCTGTCGGTCCCATATTGCATGCGGTTAGTTTGAATGAGGTATTATTCTGGCAGTTAGTTTGAATATATATATTTTTTGCAGTTAGTTTGAATATATATAATCTACTCACCACTGAAAAAATGACGTGGTTGGTTGTAATTGATTATTATTATTACAAAATTTATCACGTATTATGATGAATTATCAATTAATTACACCACCTTAATTGTTATATTATTTTATAAATTATTTTTTATAAAATTCTTTAATCACCATAACAGTGGCAGTGAAACTAGAAACTAGAAACTTGAAACCGTCTGCACAACTTCTCATGGTTCATGTTTGTGTGAGCCCCCTCCTTATAATATGCCAATTGCCAACTCATGTTACAACCTACTCAAGTGCAAACACTTGCATGGTGAAAAACGTTTCGATGCGGAACAACCTTCTTTCATTTTCTTTTAAATTGACTTTTTAAGACAAAATATAAAAATTATGAAATATAATTAATATTTCATCTAATTTATCAAATTAGATATAAAAATTATATACTCCCTACTACTCTTCTAAAATTCATTTTAGAAAGATAAAAGAGAAACAAATTGCTAGTATTTAATGTAGGACAATATAAAAAATCAAGTTATTAATACTTTCTTGAAATCTATAAGCTCTCATATAAAAATAAATAAATTTTACTATCTAAACACACACACACACACACACACACACACATATATATATATATATATATATATATATATATATATATATAAAGGATTGAAGGACTATATATATATACACTACAAGAAAATGGCCATCTGCGATTGATCGATATCAATGATCGCACTATCTCGGTCGCCGATAATAGTAATAATGATCGATATCTGCGATCGATAAGGATTCTCGTCGCTAGTATATATCTCATCGATGACGTGTCGCCGACGGTCACTCGAGAAGAATTTTCCTCCAAAATTTGGTGTGAAACTTTGGCGCAAGAACTAATCGATATCAAATGATCGCATGCGATTACGCTAATATGTCCACATCATTAAAAACTAGCGACATCGCGATGCGATCGCCGATGGCTATGATTCGATTCTTATAACCCGAATCGATTGTGTTCTTCGATCAATATAGAAAAGAAAGAAAAGAGGAATATGACGGGGAGAAGAGGGAGTAAGGGGGAAGAGAAGAGGAGGAGATCGCCACCATTGCCGACCAACCGCCGACCATTATCGACCACCACTGCCAAGGCCACATTGCACCATTGCCGCACCACCACTGCACCACCACCGGTAACCCCCAATTAATCCCTAAATTAAACTGTCTGTTATTGCTGATTGAATGGCAAGAGTCTATGAGGTTGATGCAGTAACTGCAAATAAAAATGATTGGATTTGAAACCCCTAATTGATAGTTTGTGTGAGCTTAATGTTTCATTATAAGGTTTCTAAATTACTAGTCTTTCTTGAAATTGATGTTTCGGTGTAATATTACCATATTTAAAAATCATTGCTTGTGGGTGGAAATAATTGCATACTAGTTACTGATTAAATTGAAAGATGAACAGAAGTTATACTTTCTCTGTCTGAAAATTGGACTTCAATTTCTCCTTTTTGATGTCCAAAAATGAGGCTACTGTTAAAATTAATGTGCTTCATTCATCATTGTTTGATTATGATGTTGACAATTGGTTATGTTAATGTTGAAAACATTAACTTTCTAAATATTTGACTTTTGATGGTGGATTATCATTTTGAGGCAAAGAGAGAGTATAAATTTATTAAGGCATAAGATGAATTCAACTCCTTCTCCTTAAAGGAACTATGTTCGTCGGGTGCAATGGAATTTGAAGTGACAAAAGGGTTGGATTGAATAACAAAAAAGAAAACAATGAAGAGAAAATACTTGTTGACAAAAGGGCCACTTTTCTTTGGCAAAACACTCTTCATGGTTGATTACTTGTATTGCAAGTGCATTGACCACTATTATGCAACTTCTACTATATTTCTTGCAATTGTAGGAGATCAGATATATTGAAAAAACCATAAAAATTGTAGTTAGTATCAATAAAGATCTCACCATTCCACAAAAGGAGTTGCGTTTGTTAAATATTTTTGTTTAAAGAAATCTCCTTTCTTTTAATAATAGTACTATACAATGATATATATATATATATCTTATGTATTTATATACATTGAATAATTCAAGATTTAATATAAACATAAATTTAAAAAATTGTTGTTGATATTCTTTCAAATTGGGACAATTTTTGGGCTTCTTATTGTTTTTACTAATATTGGATTCTCCTAAATTGTGCCTTGAATTATAGTTGTGCACATTACTTTTTTGTGTGTTGGGATTATATTTTCTTTGAAATTGGTCAAGTATGCATGCCCTCGTGCATGTGGATAATCCATATTATAGGGAGACTCGCTTTAATTTTTTCATATATAAGTCAAATGGCCATATAACTTGAACATGAGTATAACATAAAACATAACTAGAATTAAGTTTATCCATAATTCAATCAAGAAGTAGGTTCAAAGAAGTTTTTCCATAATTCACAAATGAGAAGATAAAGAAAATGACACATTATTAATATGTATGCTATAAGTATGACTTAGCTTAGAATAGAAAAGAAAATGAAAAGTACAAACACAAACACAAGCACTCTTTTCAATCACACTATTAATGAGTTGTTTCTAAAATATCCATACTTGTCTAAATCTTCATATATAAGTCAAATGGCCATATATGCATTCGTGTATATGTGATGGCAATGAGTATATGATGATGTTTTTGTTGTGTTGAGATATGGACCCTCAAATCATATATAGGAATGCTTAAAGACCATATGTGTTCTATTGTAGATCGTTGGGGATTTGTGTGACTAGTGTTTTTAGATAGTGAGGAGTACATACATTGCCTATAGATAACATGTAAAAATGGTTCCCTAAGTTAGTTAAGGTCTACATGGTGTGTTGTTGCAAAATTCTTGCTTAAAAATTATTGAAAATAAGCTTTATAGAACAATGAACACTAAAATAGTGAATCACCATACCGGACCCCATACACAAGTTTCAATAGTCATAATAGGACATAAGAAAGCTACACAAACTAAAGGAACCAAGCCCAAGCCATTTTGAGCATGAGACTTGTTAAAAATCACATTTTAAAGCCAAACATGGACCTGCTTTTGGACAATTCATAGTACCGACCTTAAAGGACTATTATGAGAAGATACAAAGTTGCTCATACATGTTAGTAATGATTCCCAAACATGGTCATTAATAAAGCCAACAAGAAAACCAATTTAAGCTCTCTTTTCAAGCCTAAAGTGAGCTTTGATAAGTCAAAATGAGTTAGATGATTAAATAAAGTTTGGTGATGCTAAAAGTAACCTTAAGTAACTTAAATATACTGAGCCTAGACTATCCTAAAGTGGCCTAGACTATCCTATCCTATTGTCCTTTTGTTTACATACAATTACATGTCCCGATGTTCTCTATATCCCCACATGTTTATGTACCTTTCATTTATAACTTATACTAACATCCTAAATTTTTTATTTATAGATGTCTTCTCAACCCAGCAAAGATTTAAAGCGCTTGGGTTGGGTTTGGCCCTAATCATGTGTCAAGGCTCCTGGCTAATCCGGATGATCGCATTCTTATACAGATCGAATCCCTCCTCCGAGATAACACGTAAGTTAAACATCGTATATATATATATATATATATATATATATATATATATATATATATAAGGGTTTTAATATAAATTATCAGATATTGTAGTGATTTTCAAGATAGTAAAATTGTGAAGTGCATTTCACAATTATCTTATGTGAATCGCCTACGCCGGTGATTACATGGGCGAAAACACACCTCTCGCCCATAAGGATGCTGATTGAAATTTGAATTTCGGTATATTTTTTATCACTCGATAGATAATACATAGTTAATCAAATAATATTGCTTAGTAATATAATGCTTTTAATATTATTATTGTTATTTTATTTGCGTAAACGATATAGATGGGACGACTTACGACAGCATCGATTATTCAGACACTATTCGCGAGAAGTGCTGCATTTAACTAAAGATAATTTGAACAAGGAACGACAAAAAGCCCTCGCACAATCTTTGAGATTGACCATCCGGGGACGTGGTGAGCAAGATATATGCGTGAAGATAGCCCTTGGTGGCGCATGACCCATATGGGTGCGAGATGTGTGACCAGTGGAAAGTCGAGAGTCGGGTCAAGAGAGCGCGAAGATCGCCGCCTTAATCGAGCAGATCCTCGTGTGTATCGACGGCGAGAAAAGGCAAAAGCGCGTGTCGGGCAAAGAGATATCACACCGTAAACACATTGCGCCTGTGGTACGTATGTTATGTTTCTGATCATCTTTTGTAGCTAAAATATCATATGTTTACATAATAATATGAGGAAATGAACTATAGGAGTCTCGGTCTCAAGGTCAACCTATCAATTGGTTGGATGTGTATGTGGCCACCGCGATGGTCTCTACCAAGTCGTTCGAGATAATGTAATAAGTTCACTTTATCCTAATATGTTGTTTATAAATTGTAACGACCTTCTTTAGTATTTTTTTATTTATTTTTAACTATTTAATTGTTCATCTTCCGACAGACACTTATAAGAGCTTAATGAACGAAGCCGCTATCTCCGAAGGCACCCCGCGTCGTCGATTGATCAAGAATTATGGGAGAGGCGCCCATCGTGAAGAAAAATTATGTCAAAGGCCAAGGACAAAGACGACGCCTCACCATCATGCTGCACAGCAGCTCTCGCCACCCAATCTACACAAATATCAAAGTTATCCACCCTATCATACTCCTGCTAAATCAGGTGAGAGAGCGATCCGTCAGATCGTGATCTTCTTCAGATATCTTGGCGGGCATCTGCAGTCTCTCGAGTCGATGAGTCAAGTGAGGAGGCGGCAATGGCGGCTGGCAGCAGAGGAGAGCAAAGAAAGACAACAACAAGAGAGCAGTATATATATATCGTTTATTGTTTAGCTACATTGTCTTATATGTTTATAGTCTCGAGTCAATGTCTTACTTATATGTAACATATATGTTTTATTACTTTGATAGTTCTGAGGATCCTAATTTGATGATCCATGAAGAGCGCCTAGACTTATTTTTTTAGATTTTTAAAGCCTTGTACTCTTTTAAATTCATTCTTTGGACAATTGTATTAGTTTATATGGATGTTTACGATATCGATTATATTGTGTTGGATGAATGTTTTGTATTGTATTGGATGAATGTTTATTCATGGATGAATGTTTTGTATTGTATTGGATGGATGTTAATATGGATGCTTGTATATATATATATATATATATATATATATATATATATATATATATATACGTGTTGGGATTGAAAAGCAGTACAAAAGCGAGTTTATTTTGGGAAATCAATAAAATAGGCAAAAAAAAAAAAAAAAAGGATCAGCGACCGCATGCGGTCGCTATAAATGTATCAGCGACCGCTTGAATCTAGCGACCGCTGCGGTCGCTATTATCGGTCGCTGACACGTGTGACACGTCACGCATGACAAATGACTCAGCATAAGTCATAATAGCGACGATTGCGATTAGCTACTTGCGGTCGCTAATTAGTCGATTCATTATTGTTGGTCATTGATGTCCTTCTAGCGACGGATTATCTGCGACTTCGTATCGTGACAATGGATCGGACGGTCATAGATAGATACCATCAATGACCGTATGCGATTCGACGATGTCTGATCATTGATAAGCTTTTATGTTGTAGTGATATTGGTTGAAGTACACACAAGTTAAGGATAAATTTATTAGTTAATTGAAATCTCAACTTCAAAACATGAAATCCGAAACTAATTTCCTTATATATTTGCGAGTTTGTGTAACTTTCATTTTGGGTCAGATAAAGGATAGGTGTAGTCGTAGCTAGAGGATCATAAGGACCAAGTGGATATTTATAACTAAAAACAGATTAGGTGAGCTTTTAGTTGAGGCAGGTAGACTGCTGTTTTTAATGGGCAATTTGCTTGATGACTTGGTATATGTAAAGAATGTTCATTTACTCGTCCAAATATTTGCATTATATATACCTCAATAGTCAATATTAATTGATCGATCGAGTCAAATACCGACCATATGCAAAAACTATCTAAATTATCCAACACAAATGGGGTTTGTTTAGTTCTACCTGCGTCTTAATTGTAGCGATAATGTTTAGTGTGTTTTGAGGTTCAAAAGTACTATAATAGTTTTGGAACGTTGAGTTTAGATCCTAAGCGATTCAAATTAAACGCAACGTTTGTGAGTTAAATAAGCTACATTTAAAATATATTGCTTAATTGTAAACGATGCATTTGGTGCGTTTAGAAATTTCAAACCGACTTCAAACACGGAAAGAGGAAAAATCACTACATATAAGATTTACAGATCATGTAAATACAAATATAGCTGGCCTTCTCCTTTAGCTTTTCTTCACTTTATATAGTGCTTTCATGGTTGGGAGAATCTCACTGTTAGTGCTATATATAGATCAGCCAAGATTCTCTTGCCACCTTTTAATTTAATGTAAAGCTGAAAAGTTCTGTGGTTAATTACTTGGCTCGATATCTTAATAAAAAAGTATATATCCCCTTATCCCTACGTACGTAATGAGGGATTTAAACCAAACGAACATTTGTAGAAACCTTTACATATATATAGTCTCTAGCTAGCTGTCCTCAACCAAAATTGAATTAATTAAATTAATTATTGAATAAACTCAAACAAACACTACTTGCTTAATTAGTTACATATAAACTTTTCATGGTGCAAGCGTGTAAAAGCGCATTGTTATCTAATACTCATAACTTCTGCGGTGTACGTATGCATATGCAAATACATGGAGTGGTGCTTCAAGAATCAAGGTGCATGAGGTAAGAAAATTTATAAACAATGAACTCAAATTTTGTATTGTGATCAAACAAACCGAACTTAAACCGGAAGAGATTTCTATTTCAGACAGTTAAAATTAGGCAGTCCATTTAGTTGGTCCTATAGAAATGAGTTGGACACATTTGTCTAGTTAACATGCAAAGACTTGAAAGTGTATATAATAATTGTACGTATAACAAAAATTATCCAAAATTAATTCAACTCTTTAGTTACTATACAAATGCAACTTATTACTATAGACTGTCCAAATGAACATCTCAATTTAAACTGTTTGGAATTGGTATCCCCTTGGGTACGTAGTAGGGGAGGGAGAGAGATGGGAAGAAATAAAGTAAGCAACACGGCCTAGCTCTTTAGTATCATAATTTACTCTTACGTCTTTAATAATTACCATGATCCCCCACCTGACATTCCATTCCAAAAGAAAGTTGGATTCCCATGTCCCTTATTTTGCTCCGCTTCATTTGTGCTTGGAATTTGCTTTGACATTGCTCCAAAAGGAAAAACTAGCCTTGATCCAGCTGCTGCACCATTATTTTCTTGATTAATATTCCCATGAAGACCTTTCTCATCATACCTAGCTGATCCAAGCCCATCAACAGAAAACCCTACCACTGGCTTGAATTCTTGAAATGGAAACCCTGATGTGTACATCATATTCGGATCAGCAGGCATCGGTGTTGGAATATGAAAAGAATTATTCAAACCCCTCGAAGCATTAATCCCAGTACTCTTAATCAGCTCCATAGCAGATAATGAAGTTGAAGTAGAAGAACAAGAAGAAGAAGAAAAAGAAGAGTTCAAGTTGAGTTGAATATTATTGTTGTTGATGTTGTTGTTTTCGATCTTGGGTACCTGAAGAAACTGAGGGACACCATGATATTCTTGTACTGCGGCTGCCGAGAATGCTAGGTTAAGATCTTGGTTTTCATGGGGCTTCATATAATTAGGGTTTTGAGATGATTTCTTGATGTTCTTTCTTGATCCTCCTCCAACAGGAACATTTCTGAGAGAACCTCCTGCAGTCCAATACCTTCTACAAGTCTTGCAGAAGTATCTTGGTTGAGTGAGACTGTAATTGTTGTAGTAACAAAACTTGGTGTTGGTTGAATGACATCTTGGACAATTCAAGATTTCATCTTTTTGTGATGGTCTCACTTTTCTCTCTCCAGCATGATGAGGCCTGTTGGAGCTTGCACTCGGAGGAGCTATCTGATCCTGAAATTAGTTAATTAATTAATTAACAAAATAAAAAACCCAATTAAGAGAGCTATATAGCTAGGGAAATTATATAAGTTCATAATTAAGAACTAGATAGAATCATCCATAAATATATAACTTGATCTTGGATCTATAATTATATGATAAGAGTAAACTAGAAGACAAACAAAAGAAAGAAGAAAAAAAAGCAAAAAAGAAGAAAAATAAATTTACAATGAATACCTTTTGCCATCCCTTTATCGGTTATCACATAACCAAAAAGGCAAAGAATTAAATAAAAAGTGCAGTGCTTTAAATTCATGTGGAAAGAACAAACTCAAATTAACTTCAGTTGAAAATTAAAAAAAAAGGAAGATGAAAAGCTAGGGTTTTGAACTTTGAAAGAAAAAAGTTCAAGTTCACGCATGCATGTGGATGAAAACACACACCTGTGGCCATTGATCAGCAGTACTATCCATGAACTGAGAAGAAATAACTTAAAAGGTAGCTAGGTTATGGGGAAAAAAAGGCAAAGTTGATGTTGTCCTCAAACAAGAGAAAAAACTAAACCAACTAGCTCCTCCTTTAAAATTTGTCTGCAGGTGCTGGCTAGTTTACTTAATTCAAGAAAGAATGTTTTTGAGTTGTTTGCGTGTTGGCTGCTTTTTAACTTTAGGACTGAATGATGGAAGAAAAAGAAAAAAGATCTAGAGATATGGGTTTGTTTTGACTATCCTTGTGAAATCAAGTTGTTTTTTGTGGGATTTTTGTCTTGATTTTATTAATTACACAATACACATGGTACACATTAATTTAATCTATTTTTATTGATTGTGGGTGGAATTATGAATGTGTATGTTTGAGTGGTGGGTTTCTCCTTTTTGACCCTTTAATGGGGGAACTCTTGATTGTTGTTGTTTTCTTGTCACACTCCTTTATTGTTATTCTCAACTCCATTTGCAACTTTATTAACTACACTATTAATATCCTCATTTTTTTTATTTCTCCCCCTTCAAATTCATTCTCCCTAGCTCCATATATATACGAGATGAAAATAAATAATTAGATATATATATATACAAATTAAGGATCGACAGAGGAAACTGCTGAGAGGGGCCTAGATTAGATAATGCGGTAGACCGACCGGAAGAGATGTTCGTGTGAATGATTGGGACACCTTACCCTTACCCTTTTGATTCTTCCATGCCTCCCGCCAACCTTCCTCAAATTAAATCTCAGTGCTGCCACTTAAATTTCTCATGAAAGTTTTATAATACTGCTCCTATAATTAATATATATATATATACTAGTAACAGTCTCATGACTCCGGCACTATGGACGGTGAAATTTATGTCAAACTTTGGACGATTCAGATGATTTATTAGGATGAGCGGAAAATTTAAAATCATTTGTATTTTGTTATATAGATATGTATAAACACACATAGAGACAATCAAAATATATATATATATATATATATATATATATATATATACTAACAACAGTTGTGACGCCCCCAAAATAGGTATACAACACTCATTCTAAGTCGTCAAAATACATGGTACAGAAACAACTACAACTTTATTAATACGACATAAAAATTGTGAGTTTAAAAATAATATTGTCATCTAGACAATATCCACACTCAAATAAGTTCTCATTACAATTATTGATACATTATTTTATAAAAATGGTGAGGACTACTAAAATGACTTTCTAGAACCTTCATTCCATACCCCGACTAGTCATTACTATAAAATAGTAAATAGACAACACTTAAATCACAACATTTTTTTATAAAAACGTTGTAGTATTTTTTTTGTAACGTTTTTTAACAAAACGTTGTAAATACATCTAAAAATATAAAAAAATGATATCTATTTAAGGTTATAAAGCTTTTTTTAAACAAAACGTTATCTTTTAGAAAAACACGGAGTTATGTGTTGGGAGGCGGGTAAGAAAAAAATAAAACACGGAGGTTTTCATTTGTTCCTTCTCCTTCTCGAAGTCCTCAAACTCTCCCAGTCTACTCTGGTAAATCTCGTACCCAGCCATATCTAACTCCCTAAATCTCATTCCCAACCATATATATCTCTCTCCCTAAATGTCTCATATCCACCCTTAATATCTTATACAAGAGCCTAAATCTCTCATACCGAGTCAAGCCCTAATCGCACATAGGAACTGCATCTGATGGGAGGCGGAATCAGTTGAAATCAGTCGGTGGGGGATTTTAGGACCGGAATCAGCCTAAATCTCTCATACCAAGTTAAGCCCTAATTTTGATGACGGAGGGTTTAGATCTGCATCTGATGTGAGGCGGAATCAGTCGGTGGGGGATTTTAGGAGCGGTGGAGGGGGCGAATTGTTCAGACTCACGACGAACTTGGAATTGGCAGGTACGTTTTCTTTTGTCTTTGATCTGTGTTTTAGGCTTAGTATTAACTATTGTTTGTTTGTTTGTTTGTTTTTGTTTCTTTTTCTTCTTTTTGATTGTTATAATTTCAGATAGTGTGAATCTCTGTCGATGATTCGATAATTAGGTAACTTTTTTTCTGTGTTATATTTGTTCGAGCGCCATTCCATTTTTTATTCTATGTTTAGGTAACTTAATTGTTTAGTGGATTGCTTCTGTCTGTTTGTGCTTTTTCCCAGTTTCTGTATTCTATGTAAATTGGTGTCTTGTTTTACTTTCATTGATTTCTGGTTTTGTATAGTTTATCATTACATTTAGTGGGTTTAGAATAGGGAACAATAGGAGGACTTTGTTAAGGTGTGCTTATTCTACCATTTTATGCAGTGTATGGGCTGAGAGAAATGCAAAGATTTTTTGAGTAAGAACAAAACATGGATCCCAATTTGCTTCGGATGGCTAAGTTGGATTACAATATAGTGCAATCAGTTTATACGAAAGAGGTTAGCAAACTTTTTTATTTTTAATGATAAAACAAATCCCCCATCAGCTCAACAAATCCCCAATTTCAACAACTTAACAATTCAACAATTAAAATCATCTGCTTCTGTGAAGTGTTCCTGTACCAGCAGCACCATTAGCTCAGGAGCTTCAGCTGATGAAAATCTTCCTCAACTAAATCAAGAACTAGAGGTTTGTTTTTCTCTCTCTTTCTTGATTATTACTCCTTCAAAATATAATTCTTATATCTTTCCTTTTTTGTGCTAGAATCAACATAGCCAAAATTTCTGGGAAGGTGGCGAGCATCAGTTCAGATGACTCAGACATTGATTCTGAGGATCATGAAGTGAGTCTATTAGTTGCATCACAGAATATGGTATTGAGCAGTTTTTTATAACAATAGGGGTTTACTTGCATATACATAATAATGAAGCTCTTATACTATGGGTATAAATATTCTGTTTTTCTCATTACAAGTATGATGAAAATTATTATAAGACATGATGATGATTAAATTGGTGTATATTTTTCTAAAGTATTAGTTGATATAAGAATTGCATTATAGAATTTGGTCCTTTCTGATGTTTATTGGTACTAATAGTTGTTTCTTTTATGGAACTCGTTTAGTACTGTATAAATGATCTTTATGTTCTAAGAGAGTTATAAATTATAGAAAACCAAAAGCAAAGTTCCTGTGAAAAATGTTCATGTGGCAGCTGCAACCAAAAAGAATGATGTGTCTAGTGATGATTCTGATGATAGCAGGAGCTCAGATGATGATGTGAGTGCAGGATTTGAGGAGTTTCTTTAATTCATGTATTTAAAGATATATACACCGTTTATAACTTACAGTTGAAGTAAGAGTTTGTCTGGTTGGATACTCGTATAAAGTAATTGATATGTATTAACAGAAGTCTGCCAAAGTGGCCTCCCAAGCAAAGAAATCAACTGCCATTGCGGCTAAAAATGGATTTGTTGTTGTGACAAAAAATAAAGATGAGTCAGGTGATAGTTTAGAATCTGAAGAAGAGTCTGATGAGGAAGATGTAAGTATTATGACAGCATCCTTGTTACTTTTATTGAGTCATGCCATTTTCTGCTATGAATAGAAGTAAGAAATGTCTTTATTTTATTTCCATTTATTTGTCTTACAGGAAACTTCTGTAAAGGTAACTTCTAAGGATGCTCCAACAAAAGTGTCTGCTGTGACCTTCAAGAAGGGAAAAGATAATACATCGGATAGTGAATCTGATGATGATTCTAACGAGGTGTGGAAAACTTGGTCTTTTTGATGTCCCAGCATTTTTCTGAGTCATCTGAACTGATCCTCAGAATCACTTCATGATGTTCAGATGGGATATCACTGAAATTGATAAACTCCCTTACAATATAAGAATAGTTCTACTTGCAATGTTTAATACAAACCGGTGGCCTTACCTACTGAGTTATAAAGAAAATCACATAAGGTCAAAACAAACTGGTGGCCTTGCCTATTTCATAACATTGGTCGATGTGCTACTTATTTTCACTCATTAATATTCTGCTATATATGTTGACTTAATTAATTAATTTATTTATTTATTATCATGTAATAACTCTGTTTATTGATTTTTGTTTTTATGATATGGAAGTTGAGGTTCGTTAATACTCTCTGCAGCTATTATTCTTACCGAGCTTATATGGATTTTGGATTTCCAGATATTTTCATCCCTCGAGAGGTAAATTATTTGACTTCCAATTATTTTGGTGTTATGTGTTTGTTATGAGATTGTGTCTGTTTTTTGGTTCTGATTATGAAGTTTGGGAAGGGATATAGCAGTCTGCTCTATATTTTTAAGGTTATAAAGTGTGTAGAATGTAGAAGTGTTTATACTATTATTTCAAATAATGATTTTATATGGCTGTTCTTGATTTCAATGGCTAACATACTCAACAGTTGGAGTAAGTTGTAAGGCAATTATTTTCCTGCCTTTTTATTAGAATACTTGTATGTACGTGGTATGGCAAATGGAACCCCTCTCATCTTCTTGTTGCTTTGTTTTGCATGTCCATGCGTTCTAGATTGCATTAATGAATTTGCTTTGTTCAATTTGTCTTTTGATCTAATGCCATCGAGTTTCCAGGTTTGCAAGATTGTGGGGGATCACAGATGCACCAAAATGTTAAATGATAAGCAAATTACTGCTCTTTTGAAAGTTACGTGCCAAAGACCAAGGGATCGAGAGAATGATATTTTGCAGGTACATTGTTTTTTTTATTTTGCAATCTCTTAACTATTTTTTGTTGGTTTCTGATAAAGCTTTACTATAGTTGAACTTTTGTCTTTAGCGTGTATCTACATTGCTTTATGTAAGTTGTTGCTAATTGATTGGTAGGAAACTTGAAGTTGGAATCTTGGAGCTTCACGGAATTGGTTTCTGTAATATGCATAGGTTGTGAACAGTGAAGGAAAGTGATTGAGAGAGCATTTGTTTGTTAGTCTACATTTTTAAACAAGTGGTTCTTATGGAAAATAAATTGTGAATAGGGATGTATTATTGGGATGTATTTTGAATGGTATTATTGGGATGTATTTTGAATGGTTGATACATTTTGGCTTTAAATTTAAATGAGAATTTAAACCTTTTAGCTATATATTATGGCATTAGGAGATTGCAGGTGCACTGGTAATATAGGTGAACTATAATTTTTTTTTCTTTTTCCCAATTCAATCAACAATATTTTAAAAACGTTGTGTAAATGTGCTTAAACGTTGTCTGATATACTAAACAACAACATTTTTATCTAAAAAACGTTGTGGAATCATATCTTCTACAACGTTTTTAAGCATCTGCTAATTTTTGGATAACAAATCTACAACGTTTTTTTTTAAAAAACGTTGTGTATTGCGCTTAACTAAAACGTTGTGTAAGGGTGTTAAATAGATAACACTTTTAACCACGATGTTTTTTTTGCGTTGTCTATTTATTATGACTAAGATAATATAGAAAAAAATTATCGTTACCTAATCTTCACGAGGAAAAATCTAATAGAATCACAATGAACAACAAGTTTCGGATCAATATTCAGTATGGAAATAATAATTATGTAAGAAGAGTTACGTAGAGAATGAAATCTACTATTATTATCTATGAATTTAAAAAGTCCATCATCAATATTTTATCCCGCGTAACATCAATCAATATACATCATAAATCAAATATTCATCTGCATTTCTGGTCAAAGATATTCACTGGATTAAGTCGTGTTCATCTAAACATTTGTTCATCTTTGCACTCTGAGTACCAAGATATTCATCGAAATCATTCATCTTTTGCACTACAAGCCAAAGATATTCGATAATATCATCATTTATATCGGAGGATGATGAAAAATATTTTAAAGGAAAGCGAATCCAAATTGAAACAAAATAATAAATATTAAGGATTAGTATTTCGGTTTATCCACGTCCAAAAATACCTCATAAGTAATCATAGTAGAGTAAAATTCAAGAATGATCAAAACATGGATCTGATCAAAGTTTAAGTATCCATAATAGATATTTTGGACAAAAAGAAGAAATTTTATTTTTTAAATTGAATAGTGTCGTGATTCGTGAATAGTAATCTAAATATACACAAAAATTCTAAATTTGATAAAAAGTTCAGACCAATATTGTGAGACCCCAGATTTTATAAATAAAAATTTAATTTTCTCGAAATAATTTTTTTTTTTATATTATGGTGTTGATTTGATGTAATGTTATAGTTGTGGGTAATATTTATAAATTTTGCAAAGTAAGTAAGTGGTTATATAATATTCGATTGGTGGGGAATATTCTTTTAGTGGGGAATATTAAGATAATAATAATACAATCATTGGTGGACCCATGAAAGGAAATTATCACGATCGAGAAAGCGATAAAAATACTTTTATGAAAATAACGGCGGAAGTTTTACTGATTAATTTGTTGAAACACCCAGTGTTTAAAAGTACGATGTCTGGCGTGGTTGCATAGTAAGACTGGCAGTATTGATTATTGATGCTTTATGTGAGAAGTCACTCAAGATTGTTCAATCGGGTATTCGGAACACTTTTGTGTCAAGAAGTACTATTCACGAGTTCTTATTCACGATTCTTATTCACGAAGTACTATTGATCACTCGTAAAATATATTTCTTTTTTGGTTCAAATTATTTTTGGTACAATATTATTCCATGAGGAGATGTCTTTAATTTTAGAATAGTTGGTTGAAGATATAATAGTAAATAAATATGGATCATTTGGTGGAAAGTTATAATAGTGAATCAATATGGATCGTTGGTTTAAAGTTTTAATAGTAAATCGGTATGGACTGTTGCTTTAAGTTTTAATAGTAAACCAATATGGACCGTCGGTTAAAAAAAGTAAATCAATCTGGACCGTTCATAAATTAATTCTTATTAGATCCATTTTCCTATAAAAGAAGCTCATTCCTTCATTATTTTTTCTGAATTCAATCAAACGCGCTAGAGAGAGAAATTATTAGAAACTATAGAAAAGTATTCCGCTACTTCCCTACTCTTATATTGAGTTTTCTTTTACGGTGAGGGATATTATTTGTTGTACTTTCGTAAGGAGTATTATTTCTTTTGTATTTATGAAAAGAACACATTATTCCATTATTTATTATTACATTGGAATAACTCAGTATATGAGTTACCCTATACTTGGTGAAATTCTTACATTATTTCATTATTTATTATTCATTTAATATCATATGCATGCGTTTGTGGGAGGACCGATTCTATTATTTATTATTCAGCCGAATATCATGTATGTATGCGTTCTGTGAACACAGTTCCATTCTTTATTATTACATTGGTTGAATATCACATGCATGCGCTTTACGGCGGACTGGTTCCATTCTTTATTATTCTGTTGGAATAAACGCACATGCGATCTATCGCATGCATGGTGATTTTTTTGTTATTCCATTATTTATTATACTCGATTGGTTAAAACTTTGACTTTATACTTCATAAAATTAGTGGAATATCCTTGATATTTCAAGGCTTCATCCAAAGATATCTTTTCATGGAAATATTCTTACGAGCATTATTGAATTTTACTCTACAAAGCGAAGATCGTATATGTTGACAATTTGGACGTTATCAGTTCCTAGATAAATTAATTGTTGAACTTATTTTATTGAATTCTTATATAATTGTCATCATCCTTATGTTTATATTTTTTTGTTGAAAGTCATACATGCATTCTGTAGTGCATAGATGGACTTGGTATGATTATGACGGGGATTATTGATTGTAATCATAACTTAGTAATGTTACAAATGATGTGAAAAAAGTCCTCATTGGCCCGTAGTGCATTGATGGACAGTTTTTGGTATGATTATGACTATGGATTCTCTTTGACCGTAGTGCAAAGATGAATTATTTTATGGTATGATCAGGACCGTAGATGAAAACATAATTATCTTAAGCCGTAGTGCATGGATAATTCGTGGTAGTGATACTAAAGAATATCCTTGGCCGTAGTACAGGGGTGATTCGATGATGTGGATTATTTATTAAGTTGAGTCACAGCGATAAAAGTGATGAAAAATCTTTTAAATCGTAGAAGATAGTAGATTGTATTCCGTACTTGACTCTTCTAATAGATTGCTTATTCCGCTGCAACTAAACTTGATAGTTATTATATTTTATAAGTTTAATACTGTTGAAGGCTAACAATAAATTATTCTGCATTATCTTAGTCATAATATTTCTTACTAGGTTAGTTGAGCTCACCCTTTCTTTCACTGTTCTCTTCAGGAAATGAGAACGTAGCTGGAACTAGTCTGGAAACAGCGTGATGGTCCTAGATGGTGCATTAGTAGTCCTTACTATTCTGTGAAATAGTGTGATAATAATTATAATGAGGACTCCTTTTGAGTTTGTATACTCTCTAGTAGACAATATTTGTATTCAAACTCACAGTTTATGTTTTGTCGTATTGTACACGACAATTATATTATTAAGTTGTATATGAATTTTGTACCATGCATCTGGCGACTCAAGATGGGTGATGTATACCTAATTTTGGGGGCGTCACAAATATTTCGGCATAATGATATTGAAGAAAATAATATCATTTAAGAAGAAAACAACATCCCTTATCTCGAAAGAATAGTTGTAAAACCCCAACTTTTTGAATAAAGATGAATTTTCTATAAATATTATTTTTGAATATTATGGAGTGAAATTGATATAATGTTATAGTTGTGGGTAATATTTATAAATTTTGTAAAGTACACAAGTTGTTATATAATATTCGATTGGTCGGGGAATATTCGTTTTAACGGGGAATATTAAATACAATGGCATAATCATTAAGTGGACCTCACAACGGAATTATTATCGGATTGAAAAAACGATAAAAATACTTTATAAAAATAATGGCGGAAGTTTTACCGTTAACTGTTGAAACACCCGGTGTTAAAAGTACAGTAATACGCGTGGTTGCATAGTAGCACACGGTATTAATTATTGATGCTTACGTGATAAATCACTCAGTTTTGTTGGTATTATTAATGTAATAATATAGAAAATATTTTTATATAAAACAGAATACTTTTATAAATTTATTCTATAAATAGAATATATTATATTCTATTATGCATAGTGTTGCATAGTATTTTGCATAGTAAAATCTTTTTATATAAAACAGAATACTTTTATAAAGTTATCATTTTATTAGACAATAATTAGAATATATTATATTTTATTATGCATAGTGTTTGCATAATGCTTCTGCATAGTATTTGCATAGTAAAATCTTTTATAAAGTTATTCGTTTTATTAGATTATAAATAGAATATATTATATATTATTTAAAAGATTTTGCTTTAAATATGGAATCGTCAGATTAAAGTAAATCAATCTGGACCGATTCATGAGTTAGTTACTATATCTGATCCATTTTTCTATAAATAGAAGCTCATTCCTTCATTATTTTCTTACGAATTCCTTTGTAACTCAGAGAGATAAACTATAGAGAGAAAGAAGAAAGTATTACGCTACTTCACTACTTATATATCCAAAGACTCTTCTTCTTAAGGTAGAGAATATTATTTGTTGTACTCGTAAGGGGTGTTATTCTTTTGTATTCATGAAGATAATTTATGTTATTTCATTCTTTATTATTACATTGGAATAACTTTTGTATCTGTGAGCTACCCTATACTTGGTGACATTCTTCTATTATTAGTCTTTATTATTACATTTGGAATATATGTTTTTTGCGTTTTGCTTTTGTGGGACTCGATTCCGTCTTTATTATTACATTGGAATATCACATGCATGCGTGCGTTTTTGTGGGACTGGTTCCGTCTCTTTATTATTATTACATTGGAACATCATGCATTGTGCAAATTTAAACCCGACTGGTTCCGTTATTTAGTATTTTGTTGGAATAACTGCATCATGCTAAGTACCGCATGCGTGGTGATTTCTTTTGTTATTCCATTCTTTATTATACTCGGTTGGTTAAAGTTTTGACTTCTATACTCCATGAAATTAGTGGAATATCCTTGATATTTGCGCTTCATCCGATATCTTTTCATGAAAATATTTTTACGAGCATTCTTGAATTTTACTCTACAAAGCAGTATCATGTTGACAATTTGGACATTATTAGTTCCTGGATAAATTAATTCTTGAATTTGTTTTATGGAATTCTTATATCATTATCATCATCCTCATGTTTATATTTTTTTTGAAAGTCATCTGTGGCCTGTAGTGCATAGATGGACTTGGTATGATTATGACCAGGGATTATTCGGTGTAATCATGACCGTAATATTACAAATGATGTGGTAAAAGTCCTCATTGACCCGTAGTGCATTGATGGACAGTTGTTGGCATGATCATGACCATTAATGAATACACAAATATTCTTGGCCCGTAGTGCATGGATAATTGTGGTCGTGATACTAAAGAATATCCTTGGTCCTAGTGCGGGGGTGATTCGATGATGTGGATTATTTATTAAAAAGTCGAGTCCAATGATAAAAGTGATGAAAACCTTTTAAATCATAAAAGATAGTAGATTTTATTCTCTACTTGACTCTTTTAATGGATTGCTTGTTCGATGAGTTAAACTTGATGTTTGTTATATTGTATCGGTTTTTAACATTTAAGGCTAATGATAATTTATTGTGCATTATCTTAGTCATAATATTTCTTCGGGCTAGTTGAGCTCACCTTTCTTTCACCGTTCTCTTGAGAAAATGAGAATATATTCGGAACAGTCGGGGAGCGGAGTGATGGTCCTAGATGGTGCATTAGTAGTCCTCACTATTACGTGAAATAGTGTGATAATAATTGTAATGAGGACTCCTTTTGAGTTTGTATACTCTCTAGTAGATAATATTTGTATTCAAACTCACGGTTTATGTTTTATCGTATTGCATACACGACAGTTGTATTATTAAGTTGTATTTGAATTACGTACCATGTATCGGCGACTCAAGATGGGTGATGTATACCTAATTTTGGGGGCGTCACGGTTGGTATCAAAGCTAGGGATATGATCCTGGCTAAGATGTGAGACTAGAACTAGGAGGGAGAGGCGGGGGAATTCCTTGTTAGTATGACCTACTTAAATTTATTTTTTATTTAAATTGGTTGGTCGGAGTTTAGAGATAATATGTTACATGTCAACTAACCCTTGTTTTGTGGCGATTCAAAATGACATCCGAGAATGTTGAGAATAGCAATGGAGCACAAGAGACCGTTGAGTCTCCACATATCAATAATTAGGATAATGTGCATCGGAAGGCGACAATCCTCATGCAAACAACAACCACGAGACCAAATGATGAATGATGGATTGTTCGGAGGCTTTATGCAATTCATGCAACATCAAAGCAGAGCGGCTCTGTCAGAAATGTAGGTGGAAACATTGGAAACTCTCGGATGATCCACCGCTAAACAGATTCAATTTGGGACCACCGGAGTTTATTGGAGAGCCAAAGCCACTTAAGGCGGAAGCATGGATAAAGTAGATCCCCAAGATATTTGATGTCTTGGGATATACTCGAGAGAAAAAGGTTCCTTTGCCACCTTCATATTACATGAAGAGAGCGGATTCTTGGTGGGAATCAAAGCGTACTCACTGACCCACTCAAAGATGTACTTTCCGAGTATATTCGTCACATGAAAGAAGTGGAGTTTATCAAATTAGAACAAAATAATATGACCTTGTCGCAATACGAGGCTAAATTTGCAGAGTTATCCCGGTTTGCATCCCATTTGGTCGATAATGAGGAGCGAATAACGCGAATGTTTTTAAGAGGTTTGAAAGCGAAGATACGTCGATATCTTATTTCTCATAAAGCGTGTTTGTACTCGAGATGTTGTAAATAGGGCTCGATTATTGGGCGTAGTGATAGTCAATCAACCAAGAGAAAGCGGTAAATGACATGAAAATACTAGTGGTATCACTCATCGAAACGGTGACAACAAACGTGGAGGGAATCAACATGCCAGAAATGGTAACCACTTCGGTGGTAATCATGGCCAAGACAGTAAAAATGGACATTTCAAGAAAAGGAGATTCAACAATGATGGAAGGACGTCAGCACCAACACCCGTTGATAAGGAAGGAGAATGACCACCTATCATATGCTTCAAATGCGGAGGGGAGGGACACATCAGTCCAAACTGCGCGATGCCGTCCAAAGCATGTTATAATTGTGGAAGAGAATGTCACTTAGCCCGATTTTGTCGTTCACCGAAGACAAGTTCAGCTTGGATGGAGGCACCAAAGGCCGTCCCAGAAAAGTCAAAATCGGTAGTGCAAGGGAGAGCATTTGTTGTGACCTCCCAGAAAGCAAGGAACCCGAATGAGGTCATCACGGGTAAGCTTATCATAAACTCTAGCGAAGTATATACCTTATTTGATACCGGTTCTACCCATTCTTTTATTTTTCCTACTTGCGCTCAACGATTAAATTTGACTCCGGAGAAATTAGACTTTAACTTATCTGTAGAAACTCAGTTGGGAGAAACCTTCATTACATCCACTGTTTATAAGTCTTGTTTGGTTCAAATCGGTACCCTCACATTACCTGTCGATCTTATTTCATTAAAAATACTTACATTTGACGTAATTCTAGGGATTGATTGGTTAACTACTCATCATGCAAAAATTGATTATTTTCGTAAGATTGTTAGCTTTCATATTCCTAACCAATCTGTTATGCGAATTCAAGCCACCAAACTATTAAAATCAATCACTGTCATCTCAAGCCATAAAGTTATTCGTTTATTGAAAAACGGATGTCAAGCTTTCTTAGCTCATGTCACGGATCTAAACAAAAATACGTCAGTTTTGAATGATATTTCTATTGTTAATGAATTTCCTGACGTATTCCCTGAAGAACTTCTTGGCCTACCCCCAGAGCGTGAAATTGAATTTTGTATCGACCTTGAACTTGGTACAAAACCTATTTCCAAAGCCCTATATCGAATGGCTCCTATTGAACTTCAGGAGTTAAAGACCCAACTACAGGAATTATTAGACATCGGTTTCATTCGTCCTAGTACTTCTCCTTGGGGTGCTCCTGTTCTATTCGTGAAAAAGAAAGATGGGAGTATGCGACTTTGTATTGATTATCGGGAGTTGAATCATCTCACCATCAAAAATAGGTACCCATTGCCATGTATTGATGACTTGTTTGACCAGTTGCAAGGAGCCAAATTATTTTTAAAGATTGATCTTCGTTCCGGATATCACCAATTGAAGATTAGAACCGATGACATTCCAAAGATTTGCTTTTAGAACTTCGGTGCGGGCATTATGAATTCTAGTCATGTCCTTTGGATTGACTAATGCTCTTCTTTGCCTTCATGGATATGATGAACCGAGTATTCAAGGAATATTTGGATCACTTTGTGGTCGTCTTTATTGCGATGACATCCTCATATATTCCAAAACCCGTGAAGATCATGAAGCAACACTTGAGGCGATACTCCAAAAGCTTCGTGAATATAAGCTTTATGCCAAGTTGAAGAAATGCTAGTTACGGGCGAGGAAGTAGCATTCCTTGGGCACGATGGTATCAAGTCATGGAATATCATTGACCCAAAGCAAATATTGAAGCTATTCAAAGCTAGGAGCAACCTAAATCGATGGCCAAATCGTAGCTTTCTCGGCTTAAATTGGTTATTATCGGAGATTCGTAGAAGGGTTTTCTCGAATCGCTACTCCACTAACTTAGTGACTCGGAAAGATACAAAGTTCGGTTGGAGCGAGAATGTGAGAAGGGTTTTCAAGAACTCGAGAGGAGACTCATTTAAGACTGTTACATAATACCATCCGGTTCGGAGGATTTGTCATCTACGGTGATGCTTCGAGCAAAGGGTTAGGATGTGTTCTCATGCAATATGGGAAAGTCATAGCTTTATGTCTCACGACAACTCAAAGAATATGAGAGGAATTATCCTACTCATGATCTAGAGTTAGCGCATTTGTTATCTTTCGCACTAAAGATTTGGAGGCATTACTTGTATGGGGAGAAAGTGGAGATCTTTACGGATCATAAAAGCCTCAAATATTTCTTCACTCAAAAGGAACTCAACATGCGACAACGATGTTGGCTTGAAGCATTGAAAGATTATGATCATACCATCCAATACCATCTGGAAAAGCGAGCGTGGTAGGCGGCGCATTGAGTAGAAGATCATATGCAAGTCTTGAATGCGATATTGTCAACGCAAAGGCCCATTTTGTGTGACTTGCAAAGGATGGAAATAGAGTTAAAGACTCGGGGACCCATGTGATGATGGCAAATATACTGAGTATAACAGACTTTAATTGATAAAGTTAAAGTTGCTCAAGCTACTGGATTTGGAGGCGATGCGTATGAGGAAGAAAGTGCAAGAAGGTGCTATCTTAGGAAGCAAGAATCGATGAAGAAGGAATACTTGAGTCAACTCCGGACTTTGTGTTCTAACGACCACGATTTAAAGTATAAAATCATGATGGAGGCGCATAACACACCGATTTGAAATCCATCACAGGAGTACCAAAATGTATCATGATATTCGGCCATACATTTTGGTGGAGCAATATGAAAGAGAGAGATAGCGTTGTTTATCTCAAGGTGTCTAACGTGTCAACGAGTCAAGGCGGAGCATCAAGTACCAAAAGGTCCATTGCAATCACTTGAAATTCCGAATGGAAGTGGGAGCACATTACCATGGATTTAGATTCACGGTCTTCCCAAAGTTTCTCAAGGCATAGATGCGATTTGGGTCATTGTTGATAGATTGACCAAAGTCCGCTCATTTCTTACCGATATGAGAAACTTATACACTTGAACGTCTTGCTCGTATGTACATAAGCGAGATTGTAAGGCTGCATGGTATCTTGCGGTATCCATAGTTTACGATCGAGACCCAAGATTCACTTCACGATTTTGGGTTAGTTTGCAAAAAGCTATGGGCACAGATTTACGATTTAGCTCAACATATCATCCTCGACGGACGAGGCAATCGAAGAGGACGATTCAAACTCTTGAAGATCTATTAAGACTCTGTGTCCTTGACTTCAAGGGAAGTTAGGACAAGTTCTTACCATTGGTGGAGTTTTCCTACAACAACAGTTATCAAGCAAGTATTGGCATGGCTCCATTCGAGCGTTGTATGGAAGAAAGTGTCGTTCTCTAGTATCTTTGGGATGAGGTGGGTGAAGCAGCGTTGTTTGGACCGGAGTTGAGTGCGTATGACTACGGAAAAAGATTCAAACGATCCGACAACGTATAAAAACCTCACAAGATCGACAAAAGAGTTATGCTGATCTTCATCGAAAGGACGTGGAATTCGATATAGGAGATCATGTGTTATTACGTGTTGCTCCATGGAAATGAGTTACGAGATTTGGAAAGAGAGTAAAGCTCAATCCTCGATTCATCGGCCCATTTTCAATCCTTGATCGAGTAGGAACTGTGGCTATAGACTCGCTTTCTGCGTCAAGTATGTCTCGTGTTCATGCGTTTTCACATATCCATATTACGTAAATATGTGGAAGACCCGAACCACATTATTGAGTTAGAACCGGACGAAATAGCGGAAGATTTGACGTCTGAAGAGGTTCATGTTCAAATCTTGGATAAGAAGGAACATATTCTACGCTTCTAAGGTTATACCTCGAAAGTCAAAGTTTTGTGGAGAAACCACGATGTTGAGGAAATGACTTGGGAGTTAGAATCGAAATGAAATCAAGGTATCCTTACCTCTTGATATACCAGTCGTACCCTAATTTCAAGGGCAAAATTTCATAAGAAGGGGAGATTGTAAAACCCCAACTTTTTGAATAAAGATGAATTTTTTATAAATATTATTTTTGAATATTATGGAGTGAAATTGATATAATGTTATAGTTGTGGGTAATATATTTATAAATTTTGCAAAGTACGCAAGTTGTTATAAAATATTCGATTGGTTGGGGAATATTCGTTTTAACAAGGAATATTTGTACAACGGCACAATCATTGGTGGACCCCACAACGGAATTATTGTCGGATTGAGAAAACGACAAAAATACTTTATGAAAATAACGGCGAAAGTTTTACAGTTAGCTTGTTGAAACACTACGTGTTAAAAAATGCGATGTCTGGCGTGGTTGCGTAGTAGCACACGGTATTAATTATTGATGCTTACGTGATAAGTCACTCAATTTTATTGGTATTATTAATGTAATAATACAGAAAATCTTTTTATATAAAACATAATACTTTTATAAAGTTATTCTATAAATAGAATATATTATATTCTATTATGCATAGTGTTATATAGTGTTTTGCATAGTGTTTTGCATAGTAAAATCTTTTTATATAAAGCAGAATACTTTTATGAAGTTATCATTTTATTAGACAATAATTAGAATATATTATATTTTATTATGCATAGTGTTTGTATAGTACTGTATAGTGTTTGCGATAGTAAAATCTTTTATAAAGTTATTCGTTTTATTAGATTATAAATAGAATATATTATATTTTATTTAAAAGATTTTGCTTTAAATATGGACCGTCAGATTAAAGTAAATCAATCTGGACCGTTCATGAGTTAGTTACTTATGCAGATCCATTTTTTCTATAAATAGAAGCTCATTCCTTCATTATTTTCTTACGAATTCCTTTGAAACTCTAGAGATAAACTATAGAGAGAAAAAAAAGTATTCGCTACTTCTTACTTATATATCCGGTACTCTTCTTCTTAAGGTAGGGAATATTATTTGTTGTACTCGTAAGGGGTGTTATTTTTTGTATTCATGAAGAAAACTTATGTTATTCCATTCTTTATTATTACATTGGAATAACTTGTATACGCTGCTACCTATACTTGGTGACATTCTTCTATTATTAAAGTCTTTATTATTACATTTGGAATATCACATGTCATGCGCTTTTTACTGGGACGATTAAAAATCTTTATTATTACATTGGAATATCACATGCATGCGTTTTCTTGGGACACGGGTTCCATCCTTATTATTATTACATTGGAACATCGCTTGCCGGTGCGAATTTCGCATGACCTGGTTTCGTTATTTAGTATTCTGTTGGAATTGAAAGTAGTATGCACACAAGCCAATCATGTTTGATGATAAAGCATATACTTTGTAACAATCTTATTCATTTATTAATAAAAAATATTAATTTATTAAAGGCTTTTAATTATCTACATGATCTTTGTTTTATAATATGTGATAAACCCATAGTTTTAAGCAATGCTTTTAGAATAATGATGATGATCATTCTAATGAGATCTAAATTCTTAGAAAGCTTAAAACTAAGATAGTTCCCAATCGTTGGATTACTAAATTGGGGATTAGTGAATCCGGATAGATTGGTACATACGTTGCTTGCTTTCATTGGATGAGGATGATTGATCTCGTGATCATTTGTGTGGAGACACTAAAGCAAGTATGTAGGTGCTTATTAGAGAATAAGTTCATTGAGCATTGGCTCATTAAGGAATACCTAATGGAGTTTTATTTGCTGTCAATAGGAATTCTGTAGTGATAGTAAGTACAAGTAATCCTTGGACTTGAGATCATCATAGTATCTTGTGTATGATGAGTTATACTTTGACTTATTCCTTAAGACCCTTAGGGTATATCAAAGGGTATGCTTGGGTATAATAAGTTGTACATGGAGATAATGTATGATCAATAAAGAATCTACCACTTCTAATAAAAGAGAAATGTCTATGTGATTCGATAAATGACAACCCAGTAGTCCTTGGCAATGCATATGAAATTAGAAAGGAGTTTCTAATTTGCATTATTTAGAGTTGTGCATTTAAGGATCGAAATACATATAATTAAATAAAATAAGACTTGACGGTGAATTCCATGTCTTATATTTAATTGGGACATTGTATGGTGGAAGGATTGAATTATGCGGTAACTATTTACTCAAAGGTTCTTTAATGATTAATGTTAAAATCTATATTATACGGAAAGTCGTTGATCATTAGGGAGGCTTATCCCTATTGTAGAATAAATATTATTTATTTAAATAAATTAATTGTTTAATTTATTTATTTAAATAAGATTAGAATTGTTACAATTGATTTATTTCATTTAGGTTTAATATGGAGAACCTAAAGGGTCACACCATAAAAGGAAGAATAATTATTGAAGAAGTTAATGGCATAATAGTAATAATATGTTAAGTATATTTAATTTAATCTATGGTGATAGAATAAATTAAATAGCTTAATATTTATTATTTAATATTTTAGAAATATTAAATATAAATTAATAAGAGAGTCTTATTAATATTATTACAATTATTATTATTTTAATTTCTAAAAGAGTTTAGGAATTAATTTAATATAAGTACTCTCATTTATTCCTAATTGGATTAGGAAGGAAAATTAGTTAAAGGAGTTTAATTAATTATCCCTAATAAGATTAGGGAGCTTAATTAATTAAAAGAATTTAATTAATTAAATAAATCCCAATTCCTTAATTGTTAAGGTGGGTTGCCACATCTATTAATAAGAGGAGTCTTATTATGGGTGTGGGAGTTGTTGACTTTTTCAACATCTGACATAATTCCAATTTGTTGGAGAGTACTTTCTTTACATAGAGATAGAAAACTAGGGTTTGAGCCAATACCCTTCTTCTTGAATTTTTTTCTTCCTTGGTGGATCACCTCAGAGGCCAAACATTTAGGTGGTTAACGTTGATCGAAAGAAAGAACCAAACCCGGTGGATTCAAATTGAGCGAAAGGATTTGGAGGTGAACTTGTACACGAGGAAGCTCGATCTTGAGGGTATGATTTTATTCTTTATCTTTTCGTTTAATTAATAATTATCGCATAAAGGGTGATCAAGGGTATATGGTTTGTAAAATTTTAAACTACGATTTTTTTACGCTTCCACACTTTTATGCAATTTGATTAGCGCATGAATATTACAAACCTAACGGTGGCATCGAGCCAAAAACCTTTATCACGAATTATTAATTGTTTTAATTTAATATGTATATTGATATGTGTTTAGAACAATTTAATTGGGCATAATTTTATTGTATAAAATTTAATAATAATAAAAAAAAAAATGCAAATCATTTTTTTCTTTCTAAAACCGTGAATCACGTGACATAAAAAAAAAAAGAAAAAAAGGTGTTACTATACATGCAAATCACGTTACTATACATTAACGTTTAAGCAACCAACGTGAATTTTTTTATTTTTATATATTAACGTTTTTTTTAATTATACCCGTTTTTCATTGTGCACATGAAAACAAAAAATAAGTCAGGTTACATGATATGGCCACGTGCTTACATAAAATAAAAAAACCTGACGAAAGTTTTTAAAAAAGATATGGTACGGTTATTATTATATTATATATATATATAGTTATATATATATATATATATATATATATATATATATATATATATATATATATATTATTCTTAATTATTTGATAATTAAAATAAAATATTTATTTTAATTTTAAAATAAAATGTTTATTTTAATTTTAAAATAAAAGTTTATTTTAATATTAAAATAAAAAGAGTTTATTTTAATTTTAAAATTGAATATTATATATATATATAATTATTTTAATCTTAAAATAAAAGATTTATTTTAATTTTAAAATTAGAATTTCATGCTAACTAATTAGAGTTGGAATTGGATTCCATGATAACTAATTGGAGTTGAAATTGGATTTTATTTTTCTAAAATAAAGGAGTTTATTTGTGAATAGGAAGTAAATCCATCTTTCCTTAAATAAAGGAGTTTATTTAGATATGAAATAAGATTTCATATTATTCAAAATAAAGGAGTTTATTTGTGAATAGGAAAGAATTTAGTGTTTCCTTTAATAAAGATTTTTTTTTACATGGAATTGGATTCCATAATTAATTAAAATAAAAGAGTTTATTTTAATTAAAGATTTTATATATATATATATATGGAATTGGATTCCATAATTAATTAAAATAAAGGAGTTTATTTTGATTAAAATTTTGATTAAAATAAAATAGTTTATTTTATTCAAAATTAGATAAATTAAAATAAAATAGTTTTATTTTGATTTAAATTTGGATTAAAATAAAGGAGTTTATTTTGATTCAAAATTAGATTTTATACCAACTAAATGTTGCCCATTAAATGATATCAATATATATATTAAATGTTTATTATTCATAAGATGAATGTTATTTATTAATGCATATGATGATGTGTATGATAATAAATGGGATTGATTATGAATATTATTGACCAATGCGATTGGATTTTATTTTAGTTGGATGCATGAATGTATGGGTTTTATTAAATGGGGAATCACACCTCGTCTTCTCTAATTTTTACGAATGTAAATTCTATCTCCTCCTATGTACTTTCCCTCATTTACGATCGAGGTTTTTTATTTATTTTAAATAGTTGTGTAATAGGAATAGTTAGAATTAATTTTAGAAAATTAGAAAAAAAAAAAATGAGGCGCTTGAAGACCCGTTTGTAATGGAGCCAGGGTTTAAATGTAATAGTTATATTTAAATATTATTTCTTGCACCCTAAGGTTTGACCTTTTGGTTCACTTGGTGGCTCTAGTGAACCAAACTAGAATAAAAGTCCATAATCAATCAAGAGTAGAATATAGTATTCTATATGTGCATGCTTATACTATATATATTATATATTATGCAAACATGCTTCGCATGTTCATTAATATATACGCGTATTATTATATATATATATATAAATGCTAAACAAGATGAGACAAATTAATAACAAACCCCTCAATTTTTATATTAAGTCTAAGCGTTCAAAGATATTTGGAATATCGAGCGTAAGCCTTCTAGCATGATAAAATTAATAGAGTATTAAATATTTAATATGAGTTTGTTGTGTCACCACAAGGCAAGTATTAAGTATTTAAGATGTTAATTTATCACATTTGATGCTTATAAAGAAAATTGAACAATATTGTTTTGTTGTGTCACCACAAGGATGATATTTTCTTTTTGAATATATGGAGTGCTAGGTCGGACTTAACTTGGATAATTTTGATTCGGATGTGCCACCACTTGATCAAAATAATCTAAGAGGCAAAAGAAAAGGAGTTGCATAGTTGATGTAATTGACAAAAGTTGTCTACCTATTTATTTATATATAGTTTGTTGTGTCACCACAAGGCTATATACATTTGAAATGGGATCCTTATTCTCACTAGCAAATCTTTAATTAGATTTTTGCCGAACTATATAAGTGAGGTAATATAGTTTGAAGAAAATAGTGGGAGATACCAATTTAAAACAAGACCTAAATTATTTTGGTAATTAATAAAAGAATGTATGTTAAAATGTTGTTAATTACAAATTCATTTACAGAATTTTACAATGTCTAAAATTACTATCACTGCGAAGCATATTAGATGCTAAATTAACTGGGCCAAATTAAGCGGATTGGTTAAGGAATTTGAGAATAGTTCTCATAATTTGAAAAGCTATCTTATGTCCTTAATATCGCCTATCCTATGATGGTTGCGAGATAATGCCTACGAGGAAGAGATTGCTATTTTTTAGAAAGTGGCAAGATGATGCGAGTTGGCTCAATGCATCATGCTCGTATCCATGAGTAACGAGCTTGGCGTCGACATGAAACTATGGATGCTTCTACTATATTCTGCACATCAAGTAGTTGATGGTGAGGAAAGTGGGACCGATAGATATCGAGATATCTAAGGAGCTCTTCCGATCTAGAATGGCCGATGACACAATAATGCAGATAAAAAGTTCTTAATATAATCAATTTGATTGATCGATTAGGACAACTGGTTTTGTCATGGATGGAGAGTTGAGCAAGATTTGATCTTGCACTCACTCCGGGACTCCTTTCACAATTGTTGTGAATTTTCATATAAACAAGCTAGATATCGGCCTCATTTGATTTGCTTATCATGTTGAAAATGTTGAGAGTCACTTTCCAACCAAGAAAGATCAAGTCTTCTTGGTAGGGGCCAAAGGATCTTACGAAAGAAGAAGCGATTCAAAGAAGGTAAATAGAAAGACATAAATAAAGGATAATAAGAACAAAAGCGATATGGATAGCAAAGGAGTTTGCTTCCACTTGCAATAGCTTTGGACCTTTGGAAAGAAAGCTGCGAGAAGCATCTTGCGCAAAGGCTAACCAAAGAAGCTTAGTGAAGTTTTGGTTATAATACAATTTTGTTCATGATTTAAATAAATTTTCTTTAAGTCGAGGTTCTACTTGGGTATTGGATACCGAGCTTTGGTTATCATAAATATAGATTTATGAAGGGACCAAATAGAAGTAGAAAGTTAAACAAAGATAAGTAATCTATGTGTGAAAAATGAAGCAAAGGTTCTTTGCATTAGCCATAGGAACTTATAGTTTAGCAATGCCTACACGGGCAAGTCTATTAAGTCGATAAGTTATTATTGTATTCCAATTCTTGTTTGAAACATTATTTCCATTTTATTCTTTGGACAATAAGATTTTTGGTATTATAATTAAGAACAATTGTTGTTCTATTTATAATAATAATGTTTTGTATAGAAATGGAATATTACTTAATAAATTTTGTATACTTGACTTACATGAAAATAATTTTGCATATTGAACAAATTAGTATAAGAAAAGGAGATGATCATTCAAAGAGTTGAATGTGTGTATTTGCTAAAATACAAGTGTGAATTATTTGAAAGGTTCAAAGAATTTGAGTGAAACAAATTGGCAAAGTATTAAGATTCTTTGATTAGATCGAGGATAAATACTTGTGCAATAAGTTTCTAGATCATCTCAAATAGTTTTCTCATAATGGACACATCGATATACGATAATTGATTGATGTATACGAATGAAAAATCGTACCTTGTTGGACATAGTGCGGTCCATAATGATTTTCTTGACATTCCAAAGTATCCTTCTGGGATAATGTCCTAGAAATGGCTGCATCTCTACGAAAATGGTAACCTCAAAATCAGGCCCCAAGACTCCATAAAAGTTATGGACAGGGAGGATTCCTAATCTTAAGTATGTTAAGATAAGGGGTTGTCCAACTTATATGAAACGGTTTCAAAGGATAAGCTTGGGACAAGATTAGACATGTCGATTTGTGGGACATCCTAAAGTAAGTTTAGGGTATATGTTCTATAATCCTACTTAGCAAAAAGGTGTTTGTTGCGAAACACGCTGCCTTCTAAGATAAAGGTGTTTATCATTAAAAGGGGCTAGTGGGAGGATAATAGATCTTGAAAAGTTCAAGAACCACAAAAACACTATAAGTCAAATAAGAGGAACTGTAGATGGACCAATTGTACCACAACCGAATCGTAAAACGGAATAAGTACCGAGGATACAGGAGGTATGGATTCATCATAGATGATGATGATGAGGTACACATCATAGAAGATGATGATCCGATTAAATATCGATGAGATAAGTGTTGTAGACACTCGGAGAAATGGATTGAAGCAAGTTTCTCAAATATGGAACATTCGTTTTGATGAGGCAATCAAAAGAGTTTGATTTTATCAAAATAAGAATGAACCTTGTGTACAAAAGGTCGATTGGGAGCATTGTGAAATTTCTAGTATTATATGTTGATATACTACGGATGAGGAATTACATACCAATGCTACAATCAAGTAAAGATAAAGTTGTCTAAACATTCCTCCATGAATGATTTGGAAGAGTATCTTAATTGGGGATATAAATCTATATAGATAGATTTAAAAGGATGCTCGACTTAACCGAGAGCGAATATATTCATTTGATGCTAAAAGTCGTTTAGCATGGCAAACTCAAGAGATGTCTCATGTAGATGAGGTATGGAGTGTATCTCTCTTAATAGTCCCCACAGACTCACGAAAAGAGAGGTCGCATGAGTGACTATCATGTATGCAATGAAATATACGAGACGATATGGATCGGTCATATTCGGAGAAGTTCACTATGAGTCGGTGAAAAACATCTTAAAGTGCTTAAGCCAAGCACTAAGGATGTGATCATATTCATGGTGGGTCTTAATTAAAACTAGAGGGCTTAATGGACTCAAATTTTTCGAGACAGACCAAGACGATAGAAAAATCCACTTTAAGGTAAAGGTTACCTTGAGCGATGGTGCGATGAATTGGAAAGGTTCCAAACAATGAAAGAGTTCTTTGGTTTAGTGATAAAGACAAAGTATATAGCTATAAATGAAGGCTGCAAGTTGATTGTTTGGATTAAAAGTTCATTCTGAGAACTAGGAATAGTTCTAAGTCTCATCTTGGATCTAAACATGTGTTGTGGCACTTTCATTTGATTATTAGAATCATTGAAAGATGGGAAATCACTATAGAGATAGTGGACTCTCATGAACAACATTACATATCCATTAACTAAAGCTTATCCAATGGCGCAGGATAATCGTCACTTAGAGAAGAAGAGTATAAGATACCATGACGATTGGCTTTAGTGCAAGTGGGAGATTGAAAGTAGTATGCACACAAGCCGATCATGTTTGATGATAAAGCATATACTTTGTAACAATCTTATTCATTTATTAATAAAAATATTAATTTATTAAAGGCTTTTAATTATCTACATGATCTTTGTTTTATAATATGTGATAAACCCATAGTTTTAAGCAATGCTTTTAGAATAATGATGATGATCATTTTAATGAGATCTAAATTCTTAGAAAGCTTAAAACTAAGATAGTTCCCAATCGTTGGATTACTAAATTGGGGATTAGTGAATCCGGATAGATTGGTACATCGTTGCTTGCTTTCGTTGGATGAGGATGATTGATCTCATGATCATTTGTGTGGAGACACTAAAGCAAGTATGTAGGTGCTTATTAGAGAATAAGTTCTTTGAGCGTGGCTCGCTAAGGAATACCTAATGGAGTTTTATTTTTTTGTCAATAGGAATTCTCAGTAGTGATAGTAGTACAAGTAATCCTTGGACTAGAGATCATCATAGTATCTTGTGTATGATGAGTTATACTTTGACTTATTCCTTAAGACCCTTAGGGTATATCAAAGGGTATGCTTGGGTATAATAAGTTGTACGTGGAGATAATGTATGATCAATAAAGAATCTACCACTTCTAATAAAAGAAGAGAAATGTCTATGTGATTCGATAAATGACAACCCAAAGTCCGGAGTTGACTCAAGTATTCCTTCTTCATCGATTCTTGCTTCCTAAGATAGCACCCTCTTGACTTTCTTCCTCATACGCATCGGCTCAGTGTGCGTAGCTTGAGCAAACTTTAACTTTATCGATTAAAGTCGGTTCTACTCGTATATTCGCTATCATCACATGCGTCCACAGAGTCTTTAACTCTATCTCCATCCTTTGCAAGTCACACAAAATGGGCCTTTGCGTTGACAATATCGCTTTTCGTACTTTTGCATATGATTTTCTACTCAATCGTCACTACCACGTTCGCTTTTCGGGATGGTATTGGATGGTATGATCATAATCTTTCAGCAGTTCAAGCCAACGTCGTTGTCGCATGTTGAGTTCCTTTTGAGTGAAGAAATATTTGAGGCTTTTATGATCCGTAAAGATCTCCACTTTCTCCCCATACAAGTAATGCCTCCAAATTTTAAGTGCAAAGACAACAAGCGCCAACTCTAGATCATGAGTAGGATAATTCCTCTCATATTCTTTGAGTTGTCGCATGAGCATAGGCTATAACCTTTCCATGTTGCATAAGAACACATCCCAACCCTTTTTGCAGAAGCATCATCATGAGATGACAAATCCCTCGAACCGGATGGTATTGCCGAGCAGTCTTTGAAATAAGTCTCTCTTGAGTTCTTGAAAACTCTTCTCACATTCTTCGCTCCAACCGAACTTTGTATCTTTACGAGTTAAATTTGAGTCGATGGAGTAGCGATTCGAGAAAATCCTTCCACGAATCTCCGATAATAACTAGCTAAACCGAGAAAGCTACGTACTTGATCATCGATTTAAGTTGTTCCCGACTTTGAATAGCTTCAATCTTTCTTTGGGTCAACAGATATTCCATGACTTGATACCACGTGCCCAAGGAATGATACTTCTTCAAGCCGAACTCGCATTTCTCTCAACTTGGCATTAAGCTTATATTCACGAAGCTTTTGGAGTGTGACCTCAAGTGTTGCTTCATGATCTTCACGACTTTTGGAATAAATAAGGATGTCATCAATAAAGGCGACCACAAAGTGATCTAAATATTCCTTGAATACTCGAGTTCATCATATCCATGAAGGCGGCGGGGCATTAGTCGATCCAAAGGACATGACTAGGAATTCATAATGCCCGTCTGGAAGTTACGGAAAGCCGTCTTTGGAATGTCGGTGGTTCTAATCTTCAATTGGTGATATCGAGCGAAGATCAATCTTTGAAAAGAATTTGGCTCCTTGAATTTGGTGAAACGGTCATCAATACATGGCAATGGATACCTATTTTGATGGTGACATGATTGACTCCCGATAATCAATACAAAGTCGCATACTCCCATCTTTCTTCTTCACGAATAGAGCAGGGAGCACCAAGGAGAAGTACTAGGATGAATAAAGCCAATGTCTAACAATTCCTGCGGTTGGGTCTTTAACTCACGAAGTTCAATAGAGCCATTCGATATGGGGCTTTGGAAATAGGTTTTGTCTCTAGGGTTCAAGGTCGATACAAAATTCAATTTCACGCTACTGGGGGTAGGCGGGAAGTTCTTGAGAATCTGACGGAAATTTATTAACAATAGGAATATCGTTTAAAAGCGGCGTATTTTATTTAAATCGTGACATGAGCTAAGAAAGCGACATCCGTTTTTCAATAAGCGAATAGCTTTATGGCTTGAGATGGCCGTGATTGATTTTAATGGTTTGGTCGTTTGAATTAGCATAATAGGTTGATTAGGAATATGAAAGCTAACAACCTTACGAAAATAATCAATTTTTGCATGATAAGTAGTTAACCAATCAATCCCTAGAATCACGTCAAATCAAGTATTTTTAATGAAATAAGATCGACGAGGTAATGTGAAGTACCGATTTGAACCAAACAAGACTTATAAGCGATTGGATGTAATGAAGGTTTCTCCCAAGCGGAGTTTCCACTGAGATAAGTCAAAGTCTAATTTCTCTCGAGTCAAATTTAATCGATGGCGCAAGTAGGAGAAATAAAAGAATGGGTAGAACTAGGTATCAAATAAAGTATAGACTTCATTAGAGTTTATGATAAGCTTACCCGTGATGACCTCATTCGGATTCCTTGCTCTTTGAAAGGTCACAACAAACGCCTCCCTTGCAGACTACTGGGTTTTGAATTTTACGGGATGGCCTTTGGTGCCTCCATCCTATTGAATTTGTCTTGATGGCGACAAAATCGAGCTAAGTGACCTTCTCTTCCACAATTATAACATGTTTTTGAATGGCATGACGAAGTTTGGTGATGTGTCCCTCTCCTCCGCATTTGAAGCATATGATAGGTGGTCTTTCTCCTTCCTTAACAATGGGTCTTTGGTCTTGACGTCTTTCCACCATTGTTGAATCTCCGTTTCTTGAAATGTCCATTCTTATTGTTTTGGTACGATTACCACAAGAAGTGGTTACCATATCTCGGCTTTGTTGATTCCCTCAGCTTGTTGTTGTCACCGCTGATGACTACTCTCGCCGGTATTATAATTTTCTTACAATTTGCTCTCTTTTAGTTGTGTTGACTCATTATCGCGTTCCACTAAGCGAGCCCTATTTACAACATCCGAATACAAACACGGTTTATGAGAAATAAGATGTTGGCGTATCTCCGACTTCAAACCTCTTAAAACATTCGCGCCATTCTCTCTTCATTATCCACCCGATTGGGGCCATGAAACCGTGATAACTCCGCAAATTTTACCTCGTATTGCGACACGGTCATATTGTTTTGTTCAACTTGATAAATTCCACCTCCTTCGTATGGAGAATACTTTCGAGGAAAGTATTTGTCGTTAAACGACTCTGGAACTTCTCCCAAGATATCTTGATGCAATGAAGTTGAGTACGTTTCTACCGATTCCCACCGATAATCCGCCTCTCGCGCATGATATAAAAGCGGTGAAAGGAACCTTTTGCTCCTCGGAGCATCCCAAGACATCAAATATCTTGGTAATCTGCTTTATCCATGCTTAGCGAAGTGGTTTTGGCTCTCCCTTAAACTCCGGTGGTCCCAGCTCCTTGAATTGTTTAGCGGTGTGGCTTGAGAGTTTTTCGTGTTTCCACCTACGTTTTGGGCGAGAGTCGTTCTCGCTTTCTTTGTTGCATAAATTGCATAAAGCCTCTCGAACATTTGATCATTCATCATTTGGTCGGTGTTGTTGTTTGCATGAGGATTGTCGCCTTCACGATGCACATTATCACGATTATTGATATGTGGTGAATCAGCGATCGCTGCGCTCCATTCTTATTCTCAATATTCTCGGATGTCATTTTAGAATCTTGCCACAAAACAAAAGGTTAATTGACGTGTAACAAATTATCCCTATCTTCCGACCAACCAATAATATATACGTAAACTTAGGTAGGTCATACTAAGCGAAGGTATTCCGTCTCTCCCTCCTAGTACTATTCTCACATCTTAGCCAGGATCATATCCTAAGCTACGATACCAAGTTGTGGCGCCCCAAAATTAGGTATACATCACCCATCTTGGGTCGCCACTTTCGTAGTGCGAATTTAAATACAACTTACTAACATAAGCGTAGGTGTGCAATACGACATAAAGCGTGAGTTTAAATACAAATATCGTCTACTACATATTATCTGAAACTCAAAAAAAAGTTCTCATTACAATTATTATCACACTATTTCATAGAATAGTGAGGACTACTAATCTTATCTTGAGGACCATCACTCGTTTCCCAGGCTCGTCGGTATATATTCTCATTTCTGAAGAGAACGGTGAAAGAAAGGGTGAGCTCAACTAGCCCGAGAAGAAATATTATGACTAAGATAATGAGAATAAATTATCAATAGTCTTCAACAATGTTAAGCGATAAAATACAATAGACAACCCGGTTTAAGCTGCGGTGAATATCTGATCCATTAAAAAGTCGAGTAGAAAATAAAGTCTACTATCTTTTAGGTTTTAAAAGGTTTTCATCTTCATTATATAATTTGAGACTCGACTTTAATAAATATTCCACATCATCGAATCACCTGCACGACTACTGACGATGATATTCTTTAGTATCACCCCCGCACTACGGGCGAGAATATTTGTGTATTCATTAATGGTCATGATCATACCAACAATTTGTCCATCGATGCACTACTGACTGGCGAGGATTTTTACCACATCATTTGTAACATTACGGTCATGATTACACCGAATAGTCTCTGGTCATAATCATACCAAGTCCATCTATGCACTACTGAAGCCACGAGATGACTTTAAAAAATATAAACATGAGGATGATGACAATGATATAAGAATTGATAAAACAAGTTCAAGAATTATTTTATCCGAGGAATTATTAACGTCAAATTATCAACATGATCTTTGTTTTGTAGAGTAAAATTCAAGAATGATCGGAAGAATATTTCCATGAAAGATCTTTGGATGAAACGCAAATATCGAGGATATTCCACTAATTTCATGGAGTATAGAAGTCAAAGTTTTAACCAATTTGGGTATAATAAAGAATAGAATAACAAAAGAAATCACCATGCATGCGATAGGCCTTGCAGGCGAGTTATTCAACAGAATAATAAATAACGGAACCGGTCCCGCGTAAAACGCCATGAGACGAGGATGTTCAACGAGAATAATAAAGAATGGAACCGGTCGGCGTAAAACACCTGACGAGGATGTTCAGCAGAATAATAATAAAAAGCGGAACCGGTCAGGTGTAAAACACATGAACAGGATGTTCAACAAAATAATAAAAAAAGCGGAACCCGGTTAAGGTGTAAAACACACGAGCAGGATGTTCCAGCGAGAATAATAGAAGAATGTCACCAAGTATAGGGTAAACCACGTATCTGAGTTATTCCAACAGAATAATAAGCGATGGAATAACAACAGTTCTCTTCATGAATAAGAAAAAAATAACACCCCTTACATTTGGTAGGAGATTAAATATTTGTTGGCGGTGTAGTAACAAAATACTCTTCTTCTTTCTCTCTTATTCTCTCTATACTTTCTCTCTGTAAGCTTGAATGAATTAAGTGAAAAAAATAATGAAGCCCTAGGCCTCTATTTATAGAAGATTTTCTAGCACTTTTCTTAGATGTGAAAAGGCAAGTGGCTTGGCGACTAATGATGTGAAAAGAAAAGTGGTTTGGCCTTTTTGTAATGTGAAACGACAAGTGGTTCGGCCTTTGTAATGTATGAAAGCGACAAGTGGTTGACGTCGGTAAAGGTAATTACTATTAACGAAGGTAAATACTATTGACGAAGGTAAATACTATTCACAAGGGTAATTCTTATTGACGAAGGTAATTCTTATTAATTGAAGAGACTCTTAGATGATGACATATGAGCCCCCATAAAATAATCAAACTTACCACAAATCATTTTTTTTTCATCAACACATATTTAATCTTTCAACAATTATTAATCATTTATAACTTGTTGTAAGACCCCAAAATTTTTAAATAAAAGGAATTTCCTTTATTTATTATTTTGAAATAGTAAGGGTTGATTTGATTAATGTGGATAGTTAAGGGTTAAATCATAAATATTTCAAAATAAGCAAGTGGTTATAAAATATTCATTATCGTCGGGAATATTCGTTTGGTCGTGGAATATTAAATCTTGTCGGGGAATATTAAATGCGACAGGCCTTGACCATGTGTGGGCCCCATGTTGAAGCGATTGGATGAAGAAAGCGACAAATATAAGTTGTTTAAAAATAGCAGGCGTAGTTATTACTGAATTAATCTTATTGGAATACCGGTGGTTAAAAACACGATGTCTGGCGTTGTTGAGCGATGCTGCGGTATTGCACCAATTATTGAAGGCACTACTCAATAATGGTTACGATAATTCTTATTCGATATTTTATTTTATTGAGTTAATAATTGCTGCGTTGATATTTTATATTCTTTGTTGTTTGATAATTGTCATTCTACGGTATTTTTCATTATCGAAGCAATAATTCATATTATACGAATAATATTATTAGATAACATTATTGGCAATGTCTAGAAAGTTACATACAGGAGAGGTTTGGTCACCTAATTGCGGGCGATGAAGAAGAAATTCTTATTGGAAAGCCCCTCTTTCTGAGGAGGCGCACGGTTGTCGATATTGTGATTACGTAATATTATTTGTGAATAATTAATTATTGATTTATATGATGAGGAAAATATTGATTTTATGTGGATATAGATGGAGAAAATTTTAAAATGACAATTGTTGAAAATTAATATTTTATCTTTTACGATAAAATAATTCGTTTAAATATATTATTTTAATAATATATTAAGCGGTGATATTTTTTTACAACGAATGGGGGATATATGAGTATCTGAGGAGGAAGAGTATTTTTGTTGCAATAAATGTTTAAAACATGTTAAACATGTCGGTGGACCCCATTTATTGGTGAAATTTGATTATAGCTTTTGTAAAATCGCTTGGTTTGTGGATTTCGGTCAATTTCTATTTAGAATTTGGAAAAAATTTCTTCTGCAAAGTTGTAGAGAATTGAATTTCCTATAAAAACTCATGAGATTCGAATTTTCTGATGAAAGGGCTATTTATTATGAATTATTGAAGTTAGGATTAATTGATTATCATTTTTTTTGGAGTTTTAAGTAACTTTTGCATGAAAAACGTTTTTGTCACTTATGGGACATGTGTTGAGTGGTTGATTTCAGCTGATGGTGTGCGTAGGAAGATGTGTGAAAAATAATATTATTAATATATTAAATTTTACGCTTTGGTGTTACAAGCAATTTTCTATAAATAGGGTCTTAGGTTAGAATTGAAAATCACACAGAAAGCTGAAGTTTTCTCTCTATATTATCGGCGTATTCTTGTGAGTATTTTGAATATACTTTGAGTATTGCTAGGCGGTGCAAGTTTCCTTGAAAGACTATGCGGTATTCTAGCTAGAAATCTTGATCTTTCGAGGTAAGGGATATTATTTTTTTCGTAATGATATTATTTCTTGATATCATTATCTTTGAAATGTTGATCTGAAGTTTTTATCAAATTTGGAACTTTTTCATGTCGGGGTTACTTATTCATGGGTTATTATTCATGAGTTCTTATTCACGATTCTTATTAAGCGGATTCTTATTCACGAGTATTATTATTAAGTAAGCGTGAAGATGAAGATTTTTGTGGAATTTCTATCTTTTGGTGTCGAGATTCTTATTCACGTATACGGCCTTTATTCACGTATCTGGCACTATTCACGATATCTGGTCTTATTCATAGAAAAATAAAATTTCTTCTTTTTCGTCCAAAACATCTATTATGCGGATACTAACTCGATTGTATCCATGTTTTGATCATTCTTGAATTTTACACCATTATGATTATTTTTGAGGTATTTTTGGGCGTGGATAAAACCAAGTCGAATCCTTAATCCTTAATCCTTGTCATTTTGTTTCCTTTGGATTCGTTTCTTTAAAAAAAAATATTTTCATCATCCTCGGTCTTAAATGATGATATTATGGAATATCTTTGGCTTTGTAGTGCAAAGATGAATGATTTCTTAAGAATATCTTTGGATTGTCTTTGCGCAAAGATGAATGATTTCTGAAGAATATCTTTGGCGTAGTAGTGCGAAGATGAGCAGTGTTTAAATGAACATGACGGTGATGAATATCTTTGCACTGTAGTGCAAAGATGAATATTTGATTCGGATGTATATTGATTGATGTTACGAGGGGATAAAAGATGAGCGATGAACTTTTAAATTCATACATAGAAGATAGTAGTTTGCATTCTCTCTTAACTCTTCTAATGAATTATTATTTCATTGCGAATATTGATTTAAAATTTGTTGTTTATTGTATTCTATTATATTTTTCCTGTTGAAGACTAACGATAATTTGTTGTATATTATCTTAGTCATAATATTCTTCTTGAGCTAGTTGAGCTCACCCTTTTCCTTTTGTTCCATTTTTTCTCGGGAGGCGAGAATATAGCGATGCAGTCGGGGGTATGGAATGAAGGTTTTAGAAAGGATTGTTTAGTAGTCCTCACCATTTTTGTAAAATAATGTATCGATAAATGTGATGAGGATTTATTTGAGTATAGATATTATACAGAAGATAATATTTGTATTCAAACTCACAGTTTCTTGTTGTAATAATAAAGTTGTAGTTGTTTACATACCATGTATTGACAACTCGAGAATAGGTGATGTATACCTATTTTGGGGCGTCGCGGTTAGTATCGAGCTTAGGGATATGATCTCTGGCGGAGATCGGGGAATAGAACTAGAGAGGAGAGGCGAGTAAATCCTTCGCTAGTGTGTCCTACTAAGCTTATTTGTTAGTTGGTCGATTATATAGGGATATTATGTGATATATTGATTTCCTTAATTAACCCTTTTTTATGGCGGTATTTGAGAATGTCATTGAGAATATTAACAATGGAAATGAGGCCAGTGGAGATGCTGTACTCACCAGCGAGGAGAGCGTCTAACAGTGGTGATGTTCCTCCTGTGAACAACACCATTGAAGCGAGATGATGAGCGAGGGGATGTTTAGAAGTTTTTTGCGATTCATGCAAAATCGGATGAGGAGACTTCGTGTTCAAAATCTGAGGAGAAATGATAGCAATTCACGGGTTGTCGACAAAGCGATTCGAAAAGTTGGGACCACGAATTTAAGGGAAAGCGGATCCGATCATGGCGGAAACATGGGTCAAAACAAATTACCAAGATATTCGATGTCTTGGGATGCGCGGAGGAACGAAGGTTCCATTCGCCACCTTTATGTTAAGTGGCGGCGCGGACTCTCTTGGTGGGGAGTGCGTGAAGCGTACCCATCGGCCCTTTTCGGCGTATGTCTTGGGAGGCGTTTCAAAAGCTATTTAATGACAAATACTTTCACGAAAGTGTTTCGTCGTATGAAGGAAGTGGAGTTCATCGATTGGAACAAAACAACATGGCGGTGTGTCTCGATGACGAGGCAAAGTTTGCGAGTTATCGAGGTTTGCACCTCATTTGGTGGAGAATGAGGAGCGTATGACCGGATGTTTCTTAGAGGTTTGAAACGGCGTACGTCGATATCTCATTTCTCATAAATTTTTCTCTATATTTAGATGTTGTAATGAGGGCTCAATTATTAGGCGAGATACTTGATACGGTCAATTGAGGACCCTGACCGAGGATCGTATCGGAGATAGCGATCAGCAGAATAATGATAAACTGCGGAGAAAAAAGCAGAGCGGACGAAATGGTAACCACTCACGGTGGTAATCATAGCCGTGAAAATAGAAAAAGCGAGTCGGGAGAAGATTTTAAAGAGGAGATTTAACAACGACCGTATGAAGATAGCGAGTCTTGCAATGAAGCTGGTTCTAAGGGAGGAGAAACGACCACCGGTCGTATGCTACAAATCGGAAAGAGGGACATATCGGTCAAAGCGCCCTGACAGTTTAAGGTATGCTATAATTGTGGAAAGGAAGGACATATCGCTCGAGATTATGCGATGGCGAAACCTAGTTAATGAGGGACGGTGACTCGAAAAATCATCGAGAAAAGTCAAAAATCAGCGATTAGGGAAGAAGCGTTTGTTGTATTTGGTCATAATCACGAGAACCCAAACGAGGTGATCACGGGTAAAAGCTATTTATAAATTCTTGCGAAGTTTATACCTTACTTGATCTGGGTGCTACCCATTCATTTATCTCTCTGCGTGTGCTCAGCGTTTAAACTTGACTCAGGAGAAATTAGACTTTGACCTATCTGTGGAAACTCAGTTAGGAGAAACTTTCATCACATCCTTTGTTTATAAATCTTGTTTGATTCAAGTTGGCACCATTACCTTACTGTTGACCTTATCTCTTTAAAGATACTTGTTTTTTGATGTGATTTTAGGGATTGATTGGTTAACTACTCATCATGCCAAAATTGATTGTTTTTCGTAAGGTTGTTAGTTTTCATATTCTAACCAACTTTGTTATGCAATTCAAGCAACTAAACCATTAAAATCAATCACTATCATATCTAATCATAAAGCTATTCGTTTATTAAAAAAGCGGATGTCAAGCTTTCTTAGCCCATGTTATGGATTTGAATAAAGACACGTCAAATTTGAATAATATTCTGTTGTTATTGACTTTCACGACGTATTTCAGAAGAACTTCCGGTCTACCCCAGAGCGTGAAGTTGAATTCTTTATTGATCTTGAACACTGGTACAAAGCCCATTTCTAAAACCCCATATCGAATGGCTCTATTGAACTTGAAGTTAAAGGTCCAACTACGAGGAATTGTTGGACATCGGTTTCATTAAATCTAGTACATCTCCTTGGGGTGCTCTGTTTTATTTGTAAAGAAGAAAGGCGGGAGTATGCGACTTTGTATTGACTATCGGGAATTGAACCATGTCACCATCAAGAATAGGTATCCTCTACCTCGTATTGATGACTTGTTTGACCGATTCTGAGGGCACAATTCTTTTTAAAAATCGATCTTAGATTACGGATATCATCAATTTGAAGATTAAAAGCGAGGATATTCAAAGGCGCCTTGAACTTCGGTATGGGCATTATGAATTCTTAGTCATGTCTTTCGGACTAACTAATGCTCCTGCGACTTTCATGGATATGATGAGCAAAAGTATTGAGGAATATTTGGATCGATTCGTTGTTGTCTTTATTGATGACATCCTCATATATTCCAAAAGCCGTGAAGATCATGAGCACCATTTGAAGTTTGGTACTCCAAAGGCTTCGTGAAAACCAACTATATGCCAAATTGAAGAAATGCGAGTTACGGCTTGAGGAAGTAGCATTTCTTGGGCGCGATGGTGTCGAAACATGGAGTATCTGTTGATCCGTGAAGATTGAAGCAATACAAAGTTAGAACAGCAAAGTCGGTGGTTGAAATCACGTAGCTTTTGGGCTTATTTGGTTATTATCGGAGATTCGTGGAAGGGTTTTCTCGAATCGCTACTCCATTAACTTCGCTAACTTTCGGAAGGAAACAAAATTCGTTTGGAAGCGAAGAATGCGAGAAAAGTTTCAAGAGCTAAGAGGAGACTTATTTGGCTTTGTTCTAACAATACCATCTGGTTCGGATGGATTTGTTATCTCTGACGATGCTTGAGTGCAAAGGGTTAGGATGTGTTCTCATGCTGGCGTGGGAAAGTCATAGCTTTATGCCTCGCGACAACTTAAAAGAGTATGAGAGGAATTATCCTACTCATGATCTAGAGTTAGCGTGATCGTTTTTCGCTAAAAATATGGAGCCTATCTATATGGGGAGAAAGTGGAGATATATTAGGACCATAAAAGCCTTAAATATTTCTTCACTCAAAAAAGAACTCAACATGCGGCGTGACGTTGGCTCGAGCTATTGAAAGACTACGACCACACTATTGATACCATCTGGTAAAGTGAGCGTGGTAGGTGGCGCATTGAGTAGAAGATCATATGCGAGGAGCGAGTGCGATGATGTCAAGTATCTCGTAGAGCCGACTTTAATAGAAAAAAGTTAAGGTTGCTCGAGCCCGCAGGCAGGTGATCGTATGAAGAAGAAGAAATCTGAAGGAGCTATTAGGGCGAGAATTGATGAAGAAGGAATACTTGAGTCCACTCTAGACTTTGTGTTCTAACGACTCGATTTGAAGTACAAGATTATGATGGAGGCACTGTCGCCATTTGCAATCCATCTGGAAGTACTTAAAATGTATCGTGATCTTGACATACATTTTGGTGGAACAATATGATGAGAGAGAGATTGCAAAGTTTATCTCGATGTGTTTAACTTGCCGGCGTGTAAAGGCGGAGCATCTTGTACCTAAGGGTCCGTTGCAACCACTTGAGATTCGGAATGGAAGTAGGAACACATTACTATGGATTTTAAATTACGGGTCTTCCTACGGTTTCTCAAGGCATCAATCTTATTTGGGTTATTGTTGATAGATTAACCAAGTACGCTCATTTCTTGCCGTCACGGAGACTTATTCCCTTGAGCGTCTTGCTAGTATATGCGTGAATGAGATTGTGAGGTTGCATGGCATGCTGTATCCATAGTTTGGATCGTGACCCAAGATTCACTTCAAGATTTTGGGTTAGCTTGCAAAAAGCTATGGAGCGCAGTTTTGCGATTTAGTTGGCATACCATCCCCAAGCAGACGGACAATCGAGAGAGGACTATTCAAACTCTTGAAGTTCTATTAAGACTACTGTGTCCTAGACTTCAAGGGTAGTTGGGATAAGTATTTACCATTGGTGGAATTCTCTACTGACAACAACAATTATCGAGGGCAAGTATAGGTGTGGCTCCATTGAAGCATTATATGGACGAAAATGTCGTTCTCGATATGTTGGGATGAGGTGGGTGAAGCAACATTATTTGGGACCCGAGTTAATACGTATGACTACTAGAAAAGATCCAAATGATTCGACAGCGTATACAAAGCGGCACAAGATCGACAAAAGAGTTATGCGGATCTTCATCGAAAGGGCGTGGAATTTAATGTGAGGGGATCGTGTATTGTTGCGAGTTGCTCCATGGAAGGGAGTTACAAGATTTGGGAAGAGAGGAAAGCTCGATCCACGATTTATTGGTCCATTTCAAATTCTTGACCGAGTAGGAAATGTAGCCTATAGACTTGCGTTACCTCAAAGTATGTCTCGTGTTCATAATGTGTTTCACATATCGTGCTTACGTAAATATGTGAAAGACCGAACCACGTTATTGAGTTAGAAGCAGGACGAGATAGCCAAGAAGACTTAGCGTATGAGGAGGTACTGTCAAGATCTTGGATAGGAAGGAGCATGTCCCTACGCTATGAAAAGGTCATACCACAAGTTAAAGTTTTGTGGAGGAATCATCTTTATAGAGGAAATGACACAGGGAATTGGAAGCGAAATGAAAGCGAGGTATCCTCACCTTTTGAAACACCGGTGCGTCGTCGATTTCGAGGACGAAATTTCATAAGGAGGGAGGTTGTAAGACCCCAAAATTTTTAAATAAAAGGAATTTCCTTTATTTATTATTTTGAAATAGTAAGGGTTGATTTGATTAATGTGGATAGTTAAGGGTTAAATCGCATAAATATTTCAAAATAAGCAGTGGTTATAAAATATTCATTATCGTCGGGGAATATTCGTTTGGTCGTGGAATATTACGTCTTTGTCGGGGAATATTAAATGCAATGAGTGTGACCATGTGTGGGCCCATGTGAAAGCGATTGGATGAAGAAAGCGACAAATATAAGTTGTTTAGAAATAGCAGGCGTAGTTATTACAGATTAATCTTATTGGAATACCCGGTGGTTAAAAACACTAATGTCTGGCGTTGTTGAGCGGTAGCACGGTATTATTGCGGTATTTATTGACCAATTACGTGAAGGCTTTACTCGATAATGGTTACGATAATTCTTATTCGATATTTTATTTTATTGAGTTAATAATTCTTTGCGTTGATATTTTATATTCTTTGTTGTTTGATAATTGTCATTACGGTATTTTTCATTATCGAAGCAATAATTCATATTATCTGAATAATATTATTAGATAACATTATTGGCAATGTCTAGAAAGTTACATCTAAGGAGAGGTTTGGTCACCTAATTGCGGCGCCTTGAGTAAGAAGAAATTCTTATTGGAAAGCCCCCTCTTTCACAGGAAGCGCACGGTTGTCGATATTGTGTGATTCTGTAATATTATTTGTGAATAATTAATTATTGATTTATATGATGAGGAAAATATTGATTTTATGTGGATATAGATGGAGAAAATTTTTAAAATGACAATTGTTGAAAATTAATATTTTATCTTTTACGATAAAATAATTCATTTAAATATATTATTTTAATAATATATTAATGGTGATATTTTACAACGAATGGGGATATATGAGTATCTGAGGAGGAAGAGTATTTTTGTTGCAATAAATGTTTAAAACATGTTAAACATGTCGGTGGACCCCATTTATTGGTGAAATTTGATTATAGCTTTTTGTAAAATCGCTTGGTTTGTGGATTTGGTCAATTTCTATTTAGAATTTGGAAAAACTTTCTTCTGCAAAGTTGTAGAGAATTGAATTTCCTATAAAAACTCGCAAGATTGAATTTTTTCGATGAAAGGGCTATTTATTATGAATTATTGAAGTTAGGATTAATTGATTATCATTTTTTTGGAGTTTTAAGTAACTTTTGCATGAAAAACGTTTTTTTGTCACTTATGGGACATGTGTTAGTGGTTGATTTCAGCTGATGGTGTGCGTGAGGAAGATGTGGAAAAATAATATTATTAATATATTAAATTTTACGCTTTGGTGTTCTAATGATTTCTATAAATAGGGTCTTGGGTTAGAATTGAAAATCACACGAAGCTGAAGTTTTTCTCTCTATATTATCGGCGTATTCTTGTGAGTATTTTGAATATACTTTGAGTATTGCTAGGCGGTTGCAAGTTCTCTTGACCTTATATCCGGTATTCTATTTAGAAATCTTGATCTTTCGAGGTAAGGGATATTATTTTTTTCGTAATGATATTATTTCTTCAATATCATTATCTTTGAAATATTGATCTGAAGTTTTATCAAATTTGGAACTTTTTCATGTCGGGTTACTATTCATGGGTTCTTATTCATGAGTTCTTATTCACGATTCTTATTAAGAGATTCTTATTCACGAGTTCTTATTCACGAGTATTATTAAGAAGGCGTGAAGATGATTTTTTTGTGGAATTTCTATCTTTTGGTGTGGAGATTCTTATTCACGTATCGGACTTTATTCACGTATCTGACACTATTCACGTGATACGGTCTTATTCATAGAAAAATAAAATTTCTTCTTTTAAAGTCAAAACATCTATTACGGATACTAACTCGATTGTATCCATGTTTTGATCATTCTTGAATTTTACACCACTATGATTATTTTTTGAGGTATTTTTGGGCGTGGATAAAACCAAGTACGAATCCTTAATCCTTAATCCTTGTCATTTTGTTTCCTTTGGATTCGTTTCTTTAAAAAAAAAATATTTTCATCATCCTCGGTCTTAAATGATGATATTATGGAATATCTTTGGCTTTGTAGTGCAAAGATGAATGATTTCTTAAGAATATCTTTGTTTTGTGTAGTGCAAAGATGAATGATTTCTGAAGAATATCTTTGGCCGTAGTTCAAAGATGAGCAGTGTTTAAATGAACATGATTAAGTGATGAATATCTTTGGCTTTGTAGTGCAAAGATGAATATTTGATTCGGATGTATATTGATTGATGTTACGAGGGATAAAAGATGAGCGATGAACTTTTAAATTCATACACATAGAAGATAGTAGTTTGCATTCTCTACTTAACTCTTCTAATGAATTATTATTTTCATTGCGAATATTGATTTAAAATTTGTTTATCATTATTATTATTATATATTTTTCCTGTTGAAGACTAACGATAATTTGTTGTAAATTATCTTAGTCATAATATTCTTCTTGAGCTAGTTGAGCTCACCCTTTTCCTTTTTGTTCCATTTTTTTCTCGGGAGGCGAGAATATAAGCGAGTACGAGTCGGGGTATGGAATGAAGGTTTTAGAAAGGATTGTTTAGTAGTCCTCACCATTTTGTAAAATAATGTATCGATAAATGTGATAAGGATTTATTTGAGTATAGATATTATACAGAAGATAATATTTGTATTCAAACTCACAGTTTTCTTGTTGTAATAATAAAGTTGTAGTTGTTTACGTACCATGTATTGACAATTTCGAGAATAGGTGATGTATACCTATTTTGGGGCGTCACACTTGTCGTCTCAATTATTGATTTAATACTATAACATATTATACGGATGATCTTTGTGTGATAATTGAATCAATAATATAAGAGATATGATCATGCAAAGAATTCTTTGTAATAATAATTGAGCATAGGTGAGTGACTTCTCACGTAAGCATCGATAATCAATACCGTGTCTGCTACTTATGCAACCACGCGTATTATTATACTTTTACCTTTGGGTAGTTCAGCTTTTTAGCGGTAACACCTCCGTAGTTATTTTTATAAAATATTTTTGTCGTTTTCTCAATCCGACAATAATTACATTATGGGGTCCACCAATGATTGAGCCGTTATACGAATATTCCTAACAAAAAGAATATTCCCAGACCAAACGAATATTTTATAACAACTTCGCATACTTTGTAAAATTTACAAATATTACCCACAACTATAACATTATATCAAATTTATTCCATAATATTCAAAAAATAATATTTATAGAAAAATTCATCTTTATTTATAAAAATTTGGGGTCTTACTGGTAAAATCTTTTTATATAAAGCAGAATACTTTTATAAAGTTATTCTATAAATAGAATATATTATATTTTATTATGCATAGTGTTGCATAGTGTTTGTATAGTATTTTGCGTAGTAAAATCTTTTTTATATAAAACAAAATACTTTTATAAAGTTATTTGTTTTATTAGACAATAATTAGAATATATTATATTTTATTATGCATAGTGTTTGCAGATAGTACTGCATAGTATTTGCATAGTAAAATCTTTTATAAAGTTATTCGTTTTATAAATAGAATATATTATATTTTATTTAAAAGATTTTGCTTTAAATATGGATAGTCGATTAAAAGTAAATCAATCTGGACCGTTTCATGAGTTAATTCTTATGCGATCCATTTTTTCTATAAATAGAAGCTTATTCCTTCATTATTTCTTACGAATTCACTGAAACTAGAGAGATAAACTATAGAGAGAAAGAAGAAAAGTGTTCTGCTACTTCACTACTTTTATATCCAGTACTCTTCTTTTTAAGGTAGGGAATATTATTTGTTGTACTCGTAGGGAGTATTATTTCTTTTGTATTCATGAAGAGAACTTCTGTTATTCCATTCTTTGTTATTCTGTTGAAATAACTTTGTATATCTGCAAGCTACCCTATACTTGGATACATTCTTCTAATATTCCATCTTTATTATTATTACATTGGAATATCCTGTTTGTCGCGTTTATCTTGGGACTGGTTCCATCTTTATTATTATTACATTTGGAATATCACATTCATGCGTTCTGTGGGACTGATTAAAATCTTTATTATTACATTGGAATATCACATACATGCGTTTCTACATGGGACTGGTTAAAATCTTTATTAATATTTTGTTGGAATATCACATGCATGCGTTTCTTGGGACACCGATTAAAATCTTTATTAGTATTACATTGGAATAACTTGTCATGCAAGTACCACATGCATGGTGATTTACATTGTTATTCCATTCTTTATTATTACATTGGAACATCACCGCCGGTGTAATTTCTTTGACACGGTTCCGATTATTTAGTATTACATTGGAATAACACATACATCTGCAATCCGCATGCGTGGTGATTTCTTTTGTTATTCCATTCTCTATTATACTCAGTTGGTTAAAGTTTTGACTTCTATACTCCATGAAATTAGTGGAATATCCTTGATATTTGAGCTTCATCTAGTATCTTTTCATGGAAATATTCTTCTGAGCATTCTTGAATTTTACTCTACAAAGTAGTATCATGTTGGCAATTTGAACGTTATCAGTTCCTGGATAAATTAATTCTTGAACTTGTTTTATTGAATTATTATGTCATTGTCATCATCCTCATGTTTATATTATGTTGAATGTCATCTGTGGCCTGTAGTGCATAGATGAACTTGGTATGATTATGATCAGGGATTATTCGGTATAATCATGACCGTAATGTTACAAATGATGTGGAAAAAGTCCTCATTGGCCCGTGGTGCATTGATAGACAGTTTTTGGTATGATTATGGCTATGGATTCTCTTTGGCTGTAGTGCAAAGATGAATTGTTTTATGGTATGATCAGGACCGTTGATGAAAACATGATTATTCTTGGCCCGTAGTGCATGAATAATTGTGGTGGTGATACTAAAGAATATCCTTGGCCGTAGTGCAGGAGTGATTCGATGATGTGAATTATTTATTAAGCTGAGTCCCAGTGATAAAAGTGATGAAAAACCTTTTAAATCATAAAAGATAGTAGATTTTATTCTCTACTTGACTCTTTTAATGGATTGTTTGTTTCACGCATGATTAAACTTGATGTTTGTTATATTGTATCAGTTTAACACTGTTGAAGGCTAATGATAATTTATTACGCATTATCTTAGTCATAATATTTCTTCTTGGGCTAGTTGAGCTCACCCTTTCTTTCACTTTGTTCTCTTCGGAAATGAGAAAGTAATTTGCGGGACTAGTCGAGGAGCAGTGATGGTCCTAGATGGTGCATTAGTAGTCCTCACTATTACGTAAAATAGTGTGATAATAATTATAATGAGGACTCCTTTTGAGTTTGTATACTCTCTAGTAGACAATATTTGTATTCAAACTCACAGTTTATGTTTTGTCGTATTGTACACGACAGTTGTATTATTAAGTTGTATTTGAATTCTGTACTATGTATCTGACGACTCAAGATGAGTGATGTATACCCTATTTTGGGGGCGTCACAGTTGGTTAAAGTTTTGACTTCTATACTCCATGAAATTAGTGGAATATCCTTGATATTTGCGCTTCATCCAGTATCTTTTCATGGAAATATTCTTCCGAGCATTCTTGAATTTTACTCTACAAAGCAAAGATCGTGTTGACAATTTGGACATTATTAGTTCTGGATAAATTAATTCTTGAACTTGTTTTATTGAATTCTTATATCATTGTCATCATCCTAATGTTTATATTTTTTGAAAGTCATCTGTGGGTTTTGTAGTGCGTAGATGGACTTGGTATGATTATGATGAGGATTATTGATTGTAATCATGGTAGTAATGTTACAAATGATGTGGTAAAAGTCCTCATTGGCCCGTAGTGCATTGATGGACATTTATTGGTATGATCATGACCATTAATGAATACACAAATATTCTTGGCCCGTAGTGCATGGATAATTGTGGTCGTGATACTAAAGAATATCATTGGTCGTAGTGCAGGGGTGATTCGATGATGTGGATTATTTATTATAATCTGAGTCCCAGCGATAAAAGTGATGAAAAAAACCTTTTAAATCATAAAAGATAGTAGATTTTATTCTCTACTTGACTCTTTTAATGGATTGCTTGTTCCGCTGCAGTTAAACCTGATGTTTGTTATATTGTATCAGTTTAACACTATTTAAAGCTAATGATAATTTATTCTGCATTATCGTAGTCATAATATTTCTTACTGGGCTAGTTGAGCTCACCCTTTCTTTCACTGTTCTCTTCAGGAAATGAGAATATATATATTTGGAGCAGTGGGGAGCGGAGTGATGGTCTAGATGGTGCATTAGTAGTCCTCACTATTTTGTGAAATAGTGTGATAATAATTGTAATGAGGACTCCTTTTGAGTTTGTATACTCTCAAGTAGATAATATTTGTATTCAAACTCACGGTTTATGTTTTAATCGTATTGTACCTGCATACGGTTGTATTATTAAGTTGTATTTGAATTCTGTACCATGTATCTGGCGACTCAAGATGGGTGATGTATACCTAATTTTAGGGGCGTCACAATAGTACTTCTGGCTGGAATACTGAATATAGTGCTGAAGGGAACTTGCACCGTATAACAATACTCAAAGTATCAAAATACTCACAGGAATACGCTCAATATATCGAGAAAGAAAGAGAGAGAAAACTTTAGTTTCTGGTGTGATTTTCAATTATAACCTAAGCACCCTATTTATAGGAAAATGCTTAGAACACCAAAGCAGAAAATTTAATAAAATATTAATATTATTTATATAAATTCCTACGCCCACCATCAATAACTGAATTCAGCCATTTCAACAACCAATGGGGCTCACCAAACATATCAAAAACGTTTTTCTAACTATAAATATTTTAAAATTCCAAAAATCAATTATTCTGGAACCTCGGAACTTCAATAATTCATAATAAATAGCCCTTTTGTCAGAAAAATTTGAACCACATATCTTTTCCATAGGAAATTTTATTATCTACAACTTTGCAGAAGAAAGTTTTTCTAAATTCCAAAAGTAAATTGGCCAGAAATCCACAAGCGCAGGCGATTTTTAAATTTATAATCAAATTTCGATCGAAAAGGGTCCATGGACATGTTTAACATGTTTTTAACATTTATTGCAACAAAAATATTTTTCCTCCTCATATACTCATATATCCCACATTCATTGTAAAAATATCATCATTATTATATTATAATAATATAATAAAATATTATTTTATCAGAAAAGATAAAATATCGATTTTCAACAATTGTCACTTTAAAAATTTTCTCCATCTATATCACATAAAATGAATATTTTCCTCATCATATAAATCAATAATTAATTATTTACAAATAATATTACGAGAATCACAATCTTGATAAACAGTACGGTTTTCAAGAAAGAGGGCTTTCCAATAAGGATTTCTCGCTACTTGGTGGCATGATTAGGTAACCAAACCTCTCCTTAGGCGTAACTTTCTAGACATTGCCAATAATGTTATCTAATAATATTATTCGGATAATATGAATTATTGCTTCGATAATGGAAAATCTTGTGTAGTGACAATTATTGGAAAAGCAGTAATATAAAATATCAACGCAAAGCAATTATTGAATCGATAAAATAAAAATCTTTGAGCGATAATTATTGTAACAATTATTGAGTAGTGCCTTTCACGTAAGAATCAATAATTGGTGCAATCTGAGTGTCTTCTTGTCGCAACAACGCGTATTCATCGTGTTTTAACCACGGGTATTCCAACGGTGATAATCGGTAATAACTACGTAGTTATTTATAAACAACTTATACTTGTCGTTTTCTTCATTCAATCGTTTTTTCGTTATGGGGCCCACAAAAGACTGCGCGTCATCACGAAATTTAAAACGAGAAAGAATATTCCACGCACCAAACGAATATTAAGATAACAATGAATATTTTATAACCACTTGCTTACTTAAAATATTTGCGCATTTTACCCATAACTAACCTCATTAATCAATTCAACCCTTACTATTTCAAAATAATAAATAGAGGAAATTAAATTTTATTTATTAATAATTTGGGGTCTTACAACAGTCTCGTGACTCTGGCACTATGGACGATGAGATTTATGTCAAACTTTGGACGACCCAAATGGTTTATTAAGATGAGCGAAAAATTCAAAATTATTTGTATTTTGTTATAAATATATGAGCTAGCTAGCTATTTTTTCAAAATATATCCTAAAATACAATAATAATTTTAAATTGAAATGGAGTATAATTGAACAAGTTTCAATCTAGCTATCCATGGGGATCGGAGTTGGAGAGTTTCAAACTCAAGATGTTGGGTTGGGTTGTTTTGTGGCTTCTTGTCTCGTAGCCAAAATCACAATATTATTTTTCTTCTTTTCCCAAGTGATTTAGATCGATCCATAAAACTCCAATCTTTAATAAATAAAACTTAATTTTTTATAAATATTATTATAAACCGTTAGATGTTAAATTAATAAAATTAAATATTAAAGTTAAGGGTGATATGTGCAAATTATAAAATAAAAAATGTGTCTGAAAATATTCGGTTTAAAGTGCGATGGCGCCGAAATAACCAATCATTTGTGGACCTTACAACAAAATAATTGTCGGATACAGAAAACGACAGAAATAATATTTTTAATAAAAATTGTGGGTGGAGCTATTAATTTAACTGTTAAAATACTTGGTGATAAATGAATAGTAGCACGTAGTACTCCACAATAATACACGCTATTCCACAGTAACACACAGTATTGCATAATATTTCATATTATTAAATCAATAATTGTCACAGTAATAACTGCACAGTATCTCATATTATTAATGAACCAATAATTGTCACAGTAACAACTACATAATATTTTAAATTATTGAACCAATAATTTTTACAGTATTCATTTCACAGTAATAACTATTGATGATTAACGATAATTTGTTTTATGTTATCTTAGTCATAATGTTAACTTTCTTTACTGGGCTAGTTGAGTCCCTTTTCCTTTTTGTTCCATTTTTCTTCTCAGGAGGTTTGAATGTAGCGAGTACTAGTCGGGGTGTGGAATGATGGTTCTACAAGTTATTTTAGTAGTCCTAACTATTTTGTACAATAGTGTATCAATAATTGTAATGAGGACTTATTTGAGTGTGAATATTGTCTAGATGACAATATTTGTATTTAAACTCACGATTTAAGTGTTGTCGTATTTTGCTTTCGATGGTTGTATTAATAAAGTTGTAGTTGTTTACATCATTACGTATATTTGGCGACTCAAAATGGGTGTTGTATACCTATTTTGGGGGCGTCACATATAGTGTCCAATAAACATTATATTTTGTATTGAGATATTTTTACAACTTTGTTTTTATATATGTATCTAAATTACACCTAAAACACTATATTTTATAAAAATTCTATTGACTATACATTTTTTTAGAGTCACAAACAAAATTTTTTTTTGAAAATGTCCATCTTTCGATATGCCAAGACTTATTGTTTCAGATTAGGATCTTTGGCCCAAAAGGCCTTAAATTTAATTTTCCTTTTAACCCTTTTTTTTTAAATATTTATAATAATATAGTAAGTATAATTTAGATGACAGACTGCAAAAAGTTAAATGAGAGAGAGAGTCGTAATTGAGAAAAATCGAACGATTTAGCTTGATAAAAAAGTCGTAATAGAGTTGGGAGGAGAAGGTTGGAGGAAGCTAAAAAATGGGTTCAGCAATAGTAGCGCCATGGAAGCAGCTTTTTCTCAATGCATTGCAATCCAATTCCCACCTCAAACACTCTTCCTACTTTCAGCTTGTATATATATATATATATATATATATATATATATATATATATATATATAAAGGTTGCATTTTTAAAGTTCTGATTTCTTAATTTCTTGTTCTCGAACTGGTTAATCTGTTTTTGGGTATTCAGGCAACTATTGGATTTAATTGCAGACCCGCAAATCGCACTGTTGTTTTCAGGTTCCCTCTTCGTCTCTCTCTCTCTCTCTCTCTCTCTCTCTCTCTTATTTATGGAGTAATATATAAAGCCTTGAAATTTGTTCTATCTTATTGTTTTGGTGACCAGAGGATTCCAAGAAAACAGTGATAAGATTCAAATTCATACTGATTGTCGAACTCACAAGGTTCTTCCTTTTCACATTTTTTTTGGTTGAGATTCATTAATTTAATAAATAGCTGTATGTGGAATACTAGTGGTGTTAATTTGTTTGTAAAAATAATGCAGATTGAAGACCTTAAAAACTGTCCATTTGCTGAGGTAAATTTTTCCCATAAGTTGTATATTTTTCCTGCTTTATGTTATATTCCTGAATATTTTATTTTGCTTGATTGTTTCTTTTTTTTCAATTCCCCCTTGAAGTGTAGTTTAAAGTCAGTTTATGATGATTTAGATATGTTGGTACCACACCGGCTCTTGGGAGCAATTTCGAATAAATGGACGAGTAGATGTCATTGATGGATCAAATCCTGACCCCTTAAAACTTCAGGTATGAAAATTTTCTTCTCTCTTATTAGTTTAATATGCACTGTATAAACCATTTGTTTGATTGCTTGTTTTCTTTATTTGTTGGGGTTGCATTAAAATGTAGGAATGCATTATTCAATATGTATATGATATTATTGGTCCAACTGAGAGAGCTCTAGTTGACAGGGCTAGTTGTGGTCTAAATTTTTTTTTAGAAAATTGAATTCTTTTTTGTTCATGGTTTAGAATATGTTTAGTGTCTTTATCAAATCCTTTGGAATTGTCATGCTTAGTTTTAGAACCACAAATCAATCAACTTTCAACATAAATTCAAATCCTCAATGTTTGGTTTGAGCAAGAGTAATTTCCGATTCAAGGAGTTGCCTGGAACATTGCTTGTATGGTTGGAACTTTTGAACTATTATGTGCTTGCAGTGGCAATCTTATTCACAATGTTTTGTCATCTGCTCTTGAAAGCTATAACATTTTCTTCATCTGCTAAGAATTTTTATATTTAGGATATATATATGGTGTACAATTTCTAAAACCTGGCTACCAAGTACATGCATCTACGTTGATGCAGTGTAATTGGTATTTCTTTTTTTTTTTCTAGGCACTTTATCCAAGTAAGTACTAGCATAGTAACTCATTTGAATAATGTATGCGCAGCTTAGCCAGTTCCCTGTCATGCCTCTAAATTTGGATGACATTTTTTTGAAGTGGTCAATGATAACTTACTAGTGATAAAGTAATTAGTTTTATATATTTTACCTTCAAGTTAGTACCAAATACTACATGTTTTCAATTTTTTTGAAAATTTGTACTGCAGCAAAGAGAGAAAGCATGGTTTGCTAGTTCTCCAAGGTCAAGACTGCAGTACTTGGGTCCTCATCCTGGTCTTCCGTCTCTAAGTGAACAGTCTTCCATAGAGTCCTCTTTGGATCATTCTACAGGCCCAGTTGATGCATTTTGTCTACTAGTTCTAGATCCTGACCAGGTCCAATATCTTTTCTTTTGAATTATCGTAGCTTTTATCTACCCTCCTTAACTTGTGGGAATTGTACATACACAGGTTGATTACTTGAATTTGAAAAGTAACGAGAGAGTAGTCTTTACAGCCGGACAAAGTGTAAACGGCGAAAAATTATGGAACTCGGAGAGAATCAACCCATAATTTTTACTTTGTAATTTTAGGATTAAAGGTGGAAAGATTTTTATCTCAAAAAATTTAGTAAATTATTGGTGATTGGTTGTAATGAAATTTACCTGTAATGACTCTCATCATCCCATAATGCTGAGATTTTTTTTCTTGTTATCATTTCTTGATCCTGATGAATAGAAGGGACTAATAGTTGTATGCATGCATTGCCTTGAAGCTCACATTTGAGCCAGAGGGCTTTCCTTGGAAGGATTGGATGAGAAAGTAAAAGGTCAGATATTTGGTTGGTGATTTTGTCAAGGGTTCATTATTTAAATGGTGGTATTTGTTTCTCCTTTTCTCAACCCTTGTGTATTTATATTTATTGATATAGGGGTTTGATCTCATAGTTTTGAAACATACTTAGTTCTGTTCTCAATTGGAGCTTAAATTTCAACTTTGTCCTACTTCCAACATGAAAGAAGGGAATTCTCTTTTTAATGCTATCTCGTTGGTGGTTTTGTCAAGGGTTCATCTGAAGGTCATAGATTTGATCTCCTAAATTTTGAAACAGACTATGTTCTTTTCTAATAAGATTGCGTCATCCTAACACTCCAAGATCATTCATCCTATTAAGAAACCAAATATTAGAGATTATCATGGAAGAATCAGTTATAGTCGGAGTTCACCCGTCTTCATACCACAGTTAATACTATCATCTAAAATCATCTTGGTGTCAAATTTGTACTGAAAGCTCCTTTCGGTAAGCTTTGTAGATCCCCACTCAATTGCGAAATCAAAATTCACAAACATAATAATTTATACAGTGAGTTTTATATTAAATTATTTGAACAAGATATCCATAAACTATGTGTATTATTAAAAGCCCCAAAAAAATAAAAATTATTGCATCACAAAGTAATGTATTTATACAAAATTATTGCATCACAAAGTAAACTATGTGTATTATTTAAAAAAAAAAAAAAAAAAAAAAAGAGGAACAAAAACAAATGTATTTATACAAAATTATTGCATCACAAAGTAATAGTGAAACAGAACACTTGTCTACATCTCTGTATCTTCCTTCTTCTCCAATATCCTCTTCGCTAGAAGCCACAATGCAAGAAACAAGTTCCAGTACCCCACTAACAGAATCAGACAACCCAATTACCGCCGACGATTTGGCCGACCACTTACCACTCCACCTGATCGAATCAGAGGCAATCCCTCCGTCCCCGACCCGATCCGAATCTACCATCGATTGGCTACCGGACTTCGCCGGCTACTCATGGGTTGCATATGGTGCCTCCTCTCTCCTCGTAATATCTCACTTCCCTTCTCCCGTTTCCGACTCCGAAACACTGATCGGACCCATTTTCCGTCAAGTATTCGAGCTCTCTTCTTCTGATGGGTCGGGCTCCGTATTAGCTGTATCTTGGTCTCCTGTCACTCCTTCGGTGGGAGAACTCGCTGCTGGATTGGATAACTGTATTGGCTTGTTTTCGCATAATTCAGATGTTTCTAGTGGTGGGTGTATATTCAAACCCACTTCATTTTTATTTATTTTTTTTCATTTGTGTTGATCATATAATATAAGCTTATGAAAATGCTTAATTGAAGCTAAGCTTTGGAAAAGTGAATTATTGTTATGTATGTATGCCGTTTGTTTAGCGAGTTATTAATACAAGTGACTTCCTATTTTTAAATCTCCCTATTTCATATAATGCATTAGCGTTCAATTTATTTGACTGTAAAGTTCCAAACTTTGTGGAACACATTTCATATGTAGCATTATTTAAGGGTCTAATGGGAATGAGAAGCAAAAGTAAGCTTTGTCAAGTGCTCCTCTATTTTAAAGAATGTCTTGGCCTATATTAGCACCTAGTCGACATGTAACTAAAAGTTTGGTCTTTTCTCTATGTAAATTCATTTTTTTGTGAAGATAAACAGCATTAACTATAAGCTACACTCTAATTTAATAAACATCTTCTTATGACAATCAATTAAGAGCATTTTTTTATGTATTATTAGTGCAGCCAAATTCTATTACTGAAAAATATTGATTAGGGGGATTGATTTTGGTTTATGGTAAAGGGCTACACTTGTTAGCTAGAAGCACGATAGGAAAGTTCTCCCCCGTGAAAAGCATTATATTACTTTCAACCTGAATCTTGTTGCCCAATGACCTATATGGTAAGTTTTATTTGGTTGAGATGGAAGTTAGGCCAAAATAACAGAAACTCAAGCTTTAGATGTCTTTAAGCTTCAGCACTTGTTTTCTATTTGAGGATGATAGTTTTTTTTTAATTTTAATTTTTAAATGGATTTCTGAACTGCTACTAGATTTTTCAGTGCTTACATTTCTTTAATTTCCCTTTTCTTTATTAGTTTGTTATGGTCACCAATTTAGATGTCATGCCAACACTGCAGTGCTTCAACATAATGAAAGGTTGTCAAGCTTTATAACACTTTGGAACACAGCACATTAATTTACCTTAGCTACCTGCTCCGTACGATGCATAGGGAAAATTCTAGTTCAATCACACACTCACAGATACACTTTCCTTCTCATTTTTGGGGTCTTAAATTTGAACTTTTACTCATATTCAGGTTCTTTTTGTTGGAGGCAGACTACAGTACTCGTGCAATCTACGAAGGTAGAGGCCATCGAGTGGACAGGTTCAGGAGATGGGATAATTTCAGTTGGCATCAAAGTGGTACTTTGGAGAAAGAAGGGCACTTCCTGGGAAATAGCCTGGAACTTTAGAACGGAGCTGCCTCAGACTCTGGTTTCTGCTACCTGGTCCATTGAAGGACATTCAGCAACAGCACCTTCGTGTAAACAGAATGCTGAAGGTTCATTTTCTGCAATTAATACTGCAAGCAAATGTGTCACAGTGTATCATAGTGATCGAAAATTCAAATATGTGAAAGCTGAGTTACCTCATCCGCTGCCTGTTTCTATGATTCAGTGGAGACCGTCAACAATAAAACAATCAGTACAAGATGTCAGACATCCACCAAGATTGCTGTTGTTAACATGCTGCATAGATGGAACTGTAAGGTTATGGAGTGAGATTGACAATGCGAGGGTCAGAAAAGTTGGCAAGGATATCAATGATCAGAGAACAAGAAGGTCATCTTTTCGTGTTTCTTCTGTGATTGAGATCAACCAGGCAATGAATGGGATCCTGGGCTCCGATATACATGTAAGATGGGTGACAGAAATCAATGGTATATTCAATATTGGTAAAGAAGCGAGCCAGTATTTTCCTTCAGAAGATTATCAACCAGATGTGGTCGGCAAGTGTGAATGGTTAATTGGATTTGGTCCTCAGAGGCTGGTAACTCTATGGGCTATACATTGTCTTGATGATATTGCTCTAATGAGATATCCGCGCGTGACTTTGTGGAAGAGACAAGAATTAAAGGGTCCTGAAGTGGGAATTAGTAGTTTGTTACTTCATAAAGTTATTTTTCTGAGGAATCAAGTCTTTGGTCCACCAACTGTATGCTCTTTAGTCCAATTATTGCCTTGTAATTCTTTAGCTTGGTTTCATTTGAATTTCCAAACATCAACTAGTAAGGAAGAATCTCTTAATAAATCCCAAACAGAGAACTTATTGTCATCTTGTACTAGTGGAACATTAAATATGGACAGTCATACTGGAAAATTTTTACAAGTTGCAGTGCATTCTCATGGATGTGAATCTGAACTTGCTGCTTCATTGGATACTGATGGATTGCTTTTACTGTGGTCAATTTCCAACATTTCAAACTGCATTATGGGCTTACCAACATTGAAACCCACTTGGAAACTTTTTGGAAAGATTGCAGTTCAGGATAGTGGTCCCATTTACACTAGCTTGAGCTTGGGGCATGCAGTATTAGATGAAAACCCAATTCTTCTTGCGGGACATGTCAGAGGTGTTGATTGCTTTGTAGTTAAGTTTTCTAAAAATGAAGAAGAGAAGGTATTCCATCACAAATTATGCACCATTCCTTTTACTAATCATAGTCGTGCAGAAGGCCCAACCAGTGTCTACTCAGTTCCATTGCCTTCTACTTATGATGGAACCTTTGTTTCTATTACCTCTATGCTGTTGGCAGTATGGAAGAATACCTTTCAGGCTTTATCATGGAAAATTACAATACATCGTTGTGATTTTTCTGGAAGTTGTGGATGCAGTTTTGACATCAGAAACACTGCTGAAAACAATGGGTGGACGTTTGAAAGTAATTTTTCTGGCAAGAGATATCATTTGCTTGTTGATCCTTGGTCATCTGTATTGCCAGATCCACAGAACTACAATCAGGTTACAAGTTATGCTGTGGTCTCTCCCACCAATGTTGTTCTGTCTGTGGAACAAAAGGGCAATTCTGTTAGTGAATTGCGTGACAACTATTCCGCATATCACATAGCCACTGGCTACTTTGATGGTAGTCTGAGACTCTGGAGAAGTATATCTTCTACATCTTCAAACTCAGATTCACAGTGGGAGCTTGTTGGTGTGCTTGATGCACATCAAGGTCCCATCACGGCAGTATCTGCATCTGACTGTGGTCGAAAGATTGCAACCATCTCACCAGCTGCTCAGTCCAAATACTCTAGCATTCTTCATGTATGGGAAGCTGTAAACCTTTCAGTTGCAGGCAGCTTTATGCTAGAAGATACAATATTTCTTGATGGAGAGGTTGTTGCTCTAAAGTGGTTGACATTGGGTAATGGTCAGCTCTTACTTGGGGTATGCCTGCAAAATCAGTTGCATGTATATGCTCAAAGGCGTTGTGGTGGTCAGAATATTCTTAATTCTGAAAGATCTTCAAACAGAAAGATTTGGTATTGTGTTGCATTAACTCATACTTACCCTGCTAATCGAGACTTCTTTTGGGGGCCTAAAGCCTCAGCTGTGGTTGTTCATAATGAATACTTTAGTTTGTTTAGTCCTTGGTTGTTACTGGTCAATAAGCAATCTCAGCCTCAGGGTCCTTCCAAAGTTTGCAACGATAGTCCTCGTGATCGCAATGCTTTAGATAATATGTTTACTACAATTTTCACAGATTCGGACATTTGTGATCTCAAAGAATCGTCAGTGGAAGAGAAAGACAAACATTACGTGCTAAGATTTCCTTGCAAAATGAATGTGAAGAATGATATTTTGTCAAGCATATATGTAGAAAACTTTAAACAAAACTATAATTCAGGTATAAAGATTGCTTTCTGGAGCATGCTAGATGTAGCAGAGAAATTTGGTGGATCTCTACCCGTCTATCACCCTGAAGTGCTCCTAATGAATATATGTTCAGGTATTTTGAGGCAATTTGATATTTATATTATTTTTTGCTCTTTTTTTTTTGTTGACTATTGTTTTCATAACATAATCCCTTTTTTTTAAGTCTAGTGGAGAGTGGTATAAAATATCCTTCAATTTTCCCTTAAGAGATTAGTGTAGCATTATTTTAATAAACCTCCATCCTATTAAGGGATGTCTTAATCTTTAAGTACATTTTCAGACATATTAAAAATGTTTAATCAGAGGAGAGAGTATAAAATAAGTTTCAACTTTATATATGAGTTTAATGCACTGCTAATGGACCCCATATAATTATGACACTGGTATTTTACAGCTTTGGTTCATAAACTTGAGCCAACCTTCGGTGAACAATTATTATTATTACTATTTTTTTTTCTTTTTGTGCTCCTTTGGAGGACAGAGGGAGTACAACAAAGGGAGTCCAAGAGAGCCTTTAAGAGGGCATAGCCGCGCATAAACTCTATCAATACCATCTTGTATCTATAAATATTAATTTTTTACCCAAAAGGAAAAAATTGAATCACCTTGTAATTCTATTTTGGTCAAATATTTAAGGCATGTAAACAGAGTCACTAACTCTTCATACAGCTTCCTCTTGTACAAAGTCTATCTGAGCACGATTGCTTGAGTAAAAATTTATATTTTGATGCCTGAGCTTGTTGGCTTTTTTTGGTGAATGAGAAGTCTTTTGTGCAGTGGGCTTGTGTGGCTCAAACTGTTGTCCCTTAGGTCGCATTCCTCTTTTTGCAGTCTTTGTTCAACCTGGAATCAGTCAAGAAATACCATAGTGGCTACCAGATTGTAGCATTCTCTAGCAAGTGGGCAGCGAAGTGATATGTGCTGCACAACTGTGCCCATGTTTTTGACAAGTGAAAAAACCAAGTAACCTTAATTTTCTGTAAAAAGTTGTTTCCTCTTTGAGTTTGGAGCCGATATCATCCAAATATCTCCAACCCCCTTGTTATTGGGGACTCAAATGAATTCACTGAAAAGAAGAATTCACTTCTCTCTTGCTCTCTCAGCATGTTGCATGCTGCATAAACCTGATCAGCGAACTGAGCTGTTTTTGCATCCAGTTCCTCGATCTGCGTACTGAGTGCAGGTACACACATCTGTTCTGTCTAGGCTAATTAGGGCACTTAGGTTATAGCAGGTGGCAGTAACTAATTAGTTGATATGCAAATTAGCACCTTTATGTGAACTTTCAGTGACATATTACATGTCTTATACGGTGAAATAGGTTTTTTAATGTCTAACAACTCTATGGAGTTGCAAACCTTATGTTGTAGGTTTGATGTAATTTAGTAAAACTTAATTGTTCCTCTTTGTTTTGTGCACAATCATGTTCAGGCATTTTACCTTGTTAAGAGAGTAGGAAAAATTCTCTATCAATGACCCGTGGAGCTTCCATTTAATTAGGTGCAAGAAATTGATATCATTTCAGAATTTGCAATTAGATTATCTACATAGGTTAGCATGTACATGATAATGTAGCATTTTCTCTAAAGAGCCATGAACAGAATCTTTATATTTAAGAACACATGATTTGATTCACATGCTTAATTATATTAGTACTTAATATATCTTCTTCTATATTTTCCTTTCCCCTTTGTTAATGATTCGTTTACATGCTTTGATAATAAATCTATTACATGGTTATATATAGCGGAATGTTATTTCCACAAGTCTTTTTTTTTAGTTTCATAAGGTCCTGTATCACATAAAAGTGGGGTGGGTCCAGCACTCATGTGAGAGAGGGACCTGTGGAACTAATTCCCCCTATATTTTGGAAATACTGAAAAAGATAAGAAAACTAATACATATGTACCTTCTTCTTTGTTTTCTTTTTCCCTTGGAAAATCTTTAAACGATGATTTTTAGACTGTTCTTGAAACATTTATATTCTACTAAAAAAGAGATCTGTTACTAAATTAAAATTTGTCTATAATTAGTCGAGGAGTTGAGTGTGTTGTGATACTAGTGGTGGGAGAGATAGAGTGGTGGTGATGTGACCATGACGGTAATGATGGTGGAAGAGTGGTGATTTTAATGCTGGATATCTGGACGGTCCTGATGATGGCGGTAGTTGAGAGAGGTGTGGTGTTGGTGACGGTTATGAACTGAAAGTGGACATGGATGTAGTATTATGGAAGTACTTGGTGTTTGGTGGTAATAATGGTAACTTGAGTAACATGGAAACTTTTGTGTTTCCAAAATATTAAGTAAGCAAACCTTTTACTTTCAAGGCCAGTGACAAGCTTCTAGAAAAATATTACGATTCTATATTGAGATACAGAACTTTTTTTTGACGCAGATTCAGGAAAGAAATGTCCGTTGTGTTTGTAGAAATTTCTACTCTTCCTTCTTTTCCCATGATATACTGCATTAAACTAGGCGTGTTCTTTATTTTTAATTCTTTGTATACTTTTAATATTGTAATTATCATTCAGCTTCAGCTAATGTGGATTTTCACCATATAACTGATTAGGAAACTGGAAACGTGCACAAGTTGCTTTGAAGAATCTTGTTGACTACGTTACTTCTGAAAATGTGTCTTCCCAAAGATGTAATCTTGCGAAGTCTGGCCATGTAATTCCATTGGTTGACTTGTCAGATTATCTTGAAGGATGTCTCTCATCAAGCCCTAGTAATAAAACATTTCAATGGGGAGGAGATGCTGCTTTAATCACATCATCTTCGCAACTTCAGCAAGGCCCAACTCAATTTGCCTCCAGTTGGGGTTCTGATGGTTCCAGTACTTCATTCACTTCACCTTCTACAAATTCTAAACTCAGTAGCTTAGGTGAACCACTGGAAAAATTATATGACCTTGGAGCCATAAGCAACAGTGAAAAGATGCAATTGCTTGCTATCATTGATCTTCTCCATGAAGTTAGTAATCCACACTCTGCTTCTGCTTATGAAAGTCTTGATGAACCTGGTCGAAGGTACTTCTGACTTTGGCTTTAGATAAATTTCTTTGCCATTTGAAGGTGTGCTTAATACAATGAGTTAATGGTTTATTGGATTTATTTTGACTTTTATTAGGTGTATTATGTTAAGCGAATTTTCAGGGAAATGCTAAACTAAACTGAAACTAGTCTAAAAGAAGTAAAGAACTGTGGTAGAATGTTGTACACTCTTGTAGTCCGGTGTCAATATGGGTACTTGCAGTTAATAAGACTACTTTAAAGCATTTGTAGACCATAGCTTGCCTATATTATTAATAAATTTGTAGTGAATCATTGTGGCAGTCATTGCATTGTTATCTTCTGATAAAGAATCTTACCCTCAACTTGCTGGCCACTGGACACCATTAGAAAGTAGAAAAGTTCCTATATACATTATAAGGAGTTAATTTATATCAAATTTTGTGGAAAAAAAACTGTTTGATACTGTGTATGAATGAATTGTTTTTCTTTTAAAACCCAGTAAGTGTCTCTATTGGAATTACGAGATACTCTTAGCAAACTCCGTATTGGTACTTGCATTGGTAACGAGTAGGGAGCTTCCCCAGAGCAAGTCTATTAGTAGACGGAAAGACCTGCTCTTCGACATGTTATTCACCGTCTGAAAGTTTAAATTTAGCGTACCCAAATATTTCTTTGTTTTCTACCTCTATTTGCACAAAAGTAATATTCTAATTTATATTCGATGCTCAAACATCACACTTGTAATAAATTATTTTTAGAACAATGAACTTGTTGATGCAATTAATTTTTTTTTATGTAATTTAGCTTTATTTCATTTAGGTTCTATGAGAATTCCTAACTATAAGCATCCATGTAAAGCTACTTTAGCATACCACATTTTAGCCTATGTAGAGTCCATATCGGTTTTATGTACTGAAACGATCCACGTTCAGCACTGCTCTTGCATGCCTGTATTTATGTTTGAGCAATTGCTATTAGGACAAATTTTGATATCCAACTCTTTTTGTTCACTTAACTCCTATGATTGATGACACCCTTTCCCCTCTCCCTCCCACCCTACAGGGGGTGGGGTGGGGATAGGTGTGGTTTTGAATTTCAACTTCTGATGATTGTTATTAAGAGTATAATTGCCAGCATGCCTTTTTGACTTGCTTTTTTCTAGGATGAATGATTTCTATTCTCGGAGGATAAACTTGTGCCTTGTTCTAAATCTCCATTCCATTTTTTTTTGTTTTGAGTCTATATCAGCATTATGTGAAATTTAGATTATCCTTTGATGATGACATAACTGTTTCTTTCTTTCTCTTTCAAGGTTTTGGGTTGCAATACGATTTCAAAAGGTATATTTTGTTCGAAGATTTGGTAGAATGCCATCTGTGGGAGAGTTAGTTGTTGACTCAGGCTTGATTGGATGGGCTTTCCACTCTGATTGTCAAGAAAACTTGTTTAGTTCTCTTTTACCTAATGAACCATCTTGGCATGAAATGAGGAATATAGGTGTTGGATTTTGGTACACAAATGCAACACAACTGCGATTAAAGGTACCATCTACACTAATTTAAATGACTATATGTTTTGTATATGTCACTCTTTGTAGATTTTAATCATCTTCAGTCCTTCATCTACTCATAGATTTTCTATAGAATCTATACTCTAGAAAAACCATATTGAAATTCTTTTCAATTTGATTTTTTTAATGTTTTGTATCATGTTTTATAGTTTGAAGGTTGAGCTTTTTCAGTTTCCTATGGTGTAGATGTGTAATGTATATATTCTTGGTGTCTATACTATACATCTATCATTCCATTTTTGAGGATTAGTTACAGTTGTCTTGTTTATTTGTTGTAGATCTTTATGACTGTAGTCTGCCAGTCTTCTATTTTTCTAGTAACCAAAGTCATTGTTAGGAGTCTATTTGCATATTGTAGTTGTCAACTTTGACACTAGTTGTTTCATTGCAGATGGAAAAGCTGGCAAGACAACAATATTTGAAAAATAAGGATCCAAAGGCTTGTGCACTTCTTTACATAGCACTAAATAGGCTTCAGGTTTTGGCTGGTCTTTTTAAGATCAGTAAAGATGAAAAGGATAAGCCATTGGTGGGATTTCTCTCACGAAATTTTCAGGTATTATGTAGATTGTAGAATGTTATATTGTCGATCCTTTTGTTTGAATTTTTCAAAAAAGAATTTTCTCAGTGCAATGTTCCAGAGTTTATTATATTTTTCAGGAACTGTAGGTCATAGATCATTTTTAGGAAGCACGGATACTTGTACAAGGTCAACGTGTCTGTCTGTGCAATGAGCTGAAGTTCATAGTTTTAAGGATAACTTGAGATCACCTCTATGAAGCATGGACACTATTATTTCATAGACATGTGGCTGATACATCTTTTTCTTTAGATAAAAGAAGAAATTACTTAAAAGGAGAGAGGTAACAATTAGGGGTGTAAATGAACCGAGTCGAGTCGAGTATTGAGTTGCTCAGATTTGGTTCACAAAATTTATCAAGTATGAAATAAGATTTGATTAAGATTCGTTTAGTTACCAAGTCTAGCTCGAATCGAGTCCGAGCGAGTATCAATAGAAAATTACAATTTGAAGAGGTTCGTGTAATTTAACTTTAAAATTTTCTCATATTTGAATCATTTATATTTTGAGTCAAGCTCGAATCGAACTTTAAGTCGAGCGAGCCCGAATCGAGCCCGAATTGTTTGGTGCCTTAGTAACAATATAGGATGACAATGAGTCCTCTTTACAAGAAGTAGAAATAAAACTATCAGCCCTCAATAATAGACAGCTAGCATATCATTTTGTTTCATTTAATTATTATTACAGATCTCACTGACTTGTTTCAGGAGGATAAAAACAAGGCGGCTGCTTTGAAAAATGCTTATGTCTTAATGGGGAGACATCAGCTAGAGCTTGCTGTTGCCTTCTTTTTACTTGGAGGTGATACTTCTTCTGCAGTCAATGTCTGTGCAAAAAACCTTGGGGATGAACAGCTTGCTCTAGTGATTTGCCGCCTTGTAGAGAGCTATGGTGGGCCGTTACAATGTCATCTTATATCAAAGTTTATGCTTCCATCTGCAACTGAAAAAGGCGACTACTGGCTGGCTAGCTATCTGGAGGTGCTGAGTTTTTTAACGTTGTTTGCTTTTACAGTTTATACATGACTGCTGACTACCTTTCAGCATAGTCAAACTCATGTTTATCTCTTCTCGTTTTGTAGTGGGCATTGGGAAATTATTCTCGAGCTTTTATGAGCATGCTTGGTTTCCAAATGGACACTCAGAGTAATAAGCCAGCACTCTTATCTAACCATGACTCTTTTCTGGATCCAAGCATTGGTGAATATTGCCTAATGTTGGCAACCAGCAATAGCATGAGAAATGCTTTAGGGGAGGGAAATGCTGCAATTCTTGGAAGGCGGGCAATTTTGATGAGTGCTACTGCCTTAAACAAATGCGGCCTGCCTGTAAGATATTTAACTTATACAGTTCTTTCTATCATGGTCAACTTGAGTTTTCTTTTCCAAAAGCTATCACTTGCTGAAGTATCTACAGCCATTACCTTCTCACTTTGGATGTCTTCTGTGCTATTCTTTGGTCATGTGTATTACTTTAACCTGAAAAAGAAAATTCCCCTGATCAGTTTCATGTAACCTGAAACCGGGAAGTGTTGGACTGGATTAAAAGTATTATATGGCTTGCTTGCACATTGTAGCTGCTCTTAGATAGGAATGTGTATTCTCACACTTGACAGCCTGATAATGAACTGATCCGTGGCACTAAATTACTAAAGTTCAGTATGATAATTTAGTGATACAGTAATTTTAAGTATGATTAGATGCATAAGGAATTATATAGTTATGATATCTTATTTATTGTTCCAGCTGGAGTCTAGTAAATTGGCTTCTTCTTCTTCTTATTTTTTTTTGAAAATTCTATCTATTTTTTTTTCATCATGAGAAAAAATTACAAAAATAGATGGGATGGTTAACATTTAAAGAAAAGGAAATAGGATCGTCCTAGAACAGCTGGCAGTTGGAGGAATGATACAAAATATTATTAGTGTGTATGCCACTCAAGTTGGATTACATGAATATATTAAAACACAACGTTGGGATTGGAAGTGTCTGCAAGGGGATACCACGTGAAGAGAAGTTATTTCTAGGATATGATTTAGATGAGCTTGTCAGACAATCCAACACGAATTGTGACATTTAACTGAGCTTATCGCCAACTCAAAATATGCATGATTTCATTTAGTTCAAGTCAATACAATTATAAATATCATAAACTATCTAAAAATTACTACTAGTCTACTAGTTATAAGATTTATTTAAGTCAATACAATCATGTCAATTTTAAATTTGAAAATGTCTGAAATTGACTTTTAAAAAATCAATATTGATCTTATAATTTGAAATGGAGAGAGTAATTTTTTTTTCAGAGAGAGTCATATATGGTAACCTTTAGCAATGACCATAATAGTATCTAGATAGACTTTGTCCAAGATAGGAAAACATGCATAGTCTACGAAGTCATCCCCAGGAACTATGTGTATGCACAACACAAATTGGTGATCTTGGACATACTTATTAAGAAAAACAAAATAAAGGAAAATTAGTGCTAAGGATTCAACGACAAGGTAGTGGAATCTAAAAAGAGAAAACCTGAATACTTTTAGAGTCAGAATGATCAAAGGAGTTTTGCAGATAAATGAGGAAGTTAATATGAGGTGGAATTTGATGTTTAACTGCTTTTGTATAGTTGTTAGGGAGTGAAAGGAAGGTAAAGAGAATAAGGAAACATGGTGGGGGAATGAGGAGGGCCAAGAGGCTATTAAGCGGAAAAGAGTGGTATAAAGATTCTGACATAACATAAATGTATAAATAAAGGGAACTAGCAAAGATGTAAATTGGTCAAAAGAGAAGCAAAGAAAGCAGTGAGAGAAGCTCGAGACAAGGTTTATGTGAGCTCTATCTAAAGTTTAGAATCAAGAAAAGGAAAAATATGTCTATAAGCTTAATGATGAGGTTAAGGAAAGATGCAAGAGTTACTTTGATAAGTATTCAATTGTGTGAGTGAAGGGAGTGAGGCAGATTTGGAGAATGTTTTTCTCGTAATGCTGAAACTATAGCTAATGCATGCATATCAACATAAGTAAAGATACTAATTAGTAGTGATTTCTTTTATGGTTCCACATGAGAAACCATTACAACTTACAAATATAACCTACATGTCCAATTGAACTATGAGTTAGTTTGTGATACAAATAGGAGGTTTGTGTGTAAAATCAAAGTATCCGAAGTAAGATGAAACCAGGTAAGACTGTGGGCTCTAACTATTAAAGTTTTGAGGTGCTTGAGAGATGTGGTCTTAGTTTGATTGATTTGTCTAATGAAAAAGATTTCACAAGTTAAAAAGATGTTGAGGAGTGCAGTACATTGTCTATAAGAACAAGAGATTCAAAACTGCTCTAACTATAGGGTAATTAAGCTCATGACTCATTAGTCCTATAATGAAGTTGTGAGTTAAAGTAATTGAACATTTGTTATTAGGAGATATTCAATTTGGGTTTTATGCTAGAGAGATCTACTAGTTTTCCTAGTTAGACAATTGTTGGAAATGTATAGAGGTAAGAAGAAGGAGCTTCGTGTCTTGTTCATCAATCTAAAGAAGGTATATAATTGAGTTTCGAGGACGGTCCTATCCACACTATCCCATATAAGTCACACTTGAACCTTTTCCCTTCATAGACGATCTATTAACAACATCTAGATCTATGCCAGGCGAATGAGTACGCATTCATGGAAATCATCACTAGTTTCTCCCGAGGGCCGATACAAAGCTATATGATATCACATAATTTTCCCGATTAGATGGTTCGATCAGTGGGTTCTTGAGAAAAAAAAAAAAGTTTCTACAAAGTATGTTGATTATGATTAAGGCCATGTATGATGGAGCAATAGTTTTATGAAGACTTATGATATCACTTAATTTTTTCGTTCATAATAGGATTACATTAAAGATTGGTATTAAACTGTGATCTTTTGGCTTAGTTATTGATGAACTAACAAAGAAATTAAGGATAAAGTGCCATGGTGTATGTTATTTGTTGATGGTATTGTATTAATCAATGAGTGTAGGCCAAGTATTAAATGCTAAGTTTGAGATAAGGAGAAATACATTGAAATCTGATGGTTTTAGTTTTAATCTAAGTAAGAAAGAATATATGAAATATGGGTGCAATAATGTAATAAAAAGAGGTGCATGCACTGTGAAATGTTGGGACATAAGGTACCCTGGAAGGATGTTCTTAAATACTTGGATTCAATATTATATAAAAGGGGAGATGTTGATAAGGATGTAAGTCATAAGATTAGAGTAGGATGGATGAAAAGGTTTTGTGCATCGAGGGTGTTGAGCAATCCTAAAATCTCACATAAGTTGAATGGGAAGTTTTATAGGATGACACTAAGGCCAATAATGCTATATGGTGTTGAATGTTGAGCGACCAAGAAACAACACGTGTATAAGGTGGAGTTGTTGAATTGAGAATGGATAAGATATTCGAAAGAAGGTTGAGTTAGCACCAATTGTGGAGAAGATTAGAGTATATTGGTCTAGATGGTTTAGTCATATTTAATGTCAATTTTCTCCTCTTCTAATCAATAAAATATTCTTTTGTTATCAAAAATAATAAAATTCTAATGTCAACTTATAAATGTACTGGTGAGAAGATGAGTCTTATATCAGGAATAAGATACAAGATGAATAAATGGTATCCCAAAATTTACTTGAGAAAGTAGTAAAATGAGATTTGAAGGAGCGCAATATAACTAAGAATATGAATTTCGATAGGACGGGAGGACTACAATCGACATATTGGAGGCGGAGCTTGGTGTTCATACCTTTTTGAGTTTAACCTTTATTTGTTTTATGTTTTTTTCTTTTCCATCTCTCTCTCTTTCTATTTTTCCCTTTGTGTATATAACTTTTTATGTGTGTGTGTGTGTGTTTGTATATGTGGGGAGTGCTTTTGTATAGGAAATTTTCAACCCATGTATATTTGGAATTTTCTTTTGTCATTTAATTATTTCCATTAGCATCTATTCTTTAATCTTATTCTATTTATTTTGTTCACTCTCTTATTTTTATATGTTTCTCTTTGCATTTTACTTTTACCCTTACATGTGATACTGATATTCATTTTCGGCACACCATAAATAAAATGCGTTTTTGAGTTGAGATGCGAATTAGCTAGAGCAAAATTTTAAATGGATAAACATCACAAGATAGATTACTTGCTAACTTTAGGATATAGATGAAATCCAGGATGGACTTGAGCAGCCTCTTCTGCCACCTTGTACTATCCACTATGCTGGTTGATTGCTTCATTTGCTTTTCCAGTAGCAAAGGATAAAAATCAGGAGTCAGAGTTTTAAGATGACAAGACAGTCTCCTGTTGTAGCTATACTCACTTTCCAGTTTCCAGAACTGAAGCGAGGAATCAGTTGCTCAATTTGAGGTTTTAAAGTCGGATCCATAACCTCTTACAGATCCCATTATCAGACTTCTCAAGTCCTTCCTTGCAAGAAGATTCAACTTCATCTATATGGTGTACTTTCGCAGAAACGTTAAGAGTCCTACCATTCACATAAATTATTATTGTTACTCCTGAAAGATTGTGCCAACCAAAGATGAGAAAGGTGATGCAAAAGAGGTACAATCATTCACGTTCCACCTACTAATACAGGTTTAGACCAAATAGGGGGATCAAAGTGAATATCCCAAGTGGGTCCAAATATGGAAGACTGTCTGCCATCTAAAATTTGGGGATCAAAGTGAATATCCTTGGCTCTGAAACTTAATAGAAAACTGAATAAATATCGTACTATAATAGTATCAGTAACTCTAGCAGGACCCGATTAAGTGGATCCTGATATGTTTAAAGAATCTTATCTTTTTATCTCTCCTTTCTAGCTTTCTGTTCCTTGAGAAGTCAATGGACTGCGTCTGCCATCAGTCATCCTCTTCCTTGATTCCGTACTCCTAAATTGATGCATAACATTCTATTCCTAAGAATGCTTTAACAGTTTAACTTTTTTCTTTTTTTATAGCACGTGACATGCCACACCAGGACCAAATAAGTTAGAGAAGCATTCTATCCAATAAAATTAATTACTTTAAAGTTTCCCATCCAGTAAATCTCTCTCTATATGCATTTATATATTACCTCATACATGTCTACTTTTTGTGAGCTTTATATTCTAGATAAGGGGTCAAAATTGATTTACTTTTATTCATTGTAAGCTCGAAGGTTTGGAGCGGCTTACATCTTCTCTCAGCTTCTCTGGTGATTCTGGTCAAGGAAACGAGTCAGATATTGCAAACTCTGAAGTTCTGAATGAAATGCTAAGGCCATCCTTAAATACTTCTTCCTTGAACTGGATATCAACTGATGTGGCTTTTCATATGGAGCTGCATGCCAAATTAGATATGGCAATGTATTATATCATAAAACTGTTAAGAGAACATCCAAGCTGGACAGACAGCAATAAGGGATCTCCTGGAGCATGCACAAACTTTGGCTCTGATATTCAGTACCAGATGTTACTTGGAAGTTTTCAAAACAAGTTGCAGGCAGCACTTGAATGTTTTGAGCAAAAATTCTCACTGGTTCCTCTCCATCTAATTGAAAAGGTATTCAAATTTGTTGTCCAAAATATACACATATAGTTAACTCGTAGTTTGACGCATTCCCACTCTGATCTCTATGAGATATTAATATTTCTTTGTTCCTCTTCATTCTACAGATTGTAGTTTCCTTGTGCAGTAATGGGTTAGTATTCATTGGATACCAGATATTGCTGTGCTATACCTCTAAAGATCCCTCACAAGAAACAGAGAATGCATTTGGCGGATTCCTCTTACATCCTATCCTTCCTAAGCTACTTTTGAAGGCTACTGAAGAAATGGCCTATTTATACTCGAGATATGTTACTGCATGTAGCATAAGTTGCTCTCACTTGAAATCATGTTCCAGTGAAAGTAGTATTGCTGGTGAAAATAGATTTAACTGGTTAGCTGGTTGGCGATTTTATGTTCAGGGTCTGATATGGTCATTGTGGAGTCTTAGATCCACACTAAAGCTATTATCTGGTTCCAATGCTGAAGATTTCATCAGGATACCCTTTATTATTCTGGATTTATCTGAATATTATGTATATTTTGCATCAGCTTGGCTCCAAATGAATTTAAAAGGTCTTATTCTACTTGTGAAACCTATTTTGATGACATGTAATAATGGTCCTGCTCCTTATGAAATCAACATAGAAGATATAAATAAACTCCTTCCTGAGATTGCAGAGCTTCTTGCTCACAATTTATTAAATGATGATATACAAGCTTCTGTTCAGATCACTAAACCGGTGCAACCTGATCAAGATGGTAATATGATGGCTTTAATACCAATAGATGAAAGATGGCAAATTATAAGGGCTTTGTTGTGGGGACACATGTCTGGTTTTCTGAAGCATCAGCTGAATTCATCATCTTTGACAGTTGAAGATAATTATGCGAATTGCCCTCCAAGTGGACTTTCTTCCTTTGTATCTGATTCTACTAGGGTTGAACTTGATAATAACAATATGAAGACGCAGATTGGGCTTGTTTTTGCAGTTTTGACCAAGTTAATAAAGATCACCTGTGCACATATTTCTTCTCATTGTCAGAGGCAGCTTGCTTCATCCCTGCTCCAGAAAATAGGGAATGGATGTAGTGCACCTACTCTTAAATGGTTAGAAGAATTTAGTCAGTTTCATCCCAACGCCCACCAGAAGCCTTGCAACCTGGGTATTGACAGTTTAAACATGATGGACAATGAAAATGAATTGCCCGCTTCTGAAATATTGTGGAACATATGTAATGATCCAAAAATAATATGTGGAGGTTTTGCACTAAATAGTTCAAAGTGGCTACGGTATATTAAGCAGAAGCCCCCTAAAAGATGGATTGAAATATATAGAAGCACCGAGAGGGAGCATGAAGCTGAGGAAAATTGCAACCAAGAAGGGAAGTCTGGCAGTCCCTTTTCTAATAATGGTGTTCGGTCGCCTGTTAAGAGTCCTTCTCCAGATGATAATATTTTCCTGGGTTCTGGGGGAAAGGATACTGCCATTACAAAAAAAGTTATGCCTTTCCAAAGTCCTAAAGAAATATGTAAGCGAAATGGAGAACTTTTGGAGGTAATTCTGGTTTTCTTCTTCAGTTAGTTGTGTTTTAATATAATTATTGCATGAGCACGATGTTTTATGACCGAAATTCTGATGCTTCAATTTTTAATGTTTATATTTGAGCAGGCATTATGTGTCAACTCCATTAATCAACAGCAAGGTGCAATTGCTAGCAACCGAAAGGTCAGAACCTGCACATAATATTTGTCTGATGCTTTGTGAAAGTTCTGCTTCATATTACATGTTATAATCATTTCACTCTTGTATTTACCAAGTAATTGTGTGCAAGGAATAACCAAATGTCCTTCAATAACTTATACGGCGTTATCTTTTTAAGAAATAACAATCTCAACTCAGGTTTTTACATTTATAAAACAAGGATGTGATGGACTGATGCCTTCACACTAAAAACTGAAGTTATGTGCTGCTTTCTATAAAATAATATTGCCAATTGACATCAATGTACATCTTTCTTTAAGTTATTCTAAGCATGAATAAAGTATGTTACTGAAATTGTCCTGATTCTAATTGTAATACTGTTCTGTTGGAGAAAGAAGTTTGAAAAAAGTATAACCTAGAGATGGGAAACTTGGCCAAGCAGGAAGAAAGGTACTTGGAGCCATTTTTCATTTTCTTTCTTCATCAAGGTGATGAGTTGTGAATGCTCATAAAGCATGACTGCGTCGTTATGTAATATGGATTTCGTTTTACCAAAATAACTTGACCAATTCAATGGCTTTCACTTTCACCTAATAAGATCCTCTTCTGAATTTAGTTCTTGATGACAACTTTGTCCATTAAGTGCCCTGTGTGTTTGCTATATAAATATGTATACAACATCGCTGGGTCTCCTGGAATATAAAATGAAGGAAAAGTGATGCCATATTCTTTCTTATTCAGGGAATATTATTCTTTAACCAGGAAGATGTGCTACCTTCCATGGATGGATCCAAGTATATCTGGTCAGAGGTTGATTGGCCCCATGATGGGTGGGCTGGATCTGAGTCTACACCAGTTCCTACCTGTGTTTCTCCTGGGGTTGGTCTTGGAAGCAAAAAAGGTACGCATCTCGGGTTGGGTGGAGCAACCGTTGGTGTTGGTTCACTGGCAAAATTAGGGAGAGACTTCACAGATGGTGGAACATTCGGAGTTCCAGGTTATGCTGGTGCTGGCTCATCTGGCCTTGGATGGGAGATTCAAGAGGAATTTGAGGAGTTTGTTGACCCTCCCGCCACTGTGGAAAATATTAGGACGAGGGCATTCTCTAGTCACCCTTCTAAACCTTTATTTTTGGTTGGTTCAAGCAATACACACGTATACTTGTGGGAGGTATGGAGCTTAAACTATGAAATATCATCATTATATCCCCATCAATTGTCATCTAGTGACTGTTAATTATTATGACTAGTTGTGTTAGTTGTATTGTAATATAATCCTACTTTGTTTCTGGGAATCTATATTGTTAGCTCCCATTTTCAACTGGTGTGTATCTCACTCAAACTGTGCATGCTACAGTTTGGTAAGGAAAGAGCTACTGCAACTTATGGAGTGCTTCCTGCTGCAAATGTCCCTCCACCGTATGCTCTTGCCTCAATATCAGCTGTGCAGTTTGATCACTGTGGACAAAGATTTGCAACTGCTGCATTAGATGGGACGGTGTGCACATGGCAGCTTGAGGTGGGAGGAAGGAGCAATATCTGTCCCACGGAATCGTCCCTTTGCTTTAACAACTATGCATCGTAAGTACTTGTCTCAATTCAACTTTCCTGACTAGCTGGCTGATATAGATAAAAGATTTCATTCCTTTCATCCTGGTTTAGTTATTGAATTGTCTAAATCACTTGTGGTTAAAGTAAACATATGTTATAGTTACTTAGAAATAACAATATTTATCCTTCAAAAGGATTAATTTTTTTAATTTTTTTGGAAGTTTCTACTCTACTATGATCTAATTTTGACAGAGTACCTGTTCTTTTATTAGCCTGTGTGGTCTAAATAAAGTGAGCACCTCTTAATTACTCACAAGTGGTGATGTTGATTTCAGGGATGTCACATATGTTACTGCTAGTGGATCAATCATTGCTACAGCTGGGTATAGCTCTGATGCTGTTAATGTTGTTTTATGGGATACACTAGCTCCTCCTACATCATCACGAGCTTCCATAATGTGCCATGAAGGTTCTTCTCTCAATAAAAATTTATGTTTCAGTTGTTGAAATAAAAATTTATATCATCCTTTGCTTTCTTTAGTTTCAAGTTTTTCGGATCCTCGATAAAATATTTTGGAACTCTGGATTGTAGACATTTCTTAATTATTAGTGTAGGATTACAAATAGTAACAAGTATAATGATACCAGCGGAGAACTGGTGTTTTGTCATGCTGAGATAGACAATCAAGGAATTTTGGCAGAACAAAATGCAAAATGATATATTGTTGAATCTTAAGAATAGTAACCATAAGAAATCCAACAAAAGAAAATCAGTGCAGTATATTCTCGTTTGTTAATATAGTTTATTAAAATGCAATATATGTTTAATAAAGTCATGCAAGGTTCATGATTTACTCATAAATGTAGCTATTGCATGTCTTTTGCATTTAGGTGGTGCCCGCTCCCTTTCTGTATTTGATAATGACATTGGAAGTGGTTCTATTTCCCCCTATATTGTGACTGGTGGAAAAGGCGGTGATGTTGGAGTTCATGATTTCCGCTACATTGCTACTGGTAGAGCAAAGAGACACAAACACTCTGATGGTATTGAAGAAGTTGTCAATGGGTCTTCCACAACTATCATGCGTAACAAAATTGGGGACCAGAATTCCAATGGGATGTTATGGTATATACCAAAGGCTCATTCAGGTAACAAGATTTGATAAGCAATTACTCCTATTTTTTTAATATGGATCTCTTCTAACTCTTCAATTGATCTTGGTGAAGGGAGCGTCACCAGAATATCTGCGATCCCAAATACCAATTTTTTCTTGACAGGAAGCAAAGATGGAGATGTAAAACTTTGGGATGCCAAGAGAGCTAAGTTAGTATTTCACTGGCCAAAGTTGCATGATAGACACACTTTTCTTCAAGGTGGAGTTGTTCGGGTAATAGTCAAACTGAACTCCCTAGTTATCGTCAGTGTTTGTAGGAAGTAAATAGGTTCTCTCTGTTGGAAGACTATATACGATCGACATGTGCATACACTAAAGTAATATTCATATTTTATTTGAATGTTGCAGGCTGCCGTTACAGATATACAAGTTGTTTCTAATGGTTTTCTTACATGTGGTGGAGATGGTTCTGTAAAGCTTGTTCAGTTTCAAGATATTCCACTGGAATAATGTAAACTTCTATGGGGCCTGATAAATATCCCTTTCATTTTTGGAACTATAGAAAGCCGAAAAAATACCAGATTGAGCAAGGTTAGTGTCATTTTCCAAGTTGGCTCGGTGACTGCCACATGTCAAATAGACAAACGAAATTGACAATTAGACATATTTTGCTTATGTGACTGTCACATGGACGGATTAAATACTAATATGTAAAATACTAAAATACTAATAATAAAAACAATAATAATAATAAACACCACCAACAGTCCACCACAACCACCATCTAATATCACCACTAGGACATCAACACCACCAACAAAATTCAGATCCGTATAAGAGCTCAAAAATCAATTAAGACCACCATGGATGATAAATTGAAAACTCTTCAAGCGTCAGATCTGAAAAAAAGTATGATTCACAAAGAAGTTTGTATTCTTCATTAACACAACTAATGTATACATACATACATAATAAAGGATCATCAAAATATATTCATCAGATCTGAATCGGCGAGGGCATATCGGCGAGGGCATAGTCCACGGCGCGGTCGGAGGAATCGAGGCAGGGACTAGTACATCATTTTTGACTCTCATAAACAACATAAGCATTGGCGGAAGACAGATAAGTGGTGTCGATCGGAGAAACGTCTGAATTGGAGGAATCGGGGCAGGGCATAGTCCACGGTGCGGTGTCGATCTGGATTCGGCGAGACAGCTGAGGGAGACGTGATCGACGGAAGAGACGCCGGGCCCTATTCGAGTGTGGTGTCGATCTGGATTCGGCGAGAAGGAGGAGAATTGTGATGGTGTGTGACATTGTGGCCGGAGATCTGGAATTTGGAGGAAGAAGACGACAGTGAAGAGAGAGAGAGAGGGATTCTATATGTGTATATATGATTATTTACTAAATATACTAAATATACTAAATATACATATATGTAAATTTACTAAATATACTAAATATTAATTAAAAAAATTACTAAAATACTAAAAAAAAATCAAATTAAAAAATTTAGTATATTTGTATTTATATGATTATTTACATATATGATTATTTGTATTTTTTTTATTATTATTATTGTTTTTATTATTAGTATTTTACATATTAGTATTTAATCCGTCCATGTGGTAGCCACGTAAGCAAAATATGCCCAACTCTCAACTCCGTTTGTCTATTTGGCATGTCTGTCAACGGCAGGGGTACAATTAATCCAAAAACGTAACGTTAGGGGTACTTTTAGACAAAAAAAAAAGTATAAGGTGCTCGGTAGATATTGAAAAAAATATTAAAGACATTTTTGGACCTTATCCCTTACTTTTTTTGGGTTATTACACTTATAAATGGTAAAATCATCTACTCCAGAAATTATATGTCAAGAGTCTTGCTATGCTACGTATTGTAAAAGTTTTTAACCATATTCTAATTGCGTCCGATGTGTATGTATTCTAGAATATGTTTAAATTAAAAATGACTCCACTATAATTTATTCCATCTTATTGCATTAATTTCCATATTGGTCACAATTTAATTTTGTCACACACACATACACACACACACACACATATATATATATATATATATATATATATACTTTGTTAAAATCTGATGACTTTTTTTTTTGTTTTTTTTAAAACAACTAAAAAAAATATTTAATATTTTATGGAACTGAAATTTTTTCATAATACAATGTTTTTGGGGTGATTTGGATACCTATACCAAAAATGGTGAGTACAAATGCTGACAGATAGACAGACTGCTTTTGTTATACGTATTCAAATCACATCCAAAAATAAACAGATTATGAAAAAATTCGGATTCCATAAATATTAAACTTTTTTTTAGTTATTTAAAAAAAAAAAAAAAAAAAAAAAAAAAAAGTCAGATTTTAACAAAGAAGGCCACTCATGAGGAATCCGGACCCTATATATATATATATATATATATATATTCATGTCAAAATGAGCCCAACCCATTTTAGCTCATCCTGTTTAAGATGAGCCCAAACGATTTTAGCTCAGCCTGTTTAAAGCCCGTTTGTCAGGTCTATTTGCATCTCTATTCCGAAACAAGAAGTATGATAAAAGGCCAACTTTGGAAATCCGACCCAGGTCGGTCTGCCATAGGAGGAGACGGGCGGAAGATATTGACAGAGAGGCAGATTCCATTTCCTTCTACCAAAACGCGAGAGAGAACTTTGAGCAAGTTGAAGAAGAATTACAAATGGCGGTAATGGAGAAGTTGAGGATTTTCGTTGCTCAAGAGCCTGTGGTGGCTGCTTCTTGTCTCATCGCTGGCGTCGGTATGTTTTTCACATCTTCTCTCCGGGAACCCTAATTCCCTCTCTTTGAGTTTCCATTCTGTACATGAATCAATAGCTACAATCGATTGCTGAGCTATTTATAGTCCAATATGTTGTTCTCATAGATTTTTGATATCTCAATGTGAAGATGATTTGATATAAGAAATGTTGCGAGCTATTTGACATCTCAATCTGAGGATGATTTGATGTAAGAAATGCTGAATAACAGTTCATCTAGTTGATGCCTTACAAAAAAAATAAGCCTTTATCTAGTTCATGTTATGAGGGTATTGTATTTCATCTGTACATATATTGTATCTGTCATCTTTACGGATCATCTGGTATTATACTTTATTGTTTTCCTACTAGAAGCCAGATCAACTAATGTGAAACATAACTATAATTTGATTTAACTGAAGTATACTGGATTTGTGAGTTCGAAGAACTTATCAAAAAAAAGAAGTTTTTTTAAATTATTATTATTATTTTCTTAATCATGTATAGACAGTTTATATACTCCATCCCAAAATGTGAGTGAGTGTTGGTTTGTCTGTTGACTTGATTTGAGAGTCCACCTTCAAATCAGTATTCTAAATTGCATTATGATTATAAAAGTTCGGATCTTGGTCATTAATCAAGCAAAATTCACACTTTTCTGAAACCTCCCCTTTGAAGTCATCTCGCTTGCAGACAATAAAACAAGGAGATCTTAGATAGGAATCTAGACTCTAATAGAACTTGTTAATCAAGAAGAATTGGTGGAACATGGGGGATTGGGATTGATCACCAAGATTAGCACGTGGGCAGGTTGCTCAATTGAATTTACTGATATCGAGCATTTTGAACTTGAGACCATACACGTCTTTCCTCGAGGTGTCTTGGGGCTTGTTTGAGGAGTGTGAATAACTCTATTTACCAACAGAACTATGATGATATTTAAATGTGGCCCATACACCTTTGGTTTCAGGTTATCTAATAAAATTGGTAAATTTGAAACTTGCTTGTGCACTTCTAGTGCTGTTAAATCCAGTTGCTTGATTATGTAGATGATTTTTCGTTTTTCAGATGTTATTTTTACTTATAATATCCGATAGGATTCAAAATGAAGAAAAAATTCTTGTCATGTACCTAAGACTCCACAGCTGAATATTTGTAGGCTGTAGCATTTTTTTTTCTTTATCTTCTCGGCTACCAAATGGAGCGTTGTTGATTGTATGTGTACGGATTAGGAACAAATATTTTTCCATATCTTCATATGATTTTATTTTGCTCAACTCTCAGTTATTTTGCTGCAACTAATGCTTAATCATCAAACACCTATTGAAATGGAAAATAGTACGTATCTAGAATGTAATTGTATTCTCCAACTCTCGAGGATTTTATCGTCTTTCTGGTTTTCATCTTGTGATTTTCAGGCCTCTTCCTTCCAGCTGTAGTGAGGCCTATACTAGATTCCTTCGAATCATCCGAGCAAGTACCTCAACCTGCCTTAAGTGATGTGAGTATTAAACTTGGAACATGTATTTGTAAATCCAGATTTGATTGCTCTCCATAATATATGTGCTGTTGTGTGGATATTTTCTTCATATAAATTTACCTTTGTTACACATCTGGAGCTTCTCCAAATACTGGTGCTTGTTATGTGAATGACGCCATTTACTAGCAAAAAGTAAAAGTTCGAGCATAACTTTAATTGTTGCTCTATTGCAATGGATGCTTACATTTGAGGTAGAGTTATATACCCCTCCTCCCCTCCCCTCTACACACACCTAGGAAAATAAAAAATAGTGGAAGTGCAATTCAAGTCTTTGATTGGACATGAGTGCGTATTATAATCTCTTATTAGTGCTTGCATTCAAGAAAATTTGGCCTCACTGTCCGATTGGTATATCGGTTGGTAAGTATCCAGTTTGTGCCCCCTCATTTTTCCAATTCTCATTCATCCAAGATCTCATGGAGTCATGTTGATTGGCCTTTAATCTGATTTGAGTGACATATCCAATTTTAGTAAGGCCCATTTTTTGGCAACTGTACCTACTGTTTTTCACCTCTTTCATTTAAAAGGCCATCAAATTGATTCCAATAGTGGCAGCTTGTTCAATATGCTAAAAGCTACTATTTACATGAAGGAAAATTCTACTGCTGCTTTACCTTTTTGTTTCGGCCTTGTCCATCTGCATATTTTCTAAGACTGAGCATTTGTTTGTATCTTCACAGGTGGTTGCAGGTATGACTGGTAAAAAACAGGGTTAAGATAAATGACAGATGTTATTGTCAGTCATTATGTAATCTGATTCTCTTCCTACCATTTTACTTTTGCACACTAGTTTGAGACAGAATAAGGTATGCAGTTTATTCATTTGCTGTATTCCAAACATCTTACAATCTATTTTCAGAAATGGATGGTTTTTCTTCATGCCTACTTCAACATGATTTATATTACCATTTAAGACTTACAAATTCACTTGAGACTGATCTGGTAAGAAAATTAGTTTGTAAATGTAATATTGTGTGGCTAAATATGTATAATAGGGGGAAATTAGGTGAAAGTGTGATAAAGGAAGATTCCTTTTCACTTATTTTTACAAAATCATCATTAGGAATACAATTGAATTTGCAAACCGACGGATCAGCTTCAGTCTCCATGTATAATAACAGGGAACTGATAAATTCACTCTTTTTTGTTATTTTTGTCCATACGGCCCATACATTAACCATGGTTGAATAACTAAACAACAAAACAAAATTTGTTTTCCAAAATTGCCTTGACCTAATATTTGTATGTTTGGATGTTTGTTTGATGAATACTTGTTCACTGTTTTGGTAGATGAATACTGTTTTGTTCAGATATACGAATACCCTTTCTTGTTTTACTCAGATGAATACTCCCTCCCCTTGTTCCTGAACTTTGTCTCTTTATCTCTCTTCTTCCAAACATTGTTTTATAGGCCTTTGTATTGCAACAGATGTAAGTTTTTCGTTGGATGATCTTTTAGATAATGGGATACAAGATTATAAATGTTTGCTACATACAAAGGAAATCATTTTTACGAAAAACTTACATCTTTTACAATAGAGAGATGAGGAACAGGAGGAGTATTCATCCAAGTAAAACAGCGCAAAACGGGGAGGGAGTATATTCATCTTACACAAACATCAAAAACGAATTTTAACTCAACCATAGTTAATGTATGGACCATGTGGGCGTAAATAACAAAAAAGAGAGAGTGGGTTTATCAGTTCCCATAATAAAAATAATAATAATGTATTTCACAAGGCTACAAGAGTAAAACGATATTTCTACCAACAACAAAAAAAGAGCAAGTATGTATACAACCATTGAGGTAGAGAAGTTACATATATAGATGTTTTTATGCTAAATTACGTCCATCTTATGCATGGTAGACTTCAATTGACGAGCGCTTGTTTCTTGAAATATTTTTTATTCTTCCATGGAACCACTTGTTTAAATATCTCCAACATTGTTGCCTGTAAACATGAAAAGAAAAAAATCAACAACATTTAGAGGAAATTCTATGAGGCTTGTCAAATTTCACCCATTTTGACATTTGGGATAGTATGTATATATATTGTTAAAATAGTAGTTTTTTTTAAAAAAAAAAAAAAACCCTAATCCTTCCTCCTGCAATAAGTGAAGTTAATCCAACTAAAATAGTGATTGCCAACCGAAAGGAAACAGAGCCGGCCCATACTTCCCTTTCGGTTTCGGTCACCTATATATAATACTAGTAGGAGATATTACACTAGGTACGACTTCACATTTCCGATTCTGAAATTGGATTGCGACTATCCTAAAACTCTAAATGATATCCACATCTAATATAGACACAAATTTGGTCATATGTAGCAAAATTAAAAAAATTATATATCATCATGTAGATACAACTCTAAATCATTCACGCTAAAACAATATTCTTTGCTGATTTGGTCAATAATATTCAATTACTCATTAGACTAAGATTAATAATACTATAAAGTTATATCTAATTTTTGCTATGCAAAGGATCGGTTATCATATGAAGACTTTTGATAAATACTATATATATATTTCCAAGAATAAAGATATGAAAAGACAATCATATCATGCCAACCCAACATGTCATGTCATGCTTCAATTTTCAACACCCAAAAGTGAGGATTATTCATGTAAAATTAAGAATTACTTACCCAAAACTTAGACCTGGCACGGGAGACACTAAGAAAACTTCCATTCCTCCTAATTTTGGCCATCTTCACCTTACTACTGTCATTCTCATCGGCACCCCTGGAGTAGGGTGAAAAGACAAAACTGCCCTCACAGGTTTCCTTTTCACTACCCTCGAGCTTAAGGGTCTTTTTGGGCTTTTGAGCCCAAGAAGCAAAAAGCCCACTTCCCTTTTGACCCGATGCTCTCTTTTCAAGAAGCACCGCACCAATTTGGAATCCCTCTGAACTCCTACTATCAAAAGAATCTCGACTCTTGCTGCTGATTCTAGATGAAGAGGAAAATGCAGTCTTGCCCACGTAAGGACCATCAAAGACGGTGGTGGGGGAGGGTGATTTGGTAATTATCTTGGAGTAGTCCATTTGCTGCAGCCTCGGAGGAAGCTGAAGCTCAAAGCACTTGTTGGTGGGGATGGGGAGAGCAATGAGAGCTGTGCAGGGTCGGGGCTTGCCTGGCTCTTCTTCCCAGTGGAACGGAACCGAAGCTGAGGTTTGGAGTGGTGGAGTTAGCATGCCTGAAGGCTCGGGCGACAGCATGGGTGGGACAGAGAACAGGGGAAGCTTAGGTGTGGAACTTGCTTTGGTACTGGTCTCTGCTTCGGATTTCATCACTATGTTTTGTGTGTGTTTTTTTCTTGTAGGGAATTAAAGAGAGAGAGAGAGAGAGAGAGAATGGTTTTCTTTTTCTCTACATGGAGAAGGAGAAATAAAGAAAGAGGGAGGGAGGGAGGGAGGGAGAATGAGGTTCTTGAAGCTGTTCACAAGAAAAAACAGACATGATATTATAATGCATGTTTGAGCATAATAAATAAATTAATAATACTACCAACCTCACACCAAAACTTCAACTAAACGATAAAAAAGAAGAAAAATGTTATGTCCTTAAAAAGCTGCAATGAATATATCTTCAATTCAAAATATTTTTATACAAAATTGCATTCAATATTTGCTAGTACGTATAAGAAAATAATGGAGTATTATGTTTGGGGTACTTTATAATTGGATTGGATGCAACTTAATTTTCGACTAGCAGCGATAACGTTTGTAATGACTGAATTTCTAAAATCTAAACACATGTCACTATTTTAACTGTGTTGTGTTTATGATTTAAATATTAAGTTTGAAATAAATTATTTATAAACTAACAATCGTTTAATAACTAAACATACACATTAAATAACATTCTTTCGCAAATTTAAATTTGCCTAGCATATAATATAGTAGTAACACATATTTTGTTTCAATAAAAATTTTGAGTACTTCATTTTTATACATTCCACGTGCGTTTGTCACGAGATATCCTAATGTGGTTAGGAGGGAATTAAAGAAATGATGGGAGAGGTGTTGGAGATGCTTTTTTATATAACACGCATGAACCATGCATAAGGCTAAGCATCATAGTTTTGAAAAAAAAAATATTTTATTTATTATATATGCTTAAATAATGTATAATATTTGTGTCGGTGGCATGGGGGGGGGGGGGGGGGGAAATAAATGGAGTATGTATGGTGGTGTTTAATTAAGAAATACCAAGGTCAAAGTGAAGAATAATGTTAATTAATTAATTAGGATTTGGAAGAATGATGAAATGTCAATTCTACCATTATTCTACTGTTTTTGGCCTTTGGGGAATTCAATAAGTTGCTATGCATTAATGCATAGAAGATTAATTAAAAGGTGTGACTTCTCTCTTTTAAATTTATGAATTATGAGTTTGTGGTTAAGAATGAATCATATATAGTCAATATTATTAGTTGTGTCTTTGTCCGGTTAGATGTCAGTCTCCTGTCTCCATAATATATATATATATATATATATATATATATATATATAGGGACTCCATCCACAAAGAATAGGTTCTTTGTAGATCACATCTAATAACCCTTTTGACAATTAAGTGAAATAATTGCACTATAAAATATAAAAAAAAAAAAAAAAAAATTCCAAGTAGTAAGAGCTCTCTTCACAAAAAAAAAAAAAAAAAAAAAAAAAAAAAAATCCCGTAGTAAGAGCCTCTCTAAACAAAACAAAAAAAAAAAAAAAAAAAAAAATTTCAACCGTAAGAGCCTCTCTTAACACAAAAAAAAAAAAAAAAAAAAACCGTAAGAGCCTCTCTAAGCTTACAAAAAAAACAAATATTTTATAACAAATGTTTTTATAATATATTTTATAACAAAAATAAAACATTTTTATAAAATAAACAAACATTTGCTATATTTTATAACAAAAATAAAAATATTTGTTTTATAAAAACAAACATTTGCTATGGATTTTTTTTTTTTTTTTTTTTTTTTTTGTGTGGTAGGCGCCTACTTGATTTTTTTTTTTTTTTTTTTTTGTTTGTTTCTAAGAGAGGCTCTTACGGTTGGAAATTTTTTTTTTTTTTTTTTTTTTTTTGTTTTAGAGAGAGACTTTACTAGTTGGAAATTTTTTTTTTTTTTTTTTATATAAGCAGTGTCATGCATTGTTGCAAAAAGGGTATTGTCAGACAAAGACTATAAAGAACCTCTTCTTGTGGATGGAAATCCATATATATATATATATATATTCAACAAAAAAGAAAGAAAAAATGTGTGTATATATTTCTTTTCCATTGTTAGATTGGACTTGGAGTAGGTAATCTAAGTGTCAGAAACAGTGAGATCAGGATCTATGCATGCATGATACAAAAACAACACAATTTTTTGAAGTTACCTTCACTACCTTGGCCTGTATTATTAAAAAAATAAAAATTGATGAAGGAGTGTCTGATTATATAATTTTATTTGGGAAATGCATGCATCGGATTCTAAAGCATGACAGTGAAAATCAGGACTAGACTTGTTGGACGTAAGAAAATGGTGTCCCAAAAGAAAAGCAAAGTCATGCATGCATGCCACCCCATTCTCTGCGGATTCCCTCTGCTCTGCTGCATGGAACTTGAACTACTATTTCAAAATATGTCAATGCTGAGGGGATGGGGAGAGCAACTAGTAGTATATATTTTGATTTTGATGGATTACATTGCAGTATTGCACTAAACAAAATTGTTGAGGGATTGAGGAAGCCAGCTAAACTACTACTACTACTACTAGCAATCATTTAAGAAAATGCAAAAAAGTCAAAAAGAAAGAAAAGGTAAGCCTTAATACATTTAATTTATAACATATACTAACAGGAAGTATATACTATTCAAATAAAAGAGCAAAACAGGATTCGGCTAACAGTTAAAAAAGATCATGAACTGGACCTAAGCCTGATCATGGAGTTGAAGCCCAGCTGGGAATCCAGCTACCCAACTTTACAAAATGAAGATTTCTTGTAAGCAAAAGGTTTAAATTATTATTGAAAGCAACTGTAAAATCTTTAAGAAGACACCTAATGGTACTCATCTTTATTCTTCAAGCCCTTGTCAAATTGGATAATAGCAATACTTACCACCTTACTTTTTACCTGATTGAACAAACCAATCTACATGAAAACAACCCCTCCCTGCATCTTCATTTTAAGACAAAAACCCTTAAAAAAGCAAACAATGATTTTATGTTTTCAGGTCATTTTAAAGAATTATACTTTGTCCTAATTATTCTCTTCCCATATTTATTTCTTACTATGCTTTCAAAATTTCATCTCTATGACAGTGTTGCTTTCCAAAAAGTTCTTAAATCTACCACTGAACATGATGGCAAAAAAACCCAAGATTGACAAATTAATGAGACTTCACTTTCAACTACAAAACAAGGTAAAAGTATAAAACTAGACACTTTTTTTGGGACAAATTCCTTTGGACCACAACCTTAATTGGGCCTTATAGTCCCACTCTAATGAGAGGCTCACATGCTATACAATGGAGCTTGTGGGCAGACACTATACCACAGACTAGGCCAGCTGATATATATATATAGTGTCTGCCTAACATGGTAGAAATTTGAGATACAAATGAGAAGGCAAGAGGGGTCACATTGCAGATTTCTTCGATAATGTTGGTACTAGAAACTAACAACAGTTACAAAACAAAGTGGTTCCAAGTGAATTCTATCCACCCACAAAAATCCAAAGATTACTTTGTGTCATCAAAACAAAAGCATGTCTACATTTTTTTTACAGCCTGATCAAATCAAAACCAGATCACCCCAAAACAAAGTATTCACAAATTCCAAGTCTAACATTCATCAAGTTCTTGACTACAGCATAAACTCCATTATATCCTAGTCCCATCCAAATATACTGCTGCTACCTCTTTGTAGCTCCAAAAAAAAAAAACACACTAAACATCCTAAACCCCTTTTACTAAGTTATCTTAGCCCTAACTCTATTATAACTCCCCACCTCCAACAAAAAAAATAAAAAAAGAAAAAAGAAAAATCAAACTTCAGGCTTTAGATTTTAGATTTTAGCTCTGAATCTAAGCTTACTATTGTTCCTTCACCATCTAAAGAAGACGAAGGAAGCCTGCATCTAGGAGTCATCTTTTTTACTTCATCGATCGTATATATGAAGATCTTCTTCACCATTTTACAGAACTCCCTGCAATAAAGAAACAAATATAGTGAACTTGCTAATCAAAGGAAAACAATAGACTGAATCAAAGTTTTCAAGCCACTTACAACCATGGATCGTCACCCACAAGCATCATATCCCCCTCGTTATCAGTGTAAACAACTTCCCACTTTTTTCGTGCCCTAAGCTCTCCCTTAATCTCAAACATCTTCTCCAGTTCAGTTATAAGGTCATCATATCCTTCCAGTGCAGTCAAGTCAACAGCGCGACCAACAGCAACCCCATGCATTTGGACCTGATTGAGCATAATATACAACCAATTCTAATCGCAAACCAATGCTTTAAATCCATTCAGCTGTTTAAAAAATGAGAAAAAGTACAGTCTTCACCTTAGTTCGAGTTCTAGTAGAAGCAGTGGAACCCTGCTTGCTTTGGATTTCTTTTTGTATTGCCTCTACCTGGACTTGCATATTCTCCTTCGTAGACTTTAAAAGTTCTGGCTTTTGTGCTCTATCAGCTTCTGATTCAACAATTGAAGTAGGGGCTTGCTTACCATTATCCGTCGTAATGTATGAACCTGACACTTCCTTTTCTGGGGGAGGAAGGTTGTTGGAGTTGTTTCTTAGATCAATGCCAAATAACAGCCAACCTGAACTAGTCTCAGATTTTTTCACTCTTTCCACTTGGTCTTGTACAAAGCAATTGCTTGCTCTTGATGACATGGGAGAATTATAATTCGGAATAACTGATCGAGCTGTCACATTTTTATTGTCTTCCAACGAGTCTCGAAACAGGTTCAAAGAACCCAGCCAAATGTCATCAGGAAGGGCCCTCGAGCTACAGTCGGTAATAGTTCCATTATCTTTTTGCTTCGGAGGCCAGAAAACTTGGCTTTCGTTGCAGCATTCAACTTCAGCGGAACTACCCAAGTGGCTCAGTTCAAGGGATGTAGCTGATCCCGGATACCAGAAAGGTGAAGCAGCTGAGCAAGTAGTAGTATCTACAATCAATTGGAAACAATTAAGTATAACAAACCGAGTATTCGTTCAAAGAAAGTGCAGAGACAAAAGTTTTCTGTACCAGCAAGAGGAAGCTCAATTGGCCGGGGTCTTTTGGGTTTTATCACTGGTGGATAGAGGTCTAAGGAAGCAGAAGGCGTGAAGGGTTCAATTTCCCATGCTGAAACCCTCTCTGGCCTTTGTATGGATGCAGGTTCATCCCATTGAATCTAAAAGTGTCATAATTGGGAAATGGAAGAATTAGAACAAGACAACATATTAAACCAAAAACCAAGAGAGTTGGTTAAAACTCTTAGCAACCTTCAATGACCGCCATTTAGAATCTGACCATTGCGAGGAGATACTTCCAACACCAACTATAGTGCCTGTGAACCTGGAAAAGCAAAATATTAAATCAAAAATGAAGAAGTAGCTCCCAACAACAAATGGATAAATAAACTGGACCCTACCTTCTATCAGGAGAATCCTCCCATTCAAATCTCATTTTGAATCTCATGCCAACTGAAAAACCATGACTGACAGCTGCCAGATATTTGTTCAAACCAATGATAAATTGGCTCGTCCTGGAAAGTTTCATGATGCAAATGAAGCTTAAGGAACTCAGAGCTAATAATAAGCATTTGGAAGAACAAATGATGCATTTAAGAATTTAATCAATATTTTCACGAGAGAGAATGAGACCTTGGCTTGTAGTACACAACAAAAAAAGTGTGTGTTGTAATGGCATGAGATGCAGTTGCAAGTACACCAAGATGCATGCTATGGCTGGATATGACTGATGGAGGCATGGAGCTTTGCTGTCTAGCAAGATGTCGAACCCCAACACGCAATTCCCCAGTTTCATCTCTACTTAGAAAAATATGTAAATCGTTAGCCATACCGCCATGTAACAGTTACAGCTATGAGCCAAACAACATGACGTACTAAAGAATTAAAAAAAAACCTCAAAAACACAAAAGCATCCCCAGCAACTAATCTCTTGGAAGTTACAAATGTACTCCATCCTGTTGAGAGCAGATGTCTACGAGGTTGGCCTGATATTAACAGCCATGGTTAACAACAGAATGAAGATTTATATAACCAGTACAGCAGAACTAAAAATGTAAATTACGGATATCCAGTAAAGCTACCTCTGAATATATGTTTAAATCGCCACTCATACCCGTGAAGATCTTTTCCAACCAAATCCTGGGTTGGGATTGCCTGTGTCATGTCCTGCAGGATTGGAGAGAATGCATCATATTAAAACACAGAGAATTCAAAGGAAGGTATGATAAGCAACAACAAATGCTTCTGAAAATAAAAACTCAAAATCAGAGTAATAGGTAAACCATTATCAGAACCTTTGTAATCCAAATTATAACTAAACTGCACAAAACACCAGTTTTCTTTGTTACCATATAAAAATTCTAAATTTCAACTCTATCCAATATCTCACCTTCAATTTTTCAATAATTTTAACATGCAAGTGAAAACAAGGAGAATACCAATGGAGGAAGGCATTCATTGGCGTGCTTCCGAAGAACTGAAAACCCTCCATGAGTGCTTGTGTCGGATGCAGTTAAAATCTTACAAAATGAGTGTATAAGCCGCTTCGGCGGATCAGTAGGACTGGGATCAGGAGTGGTAGGCTCAATTTGCTACAATTATTGCACAGAAGACATAAACACCCAACGATATCCCCAAATTAGGAAGCCTAATAAGTCTTGCTAGTAGCAGAAATAAAATTAAGCACCAAATAACTACCTCTACTTCTGGGTGTAAGGTAATTTGTGCATAAACTTCATCCGTATCTGGTTCTGCCTATTAATAGAAATTAAAGAAAACAGAGGTTTGAAATCAGAAAAAGCACAAGACAAGTCAAGAAAATTAAATATCAGAGTTTTAAAATGGAAATTACCAGTAATTGAATATGAAGAACGCGACAAAGGATCTTGGAAGGAAGATTAAACAGGGGAATTTGTGGATCCAGTTCTTGATTTGTTGATGCCTCTAACTACAGAAACATAGTAGAAATGCATATAATAAAAAAATGTTGTTAAAAAAAAAAAAAAACCAACGTTGCTTCCACAGTGCATACTTGTTCCATGTGACCCTGAGGGAAGTAGAATACTCTCTCTCCTCTACGAGGAACATCAACCAAAGGCCCTGCACATGCCCTCCATAACTCTGTATAAAGATCATTGCTTTCCAAACCTACCCAACATATAAATCAACAAAATCAAAACAAACAATTAGTAAGAAAGTGGTCTAAAAGCCAAGTACAAGGAGGAGAAGAAATTGAACAACAACTTTCCCTTTTCCCAGAAACCAAACAGACGAAAAAATAGTTCTACTTGCATACTTTTTTCCCAACAAAAAGAAAAGTTAAAACCCATTATAGCACAAAAAAGAACATAAATTGAAAATAAAAAATGGGGCTAAAAATTAAGAACTTGCAATGTCAACTTCAACTTTCTCAGCAGCCAAAATACAGTAAAGATACAAACTTTTTTTTATTTCTCTATTATATTTCTTGTAGACTAACTTGAATAACGAAAAAATATCAGCTAATAGTAGTATATCTTTACTTACCTGTCTGTGAAATTGATGAGGCTCTGTTAGCATCAACATGCGCCATTAATAAAAGCCACCCAAAACCAAGCTCAGATAATCTAGAGAGAGAAAATAGAGGAGAGAGAAAGAAACTGAAGAAAAACTCTAGCACGCAGTTAAACCTACCCCATTTATCATCATCATCAACAATAATAATCCAAACAAAACCGACCGTTTATCCATTCAATTCATTACACTAGAAAGAAAATTAAATCAACCCTTTTCCATTACTGCTGTGTGAACCCAATTTGTAACGAATTTAGTAATCGATAATGATGAGCTAAATTAAAACCACCCTGTTTCTCTCACTAGTCGGTTACAACAAAACCACTCTTTTCTTTTGTCTTTCTCAGTAACCATAAAACCAAAACAAAAACCACCTTAATTCCTCCTTTTGCAAGCTAGCTAGCTAGCTGGCTCAAACCCATTTACCTGAATCCACGTTACCAAATCCCAAAACCGCTTTCAAACGCCCTATAATACCTCCTCTCTCTTTCTAATTCTCTCTCTCTATACAACTAGGTGAACCCGTGCCTATGGCACTACGAATACTCCTGTAATTATTTAATACCTAAAGATGAATTCCAATGTCAATGACCTTCATATTTTCTTCAAGCACATTTAAAAGCACTTCTCTTCACATATATGTTATTGATTCCCTTAATTCATTTAATTTGTAATTTTAGATGGAACATGGATTAATTAATAAAACTATTTTAAGCACAATACATCATACAAATGTGTCCATTGAATAACAGTCGCTGATACATTAACAGGTAAAAGCATTGTAGTTTTGAAATAGCGTAATGATACCCACTTGCTTAAAAGGTTCATGTGCACCAAATTGGTTTGGAGCTCATTTGCCTGATTAAATAAAAATTAAAATAAAATAAGAACTTCAAAAATAATTGACCCAACCGCATTAAAAAAAAAAAAAGTAAATTTGGGCCATCGCAAATTTCGGCAGAGTTTCCTTTAAAAATTGATATCCAGAAAAATCTAAACCTGTTTAAAAAACTTACAATCATCCATACATATCCAAACCACCAAAAAAACCATCATTTCATACCCTAAATCATCATACCATGCAGAAATCGCTACTGATTTTAAGAAATTTCGGCAGAGTTTCCTTTAAAAATTGATATCCAGAAAAATCTAAACCTGTTTAAAAAACTTACAATCATCCATACATATCCAAACCACCAAAAAAACCATCATTTCATACCCAAAATCATCATACCATGCAGAAATTAATACATATTCAATAATCAACACATATCCAACCACCAAAAAATCAAGCTAGTAGATACTAATTTCAAGAAATTTCGGCAGAGTTTCCTTTAAAAATAGATATTCAGTAAATTCTAAACCTGTTTAAAAAACTTACAATCATCCATACATATCCAAACCACCAAAAACAACATCATTCCATACTCAAAATCATCATAACCATGTATAATTACCCAACTTTACCAAAGACGAAGAACAAAAATACATATATGCAGAAAATAAAGAAACAACATGTTGAGCACCACCCTTTACTTTACATCTTACACCAAATATATTCTTTACCGCTTACACCAAGTATCCTTCAATATATACACGAAAATACATATAATAACATTTACCTTGTAGATCTGTCAAGCTCTACCATGTCTTCGGTACATAAATCTTTGAAAAGAAAGGCTATCCATCGGCAACGTCCACGGCCAACAAATATTGTTTGTAACAAAAATCTGTTATTTATAAGAGAAAACAAAATGTTAGCAGTATCGCAAGAACGTAACAATTGACACGTGATTACTTGAATACGATTTAAGAATTATAAAATATACATAACCCTGTTAACTTTTCTCCACCCTCGACTTGTTGAATGGACACGTTTCCATTCAATAGCAATATCATCCCAAGACTGCATAAATTGAAATGAATCGTTTAGGTCTATCAACAAATTAAATCAACTAATTGGAAATTGATAACAAAATGTAATGAGCAGGATATATGTACAAATTGATTGATTCATGCGCAAGTAAAACTAAAACATAAGTTATATATAATAAGCATATTATAGCTCAGCCAACATAGACCACCTTATTATGTTAACAGCGATGATCAAGATTCTCAAATTTGTTCTTCACACATACACACACATATATAAATTTACTCGTATGTTATCTGAATGGTTTTATGTAAGATATGTTATCTGATGTTCATACATTACTAAATCATGTATTCAGTTGGGCAAAGCAGAAATTGTTATTCAGTGGAGGCATCATACTCTCGAAACATTATCAGATTTGCTTACACAGAAAAGAGCAAGGAAATGTAAACCAATTTTCTGCAAATTAGAGAATGAGTAACTTCTACGAAGGCATCATCTGTAAAATAAGTGGACGAATGTATCACGTGGATTCAAAAACATGACGGTGTATGTGTAATATACGGTGATTTCATACCCTAAATCATCATACCATGCAGAAATCGCTACTGATTTTAAGAAATTTCGGCAGAGTTTCCTTTAAAAATTGATATCCAGAAAAATCTAAACCTGTTTAAAAAACTTACAATCATCCATACATATCCAAACCACCAAAAAAACCATCATTTCATACCCAAAATCATCATACCATGCAGAAATTAATACATATTCAATAATCAACACATATCCAACCACCAAAAAATCAAGCTAGTAGATACTAATTTCAAGAAATTTCGGCAGAGTTTCCTTTAAAAATAGATATTCAGTAAATTCTAAACCTGTTTAAAAAACTTACAATCATCCATACATATCCAAATCACCAAAAACAACATCATTCCATACTCAAAATCATCATAACCATGTATAATTACCCAACTTTACCAAAGACGAAGAACAAAAATACATATATGCAGAAAATAAAGAAACAACATGTTGAGCACCACCCTTTACTTTACATCTTACACCAAATATATTCTTTACCGCTTACACCAAGTATCCTTCAATATATACACGAAAATACATATAATAACATTTACCTTGTAGATCTGTCAAGCTCTACCATGTCTTCGGTACATAAATCTTTGAAAAGAAAGGCTATCCATCTAACGCGTCCACTACCAACAAATATTGTTTGTAACAAAAATCTGTTATTTATAAGAGAAAACAAAATGTTAGCAGTATCGCAAGAACGTAACAATTGACACGTGATTACTTGAATACGATTTAAGAATTATAAAATATACATAACCCTGTTAACTTTTCTCCACCCTCGACTTGTTGTTGAATGGACACGTTTCCATTCAATAGCAATATCATCCCAAGACTGCATAAATTGAAATGAATCGTTTAGGTCTATCAACAAATTAAATCAACTAATTGGAAATTGATAACAAAATGTAATGAGCAGGATATATGTACAAATTGATTGATTCATGTGCAAGTAAAACTAAAACATAAGTTATATATAATAAGAATATTATAGCTCAGCCAACATAGACCACCTTATTATGTTAACAGCGATGATCAAGATTCTCAAATTTGTTCTTCACACATACACACACATATATAAATTTACTCGTATGTTATCTGAATGGTTTTATGTAAGATATGTTATCTGATGTTCATACATTACTAAATCATGTATTGGTTAAAAGCAAAAGAAATTGTTATTCAGTGGAGGCATCATACTCTCGAAACATTATCAGATTTGTTTACACAGAAAAGAGCAAGGAAACGTAAACCAATTTTCTGCAAATTAGAGAATGAGTAACTTCTACGAAGGCATCATCTGTAAAATAAGTGGACGAATGTATCACGTGGATTCAAAAACATGACGGTGTATGTGTAATATACGGTATTGTAATTTGAGTAACTGTACTTCATGTTTTTTAAGCTTGACGATCAACTAAAAATATTGTATTACACCCTACAATAATTTATGGGTTTGCTATTTCTATAGGGAAACTTGTTAGTCCTAGCCACTTCCATTTCACATGACTATAGGACTCACATATACCCATCAGGAGTCTTGCTAGCATATGCCACAACTACAACGATGCCACAACTTATTCAAGCATCAGTCTCATTTATAACAATATGCAAATCTTCAACTATTCAACAATTAACACATAAATAAAGACAATATTTGTTGTGGATTTGTCAGTTAATTCAAAACTTTTATCAGTCAATTCAAAACATATCAAGACTTTTATCGTAAGAAGATCAATAATGCACGGAGATAAGAAATGATACCTCAAACATATATAATTATAACAAAACTTCAGGATAGACGATATTTGTTGTGGACTTGTCAGTTAATTCACGAAGAAGTATGCATAAGCGAGAAGAACTTGTGCATCTTGACAGAGCTACATATAGTTGACCGTGACTAAATACTGGTGTACGTAAATCTACCCCAACAAATTTGACAGACTGGCCCTGTGATTTATTCATTGTCATTGCATACGCTAACCTCACTGGGAATTGTCTTCTTGTCATTTTAATACTCAACTCAGACGAAGAAGGAGTCAAAGAAATTCGTGGAATGAATACCAAGTCGCCATGCTTATCACCAGTTAAAATCTTTGCTTCAAGTACTAAAGCACCACACTTGACTATGATAAGTCTAGTACCATTACAAAGGCCATCTTTCGGTGCAATGTTCCTTAGAAGCATTATTGGACAACCCTCTTTAAATCTAATTTGAGCGGTGGTAGTCCGGGGGATTGAGTGTGTTCAAATATTCATTCGAATACCGATGCATAATAGTCGATCCACATCATCATCTTCAACCATTTTTGTCAAGAAAGAAAGTATGTATGTACTTCTCCCGGAAAAACCGCCAACGCAACTAGGTTGATATCATTGACATCATCATTTCTAGCAGATAGAATTGTGCGCTCTTTTAAGAATTCGGGAGTGACCTTACTTGGCACTTCTAGCTCTGGGTAGATGGTCGAGATAAGATTATCTACACTTTGAGTTATTTTTATTGAATCTGGAAGTTGTATAGATTCTTGAGGGTTAGACCCAATCTACACAATAATGAAGTATTAGTAAATTATCAAATATTCAGGACGATATATAGATGTCAATATGAATAAAGATACAAATACTCAAACCTCATTAAGAAAAGCCGAGAAATCAAATAATAACGATTGGTCATCGTGTAAGCAAGATGTTAACTTGTAATGTCAAGACATGTATATCTTTCCAAAGCAAAGAACGTCGTAGTGATCTCGCCACTATATGCTCTCGAAGACCTCTAGGTATAACGGGGAAGAATCGCCTAAAATCTCCCCCAAGAACAACGAAGAACGCCTCAAATGGTTGGGAGTTATCACGAATGTCTTGTAAGGTCCGATTAACTGCTTCAACACAATGACGATGTTGCATTGGAACCTCATCCCATATAATTAGTCTAGCCTTCCGAAATAATTCTGAGTGTGATGATTGCTTCGTGAATCCACAAACTGAATTTTCTAATACATTAAGTGGAATGCAGAATGTTGAATGTGCAGTACGTCCCCCATGTAACAACCCAGAAGCAATTCCAGAGGATGCTACTGTAATTACTATATCGCATAAGGAACGACATTTTTTGGCAATTGTATTGTAGAGAAAAGTCTTTCCAGTTCCTGCACCCCCCACTCGAAAGAAGGTTGTTCCTCTATTTTCATAAACAGATGAAATGATTGCATTATAAGCCATAAGCTGACCCTCATTCAGTAGATCAATGTTTTGCTGGACATTTATTTGATCAACTTCAAGTTGTAACTGCCTATGTTCCCATATAAGTCGATTGCCAACGATAATTCTCCAATTAGCATATGGCAATGGCATTGGTGGGTAATCTGATAAGCTCTTCCCCGACTCTTGAAGCAAAAGATTAATAAGGTATAAACCATAATCACAAATTTGAGCATTAGTAGGAACATCAATGCCATAACATGTACTTATTTTGTGTGATAAATCATCACAAATATGCATAGAAAATTGGTTCCACAACACTTCTGGATTTAAAGGAGAGCATTGTGTCAAGATAATAGAAAACAACCTTCTTAATTGAGAGCCTGTTCTCATTATTGATGCTTCTCTAAGACATTGAATCCATTCTTCATCGTCTTCCAAAAGGCCTTTTGCAATACATGCAGCCTTATATGTGGGGTGTACAACATTATCAACTGTTCTTAAACATTGAAAAGATTGAGGTCCCTCTACAACCGTCAACAAAAGACGCAGATAAAACCTTTCACCTTCATTTGGACTGGCAAAATACATTCTTCCGATTGCAAATCCCCTTTGTCTCTCTGTCCAGAGCTGTTCTCTCTTTTGCCAAACGAAATGCTTTGGAAATTGTTGGTATGTGAGAGTTCGAGCTAAATCATTTGTAGAGCAGCATGCAAAAAATCCTGTTAGAGTTGTCTGTTGATCCTCTGCTCTGTTCAATATTGCAGCTATTGGTTCAGAAGGGTTATAGCAGACGTGATGTTTTCCCTCTAGGTGAACTACCAGACGTATAACTGGAGGCAACTCTTGATGCATAGGATATCCAAATATCCGCCACGCCTCTCTGTGAGCCCAATGTACCTTGAGTCAATATATCGCTTAATCTCATCTACATTTGATACAAATACCAAAGTTGTGCGATCGTAACCCTTGTAGATGTATTTATTGATATACTTTACGCACCTTACTCCTGCACAAACTTCCACATTTATATGGCAACTAAACAATCTAGAGAGGTATGAATTATATGGTATAACATCTCTATTATCAACTTCATGTCCAGACCTTAGAGAATGTTTTCGACCGTCATTGCGCCTTTGATATATCGGATACCCATCTTCGCCCATTGTAGTTTCTTCTGCCCAACATTTAGGATATCTCTTGGTGCATTTACCATCTTCCATACACGGTGATTTAAGATTTCGAACACCACATGGTCCATGTACCATGCAAGTTTTAACTGTTTCATATAGAAGTGGATCAGAAATTAGATCGGGGAATTCGGCACACACAGCTCGATTTACCTGTTCACGTGTTCGTATTTTATCAGATCCTTGAAGAAATATTAGCAAATGCATGTGCGGCAACCCACGCTTTTGGAATTCAATCGTGAAAACATGTGCCACCTTTGCACCGAATACTTTCTTCTTATCAATTTCCATCATCAAAGCTCGTCGCTTCAATTCAAATACGCGGGCCACCAAGTCTGGGCGGTCAATTGACGTTTGATGTGGTAACAGTGCATCTTTTATCTCGGGCCAATTCGGATTTGCAGTCATAGTTAAGAAAATATCAGGGTGTTGGTTATCTTAGAGTTATGGCCATAGAATCTTGGAAGATTTCAAACATTTGCCTTGGACTCCCAGAAAAAGAAGAAGGCAAAACTACTCGTTTACCAACTTGATTAGCCTCTAACCCATCAGGAACTACCTCGACCAGATCTTGGTATAGATCAGATCGTAATTTTTGTTGGTTGAGCCTATAATATGTTAATCGGTTCTGCTCTGTTGCCGCCCATGCATCTACAACAAATTCTTGAAATAATCTTCCACCCCTCAAGATAGTTGAATACTCAGTAGGTCTTTCAAACAAACGATAACCATAATATTGCAATTGCGTAAGTCTTTTTGATGAAGCTTTACCTTGATTGACATCCCACTGCTTAAAATCTGGTTCCCATCCAAGCTCACCATACGGAAACAACAATACGTAATGTAGTGGTAAATAAGCTGGATGGCATTCATTTATCTGCATCAACTGGTCACTCCCTCTTAACCGTACAATAATATCCCTCATCGCAGAGAATTCAGCACCATCTCCAGGTAATATGACAGCAACCTCCTCTGACGTGGGTAAATTATGAGTTCGACGGTCTTTTGCTGCACTATAATGAAGGTATGCTGGGATGTCGCGATTGTTCAAATGTTCCATGCTTAAAATGGCAGCTGCATGTCTAAACTTACCCGAAAATGAGTTGTATCTCAAAAGACTATCCTGGATTGTTCGTAGGACATCCTCTCGCAGCTTCGGGTTTCTCCGAGAACGATATTCTAAAGCAACTGCGGCATCGTGAATGTCTGATTGTGCATATCTTTGGATCTTGGACCTATTGGAGGTTGTAGTAACCTCGTCCGATGTCGCGATTCTCCATGGATTGTAAATGCGTTGGGACCCCTACCAGAACCACTCTATCATCCATATATACACCTAAGCTCGTAAAAGCATTAGGCGCATTTATGCGATCGGGTATAACCGAAAGGACTTTGGTGATCATCATTGCCATCATATAGTGATTGAATTTACGGAGGAGGCGTTAATAGTTGTGGAAGTCGAATCTTTCCTCGCAAACAACATGTTAGAAGAAGAAAGGCGGTCAACAGATGAATTCGATAACTTTTTTCGCTTTCAATGCAATCCGAAAGCGATGAGGACAATTGTATATTCATTTTATCGAGGTAGTGTCTTCCTAAAATAGGATGTGGCAAAGGGGCTATATTTGTAGGCAATGCCTCCTCTTGTACGCAAGCTTCATCAATGACTGACTGAATAATTGGTAATAACCTAGAAAATAAATGAACTTGTTTCAAATAGTTCACATATATCGTAACACTCCTTATGGTATATAGTTATAAATAATGTCCTTTGAACTAACCCCAAAGTTGGTGATGTAGGCATGGAAGATGATATAATGTTACGGGAGTCATGTACATGCTTTATATTATTTGGTGGAAGGAGGATTTCTGCACCCATTGAATTTGAGTTGGTTGAATGTAACCCTTGAGGTGGTAAAATCGGAACGGGAGGAATTCGATTAGAATTCGATGGCGCAGGTTTTAACAACGACGGATCATGATAAAAATGATTCTTGATCGCGATACAATCTCATTCATAAATTGCAGCGTTGGGATGGCCTGGGGATTAAACCAGGGAAAAATCTTGGTTGAAATGGATATGGTTGAGATTGTATTATTTTTGTTTGCTTCTCTCTTTCACGACGCAAGCGCTGAGCAATATGTATTGGACGCACGTCACCATTATCCCTTTCTCGTTTTTTACGTCGAGGAATTGGAGCTTTGTCAAGGATATTTTTATTGGATCCCTACAAATAACAATAGATATCTAAGTGTAAAAAGAAGAAGTCGTAGTGTTTTTTTGTGCCAAAAATAATGTTTTCTAATTATTCGGATTAGGGTGCATATATTCAGTTTGCTTGGTTTTGTATTTCACACGAAAGCGCTATGCAATATGTTTTTTGCCTTTTCGTAAAGGATATTATTATTGAAACCCTAAAAAGATGTATAATTATAAACCTAAGAAGGCATAGTTTCGTTAATAAATTATCATCTTTGCTTCATCATCTTTGCTTCAAGTACTAAAGCATCTTTCCTTCAAGTACTAAAGCACCACACTTGACTATGATAAGTCTAGTACCAGTGTCGTTAATAAATTAGGTTCAAATATTTTGTTTAAATGACTTTGTGTAACAAATATTTGTAACTACTAACGTAAATGTCTGGAATATTGTATACTTACCACATTCAAATTGGGGGGTTGATTTTCTTTTTCTTTTCCTTTTTGAAACTCCTTCCCTTTTTCCTTTGCTCGATGTTTTCTTAGATTTTCCTGACAGCGTATAAATATAAGATGTTTTGTCTTGGAAAATAAAGTATGAGCTTAAGAAAAGAAAAAGTAATCTTATCTTGCCTTACGCATCATATTCAATTCAGATTCTTCTCGAATGATAATGCCAATATTCTTTTTTCGATAACGCTCTCTCTATTAAAGAAAGAAAAAAAGAAGGTTAAATATAGAAAGTATAAAAAAAAGCTATTAAATTGCAAGTTTGCTATAAAAAAAGAAAATAATTTTACCGTGCATTGCAAATTATAATCCTCCTGTCCCAAATTGAAAGACACGTTAAAAATTTCAAAAAGGAATATTAATTGTTCAATTTTCATTAAGTCTGAAAAAGGAACTTACATATCCAAACACAGTATAAGAAGGAGGTCCCGTGGGCAGGGTGACCTCATGATTCATATTCGCTATTGAAAAAATGTATTAGTGTGAAACGAATCAAATTAAGTGATGAAAGAATATTCTTATTAATAATTAAATCTATCACAACTAAAACAATATTTCACATTCAAAATAATAATAATTCACAATATTTAACTAAATGATTGTTTGAAACGAATCAAATTAAGTGATGAAAAAATGATTGTTTTAAAAAGAAGGTTAAATGATTGTTTAAAATAGAATAAATGTGTCATGAAAAGAATAAGTTAATTTTCAATTTTCAATAAAGGGTACGATTGTCATTTTAAAGGGAGGTAGTAATAACAACTAATAAGTACGTTTACTTAATATGTAGGAGTATTAGATATTAAACTTATCAAGTACTTATGCAAATGAGAGACATTAATTTAAAAGGATCTTACACACTACAAAATTTGGTCCCAATTTTCATACTATCATAATCTAAATAAAAAATTTTAACCAAACATTACCAGAATCGGGGGGGACAAAGATATGATACATAACAGCTTATAAACGGGGGGGAAAACTCTAGGAAAGAAAGCATGTACACAATCGCAACTGAATACGAACACGTGTGTGTGTGTATACAATAGTATAGTCATGAATTACAGAGCTCAAACAACAGCCCAACATTGACGCACAAACAATCTAAAGCTAGTCCTTCTACATGGACATGTTTACTGGACCGAAATATTCAGTCTATCTACTAATGCAACAATAGTTGGTGTCTAATGAACTAAAATTTTCCTCTTTCCATGTAAAATAGTTAATAATTCTACTACTCATTATTAGTTGTTTTTTGACAAAATTCATATGCTATTATTTGTTAATGGAATGGACATATTATGTGTGTACTGTGTGTTAATCAAACACATTAGTGCAAGACAACCAACTGAATATCCGAACTCTTTCATGTCTTTGATTAAACCTGATAAATAGTCACTATAGAAAGGGGGAAAAAGATCAAGAATATAATTTAAAATGTGTACATGATTATCTTTGATATTAAAGGATATATTCAAAAAAAAAAGTTTTTTTGGATCAATCAATTGAACTAAAACCAATTGAATGCATGTATCACTATAATAATATATTTCATATGATATGTATCACTAATTCACTATAGTCTATAGACAATAAAAAAACGTCCAAAAAACTAAATATTATAATAATTTAAAAGTCAGGATATACCTTAAGTAATTTTATTTTCCACATCTTTGATTCATGTGTTGTTAAATTTTGAATATTGAATAAAGGACACATTAACCTACTGTGGAATATTTGAGGGGACATTCTATGTGTTGCCTTATTTGGGACGATTTTAACCCTTCCGACTGAGAGCTCAAAAGAGCCCCCAGCCTCATTCATCCCATTGCTATTGCTGCTGCTGGTACACGCTGCTGCCACTGGGCAGCAGCTCTTTCCCCCCTCCCGCGTGGTCACTTTGAGGTCTTGTTTAATTTAGTTCATATACCAAATTGCAACAAACTTTATATATGTTGTATATCATATGTAAGACTGTAATTAGAAGGTATAACCACTTTATTTTAGATTTTCTAGGCTACTCAAAATAGTGGCCAAAGATTGCTTGACATATAAAAATCCCTCTTCTGGTTTTAGCTCAAAAAATTTGTTTTTGTTCCCATTTAATATGTCAAAACACCTCTCCTCATATTATATAGGATGTACATATATAACCCCAACTTTAATTCCCTCTAGAATTCTCTTTTTAAAAACACATCCACTTGGGACTTTTAACAAACATGTGGTGTCGGTACAGTCCACTTGGTACAGGTTAGGATTTTTATCGATGAGCTAGTCAAAACAATAACCACAAATCACTCAGAGACCCTAGAATACAAATGCAAACACAATATCTGAACAAAAAGAAAGACCCATTCAAATATCTTTTAAACTTTCTATCAGAAAGGGTCATCTAGCTTTCTTGAGTAATAATTTTATCTGCTTTACATATTTTGAGCAGTGGTTACCACACGTTCTTGAGGCTTCATGAGTTCAAATGGAAGTTCAGTGAAGGCTGCGTGACCAACTGGAGGTTAGTTTTCTTGGGTGTCCATTCAAATTAAGCACCTTGCACTTTTTACTTTAGCCACTTCAATCAGTTCTACAGTTTCCTGCAGAAGATTTTACCTTATAATTTAAGTGGTTTGTATGGGTAAATTTTGATTACAAAGTCTCAATAACTTTTTGGTCTTTTGTTTGACCAAATAGTAAGCGGCTTGACTTTTAGAAACCTTATTCAAATTTTGTTTTCTTTAAAGTTCCAGTATATACGAATACCTATGTGCTTACAGTTTTAGTTACAATAAGGATTCTATCAGAGTGGATGTCTTATCTTGAACTTAAAATGTCTGAACTTTTAAAGTTCAAAGATATATATGAATAATACCTATGTGCTTACAGTTTTAGTTACAATAAGGATTCTATCAGAGTGGATGTCTTATCTTGAACTAAAAATGTCTGAACTATAAAATTAAATTCTATGGAAAACCCAACTTTAAAAAGAAAACGGAAGATGATATGGAAAACCCACCTTTAAAAAGAAAACCTCCTCTGTTGTACCTAATGGCTATCACTGACATCGACTATACTGCCATTTTACGTAATAAGGGTTTTATATTGCTAGTAGGTAGAAATATCCTTTTGACTTGACCCTTTTTAGACCACAATATAATTTGACGATGAACTAACAAAGGGTAACCTCCCTGAGATTGTTAATTAACCACAAAAACCTCATTAGAGTTCTATCATCTCCAATCAAAAGTGTGGTTAATAAAAGCTTGGTTTACTTCTAGGCTATTAGACCGAAATTCATTTACCAATATTTCGATGCAAAGTAAAAAATGAATTCATAACATGGCTAATTATAAATGAATAATGTGTTAACTGAGCCACCTGCAAGTACAATCACACAACACACACATGCCCAATTTTTACTTTCTCCTTTTTATAGTGTTTATGCATAATTTTTTGTATATAATATAATTTATGTTATAAACATCGGCAGTACATGCCCATAGATGCACAAAAGATTTTTTGTGCATAGTTAAAATAGATTAAACAAAACCTCCCGCAATTTTACCTGTTGATACATTGCAAAATCACAATTAACCCAAATCATTGCAAAAATAACTCAACTTCAAGATCATAGCCTTTTTACTGAGAAAATAGTACCTCCCTCTAATTTACCTCTTAAAACACTTTAATATACAATAAACCCAAATCATGGAAATCAAATTTCAGTTTCTATTTCTTCAGAAAACTCCTAAACTTCACCCAACCACAAAAACCCAAAAGTATGTTTTAAGACCATGGACTTTCTTCAGGTTCCAAATTAACTTTTCTTATTAAAGCATCTAAACAGAACAATAGAAGGAATTCTTATGAACTCGCTTCTGCAAATGAATTTCATCACACAAAAGATGGATGCATTATGAAACAAAGATGGCCAATAATGATAGAGGACTGACTGGAAAGGAAGTAACATCACCTATCCAAGTATCCTCTAGAAACCAAATGAAGGACCATCCCCAATGAATCAGATTTTTAAAATGGCCAGCTTTTTAATCACCTTATTCCATAATGAATCGATTCAAAGGAAATTGTCGAGAACCATTTCACTGCAAGCGAAATGTTCTTAGACACCAACTTACCAAGCCTCAATCCCCCATTAATAATAGGCCTGCAAACCTTCTTCCATGAGATCAAATGACCATTCACCATTCCCTACCTCATTCCCTTACCACAAAATGACACACAAAGTTCTCTACAAAATAAACCACATTGACCGCTAACTTTGAAAAAGGACAAATAATAAATTGGGATGCTTTAGAGACATGCTTAATCAAAGCAATACATGACCAAAGGAGAAAAAAACGCTCTCTACACATATCAATTGACTTACTCAACCTCTCCACAATTGGTCCCAAAAAGATAGATCTAAGAATACTACTAACGACATCCTAAGTAAGATAAAGAAGAAAGATATGTGAAAAAAATATATATGGCAATAAGGTGGCAAAAAGGAGTATTATAGTATGTGTGTGTCTTGTCTTGTTTCCAAAATAAATAATTCCTTTATTTTTTAGAATAATAATCTTAATTGTTTCAATTTCATCTACTTTTCTTTCAAAATTTTAGGGGTTGAGCTACTTCTTCATTATAATACTCCTCCGTTTGTTAATAATATTTTTATAAATCATTATGTAACTCTACCTTAATACTACTCGTACTTCTCGTCTATTTTTTTTATATACTCCGTCCGTTTTAAAATTAGAGATATAATTTATTTTTGTAGTCAAATGATGATGTATTAAATTTTCAAATTGATGCAAATTTATTTAATTCACTCCTTTTTAGTTACATAATTGAAACGATAACTTTTAAGGATAATTTTATGTTTCGAAGTTTTTCCTAATATTTGCTAAGAAGCTAATAGTGATAGTGTGTTGCCTAACTTGATAACATAAAAATAATGACAAATTAGGAATTAAAGACAAATTACAAATTAGGAATAGAAGGGAGATACTGAAGAAATAAAGAAATAAGAACAGAAAAGCTAAGGGAGAATGTGCTTTTGCTTACGTTCCAGATAGACTACTTTCATCAGCATACTAATAAGAAAAAAAATGTTGTTATGGTGGTAAAATATTGCTATGGTGGTAAAATATTTTATAAAAAATGACTTACAAAATAATATATGCACTAATTTTAAAAGTACTAATTTTTATCTACAAAGCATTTGTTGCATATCATAATCACTATATAATTAAAAGTACAAATTTGATTTTAATTCTACTCAAAATCTAGTTATGCACTTTCCTTTAAATCAATTTCTTAATTAAATTGTACGATAATAGTTAAAATTTTAATATACATTTCAACTTAATTATTTATTTTCTCCATAAATCAATTTCTTGATTTTGTGTCTATATATATACTTACTCTACGAACTTTAGATATATTACTATTTTGTTATTTTTAATATCAATTTTATTTACTCTTCTAAATCTTATATTTATTTCACATAATCTACCCATATAATACTTGTGCAAGCGACCATTAATATAATTAATTATGCGGTTAAAGAATAGTAATATATTAATTTTGTGTTAAACATGATTAAACGGCTAAAGAGAACTTATTAAAAAAAAAAAAAGAAGGCTAAGAGTGTAATTAGAGAAAACTTACGTTTTTAATTTTTGGTAGTGAATTTTAAAATTTTTGTTGATGATTGGATTTGAATATGTAATCTTGCATACTAAAGTAATAGACCTTTTACCAATCTATATTATATATACTTTTTAAATATTGTAACTCATATTTTTCATTTAGATTCATCTTTAGGTATTAAATAATTACACGAGTATTCGTAGTGCCATAGGCACGGGTTCACCCTAGTCTATATTATATATACTGAGGGTAGGGGTTGGAGAATAGCAAGATAAAAACAAATCATACACTTTTTGCTCTTTTCTCTCCTTTTGAGACTCAAATTGAAGTGTGTGTTGCTTTCTGCTTTTTTCTTTGCATCATGATTCTCTCCACCCCCTTCCATGTTTTGAGTCAAAGAAGAAAGAAAATGAAAATAATAATTATAATAATAATTAAAGAAATGGGAATGGGAGAAAAGAAGAGAGAGGCACATCTCATGGCATATATTCCCCCCAAAACATAACCCCACTTATGTTTGGAGATATGGAGTGAGAACACATGACATTCCAACAACTCTCGATTATAAAACACAACTCCAGCTGCCACACATTTTAGTCACACACAGACACCCATATTTATGTTACATTCCTCAACCATTCTCATCCAAATAACAGAATGGCTTTACAGAATACACAAAATCTAGATATAAGCTTCGTTTTATCAAGTGATGCAAAACCCAGGCTTAAATGGACTCCAGAACTTCACCAACAATTAAATCGATCGAGAGCTTCGACTTGGAGGCGCAGACATATAATATATATGCTTTATTACCTATATGAAAGCGGTTTTAAACATGATGTTTCTGTTAAAGAATAGTCTGGGGCCAAGGGTTTAGTTTTAGTCCACAACTAATTGGGACAAAGTGCCGATCAAGTAACAACAAAGCAAATCAAGGTCACTCACTGAGTCACTGTAAATCAATAATTGTAAAGACGGGAAAATATTACAGTCTCAGGCTCAGCCCACCATCGGCATCGGAATCCAATTTAATTCAAACTTCATAAAATTGATTTTAAACTCCGTTTGATTTAACTAACCAACTTGGGTTACATCATAACACATTGCCATTATACCATATATCCCACCTCTCCCTAATATGGTAAAAAAATTGTGGAGCCTCCCTTTCCAAATTTAGTACATGGGCATAGAGGAGACATAGGATGAGGCTTATCGGGGGACCCTAGTAATACTAAACCAAACAAACCATTTATCCCACCTCTAAGGCCATGGTGATAAAATAATCCCCTCCCTTGTCTTGAGGCAACAATTGCAGAGTTCTCTTTTTTTTTAATCATAGTTTTTAAGCATTTTTCATATTCAATCCCCCCTCCCCCCCACCCCAAAAAAAATGAAAAATAAAACTCATAATAACAAACTTACACAAACAATACAAATCCAAAAGTCCTTTTCAAACACTAATCAATTTTCATAATTCAATTTTCATATTGTCGGTTTATAATTGATACAAAACTATGTTACACACTCTTCATAATTCAATTTTCAAGCAGAATTTAGGCATGGTTCTAGGCAAAAAAAATTCATAGAAGTCGTTGACAACACATAGTTTCCCGACCAAGCACATCAATTTCATAATAACAAACATTATGTAAACTTTCAATTTCCAATAAATTAACCAAATACATCGCTTACCTTTATCAGAGAATTGCAGGAGATGGTTTGTTTTGCTTCCGTTCCTAAGAATCTCCTCAATTTCCTTGTAATAAGACATCTTGGGATCACTGCTAGGCCGTTGCTTATATTTTTTGAACTCCTTCAACAAATTCCTCCACTTGTCAATGCACATAGTCGGCGAACGATCGAACCCTTTTTCCCTCATTTTGGCAGAAATCTGGTCCCACAGGTGCTTGTTGGATTTCGAAGTGTTGAAGAGAGAGTCGATTTCCCGGCGGAGGCCGATGAGAGTTCGGGTCTCTTCTTGGACCCATGTTTCCGCCCGTTTCTTCCGGGCCTTGGGGTTTTTCTACGCCGCCGCTGCTCTCGTCGATAATCATCCTTTGCTGTCGCCGATTATTGTTGGTAGAAGAGGAAGAAAAAACCAAGAGTTCTTTTTGCCGAAATCGTCCGATTTCGGCTGCTCATCGTCCGATTTGTTTAGATTGAGGTTTAGGTTGAACAGATTTTGAGGTTTTTGATTTTACCGCTCATCGCTGATCGTCGATAATCATCGGCGATGGGTTGAGGTTTTAGTCGTGCTCATCGATGGGTTGAGGTTTAGATTGATTTCGGCTGCTCATCGTTGATAATCATAATTCTGCTTTTCATCGTCCGATTCTCTCTTCGTGTTTTGTTTCGATGGGTTGAGGTTTTGTATAAAAGAGTGTTCTTCTTTGATTGAACAGGGTTTTGATGGGTTGGGTTGTTTTTGAAAGTAATAATAATAATAGTCCGGTTGTATAGATAGATGGTTAGATTCAATGGTTAGATTTATCCCAAAGATTTAACGGTTCAGATCTTTTAATGACTTTGAGCGGGAAATTATGTTTGTTCAAAAGCAGTCCTATTTTGTATAGATATCACACACACACACCTGTTTGTAGTACTAATATTTCGGATCTTAAACTTACCCCTTTATCTAACATACCTCAGATACCCCTTTAACGACGGATTTAAACGACGATTATATTTGGCCGCTATATATGTAACCATCGCCTTAATTTTTAGCTGTATAAACAACATATATAAGTGACGACCAAACCTATAACGATTTAACCAGTTCGGAATCATCGTCTGCTTAACGGTCGCTAAAGAAAATATTAGATAAAGAAAGAAACTTAAGATCCTAACCTAAAAGTATATACGATATATAATAGTTTAAATATTTTTACAATTTATTGTAATTTACAAGTTATTATCATTCTCGCACCTTCACAGTTTTTGTTAATATAATTTTTAACTTACATGTCAAACTAATTTCAAATTCTTTTACTCATAAGACATAAATTAAAATTAAAATAACTTATAAATTATTTTAAATATAAGTTATTGGCGAACAGGACCCTTAAGGGCATGATTGGCTCACTAAATGATTTGATCATTTAAACACGTGACAATCAATTTGGGATTGGCCTGTTTGAAAATTTGGCAAACAGAGAATTAGAATCATTCAATCGGTCCTCCGTTCACCTACACCTACACCTACACCTACCTCTCTCAAGAGTCAAGACTCCCTTCTTCCCATGCCCACCAACTAAACTCAACGCCATGTTAAAGCTAAAGAGCTAATCCCATTCTTCATCGCCAAACCAGACTTTCTCTCTCTAACTAATTAAATCCTATGGCCGCCTCTTCCTCTTTCTCCCCTACCTAAACCAAGCCCTCTCTCTTCCCACTCACCATCACCGCCAACAACTCAACTCTTCATTCTCCCAAGTCGATTACTCCCTCCGGTGCCGGAGCTCCGACTCTCTCACTCTCCGGTTGTCTCTTTCTATAGCTCCCAATTGTCGAGTTGATTCCAGCCGAGTGCGATTGAGGGTATGTGCGAGTTCGGCCACTCAAGTGATGGATCAATCCTCTAGTAAAACGAGTTCAACTGTTCCTACTATCGTAGAGGTTGATTTGGGCAACCGGAGCTACCCGATTTATATTGGATCCGGCCTTCTCGATCAACCCGATCTTCTTCAGAGGTACCACCATTTGATTTTTATCCCTGTGAATAAATATCCTGACACCCCTATGGTATTACTAAAGTTAATTGAGGTTTTTTCAGTGATCCATAGTTCTATTTGTTTGTTTTCCTTCCTCTGTAATCTTGAATGTTTACGTTACTAGTTACGCGTATATCTTTCTGTGGTAGGAGATCATTTGCTCCTTGTTTTGTATTTCAATCTCGCTTTCTACTTGTTTTGTTTCCCTAGTAATGAAAGACAATGCTAAGTCATAATCTATCTATGAAGTTCCTTATAACATGAGCTCTAATTAAATGTTCATAAGGTAAAACTAGGAAGAATAATTAGTCTCATAAGAGTTATCATAGCTAGGGAGAGATTTTAGATAGATACTCATCAGTTTGCCATAGCTAGGGAAGTAAGAGCAAGAAATTTTAGAAAATGTACCACATAAGGAGATAAAATATAGATATCCTGAACTAAACAAAATTAAAACAAGAAATGTAACTACATAAACACTCAAAAACCAAAAAATATACTGCGACTTCAGTTATTTACTGTCTTTGGAGTATGGAAAGCCATAATAAATAAGTTTGCTTTGGTCTGTTGGAGTTTAACTATGCCATATTGCCATTTAATATTAGAATCTGGCAAGGAAGAAACGGTGAAATATTTAGAACTCAGCAATAACCATGGTCCAAGGTGCTGAAGGATATTGGTGTTCTACACATCTTTCTATCAAAATCTCCTTTATGGTAAAAGTATCTGTTATTTCATTATACAAATCTGATTATCTAAATTTGAATTCCTTATGTCATTTTTTGGGGGTTATTTATACCGTTAATTTCCCAAGTAGCTATATTGATCACTTAACAGCAGAACATCCTGTTGGTTGTGATTGTAGTTACTGTACATATAATCATATATTTGTGTGCATGAATACTGTATACTTTCTGAAGCTGAAAGTATTAGGTTGTCAAGTTTGTCTTTTTTACTTGTCAGAATATAAGAAATAAAATATCCTTTTCCTTTGGCATGTTTTTATTGAGAATCTTACAAATGCTTTGGAATCTAAACTGCTAAGTAAAAAACGATTTTCTTTGTTGTTTTGTCTACTTTTTAATTCTTTTTTATGCATTGATATTTTGTAGGCATGTTCATGGAAAGAGAGTTCTTGTGGTCACTAACACGACAATTGCACCACTCTATCTCGATAAAGTCGTTAGCGCTTTAACAGTTGGAAATCCTAATGTTTCAGTTGAAAGTGTGATTCTACCAGATGGAGAACAATATAAGAACATGGTAAGTACCTTCATTTTCTTCTAAAGCACTCATTTCTTACATATATCAATCGGTAGTGCCTAATATGAATTTCATACTATTTTTTGGCCTGATAGGATACACTAATGAAAGTATTCGACAAGGCAATCGAGTCACGGTTAGATCGACGTTGTACATTTGTTGCCCTCGGAGGTGGTGTTATTGGCGATATGTGTGGGTATGCTGCTGCATCCTTCCTCCGTGGCGTTAATTTCATTCAGATCCCGACAACTGTTATGGCACAGGTCTGCTATAGCGTGTAGATACTTCCATTCACTTCCGCTTTTTGTTTCGTACGGCATTTGAAAATTAATATTTTTGTTTACTTGCTTTCATCTATCAGGTGGATTCTTCAGTTGGGGGTAAAACTGGAATTAACCACCGGCTTGGGAAGAATTTGATTGGTGCATTCTACCAACCACAGTGTGTTTTAATTGATACAGACACATTGAACACATTACCAGAGAGAGAATTAGCTTCAGGGTTTGCAGAGGTCATAAAATATGGCCTTATTAGAGATGCTGAATTTTTTGAGTGGCAAGAGAGTAACATGCAAGCTTTAATGGCAAGGTGAACTAATTTTAATTTTGTTATCCATTACTTTCAGATGGAAATACTTCATTTCTGAATTCTTATTTGTGAAAGTTGTTTGTACGATCTCATAACTTTTGTATGATTCTCTGTTTTTTTATTAGAAGTCATTCTTCTGAAACTCAACGATATCACCTACAAGATGTTAAGTGAAATGTCTTTACCATCCCCAAACTTATAATACCACTTTAGGCATTAAGAATTTGTCGAGGATCATTTTCACTTATTAACCCTGTATGACATTGATGACATGAACGGACCAATGAATTATTAATAATTCCTTATTGTTAATGTTACTATAATTATCTGAAGAAATTTAACCCATGAATCTAAGGGATACTGTTTTGCAGGGACCCCAGTGCACTGGCTTATGCTATCAAGCGTTCATGTGAGAACAAGGCTGTGGTTGTATCCCTAGATGAGAAGGAAAGTGGACTGAGAGCAACATTGAACTTGGGTCATACTTTTGGCCATGTAAGTTTTTGATTTTGCAATTGAAAAACTTCCTTGGTTGGTATGTATTATATTAAAAATTTATCGTTTGCGAGGATTTGTTGAAGCATTCAAGCTTGCATCAACTTCATTATCACATAAAGGTTGTCAGTACCTTGAAATGTGGTGATGTATGTAATTGAAGAAATGTGGAAGTATAAGCGCTTGAACATAACCTTATAATAATGAGATTACATTATTATGCTGTGTAAACTAGCCTGGCATCTTAGGATTCTTAGCTCTATCGGGTTAGCCATTAAAAGTTAAAATTTTATGAAAGCTTCAGCCTTCGCTTTTCAATTGAAGAACCAACATATTACTAGTTGTGCTTGGTCTGACAAGTATTTTATTCCCCTTTGGAACCAACTCTTTATATTTTTTTTTTGGCATCACTATAACTGTTTCCATCTTGCTTTCTTCCATTGGTTATTGTCCTTAATTTTGTTGAAATCTCAAACTTTATCACTTGTTAAGCGGGTCTTTCCTTATAATATAGGGGACGATCTTAATTCAGCTCATGTTTTCTTGATGTATTAGTTGCATACTTGAAAGAAGGGGTTAAATGCTTTTTTACTTTAGGTCAATTTACAAACGACTAACTATTTTTTTCCCCTTACAATCAACTCATTGAACTTTAGTTTTCTTATAAAAATTTGAAAAATCGTCTAGACCGTTAATTGACTAACAGAGTAATGATGTGGCAGTGGTGACATGGTGCTCACTTCTGATGTGGCCATTCTTAAATGAAAATGAAGGAAATTTAGGGGTTGATAGTATAAAAATTAAAATAAATCAGGAAATTTAGGAAAAGGGAAATTGTTTTTATTTTAAATTTTAGAACCTAAAATTATTATTATATAATGAATCTAATAATTGTAAAGATTAATTATTATTTTAAAATTTAAAAACTAAAATTATTATATAATGAATTCATTAAATCAATTATCCCATAAACAAATCATTTTAAACAAATAAACAATTAAAGATGGAAGCTCCATCACCATATCCTTTCCAAACACAACGGATCATCTAGTAAAATGGATGGAACCTTCAAACCATATCCATGTCCAGTTCATCGCCCATATAATAATGAATCTAATAATTCTAAAGATTAATTATTATTTTAAAATTTAAAAACTAAAATTATTATATAATGAATTCATTAAATCAACTACCCATAAACAAATCATTTTCAAACAAATAAGCAAATAAAGATGGAAGCTCCATCACCATATCCTTTCCAAACACAACGGATCATCTAGTAAAATAGATGGAAATCCATGTCCAGTTCATCGCCCATCGAGCCTCCATGGTGCTGCCCAGATCCATGGCAAAATACGAAGGAGACAAGAGTTTGGTGGATCATTGAATATTTACAAACTAGATAGTGGGACAACAAATCTAGGCGCGACACACCAGATATAATTAAAAAGATGAGTTGCGGTAATTAGTGATGGCTTCTATTTTTGATGGGTTGCTACGACACTTAACCGCAACTGAAGAAGATGAAGTGTTAGAGCTTCTACGACGCCGATCCACAATGTTATCGCTCTAGAACCCAACCCATCTCGATATTATTGTGAGAAATTCTTCGAGGATACTGATTTTTTACTAACGGAAAGTTGTTTGGTGAGAGATAGTCGGTTGTAACATATCTGGATTTGTGATGGTGGTAATGGTGGAGCAAAGGGCTGAAAGAGATGGTTTTTCCGGTGCAAATGATCTTTTTCTTTCTTGACCAGAAATTGACCTTGTCCATATTTTTAGACTTTCATGGTGGATTAAATTGTTCATATCCACATAATGAAGGCTACATGGGATGATCCGTGCCACATAAGAAAATTTTTACACGTTTACAGCTTGTTTTCCTTTCCGTATATAGTCAAAAGACTTAACGGACGTTTTGTAAGAAAATTAAAGTTTAGTGAGTTGACCGTAAAAAAAAAGGTTTAGTTAGTCGTTTGTAAGTTGACCTCAAGTACAATGATGAAAAAAGCATTTAACACTTGAAACATGAGATTAAATTTTCCTGAGGTTCTTATTGAATAAACTTTGTAGTATTTAATAAATTTTGGTATGCAAATGACGTCATTAACTGCACTAATCATTTAATTGCCCTTGGTAAAGGCACTGTTAGAAATATTAAATGTTTTCTTTGCCCTTCTCCAAGTAATCATTTTTAAGACATCAGAGACTAGTCAGATATCCAAAAAAGGTAAAAGTAAAGGAGAGACTAGTCAGAGTTGCGTTCATATGGAGATTAGCTAGGGAAATATAGACCTTTCTTTAGAACATAGAATTGTACACTTCCTTTGCTAATTATTATTGATTCTGAGGTCTCTCTATCTTACACGGCCTTGCCTTGTTGATCCATGATTACAATAGAATGTTTTGCGAAAACTCAACTTTTGTTCATTCAATGTTATTTGCAGGCAATAGAAACTGGATGTGGCTACGGGCAGTGGCTTCATGGGGAAGCTGTTGCAGCTGGCACGGTACTGTGTCTGCTACTTGTTCTCTTTTACCTGCCAACTCCCTCCTGGTAGTAGGAGGGAGGGGTAGGGAGATGCCGAGGTTTCTATGCAACTTGTTCATGCTGAAGATGGTTTTCTTTTTTCCCTTCAGGTTATGGCTGTTGACATGTCATACCGTCTTGGTTGGATTGACGATTCATTAGTGCAACGAGCTAACAAGATCTTAGAACAGGCTAAGCTACCCACTTCCCCTCCTGAAACTGTGACTGTGGAGATGTTCAAGTCTGTCATGGCGGTAAGAGTGAAGATATGCAAATTGGTTTTGAATTTGGTAGTTGCATAGCAGTTAGTTAGCATATAATAAAATGTCATTAGTATTCATTTAGTGATAAAATTAAAGGAAAGGAAAAAGAAGTGTTGATTTACTGAATCAGAGTTGTTTGTTGATGGCAGGTTGATAAAAAGGTGGCAGATGGCTTGTTAAGGCTCATCCTTCTGAAAGGTCCATTGGGAAATTGTGTTTTTACAGGAGACTATGACAGGAAGGCACTGGAGGAAACACTCCATGCATTTTGCAAATCCTGATCCTGATCCTGATCCTGATCCCGGGTCGGGTCCGGATGATGTTGTTCCCCTCCCCAGATCTTTTGTACTATTGAAAATTTGTTATAACAAGTTTTTACCATAATTAATTGTACAAACCTTACTATTAGTGAGCCCTGCCCTGCTCAATAAGATTTTACTTTTTGTAGCTAATGCGGATGGATGTGAGAGAGAAGCTGCAATAAAAGAGGTCTCTGCTGTTTCATTTTTTTTTAGTAAATATTATTATTATTTTATGGTGTGTGGTTGCATTTAGTTTTTGTTTTTAACAGTAATAAAAACAAAACGGCAGCCAAGCCAAGCCAATGACCCATCACCCATGTAATAACTCGTAAAGGAAAAGTAGATTAAAGAATGGTATGAGCAACAATAACAATTTTTCTAAAAGAAATAATAATAATAATAATACACTCCAATCATCAGACATACATGTGAGTGAATGAATGATCATATGAGTAAATTTGAACAAATAATCAAATGGGCCTGAAAATCGCACCAAAAAAAATTACGAACCGCATCAACGCGTGGCGGTTTTATGTGACGATTTTAGGTGAGTTGAATAACCAAATTTACTGGTTCCGGTTTGATTCTAGCCAAAATCGCGACGCATAAAACCGAAACCGCATGTATGTGTGTGTATGTATGTATTATCTCTAGTAAATTTAAAGTTACTTTTCACTGAACACGCCGAGAGAAACCCCGTCTTGTATTGTCATTTTTTCACCAATTGAAAGAAGATGTTAGAGGTTATAGAGTCAAAAATTAAGCAATTGGATTTTGGAATTTGAATTTGTTTGATGCGTTATTGGAGGGCTTTATAATTGAGGGGCTCGAGCACTTTTGATGCGTTAGTTAATGTCAATGCTATAATTGTAATAATCTAATAGATTATTTTTAGTCCTCCCGCAATATATTTCATTCTATCTCCAAAGATATACTTTTTAATTTTTGGGAACTAGATAAACATTCTTTTGTTTGTCATATCGAATATATGGTCTCTGTTGTTTTATATAAGCGCGATATTTTAGTTTTAAAGCACGCTTGATATAATTTCATTCATGAACGACTCATTACCAAGTTAATTCTTTCGATGTAAGTTTTATGTTAAATTTTATTGAAGGTTTAGACTTTTTTTTGTTTTCAATTGGTTTTAATGTAAATCGCACCCATTAAAACAAAGACTGCATCAATCATTAAAGTTTGGTGCGATTTTTAATTTTCAAACCATGACTTAAGCGGTTTGAGTGCGATTTGGATTTCAAACCGCACCAAACCGCACCATGCTCACCCCTACATGCGAGTGTGTCTTCTACCATATTTTTATTTTCTTTTTTCACGTGCTTTTTTTCTACTGCACTAATTATGTTTCCTTTCCTTTCCTTTCCATTTGGAGAGATAGAGAGAGAGGGAGTTGGACGGACTTCACCACCAAATCCAAAATCGGTAGCTGACCTGATCCCGTCATTCACGAGCCTGGAAATTGGTGGGCCAGCCCACCGTTGGATGATTTGGACTCCTTTCCAACCCTCACTGACTCCATTGAACAACTGACAAAATAGAAATAGGCCCACGTATACGTCAAAAGCGTTAGAAGGAGTTGGCCTGCCTATACGGTTTCGTTGGCAGAAGAAAGTAGAGAGAGAGAGAAAAAAAGAGGTTTGTTGGTTTGGGCATCCTCAGCGAACGCTTCAACGGCATTGTTTCCCGGCTACAAAGGGTACCCTACGTTCAACCTATACATACATACATACATACATACATATAATTCTCTCTGTATCTCTCTTTCTCTCTCTAGATCTTGATCCCCCAATTCATTCATTCTCTTCTCCCTTATTGTCTGTTCTCACATTTAATCTCACGAATTCTTCTCTCACTTTTCATTTCTCGAATTACTGGGCCTAGGGTTTCTATCCAACCTACTCCTTCTTCCTCATGCTCTCGCATTTCACGGCTATGTCCAATTGAAAGAAATTGGTAAACGATCATAAATCAGGTCTTCCGAAGAAGATCTGAGCGCAAGAGGATCTTCAAATCTACATATTTATAAAATGAGCGCTTCGAGGTTCATAAAGTGTGTCACGGTCGGCGATGGCGCTGTCGGAAAAACTTGTTTGTTGATTTCTTACACCAGCAACACCTTCCCCACGGTCTGTCTCTCTCTCTATTTAGGGTTCTAAACTAATCAACTTCTTCATTTTCTCATATTCTTACCAATATTATCAAAAGCCAATTGCTTTTATGCTCAGCTTGGAATTAATCCAAAAATTGTTATTATATGTTTTAACATAGTTTCATGCTTACCACTCCAAGAGAAAATTAAAAGAAGATATCTATAACTTTGCTGTGGTTGCTGTTTTTGGGTACTTAACCAATTTCATTAATGTCAATTCTAACAACTCCATAGTTTTGGGACTCCCACAGCTAGCCAACTAGCTGTCTCACACACTTTTCCCACCCACACACATATATACGTGTACAGATTTCAGAAATTTTTGAATCAATATTGTTTTTATAGCATTATCTAACTGTCATTTCATTATGGTAATGATTGCTTGAGTTAAAGGAAAACCAAAAAAAGGATCTGCATTTTTCTTTTATTTTTGGCTTCAATTGCAAAATGCTTTTATATTTGAACTTTATGCATTTTTTTAGCTACATTGATTGGTTGATTGATTTAATTTTGTAATTAATTTCACCTTTATCAATTTGTTTGATGATTCTCTGCATTTTCTGAATATAATTTTGTGTTTGTGGGTATGGTTGCGAAAAAAAATCATTAAGTAAAAGAATTCATGGAGGATTTCTATTGATTGTTATCTACTTCTTTTTATATACATGTACAAGCATATGAAGATTTGGATTTTGGGATATGGGATATGGGATTCGGAAATATGCACTCTAAGAATTTTACTTGTAAATTTGATGAATGTAATGGTTAATTTAATTTCAACTTATCTTTCCTTGTTTGGTCTATTTGAGGTTACTAGTGTATTAAATTTTCATTTGGATATTGTTTTATGGACACTAATTTGGCGCACAATCTTACCTTACTTGAAAATGGTTCCCTTGTATCTCAGTGCTATTCATAATCTTTTGCTTTTGGACTACAATTTTAATCTTTGCAAAACAGGACTATGTGCCAACAGTGTTTGACAATTTCAGCTAAATGTGGTCGTCAATGGAGCCACTGTTAACTTAGGCTTATGGGACACTGCTGGTAAAATTTTTGAAATGTCCTTGCATTCTTGATGTTATATGTTACATTTAGACATACATCTAGCTATGGTTTAGTGGGCCTCAAATACTTATTTTGTGAAACAGGACAGGAGGATTACAATAGGTTAAGACCTTTGAGTTATCGTGGGGCAGATGTTTTTATTTTGGCATTTTCTCTCATTAGCAAGGCTAGCTATGAAAACGTTTCAAAAAAGGTAAGACTTTACTGGGTTTTTTATTAAATTTTTGCACTAGTTTTTCTCTGTTTTTTTGCGTTGAGTTAATTTTTTCATCATGTGGCATTGATCGTCACTTTATATAAGTGACGACTCTTGTTTTTCTTTCCCCCTAACTTTTTCATGGCGCCATTTTCAGTGGATTCCTGAGTTGAAGCATTATGCCCCTGGCGTCCCAATAGTTCTTGTGGGAACTAAACTTGGTGAGTTTCCCTCGTCTCACTGAGATCCCTTATTTCATGGCTTCATCATACGTAACCAAAAACTGTCTTACCTTCCTCTGTTTTTGTTTGGGGTAGTGATGGGAAAAGGGGATGAATCTGCTTTCTTAATTTGGACGATGAAGTATATGAAGGTTTTTTTTTTCTTTCAGAAATTATGTTTCTTTCTCATCAGAATTCATTACGGACTATGCACAGTTCCATAAATAACATTTTAAGTGCTTGCTAGATTACCCAAGAAATATTTGCATTTTGGTTAGAGTTGTGATATATGAATATCTTATTATAGGTGAGACATGCGTTGTCCAAATGAGACATGTGCTCATTGTAGATCTCGCAGTTTCATTTAAACTCAATTCTTATTCTCCCATTGTTGCACTTTAGATATAGACAACAGTCAGAAAACAACCTGCAAGCATAACTAAGTAGTAACTGATGTCGTTGGAGAGTTTATATGCCCTTGTGAATCCATCAACTTTCAGAACCAAAATCATGGGGCATTTAGTCTAACAAATACCTTGTTTTACTATTACTATTTTATAAAAATATGAGGTTAATCTGAGCTGAGTTTTGGAGAATTTCTTCAAAAAGCTTTATGTATTGCTATTTGGGTGGTATTTGGTTATTGCAATTGTTTCCAAAGAAAAAATAAATATACATGAAGTGGTATTTATTTATTTTGTTTTCCTTGAATACATATTACAAATCCGTCCAAGTTTACTTGTCTTAATTTTTTTAGTTTGTCCAAATCTATTTGTCCTCTTTCTATTTTAATACTATTTTTGATCTTCATTTCCAATTCTACACATTTAATTTTATTAAAAATTTCATTGAAAATAACATGACATACATTGGAAAATGTGTTGTGATTAATTTGGACATTGAAGTAAAACTACACCTTTTTCCCCTTCTCTCTCTCTCTCTCTATTTTATTATTCCAAGAAATAGTTAGGAAATTAATTAAAACAAACAAGATGATAATAGTGTAGTTAATATGGATAATTTGGAGATAATTTTTTTTTGAATAAACGTGTATTTTCAAACTAGGGCAAGTAAAGTTAGACAGAGGAAAAAATAGAAACATCTTTTGTAGACATTCCTCTCTTTTTATGATTTCCCCCCCTTTAATAACCTTTCTAAACCGCGTGCAATGCGGATGTCTCATCACTAGTAGTCTAGTTCTGATTACGAGAGGTAACTTTTGTGCTATCTTTCTTTTTCAGACCACAACTTGTCCTCAAGTTTGCTATTTTGGTTTTTTGTTGTTTGAATTGCCCAATCACTTTCATTAGGATCGCTATCAACATTATTTTATAATGTTGTTCGTTCTCTATGGAGACGTTTCTTATGTATATTTGATCGAAATTTCTTTTTCGATTGGTTATTTGCATCTGTTGCGTATTTGTTATAACTTTAATTTATGGAGGCATGTAAAACATTATTTTTGTTTTCCATATTGATTCTGTTTAGACAACTATATATTGAGCTTTGATCTCACACTTATTAAATCAAGACAAGCATTTCATGAAGCAGCAGATCAGTAGCTTTATTGCTCTCGTTGTTTTTTCTTTTGTTGGTATACCCACATAACCATATTTAATTGGAAAGCAATGAATGCCCGGGTTATTATGTCTCTGAAATACTTGTTACAGTTGTCTTTTTAGATTTTGTCCTTTTCTTTTTAAGCTTTATAAAGTAGTAGTATATACTGTCAGTCGTATCTTTATAAATTAGATCCGTGGCTTTTGATGATAATGAATTCAGATCTCCGGGACGATAAGCAATTCTTTGTGGACCATCCTGGTGCTGTGCCCATCACCGCAGCTCAGGTAAAAACTGCTTCTGAATTTAATTCAGAGGTGGATCAACAGAAATATCTTCTCATTCTAAATTTTATATATTTGTTTTCAAGGGAGAGGAGTTAAGGAAGATGATAGGAGCACCTTCTTACATTGAATGTAGTTCAAAAACACAGCAGGTATGCAAAGCAAACACCTTAGAGGGACATTCATTAGTCCAATTTTTTCTGTTATATTAAATTGTTTTCATCATTTGTGAACGGTTTGTCACAAGTCCCTTTACCTTCTGTAGAATGTAAAGGGTGTTTTTGATGCTGCCATTAAAGTTGTGCTCCAGCCTCCCAAGACAAAGAAAAAGAAGGGGAAGGGTCAAAAGGCTTGCTCAATATTGTAATCACGGATAGGATCAGAAAGATGGCTGTTCATTCATTCTCGTTGTTTCGGCCGTCTTGTCCTTTGTCTCGAAGGAAGCTAGAGGGGTCGTGATATAATGTCTCTGCTTGAAGTTAATAGTGATCGTTGTGAAGAATCAGGTGGCTTTCTTGAACGTGTATTGTTCTGATCTCTAATCTTTTCGAGTAACACTACCTTATAGGGCACCTCAGTTTCTCCTCCAGGTTTTGATTTGTTTCAAATATTAAATGACCCGAGATCCACTTAGGAAACAAGTTTACAAGTTTTTCTTTATTGCATTTAATATTAATTACTTTATTCCAATCTGAACACTTGGAGATGTTTGTAATGCCCCACTTTCTAAAATTGTAGTTGGTCAAGAAACTGTTTCTCATGCTCTTAATTCTTCCTGCGTCTGTTATGCACAGCATAGCTTCGTAAAACTACAACGAGTTTCTTTCTACTGCACTGCAAAAGCTAGATTTTGTAGGCTCTTTTGCTACTATAGGAGAAAGAAAGGTTTGATTTGGGCAAATGAATGTGTATTTTTTTTCCTTTCTAGTTTTGCTAATAAGCATTTAAGTGCAGAAACTGGGCTGATGCATTATATATGAATGTTTTGTCAAAGGTGTGGATCAAAAATCATTTTTCCCTCCTAAATGTCACCCAAAACTACCCCATTCTATTATCAAATAAAGAATTTGATTCTTGTATAAACTTGGCTTAAAACTTTTTGAGATGAATTTGTTGTCATAAAAGATTATTATCATTTTTTATTTTATTCTTTTGGGTGTAAAGTTTAAAATACTTGGTATATATACACATAATAATAGAAAAATAAACAAGTCGTCGAATTCATTAATCCTTTATGGAGCCGAATTCTTATCCGGTTAAGCTTGAATAGCTCCTGGGTAGTTCAACAAATTTACATGCCAGACTGTTGTACACTTGCCTCTTGATGCAAAGATTGACAACTGCAATACCTCTGAATAAAACCTAAAGCTTATTACTCTGGCAAACGAAAAACTTCAGATTCATCTGGTAAAAGGCAATAAAACAAACCTCAAGCTAAAGTAACTGAATGAAATAAACAACATTGGGAAATCACAGTAAAACAGACGATTCACTTTTCAATGTTCGAGCAAAAGCTGAACAAAGTTAACTTTGTGAAGTCAAATTCAAAGTCGCGATGGTGGTTTGAGAATACAGAATTTTCCTTAGATGTAGGAACGCCCATCTAGAGTGATACTGTACTGAACTTGCGCACATGGTAGCTTTCTTAACTAGGAATATAACATCCCCTCGAATCCTTTAAATTTTAAGAAATCCATGATCAAAAAATTAATCTTCCCAACCTCCAAACAAGCAAATCTTGTATGTGGCTGTAACACCAAGAATGCTCCTCAAGGGATCCAGTCATTTAGAAATTTCACGCCTTAATGGACTCGTATTTTTCACTCACTGCACCACCTTTGTCCTTTTGGAACTGGATATACCGCATCGTACTGGCAAAGAAAGCATCTGCAGCTGGATCTGGTGTCATGTTATCACTATGCATTTCATTTGTGATCAATTCAATCAGGTCTTGAATTGAAGCAACCGTAATCTGTGGGTTCCCCTTCTCGAAGAAATAGAGATATCTGATATTAAATAAGGTAAGTCTTTTTCCATGTTTGACAAAATGGAGCTGAGAATAGATAAAAAATGAATAGGAAGACCGAAATTATTTACTTGTTCAGTATCTCAATAAAGAGCATGACTGATCCACTGCTACCTCGTGTTGCATTAGCCATTTGTTGAACAGCATTTGCAATTCTCAAGGCACGCTTTAAGCAAAACATGACCCTGGATCAAGGAGAAATTAAAGGAATAGAAAAGGATCACTAAAATGAAAAAAACAAGCAGCAAACAATTATATCTTTCATCCACGACCCATGAAAATTTCAGAAATCCAGATTCAGCCAACAAAACTTGTAGGGCTCGTGGAAAAAACAGCCAGCTCTAATTCCATAAAATTATTCTTCCCATGCTTAAAACAACCACATGACATGCAGGTGATGATGCAAAATCAAAGGACTTTTGTACAATGCTTAAGGTATGGTGATGCACCTCTCCCCATCCTTGATGTTATCTTGATCATCGACCCAAAAGAGATGCGAGCAAGCATAAACAGCTCTACATTGATCAGGCTTTTTCAAAAGCTTTGCAGAATACTACAAAAAGAAACGAACTAAAAATCAGAACCTGTGAGAATCAGGCTAAAAAACTCTAAAATACAATATGGTACAAATATTACCCCTGTAGCCTTGTGTGTTAACGTATCCCTGTTCTCAACACCAAAGACATGCAACCTTTGCAGAGAACCTATTATTAGGTGTATTGCTGTCACCTGAGCTTTGGAATCCTATCAAAATTAAGCAAGGAGAAATGATAAGCATAACTGTACACGTCTCATTGCACACTTGTGAAGGGCTCTAACAGAATTAATTAGTTTCTCAGGAAAAGATAGAACAGGGGCAGAACCAATTACCGAAATTTCTTCTTCATATAGTATATATGCTTGGGTGAAAAATTCATAGGCTACAGGTTCTATATCACAGTCATTGGCAGCCTGGGTATTCACAAAACAAGGGAAGAGTAAGTCAGTAGGAACACAAGTTCTGCATATGGTAATGTTCCAAAGGGAATATGTTATTTGTACCTCAGCACATTGGAGGTATAACCGTAGTGCCAGTTCAGGTACGGGAATGATAGAGAGAGCCTCAATTGTCTGCATAAGCATTACCAAATAAACTAAGAATGACTGTAGATAACTGCATGAAAATATTAGGCTTTATTTCAAACATGGCAAGAACAAACAAAAGACCCTGATCTAGTGAATGTTAGATGGAAGAACATATAGCTGACATGAATAGGAATAGAAAAGGAGCAGGGGAAAAAATCAAACAAATTTTTACAATAATGATCACAGTAAAGCTGAGGTCAAGCAAAAGACAACCGATAGATTTAAGATTCACCAGTGGTGCATCAGAGTTAGGTTACTGAAAAAATCCTAGTAAATATCTCAAATAATAATTCCATGATAGCAGTCAAAACACAATGCCTCTTCCACAGCAGACACCATACATAATCCTCAATTTATAAGAGCCACCTGGTTCAGTATCTGAAATATTTTCTTTGGTGTCACTGATGTCTCTGCCTCTTCTTCACTGACATTTTCATCCTGGCCTTGCAATCGCCTAACCAACTGCATGAGGATAATTCAAGTTGTCAGTATTGTGCAATTATGATACTAGCCTGAAAAGACAGAAAGCGCAGCTGGGGCTCTTAGTTGGCAGAACTCTAAGAAAGTATGGGCATATCACAATTGAATGAAATCCTCATACATGGTAATTTTATTTAACCTAAAGCATGTATTCCTACAACAGTAAAAACTCTGATGCTGTAAGCTTTAATTCCTTTTCCCCCTTTCTCATTGGGTTGGGGGAGGGGTATGTTGCTTGGAGTTGAGAGGGGAAGTTCATTCAAAATGCAACAACAACTCTTAACAACAAGAACATATAGTTAATGTATATGTAAATTACTCGAGATCAATGTAACATAACACCATTACAATTAATTTCCGCTGACCAAAAGTAAATATAGGCTAAAGAGAGAGCTTAAGCATGACTCTCCAGGCTTGAGCTTATCAGATCGATGGATTGAGCCAGCCCTTTGAAAAAGAAAATCTTCAATGTTGGTGGTCACTTTAACATCCAGTGTGGACCAAGATTGAAGTTCTTCAACCAATACAAGTTTAGGGGTCAAAGTGACGTGAAATTCAATTATCAAATTGCCATTATAGACAAGAATTCTGAAATATTCAGGTCTTAAAAAGGGCAAACAAATTCAGATAGAATGAACTTAATTTTAGTAATAAGAGTTGCAATTGGTTTAACGAATTGCCAAGGGTTCGTTTGTGTTAGAGATAAAATAGATGTACTAAATATTGTTGTTATTTTATTACAAAGAGTACTAAAGCCTTATATAGACTACTAGTTGAGTAGTGGCCAAGTATGTGTGAACACCAAGCATACTTGGCGACCAACTAATAATAATAATATACTCAGTCTTGTTTCACAACTTACAACTTGTTACATAACAAAATAAAAAACTCAAAATCAACTACGAAGGACTCCTAGCCTAATAATAATATACTCTAATACTCCACCTCAAGTTCGAAGTCTTATATCATGACTTACAACTTAAATAACGTAATCCTAAAAATAAATGACTTGAACAAACTACGAAAAATTGAGGCCCCCTTAAGATTGATTTTTTTTACGCCCAAAGTTAGATTTCTCACCCTCAATATATAACTTCACACGTCCATTTTCTAAGAATATCATGTGCAGGCAATAACGAAAAATACTCATCTCCCAGTACAAAGGACTCTATCCTTCAAAAACAATTACGAATGACTCCTTACCTTCCTGAAATAACAGAGGAAGCCTCCCACAAAATCAAATAACACATTCCTTCTTGAAATCTCGGCCTGATGCAATCCTTACTTTCTAATCAATCATTTACATATTTCAACTCGAGAAATTATCTGCTATGAACATATTACCCTTGTTATGAAAAAAATATACAACATACAACAAGGAACCTACATCTTCGGAAAGAAACCTCAAATCTGGGCAACGGAGTACTAGAGCACCAACTTTAGCAACACATGACAAAACTCAATCTACAAACTACAGCTCCAACAAAAGAACTAAAACTGAACTTTAACCTAATTTTTTCTTTAAAATGAAATCAAACAATAAAAATAAACGATGTCCACCGCCAGCTATGTGCCACCGGCGGAAGAAAGAATTTTTATTTGATTGCAAAGATCAACCTAGCTTTAATCTAGATGTACTAAATATTGTTGTTATTTTATTGCAAAGAGTACAAAATCATTATATATAGGCTACTAGTTGAGTAGTGGTCAAGTATGCGTGGACACCAAGCGTACTTGGCCACCAAATAGTAATAATAATAATAATAATAATAATAATAATAATATATTTTAATAGTTTGGCAACTATTTTTATTTTTATGTTTCTACTCCTAATTCTTTTTTCAATACGTTTATGTTTTCACTTACTTTCACAAATGAAAATATAAATCGAAAACGATGTTTGGTAACTATATTTAAATTTTATCTTATTCTATATAGAAATGAAGTTCTAAATTTTGATGTTAATAAGATTAGATATTTGGACCTCATTATAATTAGAATGGCTTCATGTGTTGCCAAAATGGGGGAAAAACAGTTCTTAACATATAATTAATTAAGTTAAATTATACTTAAATTATCATTAAATTGTATATGTATAATTCCAAGTTAAGCACAACTTAAAAAAAATAGCACTTAAATGTACTTATTTAGGTTAAATTATGCAGTGTGCTTAAGCATTTGAACTAAGACAACATCAATATCAACTTTATTTATTCAAATATAAAACTAATTAAACATATCTGCGAGACATCTGTTTTATAATTTGGACAATATTGTGTGCACTAAATAGTATTTTTTTAAACTTAATTGATTCCTCTTATTGCTTTTATTATTTAGAATTTTTTTTACAACTTTTTTACTATTTTTGAATCTCCTAACTACCTAACGGTCGCCCGATACCTATATCGAAACCGATACCGAGTCAAAAATGACCTTCCGAAACATAGGCCTACCGCGACTTTGAACCAGTTCCAATAGTGTAGAAACTGCTTTACACAACATTTTTTTAAAACAATTGGGTCCAAAGATCACACGGCAATATGTACAGAAGCTAAAAAGTAAATTCATACCTTAAGAGAACTAAAAATAAGGGGAGGGACAGTGAAGGGAAGCCGCTTTGCTCCTCCAGTCAAGATGTGCTTTCTCACAGTACATATGATCTGGAACCCAACATTATAATAGCAGTCAACATCAATAAAAGCAGGAGAAACGATGCATTGACATTCATTAATGCTGTAAGCAGAATTTGCATCAAGACAACGCAGCAACTTATCCAGAACCATTGGACTGACCTATTGTCTATCCAAGCACAAAAATCAAACAGTGCTCCCTCCTTTCAAGATCAACAACCAAAAATTTTTCACTTTAAAACATGGTTCTTTGCTTTGCAGATATACGACTGGTTGTTAAGTTGATTGCTTCTTGTTGGTTGGTAGAGATAATATATACTCCCTCCGTCCCAGGATAAAAGTCCTGGTGGACTTTTCACGCATATTAAGATGAATAAAATGATAAAATTGCCCATAATAATGTCATTAAATACGGAGAGAGAATTAGAATAAGAAAAGTATGAGATATTTAATGCTACGGGTATAATAGGAAAATATGTGTAAAAGTTTGGTTATTAAAGAAAAATGGACATTTAACATGGGACTACCCAAAATAGTAAAAGGACTTTTATCATGGGACGGAGGGAGTAGTAAACCAACAACCTTGGCAGGATAAGAAAAAGAAAAGGAGCGAGGATACTTGGTTACTAGTTACAAAAAGTCATTATATCACGTGTTTTAGACTTTTCAAAATAACCCTCAGCAGGTGCTCCTAACCACTAAAATATAAAGATGTGTATGTGTAGCTACACCCACCCACACATACATACATACATATATGCATACATATATATCTGTATATATATATGTGTGTGTGTGTGTATATATATATATATATATATATATATATATATATATATATCAAGCACCAAGTTCAAAATCTTCAAAGAACTTGAGTATTACCTTTAACATCTCTTCTAGATCATCATTATATAGCAGCTGAATAAGGCGTGCAACTGAATTCTGCTCCTCCTTGAAATCCTCCTCATCAAACTAAATATTGGGGGAAAATATACTTTTAGGTAATACAAATATTCAACTGAGAAACTCCAAGCCTTCAAAAGCAACTGAGAAGTCTTGAATCTTCATGTATAATGCTAAGCAACAAGATAAATAACTAGAGAAGGATTCAAATCACCTCCTCGTCAAGATTTTCATCCAAATCTTTAATAAGTCCTTTTATTAGTTCAAAGAGCGCCTCAACCTACAGAAACCCAGAAATCATATTATTAAGAAGTAAACTTCAAAGAAGGAATAATATATGAAAGGTAAGACCAACCTTGTCCGCAGTAGAGATGCAAGTCTTGTTTTTCATGATGCTTTGAATTATAACATTAGCCATCACTTTATTTGTTCCTTGGTCTAGAAACTCCAATACGAGGATAGTTAGAAAGTTTCAGTGCAGTGTCTATATCGTTATATTTCTCCAAAGGAGCACTTAGAAGAGCGACAATCTGTTTTGTGGCTTTATTATCTTCAAGCTTTCCTTTGACAGAAAGTTTACCTACACATGCACCCTGAAGGAACGAAGAACAATCTAATCAGTGCTGATGTCCCAAAAAAAATGAGAAACATACGCATCAATAAAATTAAATGTTACTCCACATAAGAGAAAAACATTAGATTTTCTTAAAACAACTCAAATGCATGAAACCATGACAAGATCTTCCTTGCACAGTTGTATACTTCTTGTTTTACCAGAGCCGGTCTGGGGTTTTCTAAGGCTCGGGGCAAAAAAAATTCAAGTGTGCCCATTTATACAAATTAAATTAAAAATAAATAAATAATCAATTAATTATTTTTATTAAAATTATAAGAATTTACAAAAGATAAGGAAGAACACTTTAAAATGTCATCAAAGCAAAGAATCATCACATGTACCTACAAAATAAAAATATCAATGAAATCGGTAAAACTAATGAAATACCCACTGTAGTTGGCAAGTTTTATTGATTACAAAATTGAACTTTTAATTTTTCAAATTAACCCACTAAACTAATTATTATTTTGAAATTGGGTTATTCTGTTAAAAAAAATAATCGGACGTTAATTTTTTATCTACAAAACTAATGAATTACCCATTGTAGTTGACACATTTTACTGATTACACCATTGAACTTTTAATTTTTTAAATTACCCCATCAAACTATTTAAAAATAATTATTTTAAATATTTTTAAAAATTATTATTATTTTAAGTAAAAATATTAGAAACTTTTTTTTTCTTCATAAAATGAGTAGAGTTTCATAAAATATAGATTCAAACAAATTAAAGTGATTTTAAATTAAATTAATGTTTACTTAATTTTTTAACAGAATGACCCATTCTTAATATTAGATTTTTTTAAAAAAAACTAAAAATTAAAATTAAAATAAAAAAAAAAGTAAATGATAAATAAAAAAATTGATTCAATTTTCAAAAAGAAATTAATAATTTTATAAATAAATATTATTTTCAAGAAAAATTAGAAAATTCTTCATATTTTAAAAAAATGAGTAAAATTTTATAAAATATAGATTCAAAAAAATAAACTTTATTTTCAAAAGGAAAAAGAGATTTTTTAAAAATCAACAACGTTTCATAAAACTTTAATTTTTTTAAATCTATATTTTATGAAACTTTACTCATTTTATGGAAAAAAAAATTAAAGTTTGTAATATTTTTACTAAAATAATAATTATTTTAAAAATATTTAAAAGAATCATTTTTAATTAGTTTAATGGGGTAATTTGAAAATTAAAAGTTCAATAATGGTGTAATCAGTAAAACGTGCCAACTACAGTGGGTAATTCATTAGTTTTGTAGATAAAAAATTAGCGTCCGTTTATTTTTTTTTTTAAAATGATCCAATTTCAAAATAATAATTAGTTTAGTGGTGTAATTTGAAAAATTAAAAGTTCAATGGTATAATCGATAAAACCTACCAACTACAAAGTGGGTATTTCTTTAGTTTTGCTTAATGAAATCTAAACCACAAAACATCATTTAAAATGTCTTCTTGTTGCACTTTTAAATGCAAAATCATCAATTATACTATCATATTAAATATTTTCAAACATATAATTTTTTATGATATTAATAATCTTTTTATTATTTTATTTTTTTTATAAATAAATACATAAATTTATAAAAAAAAAATTGGGCCCCCTCATTTGTGGGCCTGGCGGTTCTTACTGGTGGCCTTGCCCAGGTATTTGCCTTTGGTTTGTACATCAACCTATATGATAAAGGACTCCATAGGAACCAGGGCCTGTGTTACTCGGACTCTTCACTTTGCCCTGAAGTACCCGTGTCCGACACCGTATCCAAAAATTGGATACTTCACTTGGATACTTCACTTAAAATTGGCAAAATTGAGAAGTACCCGTGTCGGATACCGTGTCCAACCGGACACTCAATCCGTGTCCGAGTAACACAGACCAGGGCAAAGAAGATGGTGAGAGGACTTTTCTTTTCTGAAATAGAGAGCTTGACAGGCAATCACTTATGCGAAGTTGCTGATTTTTTATTTTATTTTTCTGTTCCTCGAGTCTTAGTTTACCTTTAGATAAAGGAAAAGACAGCAGCAGCAGCAGCAGCAGCAGCAGCAGAGAGTTATTAATCTTAGCTTAGTAATGCGCTAACATTACATTCTCAGGAATGATTGTTGTGATGCAATTCAACAAATTTCACAATTTTGCATGAAATAGAAGAGTGTCATATAACTTGATATTTCATGCCATGTATATGCAAAGACGCATGCAATGTCTGACATTCACATCAGATCTTCAAACTTGATTAGTTTTGCTTAAAAGAGATCGACTTAACTGTTCAAATCAACTTAAAGTTTGATGAGATGAGTTGAGTAAGCTTGACCAAAATACTGATTCAAGACAATAATTAGAGGAGACCATTCCTCCAAACAACAAAGATTCTTAAGCATATTATTTCTTTATTATTTATGTTAATTGGAGAAAATACAGAGAATATGTCAGCAGTTAAAGGACTCGTGAACTAAAATCTAAAGGTCAAATATTAAACTTTACGAGGCTAACACGGAGATTACATGTTTGATATTAATGTAATCTGATGAGGAAACATACCAATATTTGATCCACATAGTCAAGACGGTCATGGTGGACATGAAGGGTAAATGTCAGCAGAGATGAATATAAAGTTATAACTCCAGCAATAGGCATGTCAACCTGAGCTTCTATCACCTGCATCAACACAGAAGTTAAGTAATAAATAAAATATATACTGGAGAAAATAAAAATAACTATTACCAAAGTAGCAGTAAAATAAATCACTTTTATGTAAAAATTCACAATACTGCTCAAAGGAAATATCTCCAAAACTATTTAAACAGTGAAACAAATCAAATTGATGCAACCAAAACAAAATGTAGAAACACATCCTATTGCACAAAATCTTGTACTAATGTTTACGCACAACCCTATTTGCAAGATTGATCCAGTTTGTCTCAACAAAATTGGCCTCCAGAAGTATGCCATTCAAGCCACGTCAAATATAAAGTAAAGAGCATCAGTTTTATTTGTTACCCATTGGGTTCGAGATACAGTAATACGTATTACAAGGATGATGGATGAGACTGAAAGGCTGGGAACTCCAATAGTATACCTTCTTTAAGAGAATTTCCATAATATTGACGTCTTAATATGGTTGACTGAACATTTGAATGAAAACAATAAAACCAAGTGAAGAATAAGTGCAAAACCTTTTCTGAATGATGAAAAAGTATTCAACTGAAATTTTATATATAGACTCTTCAAGGCAACTACTGAAAATTTACCTTTCCTATGGCATTGCTCAGTTTTGCAAAGGCTTCTACTTGGAAGAACTCGGGTAAAACCTGTAACATAAATCATCAGCCGTTATAGAATTTAAATATAAGCCCTGGTCAATAGCACAAGTTACTCACTTCTGCACTTGAAGCGGCATAATTTGAAAGCCTCTCCATTAATCGAGAAAGGACTGTTTTGATGTCAACAGTTGGCTGAAACACACAAAGGGGCAAAAAGAGTAGATAGCTTAGTAATTTAATATTTATAATCATATCTAGAATTATAGCACAAAATCAGACTTTCACAATTTAAAACAACTGATAATACCAATTCCAATATAGCTATAGATAATGCCATTCTACTTAGCAAAGTACATTGCCAATGGAGCTGGAAACACAGTAAATGATTCTTAACCAAGTAAAGATTATATTATTATCGTGTTAGTCCTAGCAAGAGTTAGGCCATTTAAATTAATAATAATTCTGCCACTATCACATGTATGCAAGGGATTGCTTATAAACCTCTGCAACCCATGTAAAAGTTTAGAAAAATGCCAACAATTGTTTCTATTTGTAGAGCTCTTGTTCTGCACGTGTAATCATATTTCAGTATACTTCTCAATTCTTCGAACGCACTACAGCTATGGTAAAAAGTTGTTTGAAACAGATTATGCAAGTGATACTCATCAGGAAGTGATACTCATCAGGAAATACTTGAAACAGATTATGCAATCCACCTGAAGCTGAGGGCAGGCACCCAATATAATCTCAAGAGTCTGCAAGTGATACTCATCAGGAAATACTTGAATTATGCAATCCATCAAATAATATTGGGCGAGCTCATCTTTACAATTCACAACCTACAAAATGCATTTGTGATACAAAATCCATCAGAAGATGGTCATTGTGTCAATTCAGATATCTTACAATTACAATAACTCGAACAATATCAAATATAGATAAAAGAACACCTGCTCCAAGACTCTGGGAAGTACAGTATCTCTATACATTTCAAGGTCAACACCCTCGATCTGACTGAGAACATGCAAGTTCTTCCCTACCTAATGAACATGTGAGGGACAGAACAGTACCCCTTTGATTAGTGGATTATTGCACAGTTAAATGCTGAATTGAAGTGATACAAATAATCCAAGATTACTGATAATTACAAGATCTGAAGCTCGCTCCTTTCCTTTTCCCGTTTCTCCTTCTCCCGCGTGGGACCCTGCAGACCAGAAAGGCCGAATGCAAGCCTCAACTCAAGATCAGCAAAGAGTATGAATGATTCACAAGCACAACAACACCTGCATGACCACAAATCATGCTCTCATGATTTATTTTTACCTTCGGCAACATGCAAGCATTGTGGCCTCATGCATGTCTAAGCTTGAGAGCAGATAACAGAATCCAGAAATTTCAACTAACCTGATGTTGCATTGAACCCAGAGTTTGTTCATTTCTGTGAAATTCTGGAGTACAAACTCTACAGCGCCAATGACAGTGTCAGCATCCCTGCAGGAATCATGTAAGCCATCTAGATATCAGGTCACTTCCTCATAACTCCTCAAAAGTAAAATACATAACCCATACAAAATATTGGTTGGGGAGACTGGGAGTCCACACCAAGGCCTTACCACCTATAGAACCCCACATGATTTCAACATATTTGAGAAGTAAATTTTGAACCGTAAACAGTTAAATCTCTTCCTTATTTTACAATGGAGAAATCAATAGGACTTGATGTCCTTACCCTTCATACTCAGAACCAATATCAGGTAACTTATCCCTACTGACTTGGGAAAGATAACTCCTAAGGAATAGTCCACGTAGAGGATGCTGTATCCCACGGCACATCTCCACAAGGTCTTTTAAAACATCCTTAGCAGGAGCCTCCTTAGACCTTATGTACACGGATCCTACTGTACAAAGGAGGTACCTGAGGAACACAAAGAAGGAACCAGAGATTAATCTTGCATTGAACCTGATATATTTTAAAGCTAATACTATCTATTGGATCATCCAACATGCACCTCCTGAAGAAAGCGCGAGAGACACTCAAAATGTTTATTAAGACATACAATTTGTAAATAAAAGAAAAAGATCCTATAATGAGATCCTAATCCACCTATATTGCAAAGTCTGCATAGTATACTACTTTTAAATGATAAGTTATGATCATCAAGAATCAAGTCAACATGGGCTAAAGGTAAATTATGTGGATATCAACAAAGGACAGAAGATTAATATTCCTTGATAGGGCTGAGCAAGGAATCAAATTGCCTCCGAAACCGCACAAACCACACCAACGGTTCCGGCATATGTGGCGGTTTTAGGTGGGTTGAAAAACCGAAATTACGGTTTGAGTTTGGTTACTGGCCAAAACCGCATATATAAAACCGAAACCGCACCATGCTTCTTTTGAGTTCATGGAGCATATCAAGAAGCATTATTATGGAAGCCACCCTTTAGTTAATCCATTTGGAATTATCTTTCATGTAATTAACTAATTATCTCTGTTTAGAATTTTCATATGTAAGCATGTTCTATTTAGCTTTTGTTTAGACAAAACATTATAAGTAAGGTTGTATTTGTTATCAAAGTGGTATTTAATATTGTGTTATGTTAAATTGTTAATTTAAATTGCATAAAATTTTGTCATTTCAATTGATCAAAACTGTACCGCACCAATCACAAACGGTTTTATGTGCGGTTTTGGATTTGTCAAATCGCATCTAGGCGGTTTTGTGTGCGGTTTGGACTTCATATTGCACCATGCTCACCCCTATTCCTTGAGGCCATTTCAAAAGTAAATTTTCACGATAATCAAGTATCAAATGATTAGGGGACATTTTCCGTTAAGTGAAAATTGGAAAATTTAGTCTACTAGAGAATCCACCATTTAAACATCATGCAACTTTAAAAATATGAATTCCCAATTTAACCTCTAAAATCTATTTAAATAGCAATATTGAAAATCAAACTAAAAGGCTATGTCTACCAACTTTTCCTTTAAGTTTAAAATTGGAATCTTTTGGCCGCTTTAAGTCTACTTTTAGAAAGTGGGCTCTCTTTTGGGAAGTACAATAATGGAGAGATAACTCACATTTTGTGGCAGAGGGAGATGGGGAGTGTATTTAATTAGTCCATGTCTGCAAATGAGAGTGTCCAACTTTTGTTATTACTAATATTTTCTCAATATTAGAGTTTACTTGATAATAAATTTTTGTATTCAAATTTTAATATCATCCAAAAACATTGCGTCTACAAGACTCTCTTTTCCGAAAACGTAGATTCAAATGAAGAACCTAAATTATTAATCTGGTACAGTATAAAATGGCCGAAGCAACAAGGTATATCAAAAAAAGGTGAACCAATAATATATTTATGCATGTACAAATGAATTCATCACAGCATCTGAAAGTATATATCAACAATGAAGCCAATTTTACAACAGCTTAAACCCAAAAAAGAATGACTAAAATACAATTTCAAACTTACAGCCTGGGCAATATGTTCCCAGCATGCTGCACGAGTTCATAGAGCTCGATGGTGGAGCAACCACGCTTAGCCTCCTCCTTGAAAAACATCTCCAGCTTTCTCAGTTCATCGAATGCTCGCATATCTGAGCAATTAAACAACCCAGATAAAAAGGTAATCACTCGGAGGTAATCATAAATAAAAAAGAAGAGGAATTTAAATCAATCAAGGAAAGATAAAATCGGATCAGTGAGGAGAGAGTACAGAGTTCGTAGTATTTGTGAGGGGAAAGCCTGGAAGTGCGAAGCTCCGATAGCATCTGAGCGGAGTATTTGAGAGCGTCCCTCAAATTGCTAGAGTCCTGACAAATTAAAGATCCAATCATCAGTGGAAAAATTAGGGATTCAATTTGGGGTTATACATAGAGCGAGAAAGAGAGAGAGAGAGAGATGGAGATAGAAGAGATACGAGAGCTCGATGCATGTAAAAGGCATTCTGCTGAAGGCCGGCGATCCCAGCGGCGAGATATTTCTCTTCGTCTTCAACTCCGTCAGCAATCATTTTCTCTCTCTAAAACTCTCTTTCACTCTTCTTCTGCAATTGCAATTTGTAAAATATGTTTCTTTCTTTGGTCGGGTTTTTGACTGGTTGCTTTCTCCCTCTCTCTTTGTTACCTAGTTGATGTTTTGTTTTTTTGACAAGTTTTCTGACCCAGTCGAACTAATCTTTGCACCTTGGATCAGATTTTTTATACACCCTTGACACTTGCAGTTAAATTTAATTAAAAATATATAAATTAAACTTATTTGTAACACCTATATGTATGTATGATTACATATAATATGAATGTCAAAATTTTATTTATTGTGACTAATTCTTTCTGCATAATTACAAACAGAGATTTCCTAAACTTACAAATAAAAGGAAGAAATATATATATATATATATATATATATATATATATATATATATATGTTTAACTCTCCTCTTCCTTCAGCACTCTCACAAACATAAACATTATTTTCTTTTTCTTTACTCTTTCATATATAGTATATAGTAGGAGTAGTAATTGATAATGTAAATTGGTAGTATTCCTTTTCCCAATTATAATCATTTGTGATCCTACATTTCCAACAAAAATGATGCAACACACATTCAGCACTCTCAACAAATTAGCTATCACAATATTTTTGCCTCTTTATTATTTATTAACACCCCCACCCCCACCCCCACCCCCACATTAAATGGATATGAGTACAACAACAACAACAAAAGATTTTCATAATCATAATTAACAATTCTACATCAACATCAAAAAACTCTCAATATACAAGTAACCTTGAATGAATGAATGAGCTCCAGCCTCCAGCCTCCAGCCTCCAGCCTCCAGCCTCCAGCCTCCAGCCTCCAGTAAAGCAAAGCAAAGCAAGGCTGCTCTCTTCTTCTTAAGCAAAATGGTGCGCCACCTTTTCTCTACTCTTTCCATGCTTTTATCATCTCTCGTCGTCTTGGCACCTCTTGTTTTTGTGCCTTCATTTATTATCATGCTTCTTCTTTTTCATATTATCAAATCCCCTTTGTTTCTCCTCCTCATTTTTCTCCCACTTTTTCTCTTTCCTCTTCTCTTGGGAATTCTCTCCTACATGGAACTTCAACTCGCCTGACAAACCCAGTCTCAAACACACCTCCAAGAAACAAACTTGTTAAACTAGTCTACCATTTCCATAGATTAAAGAAATATACCCTACAACTACTGCAAGGATGATGTGTAATTTCTTGACATAAGATCTCAGCCCATAGTAACATGATCAGAGTCAAAGGAGGCGGAATGAAATATTACAAAAGCACAGCAGGAGGGGAAAAATGTATTATATACGAGTTGGTCTGAGTGACATATCTCACCCACCGATAAGGATTGTAGGTTTTGGACTTCTTTGCTATCTGCAAGTATTTCGCCTATAACACAGCATCATAACAGAAGTAGTTATTCGAAAACTATATGAAAGGAACAAATTAGCTAATACTAGACATAATATACATTGGTATGGCGAAGGTCATGCTAACAGGTCCAGCTTCTTTGGTGATAATGCCTGAATTAACATCAACAGTAGTAAATAAGTGACCTTCGGCAATGATGAAAATCAAACCGTAAATTCACTGAAAGCTTTCGACAGAGAATTATAACTTTCAACAACTTAATCATAAAGTATTGACAAAATCATACCATGTGATTCCTGCGAAAAAGTTAGCTTGGCACGCAGTGTATGTTCAGATCCACCAACAATCTGTTGAGCACTGCACCTATAACTAGCTTTAAAAAAAGATGGAAATTTCCAGAAAAGAAACTAAATTCTACACTGAACAATCTAAATACATGGAAAACATGAGAGCATCAGGAAAAGAATTGCCTTCTTTAGACCCCATTCCAGTCTCTTATTTGACTCCTTGAAATCAGTTGTCTGTGCAAGTGCTCCAGGTTCCAACTCAAAACTAACTCTAAGAATCATCAAGTTCATATTAATTCAATGAAAATCAATTCCAAGTAAGCTTATGTAAAATCCTTTTAACAAAGTAGACAACAATTAAAAGTGTCATTTAATTAAACGATAAAAGAACTCCAGCCAAGATTACCTGCAACGAAATTTACCAATAATTCTTACAGCTTTCCAGTCTACCAAATAAACTATGGCACTGACCATTCTTTTCTCTCTTTTATTTATATCACTGAGGGCAATGTTAGTCCCATTTCAGTATTTCATGTTTCTTCAGTACTACAAAATAGACCTAGAACTCTCATAAATTTCAGTATTTGTGATATCAAACAATTTTACTGCACTCTCCAATGGAATTGCTGTAGTGAGTAGTGACCCTCCTCTCTTGTGCTCATGCTGACAGCAAAATTGACTACTTTTCAGTAATTTTATATTATCTCTGAGGAAGGACATCCAAAATAATAATATGATTTAGCAATATTTGCTGAACTATCTTCTATCATAGCAACATTTTAAATAAGGTCATACACCTTATGTAGTAACATTTTAAACAAGGTCATACTCTTCTTAAATTAAGACAACCCTGGCCCAGCTAACCTGGGAAAGGGGGAAAAAAATGGTGGTTTCTAATATGAGCTATTTATCCTTTTAGTAAGCTTCCGATATAAAATTAGGCACTGGATAATGTCCATATGCTTTCCTGGGTAAGAACGGATATGCGTTTTCATCTAGAAGTATTAAATATCTTATTTTGGAAGCAATATCTAACTATTGGATTCCAAGTACACAACAGAATAAAGAGAAGGGTTTTTTTTTGGTGGGTAGAATAAAGAGAAGTTGATTCTAATAAAAATATGAAACTGATATTTTCACATGTTAAAATGATATTTCCACATGAGTCTCTCTCACATAGAGGTGGGACCCACTCACTATTCATGTGAGGGATCATGTGGAAATATCAATTTTTTATGTGAAAATATCAGTTCGCTAAAAATACCTGGTTGTATATGTTGGCAGTGGCATCTGTATTGCAATTGTGTTTGCTGTGATGCTTGGGGAGAACTCAGCACGTGTTTTCAGAATCACTCCAGCCTTCAAACAGCAGAGAAAAGTATAATATAGACTAGAGCATTATTACTGTAGAAAATTCACAAGCCAAGGCAGCCAGCTTTGACAGCAAAAGCTACTAGCCATTTTAAATCCCCAAGCAATGTATGGATTACCAAAAGAACATTAATATCTTGAGCAATCCAGTTTCTTCAATGAGAGTGTTAATTCGAAAAGGAGGCCTGAATTCTTGTGTTATACGATAATTCATGACAGGAAATTCACCATCTGGGGGCACCTGATAGCATAAGCAAATTGAAACATCCAATTGTAACAAAGCAGGCAATCTAACAGGTCTTTTCACTAAATACAAAATATGGTGTTGTCTTATACTCCGTTCGATCCACAAAAAGAATCCAATTTTGACTTTTCGAAATCAATTTGCGAAATCCTCATTTAGTTAACACACTATACAATTGTAAATTCGTAATTATTATAATCTATCTAAGAAGTATTACTAGTTACAAATTTTTATGAATCACTTCAATTTTAGGATTTTGCAAATGGACTTCCAAAAAGTCAAAATGGGACTTCTGTGGAATGGAGGTAGCATTAAATACTTAGTAGACTCAGTGTCCTGTCAACTTCAAAATTATCTAGATGAACAGATTCATGGAAATTACAATCGTCTAGTATTACTGCTCCTGACCCAGACGAACCACGATAATCTGTTATAGAAAGTAGCATTTGATGAGGGTGTGAAAGAGAATATATAAAGGACAATAAAGCATAACAGAAAACCAAGGTTTTTAATGGATAATATCAGAACACTCGACCACATTTAAGCCAATCCAATTTCATAAACAAACTTCAGCCCTAACAACTAAACCATGAAAATACCATAAACTGATATTCCGCCTCTTCCTATGCTCAGATCCTCATTTAGAGCTAATCGGATTTCTGGATTGCCAGTAAGATAACTCTTCATTTGAATGGTTCCATCAATCTCAGAGGTCAGTGACTCAGTATGTATCCCTGTTTAACAAAAAATTGAGTCCATCAACAAAATATGTAGGTCATGACCGCATATTTAATTGAGAAAACAATACTGAAAGGCTAATGATCATAAAAAGAGAGTGTAACTTGCTAAGAGGCAAGTAATCAAGTTCATAAAAAGAGAAGGGAAAAGCAGTTGAAGCAAAAGAAGTATACTCAAAGAAATTAGTAAAGCGGTTCACACAACAATACAGAAGCATCTATGGCAACTATATCAGTTGCTTACACACCTATAAATATCAGACTTTGAAGTCTGGGAAAAAAATAACCAAAAAAAAAACAGCAAGGTATCTACATTGGGGTCATGAATTCCCAACTGTAACTGGCAATACAGCCTCATTTCCGCTACAAGTACTGATTCAGCTAAATTGGAATGGTAGTATCAGCAATTCCAGATATTTCATTAAACAAGGACAAACCATCATCACGACAAGGAAGTCTGAACCAAAATCAAATACTCCACTTGTTATTATTTGTAAGACACTTAGGTTAGTCCCTTAATTATCAAAACAAAAAATTCAAAAACAAAAGAAAAATTACTCCCTCTGTTCCAAAAATAGGACCAAGTTAGATATTTTCAAATACAAACTTATGTGATTCATTTAACTTTTTAAAAATATATATCTTGCAATTAATAGTACTATTGAGATTGTTTAAAAGACACAAACGAAGGAAAGCACACAATCAAAATTGTAGACTAAATTACAATATTCATAAATCTTGCAATTAGCAATATTTACAATATTCATAATTGTATTATTTAAAACTAAATTAATTCATATTAAATTTGAATTTGAAAAAAAATCTCAAATTGACTTTTTGAAGTCAATATTGATCCTATATGTTGGAACAGGGGAGTATTTACAAGTCACCTACTTATCAAGATAAATAAAATAAAATAAAAACAAGTAATAGTCCCTATTCTGCTCTTGCAAACATTAACAAACATTCTTAATCTTTTTGCTGCCCATGGTTTATAGTGAATTTCTCAAAAATGATACTTAAAATACACATGAATGATAATCATAACTTCTTGAAACAAAAATAGAAATACTTACGCTAGAGCTGTGTAACACTTATTTTCTCAATTATATCAACAAAAATTTCCTCCCTCTTTATATCACCTGGTTCATTTGCAACCACAGATTTTGTAACAGCTGTTCCTGGCATTCTTTTGGTCCGTTGCTGCATGAATCAGAATTGTAAGAGTCAGTTAAAACGTCTTTGCAAATCACTATAGATAAGATTGCACCTAGTCCTATACTTTATAATGGAATAAAATAAATAGGATAATACCATAAAGATGGAAGCAGGACCAAGGGCCGGCAAACGTGCAGCATTAATCATTATTGGCTCATTAAATACAGAAGACTTTAATACTTCAGTTGATGTTGTTTGCACATAACCAAAATCCTGCCACGAAAAGAAGAGAAGAATATGGATATTTAAGCTCACTCCTCCAATATTATTAAAAAGACCAGTTTCAGTTCCGATCAGTTATCCTTCGAACCACTCCGAACCTTAAAGAGTCAAATTTTTTACCTAAAGGTGTTGCAGAGAATAACGAGTTATTAAGTTTATTCGGTAATTTATACGTGTAATGCATTTAAATAGAAAGAAAACTGATGCAGCCTGGAGTATAGAGCAAATATAAGGGACTATTACCCAAGAATATACACATGTATTCTTATATATAAGGGACTACAAAGTGGAAGCCAAGACAAATTGTTGAGCCACTAATCTAATAGTCTTGATGTCCAAATTTGACTAGATAAAGTGTAAAATTTCAAGTTAAGAGTAAGGATTTTGCCCTATTCTATATATATATAAAAACAAACTAATAAAAGAAACATATCATGTTAAGAACAATGAACTCGACCTAGACTTAACTTTATCAAATAGGTAAACTATATTATAAGCTAAATACAAACAATACAATCAGCGCAGTCATTTTACTTTTACGAGACCGCGTAATCCTAACAAACAATCAAGTGCACCCAAGATAACAGCTTTCCTGGGGTATAATAGAAATGAAACACGAAGAACTATTGAGTTTATTTATTTTTGCCACACTTCGATCTTCAAGTAGAACTCCAAAATAGCTAATTACTTGAAAGTAGAAACTTGACGTATGTCTAACTAAAAACCGGTACATCCAACAAAAAATGCTTAAAGTGAGGATACTTGCAATGACTTTGTCAAGCAATTCGTAGACGAGCACAAAAAATTTTCGTAATGAATCTTCATTTAGTATACCAAGGTAATCTTTGGCGACACGTGCAATCCTCTGTAAAAGTTCCAGGACAAGATAAGGTGACACATTGGATCTCATGGTTGTAACAAACAGCAACCCAGCCACCTTCACGTGGAAGTAGTTCACACCATCCACGTTCTACCATCACAAAGAGATACATCAGGAAACATTGCAACAAAACTAGTCCAGGAACAGTTTACATTAACAATCACTCTTCTGAATTTTAAAGTTCTAATTTGACCACACTCCCCTCAGGAGAAATAGAATATTTAAAAAACAACCACCCTAGAAGATAATACAACAGAAAGTAATAGACCTTCCAATATACATGTTAAATAGTTTGGGAGCTATCAGCAGAAACGTTCAACGCATAACAGTTCCAATTTTGAAAGAAAAAAAATACCTACAAAGACAGGTGGTGCCTCCTCTTCGCCATCCTCCTTCCAAAACTTTGCTTTACGGAAGAATATCTCGGCACTTCCCTTTTGCACATCACCACGATCTGCATCCACGTAGTATTATAAGTAAAATACGTTTTTATACTCTCCATTTAATATATTTAACTTCACTAACTAATGTCACACCATATTTGTTTTCAAACTTCTACGCAAACCTCTGCTCTAGAATTCACTACACTTGGGTTTCATCAGCACAGAACTTAGCAAATACTATTAAACCTTATTACCACCTTGTATTTGATGAAAGGGTACTTCATGGAAATTGTCACTCTTGAACAAATACGCACATACAATAATTTGTGTGGATTGAAAATACGAAACTAACCACATAACATGTAGCACATGGAACTTGCAGAGGCATAGTATTGGTTGTGTGAAACACATGAAACATGCACATCTGTTGTACCACAGACTCAACCATAATAAACATCATTCACTCAACACCACCCATCCAAATTAAAGGTTTTCAACTAAAGTTTACCCCTAGCTAGTGATGAAACAACCCGGGTCAAATCCCGAGTTCGAAACAAATCTCGAGTCAAACCTAAGTTTGAATTGAATCAAATCCATCCAAACAATGCCTTAAATTACTAGCCCAATAGTATCTTCTTGGGTCATCTACTCATATTAGCTCACCACAGACTCACTCAAAAGGTCATAACTAAAGTCTGAAGGTACTATTGTTAGTAATTTAATTCCTTATATTCAGACAATTTTTTTTTCACATGCTTCGATGTGGGACTGAAATGTTACAACCTTCAAGAGAAGCTAAACCAAATCACGTTGAGAGTATAAACTCCTCTTTAGTTGATGTCTTAACTAAGTTCCTGTATTCTACTATTTTTACTTAGTATGAGTAGGAATTTAATTCTATAAGAAATCAACATACCAGGGATTCTCAACACGGAGACACATTAAAGAATTTGCACAGTTGCATTGCAAACAGTTTGCTTTCTGTCAAATCCCTCATTAATCCATCTCATTAACAAACTTCAACATGTCAAAGCAACCTAACAAACCTAGGCAGTTTTTGCCTGTTAGACCCATAATTGCTCAACAATTGATAGCTCAACAATTGTTTCACTAATATACATTCTCGCAAATAATACACAGCCATGACACTTAGTTGCAACTCAACAAGTAATGCATTTTTCTGCTAATTCACCACTCCCTCCGTCCCAGTAAAAAGTTGTTCCCTGTTATGTGTGTCGAATTAAAGTTCAGGATCCAATATTTGACTCAACTAGTATTTCACCGATTGTATTCTTCACATTCTTATTAGCGAATATCTTCTACCACTCGCACGTAATTTCCCATGATTTGGGTTTTGCACGTAAATCTTAGTAAAAATCTTGGGTTAGTCATTAATTTTTGTTGATTTCTATAGTGACCATAGTTTGCAGCATTCCCACTTAACTTGCATACATTTTATGAAAGCAATGATATTAGTGTGAAATCTTTTGTATTTGAACTTTACCCACCCAAAGTTTATTCTTTTTTCCGAAAAATACTTTAATAACACCAATACTTGCGAGATAGGTTGACAACGTTCGAGACATAAAAAAAACTCTCTTTTTTTTCAAAAAAAAAAACAACTAATTTGGGACGGAGGAAGTATTAACTTGATATTGTACATTTAAGAAATGCCGCAATTTCATATACAACAGCAAAGAATCAATTTTCAGTTGAAACAAGAGAAAAAACAGTTGGACGATAATGAGGTAAAATCCAGCTCAGTAGTCAGTAAGCAAAACAAAACAAATTAAACCCCAATATCAATGCCAATTGATTAAACAAAGAGGTAAAGAAACATGAAACTCGTGCAACGTAAAAGAAGGGGAAAATCAATTGTTATACCTGTAATTAAGAGATCAAAGGGAATTCAAATCATAAGCAAAAAAAATTCATGTAATGAAGAGTGAGGAGCTCACAGTCGCGAAAAAACGATGTTATCGCCTCTCTGGGACAGCACAAAGAACTGAGAAATCATGACCCCGATTTTCTCGCCGAAATGCCGGCTGTTGTCGACGGTCACCGAGGTAAGAGTGTGATGGTGCGAGGAGGGAGAATAGTTGAGATAGTTAGATCATGTCATGTGAATCTTTTGGTTTTGACTTGGTATGGCTTCTTGGGTCGATGTTACTACGTTTTATATTTTTACAAGAGAAAAATATTTAAGGTAAATACCACATCATCGTTCAATTTCAAATAAAATAGAAAGTCTCCATTATTTATAAATTTTTTATTATCATCAAAATGTCACGTTTTAATTTATTTTAAATTTGAACAATGAATTAGTCTCTATTTTAAATAAATTAGAGAGTCTGATCGATATTTAGAATCTGACATCATGATGATAATGTGGAATATACAAATAATTAAAACTTCATTTCATTTGAAACGGATAAAATAATAATTCATCAACAAATTAAAAAGAGTAGGATTATATCCAGAAATTATATATTCTTCTTTAAATTGTTTTTGCTTATATATATATTTTCTTTTATTTTCACATTTGTAACTAGTAAAAAATTATGCACAAATTAATAATATATAGAAAAAAAATAAAAATAAAAAACGAGTCTTATCGTTTGTTACACATATTTTTATTGATATAATACTGTTATGCAATTGGGGCTTGAGCAGCCAGCCGTGGGTTTGGCTGTACGTAGTGCATACCTAGCTAGTGCTAGTGGTCCACTCTTTAAGATGGATGGATCATGGATGGATGGTAGCTACTAGCTAGAGTTGAATTAATTATTGACCCACGTACCCGGCCGGCCGCATGGTTTCTTCAAGTGTCGATTAATTAGTTACCTGTCTTAGTTAAAACATTAGTAATGGTTGGTCTTGCATGGCCAGTAGTATGGTATGGTAATGGTAATGGTAATGGTAATGGTAATGGTAATGGAACCTCCACAATTAATTAATACTCCCATGCATCCCAATATCCCATGCCAAAGTTTTAGTAGTAATTAATTTCTTGCATGCATGGCATGGTTGTCATACATATATAAAATGTACGGAGTGGAGTACATTTATTATGTTAAACACAAACTATCTACTACTACTAATAGCTAGCACGCACATGAATGGCATTAATTCCCTTAAGCAAGCTCCATTGTGGAGTAGTACATTATTATTAATAATTAGCTGGAAAACTGCTCCTGGTAAGGACAATATAATATACATATTCATGTATTCATTTAATTAGTCGAACCAATGTACGTTATGAAGCTGTTGGTACCTTCCATCCCATGCATAATGGACGACAGTCATGTTTCCACCTTTATATAAATTAAGTATACTGCTTGAGCATATATATATATATATAATTATTTAGATTCAATATCTTTTATGATTAAAAAAATTTAAATTATTAGAATTAGGCAAATTATGAGGCATTCCTCTTGAGTTATCGGCGTGTTTCTAAAATTCGGTGTTAGATGAAGTACTCGAAACTCGGTAATATTCTTCCTTGCTGCTTGTTTTTCCTTATTGGATGTGTAGAACTAGGGATAAAAACTCTGGTGTCTTTGCTTTGGTCTCTTTTACAATTTTAATATTGTGTGATGCTTAATTGTTAATTTAAATTACATATAATTTTGTTGTTTCAATTAGTTTTGGAACCAAAACCGCACCAAATGAAACCGCACCACACCACACCACACCAATCACAAGTGATTTTATGTACGATTTTGAATTTGTCAAATCTCACGTGTGCAATTTCATTTGTGATTTGGGTTTCAAACCACACCGTGTAAACCCCTAATTCTTGTTGTGCATATTAATGAAACTCTTGAGGGAGGGATCGAATATATATATATATATATATATATATATATATATATATATACAAACTAACGCAAAAGACCAACTTAATAATTAAAACTATAAAACATTACTTTCGCCCTTCAGAACAATTAAGATGTTGACAAAAACTACCTTATATATATATATATAAAACATTGCTTCCAATATTGTTTAGGCTGTTTAGTCTATTCTCGATCGCTAATGAACCAGAAAGTAAAAGGAAACAAATTGTTTTTTCACAAAATATATAGCAAAATTACACATATCACATCGATCGCACCATTATATATATGTGCCAAAATTAGAGACGTTAGCAAAGGCTAAAAGTGGGGGTAAATAATAGGAGTAAAATAGTGTCCATCATCAGCCACAAACACTTTCACGTTTTAGATATCATGGTGTCGATCGGACATGTCAATTGTGCTTTTCCATCTCTTAGTTATATAGTCTTGACATACTAATTAACTACTAATGCTATATATATATATATATATATATATATATATATATATATATATATATATAATTAGCGCCGTAAATAGTAATCAAAAATTTGTATTCCTTCGCGTTCGTATTAGAAAAAATGGATATTATTAGTATTAAATATATATATATATATATATATATATATATATATATATATATATATGAGAAATCGTCGCTACTGCAGGGTTAGGGTTTTCGTGTTGTGAGGAGGAGAGAAATCCACGAAGATCACAGAATTGATTGGTTGATTAAAGAGGAGAGAACAGCAATTGGCGATTCTTTCTAACGACGCGTAGCAAAACCCCACAGAATCAGGGAACCATGTTAGAAGAATATGAGGATTCCAAGAGCCTTCTTGAGTCCTGAGTTGAGAGAATGTTCAAACCCCTTTCTAGTGCTTTTAGGTGGAATCTCCGAGCCTTTAAGTCACCAAAAAGGGTCCTTTTGATCTTCGAGAGTCTAAGTCTTGAGTCAAGAGAAGTCCCTTTCAAATGGAATGGAAGGGGTATTTATAGGGTTTTCGAAAGTAGTCAGTGTCGCAAAAGACGTGTGTAAGACTCAAAATTTTTTAAATAAAAAGAAATTTCCTTTATTTATTATTTTGAAATAGTAAGGGTTGATTTGATTAATGTGGATAGTTAAGGGTTAAATACGCAAATATTTCAAAATAAGCAAGTGGTTATAAAATATTCATTGTTGTCGGAGAATATTCGTTTGGTCGTGGAATATTTATCTGTCGTCGAGAATATTAAATGCGACCAGTATTGATGACCATGGGCCCCATAACGGAAAAAGCGATTGGATGAGAAAAGCGACAAATATAAGTTGGTTAAAAATAACAGGCGTAGTTATTACCAATTAAGATCATTGGAATACCGGTGGTTAAAACACACTATTGTCTGGCGTTGTTGAGCAGATGGCACTGTGCGGTATTGCATCAATTATTGATTCTTACGTGAAGAAGGCCTTACTCAATAATTATTCACGATAATTATTGCTTCGATATTTTATTTTATTGATTCAATAATTCTTTGCGTTGGTATTTTATATTATTCTTGTTTTGATAATTGTCAACGCATGAGATTTCCCATTATCGGATCAATAATTCATATTATTTGAATAATATTATTAGATAACATTATTGGCAATGTCTAGAAAGTTACATCTAAGGAGAGGTTTGGTCACCTAATTCGGCGCATGATAAGGAGAGATCCTTATTGGAAAGCCCCTACTCCAGGAGCGACTGGTTATTATAAATGTGATTCGTAATATTATTTGTGAATAATTAATTATTGATTCATATGATAAGGAAATATTTATTTTATATGAATATAAATGATGGATTTATTTATGTGGTTATTAATGAAGGAATTAATCTTTGAGATGTTTTATTTGTATTTTATCGGATTGGAGGTATTAAAAGATCAAATCGGTGTTATTACTGACTTTATTGTGTGAGTTATAATATTTAATCCAAATAGTTGGATCGTTGTAATTTTGGATATGTTATACATATATAAGTTGAGTATATGTCCACAAATTTTGAGCAATTAAAGATGAGAGTATAATTTATTATGAATTTTAAGAGGTGGTGATTGAAATTAGGTTATAAATGATTTTGGTGGAAAATTCTAGAATTGGTGGGCCCCACTTTTGGTTGGTGAAAAATGTCTTTGAATTTTATTTCAAATGTGGTGGGTGGCAATAGAATGTGAGTAAAGCCATCAGTAAGAAGGTCAAGTCTGCTTCGCGTCTTAACATTTTCCTATAAATAGAAAAGGCTAAGTTAGAATTGAAAATCACACGGAAACAAAGTTTTCTCTTTCTCTCTCTATATTATTGAGCGTATTTTGTGAGTATTTAGATACTTTGAGAGTTCTTTATTCAAAGACAAGTTTCATTCAAAGATCACTTTCGACCTTTCCTTCCAAAATCTTGATTCTTTGAGGTAAGGGATATTATTTTTTTTTCGTAATGATATTATTTCTCAATATCATTATCTTTGAAATGTTGATCTGAAGTTTTATCAAATTTGGAACTTTTTTCATATCGGGGTTACTATTCATGAGTTCTTATTCACGAGTTCTTATTCACGAGTTCTTATTCACGAGTTCTATTCACGAAAGTACTATTCATGAAGCGTGAAGATGTTTTTGTGGAATTTCTATCTTTTGGTGTCTGATTCTTATTCACGATACGGCATTATTCACGTGATATCGGCCTTTATTCATCGAAAAATAAAATTTCTTCTTTTTCGTCCGAATATCTATTCGGATACTAGCTTTGATTGTATCCATGTTTTGATCATTCTTGAATTTTACTTGATATGATTATTTATGAAGTATTTGTGAACTCGGATTGTTTAAAGTACGAATCCATAATACTTGTTCTTTTGTTTCAATCGGATTCGTTCTTTAAAAATATTTTTCATCATCCTCGGTCTTAAATGATGATATTATTGAATATCTTTCATTTTGTAGTGCAAAGATGAATGATTTCTGAAGAATATCTTTGGCACTGTAGTGCAAAGATGAGCAGTGTTTAAATGAACATGATTAGGATCGATGAATATCTTTGGCCTTTAGTGCAAAGATGAGCAGTGTTGAGATGAACATGACCGATTGATGAATATCTTTGGCCTGTAGTGCAAAGATGAATATTTGATTTGAGAAGAATATTGATTGATGTTACAGGGATAAAATATTGATGATGGACTGTTGAATTCATAGATTATAGTAGATTTCATTCTCTACGTAACTCTTATATGAATTATTATTTCCGCTGCGAATATTGATCTGAAACTTGTTGTCTATTGTATTCTATCAAATTTTTCCCTGTTGGAGACTAACGATAATTTGTTGTATATTATCTTAGTCATAGTATTCTTTACTGGGCTAGTTGAGCTCACCCTTTTCCTTGTTGTTCCATTTTTCTTCTCAGGAGGCGAGAATGTAGCGAGTACTTAGTGGGGTATGGAATGAAGGTTCTGAGAGAGTTGTTTAGTAGTCCTCACCATTTTTGTAAAATGATATATCAATAAATATGATGGGGATTTATTTGCGTGTGGATATTATCAGAAAGACAATATTATATTTAAACTCATAGTATATATTGTCGTATTTCACACGACATTTGTATTATTGAAGTTGTAGTTTGCTTCTTGTACCATATATTTGGCGACTCAGAATGGGTGTTGTGTATACCTATTTTGGGGCGCGTCACGGTTAATATCGAGCTTAGGGATATGATCTCTGGCGGAGATCGGGGAATAGAACTAGGAGGGAGGCGAGTAAAACCTTCGCTAGTGTGTCCTACCTAAGCTTATTTGTTGGTTGGTCATAATAGGGTATTATGTGATATGTTAATTTATTTAATTAACCCTTGTTTTATGATAGTTTTTAAGAATGGTCACGAGAGCGTTAACAATGGAGTGAATGAGATCATGGAGACACCTCTAATCGCCAACGAGGATAATGTGATGTCGGTGAAGAAGGAATTAGAGATATCCGTGTGGTGAGTGAAGAATTGATAGTTTACTTTTAGAGATACAGCAGAGGTAACAAATTTGAGAGTGAGGAAGAAGAGGAAGAAAAGGTGCACCAAGAGAGTTTATTAGAGGTATTTTATGATCAAAATGTAGAATTGCAAAATCGTATTCATGAGTTAGAGAAGAAGAAATTTGAAGAATTGCAGTGCGAATCGTGGAGCAAAAGGATGCAACGATTCAAGCTTGTGTTACCCGATATGTGATGCTTGAATGAAGCACTCTTTGGCGAGTATAAGATGATAAAGTGGAATCGAAGTGAAAGAAGAAATAAGCGAACGAGTGAGAATGAGTGATGCATGGGTAAAAAAAGCATACGAGCGTTGATATTATGGAAAGAGATGTCCAATCTAAAAAGAAGATTTAACGATGACGGAAGGCGTTAAAGTGTGACATCAAGACCATCAACAAATTCTAGGGAAGAGAACGATCGCCGGTTAGATGCTACAAATGTGGAGAGAGGAGGATATATAAGGTCAAACTGTTCAAAGCCTTCCAAGGTATGCTATAATTGTGGAAAAGAAGGACATATCGCTCGAGATTATGACGATATCGAAACCCGATCCGGTAGGAATGGTGACTCAAAAGGATGTCCCAAAAAAGTCAAAGTCAGCGGTTCTTGGAAGAAGCGTTTGTCGTGGCCAGGTCAAAATCGAGGAACCCGAGCGAAGTTAAGCGGGTTAGTTAATTATAAATTCTTGAAGTATATACCTTACTAGATATTGGTTCTACCCATTCTTTTATCTCTCTTACTTGCGCAACGCGTTTGAACTTGACTATGGAGAAATTAAACTTTGACTTTATCTGTGGAGACTCCATTAGGAGAAACTTTCATTACATCCGTTGTTTAAAAATCTTGCTTGATTCAGTTGGCACTATCACATTACACTGTTAACCTTATTTCTATAGAGATATTTGCTTTTGATGTGATTTTAAGGTTAACTACTCATCATGCCAAATTGATTGCTTTTGTAAGGTTGTTAGTTTTCATATTCCTAAGCAACACTGTTATTGAATTCAAGCAATCAAACCATTGTAGTCAAACATTTTCATATCAAGCCATGAAGTCATTCGTTTATTACGGATGTCAAGTTTTCTTAGTCCATGTTATGGATTTGAATAAAGACACGTCGATTTGAATTATATTCTTGTTGTTATTGATTTTCCCGACGTATTTTACGAAGAATTTCTTGGCTTACTCCCAAATCGATATTAAATTTTGTATCGACTTTGAACCCCAGACAAAACTCATTTCTAAAATCTCATATCGAATGGCTCTATTGAACTTCGAGGAGTTAAAAATTCAACTATAAATTTGGTACCGAGCCTTTATCTGGTGACTTCCTTTGTGGAATTTACCTAAGCGGACTCTGTAGGGACGTCATATTCGATGCGATAAGTAAATCGATAGGTGTCATTGTGACGTCTTATCCAAGATTGGGATATGAGTCACGATTGAGAGCAACCTAAGTCAAGAATCGAAATACGTAGCTTTCAGAAGCTTAGTTGGTTATTATCGGAGATTCGTTGAAGGATATTCTCGAATCGCTATTCCATTAACGCAATGGTGACTTCGTAGAGATACAAAATTCGAATGGAGCGAAGATTGTGGGAAGAGCTTGAAGAACTCAAGAGAGAGACTCATTTCAAAGACGTATTACGACCATGCCATCCTCGAAAAGCGAGCGTGGTAGCCGACGCGTTGAATAGAAGATCATATGCGGAACGAAGGTGCGATGATGTCAAGTATCGCGTAGAGCCAACTTTAATAGAAAAAGTTAAGGTTGCTTTCGAGCCACCAACCGGAATGATGCGTATGAAGAAGAAAGTACAAGAAGGAGCTATTAGGGGCGAGAATTGATGAAGAAGGAATACTTGAGTCCACTCTCTGACTTTTTGTGTTCCTAACGACTCGATTTGAAGAACAAGATTATGATGGAGGCATGCAATACACCATTTGCAATCTATCACGGAAGTACTAAAATGTATCGTGATCTTGACATACATTTTGGTGGAACAATATGAAGAGAGAGATTGCAAAGTTTATCTCGATGTGTTTAACTTGCCAACGTGTAAAGCGGAGCATCTAGTACCTAAGGGTCCATTGCAACCACTTGAGATTCCGGAATGGAAGTGGGAACACATTACCATGGATTTCGTTCACGGGTCTTCCTACGGTTTCTCAAGGCATCAATGCTTATTTGGGTTATTGTTGATAGATTAACCAAGTCCGCTCATTTCTTTGCGACACGGAGACTTATTCACTTGAGCGTCTTGCTAGTATATACGTAAATGAGATTGTGAGGTTGCATGGCATACTGTATCCATAGTTTTGGATCGTGACCCAAGATTCACTTCAAGATTTTGGGTTAGCTTGCAAAAAGCTATGGGCACGGATTTGCGATTTAGTTTAAGATACCATCCCCAAAGCGGACGGACAATGAGAGAGGACTATTCAAACTCTTGAAGATATATTAAGACTCGTGTCCTAGACTTCAAGGGTAGTTGGGATAAGTATTTACCATTGGTGGAATTCTCCTACAACAACAGATTATCGGCAAGTATAGGTGTGGCTCCATTCAAGCATTATATGCCGAAAATGTGATTCTCCAATATGTTGGGATGAAGTGGGTGAAGCAACATTGTTGGGACCGAAGTTTAAGACGTATATGACTCACCGAAAAGATCCAAATGATTCGACAATGTATAAAAAAGCGGCACAAGATCGACAAAAGAGTTATGCGGATCTTCATCGAAAGGACGTGGAATTTAGTGTGAGGGATCATATTATTGCGAGTTGCTCCATGAAAGGGGTTACAAGATTTAGGAAGAGAGGAAAGCTCAATCCACGATTTATTGGTCCATTTCAAATTCTTGACCGAAAGTAGGAAATGTAGCCTATAGACTTGCGTTACCTCCAAGTATGTCTCGTGTTCATAATGTGTTTCACATATCTCAGATTGCTTAAGTAAATATGTGAAAGACCCGAACCACGTTATAGAAGTTAGAACCAAGACGAGATAATAGAAGACTTAACATATGAGGAGGTACTGTCAAGATTTTGGATAGGAAGGAGCATGTCCCTACGCCAATGAAAGGTCATACCACAAGTTAAAGTTTTGTGGAGGAATCATGCTATAGAGAAATGACACGGGAATTGGAAAGCGAAAATGAAAGCGAGGTATCCTCACCTTTTGAAAAACACCAGTACGTCACGTCCAATTTCGGGACGAAATTTCATAAGGAGGGAGGTGTAAGACCCAAATTTTTTAAATAAAAGAAATTTCCTTTATTTATTATTTTGAAATAGTAAGGGTTGATTTGATTAATGTGGATAGTTTAAGGGTTAAATACATAAATATTTCAAAATAAGCAAGTGGTTATAAAATATTCATTGTTATCGGGGAATATTCGTTTGGTTGTGGAATATTAAATGCTTGTCGTGGAATATTAAATTTAATAGTATGACCGTATGTGTGGGCCCCATAACGGAAAGCGATTGGATGAGGAAAACGACAAATATAAGTTGGTTAAAAATAACGGCGTAGTTGTTACCGTTAAGACTGTTGGAATACCCGGTGGTTAAAACACACTAATACGCGTTGTTGAACAGTAGCACACGGTATTGCATCAATTATTGATTCTTACGTAAGAAGGCACTACTCAATAATTGTTACGATAATTATTATTCGATATTTTATTTTATTGATTCAATAATTCTTTGCGTTGGTATTTTATATTATTGTTGTTTCAATAATTGTCCTTACTTGAGATATTTCCATTATCGGATCAATAATTCATATTATTTGAATAATATTATTAGATAACATTATTGGCAATGTCTAGAAATTTACATCTAAGGAGAGGTTTGGTCACCTAATTGCGCAAGAAGGAGAGATCCTTATTGGAAAGCCCCTCTTTCTCGGGGCAACTTTGGTTGTCATAAATGTGATTACGTAATATTATTTGTGAATAATTAATTATTGATTCATATGATAAGAAAATATTTATTTTATATGAATATAAATGATGGATTTATTTATGTGGTTATTAATGAAGGAATTAATCTTTGAGATGTTTTATTTGTATTTTATCGGATTGGAGGTATTAAAAGATCAAATCGATTGTTATTCTGACTTTATTGTGTGAGTTATAATATTTAATCCAAATTAGTTGGATCGTTGTAATTTTTGGATATGTTATACATATATAAGTTGAGTATATGTCCACAAATTTTGAACCGTTAAAGATGAGAGTATAATTTATTATGAATTTTAAGAGGTGACTGATTCAGAAATTAGGTTATAAATGATTTTGGTGGAAAATTCTAGAATTGGTGGGCCCCACTTTTGGTTGGTGAAAAAATGTGCTGAATTTTATTTCAAATGTGGTGGGTGGCAATAGTAATGAGTAGCCATCGTCGGTAATTGGTGGTCAAGTCTCCGCTTGGCGTCTTTAACATTTTCCTATAAATAGAGGGCTAAGTTAGAATTGAAAATCACACCGGAAACAAAGTTTTTCTTTCTCTCTATATTATCGAAGCGTATTTTGTGAGTATTTAGATACTTTGAGAGTTCTTTATTGTCAAGATAAGTTTCATTCAAAGATCACTTTCGACCTTTCCTTCCGGAAATCTTGATTCTTTGAGGTAAGGGATATTATTTTTTTCGTAATGATATTATTTCTTCAATATCATTATCTTTGAAATGTTGATCGAAGTTTTTATCAAATTTGGAACTTTTTCATATCGGGGTTACTATTCATGAGTTCTTATTCACGAGTTACTTTATTCATGAGTTACTATTCACGAGTTCTTATTCACGAGTCTATTATTCATGAAGCGTGAAGATGTTTTTGTGGAATTTCTATCTTTTGGTGTCGAGTTACTTATTCACGTATACGGCATTATTCACGATACTCTGACTTATTCACGATATCTGGTAGACTATTCATCGAAAAATAAAATTTCTTCTTTTCGTCCGAATATCTATTCGGATACTAGCTTTGATTGTATCCATGTTTTGATCATTCTTGAATTTTACTTGATATGATTATTTATGAAGTATTTGTGAACTTCGGATTGTTTAAAGTACGAATCCATAATACTTGTTCTTTTGTTTCATTGGATTCGATTCTTTAAAAATATTTTCATTATCCTCGGTCTTAAATGATGATATTATTGAATATCTTTGGCACTGTAGTGCAAAGATGAATGATTTTCGAAGAATATCTTTTGGCAGTAGTGCAAAAGATGAGCAGTGTTTAAATGAACATGACCGATCGATGAATATCTTTGGCCTTTAGTGCAAAAGATGAGCAGTGTTGAGATGAACATGACCGATTGATGAATATCTTTGGCTCAGAAGTGCAAAGATGAATATTTGATTTGAGAAGAATATTGATTGATGTTACGAGAGGATAAAATATTGATGATGGATTTGTTGAATTCATAGATTATAGTAGATTTCATTCTCTACGTAACTCTTCTATGAATTATTATTTCATTCTGCGAATATTGATCCGAAACTTGTTGTCATTGTATTCTATCAAATTTTTTCCTGTTGGAGACTAACGATAATTTGTTGTATATTATCTTAGTCATAGTATTCTTCTTTGGGCTAGTTGAGCTCACCCTTTTCCTTGTTGTTCCATTTTTCTTCTCGGGAGGCGAGAATGTAGCGAGTCTTAGTCCGGGTATGGAATGAAGGTTCTAGAGAGTGTTGTTTAGTAGTCCTCACCATTTTGGAAAATGATGTATCAATAAATATGATGGGGATTTATTTGCGTGTGGATATTGTCAGAAGACAATATTATATTTAAACTCACAAAGATATATTGTCGTATTTCACACTACATTTGTATTATTGAAGTTGTAGTTTGCTTCTTGTACCATATATTTGGCGACTCGAGAATGGGTGTTGTGTATACCTATTTTGGGGGCGCCACGGTTGGTATCGAGCTTAGGGATATGATCTCTGGCGGAGATCGGGGAATAGAACTAGGAGGGGAGGCAGAGTAAAACCTTATTTAGTGTGTCCTACCTAAGCTTATTTGTTGGTTGGTCATAATATAGGGTATTATGTGATATGTTAATTTATTTAATTAACCCTTGTTTTATGATAGTTTTTAAGAATGGCTGTCACGGTAACGTTAACAATGGAGTGAATGAGATCGTGGAGACACCTCTAATCGCCAACCGAGGATAATGTGATGTCGGTGAAGAAGGAATTAGAGATATCCGTATGGTGAGTGAAGAATTGATAGTTGATTTTAGAGATAGTCGCAGAGGTAACAAATTGAGAGTGAGGAAGAAGAGGAAGAAAAGGTACACGAAGAGAGTTTATTAGAGGTATTTTATGATCAAAATGTAGAATTGCAAAATCGTATTCATGAGTTAGAAGAGCAGGCTGAAGAATTGCAGGCAGTCGTGGAGCAAAAGGATGCAACGATTCAAGCTTGTGTTACCCGATATGTGATGCTTGAACAGAAGCACTTTTTGGCAGAGTATAAGATGATAAAAGTGGAATCGAAATTGAAGAAAGAAGAAATAAACGAGCAGTGAGAATGAGTGATGCATGGGTAAAAGCCAGACGACGCGTTGATATTATGGAAAGAGATGTCAATCTAAAAAGAAGATTTAACGATGACGGGAAGACGTCGGCAGCGGAATCTAGCACCATCAACAAATTCTAGGGAAGAGAACGATCGCCAGTTAGATGCTACACAGATGTGGAGAGGAGGGACATATAAGGTCAAACTGTTCAAAGCCTTCAAGGTATCTTTATAATTGTGGAAAAGAAGGACATATATCGCTCGAGATTATGACGATATCGAAACCAGATCCAGTCAATGGAATGGTGACTCAAAAGGATGTCCCGTAAAAGTCAAAGTCAGCGGTTCTTGGAAGAGCGTTTTGTCGTGCCTGTCAAAAATGCGAGGAACCCGAACGAAGTTATGCAGGTTAGTTAATTATAAATTCTTGCGAAGTATATACCTTACTAGATATTGGTTCTACCCATTCTTTTATCTCTCTTACTTGCGCTCAACGTTTGAACTTGACTACGGAGAAATTAAACTTTGACCTATCTGTGGAGACTCCATTAGGAGAAACTTTCATTACATCCAGTTGTTTAAAAATCTTGCTTGATTCAGTTGGCACTATCACATTACACGTTAACCTTATTTCTATAGAGATATTTGCTTTTGATGTGATTTTAAGGTTAACTACTCATCATGCCAAATTGATTGCTTTTGTAAGGTTGTTAGTTTTCATATTCCTAAGCAACTGTTATTCAATTCAAGCAATCAAACCATTGTAGTCAAACATTTTCATATCAAGCCATGAAGTCATTCGTTTATTACGGATGTCAAGTTTTCTTAGTCCATGTTATGGATTTGAATAAAGACACGTCGATTTGAATAATATTCTTGTTGTTATTGATTTTTTCCGACGTATTTTACGAAGAATTTCTTGGCTTACTCCCAAATCCTCGATATTAAATTTTGTATCGACTTTGAACCCGTGACAAAACTCATTTCTAAAATCTCATATCGAATGGCTCTATTGAACTTGAGGAGTTAAAAATTCAACTATAAATTTGGTACCGAGCCTTTATCTGGTGACTTCCTTTGTGGAATTTACCTAAGCGGACTCTCTGTAGGGACGTCATATTCGATGCGATAGTAAAGCGATAGGTGTCATTGTGACGTCTTATCCAAGATTGGGATATGAGTCACAGTTGAGAAGCAACCTAAGTCGAGAATCGAAATACGTAGCTTTTCTAGGCTTAGTTGGTTATTATCGGAGATTCGTTGAAGGATATTCTCGAATCGCTATTCCATTAACGCAATTGACTCGTAGAGATACAAAATTGAATGGAGCAAAGATTGTGGGAAGAGCTTGAAGAACTCAAGAGAGACTCATTTCAAAGACATGTTACGACCATGCCATCCCGGAAGCGAACGTGGTAGGACGACGCGTTGAATAGAAGATCATATGCTGAACGAAGTGCGATGATGTCAAGTATACGATAGAGCCAACTTTAATAGAAAAAGTTAAGGTTGCTTTCGAGCCACCACCCGGAGATGATGCGTATGAAGAAGAAAAAGTACAAGAAGGAGCTATTCTAAGCGAGAATTGATGAAGAAGGAATACTTGAGTCCACTCTAGACTTTGTGTTCTAACGACTACGATTTGAAGAACAAGATTATGATGGAGGCACATGATACACCATTTGCAATCTATCCTAGAAGTACTAAAATGTATCGTGATCTTGACATACATTTTGGTGGAACAATATGAAGAGAGAGATTGCAAAGTTTATCTCGATGTGTTTAACTTGCCAACGTGTAAAGGCGGAGCATCTAGTACCAAAGGGTCCGTTGCAACCACTTGAGATTTAGGAATGGAAGTGGGAACACATTACCATGGATTTTCGTTACGGGTCTTCCTACGGTTTCTCAAGGCATCAATGCTATTTGGGTTATTGTTGATAGATTAACCAAGTCCGCTCATTTCTTGCCGTCACGGAGACTTATTCACTTGAACGTCTTGCTAGTATGTACGTAAATGAGATTTTGAGGTTGCATGGCATGCCCTGTATCCATAGTTTCGGATCGTGACCCAAGATTCACTTCAAGATTTTGGGTTAGCTTGCAAAAAGCTATGGAGCGCGGATTTGCGATTTAGTTAGGCATACCATCCCCAAGCGGACGGACAATCGAGAGGACTATTCAAACTCTTAAAGATATATTAAGACTCGTGTCCTAGACTTCAAGGGTTGTTGGGATAAGTATTTACCATTGGTGGAATTCTCCTACAACAACAGCGCTTATCGAGCAAGTATAGGTGTGGCTCCATTCAAGCATTATATGGACGAAAATGTCGTTCTCCGATATGTTGGGATGAAGTGGGTGAAGCAACATTGTTGGGACCCGAGGAGTTGAAATACGCATATGACTCACCGAAAAGATCCAAATGATTCGACAACGATAAAAAGCAAGCACAAGATCGACAAAAGAGTTATGCGGATCTTCATCGAAAGGACGTGGAATTTAGTGTGAGGGGATCATGTATTATTGCGAGTTGCTCCATGGAAGGGGTTACAAGATTTAGGAAGAGGAAAGCTCGATCCACGATTTATTGGTCCATTTCAAATTCTTGACCGAGTAGGAAATGTAGCCTATAGACTTGCGTTACCTCCAAGTATGTCTCGTGTTCATAATGTGTTTCACATATCGGTGCTTTCGTAAATATGTGAAAGACCGAACCACGTTATAGAGTTAGAACCGGACGAGATAGCCCAAGACTTAACGTATGAGGAGGTACTGTCAAGATTTTGGATAGGAAGGAGCATGTCCTACGCCATGAAAGGTCATACCACAAGTTAAAGTTTTGTGGAGGAATCATCTTATAGAGGAAATGACACTCGGGAATTGGAAGCGAAAATGAAAGTGAGGTATCCTCACCTTTTCAAACACTGAATACGCACGTCAATTTCGAGGACGAAATTTCATAAGGAGGGAGGTTGTAAGAGACCGAAATTTTTTTAAATAAAAAGAAATTTCCTTTATTTATTATTTTGAAATAGTAAGGGTTGATTTGATTAATGTTGATAGTTAAGGGTTAAATACGCAAATATTTTAAAATAAGCAAGTGGTTATAAAATATTCATTGTTGTCGGGAATATTCGTTTGGTCGTGGAATATTAAATCTTTGTTTGGGAATATTCGTGACGATGGACAGTAATGACCATGTGTGGGCCCCATAACTGAAAGCGATTGGATGAGGAAAACGACAAATATAAGTTGGTTAAAAATAACAGCGTAGTTATTTACCGTTAAGATCATTGTTGGAATACCCGTTGGTTAAAACACACTAATACGCGTTGTTGAACAAGAAGACATGACGGTGATTGCATCAATTATTGATTCTTACGTGAAAGGCACTACTCAATAATTATTACGATATGAATTATCGCTCAAAGATTTTATTTTATTGATTCAATAATTCTTTGCGTTGGTATTTTATATTATTGTTGTTTCAATAATTGTCATCGCACAAGATTTCCCATTATCGGATCAATAATTCATATTATTTGAATAATATTATTAGATAACATTATTGGCAATGTCTAGAAATTTGCATCAAGGAGAGGTTTGGTCACCTAATTGCGGCGCCAAGAAGGAGAGATCCTTATTGGAAAGCCCCTCTTTCCGGGAAATGTACTGGTTGTCATAAATGTGATTCGTAATATTATTTGTGAATAATTAATTATTGATTCATATGATAAGGAAATATTTATTTTATATGAATATAAATGATGGATTTATTTATGTGGTTATTAATGAAGGAATTAATCTTTGAGATATTTTATTTGTATTTTATCGGATTGGAGGTATTAAAAGATCAAATCGGTGTTATTACTGACTTTATTGTGTGAGTTATAATATTTAATCCAAACCGTTGGATCGTTGTAATTTTTGGATATGTTATACATATATAAGTTGAGTATATGTCCACAAATTTTGAACCAATTAAAGATGAGAGTATAATTTATTATGAATTTTAAGAGGTGGTGATTCGGAAATTAGGTTATAAATGATTTTGGTGGAAAATTCTAGAATTGGTGGGCCCCACTTTTGGTTGGTGAAAAAATGTCTGAATTTTATTTCAAATGTGGTGGGTGGCAATAAGAAGTAAAGCCATCAGTAGTGGTCAAGTCTCGCTTGACAGTGCTAACATTTTCCTATAAATAGAGGGCTAAGTTAGAATTGAAAATCACACCGTAAAACAAAGTTTTTTCTCTTTCTCTCTATATTATTATCGAGCGTATTTTGTGAGTATTTAGATACTTTGAGAGTTCTTTGCTCAAGATCAAGTTTCATTCAAAGATCACTTTCGACCTTTCCTTCCGGAAATCTTGATTCTTTGAGGTAAGGGATATTTTTTTTTTTTCAGTAATGATATTATTTCTTCAATATCATTATCTTTGAAATGTTGATCTGAAGTTTTATCAAATTTGGAACTTTTTCATATCGGGGTTACTATTCATGAGTTACTTATTCACGAGTTACTATTCACGAGTACTATTCACGTAAGCGTGAAGATGTTTTTGTGGAATTTCTATCTTTTAGTGTCTGAGTTACTTATTCACGATATCTGAAGACTATTCACGATATCTGAGACTATTCACGATATCAGCACTATTCATCGAAAAATAAAATTTCTTCTTTTCGTCCAGAATATCTATTCGGATACTAGCTTAGCTGATTGTATCCATGTTTTGATCATTCTTGAATTTTACTTGATATGATTATTTATGAAGTATTTGTGAACTTCGGATTGTTTAAAGTACTAATCCATAATACTTGTTCTTTTGTTTCTTTGGATTCGTTCTTTAAAAATATTTTCATCATCCCTCGGTCTTAAATGATGATATTATTGAATATCTTTGGCCCTGTAGTGCAAAGATGAATGATTTGAAGAATATCTTTGGCCTGTAGTGCAAAGATGAGCAGGTGTTTAAATGAACATGACCGACTGATGAATATCTTTGGCCTTTAGTGCAAAGATGAACAGGTGTTGAGATGAACATGACCGATTGATGAATATCTTTGGCCTGTAGTGCAAAGATGAATATTTGATTTGAGAAGAATATTGATTGATGTTACAGGGATAAAATATTGATGATGGACTGTTGAATTCATAGATTATAGTAGATTTCATTCTCTACGTAACTCTTCTATGAATTATTATTTCCGCTGCGAATATTGATCTGAAACTTGTTGTCTATTGTATTCTATCAGATTTTTCCCTGTTGGAGACTAACGATAATTTGTTGTATATTATCTTAGTCATAGTATTCTTTACTGGGCTAGTTGAGCTCACCCTTTTCCTTGTTGTTCCATTTTTCTTCTCAGGAGGCGAGAATGTAAGCGAAGTCTTAGTCGGGGGGTATGGAATGAAGGTCTAGAGAGAGAGTTGTTTAGTAGTCCTCACCATTTTTGTAAAATGATGTATCAATAAATATGATGGGGATTTATTTGCATGTGGATATTGTCTAGAAGACAATATTATATTTAAACTCATAGTATATATTGTCGTATTTCACACGACATTTGTATTATTGAAGTTGTAGTTTGCTTCTTGTACCATATATTTGGCACTCGAGAATGGGTGTTGTGTATACCTATTTTGGGGCGCCACGATTGGTATCGAGCTTAGGGATATGATCTCTGGCGGAGATCGGGGAATAGAACTAGGAGGGAGAGACGAGTAAAACCTTCGCCATTTAGTGTGTCTACCTAAGCTTATTTGTTGGTTGGTCATAATATAGGGTATTATGTGATATGTTAATTTATTTAATTAACCCTTGTTTTATGATAGTTTTTAAGAATGGGTTGCTTGAGAACGTTAACAATGGAGTGAATGAGATCGTGGAGACACCTCTAATCGCCAACCAGGATAATGTGATGTCAAAGAAGAAGGAATTAGAGATATCCATTATGGTGAGTGAAGAATTGATAGTTGCACCGAGATAGTCAGAGGTAAGGTAATTTGAGAGTGAGGAAGAAGAGGAAGAAAAGGTACACGAAGAGAGTTTATTAGAGGTATTTTATGATCAAAATGTAGAATTGCAAAATCGTATTCATGAGTTAGAAGAAATTTGAAGAATTGCGAAGGCGATCGTGGAGCAAAAGGATGCAACGATTCAAGCTTGTGTTACCCGATATGTGATCTTGAATGCGAAGCACTCTTTGGCGAGTATAAGATGATAAAGTGGAATCGAAATTTGAAAGAAGAAATAAGCGAGCGAGTGAGAATGAGTGATGCGTGGGTAAAAGCCGCACGACGCGTTGATATTATGGAAAGAGATGTCCAATCTAAAAAGAAGATTTAACGATGACGGAAGACGCGTCGGCAAATGAGATCGGCACCATCAACAAATTCTAGGGAAGAGAACGATCGCCGTTAGATGCTACTGAGATGTGGAGAGGAGGGACATATAAGGTCAAACTGCTCAAAGCCTTCCAAGGTATGCTATAATTGTGGAAAAGAAGGACATATCGCTTTCGAGATCAGACGATATCGAAACCCAAATTCCAAAGGAATGGTGACTCAAAAGGATGTCCCAGAAAAGTCAAAGTCAACGGTTCTTGGAAGAGCGTTTGTCGTGACCAGTCAAAATGCGAGGAACCCGAACGAAGTTAGCACGGGTTAGTTAATTATAAATTCTTGCGAAGTATATACCTTACTAGATATTGGTTCTACCCATTCTTTTATCTCTCTTACTTGCGCTCAACGTTTGAACTTGACTACGGAGAAATTAAACTTTGACCTATCTCGTGGAGACTCCATTAGGAGAAACTTTCATTACATCCGTTGTTTAAAAATCTTGCTTGATTCAGTTGGCACTATCACATTACTGTTAACCTTATTTCTATAGAGATATTTGCTTTTGATGTGATTTTAAGGTTAACTACTCATCATGCCAAATTGATTGCTTTTGTAAGGTTGTTAGTTTTCATATTCCTAAGCAACCTGTTATTCGAATTCAAGCAATCAAACCATTGTAGTCAAACATTTTCATATCAAGCCATGAAGTCATTCGTTTATTACGGATGTCAAGTTTTCTTAGTCCATGTTATGGATTTGAATAAAGACACGTCGATTTGAATAATATTCTTGTTGTTATTGATTTTCCCGACGTATTTTTCGAAGAATTTCTTGGCTTACTCCCAAATCCTCGATATTAAATTTTGTATCGACTTTGAACCCAGAGACAAAACTCATTTCTAAAATCTCATCATCGAATGGCTCTATTGAACTTTCGTGGAGTTAAAATTCAACTATAAATTTGGTACCGAGCCTTTATCTGGTGACTTCCTTTGTGGAATTTACCTAAGCCGGACTCTCTGTAGGGACGTCATATTCGCATGCGATAGTAAATCGATAGGTGTCATTGTGACGTCTTTATCCAAGATTGGGATATGAGTCACGATTGTTGAAGCAACCTAAGTCGAGAATCGAAATACGTAGCTTTAAGCTTAGTTGGTTATTATCGGAGATTCGTTGAAGGATATTCTCGAATCGCTATTCCATTAACGCAATCGACTCGTAGAGATACAAAATTGAATGGAGCAAGGATTGTGGGAAGAGCTTCGAAGAACTCAAGAGGAGACTCATTTCAAAGACGTGTTCGACCATGCCATCTCGAAAAGCGAACGTGGTATGGCCGACGCGTTGAATAGAAGATCATATGCGGAACGAGTGCGATGATGTCAAGATAACGACAGAGCCAACTTTAATAGAAAAGTTAAGGTTGCTCAAGCCAATCAATCCGGAAATGATGCGTATGAAGAAGAAAGTACAAGAAGGAGCTATTCCTAAGCGAGAATTGATGAAGAAGGAATACTTTAAGTCCACTCTAGACTTTGTGTTCCTAACGACTACGATTTGAAGAACAAGATTATGATAGAGGCACGCAATACACCATTTGCAATCTATCCCGGAAGTACTAAAATGTATCGTGATCTTGACATACATTTTGGTGGAACAATATGAAAGAGAGATTGCAAAGTTTATCTCGATGTGTTTAACTTGCTTAACGTGTAAAGGCGGACATCTAGTACCTAAGGGTCCGTTGCAACCACTTGAGATTAGGAATGGAAGTGGGAACACATTACCATGGATTTCGTTACGGGTCTTCCTACGGTTTCTCAAGGCATTAATGCTATTTGGGTTATTGTTGATAGATTAACCAAGTCCGCTCATTTCTTGCCTATACGGAGACTTATTCACTTGAACGTCTTCTTGCTAGTATATACGTAAATGAGATTGTGAGGTCACATGGCATACTGTATCCATAGTTTTGGATCGTGACCCAAGATTCACTTCAAGATTTTGGGTTAGCTTGCAAAAAGCTACGGGCACGGTTTTGCGATTTAGTTAAGCATACCATCCCAAAACGGACGGACAATCGAGAGGACTATTCAAACTCTTGAAGATATATTAAGACTCGTGTCCTAGACTTCTTGGTAGTTGGGATAAGTATTTACCATTGGTGGAATTCTCCTACAACAACAAAGCTTATCGAGCAAGTATAGGTGTGGCTCCATTGAAGCATTATATGGACGAAAATGTCGTTCTCCAATATGTTGGGATGAAGTGGGTGAAGCAACATTGTTGGGACCGGGAGTTAAGATGCGATATCACCTAGAAAAGATCCAAATGATTCGACAACGATAAAGCAGCACAAGATCGACAAAAGAGTTATGCGGATCTTCATCGAAAGGACGTGGAATTTAGTGTAGGGGATCGTGTATTATCGCGAGTTGCTTCCGTGGAAGGGGTTACAAGATTTAGGAAGAGAGGAAAGCTCAATCCACGATTTATTGGTCCATTTCAAATTCTTGACGAAAGTAGGAAATGTAGCCTATAGACTTGCGTTACCTCCAAGTATGTCTCGTGTTCATAATGTGTTTCACATATCGGCATTTCAGTAAATATGTGAAAGACCCGAACCACGTTATAGAGTTAGAACCGGATGAGATAGCCAAGACTTAACGTATGAGGAGGTACTCGTCAAGATTTTGGATAGGAAGGAGCATGTCCTACGCATGAAAGGTCATACCTCAAGTTAAAGTTTTGTGGAGGAATCGTCTTTATAGAGGAAATGACCAGGAATTGGAAACGAAAATGAAAGCGAGGTATCCTCACCTTTTCGAAAACACAGTCACGCACGTCAATTTTGAGGACGAAATTTCATAAGGAGGGAGGTTGTAAGACCGAAATTTTTTAAATAAAAAGAAATTTCCTTTATTTATTATTTTGAAATAGTAAGGGTTGATTTGATTAATGTGGATAGTTAAGGGTTAAATATAAATATTTCAAAATAAGCAAGTGGTTATAAAATATTCATTGTTGTTTGGGAATATTCGTTTGGTCGTGGAATATTAAATCTTGTGGGGAATATTAAATGACGACGTATGACCATGTGTGGGCCACACATGAAAGCGATTGGATGAGGAAAATGACAAATATAAGTTGGTTAAAAATAGCTGGCGTAGTTGTTCTGAATTAAGATCATTGGAATACCCGGTGGTTAAAACACACTAATACGCGTTGTTGAACAAGAAGACACATCAGTATTGCATCAATTATTGATTCTTACGTAAGAAGGCACTACTCAATAATTGTTTACGAATTATCGCTATTGATTATTTTATTTTATTGATTCAATAATTCTTTGCGTTGGTATTTTATATTATTGTTGTTTCAATAATTGTCAACGCATGATATTTCCCATTATCGGATCAATAATTCATATTATTTGAATAATATTATTAGATAACATTATTGGCAATGTCTAGAAATTTCGTCCAAGGAGAGGTTTGGTCACCTAATTCATGGCGCCAAGAAGGAGAGATCCTTATTGGAAAGCCCCTCTTTCTGAGGATGTTACTGGTTGTCATAAATGTGATTCGTAATATTATTTGTGAATAATTAATTATTGATTCATATGATAAGGAAATATTTATTTTATATGAATATAAATGATGGATTTATTTATGTGGTTATTAATGAAGGAATTAATCTTTGAGATGTTTTATTTGTATTTTATCGGATTGGAGGTATTAAAAGATCAAATCGGTGTTATTATGACTTTATTGTGTGAGTTATAATATTTAATCCGATAGTTGGATCGTTGTAATTTTTGGATATGTTATACATATATAAGTTGAGTATATGTCCACAAATTTTGAACCGTTAAAGATGAGAGTATAATTTATTATGAATTTTAAGAGGTGGTGATTGTAAATTAGGTTATAAATGATTTTGGTGGAAAATTCTAGAATTGGTGGGCCCCACTTTTGGTTGGTGAAAAAATGCTGAATTTTATTTCAAATGTGGTGGGTGGCAATATAATAGCATGTAAAAGCCATCAGTAGTTGAGTCAAGTCGCGCTTTGCGTCTTAACATTTTCCTATAAATAGAAGGCTAAGTTAGAATTGAAAATCACACCGTAAACAAAGTTTCTCTCTTCTCTCTCTATATTATTGAGCGTATTTTGTGAGTATTTAGATACTTTGAGATTCTTTGTTCAATCTAAGTTTCATTCAAAGATCACTTTCGACCTTTCCTTCCAAGAAATCTTGATTCTTTGAGGTAAGGGATATTATTTTTTTTCAGTAATGATATTATTTCTTCAATATCATTATCTTTGAAATGTTGATCTCAAGTTTTTATCAAATTTGGAACTTTTTTTCATATCGGGTTACTATTCATGAGTTCTTATTCACGAGTTCTTATTCATGAGTTACTATTCACGAGTTCTTATTCACTTAGTACTATCTATTAAGCGCGTGAAGATGTTTTTGTGGAATTTCTATCTTTTAGTGTCTGGAGAGTTCTTATTCACGATATCGCCATTATTCACGATATCACAAGACTATTCACGATATCTAAGACTATTCATCGAAAAATAAAATTTCTTCTTTTCGTCCGAATATCTATTCGGATACTAGCTTTGATTGTATCCATGTTTTGATCATTCTTGAATTTTACTTCAGTATGATTATTTATGAAGTATTTGTGAACTCGGATTGTTTAAAGTACGAATCCATAATACTTGTTCTTTTGTTTCACTGGATTCGTTCTTTAAAAATATTTTTCATCATCCTCAGTCTTAAATGATGATATTATTGAATATCTTTGGCCTGTAGTGCAAAGATGAATGATTTCTGAAGAATATCTTTGGCCTGTAGTGCAAAAATGAGCAGGTGTTTAAATGAATATGACCGAGTGATGAATATCTTTGGCCTTTAGTGCAAAGATGAGCAGTGTTGAGATGAATACATGACCGATTGATGAATATCTTTGGCCCTGTAGTGCAAAGATGAATATTTGATTTGAGAAGAATATTGATTGATGTTACGAGGATAAAATATTGATGATGAATTTGTTGAATTCATAGATTATAGTAGATTTCATTCTCTACGTAACTCTTTCATGAATTATTATTTCATTGCGAATATTGATCCGAAACTTGTTGTCTATTGTATTCTATCGATTTTTCCTGTTGGAGACTAACGATAATTTGTTGTATATTATCTTAGTCATAGTATTCTTTATTGGGCTAGTTGAGCTCACCCTTTTCCTTGTTGTTCCATTTTCTTCTCGTGGAGGCGAGAATGTAGCGAAATCTTAGTGGGGTATGGAATGAAGGTTCTAGAGAGTTGTTTAGTAGTCCTCACCATTTTTGTAAAATGATGTATCAATAAATATGATGGGGATTTATTTGCGTGTGGATATTGTCTAGAAGACAATATTATATTTAAACTCACAAGATATATTGTCGTATTTCACACGACATTTGTATTATTGAAGTTGTAGTTTGCTTAGCTTGTACCATATATTTGGCGACTCAGAATGGGTGTTGTGTATACCTATTTTGGGGGCGTCACAACATGCCATCAGGGAAATTTCAGAAATACCCTTTAGTCCTTAGAGTAATGCCCATATTGCCCTCGTCCTTCTAGCCACCAATCCAATCCTCAATCAATTCCCAAAACGAAGCGCTTCCACGAAGTCTTCGCCGCCGGGACACGTGGAGGCTTTTCGTGAGTCTCGCACATTTATTTCTCGACTTTTTCGTCTTTATTTCATTAGGTTACGCGAACCCTAATTTGCACCCTTAATGAAGTCGTGGAACCCTAATTGCAGCATTCAATTCAATTAGGTCATATGAACCTAATTTTACACTTGGGCCCACATTTGCCCCCATGCGAGAAGTCAGATTTCCAAATAGACGATCGCAAGAAAACCGCAAGTCTTTGAACGATTTTACGGGACTTCACTCTACAGTGTCTTCAAGACAATGGTCCTGAAGAGGACTCTAGGAGCCAAACCCTTAGAGTTAAACCCTAGGAAGGCAAGACCTAGCGAGGCTCTTCCTTGGACATCTTAAAAAAAATCTTCTGAAATTTTTCTGTATCTTGCCCAATATTTATTTCCTATTATTTGAATGACCAAAATTAAATCCTTTTCACTAAGATCAACCTTTACATGCACTGCTTGCTAGTAGAGAACTCAAGGCCGGGGAAGAACTTGTGGTCCTGGCCGTAGTCCTGTACAGCACATGCCTACACCTAAAAGTTCAAATAAGAATTTATTTATTAATAAATAAAATTAAGATAAATTAATTAATAAATAAAATCTTATTTTATTTTTTGAAAATCAAATCCTTTCAAAGATTTTGGGAATAAAATCAAAACATTAATTTTTATTTCAAAATAAAATCAAATCTTGATTTTTATTTCCAAAATAAAATCAAATCTTAATTTTATAAAATCAAATCTTAATTTTATAAAATTTGATTTTATTCTGAAAATTGGAAATAAAATCTTTCTTTATTTTGAAAAAATCAAATCAAATCTTTATTTTCTTGAAAAGATTTTTTTTTTTATTTATAAATCAAATCATTTAAAATAAAATCATATGTTTCTGCATGAATCATGCTAGCCACAGTCCCTTTCAATTTATGGCAAAGTCTGCTACGCCAAAGTCTGCCACATTTAATTGCCCAGTATTTTTGGGGCTAGTAAGGCTTCAAAGGTGTGCAAACTGCAAATCTGCAATAAAATTGCTTTAGTGGTGATTTCGTGCATACTTTTCGCTGAACACTATGGTTATGTGCATCATATATATATATATATATATATATATATACACACATGAATGCATGTTGATGTGTGTTTCTGGCTATTGTTGTACTATTATTGCATATTTTTAGTGACTTTAGTAACACTTGTTATAATATTTTTATTATTTATTATTATTATTTATTTTATTTTTGAAAATAGAATAAAATCTTTTTTTTTTTAAGAAAATAAAATAAATAAAACATTTACTTATCTTATTTCGTCTTTGGAGTAATCGATGAGCACGTCTTGCATCCAAACCGAAGCTTCGTAATTCTTTGGGCAAGGATGACTATAACTTTGATAATTCAGAGACACCTCTTGTATAAGAAAAGTCTTCACATATTTCCAACTTTTATTTGCCTTTATTTGGATGCATCTCCGAATGAGCGGAAAAGGAAGGGAGCAGTAATGATGACATAACATACACGCCAAGTGCTAGGAACACAAAATAAGGTATTCTTTCTTTTCACGTCGAACCCTTCTTCTTTTTCATTTTTTTCTCCTCCAATGATCTTCAATCTCACCACGCCGAAAAAAAGCAAGGAGAAACTATGTGGCCTAGATTGATAGCTAGTAAGTTCCTCAAAAAATAATGGGTAGCAATAACTTTGTAGCAATAGTGGACGAAGCAGATTTTGAGGTATCCAATTTTTTTTTTTTTTTTTTTGACTAACAAAATTATATTTATACACTTTTGTTTCATTTTCTACATACATTAATATCTCGATAACTTTGGGCAAAAGTGAAATACTCCAATTGTTTTCATATAATAAAACGAGGAAGTCCAATTTTGTAACCCATTTTTTTTTCAATTGATAACCACTCGCTTGTTCTCATTCTTCGCAATTGTTATAAGTATGCTATAAATTGGATATATTCACGATAATCCACGCATTTTTTATCGTGGTACGAAAGAGTATTTCTTTGTTTTCATAATTCTTTTATTTAAGTTGGAATTTCAAACTTTTTTCATGTATAATTATTTTATTTTGTCGATCGATTGTTTGTTTTGTTGATTGATGTTTTGTTTAATTTTTCTTAATTGTTTCATCGATTTCTCTTTTCAGTGATTGTAGTTTTTTTTTCCCCGCCATTTCACCTTAACAGGATCTTCGCTCGGATATTCTCAAAGAGAAAGCAACACCGCAAGGAGGAGAGTTTCTATTCCAGCCATTTCACCTTAACAAGGATCTTCGCTCGGATATTCTCAAAGAAAGGACAACACCGCAAGAGGAAGGATTTATTCCTTGAGCCATTTTACCTTAACAAGGTCATTGGCTCGGATATTCGGAAGAAAAGGAACACCGCAAGGAGGAAGGATCTATTCCAGCCATTTCACCTTAACAAGGTCATTGCTCCGGATATTTCGGAAGAAAGGAACACCGCAAGGAGAAGGATCTATTCCAGCCATTTCACCTTAACAAGGTCATTGGCTCTGGATATTCGGAAGAAAGGAACACCGCAAGGAGGAGGAATTTATTCCAAGCCATTTCACCTTAACAAGGTCCTTGGCTCGGATATTCTAAAAGAAAGGACAACCCCGTAAGGAGGAAGAATTTATTCCGAGCCATTTCACCTTAACAAGGTCATTGGCTCGGATATTTTGAAAGAAAGGACAACATCGCAAGGAGGAAGAATTTATTCCGAGCCATTTCACCTTAATAAGGATCTTAGTTCGGATGTTCCGGTGAAGTAGCATTCATTCCAATCAGTTGATTCGATGAGTAATGAGAAGTTAAATATAAGAGGGGAGAGCTCCTTAGGTGGCTAAATCCTACGGGTCAACCCTTAGGGGAACCGACCTAATGGCCTCCTTTTTCACATTTCCCGTTTCTTCTTTACCCTTTTTATTTGAATGGCTCCTAATGCTTGTGCTTTTTTTCTTCTTTCGTGTGTTCGTGATCTTCCTTTCCCAATCCAAGGTGTCCGTGATCTTCCTTTCCCAAATCCAATCTTCTTATTTAAGTTTCATACCTTCTCTCTTGTTTTGGTAAGCACTTAATTTCAAATGCTCATTCACTTTCTTTCCTTGTTTCTAGAATTCTCATGTTATGTTTTTTTGTTGCAGCCAACTCCGGTGAACGTTCCACGTAATCTCAAAAACTACTAAGGAGGTTCCTTTCATCGGTGATCGGGGAAAGGCACCCTTTATGGGTCTTCCGACGTTTTCGGGAGCAAGTGAAGAATTATGATCGATAACCTTTCCTCCTCCCCGAAAAGGTGCTTATTTCTATATGCTACGGCACATGTAAGTTTAGACAACTTTCCTGCTCGCCAGATTCTCTCGATGTGTATAGAAAAACAGGAATACCCCTACAGTCCCATTCATTTCATATCCGACTCATCCAATCGTCTTCAGGGGTGGCAACATTGGACCGACGAGGTTCTCGCAAATTCTGATTATGTGGATATACTGAAGAGGGCCGATTTTATGGATCTTCGATCTTCGTGATCCGAGCAAGACCAAGATGCTCTTACCGTCTTGATTTCACGCTAGTGTTCTTCCACATGTACATTTGTCACTACTTGGGGGGAGTTCACCCCAACTCTAGAGGACGTTTATGCCATTTACCAGTAATCTTTTTTTTTTTTTTTTTTTTTATTGCTTTCATTTTTATTTATTTATTTTTTTTTTTTTTTTTAGAGTATGAACTCATTCTAGATTATATCTTGTAGCCTTCCTCATTGTTCAGACGGCTTCAGTATATATCTAGCTTGTCTCCAGAGATGTTGAGTGTATCGCTTATTTAATGTAAGCTTCCAAGCGAGCTCCCAATTATATCTCGCGATTTCAGGTGACATGCTCCTCCCAAACTTTGAGACTTCTAACCGAAAAAGAATTCTCGTTATCTTGGGTGCGCTTACTTCTTCGTGGATTACCGAACAGGACATCTAAATAGTTCTCGACTATAACAAGTCCGTCCTCACTTTCCATGAAGAGCCTCGCCTTTTCCCTTAGCCGCTTATTCGCTATGTGGTTATCCCGCTTATTTTTCCGGGTCTCCGTAGATGGTCCTTCAACTCGCATGTTTGGTTTAGCTTCTATGTTATCTCGAGGTCTAAATGTTCCTATCGCTTCCTCTCTTCTTAGGAACATCAGATCGTCGTTTCGATTTAAACTATTCTCACTATGAAGGAATCATTGGGAGGTATCCATTTTTCGTATTTTTATTAACCTGTCTTTCACAATCGCATTTTTTTCTTATCAATCTTTTTGTTTCTTTACCGTGTATGACGAAATTGCTTCGCCCCGCCGCCCTTTCTTCAAATCTTTCTCTTCGAGCACTTTTTGAGATATTCTACTCCCCGCACATTTTCCTAAGAAGAAAAGCAGATTCAGATCCTTCTTCATCATGTAACATTGTCCCTCGACAAATTACATTTGGATTGATCACCGATCTAATTCAGATTTACTGACATTTTATCGATGATTCTTCATGCTTTATACTCGTCCATACACTATTGTTTCGGATAAAGCAAGGCCATCTCGCCCCACTTCTATAGGCATCACTTTCGCTCCTACTCGAGATATCAATGAATTGAGTGGTTCTTCGTTGTCTTGGTTTGTCTTCCCTTGAGTCATGGAGCTTCCTTACTCGTCAAGATAATGGTTTTGGCATCGTGCTTTATTCTCCTCACTGTGGTCATGAGGCGCTTTGATTTGACAGAGGCGCCCCTTTTGGCCACACTTGTCGTGAGAGACTTATAGACCGCCCTTCTCAACTTTGTCTCTACCTCTCCTCTTTTACGTGGGCATTTCCAAGGCCTCCAAATGCTCCTCATAAATCCTTTCCTTTTCACACCGAATGATTCTCTGATCAGGCGATATACTACCAAATGAAGCGTAATTATTGGCAAGTCAATCTAAAAAGATGGGGGATGATACTTGATTTGTTCTCTACCAGTTTCTATTCCCGAACGCTCCAATGGGCCAGTTGCTATGTTCTCCTAAGACCACTATCCGCTCGTAATGTTGGTCAACCAAAGAGTTACCTCATCGAGCGTGAGGCTCGATGCTTAAGTCTTCTCATCCTGGCCAAGAGGAATTCATCCTCAAGTGACCCAACTATTCTTCGTGCACACGTCCCTACTACCTCTCAGGAGTCTTCCACCACGGGCTTCGCCTCATGCATCTCTATCACAGATACCTCCTTCCGGTTCCTCCCCAAGGATCCTCTGGTGCCGAGGAAATGAGAATCACCCGCTCTAAAGCGAAAGCATCTACCACTATCGATTCTCGAGGTGGATCCTCCTATTACTTTCTATCGTGGTTCAAGTTAGTCGTCTCCGTTATTAGGCTTCGCTTAAAGCCATCATCGAAACGCCCTCTTGATGATGTTTGGTTCTAGTATGCCAAGAACCGAGGGTCCGGCCAAGAAGCAACGAGAAATTTGGTAAATTTTTTGTGACATTCCATATTTTTTTTTCCTCGTATAGTTGCTTTCGTGTTTCCTTATGTATTTATTTTCTTGATTTTCAGATTCAGTAGAGGTCAAATGAAGAGGATTATGATGTTCCTCTTGGGTTTATTTCGTACTACTACACATGAGGTAGCCGCAATGGTTTCGCCAATCGTGAGCCTTCTCAACCTATCGTTATTGGTGTCGAGTCGCCTTCTTCAAGATAATGATTGTGTTAGCTTCGATGCTAAAGACACTTTATCCGATGTAAGCCCAAGTCCTGCCATTGTGGGTGGTACACCGATTTCTTCAATCCTTCTTATGACTTCTCCATATGATGGGCCTAAAGATGCTAATAATGCTCCTACCTCCTCGAGGGGGAATCCTTCTGAGATTATTGCTGATGTCCATCCTCCCCAGAAGGAGTCTGTCGAGTTAGTGATCGATCAGGATGGCATTATTGATAGTACTTTGGGTGGATTAAATGACATTCCCGTTTCCGTGGCATCTCCTGACTCCTTTTCCAATGGCTATATTGTGAGTATCTTTCTTTCAATATATTGTGAGTATCTCTTTTTTCATAATATATTATGCTTTGACATTTTTTGTTTTCAGACTGAGAAGATGAAAGATTTTCCTTTGCCTGTTGAGGCCCTAGCTTTGTTTGATGTTCTCCATCCGGATGTCGCCCACTCGCCTTTATAGTGACCTTGGTTATCCTCCGTGTGGCCAAGGCTTCGAGGAATCATCACCATACAAAGATCTTTTTCCGATCCTCCATCTCTTGTCTTGTCAAATTCTTTGGTGGCGTTCTAAAGTGGCTTTTGCCAGAGCTTCCTTCAATCCAAGTGGGGATCTTATTCCGTGGAGGGTTTTCAGATATCATCTCCTAGTCAGAAAAATGGAGCGCCTCTCAGCTCGGTTTTCGCAGATACTTGATCGATTGATTATTAAGATGCTTCCACCTAAACCTTCTTCCTGTAACTCAACTTGCAAGCCTTTGTTTCGGGTCGCACACTGCCTTTATATTCCTGCGAGCCGAGGACTCAAGAAGTTTAGTGATGATGTGAACGACCTTGAAGTCGCGTGGGTGTTGACATGTCTCCTTTTCGTGTTAAATGGATCTTCTCAAATTAAGTTTTAATCTTGTTTCACCACGCTCGGAGGTCGTCAGACGTAAGTGTGAAGATGATTCCTTTTCAAAGGCAAACTTTCGAGCTTGATGAAGCCGCAAACAAACCGAAGATCCGGCCTCAAGATTTAGAGGACCAACTTTGAATCTAAATGCTAAATTTCGTGGATGTGGAGTGCCAAATGACGGGACTTAGAAATAACTACCCAACAAGTTGTGGAGCCGAAAGTCGCAAATCTTAAGGTTCGAGATGCGCCATTGTCGACTTGGAAGCTTTAGCTATGCCTCCTCTTCGCTTTGATATGTCTTCGCCTTTAGATCATAACTTGTGTAGTAGTTTTTTTTTTTCAATTTCCGCTTCGTAAACTCATTTACACATGTTTCATTTATCAAAATGTAGTTTCTTCAACCTTGTTGATTGCTTTTAATTTGAATGATTCCTTAAAATTCAATATTTATCATTGAATCTCAAGTTATTCAAATTAATATTACAAGACAACCACAAGTAAATATGAATTTTATCAAAACATGTATATATAGTTTTCACAAACCAAAACTTGACTTTATACTCTTTTTTCTTAAGAAATTTAAAATAACATTCAAGTATAAGTGAAAGTTTGTAAATTTATTGATAATAAAATTGCTTTTAACTAAAAGCATAACGTTTCATTAGTAAATCTTGCTTTTGTCGAAGAAAGCATAACGATTGCCACTTTTAGAGGTAAAGTGTAACTTTTTGCTTTTGTCGAATAAAGCATAAAGTTTGTCACTTTTAAAGATAAAGTGTAACTTTCGGGGTCGAGGGCTTAAACTCGTGTGCCTCTACCACTTTTGAAGTTGAAAGTGTAATCTGCACGAGGGTCGTTAATCAGTTCTCGATCACTTTTGAAGTTTGAAAGTGTAACTTCCAAGGATCAGATTTAGTCGTGCCTTAATTACTTTTGAAGTTGAAAGTATAACTTTTGTGATGCTCTTCTCATGTGTAATATTTCTTTACCCACTTCAAGTTCAATGGCCCCGAGACAGAATCGATCCCACACGAGATATCTTGCAATACCCACTTTTAGAGATCTCTCACTACCTATACTGGCCTTCCCATTTGGGGTAAAATTTGGTGATTCGGGGTCCCCTCACGACTTGAGTTCATTGCTTTGAGTACCGTGTCCCCACCGTAATTCATCGTGGTACCATCATGCAGTATTGATTGTCGTCATAGATCTTTCATGGTACCATTCAAGCTTTTCTTTAGCCTTATCTCGAAAGTCAACTAAGGCCTCCTGAGGTCAGCTGGTCGGTTTCTTCCTCGACTAAGCTTCAAGTCTCATTCGAGCCGGAAGGTATTTCTATTTCATTGGGCAAAACAAATTTTCTTCACCATAAACCAAAGCATATGGGGTCTCACTTCAGAAGCTTCCTTTTTGAAGTTCGATATGCCCATACTTATATTATTGTTAATTGTTTCACCCATGTCTTGGATGATCGCTCAGGTTTTTGATAAAATTTTATCAAGGTTTTGTTTGTAGCCTCCGTCTTGTCAGATTGTCTTTCGGGTAATATGGTGATGACTTGTAATGTTTTACCTCGTATCTTTCCATCGATTTTTGACATCCCTATTGATGAAGGGAGTTCTATTATCCGATAAAATTATCTTCGTGGATTCAAACGGCAAATGATGTGCTCCTTGATAAAATTGGCCACTGCTGGTCTCGTGGCCTTCTTCAAGGGTATTGCTTCCACCCACTTTGTGTACATCTCGGTGGTAGTTAAAATCCATATGTTACCCTTGGAATTAGGGTGAACAGGACCTATAAGATCCATTCCCCCCATGTATGAAAAGAGAGCCATGGTGTTCCAAGGTTCGCAAATCCACAGCGGGGAGCATGGATCAAGTTTCCATGTATTTGACAAATGTGGCACTTTTTAACAAATTTTAGACTATTTCCCTCCATCTTTGGCCAAGAAGTAACCATGATCGATAAGTTGTTTCAGACAACTTGGCTCCCCTGGTTTTCATCCTTGTGCATTTGGTAAACTAAATCTTTGGCTTCACCTAGTTCCGCATAATCGTAGGGCTTGCCATTGAATCCCCTTCTAAACAATTCTCCATTCGCAAGAAGAAATGTTGTGACTTCCTCTCGATTATAATCAAGGCCCTTCTTTTCGGCCGGAAGAGTCCCGCTTTGTAAGAACTCCACATAAGAGATTCGCTTAATCCACTATATCTTCAATGAAGGCGCATTCATCCTCCCTGTGGTATTCTTGACATGAAACACATTGGCGTTATAGGCATCCGCTTCCTTCTTCATTTTAGGCCAATAATACCTTGACACGCAGCCTCACGATATAAGCCTCTATGTCGCTAATCCGCAGCTTCTCGCCATGCGCACTGTTGTAAGACTCTATCTCGCTTCTACCTCCCTAAGCATCGTGTCAACACACCATCTGCTTCTTTGTGATACAAAACACCTTTGATGATGTTGTACTTCTGTAACTTTACGGTAGATATTGTTCCATCCTTTGTTTGCAATTGATGGGAGATGTCGTAACGCCAATCATCTATCATGTCTTTGGGGAACAAATTTAGTAATCGTGGTTGGGAGGGTTCTCTTCATTACCTTTACATCCAAATCCTTCACCTTGGACATAGACTCGAGATGCTACTATTGCTAGTGCATCGAGGTTGTTTATTCTGTCTTCGCACATATTCAATCACCACCTTCTTGAAAGCCTCCATCACCTTTTGTGCTACTGATTCGATACGGGCGCCAAGATAGGTTCCTTCACTCCAAATTGGCCTCTTATTTGTTGCACTATGAGGTTTGAATCTCCCTTTACTTTAAGATTTTGGCTCCCAATTCTTGAGCTGCCAACAATCCTAGTATGAACGCCTCATATTCTGCTTCATTATTTGTGCAAGGGAAATCCAATTTGTATGACAAGGCCACTTTATTTCCTTCTTTAGTGGTCAACACCACTCCTGCTCCGCCTTTACCTTCTGCGGATGATCCATCAAAAGCCAAACTCCACCATTCTGGGTCCTCATTTCTCAACTCGATTGATTCTACTTCTTCACTCGGAATATCCTCAGAAAGGGGTTCATATTCTCCATTTGGAAATTGAGCCAGCAGGTCTGTCAAGGCTTGACATCGGATCGCCTTCGGTGTTACACACTTAATGTTTTACTCTGAAAGAATCATCATCCATCTGGCAGGTCTTCCTACTAATGCTGGCTTAGTTAATAGGTATCTGATTGGATCAGTTTTTGTTGCAAGCTTTATTTCGCGTGCTAAAAAATAATGCCGCATTTTCTGCGCAATGAATACAAATGCTAGGCAATGCCTCTCCACTTGTGAATACTTGGTTTTAGGCCCCTGATTATCCGGGTAATGTAATATCTGTTTTTTCTTCTCCATCCACTCCTGCGTGATCAATCCACCTATGGACTTTTGGTGGATGTGATGTATAATCGCAACCAGTATTCCTCTTTTTGTGGCACTACCATTGTTTGTCTTTGAAGCCAAAATTCTTTTCACCTTCTCAAACGCTTTGTTGTTAGTCTTGCCCCATCCCATTGTGTCTTTCCTTTTAGCAATTTGCCAAAAGGTTCTGTGACTTCGGCTAATGTCGACATGAATCTTCTCATGTATGAAACTTTCCTGAAAGCTCTTCAATTGTTTCGTGTTTTGGTGGGGGCATATCTGTGATTGCTTTCGCCTTGATTGGGTCCACCTCTAAGCCTCTATTGTGCACCAAGAAGCCCAAGAATTTTCCAAACCATCATCCCACAAGCACTTCTTCGGATTCATCTCAACTTATACCTTCTAAGACCGCTTTAACACTTTCCTCAGTCCTCCATATGAAGTTATCGCCTTCTTGGATTTCACTACTATGTCATCTACGTAGTCCTCCACTATATCATGAATCATGTCATGAAATATGGCGTGCATTGCTTTTGATAAGTTGCCCTCAAGATTCTTCAACCCGAATAGCATTACTACATAGTAAAATTCCCAAAACGGGTAACGAAAAGGTCATTAACTCTGATCTTCTACGGACATCTTTATCCGATCAGAACCCACAAACCAGTCCCCATGAATGACATCATCTCATGATTAGCCGTTACATCTACCAAAGTGTACATGTTGGGTAATGGGTACATGTCCTTTGGGCGTACCTTATTCAAATCTCTCAAATCCACACATATTCGTAGTTTGCCCATTTGACTTTTTTTACAAGACAATGTGGATAGCCATATTGGATTTTGAATTGGCTTGATGAACCCTACTTCCAAAGAACTTCTTGATTTCTTCCTTTATTTGAGTTTTACTTTGGTGCATAGTTGCGAGGTGCTTGCTTTCATCGGCTTCATTCCGGACTTATGTTTAGATTGTGCTTCACAAGATCCTTGTCAATTCCGGGCATCTCGTCGAATTCCAAGCAAAAGACATCCCTATATTCTCACAATAATTGTACAAGCTTCTCATTCTGCTTTAGCATCCAACTCCTTGTTGACATAAGTCGGTCTTGGCGTTCTTCCTCTCTGTTGCCAAATTAACTTCCTCTAATTCATTTTGTTGAGGTTTTCATTCTATCCTCGAATCATTCTCGAGTTCGGTTCTACCTTCGTCAGACTGCTTTCTTCTTCTTCATTATTCTTTGGAGTGGGGGACACCTCCCGAGCCGTTGGTTCACACGCCCAAGGGCTCTTCCCCCTCGTGATCGTCACAATCGAAACACCACCTTTTCCGTCGGGTTTAACAACCCTCTCCCATTTTGTCTTACCGCCCTCCTCGATTGTGCCATCCGCTTGACATTTATTATATTTTCGCATCTTCGTGGATCTGGCGGCCTTTTCTTTTCTTCTCTTCCTTCTTCCACCGGGCTTCTTGTTTTTAGAACATTCTCCGCGTTCCGAGGTCTTCTTCTTTTCTTTTCTCGCAGTACACGAACTTATCTTCCTCGCACTTCCTCCCATTTTGCTAGTCTTGGGGAATCGTGTCTCGTAACTGGTTCTCTCCTCTTCGACGACATCATCAAAGAAAGTTGTTTTGATGTGTGCCTCCTCCGTCCAAAGGGATTAGAGTTCATTGGTACCTTCACTTCTCTCCCTTTCCAAATAGCTTTAAGTCGTTGATGAAAGACCGAGGGTACCACCCCGTAGTCGTTTTGGCAAACCCTTCCCAAAGAAGACATGATATGATGCATCCACCTCGGCAACATGGAACATTACAGCCCTCAAATCTTCTCAACTCAGATGTCCACCTTAACGTGTCCTAGGGTTCTCGTGCTTTGATTGCTTAATCCCAGTAATGTTCATTTGTTCCTTCACAATCTTCTTCTCCTAAGCAGCCTAACCGTTTGAACACGGTGTAGGGCATAATATTTACAGACGCTCCATTGTCAATGAATGCCCTCCGCACCTCAATGCCGTTGATTATTGCTGTCACATACAATGGCCTGTTATGCGGGTATCTTATCTCTCTATCAGCTTTAGAGAAAGATATCTTATTTTCTTCTTCCTCCATCGTCTTCATAAATCCTTTGCTTATGGCCATGCAAGTCTACTGCGTTTTGGTAGCCTTGATAATTGCCCTGGTTGCCTCAATCCTTCGCTTCTCGCCAATCCTATCTCGATCAAAAAAATTTCGAACTTGGCTCCGCTTCATCAATGCCGCCACCGCAGCTCGGATCACATTCCTCCTTTTCTTCCATCATCATCTCCATTTTCGGGCTCGTGTTGTGAATAACTTGTTGTTGCACGTTTCCTTCCCTTTGTGGTTTGGCAGCGGCTTGTCATGAACATTACTTTCTTTTCCAAGTTCAATCTCCCCATTTGCTAGCTTCTTGTGGAATATCCTCCGCAGGCTATAACAATCCATCGTTGAGTGTCCCGCGATTGGTGGAATACATGTAAGTCTCGGTCTTCTCTTTATTTCTTCCACATCGCAAATCTAGGCCTTGGGGTTTCACCACCCATGTTCAACCCATTGTTCATACAAACTCCGAATGCTTTCTCACTATACGTATGATAGCCTCCGGATGGCTTTCTTGCATATTTGTCTCCGTGCTTTCCTCCGCTTTGGTCAAAATTTTTTCTCGTGTTTCTCCTTTTCACCCCTTGTGGTTTTGGTGAGAGTCGGCAAAGCAACGATTCATTGTCCTCTTGCCCTTCCATGTAAAATCGCATGGTTAGTGGGGAATGACGCCCCAAAATTAGGTATCGCCACCCATCTTGGGTCGCCACTTACATGGTATGTAATTTAAATACAACTTACTAATATAATGCGTAGGTATGCAATCGACATAAATCGTGAGTTTGAATACAAATATTGTCTACTAGATATTATACAAACTCAAAAGGAGTCCTTATTACAATTATTATCACACTATTTCAAAGAATAGTGAGGACTACTAATGCTATCCTCCGGACCATTACTCTGCTCCCCACTCGTCCCGGCCTATATTCTCATTTCTGAAGAAACGTGTGAAAGAAAGGGTGAGCTCAACTAGCCCAAGAAGAAATATTATGACTAAGATAATGGAGAATAAATTATCATTAGTTTTCAACAATGTTAAACCGATAAAATACAATAGACAACCGGTTTAAGCTGCGGTAGCTGAATATATTTAATCCATTAAAAGAGTCAAGTAGAAAATAAAGTCTACTATCTTTTAGGTTTTAAAAGGTTTTCATCAATTTTTATCACTAAGACTCGGTTTAATGAATAAACCACAATATCTAATCATCCCCTGTACCACGGCCAAGGATTTTCATCAAATTATCAATGGTCATGACTATACCGAATCACCCCGGTCATAATCATACCAAAAACTATCCATCACGCATTACGCACCACTTCGAGGACTTTTGTCACATCATTTATATCAAGCCATGATTATACCGAATGAACCTCGGTCATAATCATACTAAGTTCATCTATGCACGTAAGCCAAAGATAACTTTCAACATAATATAAAACATGAGGATGATGACAATGATATAAGAATTCAATAAAACAAGTTCAAGAATTATTTTATCCAGAATTATTAACGTCCAAATTGTCAACATGATCTTTGTTTTGTAGAGTAAAATTCAAGAATGATCGGAAGAATATTTCCATGAAAGGATCTTTGGATGAAACGCAAATATCAAGGATATTCTACGAATTTCATGGAGTATAAGTCAAAGTTTTAACCAATTTGGGTATAATAAAGAATGGAATAACAAAAGAAATCACCATACATGCGATAGTATCGCATATGCGGAGTTATTCCAACAGAATAATAAATAACGGAAACGGTCAGGCATAAAAACGCATGCATAAGATGTTCCAATGTAATAATAATAAAGAGCGGAACCAGTCAGGTGTAAAACACATAAACAGGATGTTCCAATGAATAATAATAATAAAAGCGGAACGAAACCAGTGTAAAAAACACATGCATGCAGGATGTTCCAGCGAGTAATAATAGAAGAATGTCACCAAGTATAGGGTAAATCATGCGTATACAAAAAGTTATTCCAATAGAATAAATAAGAATGGAATAACATAAGGATTTCACCAAGTATAGGGTACGCCTGGCAGACACAAAAGTTATGTATAGGGTATGCCACTTTTACAAAAGTTATTCCAATGTAATAATAAAGAATGGAATAATGTAAGTTCTCTTCATGAATAAGAAAGAATAACACCCTTTACGAGTACAACAAATAATATTCCCTACCTTAGAAGAACTGAATATTGGAAAAATGAAGTAGCAGAATACTTTTCTTCTTTCTCTCTATAGTTTCTCTCTCTAGAGTTTCAGTGAATTCGTAAGAAATAATGAAGGAATGAGCTTTCTATTTATAGAAAAACTGAGGGTGGCTCTTGGTCTTAACGAAGGGTCAAAATGACTCTTGGTAATATTGAAGAGACAACTACTATTTACGAAGGGGTAATTAACCCTTGGAACAATCAAGAAAGCGAGTTAACTCTTGGTAATATCAAGGGACAACTACTATTTGCGAAGGGGTAATTCTTATCGACGAAGGTAATTACTTATCGACGAAGGTAATTACTATTCACAAAGGTAATTACTATTCACAAAGGTAAATCTTTATCGACGAAGGTAATTACTATTCACAAAGGTAATTACTATTGACAAAGAGACTCTTAGATGATGACATATGGGCCCCCATAAAATAATCAAACTTACCACAAACGTCTCATAACAGACTCTTTATATACATCAAGGATTGAATAAATATTACCACAAATCATTTTATTTTTAATCAACAAATTTTTAATCTTTCAACAATTATTAATCATTTATAACTTGTCGTCTCAATTAATAATATAACATATTATACAGATGATACTGTGACAATAATTGAATCAATAATATAAGAGATATGATGCAAAGAATTATGTAGTAATAATTGAGTATAGCTAAGTGACTTCTCACGTAAAGATCGATAATCAATACTTCTGCTACTACGCAACCACGCCAGACATTGTACTTTTACTACTAGGGTAGTTCAACAATGCTTTTTAACGGTAACACCTCTCTGTAGTTATTTTATAGAAAGATAATTTTGTCGTTTTCTAACTACGACAATACTTCCGTTAATGGGGTCCACCACCGATTGAGTAGTTATGCGAATATTCCCCGACAAAAAGAATATTCCCCACCAAACGAATATTTTATAACAACTTGCTTTTTTGCAAAATTTATAAATATTACCCACAACTATAACATTATATCAAATTTATTCCATAATATTCAAAATAATATTTATAGAAAATTCATCTTTATTTATAAAAGTCGGGTCTTACAACCTCCCTTCTTATGAAATTTCGCCCTCGAAATTAGGGTAATGACGTACACGATATGATAAAGAGGTGAGGATACCTTGAATACCTTTATCGTTAAAAATATTAAATTCATCTTCGTAATCCGCCAAAGATATTCATTAACAATTCATCTTTGCACTATGTGACTCAAAGATATACAAATCAGTAAAACCAATAATGCTTTGAGATGCGACTTAATAGTATCACGACCACTAATTAATTATCCATTCACTAACGCCAAGGATATTCGTGTTTTCAATTACTACCATGATTATACTCAATAATCCTTGGTCATAATCATACCAAGTCTATCAATGCACTACGACCAAAGGTGACTTTTACCACATCCATGAATTAATATTTCATTCGAGACTCATTTCAATAATTAATCCATATCATCGAATCATCCTCGCACTACGTGCCAAGGATATTCATTAGTATCACGATCACTTAATTATCCATGCACTACTACCAAAGATAATCGTGTATTCATTAGTATCACGACCACAAATTATCCATGCACTACTACCAAAGATAATCGTGTATTCATTAGTATCACGACCACAAATTATCCATGCACTACGACCAAAGATAATCGTGTATTCATTAAGTATCACGACCACAAATTATCCATGCACTACTACTAAAGATAATCGTGTTTTCAATTACGGTTATGATTATACCGAACAATCCTCGGTCATAATCATACCAAGTCCATCTACGCACTTCTAAAAGCCATGATGACTTTCAACATAATATAAGCGTGAGGATAATGATATAAAGAATCAATCAAATGAGATAAAGGATAAATATTAAACATTTATAATATAATTTATTCAGATTCAATAATATCCCCATGTTATCAATCACTTAATAATCTCATAATCTAATATCATTAATATTATAACAATATTTTAATCACTTCTTAAATTTATAAACAATTTATCTCAATTGTTTACGCTTTACCATATAATGCATTTAATCATTCAAAAATGCCATACTCATAAGATATCATCACCAATTATCAAATCCTCAAAAAATATGCATATACTCTATATAGGATTCTCTAGCCATAAAATCATATTTTCAACTTTGTTACTTCACATAACATATTTAACTCATATGTTCAGTAATTAAACTATTTTCATGAAAAATACCAAATCAGTCCCAAAAATATTTCTTTTCTGGGATTTAGCATAATATAGTCCTATAATGAAAATATATTTTTCTCGGAATTTTTAAAATTCATTTACTATTTTTCAAAATCAATTTCTAATTAATTCCTTAAGAAATTAGCTACCTCAAGTTTAACTCCAAAATTCCCAAATCTTGGCAGGACCTTACACATGTTAATGTGAGCCTCAGATTTAAATTTCATGGTCATCTGAGTTATAAAACTCCAGTTATAGCATTTTTCGTCAAAAAACCTAAATATTGAAATGGTCATAACTTGCTCATTTTAAGTCGGAATGAGCTCATTTTTGGACACGATGTTCTTTATACCATATATTTTTATGTCCCAAAAGGCCTGAATTTTTCTCACTAATTAAGTGGTCGAAACAGCCCTTACAAAAACGTGGCAGCATTTTTTTGCACATTTTGAAGTTTTGACTCCTTTGCTAAAATCAGTCCACACTAAAAATCTACAACACCTTTTCATTGATTCCACTTGGATTAGTTAGGTAACTCATAGATCTAACTCTAGGACTTAACCACACTCAAAAATTCAAAATATAATAAGAGATTTGGTCAATTGAATTTCATGTTACGCTTTTTCACCAAAATCTGGTTTTTAACTACTTGTGATTTTAAGAAACTTTCATGTTTTCACATACTAACCAACATAACTCATCATAATACTTACTAACACCACGTATACCCATGATTTTCATTAGTCCAATGCTTTTATTATGACTTTCATCATAAACCACGTAAACTGTTCATTTTAGTTGAAGAAATATTTGAGGGTTTAAGAAATGGGTTTTGTCTTTCGGGTCAATACAAAATTCGATTTCACGCTCTAGGGTAGGCTAGGAAATCTTCAAGAATACGTCAAGAAATTTATTAATAATAGAAATATCATTCAAAACTACTACTCTTATCCAAGATTTGGATAAGACGTTACATTGATACCAAATCGTGACTTTCATCCCAACTTTGGATAAGACGTCACAATGACACCTTACATAAATGTATAGTCAAAAGCTGTTTTAGAAATTAGAATCTTTGGGAAGTGCTCAAGGAAACCTTCGTACATGTGAGGCCATGCTTCTATGTTATGATAGATATCATATGTCCACGTAATTATCCTTGGTTTACCCAATAGACCCCCCAAAGAAAAATGAGAAGATTACTATCATATTCTTCCCAATGGTGAGTCTTCTCTTGACTTATCATTATCTCCAATTGTCTCAAATTGAGAATTATACTTCAAACAAACACCAAGATCATATAGGTAGTGCTCAGAATATACTCAACAAGTGGATGAGCACAACCACGTCTTATGATGACACGAGGTTGTATGTCATTAGACATCTTGTATGATAGTGGCAAAACACTCTTCCAACGTTGGGTTCGCCTCACCCTAGTTGATTCACCAAATATAACTACTAAATGATGACCACCGTTTCTATTCCATTGTTATTACCCCCCAATTTGACTAGCTACACTCTTATTACCCGAAAGGAATTGTGAAGCAAAAGGGTTAATTAATATATCAACTATTATCCCTATACTCTAACCGACCAATTAAATAACAAATAAACTTAGGTAGGTCATACTAGCGAAGGAATCCCGCTCTCTCCCTCCTAGTTCTTATCTCGCATCTTAGCTGAGGATCATATCCCTAAGCTCGATACCAACCGTGACACCCCCAAAATTAGGTATACGCCACCCATCTTGGGTCGCCACTTACATGGTATGTAATTTAAATACAACTTACTAATATAATCGCTGTGGTGCAATACGACATAAAATGTGAGTTTGAATACAAATATTGTCTACTAGATATTATACAAACTCAAAAGGAGTCCTTATTACAATTATTATCACACTATTTCACGCGAATAGTGAGGACTACTAATGCTATCCTCGGACCATTACTCCGTTCCCAGACTCGTCCCAAATTTATATTCTCATTTCTCAAGAGAGCATGTGAAAGAAAGGGTGAGCTCAACTAGCCTAATAAGAAATATTATGACTAAGATAATGCGAGAATAAATTATCATTAGTCTTCAACAATGTTAAACCGATAAAATACAATAGACAACCCGGTTTAATCTGCAGAGAATATCGCAATCCATTAAAAAAGTCAAGTAGAAAATAAAGTCTACTATCTTTTAGGTTTTAAAAGGTTTTCATAAATTTTTATCACTAAGACTCGGTTTAATGAATAAACCACAATATCTAATCATCCCCTGTACTACGGCCAAGGATTTTCATCAAATTATCAATGGTCATGACTATACCGAATCACCCCCGGTCATAATCATACCAAAACTATCCATCATCGCATCTGAAGCCACCGAGGACTTTTGTCACATCATTTATATCAAGCCATGATTATACCGAATGAACCCTCGGTCATAATCATACTAAGTTCATCTATGCACGTAAGCCAAAGATAACTTTCAACATAATATAAACATGAGGATGATGACAATGATATAAGAATTCAATAAAACAAGTTCAAGAATTATTTTATCCAGAATTGTTAACGCCCAAATTGTCAACATGATAATTGTTTTGTAGAGTAAAATTCAAGAATGATCGGAAGAATATTTCCATGAAAGGATATCTTTGGATGAAACGCAAATATCAAGGATATTCTACGAATTTCATGGAGTATAGAAGTCAAAGTTTTAACCAATTTGGGTATAATAAAAATGGAATAACAAAAGAAATCACTATGCATGCGATAGGCCAAGCACAACAAAGTTATTCCAATGAATAATAAATAACGGAACCGGTCCGGCGTAAAACGCATGCATGTGATTTTCCAATGTAATAATAATAAAGAGCGAAACCAGTCGATGTAAAACACATGCATGGGATGTTCCAATGTAATAATAATAAAGAGGCGGAAACCAGGTCGATGTAAACACATGCATGGATGTTCCAATGAGAATAATAGAAGAATGTCACCAAGTATAGGGTAAAATGATTATAAAAGTTATTCCAATAGAATAAATAAGAATGGAATAACATAAGGATTTCACCAAGTATAGGTACGCCTGGCGTATATATAGGTTATGTATAGGGTATGCCACTTTACAAAAGTTATTCCAACAGAATAATAAAGAATGGAATAATGAAGTTCTCTTCATGTATAAGAAAGAATAACACCCCTTACATTTAGTACAACAAATAATATTCCCTACCTTAAAAGAACTGAATATTGGAAAAGTGAAGTAGCGTAATACTTTTTTCTTTCTCTCTATAGTTTCTCTCTACAGAGTTTCAATGAATTCGTAAGAAATAATGAAGGAATGAGCTTTTATTTATAGAAAAACCGAGGGTGGCTCTTGGTCTAACGGAAGGGTCAAAATGACTCTTGGTAATATTGAAGAGACAACTACTATTCATGAAGGGTAATTAACCCTGGAACAATCAGAAGAAGCGCTTAACTCTTGGTAATATGAAGGGACAACTACTATTTGCGAAGGGTAATTACTATTGACGAAGGTAATTACTATTGACGAAGGTAATTACTATTCACAAAGGTAATTACTATTCACAAAGGTAAATACTATTGACGAAAGTAATTACTATTCACAAAGGTAATTACTATTGACAAAGAGACTCTTAGATGATGACATATGGGCCCCCATAAAATAATCAAACTTACCACAAACGCCCTCATAATGCGTAACTCTTTATATACATCAACCACAAATCATTTTATTTTTAATCAACACATTTTAATCTTTCAACAATTATTAATCATTTATAACTCATCATCTCAATTAATAATATAACATATTATCTGAGATGATAACGTGACAATAATTGAATCAATAATATAAGAGATATGATGCAAAGAATTATTGTAGTAATAATTGAGTATAGCTAAGTGACTTCTCAACGTAAGCATCAATAATCAATACCGTGTGCTACTACTGCAAACCACGCCAGACATCGATTTTTTACTAATGGGTAGTTCAACGCTTTTAATCAGTAACACCTCTCCGCCGTTATTTTTATAGAAAGATAATTTTGTCGCTTTTTAACTACGACAATACTTTCATCATGGGGTCCACCATCGATTGAGCCGTCCGTATTTAATATTCCCCGACAAAAAGAATATTTCCAAGGCCAAACGAATATTTTATAACAACTTGCTTACTTTGCAAAATTTATAAATATTACCCACAACTATAACATTATATCAAATTTATTCCATAATATTCAAAAATAATATTTATAGAAAATTCATCTTTATTTATAAAAGCGGGGTCTTACAGTAATGTCACGATTCCTCCCAAGTCTTGTGCAAAAGATGAGAGAGGTCGCGAAGGAATCACAAGCCTTGGTGATGAGGTGGGGCTTGAAAGAATCCAAGGCACCATTGTTGCAATCTTCGACTAAGTTCTTTTCTTCAATCGGTTCTGCGACTTACGTGCTCGGGCCCTGAACTGTCAACATAATCGACAACTCCTCATTCGGTTTCGCTGAACCGCATAAGCTCCACAATGGTTACCTGTTTCTGCACATAGAAAAATTTCTTGAAAAATTATAATTTTAAGTCATCCCAATCATGGACTGACCCCTTCTCCAAATTGTAGTACCAACTAAAGGCACTATCCGTCAAAGTCTTGTTGAATTCTCGCATCAACAAGTTGTGGTTGTTCACTTCGTCATATCCGAGCCACAGAGACATTGACTCTACAAACCTGGCGATATGTTCCCCTAGCATTTCCTTTTCTCCCGTTGTATTTTGGAAATCATGGGTGCTCAATATACCCTGTTGGGTAAGGTTGCCTCTCCGAATGTAATGTGGTAAGGAGGAGTAAAGTCCAACTCAGGAGGGTCGAGATGTCTCGTCTGCGAAGTTGATTGATCACGTCAATCATATCATCCTTCGTCACATACGGGCTTCAGAAGCGTGAACTTTACGGGGTGTTGTGATATACCTTTGCGACGGCGGTGTTTATGGTAGAGAAATTGGTTGATGAACACTTGCATCATGAGCAACCGCATTTGGTGGAAGTTGTTGGCTCATTCATTTGGACATTGCTTGGAATGGTTGGCATTTGCACTGTGAAAATGATGGAATAGTAGAGTGAGATGATGTTTGCTCGAGGTTGGCTTGCTTCCATCCTAAGTTGTGGCACGCCACCACTATTCGGGCTTCGAGTTGATTATTAGAACCAATTGACTTTCCGTTAATGGAGGTACAACTGTTCTCTTTGTTGTTGCTACCATTATTGTTGTCTTCCACACCGCTTGTTCGCCATGAAAACTTCACGGGAACATGGCCTTGAAAGTGGGAATCTGATCAATCGCCGGCGGAAATTCCCATCTCCTCTTGCTTTCTCTGATTTCAAAGATCATGGCCATCATCATTCCTTGCCCTTCTCGTGCTTCCTTCAATGCCTTGAGCATCTCCGATTTGCACATCATTCGTTCGGGTCTCCACCTGCATCCTCACCTTGCCTTCCTGCGTTGGTTTGTTATTGATTGGGCATATGTGGTGATGTCGAACTTCCTTCTGAAGCGTCTTCAATAAGTGGTTGGCCAAAATCCAGGTTTTCACCTTGGAAAGCTTGAGTGGCTTGCCTTGGAACTGGATCCGGTGAGGTAATGTTGTTTGTTGGTGAAGCAGCTCTTCCTGTAGTTCTCCCACTTCGAGTTGTGGGCATACCCTTCACGAATTCTACACCTCCCCAGCAAAGTCGCCATTTAAATGTGGGCAAGGAAATCGTACCTTGCTAGGGTTAGGGTTTCGTGTTGGTTGAGGAGGAGAGAAATCCACGAAGATCACGTAATTGATTGGTTGATCAAGAGGGAGAACGACAAAGTGGGCGACATCTAACGACGCGTGGCAGAACCCCTAGAATCCGGGAACCGTGTTAGGGTAACAGGGATTCCAAGAGCCTTCTTGAGTCCTTCGAGTTGAGAGAATGTTCAAACCCCTTTCTAGTGCTTTTAGGTGGAATCTCAGATCTCTGAGCCTTTAAGTCACCAAAAAAGGGTCCTTTTGATCTTCTGAGAGTCTAAGTCTTGAGTCTGAAGAGAAGTCCCTTTCCAAATGGAATGGAAGGGGTATTTATAGGGTTTTCTGGAAAGTAGTCATGTGCAAGGCACATGCCTTCAGGGAAATTTCAGAAATACCCTTTAGTCCTTAGAGTAATGCCCATATTGCCTCGTCTCTTCTACAGCCCACCAATCCAATCCTCAATCAATTCCTAAACGAGCCGCCTCCACCGGTCTTACGCCTCGGGACACGTGGAGGCTTTTCATGTCTCGCACATTTATTTTTGACTTTTCCGTCTTTATTTAATTAGGTTATGCGAACCCTAATTTGCACCCTTAATGAAGTCGTGGAACCCTAATTGCGCATTCAATTCAATTAGGTCATGTGAACCCTAATTTTACACTTGGGCCCACATATATATATATATATATATATATATCCGTTTTCTGTTTAAAACTATCCACAAATAAACGAATACGGATATATGTGTTTCGTATCTGTTTAACATCCAACCGTAAATATATTCGACAGATAGCTAGCGAATATCCGGATTCGGATCCGTATCTAAATAATTTATATATATATATATATATTATATAATAAGCAAAATAATTTTTTAAAGTGGCATTCCATATATAATAATTAGTTTTCACTATCATAAGAAAATTATTTTAAAAATATATCATTTGACTTCTAAAAAGTAGGAAATATCACTTTTATTCTAATATTAATAAACTAAAATAAATTGATTTAAGTAAAGTTAATAGATTTTTACTATTATAAAGTTAAAATATTTAAAATGTATCATTTACTAAGAAAATTATATACTACAATTACAAAACTATAGTTATTAGATTGTTATAAGTTTTTAACTTTCAAAACTTACTTGTAATGTTGGGAGGTGGGAACAATGAACAATATAATTTTATTGTAAAAATGTGTTTCCAAATTAATTTAGAATTAATCTAGAAGGGGGTTGAATAATTAATTCACATTTATGAATTTTCGGATGGTGTGACACCCCCAAAATTAGGTATACGTCACCCATCTTGGGTCGCCACTTACATGGTACATAAATTCAAATACAACTTACTAATACAACTGTCGTGTATAATACGACAAAACATAAACTGTGAGTTTGAATACAAATATTATCTACTAGAGATTATACAAACTCAAAAGGAGTCCTCATTACAATTATTATCACACTATTTCACAGAATAGTGAGGACTACTAATGTTATCCTTCGGACCATCACTCCGTTCTCGACTCGTCTCCAATATATATTCTCATTTTCCAAGAGAACACTAAAGGAAGGGTGAGCTCAACTAGCCCAAAGAAGAAATATTATGACTAAGATAATGCGAATAAATTATCATTAGTCGCCAACAATGTTAAACCGATAAAATATAATAGACATCAAGTTTAAGCTGCAGTGAACAAGCAATCCATTAAAAGAGTCAAATAGAAAATAAAATCTACTATCTTTTATGATTAAAAGGTTTTTCATCATCATTATCGATGAGACTCAAATTTTAATAAATATTCCACATCATCGAATCACCCCCGCACTACTACGGCCAAGGATATTCTTTAGTATCACGACCACAATTATCCATGCACTACGGGCCAAGAATATTTGTGTATTCATTAATGGTCATGATCATGCCAACAACTGTCCATCAATGCACTACGGGCCAATGAGAACTTTTACCACATCATTTGTAACATTACGGTCATGATTACACCAAATAATCCCTGATCATAATCATACCAAGTCCATCTATGCACTACAGGCCACATATGACTTTCAACAAAATATAAACATGAGGATGATGACAATGATATAAGAATTCAATAAAACAAGTTCAAGAATTATTTTATCCAGGAATTATTAACGTCCAAATTGTCAACATGATACTGTTTTGTAGAGTAAAATTCAAGAATAATCAGAAGAATATTTCTATGAAAAGATATTGGATGAAGCGCAAATATCAAGGATATTCTACTAATTTCATGGAGTATATAAGTCAAAACTTTTAACAACCGAGTATAATAAATAATGGAATAACAAAAGAAATCACCATGCATGCGCAGACTTGCAGACAGACAAGTTATTCCAACAGAATAATAATAACGGAACCAAAGTCGTGCAAAATTTTTGCAAGCGGGATGTTCAAATGTAATAATAAAGATTGAAAACCAGTCCGGTGTAAAACACACGCATGGATGTTCCAACAGAATAATTATAAGGCGGAACCAGTGTCCGTGTAAAACACATGCAGGATGTTCCAACGGAATAATAATAAAGACGGAACCAGTCCTGTAAAATACACGAGGATGTTCCAATAGAATAATAGAAGAATGTCACCAAGTATAGGGTAGATCAGCGTATACAAAGTTATTCCAATGTAATAATAAGAAATGGAATAACAACGATCCTCTTCATGAATAAGAAAGAATAACAACCCTTTTACGAGTACAACAAATAATATTCTCTACCTTAAGAAGAAAGAGATTGGATATATAAGTAGTGAAGTAGCGAGAATACTTTCTTCTTTCTCTCTATAGTTTATCTCTCTAGAGTTTCAAATTGAATTAAAAGAAAATAATGAATGAATGAGCTTCTATTTATAGAAAAATGGAATGTATAAGTAACTAACTCATGAGCAATCGAGATTGATTTACTTTAATCTGACTACCATATTTAAAGCAAAATCTTTTAAATAAAATATAATATATTCTATTTATAATCTAATAAAACGAATAACTTTATAAAATATTATACTATGCAAACACTTTGCGAGCTTTATGCAAACACTATGCATAATAAAATATAATATATTCTAATTATAGAATAACTTTATAAAAGTATTACATTTTATATAAAAGATTTTCAGTATTATTACATTAATAATACCAACAAACCGAAAGTGACTTATCACTTAAACATCAATAATTAATACCGTATTGCTACTATGCAACCACGCCAGATATCGTATTCTTTAACACCGGTGTTTCAACAGCGATTAACAGTAAAACTTCCACCGTTATTTTCATAAAAAGTATTTTTGTCGTTTTCTCAATCCGACAATAATTCCGTTGTGGGGTCCACTAATGATTGTGCCGTTGTACGAATATTCCCTGTTAAAACGAATATTCTCCGACCAATCAAATATTATATAACAACTTGCGTACTTTGTAAAATTTATTCTCTACTTAACTCTTTTAATGGATTGCTTATTCCGCTGCAGTTAAACTGGTTGTCTATTGTATTTTATCAGTTTAACACTGTTGAAGGCTAATGATAATTTATTCTGCATTATCTTAGTCATAATATTTCTTCATTGGGCTAGTTGAGCTCACCCTTTCTTTCACCTTTTCTTCGTGAAATGAGAACATATATTTGGGACAGTCGGGGAACGTAAGTAATGGTCGAGAGGATAGCATTAGTAGTCCTCACTATTCGTGAAATAGTGTGATAATAGTTGTAATGAGGACTCCTTTTGAGTTTGTATAATATCTAGTAGACAATATTTGTATTCAAACTCATAGTTTATGTCGTATTGTACTACAGCAGTTATATTAGTAAGTTGTATTTGAATTTATGTACCATGTAAGTGGCGACTCAAGATGGGTGACGTATACCTAATTTTGGGGGCGTCACAGTTGTGGGGTCCACTAATGATTGTGCTGTTGTACTAATATTCCCTGTTAAAACGAATATTTTCCGACCAATCGAATATTTATAAATCGAAAATTTATAAATATTACCCACAACTATTATATCAATTTCACTCCATAATATTCAAAAATAATATTTATAGAAAATTCATCTTTATTCAAAAATTTGGGGTTTTACAGATGGAGAGAGTATTTATCACTTTCATTTGCCCAATTATTTAAAAATTAGAAGTCTAAATATTTAAAGTAAGTCCAAAGTAATTTTTGGATCAAGTTGGATTAACTAGTTGTCAATTGTCACATATACATTATAACTCGCACTCTCCATAAATATAATGAAATAAAATAAATTTTTTATAACTATGTAAATTGAAATATATGTATTGAGGATAAATTATAAATAAAAGTCCCCATAAACATATTATTAAAGTTTTGATCAAGTATTTGAGAAAAATAATTAAATATTCAATGTAAACTTTTGAATCTAATTATAAATTATAAATATTCATACACACTACGGTATTACTTCACACACATAAAATGGACATCTAAACATTAATAAGTAGAGCATTGGTTAGGATTTTAAAAATGATGAAAACTTATTTGAATTGTAATTTCGAACATTGGTTATTGTATTTAAATATTTATTAAAAATAAATAAATTAACATTCATTCATTAATAAACTATATTTTAAAATTCATTATTTTTTTATTCTAATTATAGTTAAGATTGTAAATGTTAATTGAAAAATTCATATTCGTCCTTATTCGTATTAAAAAAAAGAATATTATAGGACGTATTCGGCTTAAAAATATTTTCAAATAAACGGATACGGATGGAATCGGTTTAGTATGTCAGGTGTGTCGGTGATAATGTTTTACATTTAACGATGATCTAGGAAATGGTAGAGTGACTGATGGGGACTTAGTTGCTTGCTGTGTATAAAGTTAAACTACTGTTTGTTTGATTTAATTGAAGGAAAATGAGGTAGGTAGGAAATTAAGGAACAAGAGATGCTTGCTAACTGCTCAATGCTCAATGCTTAATGCTCAATGCCTCAATTATTGTTTTTAATTAATCAACTGTTAAAAAACAAATTACTCCATATAGATAGACTAGGGTTAACCCGTGCCTCCGGCACTACTAATACTCGTGTAATTATTTAATACTTAAAGATAAATCTAAATGAAAAATGTGAGTTACAATGTTTAAAGAGTATATATTTGATAAAATTTTGTTGTAAATAAGAAAATTTCTAATCAAGATAGAAATCTCACCCAAAAAAAATATAGAAGTCAAGAATTTTATCACAAATTTTATCTATATACTCATTATTTACAAATCAAGGTGGCGAAAAAAAATGAATTTGTTAAGGAAACAACTAAAGCCAACATCCACATTCACTCGATAATAAATTTGACTAGGCGATTAACTACATTTATTAAATTGAAACAATCCCAATACCAATGACCTTCATATTTTCTTCAAGCACATTTAAAAGCACTTCTCTTCACCTATATGTTGTTGTTTCCCTTCATTTAGATGGAACATGGATTAATTAGTAAAACTATTTTAAGCACAATACATCATACAAATATGTCCATTAATAGGTAAAAGCATTGTAGTTTTGAAATAGCATAATGAAATAGCATAATGATACCCACTTGCTTAAAAGGTTCATTTGAACCAAATTGGTTTAGAGCTCCTTTGCCTGATTAAAAAAAATGAAAATAAAATAAGAACTTCAAAAGTAATTGACCCAACAACAAAAAAAGGTAAATTTAGTCAAACATATAGCCAAAAAAATCAGCTGGGCCATCGCAAATTTGGGCAAGCTAGTCGCTAATAATTTTAAAAAATTTTGGCAGAGTTTCGTTTAAAAATAGATATCCAGACAAATCTAAACCTGTCTATAAAACTTACATTCATCCATACATATCTAAACCACAAAAAAAAACCATCATTTCATACCCATAATAATCATACCATGCGAGAAATCTATACATATTCAATAATCAACACACATACGACCACCAAAATATCAAGATAGTAGCTATTAATTTCAAGAAATTTCGTGAGAGTTTCCTTTAAAAATAGATATCGAGAAAAATCTAAACTGTTTAAAAACTTACAATCATCCATACATATCAAACCACAAAAAAACATCATTCCATACTCAAAATCATCATAACCATGTATAATTACCCAACTTTACAAAAGGCGGAGAACAAAATTACATACATGCGGAAAATAGAGAAACAACATGTTGAGCACCACCCTTTACTTTACATCTTACACCAAATATATTTTTTCGACTTACACCAAGTATACTTCAATATATACCCGAAAATACATATAATAACATTTACCTTGTAGATCATCAAGCTCTACCATGTCTTCGATACATAAACCTTTGAAGAAAGGTTATCCATCTAAGCAACGTCCACTGACCGACAAATATTATTTGTAACAAAAATCATTATCTATAAAGAAAGCAAAATGTTAGTAGTATCGCAAGAAACGAAACAATTGACACGTGATTACTTGAATACGATTTAAGAATTATAAAATACACATAACCACATTAACTTTTCTCCACCCTCGACTTGTTGAATGAACACGTTTCCATTCAATAGCAATATCATCCCAAGACTGCAAAAATTGAAATGAATCGTTTAGTTATATCAACAAATTAAATCATCTAATTGGAAAATGATAAAAAAAATGTAATGAAAAGGATATATGTACAAATTGATCGATTCATGTGCAAGTAAAACTAAAACATAAGTTATATATAATAAGCATATTATAGCTCAACCAACACAGACAAACTTATTATGTTAACTGCGATGATCAAGCTTCTCAAATTTGTTCTTCACACATATACACACATATATATATACCCGTATGTTATACGAATGGTTTTCTATAAGATATGTTATCGATGTTCATACATTACTAAATCATGTTTGGGCATGAGCTAGTAAATTCTTGATTTTAAAAAATTTTAGCGAGTTTCGTTTAAAAATAGATATCGGAGACAAATCTAAACATCTATAAAACTTACATTCATCCATACATATCTAAACCACAAAAAAAAACCATCATTTCATACCCAAAATCGTCATACCATGCAGAAATCTATACATATTCAATAATCAACACATATCGACCACCAAAATATCAAGATAGTAGCTATTAATTTCAAGAAATTGGCGTGAGTTTCCTTTAAAAATAGATATCGAGAAAAATCTAAAACTGTTTAAAAACTTACAATCATCCATACATATCGAAACCACAAAAAAACATCATTCCATACTCAAAATCATCATAATCATGTATAATTACCTGACTTTACAAAAAGGCGGAGAACAAAATGACATACATGCAGAAAATAGAGAAACAACATGTTGAGCACCACCCTTTACTTTACATCTTACACCAAATATATTTTTTACAGCTTACACCAAGTATACTTCAATATATACCCGAAAATACATATAATAACATTTACCTTATAGATCTGTCAAGCTCTACCATGTCTTCGGTGCATAAACCTTTGAAAAGAAAGGCTATCCATCGGCAACGTCCACGGCCAACAAATATTATTTGTAACAAAAATCTGTTATTTATAAGAGAAAGCAAAATGTTAGTAGTATCGCAAGAACGAAACAATTGACACGTGATTACTTGAATACGATTTAAAAATTATAAAATACACATAACCCTGTTAACTTTTCTCCACCCTCGACTTGTTGAATGAACACGTTTCCATTCAATAGCAATATCATCCCAAGACTGCAAAAATTGAAATGAATCGTTTAGTTATATCAACAAAAATTAAATCATCTACTTTGAAATTGATAAAAAAAATGTAATGAAAAGGATATATGTACAAATTGATCGATTCAGTATGCAAGTAAAACTAAAACATAAGTTATATATAATAAGCATATTATAGCTCAACCAACATAGACAAACTTATTATGTTAACTGCGATGATCAAGCTTCTCAAATTTGTTCTTCACACATACACACACATATATATATACCCGTATGTTATCTGAATGGTTTTCTATAAGATATGTTATCTGATGTTCATACATTACTAAATCATGTATTCAGTTGGCCAAAGCAGGAATTGTTATTCAGTGGAGGCATCATACTACTCTCATAACATTATCAGATTTGTTTTACGAAAAGAGCAAGGAAATGTAAAACAATTTTCTACAAATTAGAAAATGAGTAACTTTTACGAAGGCATCATCGTAAAATAAGTTGACAAATGTATCACGTGGATTAAAAACATGAGGTTGTATGTGTAATATACGGTATTGTAATTTGAGTACTTGTACTTCATGTTTTTTAAGCTTGACGATCGACTAAAAATATTGTATTACACCTACTGATAATTTATGGGGCTTCTTTATTTCTATAGGGAAACTTGTTAGTCCTAGAAAGTTCCATTTCACATATTTGTAGGACTCACATATACCCATCGAGTCTTTGCTAGCATATGCCACAACTTCAACGATGCCACAACTTATTCAAGCATCGGTCTCATTTATAATAATTAGCAAATATTCCCGATTCAACAATTAACACATATAAAGACAATATTTGTTTTGGACTTGTCGATTAATTCAAAACTTTTATCGGTCGATTCAAAACATATCAAGACTTTTATCATAAGAAGATCAATAATGCGGAGATAAGAAATGATACCTCAAACATATAAAATTATAACAAAACTTGAGGATAGGCGATATTTGTTGTGGACTTGTCGGTTAATTCACGAAGAAGTATGCATAAGCGGGAAGAACTTGTGCATCTTGTGAGCTACATATAGTTGGCCGTGACTAAATCTTTGGCGTCGTAAATCTACCCCAACAAAATTGATGTGGCCTGCAATGCTTTATTCATTGTCATTGCATCTATTAACCTCACTTTGGGAATTGTCTTCTTGTCATTTTAATACTTAACTCAAGCGAAGAAGAGTCAAAGAAATTCTTGGAATAAACACCAAGTCGCCATGCTTATCACCAGTTAAAATCTTTGTTTCAAGTACTAAAGCACCACACTTGACTATGATAAGTCTAGTACCATTACAAAGGCCATCTTTCGGTGCAATGTTCCTTAGAAGCATTCTTTGGACAACCCTCTTTTAAATCTAATTTGAGCGGTGGCGATCCAGGGGATTGAGTGTGTTCAAATATTCATTCAAGAATGCCGATGCATAATAGTCAGATCCACATCATCATCTTCAACCATTTTGTCGTGACGAAAGTATGTATGTATTTCTCCCGGAAAAACCGCCAACGCAGCTAGGTTGATATCATTGACATCATCATTTCTAGCAGATAGAATTGTGCGCTCTTTTAAGAATTCGGGAGTGACCTTACTTGGCACTTCTAGCTCTGGGTAGATGATCGAGATAAGATTATCTACACTTTGAGTTATTTTTATTGAATCTGGAAGTTGTATAGATTCTTGAGGGTTAGACCCAATCTACACAATAATGAAGTATTAGTAAATTATCAAATATTCTTGACGATATATAGATGTCGATATGAATAAAGATACAAATACTCAAACCTCATTAAGAAAAGCAGAAATCAAATAATAACGATTGGTCATCGATGCGGCGTAGCGTATTAACTTGTAATGTCGAAGAGACATGTATATCTTTCCAAAGCAAAGAGCGTCGTAGTGATCTTTGCCACTATATGCTCACGAAGACCTCTAGGTATAACAGGAAGAATCGCCTAAAATCTCCCCGAGAACAACGATAACACCTCGAATGGTTGGGAGTTATCACGAATGTCTTGTAAGTACGATTAAGCGCTTCAACACAATGGCGATCTTTGCATTGGAACCTCATCCCATATAATTAGTCTAGCCTTTCGAAATAATTACGAGTGTGATGATTTAGCCGTGAATCCCAAACTGAATTTTCTAATACGTTAAGTGGAATGCGAGAATGTTGAATGTGCGTCGTCCCCATATAACAACCCGAAGCAATTCCGGAGGATCTTCTTTGTAATTACTATATATAGCATAAGGAGCGACATTTTTGGCAATTGTATATATAGAAAAGTCTTTCGGTTCTCGCACCCCCACTCGGAAAGAATGTTGTTCCTCTATTTTCATAAGCAGATGAAATGATTGCATTATAAGCCCATCTGTTGACCTTCATTCGATGAATCGATGTTTTCTTTGGACATTTATTTGATCAACTTCAAGTTATAGCGCCTATGTTCCCAAATAAGTCGATTGCCAGCGATAATTCTCCAATTATCATATGGCGATTGGCATTAGTGGGTAATCGATAAGCTCTTCCCCGACTCTTGAAGCAAAAGATTAATAAGGTATAAACCATAATCACAAATTTGAGCATTAGTAGGAACATCGATGCCATAACATGTACTTATTTTGTGTGATAAATCATCACAAATATCATAGAAAATTGGTTCCACTGGCGCTTACGGATTTAAAGGAGAGCATTGTGTCAAGAGTAATAGAAAATAACCTTCTTAATTGAGAGCTGTTCTCATTATTGATGCTTCTACGAGACATTGAATCCACTCTTCATCGTCTTCAAAAGGCCTTTTGCAATACATACGACTTTATATGTGGGGTGTACAACATTATCAATTTGTTCTTAAACATTGAAAAGATTGAGGTCCCTCTACAATGAAGTGTAAGAAAGCCTTGAGATAAAACCTTTCACCTTCATTTGAATTTGGCAAAATACATTCTTAGATTGCAAAACCCTTTGTCTCTCTGTCGAGTTTTTCTTTCTTATGCCAAGCGAAATGCTTTGGAAATTGTTGGTATGTGAGAGTTCGAGCTAAATCATTAGTAAGCGACATGCAAAAAAATCTCATTAGAGTTGTCTGCGATCCTCCTGCTCATTCAATATTATTACTATTGGTTCGGAAGGGTTATAGCGGGCGTGATGTTTTTCCTCTAGGTGAACTACGGGACGTATAAGCTGGAGGGAACTCTTGATGCATAGGATATCCAAATATCCGCCATCATACGCCTCTCTGTGAGCCCAATATACCTTGAGTCGATATCTTTGCTTAATCTCATCTACATTTGATACCAAAGTTGTGCGATCGTAACCCTTGTAGATGTACTTATTGATATACTTTCGCACCTTACTCTGCACAAACTTCCACATTTTATATGGCAACTAAACAATCTAGAGAGGTATGGATTATATGGTACAACATCTCTATTATCAACTTCATGTCCGGACCTTAGACAATGTTTTCGGTAGTCATTCGCCTTTGATATATCGGATACCCATCTTCGCCCATTATAGTTTCTTACGCCCAATATTTAGGATATCTCTTGGTGCATTTACCATCTTCCATACATGGTGATTTAAGATTTGAACACCACATGGTCCATGTACCATGCAAGATTTCTTATTTCATATAGAAGTGGATCGGAAATTGGATCGGGGAATTCGGCAACAAGCATTTCGATTTACATTCACGTGTTCGTATTTTATCGGATCCTTGAAGAAATATTAGCAAATGCGTATGCGAACCCACGCTTTTGGAATTCAATCGTGAAAACATGTGCCACCTTTGCAAATACTTTCTTCTTATCAATTTCCATCATCAAAGCTCGTCGCTTCAATTCAAATCGCGGGCCACCAAGTGCAGGCGGTCGATTGATGTTTGATGTGGTAACGGTGCATCTTTATCTCGGGCCAATTCGGTTTGCGGTCATAGTTAAGAAAATATCGAGGTGTTGGTTATCTTAGAGTTATGGCCATAGAATCTTGGAAGATTTCAAACATTTGCCTTGGACTCCCGAGAAAAGAAGAAAAGCAAAACTACTCGTTTACCTGACTTGATTAGCCTCTAACCCATCGGGAACTACCTCGACCGGATCTTGGTATAGATCGGATCGTAATTTTTGTTAGTTGAGCCTATAATATGTTAATCGATTACGCGCTCTGTTGCACGCCATTGCATCTACAACAAACTCTTGAAATAATCTTCCACCCTCAAGATAGTTGAATACTCAGTAGGTCTTTCAAACAAACGATAACCATAATATTGCAATTGCGTAAGTCTTTTTGATGAAGCTTTACCTTGATTGACATCCCACTGCTTAAAATCTGGTTCCCATCCAAGCTCACCATACGGAAACAACAATACGTAATGTAGTGGTAAATAAGCTGGATGGCATTCATTTATCTGCATCAACTGGTCACTCCCTCTTAACCGTACAATAATATCCCTCATCGCAGAGAATTCGGCACCATCTCCAGGTAATATGACAGCAACCTCCTCTGACGTGGGTAAATTATGAGTTCGACGGTCTTTTTTTTGCACTATAATGAAGGTATCTTTGGGATGTCACGATTGTTCAAATCTTCCACGCTTAAAATTGCGGTTTGCATGTCTAAACTTACCCGAAAATGAGTTGTATCTCAAAAGACTATCTGGATTGTTAAGTAGGACATCCTCTCGCATGACTTCGGGTTTCTTCGAGAGCGATATTCTAAAGCAAGCTGCGGCATCGTGAATGTCTGTTGTCATTATCTTTGGATCTTGGCCGGGTGGAGGTTGTAGTAACCTGTCCGATGTCGCAATTCCCCATGGATTGTAAATCGTTGGGACCCTACCGGGAACCACTCTATCATCCATACGTACACCTAAGCTCGTAAAAGCATTAGGCGCATTATGCGATCGGGTATAACCCGAAAGGACTTTGGTGATCATCATTGCCATCATATAATGATTGAATTTCCGGAGGAGGCGTTAATAGTTGGGGAAGTTGAATCTTTCCTTGCAAACAACATGTTCAGAAGAAAGGGCGGTTAACAGATGAATTTGTTAACTTTTCGACTTTCGATGCAATCTTTGAGCGGTGAGGACCTTTGTATATTCATTTTATTGAGGTAGTGTCTTCCTAAAATAGGATCTGGCGAGAGGGGCTATAGTTGTAGGCAATGCCTCATCTTGTCGCATGAAGCTTCATCGAGGTTGGTGAATAATTGGTAATAACCTAAAAATAAATGAACTTGTTTCAAATAGTTCACGTATATATCGTAACACTCCTTATGGTATATAGTTAGAAATAATTTGCATTGAACTAACCCAAAAGTTGGTGATGTAGGCATGGAAGATGATATAATGGTGCAGGAGTCGTATACGTACTCTATATTATTTGGTGGAAGGAGGATTTGACACCCATTGAATTTGAGTTAGTTGAATATAACCCTTGAGGTGGTAAAATCGGGCTGGAGGAATTCGATTAGAATCGATGGCGTGAGTTTTAACAATGATGATCATTGATAAAAATGATTCTTGATCGCGATACAATCCAGTTCATAAATTGCTTGGCGGTTGGATGACTGAGGGATCAAACCAGGGGAAAAATCTTGGTTGACATGGATATTGTTGAGATTGTATTATTTTTGCTTGCTTCTCTCTTTCACGACGCAAGCGCTGAGCAATATGTATTGGACGCACATCACCACCATCCCTTTCTCGTCTTTTACGTCGAGGAATTGGAGCTTCGTCAAGGATATGTTTATTGGATCCTACTGAATAACAATAGATATCTAAGTGTAAAGAGAAGAAGTCGTAGTATTTTTTGAGCGAAAATAATGTTTTATATTTATTAGGATTAGGATGCATATATTAGGTTTGCTTGGTCTTGTATTTCACACAAATTTATCTGATATGTTTATTGCCTTTTAAATCGATAATATTATTATTGAAACCCTAAAAAGAAATATAATTATAAACCTAAAAAGGCATAGTGTCGTTAATAAATTATCATCTTTGCTTAAAGTACTAAAGCATCTTTGCTTCAAGTACTAAAGCACCACACTTGACTATGATAAGTCTAGTACCGGTGTCGTTAATAAATTAGGTTCAAATATTTTGTTTAAATGACTTTGTGTAACAAATATTTGTAACTACTAACGTAAAAGTCTGGAATATTGTATACTTACCACATGCAAATTGGGGGGTTGATTTTCTTTTTCTTTTCCTTTTTCTTTTTGAAACTCCTTCCCTTTTTCCTTTGCTCGATGTTTTCTTTGATTTTCTCTGTGATCTGAATATAAGATGTTTTGTCTTGGAAAATAAAGTATGAGCTTAAGAAAAGAAAAAGTAATCTTATCTTGCCTTACGCATCATCTTCAATTCAGATTCTTCTCGAATGATAATACCAATATTCTTTTTTCGATAATGCTCTCTCTATTAAAGAAAGGAAAAAAGAAGGTTAAATATAGAAAGTATAAAAAAAACTATTAAATTGCAAGTTTGCCATAAAAAGAAGGAAATAATTTTACCGTGCATTGCAAATTATAATCTTCACATCCCAAATTGAAAGATAGGTGCGTTAGAAATTTCAAAAGGAATATTAATTGTTCAATTTTCATTAAGTGCGAAAAAGGAACTTACGTATCAAACACAATATAAGAAGGTGGTCACGTAGGGGGGTGACCTCATGATTCATATATATTTATTGAAAAATGTATTAGTGTGAAACAAATCAAATTCAATTGATGAAAGAATATTCTTATTAATAATTAAATCCATCACAACTAAAACAATATTTCACGTACAATAATAATAATTCACAATATTTAACTACTGAATTGATTATTTTAAAAAGAAGAATACGATTATCAAGTACTTACACACACTACAAAATTTGGACCCAATTTTCATACTATCATAATCAAAATAATAATTTTAACCAAACATTACCATATGCTACAAAGACATGATACATAACAACTTAAAAGCGGGGAAAAAACTCTAGAAAGGAAAGCGTGTACACAATCACTGGCGAATACGAACACGTGTGTGTGTATATATACAATTCATATGCTGTTGAAGAGAACATATCAAAATTGAGAAATTAAGGTGAACTAATTACCGGATAACCTTGTTAGCGAGATAATTAATAGTATAGTCATGAATTCAGAGCTCAAACAACGGTCAACAACGACACACAAACAATCTAAAAGCTAGTCCTTCTACATGGACATATTTCTTTGAATAGGAATATTCAATATTTTCAAAAAAAATTAAGAAGACTCAAATACGATTCGATCTACTAATGCAACAATAGTTGGTGTCTAATGAGCAGAAATTTTCCTCTTTCCTCTTTCAGTTTTTGACAACTACTAATTATTAGTTGTTTTTGACAAAATTCATATCGTTATTATTAGTTAATGGAGTGGACATATTATGTGTGTACTGTGTGTTAATCAAACACATTAGTGCAAGACAACCAACTGAATATCTGAACTCTTTCATGTCTTTGATTGAACCTGATAAATAGTCATTATAGAAAAGGGAAAAAAAGATCAAGAATATAATTTAAAATGTGTACATGATTATCTTTAACATTAAAGGATATATTCCTGCCAAAAAAGTTTTGGATCAATCATAACTAAAACCAATTTTTTAACTTAAAAAGTATCAACTAATTCAAATATATTAACTTAAAAAGAAAAAGTAGCAACTGATTCAATTATATAATACCAAAAAGAAAAACGTCAAAAAAAGTACATGCACATTATTATATATTTTCACAACTTCATATTCAAATATATTAACTTAAAAAGTAGCAACTGATCAATTTGAACTCTGGGCAGATTAATTGAATGCATGTATAATAATTTAAAAGTCAGGATATACTAAATAAATTAAAAGTCACTCTAAATACACCCATATTAAACCCCATATTAAACCCAAATACTTTGCAACAATTCTTTTCTCTGTAAAGCAATATTGAAAGGCAACAGTCTCTTTTTCCCTAGCCCTTGCCTTAAGTAATTTTAATTTGAATTTGAATAAAGGACACATTAACCTACTGTGGAAAAGCATTAGCTAAGTTCATATGTAAAATTTGTAATTAGAAGGTATAACCACTCTATTTGATTACGTAGGCTACTCAAAGCAGTGGCCAAAGATTGCTTGACATATCAAAATCCCTCTTTTGGTTTTAGCTTAAAAATTGGTTTTCGTTTCCATTTAATATATCAAATTTGAATTTGAATAAAGGACACATTTCTTGTGGAAAAGCATTAGCTAAGTTCATATAAAGACGTAATTAGAAGGTATAACCACTCTATTTCAGATTCTGTAGGCTACTCAAAACAGTGGCCAAAGATTGCTTGACATATCAAAATCCCTCTTTTGGTTTTAGCTTAAAAAATTGGTTTTCGTTTCCATTTAATATATCAAATTTGAATTTGAATAAAGGACACATTAACCTACTGTGGAAAAGCATTAGCTAAGTTCATATGTAAGACTGTAATTAGAAGGTATAACCACTCTATTTTGATTCGTAGGCTACTCAAAAGCAGTGGCCAAAGATTGTGACATATCAAAATCCCTCTTTTGGTTTTAGCTTAAAAAATTTGTTTTCGTTTCCATTTAATATATCAAAAAACCTCTCCTCATATTATACAGGATGTACATATATAACCCCAACTTCAATTCCCTCTAGAATTCTCTTTTTAGCCAAAACAGTCCACATGGGACTTTTAACAAACATGTGGTGTCGATGCAGTCCACTGAAGTATTTGGTTCGATTTTCTTGGTACATGTTAGGATTTTTACTGCAGATGAGCTAGAAATTACTCATTTATTTGGTGGGCGGAGAAATTACTATACATCACCATGCTAATTAATGTTCACTTTCATTGATCCAGCGCTTTTTGGATAACTATAGGTAGTATCGGTGATATGAGGGAAATTTTGTCCCTTTAGCTCTTTTCATTCTTTTTGTGATGGTTTGAGGATGTTTGCTCCTTTCGACAAATGTCTATCATAATACAACATGTGCAATGGATACTAACTATAGAATATAAAGCGGTGGCCTAGTCTACGTGTCGAGCAAACCTAAATGGCATGGTGCTTAGGTGGCATTACTACGTGTATCCATGTATGAACATTTTCCTTCTTTGGAAGCGATTCAATCAGTAGCCTATCACTGACAGAGAATTATCATAAAAGGTTAACGGTACCACTGCAATCATTTTACAACCTAGAAAATGTTTGAAAGAATTCTTTTCTCTGTAAAAGCAATATTGAAGGCAGCAGATCTCTTTTCCCAGCCCCTTGCCTTAAGTAATTTTAATTTGAATTTGAATAAAGGACACATTAACTCTTGTGGAAAAGCATTAGCTAAGTTCATATGTAAAAGCTGTAATTAGAAGGTATAACCACTCTATTTGATTACGTAGGCTACTCAAACGCAGTGGCCAAAGATTGCTTGACATATCAAAATCCCTCTTTTGGTTTTAGCTTAAAAATTGGTTTTCGTTTCCATTTAATATATCAAATTTGAATTTGAATAAAGGACACATTAACTTCTTGTGGAAAAGCATTAGCTAAGTTCATATGTAAAGGCTGTAATTAGAAGTTATAACCACTCTATTTGATTACGTAGGCTACTCAAAAGCAGTGGCCAAAGATTGCTTGACATATCAAAATCCCTCTTTTGGTTTTAGCTAAAAAATTTGTTTTCGTTTCCATTTAATATATCAAAAACCTCTCCTCATATTATACTGGGATGTACATATATAACCCCAACTTCAATTCCTCTAGAATTCTCTTTTTAGCCAAAAGCAGATCCACATGGGACTTTTAACAAACATGTGGTGTCGGTACAGTCCACTTGGTACTGGTTCGATTTTCTTGGTACATGTTAGGATTTTTACCGATGAGCTAGAAATTACTCATTTATTTGGTGGGCAGTAGAAATTACTATACATCACCATGCTAATTAATGTTCACTTTCATTGATCCAGCCTTTTGGATAACTATAGGTAGTATCAGTGATATGAGGGGAAATTTTGTCCCTTTAGCTCTTTTCATTCTTTTTTGTGATGGTTTCAAGGGATGTTTGCTCCTTTCAGCAAATGTCTATCATAATACAACATGTGCAATGGATACTAACTATAGAATATAGAGCAACTGGCCTAGTCTACGTGTCGAGCAAACCTAAATGGCATGGTGCTTAGGTGGCATTGCCTACATGTATCCATGTATGAACATTTTTCCTTCTTTGGAAGCCAGTTCAATCTGTAGCCTATCACAACAGAGAATTATCATAAAAGGTTAACAGTACCCTGCAATCATTTTTACAACCTAGAAAATGTTTGAAAGAATTCTTTTCTCTGTAAAGCAATATTGAAAGGCAACAGTCTCTTTTTCCCTAGCCCTTGCCTTAAGTAATTTTAATTTGAATTTGAATAAAGGACACATTAACCTACTGTGGAAAAGCATTAGCTAAGTTCATATGTAAGACTGTAATTAGAAGGTATAACCACTCTATTTCAGATTCTGTAGGCTACTCAAAACAGTGGCCAAAGATTGCTTGACATATCAAAATCCCTCTTTTGGTTTTAGCTTAAAAAATTGGTTTTCGTTTCCATTTAATATATCAAATTTGAATTTGAATAAAGGACACATTAACCTACTGTGGAAAAGCATTAGCTAAGTTCATATGTAAGACTGTAATTAGAAGGTATAACCACTCTATTTGATTACATGTAGGCTACTCAAAACAAGTGCAAAGATTGCTTGACATATCAAAATCCTCTTTTGGTTTTAGCTTAAAAATTTTATTTTCGTTTCCATTTAATATATCAAAAACCTCTCCCATATTATTATCTGGGATGTACATATATAACCCCAACTTCAATTCCTCTAGAATTCTCTTTTTAGCCAAAAGCAGTCCACATGGGACTTTTAACAAACATGTGGTGTCGGTACAGTCCACTTGGTACTGGTTCGATTTTCTTGGTACATGTTAGGATTTTTACCGATGAGCTAGAAATTACTCATTTATTTGGTGGGCAGTAGAAATTACTATACATCACCATGCTAATTAATGTTCACTTTCATTGATCCAGCCTTTTTGGATAACTATAGGTAGTATCGGTGATATGAGGGGAAATTTTGTCCCTTTAGCTCTTTTCATTCTTTTTTGTGATGGTTTTGAGGATGTTTGCTCCTTTCGACAAATGTACATCATAATACAACATGTGCTGATGGATACTAACTATAGAATATAGAAGCAACCTGGCCTAGTCTACGTGTCGAGCAAACCTAAATGGCATGGTGCTTAGGTGGCATTACTACATGTATCCATGTATGAACATTTTCCTTCTTTGGAAGCCGATTCAATCTGTAGCCTATCACAACAGAGAGAATTATCATAAAAGGTTAACGGTACCTGCAATCATCATTTTTACAACCTAGAAAATGTTTGAAAGAATTATCATAAAATTTATTCATGGCTTCTTTTGCTTTGTAAAAGTAGGATATATAAAAAAAAAAAGGATATATAGCCATGGCTTATAGAGAAAATTTATTCATGGCTTTTTTTATTTGAATTTTGAAACCCATGAACCATTTCTAGACCTGAATGACTTTGCTTTTGGGACAATATGTGTTTTTTAAGGTAAAGTCTAGACCTGATATGTATATTGACAGACATACTATCATGGTTTTAGAGTTCAATGTTTATTTGATATTTCCCATATAAATTAGTTAGGTATTCATTCAATATGGTTATTTAATAATCCAACCCAAGGCAATTGAAGAAAATTCTATTTATTTTATTTTGTGTGTAGTGTGCGTGTGTGATATATATAGCCATTAGCCACTCATTCATCAAACAACTATATTACCTACTCCTCTTATCTTAACTAATGAAAAGTAAATTTTTCAATCAAATAAGAAAGCAGAATAAAATTTTTTAGGGCAGACACTAATTAGAAGGATAATTAACTTTAGCAAAAGCAATGCAAAAATTTAAGAGTGTATACGTACGTATGTATGTACTCACTCGAATCTTAAATTGATGCGTATAAATTGAATTAGGTATTACATATACATTGTAAACTTATGTTTACAGTGATGGGTATGTGATGGGTGCCAAAGAGATGATACTTAACAGCAAATTCATAGTTATAAAAGCGCATTAAAGTTCTACTACTAATGAGTGACTCAGTTCAATCTGTAGCATATCACAACAGAGCAAAGAATTTAAGAAACAGAAAATTAAAAGGTTAACAACCTAGAAAATGTTTGAAGGAATTATCATACCGGTTCATTCATGGTATAAATTCTAGCACCCAAGTGTCGATCTTCAATTTACGAACAAAAGAAAGACCCATCTCGATAAAGGTTATACAGAAGGGAGGCGAAACGGTTGAAATGGGTTGTTTTGCTTAGTCCCTAAGAATCTCCTCAATTTCCTTGTAATAAGACATCTTGGGACCTTTCTTTGAGTCATTGCTGCTTAGACTTTTTGAACTCCTTGACAAATTACTCCACTTGTCGATTGCACATAGTCGGTGAGCGATCGAACCCTTTTCCCTCATTTTGGTGAAATTTGGTCCCACAGTGCTTGTTGATTTGAAGTGTTGAGAGAGAGTCGAATTTCGGCGAGGTGATGAGAGTTCGGGTCTCTTCTTGGACCCATGTTTTCGCCCGTTTCTTTGGGACCTTGAGGTTTTCTTCGCCGCCGATTCTGTCCTCGAGAATCATCGCCGGAGGTAGTGGGTCGAGAATCGCCGGTGGCAGTGGGTCGTTGGGACCTTGGCAGTCGTCGGTGGCAGTGGGTCGTTGGTGGCAGTGGTCGGTGGCAGTGGGTAGAAATCGCCGGTGATCGTCGGTGGTAGTTGTAGAAATCGTCGGTGGCAGTGGGTCGTTAGTGGCAGTGGTCGGTGGCAGTGGGTAGAAATCGCCGGTGATCGTCGGTGGTAGTTGTAGAAATCGTCGGTGGCAGTGGGTCGTTAGTGGCAGTGGATCGGTGGGTCGCTGGTGGTTTTTGGTTTATTGGTTTGGGTCGGTGGTCGCCGATGGTTAATTGCAGTCGTCGCTTGGGTCGGTGGTCGCCGGTGGAAATCGAAGAAATCGCCGGTCGGTGATGTATGTAGAAATCATGGTCGTCGTAGATGTATATAGAAATCATGGGTCGGTGGTCGCCGATGTATGTAGAAATCGAAGAAGAAGAAAAGGTAGATGTATGTAGAAATCGAAGAAGAAGAAAAGGTAGAGATCGCCGGTTGGTGGTTTGGTTCGGTGGTATATAAGGAAGGTTTAGATAGCAGAGTATTTTGTTAACCATAGTAATGAATGAAGGGTTCAGATTTATCCAATAATTTTGAAGGTCTAGATCATTTAATAGGATTGAGCGGAAAATTAAAATGGTTTAAATTCAATTGTATTTTGTATAGATAGATAAGTGGAGTATATATTACAGGAAAATATTTATTTAAATAAAATTATTTTTAACTTATTAATTTTAAAATTTAAGTGAGGTTCATGAGAGATTTGGAGCGAATAGTTAGCAATGGTAGAGTAGAATACGGCGCCGTGCAGTGAAGTTCCCAAAATGCCCGGCTGAGGAGAAAGAAGAAGTGGGAGGGACACGTGGCAGTAGAATCATGTTTGTTTCGTCAAGTCTGATGATGGGACCCACGTGACAGTTGCCAGAGAATGAAGGAATGCCCCCACCCCACCCCACCCCACCGCACCGTTTATGTTGAACTTTAATGACCAAATTACCACCCATCTTTACTCTTTTCGGGGCAAAAAAATAAAATTGATAGTACTACTTTTGTTGAGGGGCCTTGTCAAATCAAATGACCTCTACCTTTATTGTACTAGTAACTACTAGTAGTAAATAATATGAAAATAATATATATTGTGAATATTTATTTTAATTATGAAATATTAATTATATATATTTTAAAATATAATAAATAAATAGAAATATTTATAATTTTTATTAATCTCATTATTAATAAACTTTAAAATTACTATAATTTAACGCACGTACCGCGTACGATACAATTCAATAGGTAAACCAACCACCTTTTAGGTAGGTTGATAGATAAAAATGTATTCCATTCCTCTGAATGTACTAAGTAGTAAGTAGTAGTATTTCAAGAGTCAACCAGGTCTATCAACATTCCATCTCCTCGTCCGTTGGCAACGTGGTAATAAGAAATAATTAACGAGGGCCTTTTAGTTAAACTCTCACTCAAGCGCCAGCCACTGTCCTTTCAACCAAACACGAGATAGATATAGAAGAAGAGATAGAGAGAGAGAGAGAGAGAGCTGCAAAAACAGAGCTCGAGACAAATTACACCCAAGCCGTGAGAAGTTGTTCGGCAGGGAGATTTTGTGCGAATTCGTCTAAAGGAAATCTCCTTCGATCGAAGAAATGCCTGTTGATCACCTGTCTTTTCTGCTCTCCATTTAACATTGTTTTCGGCCCTCAACCAGATTAAGGTAGTATTATTATTTCTGAAAACAATAAAACCACAACTTCATTTCCATGCCCTAATTTTCTGTCAGAAGGTTAATATACTACTCCTATTTAGGAGTAACATTTACACTTTGTCTTTGTCTCTACTATTTTTTACGCTACATTGTAGTATTTATATTTTGTATGTTTAGTATATAGTATGTTTTTGCTTCTTATTTCTTACTATTACTAAACTGGTACAAAAATGTTTCACTTGAACTTGAGTCAAATTAAAGCGAGTGCCTTTTTCAGATTTCTCCTGGCATCTTGAGCTCTAATCTTAGTTACGCTTTATTACTTTTGTTTTTGTTTTGATTTTAGTGCTTTCTTCTGGTTAAAGAGGTTAGTCAAACAAAATCTTGCTTTTTTTGAGTGTTTGCTTTAATTTTCTTTACGAAGGATCAAGGTTGGAAGCATAAGGAATAATATTTGAGAATTGAGATTATGGTGGTTGACTGCTTGAACATTTGATTCATTTGCAGTTCAATTTCAATTACATCAAGTTTCTCTAGAAATCTAATGTGTAAGATCTGGAGTTCAACTCATTCTTCTTCAAAGATCTGTTGAAGCCGCTTGAAATTGAATGCTGTATTGTTGCCATCTTGATAAAGCTTTGGATTTTAGTCTACTTCGAAAATCTGATACAAGTGAAGTGTTGACTAAAGTGAAAGTTCCCAAATCCCCACATTTTCCTGGGAAATTGCTCATCCGACCAAAAAAATTACTACAACTATTTTAGGGAAGGCTCAGTAAAAAAGATGATGATTTTGTGACCGTTTTGTTGATTGGAGTATGGGTATGTTTTTGGAGTTGATATAGGTGGGTGAGTGAATAGGAGGGGTTGAAAGATGGCATCATCATGGGAACATTTTGGGGAACTTGCGAATGTTGCCCAGCTAACTGGCCTTGATGCGGTGCGTCTAATTGGGATGATTGTCAAAGCAGCGAGTACAGCTCGAATGCACAAGAAGAACTGCAGGCAATTTGCTATGCATCTGAAGTTGATTGGGAATTTATTAGAGCAGCTTAAAATTCCAGAGCTAAAAAGGTACCCGAAACCATGAGCCTTTGGAGCAACTTGAGGATGCGTTGAGGAGGTCTTACATTTTGGTCAATAGTTGTCAAGATCGGAGCTATTTTTACTTGCTTGCCATGGGTTGGAACATTGTGTATCAATTCAGGAGGGCTCAAAGTGAAATTGACCAATACTTGAAAATCATCCCTCTCATCACTCTTGTGGATAATGCTCGAGTCAGGGTATTCTCGAGTTCCTCTTGTTCTTATTTTTTTCTTGTTAGGTTATTTTCTCAGGTTTCAAATTAATGATATTAACTATTTTTTGTTTTATGCCTTTCCAAATGCACTCTTGTTTTATACTAAATTGACCCAAAGTTATCAAAGCAATGTGCATGTCTTTGATGGACAAAAACCTTACTGACCCAAGTTTTTATCCTTTCGATTGCTGGACTCTCATTCATATGCTCTGAGATTTTTTGAAATGTTCAATTTAATAGAAAATAGAGCCTTAACATGGATAACATCATATTCCCCTTTGACTCCAGATAATTTGATAAAGTGAAATAATTTAAAGTTTGCCTTCTTGGCTTCTTTATACCCAGATGCAGCATATTTATCATATATACTAATCGGTTTTTCAAAAAGATGCTTCAAGTTTTGGATTTCCATATAAGATATCAAGCCTGTGTTTTCTTGTAACCCTGCCAGTTGATAAGACAGTCCTACTGTCAGAGATAAATATTTGAGAATTTCAATAATTACTTTTTTACAAGTTCATATCACCATATTGGTAATTTTCTTGGTAAACTAAACTGTTATTAACTTATTACAAGAAAAAAGCTGGAAAAGGAACTGGTGGAAGTGGTCTTGGAAACATTTGGTCTCACTCTGCAGCGTGCTAGTACACACACACACATCTAGACTGCTTGGAAGTGCCTTGCATATTGAAATACTTATTGGGTAATAGAACCTTCTAGTAGAACATAAACTATAGAACTAGTTTCTTCCTTTTGGCCGGTTAGTTTAGTGCAATAATATTGTCTATTCCTCATGCAGTGGCTATTCCTGTGTCATTCTTTTTCTGCATCATCGCTTAGAGACATAAGTAATCAAATGAATTTAAAAAAAATTATGTGACACGACCTATACCTTTATGTTGGTAGGAGTATATATACCTATATATTCAACTAGATTGTCTTTTTTTTTTCTTTCTTTTTTCTTTTCTAAATTTTTTTATTTCATAGGTGCCAAACATATTATTGTATCTTCTTCTAAGATGGTTATTATCCCCCTCTAAAAGGAACTCCCTTATCAAAAATATGTACTTGCTCCAATTTGCAGGAGAGATTGGAAGTAATTCACATGGATCAACGTGAATATACATTGGATGAGGAAGACAGAAAGGTTCAAGATGTTATTCTGAAGCCAGAACCCTCGAAAAATGACACTGTCATTCTGAAGAAAACCCTTTCCTGTTCCTACCCAAACTTGCCTTTTAAGGAGGCAATCCAAAAAGAAAATGAAAAGCTTCAACTAGAACTACAACATTCTCAAGCTCATTTGGACGTAAGCCAATGTGAAGTAATTCAGCATCTGATTGATGTTACTGAAGCAGTTGCAGTAAATTCTCTACCTGAGAAGAATTCACCTGTCAAAAATTCTAAGAAGTTGGAGCCTAATTATTCAAACGTCAGTAGTGCCAAAGACCATTATGATGAAACCTATACTAAGAAAAATGAGACACGATCAACTTCAAGGTTGGTTATCTGTGCTTATGAAGTTGGATATCGATTGTATAAATCTTTTAACAGCTGTCATCACTTGTGCTGGTCCTTATACTGCATAAGTGCGAAAAGAGGTCATGAGGACAAATAGCCTAGCGGTTGACCAGCCACGGTTAATTGCTTCAAATTAAAGATGTGTCGGATAACATTCATCTAGATGACTAATAAATGTATTGTACTAACAAACAATACTTTCATACGTGGTTTGGTAGAATGCGACGCAATTTTACAGTGTAACCTATAAGTGGTTTAATTGTGTGCAAATGTTACAAGCTAGATATTGGTCTTCAGCTGCAGAGTGTTGAAAGTTAAATCTACGTCAAACTTCTTATTTATAGTTGCTTCTTGACAATTCCGTATGATGTTGTATATGACACATTAGGTTCACTTCATCTATAAGCCGTAAACTTTGGATTCATATGATACCATGTGGTATTGTGCAGAAACACTTCTTCAGTCTCATCTGGTCATGATTTGCTGTCTACCAGAGGTTCACATCAACATGAAGAATGGAATTCGGATTTACTTGGTTGTTGTTCAGAACCTGCTCTGTGTATGTCCAATCATTTATTTTAATACTCAGTTACAAGATATGATAATAGTAGTTACTGCTTTGCTACCCTGGTCCCTTGGTTTTTAAAATATATTTATGGAGTTTAATTTTTTAAAATGTTTTTTTTTAATTTTCTGTGGTTGTGTGTGTTTGTTTTGTGTACTGGCGGGGGGGGGGGTGATGTGGGTTGACCTCAACATTAAATGTCATGAATGAACTGTGGGAAGGATTGGCTTAATATGGCTTGTGGATTGCACCAGTGCGTTTAAGATTCAGATATTTTAAATTGACGTCAGTAGTAAATTTCATGAATTACCCACGGAATGGATTGCACCAAGGGCATTTAAGATGCAATATCATCATTTTCAGATGAACACTCACCTTTCTATATCTCTAAGAGATTATTTGCTATTGTGTTATGCCGCATTGAGCTCGAGATGTTGATTAATCTTGGTCTTCATGTACTGGTATTGGTGTTGTAATCTTTGGACATGCTTCATCTAACTTCACTTTGGCATCTTGCCTTCTCACATAAGCATTTTGATGATGTGCACAACTAGTTGAAACTTGGTAGGCAGAGTTGGGTTTTTTTATTTATAAATAAAGCACTATTGATTTTGAAGGGAACGATGAAAACGAGCAAGGGCTCTTTAGTGGCGTTGTATTTGGATATACTTTCTATAAGCTCCCTTTGGAACTAACCTTAAACACTTCCCATGCAAATTCAAGTAACCCTCTGGCTGCAATGTTTTTTCTTCTTACCTTTACTTTGGATGGTATAAACCTGCTGCTGGTCACCTCATTGAACCAGCTGATACTTCACTTGTATGGCTTTTGGAGCATTAGTTTGGACTGTAGACTATGAAGCATTTTATTTTCTATAACTGAATATGAGCAGATTACTTGAGCATCAATCCCGCTGTACCTATTGTCATATTACTCAATAATTTTGGACTAGTATATGTTGCATCATATTACTTTATACATGTATTTCATGTAAAGTTTTGTCCTATGTTTGAGATGAGAGTCAGATAACAGAGGTCTTAGTTCAGATGGATACTTCAAGCAAGGACTTGTAGGCAGTGTTTATGTCTGTATCTTCGCAAGGAAATTCTATTGGGTGGGTAGAAAATAAGCAGCCAAGGTTGCTCAAACTTTTGTCATCTTGCTTAATTTGAAATTCTGTCCGCTCTTGAGATAGTTAAACTATTAGATGGATTCCTCACGATAAATATACAAGTTGATTCTAAAATCTAACTAATTCTACTCTGTAATTTCAAATGACTGCATGACCTATTACTTACCATTGCATTTCCAATGCATATGTCTTCGACAACTGTATACCAACCGTTCTATCCTTGATTGAGTGGTGAGCTTTAGTTTATCTCAATTTTATTCTTTATTGGCCTGGTACCTTTGCACATTAAAAGTCCTAAACAAGCATGCCACAAATTTGTTAACCATGTACTTGATTGTATTCTAAGCATGTTATTTTTACTTTGCAGGTATGAAAACCTTTTTCTTTCCTTGTGGCACATTTTCAAGGATTGCTAGTGTGGCAACTCAAAGGCACATGTGTAAGTAGCATGCATATAAGTCAAAACTTAAATTTAGTGTATATTACTTGTGATTTTATAATAATTAGCCACTGGGCAATCAGTTTAATCTTGATGCTTTAATATAGGAGTATATATATGGGGAGTGATCCCCAACAAATGTTTGCTATGGACATTCTTCGGACCGATGCATCTCTGGCCATCTAAAGAAGAAATGGACATGCCAAATTCAAAAAAAAAATAAAGATCATCCGCTACTAATAGGGCGGATACCGCTAGTATGGTTGGCGGGTAGCTTTATATTGTGAAATTACCTCAACACCCTAAAATATCTATATTTAATCCTATCTACCCCTAATAGGAGTGGATTTAGTCTTTCTGCATATATTACACTATTGCTGAAAATAAAAACAGCCAAAAGTCTGTGAGGTACACATGTAAGGGTATACATAAAAGCAACGGGTATCGAGATAGAAACTTATTATTACTGGAGAACCATCCAAAATATATGTTCCTTTCATACCAGAGACGAAATCAACAATTGAGTGAGGTACAAAGGACTCATAGCAGTCACTTGACTAAAAACTATAGTACTCGTAGCAATTTGAACAGAAACTCGACATCCCCATAGTCACTAATGCATAAAATAAGGGGTTTACATATTCCTTTGTTTCTTTGGCTAAGGAGTATTGTGCCTACTCAGAGACACTATACTTCATCATATCGTGTATAGTCATTGTGTTTAATTTTTTTGGCTTTGCTTGAAGCTATGACAGGCCTTTAAGAGCGCATTGCTTTCTTTAAAAATGTATTCCTTGCTTTTTATTTTTGTTGTTGATTATTCCTTGCTTCTTTCAGCTTGAACTGCAGCACTCCCACTTTTATTTATCTTTTTATATTTAGTTATGCCTTTTGGGGTCTACAAAACTAACTTTGGTGTCTCTGATGATCAGCTTCGGCAGAAGCCTGTAACGAAATGATGGCTTATTCCTTGATATTGTCGTGTTGCTGTTATACTTGTTGCGTCAGAAGAAAGCTTCGGAAAATGCTAAACATCACGGTAGTATCTTTGAAGTCTGATGCAATATAATATTCTTATTTGAAACCTGAACTTGGCGAATCCCTTCACGCCAAGATATAAATTATTATTATTTTAAAAGAGCATCTGCACTCTTCCTCTCATCTTTTGCACAAGCTATACTCTATCTCCACACACTGTCTTTGAGTTTTCTAGGAAGGAATTTAAGGATTTTTTTAACTTATGGAAATGATTGGGAAGTCACTTTCCTCGGTTTTGTTTTTGAGTTTAGTAAGGAAAATACAATAGTTTTCCCATCTTATGTTTGTGATGTGGTAAGGAAAACATACCATTTTACCCTTAATAATTGTGAGAGAGTTGAGAAGTATATGCATGAGAAACATGTGGTCAAAAATTGTTTGTCTTAATAGATAAAGGCAATTATAGAATAAAGGTAAATTCATCAAGTCCATTTTCCTTACTTTCTCACAAACATGGGATTTCTTCTAAAGAAAGTTACAACATTCCTTAGCTTTCCTATCGTTTCCTTAGTTTTTTAAACCCACAAATAAGTTATTAGTGCTAGATGCGGTACACTGCTCTCAAATGTGAACCTATTCATTAATAGAACAACACTTGGTGAATCTTTTTATCAATAGATCAACACTTCTTTGATTGATTGGTGGGGGGGGTGGTTGATATTTGGTTAGGATATATTTATTTTCGGATATTAGATGAAGTGAACTGGCCAAGTCAGGCACTCAGGCTTAAAATAATAATTAATTAAAGTTTGTTCAGAAATAGCTATCAGTTGTTGATTTTATCATATATATAACAATTTGCACTCTTTTTACATCTGGTCTAAGTAACTGGATACTCATACTGTTGTATTTACAAGCCTAGTTGACGTAATGCCGATTGCTATTATTTGTCAAGCCTTGGATTCAAAATGACCCCAAGTTTGATTGTCACAAGCAACATTTTCTTGATGTTATATTGTGATTCCTTGGAAATGCTACATCTTTTCGTTGAAATAATACCAAATATTGTTGTAATCTTTTTTCTTTGCACAAAATGGTAAAAACAAAGGAAATGATGCATCTTATTGCTGCTTTATCTTTCTTTGTAGGGAGGGTTATTTGATGATTTTCTCTCGCATTTAATGTGTTGGTGCTGTGCCCTTGTCCAAGAATGGCGAGAAGTAGAGAGTCGTGGGATTCACGGTACGAAGTAAGGGGGTAATGGATATGCATTGATGAAAACCTAGCTAGTATAATTTATTTTCTTGTAAAACATATTAAAAAGTAGTTGTTCTTATAATGTTGAAGAGAGCTGATCAGCTTGCATGTGTTCTCAGGCACTGAACTATATATGTATCTATGTTTTGCAGCATATGTGATTTGAATCTTATTAACATTGCAGGCCCTGAGAAAACCAAAACGAGTCCCCCACCCTCTCAATACATGGAATCCTAAGTGGTAGGAAAGGGAAAATGTTTAGGTAAGCTTTATTATAGGATCTAGGGGTTGTTGCCTAGTACCTGTATTGGCTATTCTTTCTGCAATTGATGTACCTTTGTATAAAGTTGTTCTTTTGTAGTACTTCCATTGTTAACTCTTGCCTTGTTTGCATGATTCTCTGATCTCCCCCTCCCTCATGCCCTCCTTTCTCTCCATTTATTTTCTTTTCATTTCAAAATCAAAAGCATAAGTAGACACTAAAGTTAAACAAAGTACGAGGGAGGGAGGGAGGGAGGGAGGGAGTATTAATTAAATTCGGTTAGTACTTACTGCGTCTATTGCCCAAACTCCAACGGGGTGCCTTTCCTTAAAAAAAGACGTATTGCTTTATTTAATATTCTTATAGTATTTGTCATCCAATTTGAATTTGAATATGAATAATAGGCAAAAAGGGATATTTTAGTCTAAAACAAAACAATTATCCTGGTGCCACATTATGATTTAATAAGATGTATGATAATTACATAAACGTTTAACATGGTGGTAAATATATTTATTAATAATTTTTAATCATCTTAAATGATTTTTTTATAAAAAATTTAACATGTTGTCACATAAATTTGCGCTTAACTTTAACCTCTTAAATAAATTTTTTATTTTTTAATTGTTAACTTTTAATAATCTTAAACAATTTTTTATTTTTTATAAAAAAATTTATAACTCAATGAGTTGATTGAAAATAAAAATAAAAAATTGAGTTTCAGTTTAGCTGGCAAAAAATTATTTAACTCGCTCACAGTGAGTCATGTTTTACACGCTCTATAAAATCGAAGTCACCTTCCTTATCTCTCACTTTTTTGCTATCTCCCCGTCTCCGTGTAAAAAAAACTAGTGTAAAGTGGGGGATTTTGTGGCTGAACTTTAATGGCGTCCACGAAGATCACCTTGAAGAGCTCCGATGGCGAATCCTTTGAAGTCGACGAGACGGTGGCCAATCAATCGCAGACGATTTATCATATGATCCTAGACGGCTGTGCCAACAGCGTCATCCCCCTCCCAAATGTCACCAGCAAGATCTTGGCCAAGGTCATCGAGTACTGCAAGAAGCACGTTGATACTTCTTCCAAGCCCGATGATAGCACCGCTACGGATGACCTCAAGGCTTGGGATGCTGACTTCGTCAAGGTCGATCAGCCCACTCTCTTTGATCTCATTCTGGTAACTCTCTCTCTCTCCCCCTCCTTGTTTATTCAAAAATTTAGGTGTTTATTTGTTCTGCTCTGATTTTTGTATTCATAAATTTGGGATCTTTAGTTTAGACTGGGTTTTAGGGTTTTTAAATGAGCTATGTATATATATAATCTGTTACCCTTTTTGAATTGATTTATTTATTCTTAATATACACACATAAGGGTGTTTAATTTGGTATTTATCTGCTGTATTGATGCATTGGGATTTAGCGCATTTTTTTTTATTGTTGGAATCAGACTATGATTACTTGTTGCTCGTGTTACAGATTATGCTTGTTTGCAAATTAAGGGTTGTGGTAGTGGGTGGTGCCTCTTTTTGGGATATTATGTTATCCCCAGACTACATTCTGATTATGATCCGATTCTGCTAAATAATTTATTCAAGCAAACACTGCCTTGGGTTGATGTTTATTTGAAGGCTTTATTTATTTTTCTTTCCCCCTTGTTATCCATCTTATTATTGGTTTGTACTTCATCATGTTTAGTGAGAAGTAGGAAATTTAAAAAAAATTGATTTTAGTTAGTAATTTTTGTGATGGGTGTTACTTCCTCCATTCCACAAAAAGTCCCATTTACTAAAAAATTTCCACAAAAGATTTTACTTTTTAGTGATAATAGTATACAATGACATAATGTCCTCAAGTTTGCCATCATAATATTACTATCATACCATACTATTAAACTAAGACCTTGAGGTTTTTATGGAACTAAAATATATCCTTAATATTCACAAATTTTGCAAATGGGACTCTTTTTGTGGAACAAAGGGATATAAGATAAGAGACCTCCTAGGCCCTCTGCTTGGAATGCTGGTATGTTTATTAGTGTTGGTTGTTATTGGTAATGGATTCTTATGTCTCTATTTTGGTTTGGATTATACCTTTTTTTTTGCTTAGTTAGATGCTTGTTATATTTTGGCATTGTCATAATCTCAACCTTCCATCAAATTTACATTAGAATGGATTCTAATTTTAACTTTTGTCATATTCAGGCTGCCAACTATCTCGACATAAAGAGTCTGCTGGACCTGACATGCCAGACGGTGGCTGACATGATAAAAGGAAAGACGCCTGAAGAGATCCGCAAGACTTTCAACATCAAGAATGACTTCACCCCTGAGGAAGAGGAAGAGGTTCGCAGGGAGAACCAGTGGGCTTTTGAGTGAGGATATATGAAAAATAATTGAGCATAGGAATAGAAATCAATGAACATGGTAGTATTGTAGGTATTATGAGGTTTTATATGACCAGTTGTGGGTGCTTAATGACACTATCTTGCTCTTAAGTACTCTCTCTGTCTCTCTATCTCTCTCTTTCGTAAGATGTAAACTACAGCAAGCATGTTGTGGCCTTGTGGGCTTATCAGTGGCTTTGGGGGTTCTTGCAATATAAATTATGAGTTGTTAACTATTGTGCTATTTTAGGTTGATGATGATATATATGGTTATGGGGGATGTCTGGATGTGCATACATTGACAAATTGACATGGTCATATGCACTTTATAGTTATTGCATATTTTTTATTTGTACTGGTCTTGTTGATCGAGGAGACCTCTGTACATCTTATCTGTATGTTACACAGCATATCTGAAGTTATTTGGGTAGTTGGTATTAAGCGGACGTGAATAGCTATCTCATGGTAGTTCCAGTGACCCTGAAATCAGCAGTCTGATTTGCTTTAAGTTCTAGACTTGTTGGTTGCAAAGTTATTTGTGCATCTAAATATGGTTTTTGTTCACAGTTGGTATACAGAAAATGAGGTGGTATATTGCACGAATTATGATGATCGCTATTTTGAATAATTTTAATCATACAACTCCTCAAAGTGCTTTTACTTGGATTGTGATTGTGATTACATCATGTTGTTTTCTTATTTACTTGGCAACACTTGAATGGTAATATATTTGTTTCATAATTCCCCACGGTTGATGCTTTGACCGACAAGTCATTAGGATTTGGTATGAAATGTGAGATCCCAGAAGTAGGAGCTTGTTCTAAGTTCACATTAATAACAAGCAGTTTGATCCAACCGCTGCGACTATGTTGCTTGGATAGTGCAACAATAGTAGTTAATACACAAGTCTTGTGCTCAAGTGAGAATTGCATTAGGGGTCTATGAAGAAATTATTAGGCTGTTGAGTCCTTTGGTTGGCCAGGAGCACATCTGTTAATAACTACGTATCCTGGTGGATCAAGACACAAGATGCACCATTGGTATTAACTCCAATACCAATAGTTGGTATTGGTATTCATGCACCTAGTATGAATAATACTCCAATAGTTGGTGATGAGGACATGACATGCGTGGATTCAAACAAAAATTAAAGGGGCGTGGGGATCAGAAATTTTGAAACGAAAGAGTGTTCAAACAAAGTCTCGATGGATTGATCCAAGATGTTTGAAATTTGAAATAACGTAGAAAATCCAAAGAGGAGGCAAAAGAACATGAGGAGCATTAATTTGGGTCAATTTAATACAAGCCCAATTTTAATCTTAACAAAGTCAACATATTTACTTACAAAGGAGTATTATGGAAATCCCGCGGTGAAGGATTTTATTTGGATTCTTAATTTTAAATTCTATTGTAATTAGGATTTCTTTTAATTAGAATTCTTTTCCAAATTGACTTCTATTTTCTTATAGAATTAGGGTTATAGTTTATAAATTTCTATTAGGATTTGGATTGTTTTGAGTAGTATAAATAGAGGTGCAAGTTGATGTAATATGACACATTATCATTATTTATTATTGATATATTTGTGAGAGGTTATTCTCTACTTTTGGTTCTTTGAAGAATTCTAAAGTATTTTCTTAGTTATTTCTTTGAGATTGATTTGACTTATCATACAACAATTCATAGTTGTGTGTGGCGTCTTCTACCGCATCGATAAATCGATTGTCTGAGATTAAGCTTGATATAAGCGAGGGGTCGAGGTGTCGTTGGTGTCCATTCAACCTTGAAATTCGAGCTTGACGATTGTACCAAAATTACCGTCTACATATAGGCGAAGGGTTAAGGTGTTGCAAGCGATTCACCCAACAATTTGTCTTTAGAAAGCGATCGGGGGGTGACGACCACCTCGCATGGCGTCTTAGTGGAGTCTATCATTTGAGTATCAAGCTAAGCCTTTCTAGCAAGTTACTTATCTTTAATTTTTTGTCGAAATATATATTGCAAAAAAAAAAAAAAAAGGTAAAAAAAAAAAAAATAAAAAAAAAAAAAATCATATTCTATATCATTGCTAACCAATTTTAGCACACCATCAAATCATCAAATTCTAACTAAGAGTTAAATACAGTTCCATCATCATCGATTACGAAGCAGACTCTGATTTACAAAGTCGAAGCCTCTGAGAAGTCTGAGACAATCGATCGGTGATTTTGTGGTATTACGATAACTACACCATCTATATTTTGTTTCGTGACAAGTAATTTTGAATTGATTAGTAAAACCAAGAATTTTGCTAGGGAATTCAATAAGAACCTATTAGAGAGAATATTTGAGGTAAAAGGCTTAGTGGTGAGATTAATCGAGGGTAAAAGCCAATTATTGAGAGTATATACGAGTGGACCATTGATTCGAAGCGAAACACGTAAAGGAGTGGTGAGAAAGCTTATTTTCTACTAACCCTTATTTTGCGGGAAATATGTCAGCTCGAAGGATAAAGGAACTCATGAGAACGACCTTGACGGTGAATTGAAATTCCGGATGGAAGCGATGCATAAAGAATGGGATCGGAGATTGAGAAAGACTATAGAAGCAAATGCGAGAACAATTAGAAGAGATGAGGGTGTCATGGTTTGAGCTATCCCAAAACACTCTTGGGATGCAAAAACAAAGGCGAGGACACAACAAGCCGACGCCTTGAAAGGAAGACCACTACGGTGAGGACGGTAGTGCGGCGGAAGATCGTGAATCTAATTTCGACATCAAAGACACGGAGGTGCTAGGGAAAGAAGAGGTCGGGGACGGAGAAGATGGCAATTTGGATAGCATAAAATGAAGATTCCGACTTTCGAGCACGGGTGATCACGAGGCTTATTTAGATTGGGTAACCAAGATGGGCGAATCTTTATTTATCACAACTATTCGGACCTCAAGAAAGTCGGTTGGCCATTCACGGAATTTTACGGATATGCATTGATATGGTGGGATCGGTTAATGACTAATCGGAGAAAGTGTGTGAAGACGGTGGAATTACAACTTGGGCGGAGATGAAAGCGATAATGAAAAAGAGGTTTGTACTGACATCATCTATCAGCGGAGATCATTTCGTAATTTACAAACTCTTAAGCAGGGAAGTCGGTGTGGATGAATATTACGGGGAGATGGAGATGTTGAAGGATCGGGCTAACTTGATTGAGGACAATGAAACATCGATGGCTAGGTTCTCGGCGAGATTGAAGCTGGGAGATTGCGAGACTTGGTTGAGCGACAACATTATTTAGAGTTGGAGGAACTAGTCCATATAGCTACTAAGATAGAGAAACAACTTCAAGAGGCGAGTAGGAGAATGAACGAGGACAATCTAATGCTAGTTCATCATGGAGACCTAATTTGGCAAAGCGAGAGGAAAAAGGCAATTTGCGTTCAAGCGAAGGTGGAACCCAAGCAAGGATCGACTAATGAGAAACTCGAGTAAAAGCGAACAACCTTCTTTTGGTGCGTAATCGAGATATTGTATGTTTTAAGTGTCGGCGGGGACATATTTCTGTGATGTCAAATCGGAGGAAAATGTTGTTACTTGACAATGGAGATGTGGAGGCAGGGGAGGATAAAGCGACACCGATTCTATGCCACCATTAGAGGAGATAGGTGAGGATGCGATACATGGTGAAATTGCAGTTCTGAGAAGAGCACTTAGTACACGAGTTAAGGAGGAGAAGCGGTGAGCAATGAGGAAAATCTATTTCATACTCGATGTCTTGTGAATGGGAAAATTTGTTGCGTAGTTATAGATGAAGGCATTTGTACAAATGTGGCGAAACACTACGATGGTGGAGAAATTGGGGTTACCCTTACCGAACATCCATGGTAGTATCGTTTGCGATGGCTCGATGATAATCTGAGACATTAAAGTAACCAAACGGTGTTAGTTCCATTTCTTTATTGGTCGGTATATTGATGAGGTATTGTGTGATGTGGTGCCCGTGCGAGCGGGACATATATTGTTGGGTGAACCATGGCGGTTTGATAGGAGGGTTCAACGCAGCGGGTTTACCAGCGTATATTCATTCATTCACGACGAAGAAGAAGATCTCTTTCGTCCTTTGTCACCCACAACAAGTACATGAAGATCAAATTCATTTGCGGAAAAATTATGTACAAAGAAAAGAGAGTGAAGAAAAGAAAAATCAAGAAAAAAAAAAAGAAAAAAAGAGAAAAAGAGAAGAAAAAAAACAAATATCTTGGCAAAAAGAGTGATGTGAGAAGAGCTTTGATTTCTAAGCGACTATGATTTTACTTGGTATAAAGAGGCGCTTTTGACTACTAACGCTAATGATTCTTTACTAGTGTTGTTTCATCTCTCTTCTGAGAATTCAAAGATGTATTTCGAGGAGCTTCCTCATGGACTACCACTGATTCGGGAATTGAGCATCAAATTGATTTTGTTCTCGTGCGACGATTCCAAACCCGTCGACTTATCGGAGTAATCAGAGAAAGCGAAGGAATTCTGAAAGGCAAGTTAATGGTGATGGAGAAAGGATTAAGTGAGAGAAAGTATGAGCCCGTATGCGATTCCGGTGATCTAGTCTTAGAAAAGGATGGAAAATGGAAGATGTGCATCGATTGTCGGCGGTAAATAACATTACGGTAAAATATCGACATCCCATTCCTCGTTTAGATGACATATTAGATGAATTACATGGGTCTTGCATATTTTCAAAATTGATTTAAAAAGTGGTTATCATCAAATTAGAATGCAAGAGGGTGATGAATGGAAAACAACGTTTAAAACTAAATCTGGTCTTTATGAATGGTTAGTATTACCTTTTGGTTTAACTAATGCACCGAGCACTTTTCATGAGATTAATGAACCGTGTTTTCGTCCATTCATTGGAAAATTTTGTCGTAGTTTATTTTGATGATATCTTGATTTATAGCAAAAACTTGAAGATCATGCATTGCATTTAAAATACATTTTAGATGTACTTAGGAAAGAAAAGTTATTTCTTAACATGGAGAAATGCTGCGTTTTGTTAGGATAGAATTGTTTTTCTTGGCTTTGTTGTGAGTTCACGGGGAGTCAAGTTGATGAGGAGAAAATACGTGCGATGCGGGATTGTAGAGTCAACCGATGTGAGTCAAATCTGAAGCTTTCATGGACTCGCAAGTTTCTACTAAGCGCTTTGTTGAATTTTAGTGAAATTCTGACACCATTGGTAAGGGTCATCAAGAAAAGTGTGGGCTTTAAGTGGGGTGATGAGCAGGAAAAAGCATTTAATTTGATTAAGGATAAATTGACAAATGCTCCTTTACTTATTTTGCCTAACTTTGCTAAAACTTTTGAGATTGAGTGTGATGCTTGAGGTTTAGGGATTGGAGTGTGTTGATCTGAAGGAAAACCGGTGGCGTATTTTAGCGAAAAGTTGAGTGGGGCGACTTTGAACTATCCTACATATGACAAAGAGATGTACGCTTTGGTTAGAGCCTTGGAGACATGGCATGACATTACTTGTGGCCTAAGGAGTTTGTGATCCATACCGTCATGAATCATTGAAATATTTGAAGAATTGACCTGAGTTGAACAAAAGGCATACCGCGATGGATGGAATTTATCGAGACATTTCCATATGTTATTCGATATAAGCAAAAGGTAAGGAGAAGCGTCGTTGCGGATGCTTTGTCTCATGGTATGTTTTGTTAAATACTCTTGATCTGAAATTGCTTGAGTTTGAGCGAATTAAAGAGTTATATGATAATGACACCTTGATTTGGTGAAGAGTTTAAAACTTGTGAAAAGAATGTTGTGGGTAAATACTTTAGAGTTGATGGATTCTTGTTTTGAAAATAAACTATGTATTCTGCATGTTCTTTGCGTGAGTTGTTGGTTAGGGAATCACACGGGGCGGTTTAATGGGACATTTTGGTGTTGATAAAACTTTTTTTGTTTTAAAGAACATTTTATTGGCCTCGTATGAAAAGGGATGTAGAAAGAATATGTGATAGATGTATTACTTGTCGTGAAGCTAAATCTAAGTGTTCGACCCCATGGATTGTATACGCCATTGCCTATTCTAATGAACCTTGGATTGATCTTTCTATGGACTTTGTGTTGGGTTTACCTAAAGTACAAGCATGGTTATGATTCGATATTTGTGGTCGTGGATAGATTTTCAAAATGGCACATTTTATTCCATGTCATAAAAGCGATGATCGTCTCGTATTCTTTGATTTGTTCTTTAGGGAGATTGTGCGTTTGCATGGTATGCCTAAAACTATTGTTTACGATAGAATCTGAAAGTTCTTAAGTTATTTTGGAAGACCTTGTGGGGTAAATTGGGTACTAAATTGTTATTTTCTACTACTTGTCATCCACAAATGATTCGGTATTGTTGAAGTAGTAAATAGGACTTTATCGGCATTATTACGGGCTATCATTAAAAAGAATATCAAGCGATGGGAAGAATGTTTACCACATGTTGAGTTTGCATATATAACAGTTACATTCATTCTGCTACTAATTTTCTCCATTTGAAATTGTATATGGTTTTAATCCTTTGACATAGTTGGATTTATCACCATTACATTTACGAATATCTTAACATGGATGGAGCGAAAAAATTTGATCTTGTTAAGCGATTCATGAAAGAGCCGGGCTAAACATTGAGCGGAGAAGCGGAACAATACATTAAGCACTTGAACAGGGGCGACATCAAGTGATCTTTGAGCAGGAGATTGGGTGTGGTTACATATGCGGAAAGAAAGATTCCCAGTTTGAGCGTTGAAATTGCTTAGGGGAGATGGTCCATTTCAAGTTCTCGGCGTATCGATAATGATACTATAAATTGGATTTGCGGTGAGTATAATGTTAGTGCTACATTTAGCGTTCTTGATCTAAGTCCGTTTGATGTAGGTGACGATTTGAGGACAAATCCTTTTGAGAGGAGAGGAATGATGAGGACGTGGCATCGTGGATTCAAAGCAAGACTAAAGGGGCGTGGGGATCAAGAAATTTAGAAACGAAGAGGTTCAAACAAAGTCTCGATGGATTGATCCAAGATGTTTGAAATTTGAAAGTAGCGTAAGAAAAATCAAAAGGAGGCAAAAAGAACATGAGACATTAATTTGGGTCGATTTAATACAAGCCCAATTTTAATCTTCTTAACAAAGTCAACATATTTACTTACAAAGGAGTATTATGGAAATCACATGCGGTGAAGGATTTTATTTGGATTCTTAATTTTAAATTCTATTGTAATTAGGATTTCTTTTAATTAGAATTCCTTTTCCAAATTGACTTCTATTTTCTTATAGAATTAGGGTTATAGTTTATAAATTTCTATTAGGATTTGGATTGTTTTGAGTAGTATAAATAGAGGTGCAAGTTGATGTAATATGACACATTATCATTATTTATTATTCAATATATTTGTGAGGTTATTCTCTACTTTTGGTTCTTTGAAGAATTCTAAGTATTTTCTTAGTTATTTCTTTGAGATTCAATTTGACTTATCATACAACAATTCATAGTTGTGTGTGGCGTCTTCTTCGCATCAATCGTCGATTGTACCGAGATTACCGCTTCAATATAAGCGAGGGTCAAAGTGTGTCGTTGGTGTCCATTCAACCTTGAAATTAGAACGAGCATGACAATTGTACCAAAATTACCGCTCTACATATAGGCGAGGGGTTAAGGTGTTGCAAGCAATTCACCCAACAAGCTGCATCTTAGAAAGCGACGGCGACGACACCACCTCACGCAAGCGTCAGCTTGGTGGAGTCTATCAGTTGGTCGCTTTGTGTTTTGTTATTCTATTTTTGTCCTCTTGTCTGTAAGAGAAATACTTTTGTCATTGCAGTTTATGGGGAAGAGGAGGCCAAAGTGTAGGGTGCAATTGTTCTTTACTTTTCCCTCAACTGCTAGTGATTAGTTGTCTTCGAAATCTGGAATGAGTAAAACCAAAACCAGATACTTATGTTCTATTGTTTTCTTCCTACCCTTTGCAGCACTGTACTCATTTCACTTGTCGCCACTACATTTTAATTCATCATTCTCATGCTTCTCAAATCAAAGTGCTCAAAAGGATGTTCTTGTCAAGGCCTTGACTATGTATACTACGACAGTAGATGTGAAAATTTCAATTAATATTCAACTGTAGTTGTAGTAAGATTCCAATGAAGTGTGTTTGACAACAACAGGCTTCCAGCAAAAAAAGGAATATCCCAGTAGGAAACAGGAGAACAGAGCACCGTTAAGACTCACTTACAGAGGGATGATAGATTGATAGGTTAGATTTTGGAACAGAAGTCCTGAATTAATAAACAAAAGATAAGACCCATGAAGCTCAAACATAGAAGGCATTATCTTCAGATGACTGCACTCTCAACAAATTCAGCATATTTACCTCTTAGTAATTCAAAGTTTGACTATAACTGAAGATAACTGTTTAAAATCAAGGTTTTCTATGTGACAAATATCAAAGCCGAAATACATTTCTCTATGAAGAAGAGTTGCAATCTGCAAAAATAGGACCTACTAAACAGTTCCAAGTTTTCTCAGGAATTGTATCTTAAAGAGAGGAATGAAATTTTTTCCACAAGTTGGGTCTTTTGGACCAGTTGTCAACAGTCATCCAGCAACCTTCTGGCAGTAGCCTCCAAGCCAAAAAGAATAACTTCAGTCATCCTTATTTGCATATCATTTCAGGCCCCCTAATACACCACCCAATGGTGAACTCTTTATCTGTGGCCGTTAAAAACTTGAATCATCCGTACTTGCATATCATTTCAGCCCCTCCACTACATCTAACTGATAGTGAACTCTTTATTCATGGACACTACCAACTGCTGGGTTCATCTTAGTTACATCTCTCAAAGTGAATTATCATCTCAATCTTTGGGATGGTTGTAGGTAACCAACAATTTTATAACATTGTTCAGGACCATAACCATACTTGAGATTATGCAGTCATGCCAACATTCCCAAAAGAGAGATCTAGTTCTTTTCTTTTCAGGTACAGGATCTAACTTTTAGTTTCTGCCTTGTGCATAGTGGGGGTTATTGAAACTTTGTGGTTAATTGACATGTTGATATCCTGTATATTTTGTGTCCATTCATCTCCCACTTTAAGGTTGTGAACAATTTCTTTCAAGCCTGCGAGGCTACAGCCCAGCATTCTCTGAAGCCCCCTATCCTTCATCATATCCTTCGTCCTAGCAACGTCCTCCCATTGCCCTGCCACAGCATATATATTTAAAAGCATCTCATAATATGATTCATTCAGCGGATCATGTTCAATTAAAGCTTTTGCAATTTGTTCTCCCAATGCTATGTCCCCTTTAAAACGGCATAATCCAAGTATGACTGCCCACAACGAGGATTCTGGAGGCAACTCTGCAACTTGTGGCATGTTCCTTAAGGTTTCCACAGCCTCTTGCACAAGACCAACACTAGCAAGAAGATTAGCCATGCACCAATAATGTGCAAAAGTGGGCCCTACATAAACACATCTGTCATTTGGCTGAAGTAGCTTCTTCCCTCTGTTAAAAGCCCTTTGCGCACACAAGCACATAAAACTCCTACAAATGTAATTTCATCAGGGAACACTCCTTTATCTGGCTTTATTCCATCACCAGAATCAATTCCTCCATGTATTAGCCTAGTTTTACAGGGTATTTCAGCAAATAAATTCAATCCATCTTCTGGATTCCCGTGTAGGCAATGCCCCAAAATCATAGCATTCCAACAAACCAAATTCCTCATCGGCATCCTATCAAAAATTATTCGAGCAATATCTGCTCTTTGGCACTTGCTATACATATCTATCAATGCTGTATTAATAATCAAACTTAGTTTCAAAAATGTCCTTACAAGAGATCCGTGAACAGATTTTCCTTCCTTCAGTCTAGCTGACCTACCACAAGCAGTAACCACAGTCACCATGGTCGTATCATTACCTTTAAATCCCATCCCAACCATTTGCCGAAAGAGCTTTAACCCACACCCTGGGTTCCCACCATTCAAGTACCCCGCAATCAAAACATTCCAAGAAATCACATTTCTGTAAGTCATTAAATCAAACAGCTTATGTGCAAAACTCAAATCACCAAACTTAACAAAGGCATCAACCATAGAATTCCAAGACACCAAATCCCTCACTGACATTTCAGCAAATACCTGCCTAGCAATCTCAATCAACCCAAAACAAGAATACATATGAATCAAAGAATTCTCCACTGGCAACACCCCATCAACACCATTTTTGACAGCCTGCCCATGACATTTTTCCCCTAATCCCAAACACCCCATTTTAGCGCAAGTGCTAAAAAGCGAAGGAAAAGTAAAACTATTAGGCAAGAATCCATTTTTAAGCATTTCAAAGTAAAAAACTACCGCTTGATTTGGTACAGAACTCAAAGCATAGGACTTTATAACAGTATTTATACAAAAAGTATCGGGTAAAGCAATACATCGAAAAATCAATAGAGTGTAATCGAGGTCACCGAAATCTGCAGAAAGCTTCAAAATTCGGCCGGCGAAAGATGGGTTTTGGAAGAGAGCAGACGTGAGCAGATGAGCTTGGATTTGGACCAGTTGGGCCATGTTTTGACATGTTTTGAGGAGGTTTAGGGTATGGTGGACAGAGACGGTATTAGGATCCAAATTAAAATCGGAAGACGAAGAAGAAAAGAAGGGTAATGATGAACAAGAGAGGTTGTTAGGTCTGGATGGGATTAGAGTGGGATGAGAGAGAAAAGGGTTCCTGAATCTAAGGATTTCTTTAATGGAGGCTCTTGCCATTCATCTGCAAGTTGTTTGAGTTTTGATTTTTGAACACAATACTCTTTCCGCCATTAACATTCATTGCTCTCTTTCATACACACAGATTAAAACGTAGGTTTTTTTTGTTTTTTAACCACAATTATGAAAAAAATAAATAAAAAATAATAGAGCAAATTTGAACAAAAAATTATAAAAAAAAAATTTATTTTTTACTAAAAAAACACTGTAAACAAGTGAAATGGTCTATCAATTCCTCTTTCACTCTAGTACATTAGTGAAATGGTCGATCAAACATACTCCCTCCATTCCTCCTAAACAAGTGTCGTTTAAGAAAATTATTTAATACTATCATTTAATAATTAAAATATGTGTGAAATTCTATCACTACTTTTTTATGAAAAGTTGAAAACTATTAATATTAATGGTGAGAATTTCTTGGGACAATGAGAGAAGGTAAGGGTGATATAAGAAAATAAATAATTTATTCTCTTAAAAAATTGTAAACAACAGATAATTTGAAACAAATTTTATCTTCCAAAACGTCACTTATTTAAGAATGGAGGGAGTACTTTTGAGATGGAAAATGGTTTCATATTATTCATTTGAAAATAGTAATCTTAAAATTAAAGTAAATGGGTTACTCCTTCCGTCCCTATTTAAATGACGTTTTAGAGTTTTTTATTTGTTCCTAATTAATTGACGTTTGTTCAAATCTAGAAAAATTAATGATAGTTTTTTCAAAATTATCCCTCATTACTCTACCTATTTTTCTGGTAAAACTCTTGTGGTATGATAAATTAATTATTTAAGGGTATTATAGACAATTGAGTACTATATTTAATGTTTTCCAATCATTATCTTAATTCTTGTGTCCATCTCTAAAACGTCATTTAAATAGAGATAGAGGGAGTAATAAATAACTTTCGCCCATTTAAATCAAACTACTACGAGATTTTAAGGATAATATTATGTTCAGCCTTAGTATTGAATGTGGTGGTGTGATATTAAAATGATAGTAAAAATCAATTACAAATTAGAAATATTATATCACTTTATTATCTTAAAATAAAATATATCTTTAAATTTGGAGCAGATTAAAAAATGCATCTCTTATTTTGAAACAAAGAAAAATTGATATTTTATAAATAAATTTAATAATTGTTTTACATCTCTCAGTCTCTCACTACAATGAAACGTTATGGAAGGTTGAGGCAGGTTCTCATTATTTTTCACCTCGAATAGCCAGATTAAATTTGAATACTCCTATAATGTCCGATCAACAAATTCAATGGTTATGGCGTCTCAAAAAGTCAGGTCATTTTACAAGGAATTTGGCCATTCATTATCTAGCTAATGGTCATATTTATCCTTTCCTTTTTAGAAATCAATCTAGGTCCCTAAAGGAGAAACAAAATAGCTTTTTGCATTTCATACAGGTTATATGGGTGGACAAAAACAAAATCAATTCATTCATGATCTTAAACTTCTTTGGATCATTAAAATCTGTCTGTCATGATATAACTCACGCGTGTGAGAGGAGTCGTATGCCATAAACGTCAACATAATTGCTCATTTGCTCTAGTGTGTAAAAAATAAATTATATGAGGAACCTCGAACTTGAATTATGATAGTTTATTCA